>OX383965.1:10398899-12896982 GCA_947532105.1 Athrips mouffetella
AGTGGGCGAATTTCTGAATTGGACAAATTCTGGTGTTACAAATGCATAGGTTGGGTGGTATCAATTTTGTTTTGTAGTAGTGCTTAGTGCTTAGTGACATATTATTTAATTTTGTTTTGACATTGCATGAAATTGTTTTACGTTTATAAACTTGTCTTCACATCATTTGACATTTAATTTTGTAATATTATGGATATTATTTTGTTTATTGATTGTGAACATTTGCATGCTTTTTAACATAGCTAGACTCGCTTGTTCCTATCTTTATCACAACACCTAATGTACCTACCTTGTCTAATGCAAATAAAGATTCGTTCATTCATTCATTCATTATTAATATTTATTAAATACCATAGTTAACACCAATTAATTTCAGATGACAATATTGTCTTGTTTCATACTTTTTCAGCAGTTGGGTTCTAGTTATTGAACTGATTGGACAAAGCCAATGTTTTATAACTTCAGTACATTTACTACACCAGATAAAGAAGCAACAAATAAAGTATAAAATATTATGTTACACGAGGCAACATAAAGTTAATGCACAGAAATCAAAAAAGATATTGCAGAAAATGCATACAAATCATGCACTGGCCCTGTGGTCCATGCTTATAGACAGTGCACTGGCCCTGTGGTCCATGCTTATAGACAGCTATCACTGTTGGAGAAACATGCCACTGGGCATATCTACAAATTTAACTTTCTCTGGTGTTTTATCTCCTAATATTGAACCACAAAGCATATTATACCCATAGGAAAAAAACTCAATTTTATGAATAGTATAAGGTACTCTTTACCCCTGGAAAACATGTCATTCCCAAGGTAAAATGTTCGAGACGAACAAAATCGCAGGTAAAAACTGGTGTCTACTAAGTAAAAGGACAGAAGTCGACTTACGCTGCATGTAGTTGTAGTCTTCTTTTGTAAGCCCTCTGTTCCAAGGCGGCGGCGACTGGTTAGGATTGTGAGGCGGCGCGAACTCCGACACGCCTGGAACTAACATTGAATCTGTAGAACACTGTGAACCATCATCAGACTGCCGTAAACCACTGTTTCTATCACCCATTTCAAATAAGTTTAAACTCAGGACGGTTATAACCGAAATGCGAGAACTAAATGAAGCACTGCCATGAATGGATGGCGTAATGACAACCAACCTGAGAAACTGCAATCCCGCGATTTTTGAAAATAGGTAAAAGTGAAAGCTTATCAGCACGTAACGTTATGATAATAAATACCATTTTAGACTTACTTTGTTCAGGCCATAGCTCTGGGGAGGCACGGTCTAGCTTTTCTAAGCTGAGAAGGCTTTCTTCCAAGGATGTCAGAGGAATATCATCAGACGCAGCTTGCCCTACAAATAAACACAAATTTCACTACAAATACTGTTTAAAAAAAAGTCATTATATACTATACTATTACAGAGACGTTCAAGAACACTCGTTGAGGTCACGAATTTAAAGTATAAATGGGTTTTAATAAGATAAATTGAATTATACCTTCCTGGACAATAGAATTTTGTTTCGCGGCCATTTTCCAATTTTTGACAACTACCATAGATTATGATGTTTGTTTTTAATAAAGCTTCCTAGTCACATCACATCGTGCCTGTTATGAGTATGACTTAACTTGACTCACTGAGTCAAGTCACTGTTTATGGTGGGGTATTATTAAATGGCAACACCGTAAGACGTTTTCCATCTCTTTCTTCCGGTTGCCAACGCAAGGCAAGGTAGGTTTTGTGTGTGATCCACATGGTTTTTCTGATATAATTACAAAAGTTATCGCCAAAAACAGTGAAATAGTAATAGCCTCCACTGTCCAAGGTAAAATTCACTAAGTGCTATTCTTTTATCACTCTTCCGTACGTTGGTTTTATAAATATGCGTGTTGTCGAAGTCAGATGTAAAGTGGTGGTCTGTGTTTATTGCAGTTTTTAAACATCCAGTGCTATCTAAATTTCATTTCGTGCATTAATCTAAAAATATTTAGTGTATGGATTGATATATTATGATGTGCAATGTATTCGGTGATATTACAACTTACCTTACCCACACATAACCTCAAATTATAACTGAGGAGTACGGCAGAATTTAGAACATTTTCAATGCGTACCTACATTTACCGCAGTCACTCACACAACATGCAACTATGCCAATATAAAACTAAAGTACCTAGTACTACCTAAATACCTAGTACACAAAAATATAAAATTCTATAAAAGCAAAAAAACTATAAAGTAGAAAAAAACGGGTTCTGTATAAAAGGTCAAAATATTCTTTACAAACTTTTGCCTGAACTTGTGTCTTTCAATTCGTAAATTATACTATTAGTTACCTCTGTTATTCTATGCAATGCAAGCACCTGAAACTTTTTATTGTTTGCATCAAAGCTTCTTAGAGCAGCATTTATTTTATTTATTTACTAAAGGCGATCCATTTTCCATACTAAAATCAAATGACTTGCATTCCTAAGCGGGACATAAAATGCTGTTGAAAAACGAGTGTATACTGCTATTTTTAGTTAAATTTTTCACTGCTTAATTCAAAGATACAGCTAATGCACCGAAAGTACTAGTTTTTGTAAGCAATTTTTGGTTCAATATTACCATTGTGGTGTGGGTGTGCAATCCATACTGTAGTACTTTCGGTGCATTAGCTGAATCATTGTATTTATAAGTGAAAAGTTTAACTAAAAATAGCAGTATACACTCGTTTTTCAACTGCATTTTATGTCCCGCATAAGAATGCAAGTCATTTGAATTTGATATTGAAAACGGATTGCCTTAAAATATTTCATAAACTTTTACATTTTTTACTTATTTCAGATGCGTTCCGTCACGCTAAAGGATGTTGAACAAGACAAGGTCGTCAAGGCCGTCGCTGCCCACTTGAAGAAGTAAGTAGTAAACACAATTTTGATCATAATTTTCATCATAGAACTTCTTTCAAAGTTTATTTTAACAAGTCAGTGGTGTAGTATTTTCACAACTAGTACAATAATATCTTTTCTTCAAAGTTTTTTCAGTAATTAAAATGTTTTGCAAGGCTAACATCTTTGCTAACATACATATTTTCACCCATAGTATTGGACACAATATTTGTGTTATGTGTTAAGTATTCACAAGTAGTAAACACAAACATTTGATCATAATTTTCATCATAGAAATTCTTTCAAAGTTTATTTTAACAAGTCAGTGGTGTAGTATTTTCACAACATGCACAATAATATCTATTCTGGAGGGAAGCTCGGGATAGGAGGAAGTGGAAAAGCCTGGAGGAGGCCTTCGTCAAAGGACGAACTGATAAAGAAAGAGAAAAAAACAACTAATGATAGATCATAAAAAATTTAATTTAAGAATTAATAAGTAGTAATAATAATGATAATTAATTGATTAGAAATAATAATAATAATTTGAATGTATATTGGTATTGGGTAATGTAATATATATTATGATTGATTTGTACAGTATTGTATCAGAAATAAAAGGCTGATTCATCTTTTCTTCAAAGTTTTTTCAGTAATTAAAATGTTTTGCAAGGCTAACATCTTTGCTAATATACATATTTTCACCCATAGTATTGGACACAATTTTTGTGTAACGCATTAAGTATTCACACTGTCATACTAAAAAGTATGTCTCTTGATTGCCTGTGACTTGATTTTCCTTTACCTTTCAGGACAGGCAAGGTAAAGGTTCCTGAACACATGGACCTTGTAAAAACTGCCCGTTTCAAGGAACTGGCTCCCTATGACCCTGATTGGTTCTATGTACGCTGTGCTGCTGTCCTTCGCCACATCTACATCCGTTCTCCAGTTGGAGTCAAGACTGTTACCAAGATTTTTGGTGGCCGTAAACGCAATGGTGTTACACCCTCCCACTTCTGCAGGTATGAGGAAGTTATTATTTTCTCATACATAACTTACTTACATTGTCTGTAACTACACCAGTTTCTGGGGTCAGTATCTGAAAAGGCCAAGCTCTGTTCGATAAAACTGAATAACGTTCAAAACACATGTCTTTTTAGTGCAGTCCTTAATTTTTATTAAATGAGCATGCTCTCCAATTGATGCATAAGCTCAGAGACATGGTGTATACTGAAACATTTTGCTTCAAAGATATTTGTAAACCAAAATACATATTTTACAGCTTAGCTCTATGGCCTAGAGGAGAGAGCATTTTGTTCTCAATATGAGATTATGCTAATTGACCGTCCATTTATCTGGTCATTGTAGTGCCGTGTATTCTCCAACTTCGACACTGGCAAAATTGTCCATGTTGACAGAAGCCATATTACAAATATTTGATTTGATGTTTTGGGATTGATTCCCAGTTTTAGTAGAGCCTTGCAGGATGAATCACATGATGGTACTAAATGCAAGATATTCTGTAATTAGGAAGGCACAGCCGTTGGTCCTGCCTGGCTACATAAATCAGGCTTAATAACTCTTGACACCAGGGTTTGTGAGGTCAAGATGATCTATATCTTTCTGTCCAGTTCCTCAAACGTCCATTTTCGCGAAAGTCCATTTTTGTAAAAGATTTTTAAACTTATTTTTCAAGTCCGTGTTTCTTAACCCGTCGAAGGTTTCAAAAATTGCTTGAACATAATTTTATTTGCATTAGTACGTCTAAATACCCATCTTTAAGTCACCATCTTCAAAAATAACGAAGTTTCGAAACCCTTCTTCATGTTGGTAGAAGAGGGTGGAGGTTAGGTTAAGTTTAAATTTGAAATACGGACTTCAAAAAATAGACTTTCACAGAAATGGACTTTCGCGGAAATGGACGTTCGCGGAACTGGACCTAATAGACCGAAAGGGATCTATAAGCAGCAACTAATATAAAAAATGCATGGTTTTTGTAAATCTGTTGAATATCTGGAACTAGTGGAGAGCCTAATAAAGGCTTAAGTTGTTAGAATCTTCCAACATGGATCCCAACTTAATTATTGCTTTTACATAATTTCAGGTCATCAGGCAGCATTGCCCGCAAGTCTCTGCAGGCCCTCGAAGCCCTGAAGCTGGTGGAGAAGGTCCAAGATGGCGGCCGCATCCTCACAGTGCAGGGCAGGCGTGACCTCGACAGAATCGCCGCTCAAGTCCGCCTAAAGGCCAAGCAGGCTGCTCGGCAGCAGGTCATTGTTCTCTAATTTATGACTAATAAAAATCACTAAAATAAAGGTGCCTTTTTATTACTCACCAAATTTTTCTATGTAATCGCTAATTTACTCGTCGGCGTAAATATGGCGCGTCTGATGCAGCTATAAGTAGAAAAGAAAGCTATTCGAATATTTATTTCCCATAGCTGCAGTCCTATATCGAGTATGGAGGCGTCTTTTTGCCCTGTGTAAATCAGCCAGATACACTAGGTTATTTTTTTGTACCTGACATCCTTTGCCACTTTAGCCAGTTGCTATTACTACAGAGCAACAACTTTTAAAAAAAAAATTTGTGCGTTAGCAAGGTCGTAGGCCAAAAGTTGTTATACTGGGCAAACGTAAACTCGAGTTGGGCGGAAAATGCATGAGCAAAATAAAAGTAATTGACTGGTTTATTATTATCGCTATGGACTAGCCCCCTACATATATACTAATCTGTGCTATGGACCGCGAAAGTTGGAGGACCAAAGTGAGTGAGACAGGGTAGTGAAAAAAAAGAGGTAAAAAATATCCCTGCACCGTAAAACGCTCTCGTACGCATTGGATTGGATGCATGATTCCTTCCAGTAGGATAAGGTGGGTCCGATTGGTCAATGCTATAGAGCAAAATATTTTCATAGGATGGGAGAAGTACGGTACCTACAGCTCGGGCACAGATTAAATAATAGTAAACTGCTCGGGGCACAAAAGACCGATGCTGACAGTTAATTCGCAGAACTCAAATAAGTCGCGGGGCGTGACTTGCGATTGCGTTACGAATCGTGTTTTAACGAGATAAGTATAAAAAAAAAACCGGTCAAGTGCGAGTCGGACTCGCGCGCCGAGGGTTCCGATATACCTATAGTATTTTTGGAAGCAATAAAGTCCATTTTCAGGACCGCAAAACTAAATTTGTTTGTAAAGGTTTTTTGCAGATTTCTGAAAAACTGTGCAACTTAGAAAGATCGTTTTATTTTTGCTGTAAAGTTTACATAAACCTCTGTCAACTGTAATTAATTCAGATTTTCCCTTACTCAAACTTCGGAGATAAGGGGGGGGGAATGGTATTTTTTTTGACATTTTTCATCATAACTTGAAAACTAAGAAACTTAAAAAAATACAAAAATATATTTTAAAATGTACAAGTAAAGCCCTTTCATATGATACCCCACTCGACCTAGTAGCGACAATTTGAAATTTGGCCCCCCCTATTTTGGCCCCCTTTACATTAATAATCATACTTTTTTCAAAAAATTTTCATGTGCAATTAAGTTGGGCAACTATATTCTAAAACTATTCCAAATTTCAGCTCGATAGCGTAAGTGGTTGCTGAGATATAGAGGTGTGACAGACAGACAGACAGACAGAGCGGCACCATAAGGGTTCCTTTTTTTTACCATTTTGGTATCGGAACCCTAAAAAAGTAGTCACAGTCTTAGCTTTCTCTTTCTTACACACTGCTGCATTGCATCCATCCCTCATCTTAGCAGTACGGTTCAAAACACGTTAGTAGTATATAGTCTAAGCCCTGAGCATAGTTTCCAAAATCTTTGTTCAAAACGCAAATACATACGCTGCTAAGGATAATCGCGCATATGGGCCCGCGCACACCAAAAGGCAGAGCAGACGAGAGCAGTTTTTGATAACATTGCAAAATTTACTTTTTTCATAGGAAGGAATAAAATGCAAAATTGCCTGAGAGGCATGCGCGAGCAGTCGCGCGGCCGCAAGGTCGCAGTGTTGCCTGCTTGAAGGGTTTAGGGCTAAATATAGCATTTTTTACAATTTGTAATTAAGGGCTCCCGTCCACGACCGTATTTTTGTCGGCCGATTTGTTGTGTGATGATTAGGGAGGTGATCGATCAAAATAATATCGACACACGATGTAAGATAAGATTCCATGAATATAAGTCTCGGTATTATCAAAAATGCTCTTAATGGTCATTAAATTTTAGGGTAAGTATACTGGGTGTTAGGTTAGGATTACTATACAGGCTGTTAAATTAGGATCACTATATGTACAGGGTCTTAGGGTAAGTATACAGGTTATTAGGATAGGAAAACCACACAGGGTGTTAGGTTAGGATTACTATTATGTATAGTGATAACTACACAGAGTGTTACGTTAGGATCACTACACATATAATGATCCTAACCTAACACACTGTATAGTTATCCTATCCTTACACCCTGTATACTTACCCTAAGACCCTGTACATATAGTGATCCTAATCTAACCCCCTGTGTACTTACCCTAAAACCCTGTACATATAGTGATCCTAACCTACCACCCTGTATAGTGATCCTATCCTAACACCCTGTATACTTACCCTAACATCCTGTATAATAATCTTAACCTAACACCCTGCATGCACGTCCCAGTGTTGAATTACCGCTACAAATTAGTAACATGGCATGGCAACCCTGAGAAACTGCTCCGGACTGCTCGAGCATGCGAGAGCATTTTGCCGGTCGGTCCGTCATTAGACACTTGTTTTTATTTTTTATATGGATGCTTTTGTTAAAGAGAGGCTGATCGGTAAGCGGCAGTTGCGGGTTAAGTTTGTTTAAAAATCAAGTAAAAATAAATTGTTTGAATGGTTGGGAGTGACAAAGTTATCGTTTTGGATATTTTGTAAACGGGATGATAAAATAATTAAACGTTAAGCTGTACTTAGGTATTAATATTTTATAACGCAATAAATGATTATGATTAAGATATAAAAATGATGAATGTAGGAGTACCTATGCAATTTTTTTTGTACCTTCCTATTTTTCTAGGGTGGGCAATGAGATTTCACACAGCCCACCCTTGCCACCCTCTGGCTACGCCCATGCCTATAGGAGCACCGCCGCCCTGCTGCGTTTTTTAGGGCTCCGATACCAAAATGGTAAAAAAAAGGAACCCTTATGTAGCGACTTCGTCTGTCTGTCTGACACACCTGTATATCTCAGCAACCACTAATGCTATCGACTTCAAATTTGGAATAATTTTAGAATATGGTTGCTCAACTAAATTTCACACGTAAGAATTGAAAAAATATTATGATTACTAATTTAAGGGGGGCCCAAATAGTGGGGGCTAAATTTCAAATTGTCGTTACTAGGTCGAGTGGGGTATCATAAGAAAGAACTTTGCTTGCACATTCTAAAATATATTTTTTATGCTTTTTATAACTCTTAGTTTTCAAGTTATGATGAAAAATGTAAAAAAAATACTATTCCCCGCTTATCTTTACCTTATCGGAAGTTTTTGAAAGGAAAAATCTGAATTGATTACAGTCGATAGAAGTTTATGTAAATTACAGCAAAAATAAACGATCTTTCTAAATTGCAGTTTTTTTGAAATCTGTAAAAAATCTTTACAAACAAATTTAGTTTTGCGGTCCTAAAAATGGGCTTTTTGCTTCCAAAAATACTATAGGTATATCGGAACCCTCGGCGCGCGAGTCTGACTCGCACTTGACTGTTTTTAGGGTTCCGTACCTCAAAAGAAAAAACGGAACCCTTATAGGATCACTTTGTTGTCCGTCTGTCTGTCAAGACCCTTTATCTGAAGAACGGGTAAAGGTATCAGGTTGAAATTAATACCATATATTAGGATCCATGAACCACACAAGATCTGAAAATTTCAATTTTTTACAACGACGCAATCAAAAGATATGGCATTTTATGTCCTCATCTCCATACATTTATTCAAAAGTGCAAAACCTACAGGGTACTTCCCGTTGACCTAAAATTATGAAATTGGGTAAGAAGCTAGGTCTCACAGTACAAATAATGGGAAAAGTCTGAAATAATTAAATATTACAACTTTTCTCACAACTAATGGTAACCAATTGTGGTGAGCTCCCGTTTTAAGAACATTCATATAAGAGAGGGGTCAAGTTGGATGGTCACTGAGGCGATTTTTGTTTTAGTTCTATTTAAAAATGGGAACACTTACAAACTTGAAAATTGGTATGTTTATAGTGCATAAGCTATAAAATAACAACAAATAAAAAAAATTGGTCAAGCGAGTGTCGGACTCAAAAAATCTAGCACATTAACTTACTGAAATTTCAACTAATACAATTATGTTTATGTGGTGGTACGGAACCCTCAGTGCGCGAGTCCGACTCGCACTTGGCCGGTTTTTTTTGTATGAAGTTCTATCTATGCAATCTCGCGCATTTAACCCTTGACGACCTACCTCCGGTCGGAGAGACCGCAAGGGATTTTAGAACTCGTATTTTTTTATGTCTGTTTATGGTAGGGCGGAGTGCGTCCATATTGTTACGAATAGCGGTTCCTGATTGGAGTGAAACGCCAAAGTAAGTTTTTCCGTTTATTAGGACTTATCACTTAGGTATATACAACGCGAGCTTTTGATTCACTCTTCACAAAGTTCGCCCTCCGAGTCTCCTCGTAGAGTCGTCATCCTTGATACCTCTTGAGCGGAGTCTTCCCTCCGAGCACTCTTCCCTCTGGGATTTCTTCTACGGAGTCTTCCCTCCAAGCACTCTTCTCTCCGAGTTCCTCTTCCCTAGTTTCACTTTTGAATTTTGTTGGTTGTAAGATCTTTCCAGATTTTAGCTCTCTTTCTTCAGCTATCTCTTTATTTTCTTCCTACTCGTAGAATGTTCAAAAACAAATGATAAAACATCCATATGTGTGGGACCAACTGGATTCGATCCGACGACCATCGGCCTGGTAGCCATTGGGCTACCAAGCCGATGGTCGCTCTATCCATTGGAGATTTGTTGACGAAATTTTCAAATACATACTTCTTGTCAGCCGGTGACCTGACGTCATTCTCGTGACAATATACCTTTTCTACATATCGAACAGCATCTTGATTGCACTCGGTAAGTCTTAGGTAAGCGTGTTTGGACTGGGTAAGTCAAAGTGCTTCGCCAGCGGTCTTTGAGACCGCACGTGATTTTTTTGTATGTTTTTGTTTTCAAGATGATGAAATTATTAAAAGAAGGATAAATTAAGAGGTGTCTGATGAGAAAAAATATGACGTACGATACGAGGATTGTACGAGTAATGACGTGAATTGGCTATGAATAAAGATCTGGGAATATTGAAGACTGTTACTGATTTTGAAATGGAGTCAATGGAGAGTGATAAAGTTCCCGGTTGGATACAAAGCAGTTTTGTTTAATCAAGACTTACCTACAGTATCTTTACGATCATAAACTCTATCCAGGCTGCCACATGAAACTTGTTTTTCATCTGAATATATTCCAATTACGTGTAGCAAAAAATGTTAAATGTGTACAGATTGCAATTTAGTTGATTTTTTCCTTTGATTTTGTTAGAAATATGTACACTAAATTTCTATAAGTGATTATAAAAATTATGAAATTTCAACTTCCTGGTCCTACAGATAAAATTTTCGTTGTGTTGTTCTTTTGCAACTTCGGGAAAACTAATAAATTTTGCACGAAATCTTTTTGTTATTTGCAATAATATATTTTTTTAAATAAGGTTCTAGAATAGTACCTAACCACTATTTTAGAGATTTTAATAATCTGCTATGAGCTTGGATAATAAATATAAAAACCGGTCAAGTGCGAGTTGGACTCGCGCCGATAAAGTCCATTTTTAGGACCGCAAAACTAAATTTGTTTGTGAAGGTTTTTTGCAGATTTCTAAAAAACTGTGCAACTTAGAAAGATCGTTTTATTTTTGATGTAATATTTACATAAACGTCTATCGACCGTAATTAATTCAGATGTTTTCATTCACAAACTTCGGAGATAAGGGGGGGGGAACGGTATTTTTTTTTTACATTTTTCATCATAACTTGAAAACCAAGGGTTGCAAAAAAATACAAAAATATATTTTAGAATGTACAAGTTAAGCTCTTTCATATGATACCCCACTCAACCTAGTACCGATAATTTGAAATTTTGCCCCCCCTATTTGGGCCCCTTTACATTAAGTTGGACAACCATATCCTAAAACTATTCCAAATTTCAAGTCGATAGCATGAGTGGTTGCCAAGATATACAAGTGCGACAGACGGACAGACAAAGCGGCACCATAAGGGTTCCTTTTTTTACCATTTTGGTATCGGAACCCTAAAAATCAACAAATAACTTTTGGTCCCCAAGACCGCAGAAAGGTGGTAAAAAATAAAAAATGGTAGGTAGTTACGGGTTGACCGCTCAGTGCGCAAGTTCCTTCATAAGCAACCAAATCCTATTAGTACTGTAGCCCGTGGACATTCAAAGGTTACCATTTGTCTTTTTGAAATTGTCATAGATTTCACCATTTCACATACTAAAACCGAAGTCTTAAAGATCGTAACCCGCCGTAACCTTCGACCAAACTATAATTCCATTTAAGTTAGTTTATACATTGGTAGGTTACCGCATCGTTTCGTTATTGTCATGTTGTTACAAGTATGCATGTTGTACAGCTTTGTTGAATTACCATACGTAATAGTAAGATTATGGAAATTTGCCAAAAACTAATTTGAGTCTTAAAATCTGAACCGGCCACAGAAACAGTCTTAAAATAGGTATATGGTTTGTTCAGAGGGTCTTTTAACAGATGTAAGTATAAATTTGAAACGGTAGCTTTCAAATATAAATTATTGTCAATATGGCCGGACTCTTAGACTATATAATATATCACTCGTCACCTCAGAACAAAAACCTCCTTGCTTTGCTCGTCACTATATTATGGTTACGGCGGGTTACGATCTTTAAGACCTCGCTATTAGTATGTGAAATGGTGAAATCAAGGAGGTTTTAACCCACGCTAGCGAAGCGTAGTGAAGCGTAGTAAAACCTCCTTGGGTGAAATCTATAACAATTTCACAAAGGCTGTGTTCCAAATTGTACAAACGCTGCTAAAAGCGTATACAGTACTCACGGACGGTCCAAATTGATTTAGCACGCTCACAAAGCTATCACTGCTTTAATGGCTCTAGTCAATTTGGAATGGATTTAAGCGCGCTCACGTGTTCATCTGTCAAAATGTCAGTTTTGTTTTTATTTTCTTTAACAAAGCCTAAGCTAATCAATGAAAAATGTGCGCCAAATCCACTCTCATTTCCATTAGAGACAAACTCATTAAAATCAAAACTTGAAAAACATCAGCTGGCTGCAAACGTGTGGGATTTTATATGTGTCAAATCGATTTTGACATTAGCGCTTTCACTGCTCCACCTATTTGACTAAAGCACTGATAGCAGAAACGATGACGTCATCAATGACGTAAGGCGGTGAAAGAGCGAGTGCTTTAGAGCACGCTTTAGGTCAATTTGGACCGACTTAAGCGCGCTCACAGTGCTCTAAAGCAGTCTGTTAGTGCATATTGGAACGCACAGAAAGACAAACGGTAACCTTTTTTGCAATTTTGTCCACGGGCTACAGTACTATACATTTCGCGAGTTTCAACAGTCTATCGATTTTTTTGTAGCAGCAACACTGAAACGTCAAAATAAAATGTGACAGTGACAGATAGGTGACAGCAGATATCTGATATATACTAATCTGTGGATATCTGGCCGACTTCGCTGCAATCTGCATTTTTAGCGCAGTTTTCTTCAATTCGCGAGTTCGATTGGACGTTTTTAGACGTATTATATTATGCAGTGATCACAAAATGTTGGTAGCGTTTAGACGTGGTATTAGTTTGTTCGCGGTAGTGTATTTATTTTCCTTTGTATTCTGCGAAGACCATGCGTCGTCAGGGCAAACTTTGTACGTGGCATCAGATGAGGGGTTGCAGATGCCCAGGACAATAGTGATAAATAAAGATGCTGGCAGCGATCATTTCGGAAGAAGTAAACGGGATGCCTCTACCTCACCGCCGGCGGTTTTACAGAAAAACATAACTACATGGGTAATGGTTCATTTCCTCATTAAATTTGACTCTTCACTCCCCTTTGTTGAGATGTTTATCATCGAACGCCCGTATGAAGCGGCAGTGATTTATTACTTGTCATTTTACCATATCCATTCACATGTGTGCTTATTACTTTCTTTTCCTATTTTTATCTTTGTTATGACGACGCGTTTTTAGCTGCAGGACAACCTTGCTGTTTTGTTTATTATGAAGGGTATTTACTTATGTTTGATGAAGGTGCCAAGATTAGGAAAGTGTTGTGAATGACTATGCATTTTTCTTCTGACATTTATTTCCAATTTTGTATTAAGTATTTACATTTCTTTACACAGACTACCCACTTAAATGATAGTCACCAGCAATTGATGGTGCATTGGGTCGGGGAAGGATCTAATGTTATTATCTGTCTGGCAAGAGACTCAAGTCCAAGAAACAAGGGGGTGGTATCTCCATCAGCTCTCTTTATATCTTATGACTATGGGAAGAACTTTACTAACAAAACTGAGCTCTTCAAGCTTGGGGATGCACCGGACAGTGGATATGCCCAGTTGGACAAATTCTTCAATCACCCCAAGTACCCTCAGTTTGTAAGTATACTTTTGAAACTTAAGAATCTTTATAATAAAACCTAGTTTTTTACTTGTTAAGGGTTTATTATTTCTGATGGGGACGCCGGGGCTCGCGCAGACGGGTGATCAGATCACATGTATGGAGCCATTTCACCCACAAAATGTTATGGGTTTGGTCTTGACCTTGATCTAGTCCTTAGGACAGAGATGAGGTCGATGAAGGAACAAATTTGCACAGAAAAAGCCTTTTCACTTGCAACTTGAATAGATTCGGGTTATACGAACTTGGGAACACAGACACAAGCAGAGAGTTCCTAGTAAGAAGGTATGACAAATGCCTTGTTGTCTTCTGTTCGAAGGAAATTATCATAAAGTAGGTATATCAATTGCAATTCTACTGAACAATAGACGATATAAATGCTTCCTAGTTTTTTTGCTGTCTATACCACATGATTACAGAGGGTTAAGCTATTAACCCTCTGTAATCATGTGGTATAGACCACAAAATGCAAAGTTGTACAAACTTTTTGTTATGGACAATTTATGGGTGGTTTAAATTTAACATAAATTAAATAGTTTCACTTAGAAATACGAGATGAGATGGAGATCTTTAGGGTAGGCCTATGTCCAGCAGTGGACGTCTTTCGGCTGATATGATGATGACTTAGAACTGACTGACTTACATCAGTCATAATTTTAATCTAAGTTTTATATAGTTATATGGAAGGTATTTCAAACTAAGTGTTTCAGTTTTGTTTGAAATTTTCAAAGATATATGTTTGATCAATTTAGGGAGTTTCCTGGTAAAATGATCTGAGGAACGCAAGGTGTACGCTGATTGGTTGAATGTATCACTTTGCCTATGCCATCGACCAATCAGAGAACAGTGTATTATTTAACACATGTCAGTTTAATGTAAAATTGTACACTGAGCGGTGGTCCATACGTGTACATGATTTGATGTGTGGCAAAATTTTAAGTTTATCAACTTACAGCTAGGTGGCGTAAGTTGATCAGTTTGCTAAAATTTATTGCGTTAAATAATACATTTCAACTGTTGTTTATGATTTTTTGAAAGTTGACCAACTTACTAGAAAGTTGATCAACTTATGATTCTTATCATTTTTCAGTGACTTATACAACATAAACAGAAGAGAGATAATGTCAAGATACTTGTGAGCAATGACCTTACTTAGTTCCTGCATTAAAACAGATGTTTTTTGCTGACCTCAAATACTTTATTATGAATTTAGCTATGAAACATTCTGTGACTAATTTTTACAGAATGATTTAAAGATGTTAGTCACAATAAATATTGTAGAAGTTTCTACTGAAAAGTTCAATAAACTCTTTTCTCACGTTTTTTATAAGTCATGTTAATATTAAATAAGCTTTAATTGAACTTTGTGGTTTTATCGCAGAAGGCTACGCATCCATAGTCTGTTCTTTAGCCTACTACTTGTAGATGGCACTTCAAGGCATGCGTGAAAAAGATGCATTAATTAATAACAAGTACTTTACTACTTGTTCAAAATAAATCACTAATCCAAAATTTTGGAATTTTTATCCCGCAATAATATTATTGCATATATTATAAGATGTTATTCCTAATATTCATGCAATATTTCAGTGTGTATTTGTGGACTCGACAAACAAAAAGCTATATTACACCAGTGACAATGGACGGACTATCCATAGATCTGATCTGAACTTCAGTCCTAGTGAACTGGCGTTTGATGAGGAGTTTCCACACAAATATGTTATTCTCGATAAGGTTGACTCAAATCGAAAGGTGAGATTACACTTCTTCATTTCTACTATTCATTGTGTCATAGTTCCAAATTAGTGACTTAAATATTGTTTACTCGTATATGCTTGCTAAAAATTCAAACTATTTTGTGAAGTCAGTAAATAAAAAATAATCACGATCAAATTTATCTTCATCATTAAAATACAAAACACTGAGCCTAATCTGTCCTGATGCAGGGCATTCTTCTGCTCTCATCCTTGGGCCAACAGCATACAAAATTACAAAAAAAAACAAATTTCATCCAAAAACATTGTCAGTATTTCTTGTGCATACCTGGGAATGAATAAATCAACAAATTGATTTATTTCAGCTTTACCTAACTCTGGATGGAGGAAAAACATTCAAACAAATTCAAAGTTTTGTGAAGACATTCTTTTGGTCTTCTGGTTCAGAGTTCCCCAAGGCTTTCTATGTGGAACGTTGGAAGCCAGGAGGCACCAGCACAGTGATAACAGCTCCAGACCCAGTAGACATGATGTCTGCTACTAAATTATTTGAAGATGCAAAGGACTTCCATATTAAAGGGGACTACATGTTTGCAACAAAGCAGTCCAAAGAGGTAAGTTTATATTATGTGTATTAACAACCTATATTGACAATCTATATTCTGTGTCATTATTGTTTTCGAGCTGATCTATACTTGATAAATCAAATCAAATCAAATCAAAATCGTTTATTCATTGTTGGATATTAAAATCTCTTAATGACGTCAGCTAAACTACATCGCTTCACAAACAATGTGGCGCCATTGTGGGAAAAAAAAGAAGCGACAATAAAAACCCACGCGCTCTTTTAAATATGTTATATGTTTGATATAGGTGTAAAGTACTTGAACAATGACCTTGGCTGCGCAGAGTCAATTTTACATACAAATTGACGTGCGCAAAGCTTCCCCCACCACGCGATTTTTGTTCAAGTTGTTTGCCCCGCACTATACCAAACTTCTTACTTATACATATTGGCTTATTCCGTTTCCGTCCCACTGCAGGGCTAAGCTAAAAAAAAAACACAGTTTAAATTTAAAAAAAAATTTTTTTTTTAGGCCTCCCTTCCCTTCTTCCATTTCTGTGTATTTTTTGCCGGCTTTTGCCAGCAAGAACGCGTCCATGTTGTCACGCTATCTCAAATTCGTAATATATTTACATTAGTATTCCTACTTATATTTTTCCCCATAGTGTTACTTTAGTTTACTTACGTCATTTATCTATAGCTTAAAAAACCGTTCAAGTGCAAATCCGGCGCCAAGGGTTCCGATATAATAAAGTCCATTTTTAAGGACCTCAAAACAAAATTTGTTAATAAAGGTTTTCTTTACTGATTTCTAAAAAACTATACAACTTAGAGAGATCGTTTTTAGGGTTCCGATACCAAAATGGTAAAAAAAGGAACCCTTATGGTGCCGCTCTGTCTGTCTGTCTGTCTGTCTGTCCGTCTGTCTGTCACACCTCTATATCTCAGCAACCACTTACGCTATCGAGCTGAAATTTGGAATAGTTTTAGAATATAGTTGCCCAACTTAATTGCACATGAAAATTTTTTGAAAAAAGTATGATTATTAATGTAAAGGGGGCCAAAATAGGGGGGGCCAAATTTCAAATTGTCGCTACTAGGTCGAGTGGGGTATCATATGAAAGGGCTTTACTTGTACATTTTAAAATATATTTTTGTATTTTTTTTAAGTTTCTTAGTTTTCAAGTTATGATGAAAAATGTCAAAAAAAATACCATTCCCCCCCCCTTATCTCCGAAGTTTGAGTAAGGGAAAATCTGAATTAATTACAGTTGACAGAGGTTTATGTAAACTTTACAGCAAAAATAAAACGATCTTTCTAAGTTGCACAGTTTTTCAGAAATCTGCAAAAAACCTTTACAAACAAATTTAGTTTTGCGGTCCTGAAAATGGACTTTATTGCTTCCAAAAATACTATAGGTATATCGGAACCCTCGGCGCGCGAGTCCGACTCGCACTTGACCGGTTTTTTTTCCTGTTATGTTTACATTTAAGCTTCTATCGACTATAATAATTTCAGATTTTTTTCGCAAATTTTAGAGATAAGGGGGAGGGGGGAGGAATGGTACCCACTACCCACTTCACCTAGTAACGACAATTTAAAAATTTGCCCCGCCTCCATTTTTAATATTTTTTAAATTCTTTTTTTTGCAATAAAATTGAGCAATCCTGTTCTAAAACTATTCCTTAAAAGTCGAGCATGAGTGGTTGCTGAGATAATTAAGTGTATCAGACAGAGACGAAGTCGCATCTTTAGGGTTCCGTTTTTACCATTTGGTTCGGAACTGTAAGAAGTCAAGTCTTTAAATCACTGACATGGGGGTTGGCCACTTACCTGGCAAAGCCTCATCTAGGCTTGGGTCTGGTTTTCCCTTTGGGTTACGGAGGTCAGATGGCAGTCGCTCTGTTGAAAAGCCGGTGCCTCGTCGTCCTACATAGCAGAGTCCGTAAAACCATTGGCAAAAACGGAATAAGGCAAGGGCATTGATGACTATTTTAAAGTTTGATTCATAGGATTAAATTAATATTATCAAAGACAGGAGCCAGATTGCTCGGTCTTATCGACTTATTTTCATGTTGTTAATACGTAGATTGTCAAAATTTTTGATCCGCCAAATGACATGGGTTTACACACGATCACTGTCTAAATTATACGGAATCAACGGCCTTACGTGTCTTCCGAAGCACGGAAACGCTCTAGATGTCGTACCACTATGGCATCGGTCACCTATACTATTTCTTGTCAGAAATGACGACGAATGTCAAGATCGAAGCAGGTGGAGGGTTGTGCTCTCTACCTACCCCGACGGGAAAAAGGCGTGATGCTATACAATGTGTACTTCCAAATACGCAAAACCTCTCGGGGGGGTAGTTCTACCCATGTAACGGAACAACCTTTGTCCTACAACTTTTGGAAATTGAAATAAAAGATATCTAAATAGTAGATATCCATACTACAGATTGACCGGATCAGATTTTCATATTGTGTGGAGATTCGATATTTTTTATTTTTTTCCAAAAGTTGTATAACAAAAGTTGTTCAGTTACATAGGTAGAACTACCACTCGACAGGTTTTGCGTATTTAGAAATTACACGTTGCATAGGTATGCGTTAAATGCCTTATTACACTTGAACATTCAAATTGTTTATTTTCATATAAGTTTACAGCAATGCCAAATCATTTGCATGCTATTCTATTAAAATACAATACGATAATTCAAATGAGATAACAATTACAGTAAAGAAAAGTAATATAGACTTATTTTTCGTAATCGAGTTGCTTGTGTAATAATTATGCTTAGAATATCGGTCAATAGTGTCAATTGTGGGTCCAATTTGTGAGTCATTATAAATTATTTAATATAATTTTATACTTAAGTGATCTAACCATATTTTTTCATGTTATGATACTGACTAACAGTTCGTCCTTATTGTGTGAGCGTGTTCGTACTTTTTATCGCGAAACTAAGTCCTGTTTTGTTTTCGAAACAAAGAAAGCGTGTTTGTTTTGTACCTTATCTATCATTACTTATCATTTTAATATCGGGCAACGCTGCCGAAATATAATCAGCTAAGGTTACTTGATATGATAGATAACAATAAAGTGTTATTCCCAATTTATCGATTTCTTCCGCGAGCCTTTACAGCATGACGCAAAGTTACAGCTATTCAGGTTTTTAATTTAATTAGGCCTTAGAAATGAATACGTCGAGAATTGTAGTAATATCTGAATGTTACACTTATCGTCATGGAATTTTATTTGTCATAATTGTCATAAAGCGATTTTGGAAAATCCGACTTAGAAACTACATGGGCGTACATAATGCGTCATTTGCTGCCTGTCCATCCAAACTACAACTTTTTACGCCTAAATCCTGCGAAGACGCTGAACCACTGTTATTTAAAGTTTTCGGTTATTAATAATGAAAAATAGGTTTGCTTTTGATGTTCTCTAAGAAAGCCTATTTTCTTTAATTTTTTTCAAGTTCACCAGGGCCGGTTTAATAGACGCTTTTATTTTTCGAGTACAGGTAAAAATTTTCTTTGGGCACGCGGAAGTGGTCGCAATAGTACGTAATATTTTTTATGAATAACCAACAATTTATGAACCGCTGGTGAGCTTGTTGCGATTGCTCTCTCATGACGATCGCAAGTGTTAAGCAACTTTGGCCGTGGTCGGTCAGAACTCGGATTGGTGACCGCTAGTGTCATAAGAACTAGAGCGTATTCGTGTATCGGAAAGTCGTTCATCCTGGCTATTAGATAGTGGTCGCTAAACTATGTTAGAACCCATTTGGCTTCTTGAAAACTTACAACAGCCACTGGCTTACAACAACACTTTTTCTCTTAATCGATAATTCCTTGTCGGTTGCTGAAGGTCATGACATTATCGTGAAACCTAAACTTATAGCTTATCATAGCCTTAGTTCTACAGACTTCTTAAGTCCTCGTTTTTAACGTCCTACTAAACTCCTTATATGATTAAAAGCAAGTGTGATAAATCTCTACTAGATTAGAAGCAATCAAAATAAAAAATCGTTTATTATTACTATTTCAGTTCTATGTATGGGCAACCCTAAAATTTATTGTTTTTTTTTTCTATTTTTGTGTAAAAATATATTAGGGATCCCGCACACGACCGAGAATTGGTGACCGATTTTTTGTCGGCATCCCACTCTGACGTGTTATCACCTGGATCTTCCGTCCTTGTCCTGGCCGATAATCGCCCACCGATTCTCGGTCGTGTGCGGGAGCCCTTAAAATCTCTTAATGACGTCAGCTAAGCGTGCGTTAAAGTCACTTCTATTTCCTTGAGATTTTACTTAGAATTGGATACAATCAACTCAGCACATCAGTAAAAATACTTGCATTCTGCATATCAGTGCCAACTAATAAAGGCGTCTCAGGGTCAAACAACTTGCCTTGGCCGTAACACGGAGAGAAAGGATTTTGCGGTTAATTGTCATGCTAATCCAAGCAGTCATCCGTCAAATATTTCATGAAGTATTATTGTTGTGGTTTACTTTCTAGCAAGTAGTATACGTTTTCTTCCTTTTCGATGACAGTGGCCTTCAACCGCTTTTATACAATGTGTACCAGAGAGGATATATATATATATATATATATATATATATATATATATATATATATATATATATATAATACTTGTAGGAAATTTGAATCTGTCCATGAAACTGAACAACTTTTCTTAAGAAAAAGGTCGAGATACGAAAAAAAATTTCGAACTTTCATTCGTATACTGACTGATCAGCAAACACCTTGAATAATGATCGCGTAGGAAGGTTTGCGCACATCGATTTGTATCGGCTGCCAGTCTAAACCATTTTCAAGTAGTTTGTCCTGATTTATAGCAGAGCAGTCCTGTGTTTTCTTTGTGATGACGCGAAAATATCAAAAAAACAACAAACCAGACCACAAAAAAATAAACTGCTAGTAATCTTAAGACTAATTTTATACTCCTCAACCTTGAACAGATCATTGACATACTTCGCAAATGCGGTTTTGCAGTAAATGGCAATACTCGTATATGAGATAAGTAGGCAATTTTACATTCATGATGATGAGTCAACGTCTGATATGACTTTATACAACGTGTTAACGGAATAAGCGAAACTGAGAAAATAGTTTGTTCAGAATCGAGAGTAGAATCAATTTCAATGGTGTTTGATAGGAGTATTTTTATTAAATTTTATTATTCAAATTTTTGCCGTATCTAAATATGTCTTTTTATACGCGCTAGCCGCGCGGGGTTCATGAGCGGTGAGGAGGAGAGGGTATTGGGCGTGGCGTGCGCGGATGCGAGGCGTTCGCGCCATGATAGCTTAAAAATCTACTAGAACAAAGATGAAACTTTAAAATAACAATATTTGGAAGATAATTTCTTTTTGTAAGATTTTTTCTACGGGAATAGATTTATTTTAATAAAAATCTGTTGGGGTGTATAAGGGTTTCGTTTATCCTAATAACACGTTGTATATAACGTGTAATTCTAAATGCGCAAAACCCCTCGGGGGGAAGTTTCACCCATGTAACTGAACAACTTTTGCGCTACATCTTTTGGATATTAAATTTAAAAAATCGAATCTTCATACAAAATGAAAATATGATCCGGTCAATTTGTATGAAGAACCAATTTTTTTTTAAATTTTAATTTCCATAAGTTGTAGAACAAAAGTTATTCAGTTATATGGGTAGAACTCCCCCCGAGAAGTTTTATGATGAAATCTTTGTATTATGTTACAAATTGGACAAATTTTAAGGTGTTAACGCGCTATTAACAAATATTATTCAACTGTTTCATACGTTTTCAATTCCATTACAATAGTTAAAGTTCTTTTTAATAGTTAAATAATTTACGTATCTAAAGTAAGAAGCTGATCTAGGTATCACTGACTGGTATTCTTATACAGAGGTCATTACCTCAATGGCCAATTAACAATGTAGACGCTTATTAAGAATTTATTTTTTTAGATCCCACGCGGGCCAAGCGGCATGGCAATGACCGAGACCAAAACAATAACAAATGTTTTTGCTTGATTTATTGATTTTAGTTATCAGCTGTTCGCTAAGCAATGTGAAATCCAGTCATGTGGACATGATGCGACTGACCTTCAGTCGAATAGGTTTCAAACTTGCCTAATATTAACACAATGCGGGCTATTTGATATATACTCGTATTTAATGATGCAAATAATAGTTACTTGACGTGAACCCTTGTGACCTTTTTTTAGTACGTTTGAAAGCTATTACCTATTGCGATTTGACAAATAGATTCGCTCGCTCATCCAAATGGCTCTTAACATCTTCGATTTCCGATATTATTACGTCAAACATGTGTGAGAATAAACGGAACACATAAGATTTAAGCTTAGTTATAATGTTGGGGTTATCCATCTATTTTTTTATTAAATTTTTATTTTATTTAATAAATTTACAATACAAGCTTACAGCATACGCGAATGCATTTATATCTTAGTCTATGTTACAATACTGCTTTCTATCTTTATTGTAGATTTATGAGGTGTTTCCTAATTAACTTGCTTATATTTGAGTATTTTACTCGGACCATAAAACTGTGGTTTTTCCTACGAATAAATAATAAGTTTTTCCAGTCAAACGGCGCGCTGCCAAGAGATGGTTTTTTATGAGACGTCCAAAGACTTCTATCAATTTTCAACCCTCGTTTCTTTGATAAAGCTGTTCTAAGAAGAAACTTTACGGCATAGTGTTGAATTCTTTATTGTTAATTAATTAAGTGGCTACCTACAGTCCACTAGCGTCGTCATCATTTAAAAAAATATTAATCGCCAAATACAAAAGGTTTTCGAAAATCCGGAAAGACAGATTGAAGCAAAGTTACCTTTGTTCGTTTAGAACCTATTTTCTCTGTTAAATAAAGTTTACTGTAGTTACAGATACAAAAACTGCTAAAAGTGGCCGTTTTTCGCAATTTTTGTATCTGTAACTACAGTGAACTATATTTTTCAGAATAGATAGATTCTAAATAAACTAAGGTACCTTTACTTCAATCTGTCTTTCCGGATTTTCGATAAGTTTTGTATTTAGCGAGTAATAATTTTTTAACTGATGGGGGCGCAAGTGGACTGTGGGGAGCCTCTTAACACAAACATTTTTAAGCCACATTTGCAAGAGCGAGTTTATCTTACTCCTGGAATCGATAAAGGGATGTTTTGTCTGACCCATAATAAGAAGTCTTTCTTCCTCGTTTTGAAAACGAAAATTCTATTACAGACCGGTACAGAAAACGAGTATGAAAATTCAGTCAACGCGATAGGTAGGAAAGTTTCGGAACCTATGTTATGAACGCTGTGGACGATTGTGGCTTATTCTATTACCCTGCTCTCGCACTGAGGAAACAGTTGATCAAGTGGATAATTCCAGAACACGGGCAATTGTGCCGTGCGCCGCGCCGTAAGGGTTATCCTTGTCTGAGATTTCCGCTGATTGCACAACAGAATAACCTTACGCCGACATTGCAGTTACAGTACTTCTTCTTTACATCTTAAGGTGATCCGTTTTCCATACAAAAATTCAAATGACTTGCATTCTTACGCGGGACATAAAATTCTGTTGAAAAACGAACGAATACTGCTATTTTTAGTTAAATTTTTTGCTAATTAATACAAAAATACAGTTAATGTACTGAAACTACTATTTTTGTTAGCAATTTTTGGTTCAATATTACGATTGTGGGCGTGCGGTCAAAACTGTACGGTTGTGCTTTGTGTGCATGTGTGAGTGATCGTACTCATGTAAACACGGACTGACGAGAGTAATTGACTTTAGTGGACATATGGAGATATTATTCTTATCGAAATTGTTGTTAGGCGTTGAAGTTGCACGATGAAATTTACGCGAATCAACTTTTTGCACATATACAATCAACTTTTTGCACATATACACGTATAGTTGGTACTTATTGCATTAAAAAATAAAACCTTATATTTGCAGCAGTGGCTCCATCTAGTTGCGTTAGGGGCTAAGCTGGCCGTCACAGATCACCTTAATGTACGCTTACCTATATGTTTTATTGGAAAAATTAACGTATATTTTGTAGCTTCGTTTAAATTGCGAGTATAGTTTCCAACTGCAGTAGTTTTTTATCCACGACGGACGGAAAGGAACGGAGGCGGTATTATCTAATCGGTGACTTAAACAATAAGTTTGTGCACGTTTGTGTATGTAAAATCGAGTCTGCGCAGCCAAGACGAGTAGTTTGTCCAGAGCAAAGGCTACAATTTACTACCCAGAGATATACACCGTGTAACTCAAGGGTGTGAAAATACTAAAGGCTGTGAATCTGCCCCTGAAACCACAGAATATATAATAGTAAACAAGTTTACTGAAACTAAACAACTTTTCCCAAGGAACATAGGTCATAGAACAAAATCAATGTTTACCTCTTGTAGAAACTGCATCAGCTGAAAGCGTATTTTGTATTGGAGGTCAAATTTGGGTTTCATATTTCGACCTATGTTCCTTGGGAAAAGTTGTTCAGTTTCATAGGAAGATTCACACCCTTCAGTCACCCATCACACATAGTGTAAACAGCGAGGAATTAGCTAGTAATTACAATAAAATTGCAAAAAACGAAAGTGACCAAGCTTATACTGCAAAGCTACTATAGTACTAACTAGCTACCTGTATATGATTTATTAAAACTCTTTATAATTATTGATTTATTTCATATAACACCTATATATTTTACTACACTTATCCAGAACTTTCTAGACTTCTCTACTCCGATCGCGGAGTAATCAAATTACTTACAGGTCGCCGTACGACAAATAAATACATAGAGGGAGTATCATACTGGCGTGTCTGTTTATTTATTGAATCATTGGGGCATTCAGTTTAGAGATTAGGCTATTCTAGCACGATCGACGGTACGCAAGGGTACCTATGTCAACGTGCTTTTTTGTCCGCGACTATAAATTCAGATCGATCAATTCCTTTCGTCGCGATTGTGTAGAGGCGTTGAAAAGCCGAGAATAAACATCCTTAACAATAAAGTGCGAGTCGGACTCGCGCGCCGAGGGTTCCTTCCGATATACCTACAGTATTTTTAGAAGCAATATTTAGGACCGCAAAAATAAATTTGTTTCGCAATTTTAAAAAAACTGCTACTTAGAAAGATCGTTTTATTTTTCCTGTAATCTACACTAATATTATAGAGAGGAAAGATTTGATTGTTTGTTTGTTTGCATCGAATAGGCTCCGAAACTACTGGACCGATTTGAAAAATTCTTTCACCATTAGAAACCTGCATTATCCGGGATGAACATATGCTATAAAATATTTTCAAAAAAGTTAGGGTTCCGTATGAAAACTTCGATAATGTATCCCAAGGTGTGAAAAAAACACTAAATAGCATCCTTATACTCGTATCGCGTACGCTGCCGAAACTATTAACAATAGAGCAAAGTAATGTACTACGAGTACAGAATTATAGAAGCCATCAATATCTACAAAAAGTCCGCGATACCATTATGTCTAACTATTACAGTTATGTCACAATAACTACTTTTTCATGTTAAAATATGCAATAGTAACGCCGGTACAAACTAAATAGGCCACATTATTCGTACGTATTAATCCTTATCCAAATAAATGATTTCGTATTCAAGGCTATATCAGTACCTGTAAATTACTTTTTGAATTATTCAAATCGAACATACCATTCAAAAGTTATCATGAGTGTAATCGTTATCAAAATTGAAATTAAAGAAACAGCGCCCTAAGTGACTGTAATGGTTTTATATACAACAGAGAATAGACACGAAAAATTTTACTGGTCAAGTGCGTGTCGTTCCGTGTGGTAGCGGCAAAGAATAGCACCAACCCATCTCAACCTGTAGGTGTCGTAAGAGGCGACTAAGGGTTTACAAACCGGAAGATGGGCAACAGCATCTTTCCGTGTATCGCACCATCTTGGATACTGCGGTCACCAACAACCGCGGTCCATGGTGCCAGCCTTAATGCTAACAAGCGTAGTGACTAAGACACTTCCCCTCCACATTCTTCTAGCAAGGGCTGGAATTCTGGAGGGAGCTCCCTGTCCTGTAGTGGACGTGTTATGGAATGTGATGATGGTTATGATGAAGTGCGTTTCGGCTCGAGCGAGTTTAATGCACTTCTGCGTGACTAAGATGATATGACTGCCCATAACTAGGACAGTATTTTTACCTTAGTGGTACGGAACCCTCGGTGGGAGTCCGACTTGCGCTTGGCCGGTTTCTTTAGTAACCCCCGATGCAACAAGAACCTATATCTACCCGTGCGAAGCTGGGGCGGACCGCTAGTATTTACATAAACTTCTATCGACTGTAATTAATTCAGGTTTTTTCCTTTCGCAAACTTCAGAGATAAGGGTGTGGGGGAATGGAATTTTTTTTTTCATCAACTTAAATACAAAAATTCCCCCCCCCCCTTTTTTGGACCTCAAATTCAATGTTAATAATAATGTTCCTTAATTCTTTTGTTTGTAATAAAGTTGGGTAATCATATTCTCAAAATATTCCTTTCAAGTCGATAGCATGAGTGGTTGCTAAGATAAACAGGTGTGACAGACAGACAGACGAAGACGCACCATAAGGGTTCCGTTTTTACCATTTTGGTTTGGAACCCTAAAAATGATATTATACAACTTAAGATAGGTAGGTACTCTAGTCCGACGGACTACAAAATTGTCGTTTAAATATTTACTAGTGATAATAGCTGATCCATTCCACGTTATCATACTCACTGGAGACAAACTGAATACAAAATTAATTGCGCCGAGTGCCGAGTCCCAGAGGACTTTTTAGAAAATAGTATAGGTACTTATTCTTGACCTTTCTATACACTTACGCAATTACTTTTAATTTGTGTGCAATAAAGAGTTTCTATCTATCTATCTATCTATCTATAGGCACAATAAACTATTCATATTAAATTACAAACTATGCCCTTGTTTGTGGGGACTCCCCAAAACGTCTGTGACGAGTGGACTAAGTAGTCTTTTGCTAAGTCAATGGGTCATAGCATAGCAAACGGTTACTTATCTCATACGACTCCGAGCCAAATTAACAGACATCTCTACATTTACAACAGTATTTATGTGAGACCAATTTATTGTATTTTATTTATCCAATACATAATATTTATCGTCGTTTTACATCAACAATGATTTACAATGACTTGCCTACCAGCCATTCAAGTTAGCCCGTCCGTATATGAGCCGTCAGAGTAGGTAATAAGTGCCAAATAAAATTTAAATAAACACGAAGATTTCTTCCACCCGCTTCAGTATATGGGCAGGGATGAGATGAGTGTTGGCATTTGTCGTGCATCAAAAGCAACTTTAAAGCGCAATATTTACCTAGCCTTACCGAAAAGAGTTTCATTTAATACTAGCTGGTGCCCGCGACTTCGTCTGCACAGGTTTATAAATTGTAGCCTATGTATTATTCTGATGTATAAACTATATTATTGTATAGATCGCTGAAAGTTTCATTAAAATCCATTCAGTAGTTTTTACGTGAAAGACTAACAAACATCCATACATAATTACAAATTTTCGCGTTTATAATATTAGTAGGAAGGATAGTAGGATTTATAGCGGTGACGTCCTGTTAGCTTGATTGTAAGACAGTGGTAGTGCGGTCAACCGCTTGTCGGTAGAAAATTTTTCAACTCTATTACCACGCCATAAGGTCCAAAAGTGTTTCTACCGATGTGCGGCCGTGTGTACATGCGATTTTGTTGAATGGCACACCCAGTTATAGAAATATTCATAAAAGTAATAGTTTCTTTAAATTTATCGCTGACTCAATCTGTAACGGCGCGCCATACATTTCCTACGCACTCCTGAGCTGTCGCGTACTTTACATTTAAAGATGCTTCAACTTCATAGGTGCTTTCTGCATCTGGCGGTTACGGAGCTTAGAATTTAGCTTTTCCACTGTCTTGACTTTTGTGATATCTAGGGTCCGTTTGCGAAACCTAGCCTAACTTTAGCTCGGTGTGAATTAAATTTTTAGCATAACGTGCATAGGAGACTCATTGTCAACACGTTTGTTATACGTGGGACACTCAGAAATATTTGCGACACTAAAAAAAATTGTTCTACAGGTACATATATTTTTATTAAATCTTTTCAAAGTACTCTCCACCAGCCTCTATACAAAGATTCATGCGTCTGAACCAGTTTTCAAAACACTTTTTCCAGTCCGCCGTAGACACCTCGTTTACAGCCTGCTCGAACGCAGCCAGCGCATCTTCCGGCGACGAAAATTGTATCCCCTTGAGCTGATTTTTTATTTTTGGAAATAAAAAGAAGTCACACGGTGCTAGATCAGGGCTGTAAGGAGGGTGACCCAGGAGTTTGACTGGTGTGCTGTCCAGGAAGTCCCTCGTTTTGAGCGCGGTGTGTGCAGGCGCATTGTCGTGGTGGAGCAGTAGTCCGCGGAGCCCTGTGTTTGGTCGCTTGTTGCTCACAACAGAAAAAACTTCTGGTAAACATTTGGTAGTATACCATTCGGCGTTGATGCTTCTTTGATCTCGTAAGGGAATTGAGGCCAAGTGGCCAGTCAAATTAAAAAAGCTGGCGATCAAAATCTTCCCCCCGCTTCGAGATCGCTTCACTTTGGTAGGCGTTGGTTCATTTTGAAACACCCAAACTGTCGACTGGCGCTTGGTTTCTGGATCGTATTGATAAATCCAGGACTCATCACCTGTTACGATGTCGTAAACACGCCGAGACGAGCCTGCTTCAAATTTGTTCAGCATATCACGGCACCATTCCACCCGGGCCTGCTTCTGAGCGTCGGTGAGGTAGTGCGGCACCCAGCGCGATACTATCCTCCTCACGCGAAGATGCCCGTGTAGAATCTCGTGAACGCTTCCCGATCCAATCTTTAATATGTGCTGAATCTCCTGATATGTAATTCGCCTATTATCTTGGATTAAATTTTTCACTGCTAGCACGTTTTCTTCCGTAATAGCCGTCAAAGGGCGACCGCTTCTTTCTTCATCCCCCAAGGTTGGTCGACCGCGCCTAAATTCGTTATACCAACGATACACGGTTGCCTTGGAGGGGCCTTCATCCATAAATGCCATTTGAAGTCTATCGAACGATTCATCCGGTTTCAGGCGACACTTGAAATCGTAAAAAATCATAGCTCTAAAATGTTCCCGGCGCAGATCCATTTTTCAGTAAGACACGATACTTTGAATTGGCTCGCAAAAAATGTGGAGGAAAATTTTGAAAATGGAACACACATATTTTTACTTACAAGTAATCATATTTTCGAAAAAGATTCTGACCGGCCAGTCTCCCATATATAAAAACTATTTTTCGCAATACTTTCTGAGTGGCCTGGTAATATAATAAGTTGCGCCCCTTATCGCGGTCAGCCGAACTTGAGCTCATGTTTATACAACTCACATTTAAGGAAGTTGGCCATTTATTGGATTATTGTTATTGTTGTATTGTACTCATTTGGTCCACGAGTTTTGGCTGTGAGTGAACACAGGTGTCGTGTTTCTGTTTAACTTGCAAATCAGACACACAAATATTCGTTTTGAAAATAACATTGGGAAATATTTAACTGCACATCAAAAATACTGATTGCACATCAAAATACTGATTGTGCATCAAAAAAACTCAACCTAACCAATCGCGAGTATGGATCGGTTAGGTTAGGTTGTCTTGCGTGCGACTACAACGCACGAGCCGAGCGAGCGAAGCGAGTGTGCCGCAGCAGCGGCCGGCGGCGAGTGCCAGAAACGAAATACGCGCCGTTTTGTAAAATGCCGCCACCGTTGTGTAAAACGGCAAATTAAAAAATTCCCAGCATTTTATATAATAGCCGGTCGTTTGTAATACGGCATGTTATACGATATGGCTGCGACATATTAATAGCGATGGAACGGTTAAATAGGTGCTAATTATATAATATTATAGTGAGCATGTTTTGGTGCACATTCAGTATTTTTGGCGGAACAAAAGCAAAATTTGTTAGAGAAAACTGGTATAAATTGAGGTACAGTCAAATACCATCCAATAATATTTTGCAAATTCATTGTGGTTTCACAGTCATGTTTGATTGATTATGTAAAATAATTCAAGAAAAACCTTTTTAAAGTTTTTTGCCTAGAATTGCATGAACAGGAAAAATCATGTATTCGTATCAATAACAAATAATAATTCTTGTTCTTACCGCAGAATCTTGTGGTACTTAAATTTAATTTCTGAACATTGCATATTTTTCTTATGTAGTGAAATAATGACATAGATACTTGCTGATTAATATAATAGACGAATTATTTTAATAAAAAAACTGGCCAAGTGCGTGTCGGGCCATGCGCAGTATAGGGTTTCGTAATTTTACGATTCAAAGCAGGTTTTGATTAAGTATTTTTTAACGTTTATAACATAAACTTTATACCTCCTAATGCTCAGCGAGGTCCTAGCGCCTGATTGCTATTGCTTTTTTTATCATTTCCTGTTTTCCGGCTATAGCTCATTAACCTGTGAAGCAGCTATGATAGTTTTCCTTTTCATCGTACAGGGTGTAAGAAAACTGCGATGATCCTTCTAAGGAATGATTCTACATCACTAATAGATTGTTAAAAATATATTAAAAGTACTTTTTTTAGGGTTATCATGAAATTTGGTTTTCCTTCGAAATAAATTTCAGTAATTTATTGAAATGAATAGGTACTTGCTAGTGATTGGATGGATAATATAACAAAAACATCTTTATCTGCATCACCAGCTCATAGAGGTCATTGAACCCTCCAGGCGTTTCATTACTTCTTAAGCTAAAACTACTGTTTTTTAGGAAAAAGTATTTTTTTATATTTATTATACAATCTATTTGTAATGTAGAATGACCCCTTAGAAGGATCAACGTAGTTTTTTTTACATTCTTTATACTACTTTGAATTTTTTCACATTTCCAATAACTACCGTAGGGGGTGGACAAAAAGTTGCGATTTCAAGCTAAATATTTCGGAAACGGATCTCTGAATCGAAAAATGATCATTGCAGACTCACATTATTTTTAAAAGACCTATCCAACGACACCCACACAATGGGGTAGACAAGACAAGAAAAATTAATCACCTCACTTTACTTGTAGGGGATGAACCCCGAATATATTTTTTTTTGAACTATGCCGGCGTAGATGAATTGTTTAACCGTACTAAATTACAGCTTTCTAGTTCTAAGAGTCAGAGAGTCTGAGTTAAACAACGGACAGCCGACGGTCATGTCGAAACTGTAAGGGTTCCTTGTTGACTTCGGAACCCTAAAAAAGTATGTCTTAGTGCGAGTGGCTCGTGTATGAATATTTTTTTGCATACTTGTAAAAAGTTATCTTATTAAAGGTTACAAGGCAATGTGTTGAAATGTGTTACTAAATCAAATAAATCTAAAAATAATAAAAACTAAATAAACGAAAAATAGGGGGGTTGTTTTTGCTCTGTCCGAAAAACGGCAAACTTAGTATAATTCATAATTTGATATTTGTTGATTTATTTTAACCTGGTAATAAACGGCATAATATTTCTGTCATCCCAGCGGATTGGATCTCCTATAGATTTTGAGTAAATTTTAATATTGATATTTAAAACCCATACAAAAAGATCATGTGGATTAAATAATTTTGATTTAAGTGCTAAAATTAACTGGGTTTTATCTATATGTATGTATAGGTATACTATGTGTGACATACTTCCTGGGTTCAAGCTGACTCATTCCAATGTAAACATGTTTCAAGCACTCAAGTGACTCAAACACTATATCGAACTTTGCGCTACTTAAAGTAATAATATTAAAATAAACAAGACGATGCAGACAATGCCTATGTATTGAACAGTTTAGTATACATTTATATCACATTATGCTGAATAATGCATTGCTGTTTGTTTGATAAGACTTGCTTACGAGTACAGTAACAGGATAAAGTTTCGCAACAATGTACTTACATTAATGTAGGTTATGACTACTTATGTATGTGTTATAGCCAAGTTTTCATTAATACATTTTTAAGAATCCGAACTAAAACGGTGAAAACTCTATGGTGAAAACGCAACCCTTATGGTGCGACTTTGTCTGTTTGTTTGTCTGTCACACTTTTTTATGTCAGCAACTACTTACGCTATCGACTTGAATAGTTGTAGAATATGCTTGCCCTACTTTATTACAAACGAAAGAATGATAAATATACAAAGTAGAAAATCGCAAAATTTCACAACCACAGGCAGGATTCGAACCTGCGTCTTCTCCGTCAGTACCGGAGACGCTTTACCAACTAGGCTACCTGTGGTCTGGTGTTCCCAGTACCAGCAGAGGCTGTCAGGGAGTCGGTGTCATACTTTCCGGAAGAATGGTAGAGTGCGTGAAAGAAGTCGAGTGTGTGAGCCCAAGGCTCATCTGGGTCAGGCTGAAAGTCGGACTGACCCGAATTTTTGTTCTAGGTGCATATGCACCAACGAATATGGGTTCGCGAAAGTCCCTGAAAGCCCAGTCGTAACCGATTAAGGTGAGCTCCCGTTTCAAGAACTTTTCTATAAAAGAGGGGTCAAGTTTTTAAAGTCAAAGAGCAAAAGATTTTAGTATATCATATGGTAAATAGGTACGGAACCCTCAGTGCGCGAGTCCGACTCGCACTTGGCCGGTTTTTCTGTACTACTGTCGGTCCAAGCTTTCAAGTACCAAGGGTCCCGGCGGAGGTAAGCCGCGGCCAAGCCGTCGGCCAGACGACGGACAGTTCCTTGTTGACTGCGGAACCCTAAAATTATAGCGTGAATTTATTTTATTTCTGTACAATTATTTTCATACAAGACAGTGACATAATTAGAATATACTATACAGCGCGAATTTTTTTTTATGCCGAAGCGTAGTGATTTTAGTCATGAAAGCAAACAACATTCCCGAAGAATCAACTTGATTACTTGAAAAAAAAAATTAACTCTTCAAGGACTCATTTTGTATGGGATGTGAAAAAATCTTTGTGAGTTAAAGTTTTTACTTTGGGAAAGTTAGAATCACTGGGATGTGGGTGCAAAACCAAAATTATTTGGGTAGGAAAATCAAATTTAACAAGGTAAAGGAGAATACACTTAACGTACATTCACTTCACTCGCATACATTTATACACATAACATTCGCTAGTATGTTTTCCTTGAGTATTTGGTTAGATTATTTATTTTCCTTACCTAATATTCGAATACTAGTTAATGGAGAGGAATAAGGCCTTTTAATCATTTTATGTAGCCTAGGTCAGTTTTCGTTTATTAAGGCGTAATGCTTTCTCATCTTTTTGGAAAATCATGAAGCTATTACGAATAATTTTGTTACATACATACATAACATCACGCCTCTTTCCCGTTGGGGTAGGCAGAGACCACAGTCCTCCACCTGCTACGATCTTGACATACTTCCCTTGCTTCCTGTACTTTCATCAATCCTTTCATACATGCTCGTCGGTTTAGGGTACTTTTAACCTGGCCTTTATTCAGAACGTCCTGAATTTGGTCCTGGTACGTTCGCCTAGGCCTTCCCCTTCCAACGTTTCCATTCACTCTCGCCTTGTGGATCTCTTTCGTCAAACTAATAACCAAACCATCTCAGCATCCCTTTCTCGATTTTGGTCACTACGTCTTCTTTTACGCCACAACGTTCTCTTATCACACTATTTCTAATCCTGTCACTCAATTTAACACCAATCATACTCCTTAGCGCTCTCATTTGCACTGCATTAATTCTACTTTCATGCTTCTTCTGCCATACCCAGCTTTCACTGCCATACATCAGTGATTTTCAGTGCCATACATCAATAATTTTGCTATGTATACCTAATTACCTATGGACTTTATCTTTATCGAAGCATTATATTTTTATTTATTTTTTATACTGAATTGGTTTTAACTGTGAATCTTTTATCTTTTAGATATGAGACAGGCCTTATTTATATTTTAGGCCTTATTTCAATTACTTTATCTATATCAAGTACTTTATTTGTTACAGAGAAACACCTTGGACTTCTACATTTCGCATCAAAGAGGACCTTTCTACAAAGCCGAGTTCCAAACTGAGTTGGACCTCAGAAAGTTCCACATAGCAGACGTAACGGACAAACGTATATTTGTCTCTGTCATGCATACAGAAACACTAGCAAACCTTTACGTGTCAGAAATCAGCAGAAACTTCACTCAGTACAATTTTGTCTTAAGTTTGGATCAGATTTTGTGCTATTTCCCTGATGGCAATTGGAAGGATAGCTGGTTAGAGTAAGTACTTCTTCTTCTTTAAACTTAAGAGCTGTGCTCTTGTCGGTGGAGTAATCGCCAATGTTTCATCGTTTCCGCCAGTTCCTTCACCTCCTGATACGACTCAACCTGTACTTTCTCTTTGATTTGTTCCATAAAGGTTCTCCTCGGTCGGCCCCTTCCTCTCTTTCCCTCAATTTTCCCTTCTATGATGTTCATTAAACGAATCGTGTCGTATCAGGTGGCCAATCATATTTCCTCTCCGGTTCTCTATAGTTTGTACGATAGATCTTTTTTCTTTAACCCTTTCAAGCGTAAGTACACGACACTACAATGTTTAAAACCTAGACAATCCTAACCAAAAGTGGTTCGGGTTTTGGCATCAAAATACAAGCACACATAACAAACCTAAACTTCGAAATTCCGTATTCCAATACTGAACTAAAATAAAAATTAAGTTCATACAACTAAGACGGTATATTGAGGCATTGAATTGGGGAATCCTCACATCTCCCGTCGTTATGGCGAAACCTTACTGCAAATTTCTAACTGAGCCGCCCTTCAAAAAAACTAATTGTATTAAATCTATATCTCTAGGTAGAAATTACGTCCTTTTAATTAATTCTATTATATTTTTATTTCCCTGTAATGTCTTTTAAGTGTTTACTATTACATTCTTGGAAAAGTAATAGATTTCTGATAAGCTCAATAAATGGTAATTGGTTAGCAGTAACAATTTTAGAAATATTATTTTTAAGAAAGCAAGTCAAGTTTGTAAATCATATATTTTCAAAAAATAATGCCTGGCATGCCTTTCCTATAAATCATCATTTTGATAAAAACGAGGTACACACGTCCGTACGTCAGTGGTAACAGTTTTACCTTTAGTGGGTCTCTTGTTTCGAGCGTTTATAGCGTAAAGCTAGTACAGCTTATACTGATTTTGATACCACTTTACGTGCGGTACTTAGTAAAAGAAATTTCCAACAAATTTTGTTTATGAAAGCAACTCATGCCTGTAAATCATCAACACCTTAGCTATGCCGAAGATCAATGTCTTTTAGGTCACATTGTCTGTCGACATGATGAATGATACCTGAATAAGGTCGTTCACTGTTAGTTTATTGTGCTTCTGAATGTTAGAAATGTCAGCTGAAAAATAACCGCTTGCTGCAAATGCATTGTTGAAAAAGTATCCTCTTAGATGGTCGCAACTACTTCATCCTTCAAACTTATAAATCATTAAAAACTAAAAACTTTTCCATTTCTAGACGTATTTGTGTGGAATGTTGATAATCTTTCAAAAATATTGAACTGTCTTTAGAACATAGTTTTTTTAAAGTAAGAAAATTTGTAATTCAATCTAAGGGATTTCTAAAAAGTAAATATTCTGTATAATAGGATTTATAAATAATTAAATAAAATTTTAGGGATGTGACAGAAGATCCATTCACGGACCTCTACCGCGTTGAAGGTCTCAAGGGTATCTACATTGCTTCGAAAGTGGACTCTAAGGCACCCGTTGCTAACGTCGGTCCTGAGCATCTCGTCTCACTGATCACGTTCGACCACGGCGTCACCTGGTCTCCGATCAACCCTCCTACTGAGGATGAGAATGGTAAGATAATCTATAAACGTATTCTAGGTAAGGCATCTACATAGCTTTCAATCTGAGTCTTAAGGCGCCGGTTACCAGCGTCGGCTCTAAGCATCTCGTTTCGCTGATCACGGCATCGCACGGTCACCGATCAATCTTCCTACTGAGGATGACAATTGTAAGATATTTTACTGACGCATTTAAGGTCATAAAGGCATCTACCTACATAGCTTCGAATCTGGGCCTAAAGGCACCGGTGACCAGCGTCGGCCCTTAGAATCCCGTCTCACTGATCACGGTATCACTTAGCCACCGATCAACCTTCCTGCTGAGGATGACAATTGTAAGATATTTTACTGACGCATTCAAAAGGCATCTACATAGCTTCCAATCTGTACTCCAAGGGTCTGGTTACAATGTCAATGTTTAAATTTTTTGCCACGAAAGTAAAAAACTAATTCAAAATTTGGTGCGAAATAGAGAGTAAAACGGCCAGCATAATAAAAAATTAAAAGAAGAATTTATGTAGCCATGGTACAGGATGTACTCGTACGTCGCAAATCAAAGAGTATAAACAAGGCATTATTTACCTATATTTAGAATTTGTGATTATTAAACCGTTAATAATATTATTATTGAGAACCTATCTTACGTAGCTACAGAGGTACTAGATTAATAATGATTCCACGAATGTTTTGCATACGCCCAGTTTCTCGGAATATTCTAGCGCGATCTTTTAGCATAAGTAACTTATTCTTATTAACGATAACGATGAATCACAAAAGTTGAGCAGCATAATTTAATTAATCCCTAGAAGGTACGAGTACAACAACTAGTGTTTTTACTTGCTTCGGACGGTACGTTAAGCGGGTAATCCCGAACATCTTATAATATTTAACGAGCAATATTTGTTTATATTTGTATAAAAATCGGTTTCCCGAAAACGGGTCCAAAGAAAAATCGATCTCATGTCTGGGCAAAATTCTATATCTCCGTTTTTTAGAATTTCTTGGAAATAGTGCGCATCAGAAATCCCTACAGAGCCATCTGTTAGTGAGCTTTGGTTAAAATTATACACAGCAAAGCTTGATCGCCCAGGTAGTGTAGGCAACGAAGCAGTTGACCCCAGCATAATTCTTTCAGGCAGATTTAATTTGACAAGATGATAAAGTATCATGAATTAAATGTAAATTCAAAATATCCAAAAAAAAAATCATACATTTTTTTGTAATTTTTGTATGGAAAAATTAAAAGTACCGATTTTTTTTGATATTTTTATAGAAGGTTTGTCTCATACAGGGTGTAGGGGACGGTGTACCGGAAACTGAAAGGACGCGTTCAATCAATGAAAGTAAACAACTTTCCCAAAGAAACGTTTCTGGGAAATGAAAAAAAAAAAATCACCTCTCCATAAAAACTGCTCATTCTGGTCGAACAGTTTGTATGGAGAGGTCAAAATTTATTTCATCTTCCAAAAATGTTTCTTCGGAAAAGTTGTTCAGTTTCGTTGACTAAGCACGCCCTTTCAGTTTTCGGTACACCGTCCCTTACACCCTGTACAGTGTAATACGAGCAAAGTTTCATCGACTGAGGATTTACTGCGGGGGTCTTCATACAACGATCCGCTTCGTGGCCTAGACTAAGGTACGACATACATACATACATAACATCACGCCTCTTTCCTGTCGGGGTAGGTAGACCCTTCTATCTTAAAGTAATTTTAACTTGTGAGCAGCCATTTAGCGGCTTGAAAACTCTGATAAAGGTGAGTCAGACAGGCAACTAGTATGAGGACTTCTTCACGATAACTAATTAATGATAATGAACGATAGAAACTGATAAGTTTCGGTGTTTAAGTCTATACAAAGAATGTTGTTTTTGAATTCTCACATCTTAAGCTGCGTACACAGTCAACGAAATTAACAGCGTTCCCAAAACATGTCTTGATAAGATTCAGATTACTTTATTCAATGTACAATTGTAGATTCTTTACAGAATACTTATTAACAGCGTTCCCAAAACATGTCTTGATAAGATTCAGATTACTTTATTCAATGTACAATTGTAGATTCTTTACAGAATACTTATTAACAGCGTTCCCAAAACATGTCTTGATAAGACTCAGATTACTTTATTCAATGTAGATTTTTTACAGAATACTTATTGAGCGTCATAACATGCAGAAGAGCTGAATCTACTACCGTTTTGGATACGTGCTACGTGGTAAAATGGTTTAAAAATCCGTCCGAAGTAACCTCTTTGTATTTTATAAGACAGTTTGTGTAGACGTGTCGATAATTTTTTTACGAACACATATTTCCTTGGGATAATTGATAATGTTTGTCGACTGTGCATACGTTGCGTTGTATGAAAGACTCCGGTGTATTTCTTTGACACAAAATTGGCTACACTAAAGCCTATGAAATAGCAGAATTATGCCTGTTTGTTGCACTTATCCCGCTAGATCTACGATCATCCACGGTCTAGCTCCACATGAAATTGCTGCAGATATTCGTTATCTTATAACTTATAATAGTTCCGGTCTAACGATACTGTGCAATAATTTTCAATTGGTAGGAAACTTTTCTAATTAGATGAAAAGGGCACAAAGTTGATGCCATTTTTATTGTCCTGTACTTGAACATTATATACGATCGACGTGAAAAACTCTTTAGACAGAGGCGTTAAATGAAAGTACGACAATTTTTTTTGACTAATGAATATTTTTTAGGGTTCCGATACCAAAATGGAAAAAAAGGATGCGACTATGGTGCGACTTTGTCCGTCTGTCTGTCGGTCTATCCGTCTGTCTGTCACACTTCTATATCTCAACAACCACTCATACTATCGACTTGAAATTTGGAATAGTTGTAGAATTTGGTTGCCCAACTCAATTGAACATGTAAGAATAAAAAAAAAATTATAATATATAATTTCAAATTGTCGTTACTAGGTCGAGTAGAGAGGTATCATATGAAAGGGCTTTACTTGTACAAATTTAAAATATATTCCTGTATTTTTTTAAAACTCCTAGTTTTCAAGTTGTCATGAAAAATGTCAAAAAAAATACCATTCCCCCCCCCTTATCACCGAAGTTTGTAAAAGGAAAAATCAGAATTAATTACAGTCGATAGAAATTTATGTAAATATTATAGCAAAAATAAAACGATCTTTCTAAGTTGCACAGTTTTTTTGAAATCGGCAAAAAACCTTTACAAACAAATTTAGTTTTGCGGTCCTAAAAATTGACTTTATTGCTTCTAAAAATACTATAGATATATCGGAACCCTCGGCGCGCGAGTCCGACTCGCACTTGAACGGTTTTCAACTGAGAGGGTGATATTTGTATCTGAAAATCTTTTGAAAGGATGACTTCATTGAACGTCTTAGGGCCAAAAACGTTAGGAAACATTTTGCCTTCACACTTGTCATCATGGACATCTTGTCACTATGGACACCACCTTTACTAAATTTCAAATGAGTATTAACAAAAACAAAACCAAAATCCTAGTAACAGCAAAACATCCGATCAAAATCAACACCATCAAAATTAAAAATACTCCTATAGAACAAGTTCAAAAATTCAGATACCTAGGCAGCTTAATAACAGAAGATTCTAAATGTACAGATGACATCAAAACTAGAATTGCTATTGCCAAACAGAAATTCCAAAATAAGAAACAACTGTTTACTTCAAAAACATCCCTAAACCTTAGGAAACGATTTATTAAGGCATATGTTTGGAGCACAGCATTGTATGCTTGTGAAACGTGGATATTAACTAAGAGAGACAAAGAAAGATTAGAGGCATTCGAAATGTGGTGTTGGACGCGAATGGAGAAAATAAGCTGGACAGAGAAAAGGACGAATAAGGAAGTATTGGATGGAATAAATCAAAATAGAGAAATTATAAATGTAATAGAAAACCGAAGAGGAAAAATGTTTGGTCACATCATCAGGCACGACACATTTATAAAAACTATTGTGGAAGGAAAGGTGGAAGGAAGAAGAGGCCGCGGCCGGCCTAGAATAGAGTACTGCCAAAGGATGAAAGAGAGGGCGGGGGTAAATACCAAAGATTTCGGACCTCCTTGCTTCGCTCGGAATAGATACCTTGCTAATTTATTTTAGTAGGGGATGACATCTGCCAACATGTCACAACCCCATCATCGATGATCCTGAGGATGATCCATAGAAAATATTCAAAATAACCTGTCAAATCCATAGAGAAACGTCTACACCACCTAGTGACGAATTATTTCTTTAATCCTCCTTCTAAGTACCTTTATTTTTCTGTGGTAAATACTTACGGAGAACTGAAAAACCTAATACAAGACAGAGACAGATGGAGAAAGCTACACCGACAAGAGCATGGCTCTTAAATAATGAATGAATGAATGAAAATGAACTTGTCACTGACTGCGAGTGAAAATAAAGAAAAGAAGAAATTGATTAAATAGTATTTCTTAAAGTAAGTTCTTCACTGGCAAGCTAGTCAATGGCAAACGCTAGCTTAAAACCGGGATGTGTGGAGGACGGAAGGGAGGCAATTGCCCTGCAGTGGGACACGACTGGCTCCTAAATAAGTTCTTGAGGTCTATGTTGCGAGCCACCCTTTAAAAGGAATATTGTACTTTTGTACACCATGTATACCTAGTTCATTCACTCTGTCAAGGCCAAATAACAACAACTTTGTTGGGTATTTCACTACTGTTTTCCGCGAAACAGCACAATGAATCAACTGAATTATTTTTCGGTAGTTAAACAAAAACCCGCGCGGTCATCTGATGAATTTAGATGGGAACTCTAAAATGTTGTCATGGTTTGACTCATATTTACCTACTTGGGTAAGTTTTTCAGTTTCGTTGAATAGCGAAGCACCAAGTTCCGCGTCACGGCATACTCTGATCTGATTGGTAAAATTTTTCCTCTGTCCGCTCAGCTGCACTTCAGTTTATTAGACAGACCCTAACGGATCGCAGTACTTTATCTCACACCATACGTCCTTTACGTAAAAAAAAAATTAGACAGACCCTAACGGATCGCAGTACTTTATCTCACACCATACGTCCTTTACGTAAAAAAAAAACATTTCTGGAAGACTCAAAACTTAATAAACACTTACCTCAAGAAAGTCGAAATAGGATTTTCCCCATACAAATTGCACGAACACTTGATGCAATTTCTATGGGAAGTCAAAAAAAGTTATTGTTTCGATCTTCGTCGGAAAACTTCAGTTTCATGGTCTGAATCCACAGTTTCAGTTTGCGAGAATCTCTTTTGTTTACAACCTGTATGTACGTACGGTCAACCGCACGTCAGTAGAAACATTTGCAACTCTATTACCATGTCGTAAAGTCCAAAGTGTTTCTACTGATGTGCAATTACGAGTATATGTACAGTCTTAGAAAGTTACCGACGGAAAATCGATAACTGTGTTCGACATACACTGATATGTTTACTGAAGCGTTTTGTTTTTGTTTACGCACAGGCAAACCATTGAACTGCCACATCGAGAATTCATGCAGTCTACACCTGTGCCAGAAATTCAGTCAACTGTATCCAGTTACAAGGTAAGAGTAAACACTATTTGATTCTTTTAATTGTAGGTGATTGATTGATTGATATTGTGCGTCTTTTTCGTGCTTGCGCTATTTTTTCGCTCGGGCTGTAATCTGTACCTTTTTATCATCAGAAATTTAAATATTTATTTAAACAAGTTGTATTGTAGGTACACTTAACTTTTTGAAATTGTTTTAAAAAGGGACAAATACGCAAATGAAGATTTGCTGAACCTTACAATTTTAATAAAATCTTTCTGATTCAAATTTAGATATGCACAAAAACTGAAGAAGGTAATCGATGAGGATAATTCAATCCAATTTATTGTGGTGTTTTTTTTAAATCGATAACGTAAAGTCCCAGGGTGTTTACTCTCAATTTTCGATGTATCGATACGATATTACTTCGATACAGTCGAATTTATAGGTTCTTTCACTGACGATAAAGTATATTGGTCAGATTAGCATCCAACCAATATCCTACTCTATCGTCAAGGGATAAAGTTTTGAATTGGCATGTTTCGAATAGTATAGTACCGATAAATCGAAAATTGAGAGTAGACACCCCCAGAAGAGGATTTTCCTCGTTTTTTGCTGAAATAAAACACAAACTGCAAACTGTGATGCCTTATTTTGGTTATTGGGCTTTACGCTCAGCTGATCAAATTAAAATAATTCCAAGGTCAAGATATTTTGAGTTTAATTATGTTAGAATGTGTCATTTCAATGAGAAAATCGCGGTTCATCCTGCCTGGGTGAATTTGCAAACCTGTTAGGACGTGACAATTTCTTAAGATATATTATAGAAGGTAAAAAAGGAAAGAAAGGAAGAGGAAGACCAAGGCGAAGTTACTTTGACCGAGTCGAGGAGAAGGTCGATGTTGTTGTGGTATGAGGAAGGAAGGATGCTGACAAATGAAATAAAATAAACATTCATTTATTTTCGACAAAGTCTTTATTTGTAAATAAACAAATGTTACAATCTGCGGTTACTATTAAAATTTTATTGAATGAAAACCTAATTATAATTAAATTCTATTCAAATATATTAAAAAGAAGCGACTATAAACGCTTCTTTTTAGGGTTCCGATACCAAAATGGTAAAAAAAAGGAACCCTTATGGTGCCGCTCTGTCTGTCTGTCTGTCTGTCTGTCCGTCTGTCTGTCACACCTTTATATCTCAGCAACCACTTATGCTATCAACCTGAAATTTGGAATAGTTTTAGAATATAGTTGCCCAACTTAATTGCACAAGAAAAAATTTTGAAAAAAGTATGATTATTAATATAAAGGGGGCCAAAATAGGGGGGGCCAAATTTCAAATTGTCGCTACTAGGTCGAGTGGGGTATCATATGAAAGGGCTTTACTTGTACATTTTAAAATATATTTTTGTATTTTTTTAAATTTCTTAGTTTTAAAGTTATGATAAAAAAGGTCAAGAAAAATACCATTCCCCCCCCCTTATCTCCGAAGTTTGAGTAAGGAAAAATCTGAATTAATTACAGTTGACAGAAGTTTATATAAACTTTACAGCAAAAATAAAACGATCTTTCTAAGTTGCACAGTTTTTCAGAAATCTGCAAAAAACCTTTACAAACAAATTTAGTTTTGCGGTCCTGAAAATGGACTTTATTGCTTCCAAAAATACTATAGGTATATCGGAACCCTCGGCGCGCGAGTCCGACTCGCACTTGACCGGTTTTTTTTTTCCACCATGGCATCACTTTTTTGTGTATCGATGTAGTTTAGCTGACGTCATTAAGAGATTTTAATATCCAACAATGATTAAATGATTTTGAGTTTTTAGAATCTTATTTTGGTCATCTTTTTAAAAAGAGGGAGGCCCACTGGTCAGGTAACGTCTTCAGGATGGCTTGATACAGCTTTTTAAGTGGTTTAATATGAAGGCAATACGTTTCCATGGCTCGGATGAAGAAGAAAAAAATATAAAGAAAGTTACTTCTTAAGACGATTATAACCCGCAAATTGCAAAAATTAGCTAACTTTGAAGGCAAACTTCTCCTAAACGGAAGGTCCAATCGTTACAAAAAAATATACATGAGTTAATCAATATGATAAACAATAATTTTTAAGTAGATTATTCTCATTATAACTGTTAATTTTGCCAGAAAAAAATCTTCTCTCTCCTCTTATTTTACGCAAAAAATATCCTATTGCTTCGAAGGCTCCTAAACGTCTAAAACTATTTTGATGCTTCTTCCACCCAAAAATTCTAAATTTTACGGTAGCTGAAATTTAAGTAAAAAATTTGAAAAAATAATTATTAATGTGGTATAAAATCATTAAAAACCCCATTTTTATGGGTGAGAGTCTCGACGTTGGTCGTAACAGCCACGTTGAAGAGCACACTTATATGAACGCTATTGACGTGTCAATAACGTCGATATTTGCATTGACGATCGCGTAGCTTCTAATTTGAGGGCTGTAATCACCTTAATAAATATTCGAGTGTCGATGCACTTCGTCTAAGTAAACAACGAGTAATAGTAACAAATGGACTAAGCAAATGATAAACTTGTTGGTATGGTCAAGAGTCGTTCGCGGGTGTCAATTATCGGAAGAGCAATGTTATCGCGTTGAACTTGTCATTCCCAGTTCAGGGCTGGCCAACCTATCGACGTCTTATATATGCTGTTTTAAATCGATTGTAGATCGGACACAAAGAAGAAATTTCTTTAAATATCTGTTAAGTTCACATCGAACCAACTGGTTACTTTCAAACACTTTCATGGTCTCCATCCATAATTAGGCTAAAAGTGTCCTGTGGACTCCGTAAAACATGTATACCTATCCCTGAATTTTGAAGCTTGAATACCGGGAACCACATGTGAGTACCCTGGATTGTTAAAATGGTTAGCTTGATTTTATCAAGCTAACCATTTTAACGATAGGTTTGTGACCACTGAACTATCTATTTACGTGTGGTTTTGATGCTTCGTTGACAACAGAATTGTTACATTACAATTGCAACTATGTTGCCTCCCACTAAGCTTGTAAAATAATATTGAACACGTGTGTAAAATGTAATAGATCTGATAATAGATACCTACATGCTTGTATGGAATTTTAATTTTTCATTAAATTAGAGTCTTGTCTAAGACTTTGTGACCGTAGCTCTTGTTAGATAAAATTCAATTAACTACTTCTATTTATTGATCCAACTTATGGTTTTATTCAGTTCGTGTTAAACTTCAAGTATATATAAGTAAATGACTTCAAGGGAAATTCTTTAGATTTTATTAATACAAAAAGAACATTTTAAAAAAATTTGCATAGGCACATATTAACTACTGTCTACTCGTCTAATCTAATCTGAGAAGGACTGAAAATCCTATACTAGAATTGGTAGGTAACCCGGAAAATCATAAAACTCACTGAAACTAAATGACGCTTTCAAATAATCGGGAATATAATTTTATAGTCAACCGATTATTCTGCTAAAAATCGTTAAATTTTTTAACATAATTTCAACATAATGATTATTTTTTTAGCATAATAAATAACATAACCCTATTAACCCATATTTGTCAGCGCACATCTAGTTTTATACATTTTCGGGTTAAGATTTTTGTAAGGGGATTATCAGTCTTTTTATTACTTATCAATGTTATTATTTAGAGAAAAGGTAAATGAATTCTCTTGCATTAGGCCTAAAAAGTTTATACCACGAATTTCGTTAATGTGTTATATTTATTTATTAGTTAGACGCACGGTTTGGTGCACACCACACATTCGTTTGTACGTTCACTGCTATTGGCTACAACTCATAATTTGTTGCAGCCCTCCCGGGAATGTGGTTACCGATAAAAATGAAAGGTAAAACGGTTATAAAAGAGTGCATTTTAAATAAACATTTTTGTTAACTAGTGTTGATTTTGCACCATTATTTTTTTAAGGAACATTATTTTCGAATGGCAGTTACATCCTCATTGCTTTGTTGTTTGTTTTATCTAGATTGTTTTGTTGTGTCAGTGTGCAGTAATTATAACATTATTTTTGTTTAATCATATTTTTTTTTTTTTGTGTGAAGTTTTGTTTAATATTCGTTAAATCTAGAAGTAGACCTACTTTTGCTGTACGTAACAAAAGTAGTATAACCACATTGAAGGACGTACTATTCACCCATATGAAGCTAAAAAACAATTAGGAACACAGGTTCAAAATCGATAATAATTTTGACATCCCATGGAAAATACGCTATTGCTAATGTAACTTAAATGACAATAGGACAGCGCTATTCGGGAGAGCATGACAGAGCGATACGTGTCTCTGTTGCTCCAATATATTACGCATCGCTCCGTCCTGCTCTCACACTGCTGTCATTCTAATAAACGCTACATTATTTTAACTGCTATACCGAATTTTGTATGGGATGTCGTAATAAAATAATTAACTTGATTGTAATGACAACAAGATAGAGCTACGCGGGAGAGCAGGACGGAACGATGCTTTTCTCTGTCGTTTCAATATCTTACGCATCGCTCAGTCCTTGTCATTCTAATCTAGCTATACGAATTATTTCGACAGTAGATGATGCAGTTTTTATGGAAAAGATTATTTCCTATACAGGGTGTTAATTTGATTGCGTGCTATAGCTTAAGGGGTGGTTCAGTCACGATAAAGAAACTCAAAAAAAATATTAAAAAATCCTACTCAAAAAAAATAAAAACTCCATTGAAACTAAACTAACGCGGAGGCGCGTGAAAGAGGTTCAGTTATGTAGTCGTCATGGAGATCTTTAGGGGAGGCCTATGTCCAGCAGTGGACGTCTTTCGGCTGATTTGATGATGTGCCTACCTTATTCACTGATACTCGCGCGCTAGCGACGTTGCTCCGCGTTAGTTAAGTTTCAATGCAGTTTTAGTTTTTTTTTTCAGTAGGATTTTTTTTATATTTTTTTGTGTTCCTTTATCATAACTGAAACACCCCTTAAGCTATGGCACGCAAATCAAGTAACACCCTGTATATATTGGACCTTTGTTCCTTGTTCAAAGGTCAAATCGGCCTAGGAAACTATTCTTAGTTTCATTGACAAACACTCTCGCACACATTCTCGTATTAACTTTTTGTTATACATCGTACACCCAACAACACGTCAGTAGAAATACTTTGGACTTTATCGCATGCTGATAAAGTTGAAAATGTTTCCACTGACTTGCGGTTGACCGTTCGGATACTCCGAATATTTTAATTAAGAATTTCACTTTTCTTTGTAATAATGTTTTAAAACAGCTTATCAGCATCACAAATCGTGAAGTTTCATTGTACTGATAGAATTGTATTACGAGTAAATCTGCGTTCGTGTTGTTGTGCTGTGCTGTGTTAAAATTTTATTTACATAAAGTCAATGTCATTGACACTGTCACGATTCGGTTTGACTGTCTTACACTTTCCATGAAAGAGAAAAGTGAACCGCTATCCCTCGCTAAATATCCAGGGCTATTTTTAATCATCCTGGAAATTTTCGTGAAACTAAATAAATTTTCTCAAGAAACATAGATCGCGTTGCGCAGAAAAAAACTTTTCATGTACAATCGGCATCAAAAGTAGCTATGCACTTCAGGTGTCCATATAGTGCGCCACACATTCAAAGTGACCATAATAATCTACAGCAAAAGATTCCTTAGTATTGTAACCACCACATTACGTACAGGAAGCCAACAATAATTTGAATATTATAATGTTGTGCAGATATTATTAGATGGTCTGAAGAGTGTAGAACTATCTGAATACATGACGTGCTTCTATATCTGTTGCTGACTATACTCAAAACTGCATCAGCTAATATCGCATTAATTAGTGTTTCAAACTTTGTTTATCGGGAAAATTTCTTCAGTTTTATGAGTAGAATCACCTTTAAACAGTTCTATGGTGGTAAAAAAATTATACTGGTATGACATAGTCGCTGGTCACCTAAGAGCTAACTTCTAGGGGTAGTCATGTTACCAGGATACCATTTATTTCGTACAGAACAGCATGTTATTATTATTTTAAGTACCTGAATTTCGTTTGCGAATAAATGTGTTCTGTTTTAGGTCAGCAAGCATTATGAGTTCAAAATCTGCTCCTGGAATCTTAATGGCTACAGGAGTAATGGGAAAGTCTCTTAAAGGCATACCCGGAGTTTACATGAGTCGTGACGCCGGTCTTACATGGAAGAGAATTCTCAAAGATTACTATTTCTTCAACTATGGCGACCACGGCGGAGTTTTAGTCGCAGTCAAGTATTTCAAGTCCCGCGGCGAAACAAGAAAGATACTGTACTCCACAAACGAGGGCATCGAGTGGAATTCCTATCAGTGAGTCACATGTTCAAAGCCTTTTTACTAAGATAACTTTTTAAAAGACGATTGTAACTCAAACAACTGCCTATCTGTTCGTAGGTTCAATGCCGATGATCTCCGCATTTATGGGCTGATGACCGAACCGGGAGAAAACACAACTACATTCACTATGTTTGGTTCAGCAAACGATCAACATCAATGGATTATAATTACAATAGACCTGCTCAACACTTTTGCTCGTAACTGTACCGATGAGGATTACAAATTCTGGTCTCCTTCGCCGCCTAACTCTTCCGTCTCGTGTGTTCTCGGTCAAAGAGATACGTTCCAAAGACGCCTAGCTCACACTAACTGCTACAATGGAATTAATTACGATAGACCAGTAAAGAAGCAAGTATGCGAATGCAGTAGACGCGATTTTGAATGCGATTTCGGTTTCATGTTATCTGGCAACGAATGTATTAGGAATAAGAGCGTCAAATTCGATCCTTATGCAATACCGCCCGAATGCCGACCCGGTCATTTCTACACGCGCACTAAAGGTTACAGGAAGATAGACGGAGACGTTTGTACTATCTCATCTTACTTAGCATACGCACCGGATTCGATTCCATGTCCAATAGATGAGCCACAAGAATTTCTTATCGTCGCACTGCGAGACAAAATTGCTCGTATAGATTTATCGGACAATTCCAGCGTAATACCGGTTCAAGGCCAGAAAAATATAGTCGCCGTAGAGTTTGATATAAAGAATAATTGCATTTACTGGGCGGATATTCAATTGGATAAAATCAGCCGTCAGTGTTTCAACAACGGGACTACTCAGGAAGTGGTAGTTGACACAGATCTGGCCAGTATTGAAGGTATGGCTTTAGATTGGATTTCGAACGTCCTATTCTTTGTTGACGGCATGAGGAAGAAAATTGAAGCCGTCAGAACTGATTTGTCTAGTCAAGGACGTATGAGAGCCACGATTTTGGACTACAAGGTCTTGTCGAAACCCCGAGGCATTGCCGTTCACCCCAGAGCAGGATATTTGTTCTGGACCGACTGGGATAGAAGCAATCCTTCGGTTTCCAGGTCCAATCTTGACGGTAAAGATGTTAAAAAGCTGTTTGGTAAACCTATCGTCCAATGGCCTAATGGCATCACTATAGATCAAATGTCCGAGAGAATTTACTGGGTGGACGCTATGGAAGACTACATAGCTAGCGCAGATTTAAACGGACGATACTTCAGAAGAATCCTATGGAATGATGACAAGGTCTCTCATCCGTTTGCCGTAGCAGTTTTGAAGGATAAAATGTACTGGGACGATTGGAAGGCAAAATCTATTTTCATAGCTGACAAAGACACTGGAGCGAATATCGTAACGATCAACGATACTTTGACCAGTCTTATGGATTTGAAGGTCTTCGCGCATTTCGTTCAACACGGAAGCAATGCTTGCTCTTATAAGAATACCAGTTGCGACACGCTGTGTCTTGGAGGGCCGGGGAACACTTTCAGCTGTCTTTGTCCTGATGGATTCACAAGGGTTAATGGGAAATGTATGTGCCCTAACGGCTTGGAACCTGCTACCAATATGACTTGTCCGAAGAAAGATGGAGGTTCTTGTAGTCCTGTAAGTTTTGACAATTTAACGGTATTCTTTTATTCACTTTTAGTTGGTTATCATGATGATATCTTAACGCCAGTGCCTAGCCTAACTACCTCTGTTAGAGTATGCGAGCCACCACTCTGCCGTAAGGCTTAGTCATAAGACCTATTTTCGTAAGCAAATATTAAATTTGAAGTAATCTTCAAAGAAGCCACAGGTGAAATTCAAAGTAGCAAACCATAACTATATAAACCTCTCTTTTTCCCACAGGACCAATTCGCATGCAAGAACGGGATGTGCATAGCTTCCGCGTGGCGTTGCGATGGTAACAACGATTGTGGGGACTTGTCAGACGAACTGGGCTGTCAGTGTACGCCTCCCATGATCCCTTGTGACGATACCAGGTGCTACTTACCACATTGGCGGTGCGATGGCGATATTGACTGTGCCGATATGAGTGATGAGAAAGGTATGAAAATCATTGTTTAATTATGAAAGCAAGTGACCGATTCCCAACGAGGGTATCGTTTGAGGCCTGAGGCGAAGCTAAGCTGAAACGCGAGTTGGGAATCGTACTTTCTTTTTTGTGATTCGTAGTACTTTATACTACACCTACACGGTGTCATTAAAATGTTCACTATCACTACTAAAACCACAAATTAGGATTCAAAACTATATTCATTCATTGTTCTTTTTTTATTTTTTTTTATTGAAGTACATTTCACACAAGGTCATCTGATCCCAAACTAGGCAAAGCCTGTACTATGGGTACCAGAGACTGATATACATACATAAATAGATAAATAACACCCAGACACAGAACAAACACTTGTGTTCATCACACAAATGTTTGCCCTGGGCGGGGATCGAACCCGCGGCCCACGGCGTGTGAGGCAGGCTCACTACCAACCACACCAACGGGCTTGTCATAATCTTCATCTGAGTGTAAAATAAAGAGTTATTCATTAATTGTTAAGGGGAATCGTACTTTCTTCTTTGTGATACGTCGTACTTTATACTACACCTACACGGCGTCATCAAATCTTCACTATCACTACTAAAACCACAAATTGAGGATTCAAAACTACATTCATTCATGCTTCATCTGAGTGTACAATGCACCCATAGAAAAGAAAGAATAAGTGATATAGCATAGGTATAGCTTTCTCTTTCTTTCAAATGGCTGCATCCCCTTCTGCTTGACGTTCAAAACGATGGTGTAGCTAGCTTAATATTCTTAACCATCCCTGATGTTTGTATTTCAGACTGCGGGCACCACAACTGCTCTGAGAGTGAGTTCCAATGCGGCACGGGGCAATGTATTGAGAAGAAGTGGGTCTGTGATGGCGACAACGACTGTAAAGATGGCTCCGATGAAAAGAACTGCACCGTGAGTTAGACTGCCATTTGCATGGTCCTTTAAGTCTATTGCTATCACTTTCTTTATCATCGAAAAGGAAAGTGACAGCAATAACGAACTTTTCACTTCTCATGCTCTGAAAGTGCTTATTTGTGCAGGATATAGGCTGCACAAAGTCGAATTTTGTGCACTAGGGCATGCGAGTAATCGCGGCGGTGTACGCCCTGCGCGCGGGCCTGCTGCCCCCCCCAGGCGTCAACATATTCTTCACTAAAACAGAACAACTCATTCTTCAGTTACATTTAGAGAGTACTTTTACGTTTTATTTCCTCACAATCAAAGTGAAAAGCAGAGTTTATAACTCGTTCACAAAACCATTTTATCCTCGACATTACTATCAGCCCTCGCCTTCGGCTCGGGCTGCTAAAAGTCTCGGGAATATGGTTCGTTTTGTGCACTTGTTGTAAAATCTACTATGTTTTACTATCCCAATTATTTGTTTAAAAAAGAAATATCTGTCACCTCCTATTAGTACAATGTACGAAATTGTTTTAGTTTGCAATGGTTAGAAGAAATCACTAAATAAACAATAATATCACACAGGATGAATCGTTCGACTTTGATTAAATGTGTCTGTGTGAAAATGATCGAATATGTATAAAGTAGCATTGATTTGCTAAACCCGTTGGTGTGATTGGTAGCGAGCCTGCCTTTCAAGACGTGGGCCGCGGGTTTTAACCCCGCCCAGGAACTTGTTTCCTACTTTATATCCTGTGGCCCAGGGCAAACTTTTGTATGACAAGTTCTTGTTCTGTGTCTGAGTGTAATTTATCTACTATGTATGTTTATCTATCAGGGCTTCGCCTAGTTTGGGATCAGATGACCTTGTGGGAACTGTCCCCCAATATTTATTTATTTTATTTGTGATAAAAAGTTAAAATAGCAACAGTTGTGTTTTACATTAACTGGCAACAATGTACAATACGCATGGAAACTAGAAACCTAACTGAAATGCTCGTATTATTTAGATTTTTAATTTCATGTTAACAGGTTACAGCCAGTTGCACAAAGCGTCTTTAAAGTTAAAGCTCCTTTAAATCTATTGCTGTCACTTTCTTTGCCAACAGAATAGAAAGAGTCAGCAATAGACTTAAATGAGCTTTATCTTTAAAGATGCTTTGTGCAACTGGCGGTTAGTCTGGTTGTTGACTGACTAAAGGTCTTTGGTGACTAAGACGAATGTTAGCAAATTGGCAATTAAACAAAAAACAGTAATAGTTAATAATGTTCGAAGTTTTAGGACCCTTATAAATAAAACTTGCAAAAATCGCTGTAAAATATGTTACAAATATTTCTTTTAACTTCAGATTAATCCAAAACGGCCAGAAATAGAAACAGTGAACTGTTCAGTAAACGGGTTCGCTTGCGGCAACGACAGCAACGCCATCTGCATCCCTAACGTGTGGGTGTGCGACGGAGAGAGGGATTGCCCCGGCGGCGAGGACGAAAAGGACGACAGATGTAGGAACTCCACTTGTGCGCCGTACATGTTCAGATGTCCCACCGGGAAGTGCATCTTTAGGTCTTGGGTAAGTGGGTGCCATTAGGGTGCGTTGTGTATGGATTAGAGGCAGTCTTGTTAATCATATAATTTTTATTTCATTTTAACATATTATTATTTTATATTGCAATCATTTTTTGACATCATTGTTTATTTATTTCTTTTTAATTATTGTTACATTTTTTGACGATGATATTATACTCTATTTGAACAATCTATGTTAATCTGAATTTGATAATGTTTTAAATTAATCTAATCTTGGTTGAGGCACGCACGCATTTAGTTCATATTTCTACTGGTTTTTGGTGACCCATCTAGCTGTGCTTTGTGTATCGGAATTCTGAACAACGTCGAAAAATATAAAGAGTAAATAGAGTAACGGTCACCCGTTACTCTATCTTTCGCCTAGTAAATAGAAAAAAAGAAAGAAAACATTTTAAAATGTATTTTAATTCCCAAATTTTCTTCAAAATTCACAATACAACTGCTTTTAAATTCGCAATTTATCGACTATTTGTTTCAGTAATATGTGTGACTAATCTTATTGGTTATAATATAATATTTAAAACAGAAAATTTCCAAGTCGGTGTTCAAGAAATGCCTTGAGTATTTTTTCGAACAGAAATAAAAATCACCAAAAATTACTAACAGCCTAAAAACTGTAAACTTTTTTAAAAGAAAGATATTTAGTGTCACAAAAGTTTCGCAATTGAAACATATTTTATGAAATTCGTTTCAGCGTGTAATGCCCGAGTACCTTAAGTTCTAAAAACTATCCATAAGCGCAGATATCTCTGGTTTTTGTACAAAAATTAGCGCCTGTTTCACTGCTTCCCTATCAACTTCCAGATAGCATATCTGTTAGTTATTCTGTCAGATAGTAAAATGTTTTTTTTTTCCAAGTGTCTGATTGCTTTAACTGACAGATAAACACAGGCACAAATCAGACATATTTAGCTGGCACATATTTTATCTGTCAGCTTACTATCTAACTTTAGTAGCAAGCGATGATACCTTAGTGTTGTTAGTTTTTATGTAGCATTGACATACGCCTTCACGTTATGAAATTTAAAAGTCGAAGAGAGAAGAGAAAGAGTTGTATTAACCTATTATTATTATTCTAGATATGCGACGGCGAAAACGACTGCGGCGACGACGAGTCATCAGACGAAAAGAACTGTTCAAGCATCATCGGCCACTCCAAACTGCTACCACGCCCATCCACCGAGAAACCTGACTTCCTTTCCAACGTCACTTGTTTGGACTGGATGTTTAAATGCGACAACGGCAACTGTTTACCTTACTGGTGGAGATGCGACAGTATTAACGACTGTGGGGATAATTCTGATGAGGTCGGGTGTGGCATGTTCGCGCCGGAAAGTAGTTCTGTCAGTCCCGAATATGACGGTATGAAGCAGAAGTGCAGCAAGAATCAGTTCCAGTGTGCGCCTGGTGAGTTATTGTTTGAAAGGTTTTTCTTGTATCGCTTCTTTTTTTTCGCACTTTGTTGGTGAATCAATTCAATAATAGACATAATTTGAATGAAAAATAACGATAGAAAAAGTAGAACTCTGAAGGTAGGTATTTGTGTCTTGCCGACTAAGCTTGCTAACAATGTAGATGTAGATAATAAATCATCATAATTTTGAATAGCTCTTTGAAATAAAATCTTCTGTAACTAAGTAGGTATTTTAGATGCAGATGATGGCACAACATCGTTCATAGCTCGGTAAAGAACTCGAAAACCGTGCTTTTACCCATAGTAACTTTTAATCAGGACACTTAAATATTAAAATTTTATTTAAATTAACTGAAACCACTTTCTTCATACTTTCGTTCTGGGGTCCTTTATTATATTGCTTGTTTTCCTTTTGTAGTGTTCTTGATGAGATTATTATAGCTACTGTCGACGTACGCTGCACGTCAGTTGTACGTTTACGACATTTTTAACTTGTGTGCGTCTTGCATGCAATCTGCATACAAACAAACGATATTGTGTCCATGGAGTGGAAAGGTTGCATTTGCGTATCAGCTTGCAGCTTGCATGCATTCGACAAATGTCGCCGCTGTAGACAGTGACTCTTATAGTACAGTTAAAAGAACGTCGAGCTTATAACATTGGAATTGGAATTTCATCCTTGTTTCATTATCGTTGGGACTAGAGTCGCGCTGCAAGTGTCAGGCTTCACCTGCTCTTGAGTGTACATTTAGTTTCGAGTGTATTGCAACTGTAACGATATTTTGCAGGCGTGTGCATCCCACTGCAGTGGGTGTGTGACACGGCGGAGGATTGCGCGGACGGTTTGGACGAGCGCGGCTGCAAGGACCCCATCAGCCGGCACCAAACCTGCGCCGCCGACGAGACGCCCTGTGTGGACGGCAAGGGCTGCATTCTGAGCACCAAGCTGTGTGACGGCAAGACCGACTGCTCTGATGGCAGCGACGAGGCGGCCTGTGGACGGACGGTAAGTATCTTTAATTACATTTCGCGTTTCGTGTTGTAATTTCTGCATACATGGGCTAAAAAAGACCAACAAAGAAACACAAAAGCCGTAAATAGAACTCATTTTTGAATCATGTTTCTTGGGGAAATTATGATTCTGAGAAACGAGGTCTTAAAGTAATTTGGTATGTCCTCCTACTTTAGATGTAGATACTCAGGGGTTGTAAGGACAGAATGTAAGATTTAATTTATATCAATGAATCAATCGAGCTATACTTGCTTCCACTTCAGATAATATTGATTGATAATACTATTAAACTTCGAAATAAAGCTTTGTCTTTTGATGTAGAGGGTTGTTGACGTCAGTTCACCAGACATTTGTGCTCGTGATCTTGCTACTTGTAACAGCGCCGAAATATCAGGAGCTCACATAATTCCCATAACTTTATTTTATTTATTTTTGTTAAAAACCCATTAAATAATTATCATAATATTATCTCTTGTTGTAGACGCACAAACCAACAACGGATTGTCCGTACGGCTACTTCCTGTGCGACGACGGGACGATGTGCGTGTCTCAAGTGATGGTCTGCAACGGACATCAAGACTGCTACGACGGAACAGACGAAGTCAACTGCAGCAGCTCGGCTAATGATCAATTTAAGACTTATCAGGTAAGTTTCAAACAATTTGATTAAATTTAGTATTCTACTCTCCATATACAAGTTGTTAGGAAAAGTACCGATTTCCTCTAAACCACCATGTTCTACATACATACATACATAACATCACGCCTCTTTCCCGTTGGGGTAGGCAGAGACCACAGTCCTCCACCTGCTACGATCTTGACATACTTCCCTTGCTTCCTGTACTTTCATCAATCCTTTCATACATGCTCGTCGGTTTAGGGTACTTTTAACCTGGCCTTTATTCAGAACGTCCTGAATTTGGTCCTGGTAAATTCGCCTAGGCCTTCCCCTTCCAACGTTTCCATTCACTCTCGCCTGGTAGATCTCTTTCGTCAATCTTCGTTCATTCATCCTCTCTACATGACCAAACCATCTCAGCATCCCTTTCTCGATTTTGGTCACTACGTCCTCTTTTACGCCACACCGTTCTCTTATCACACTATTTCTAATCCTGTCACTCAATTTAACACCAATCATACTCCTTAGCGCTCTCATTTCCACTGCATTAATTCTACTTTCATGCTTCTTCTGCCATACCCAGCTTTCACTGCCATACATCAGTGTTGGTACCAAAACTCCCCCATGAACAGCCAAACGAGCCTTGTGAGACACCTTTTGACTCCTCATAAAGGCGTGCAGGGCACCATTCACCATGTTTCCAGCATTCACTCTTCTTTCAATATCACTTTCACACTTTCCATCTCTCGTAAACTTTGAGCCCAGATACACAAACTCCTTCACTTGTTCGACTTGTTCACCATCTATTAATATAGTACACTCTGTCATACATTCTTCTCTTTCAAGTACCATTACTTTAGTCTTGCTTACATTTACTTTCATTCCTTTCCTTTCCAAAGCCACATTCATCATTGTTACCATCTCCTGCAACTCGTCAGCAGATGACGCAAGTACAACTTGGTCATCAGCGTAGAGAAGACATTTGATGAGTAACTCATTCATTCTCAGTCCACACATACTCTCTTTCAGATCAATCAAACAATTATCCATGAACAGGTTAAACAGCCAAGGTGACGCTACACATCCCTGCCTAACACCTTTTTCGATGCTAAACCATTCAGTGTACGCCCCGTTTATTCTGACACAAGCACTGGAATCCTCATAGAGAGATTTCAGTGCTTGAATCAGATGACCGTTTACCCCATACATAGACAATGCTGACCACAATTCATTCCTCACCACTCGGTCATAGGCCTTTTCCAAATCCACGAACGCGCAGTAGACTTTTTGGTTTTTAGCCAAAAACTTTTCAGCTATGCACCGCAAGGAAAAGACCTGATCTGTACATCCCATTCCCTTTCTAAATCCCGCTTGTACATCCCATATTTTATCGTCAGTATCTTTCATCACTCTTTCAATCAAAACCTTTGCATACAGTTTGCCGACGACACTGAGAAGGCTTATCCCGCGATAATTTTTGCAGTCCTGTTGTGACCCTTTTCCCTTGTACAGCCATGTTCTATAAGTAGAATAAAGAACAATAAGCATATTCAAACAATGATATTAAAATTTAATTGTGCCAACCTTAGCCAGACCCGCGGCGCGCATTTAGGTACACATTTTACTTGTTTACAATTGGTGCGCGTTGTGATTCTTAGAATAGGGTTGGCAACTTGAACTTTTTTTTCATAGGAAGTATTTAATTTTTTTGTTATAAATTTTTTATTATCAATGTTTTTAATGTACTTTGTTCTACTTATACAACATGTGGTTAAAATGAAATTGGTACTTTTCCACCCTGTAAAAACAGCTATAGTTTGTAAAATATAGCTTGACGCCTGTGAAGGCAAGACGGAGTGATACGCGTCTCTGTCGCTCCAATATCTTACAAATCGCAACCTGCTTTCACGTTGCTGCCAATCCAATCAAGCTTCATTATTTCGACTGTTATCTCTTCTTATAAAATTGTAAATTGATTTTGTCTGTACATTAAAGATATTTATTTAAAAAAATCACGGTATGCTATTTTGATGCCCCTGAATCCAAGTCACAGATTTTTGGTCTTTTTGTTTGTTTATTTGTTCGAGCATCACGCAAAAACTACTGAACCGATTTAAATGAAACTTTTTTGTTTGGTAGCTAATAGTTTAACTTAAACATCGGTATACTTATTTTTACATGTGGAAGTCGCGGGCAAAAGCTAAAGTATTGTATGTTTATGCTCACTTACACCTTGATTCAGTTTCTAAGTATCGGCGTGGATCAGCTGTCGATCAACTCGACGTCGTTCCTGATTTCCTGCTGGATGGCGCAGCAGAAGACAGTTCAGTACAGTTTCCTGCCCTCCATCGCTAAGGTCAGCGATGGCGTTTGGAAGAACATGACTTGGACCAATGATAGCATCTACAGGTAAGCTGATCTTTGAACGCGAATCAACTCTCTAGATAAATCAGTAGACACAGTTCAGTGCAGTAACCCACAATCCCTTTATGGGTTAAGACATTGCAGCCTGATTGTCCGAAAATTAAGATGACTTCGTTTTCGATTTCTTCAAGCCATTGTGCAGGCTAATGTATAAAGAAGTAGTCGTTTAATGACCCATATCAGAGGCCTTTTGTCGGTTCAACAACTGACACTAGAGTTTGTGAAGTCAGTCGTTGATCTTACAACCCACACGATATGGTGATCATGATTGTCATATGGCTGATCAAATGGTCATTACTTTATATTTATAGTAAAATTTATTCACTCTTAACTCGTTTTTCAACTAAAACACAATTGATGAATTTAAACATTGTCAAATATTAAAACTCTGCCACCTGAACTAAGCTAAACATAGCCTGTATCTTAGGGGGCAGTGTCCAGTTAGTTAAAATTGTGTTACAGTCTGAATTATATGTTTTTACTTATGTGGGTATGTTTAGTAAAAGTGACCATTTTTTTGGCAGGTTTACTGACCTGGAGCCTTTCACCAATTACAACGTAACATTCTATATACAAGACAGCAAGTCAAAGAAGATTTATGCATCCAATAAGTACGTGAACACTACTACTGGAGAAGGAGGTAAAGTGTCCAAATAATATCTGGATATTTTATTTTTAAAATCATCTCTATTATTTCATTTGGAACAAGGCTAGTGAAATTATTGAATATAATAAATAGGTATTATTGTTTTTGCTATGAAATTATAAATAAACAATTTCAATATCATCATCATATCATCATATCAGCCGAAAGACGTCCACTGCTGGACATAGGCCTCCCCTAAAGAACTCCATGACTCGCGGTCCTGCTTGGCTCGCATCCAGCGGCTTCCCGCGACCGCCACCAGATCGTCGGTCCACCTTGTGGGGGGCGGGGGGCTGCCAACGCTTCGCGCACCGGTACGTGGTCGCCACTCTAGAACCCTCACGCCCCATCGGCCCGAGGTTCTTGCGATGTGCCCTGCCCACTGCCACTTTAGTTTAGCGATTCTCAGGGCTATGTTAGTTACTTTAGTTCTTCTGCGGATCTCCTCATTTCTGATTCGATCGCGCAGAGAGACTCCGAGCATAGCTAGCCGTAATACAGAGAATGGCTATTAATCTTTTCGTCACGCCTAACGTCGGGATGAAGACAATATAGTGGTGGCAGTAGTGCTACTATAATATAGTCGCAAACGTAGAACGCTTTTGCCAATTCTTTGATTTTCGTTCATAAAGTTATATTTTATGACAGCAATGTTAAAAATGTGTTGTTACTATTAAAGCACCAACTGGAAGATCTGTTCTGACTTGAATTTTACCCGTGACGGTCAACAGCAAGTCCTTACTAGAAGTCAGCACTTACTTTCTTAATAGGCGTTTTATAGAGATATATACCAAATTCCAGGCAAATAGTGGAATATTTTGGAATATAAATTTAACATAATCTAACAATAGCATTAATTTAGTTATCGAAAAGGGTCAGCAGTGAAAAATATTATGAATTGTATCGTGAAAATGGATGACATGTTTTTAATGGATGGCATATTTTGGAACCTTTCATTTTAGATATAAAACTAAAAACAATATTTAATGTATAGATTTACAATTTGATATCAACTTTTTAACAAATAACATACATAACATCATGCATCTTTCCTGTCGGGGTCGGCAGAGACCACAACCCTGCACCTGCTACGAACTTGACATACTGCCCTGGCTTCCTGTACTTTCATCAATCCTTTCATATACATCATGGTCGCCGGTTTAGGGTACTTAAGGCCTTTTTTCCGAACAAATCAGAAATAATTAAAATATCTATAGAATTATAAGAACAAGGCGTGATATTATGTATGTATGTATTATAAGAATCACGATCTTATGAATCTGCTAAAAATATGTCTGTTGCCCATGGTTCGATAGTTCTACTGGTCAATCCAAGGGTATTTTTTACCCGTGATTCTATCAATAGGATCACATGCAATTTATATTACTCGTAGTTTTATCGATAATGTAGCGCAAAAGACACGAACGGATTGTTGGAAATTTAATTGGTAAAGACCTAATATGAACAAATAATTTTTTCATCTCATCTATTCGAAAATCGCTGAACGGTTCGTCAATAAAGGCGAACAAAATAGCTGTTTTCTCCAAGAGACTTTCGTAGCGGGTACAAATGGGATTTAAAATTAGAATTTGAATTTAGGTCCACCATAGGGATATTTTACGAGTAGGTCAACCATAGAGGTCGAACCAAAATATTGTATGAAAAATTATACTGGCCGGTTGTACTATTAAAATTATTATAAATATAAAAAAATAAATATGCTTGAAATGTAAACAAGACTACCAACCAAAGAGGTTCTGTTCCTAATTGATACAAAAATGTCAATAACATTTTCAGTTGTTTCAAATAACACTTAATATGATTTTTAGTATTGTTTCATCAAGTAATAATATTGTAATGGTATTTTATATTTAAAATTAATGAGGAGTGTGTCTCTCAATGAACCTCTTATTCTTTTCTCATAGAGGGAAATGAAAAGTAGAGTATATACGCGGCCTCGCCACGCTCGGGATTCTACTCAAGAATCCTTCACTTCGCTCTGGATTCAAAATAGTGCCCTCGCCTTAAAAATATTATTTTACAGCCTTGTGATACAATCTACTATTCAATTGATTTCAATTATACAAAATACAAGAATTCTTTATTATTCGATAGTCCAGGGAAATTATTATTTGACCTGGAAGTAATTAAGTATGGCTGTTTTTTCTCGGCTTCTTGTTAAACAACTAATCTCTCCTATAAATGTATAATTATTAAAACCGTATGACCACGGGAACATATATTTAAATTTTTTATTTATACTAAAATGCTAATGCAATCAATCAATTAGCATTGTTAATAGAACTATAATCATAGGTTGTTTACCTATAAAATTAAAATGTTTTCCCATTGGAATTGCTGAAATTCGGAGTTTCAGTAAGGTAATAAGTTAACTCGAAATTGCACTTAAAGGATAATATGTAATGGAAGTAAGTTTAATGTTTTACTTCTTAAATATTATTTTAAATACATTTTATACAAAATTAAAATGTCAACTGTAATGATAAACTTTATTTTTGAATTTTTTGGTTTAAAATGTGTTTTTCGTCATCTTCCCTATATTTTTTTTCTTTAATACTATTTTACATATATGTATTTAAACTTAATTTTGACAATAATAATAAAAAAGTCACATTTATATTGACTTCAAACCCACTTATACAAAAGTTTCTAAATACCCTGGAGTACGAGGGGACTTAGGTTATCAGGTACAAAATTCGAAAAATAAAATATATATAATATGCTGTACCTGGATATAAGAAGGTGGAATCCTAATTGTCTGAGGTTCAGTCTTGGGATGTCAGCATAACATTATCAAGTATTAGCGCAGTCAGTATATATTTTTTTTCGCAGTGCCCTCGCCCCCACAACGTATCGACGTCCGCCAGCTGATAGGCAGCCGCGTGGAGGTGCTGTGGGACCCCCCCGCCGCCCCGCGCGGCCTCGTGCGCTCCTACTCCGTGCACTACACGCCGCCCGTCCCGCCCGACGTGAAGCTGGTGCCGGTGGTGTGGCATCCGCCCGCTAACAAGTCCTTCTCATACAACATCAAGGGATACTTCAAGCCGAGGACCAACTATGCCTTCTGGGTGAGTTGCATCAGCTATCTACCTTTAGGGTGAACAGTGGGTTCTTTCGAGAAAGTCACTTAGATTCGTTTATCAAGCAACTTTCCTTATTGAATTTTCCACCACGAGCCATATGTGAAGGTGGTGTCGGTGGTGTGGCATCCGCCGGCAAACAAATCCTTCTAATACCTCTATACAATCTACTATTCCGTTGTGTAAACGTACACCGTGTTACAGAATAAAAAAAAATATATTAAAGCTGTTGTTAATCTGCCCATCAAATCAAACTTAACAACTTTTTCAATACATTTGCTCGAAAAACGTACTTAACAGGACGTAAACATTGCTCGTAAGTAGTTACTTACCTTACTTACTCTGCCGTGCGGTGCCGGCCCAGAATAGAATAGTACCGACCCATCTCTTCCAATGGGTGTCGTAAGAGGCGACTAAGGGAATGAAATCCAGAGGATGGGCAGCAGCGTCCTTCTGTGTATTATCCCATCACACTGCGGACGCCAACCCGTCTGCCAAGCGTGGCGACTATGGTAAAACCCCCTAAAAATCCTATGAATCACGTCAATAAGCACCGGCCCCTAGTCCCCGGCGGCCCCGCTATTCCTGGCTCTGGTAGCGGTCATGGTAACGGTGGGGCAGGGGGTGCGAAGAATCCCCGGCAGATGCCAGGCTACCAACAACGACGACCTCTGGCCCTGGCAACGTACAACACGCGCACATTGCGGACCGACGAGAAGGTTGCAGAACTCGAGGAAGAATTGAGCAGTTTACACTGGGACATCTTGGGTCTATCTGAAGTCCGAAGAGAGGGGGAGGACTTGATAACCCTAAAATCAGGTAACTTGCTCTATTTCCGGGAGGGCGACCAACTGTCCCAGGGAGGTGTCGGGTTTATGGTCCACAAGTCTCTCGTGAACAACGTCGTCATGATCGAGAGTGTGTCGTCGCGGGTAGCGTACCTTATACTCAGAATCACCAAACGGTATTCGCTGAAGGTCATACAGGTATACGCCCCCACATCGACACACTCTGATGATGAAGTCGAGGCTATGTATGAGGATATCTCTAAAGCCATACATACGCCTAAGACCCACTATACCGTTGTCATGGGGGACTTCAACGCGAAACTGGGCAAGCGAGGCGATGGTGAGCTGAGGGTGGGGCAATTTGGTGTTGGATATCGGAATTCCAGGGGCCACATGTTAGCCGACTTTTTGGAGAAAGAAGGACTCTTTATGATGAATTCCTTTTTCAAAAAGTCGGAAAACCGAAAATGGACCTGGATCAGTCCCGATGGTATTACAAAAAATGAGATTGACTTTACCATGTCGACGAAGAAGCAAATATTCAATGATGTCTCTGTGATCAATGCGGTTAAAACCGGAAGCGATCACCGGTTGGTAAGAGGCACATTGAATATTAACGTAAAGCTGGAAAGAACTCGACTGATGAAGTCTACGCTCCGACCCGCACCCACCAATATCCAAAATCCCGACGGCTTTCAGCTCGAACTGCAAAATCGCTTCGAATGCCTCGGTGAATGCATAGATGTGGACGACTACAATAACGGGTTCGTGGAAACTGTCCATACAATTGGGTCAAAGTATTTCAGACCCCACCGTACTAAAAGAACCAAAAAGATCTCAGATCATACCCTCAAGCTAATGGAAGAAAGACGCGAAATGGTTCTGCAGTCTTCGGGAGATGCTTCTCAATATCGGCGGCTCAATAAACAGATCTCTAAGTCTCTGACTCGCGACATTCGGCTATTTAATACTAATCATATTAAAGAAGCGATTGAGCGGAACAAGGGCTCCAAAGTGTTCGCAAGAGATCTGTCTATTGGGCAGAGCCAGTTGACGAAGCTGAAAACCGAGGATGGCAGAACCGTATCGTCCAAGCCTGAGCTACTGAGGGAGGTCGAGAAGTTCTATGGACAGTTATACACGTCAACCGGCCAACCCGTTAGCAGTCTGGCCAACGATCCAAGAGCTAGACTTACCCGACACCATACCGAAGATATCCCGGACGTCAGCTTGTACGAGATTAGAATGGCTCTCAGACAGCTTAGAAACAACAAGGCACCCGGGCACGATGGAATTACGGCTGAGCTTCTGAAAGCAGGCGGAAGGCCAGTGCTAAAAGCTCTTCAGAAGCTGTTTAATTCTGTCATACTCGAAGGGAAAACGCCACAGGCATGGCACAGAAGTGTGGTGGTGCTCTTCTTTAAAAAGGGTGATAAGACCCTGCTGAAGAATTACAGACCCATCTCACTTCTGAGTCATGTCTATAAGCTGTTCTCGAGAGTCATTACGAATCGTCTCGCACGCAGGCTCGACGACTTCCAGCCTCCCGAACAAGCCGGTTTCCGTAAAGGCTTCAGTACCATAGACCACATACATACGCTACGGCAAGTTGTACAGAAGACCGAAGAGTATAACCAGCCACTTTGCCTAGCGTTTGTGGACTATGAGAAGGCCTTCGATTCGATCGAGACGTAGGCTGTGCTACGATCTCTCCAGAGGTGCCAAGTCGACTATCGGTACATTGAAGTGTTAAAGGATCTGTACAAAAACGCCACTATGTCAGTCCGTCTTCAGGACCAGGACTCGAAACCTATCCAATTGCATCGAGGAGTGAGACAGGGAGACGTCATATCTCCTAAACTGTTCACCGCTGCATTGGAAGACGTCTTCAAACTCCTGGACTGGGAAGGACTTGGCATCAACATCAATGGCGAGTACATGACCCACCTTCGATTTGCCGACGATATTGTCGTAATGGCTGAGACCCTGGAAGATCTCGGCACGATGCTCAATAACCTCAGTAGAGTTTCACAACAAGTGGGTCTTAAAATGAACATGGATAAGACGAAAATTATGTCTAACGCCCTTGTTGTACCCACTCCACTCAAAGTTGGAGACTCTACGCTCGAAGTTGTCGATGAATACGTATACCTGGGACAAACAGTCCAGCTGGGTAAATCCAACTTAGAGAAAGAGGTTACTCGTCGAATCCGACTCGGATGGGCAGCGTTCGGGAAGCTCCGCAACATCTTCACGTCCAAAATACCGCAGTGTCTCAAGACGAAAGTCTTTGACCAGTGTGTGTTGCCAGTGATGACATATGGAACCGAGACGTGGCCGCTCACGATGGGCCTTATCAGGAAGCTCAAGGTCACCCAAAGAGCTATGGAAAGGGCTATGCTCGGAGTCTCTCTGCGAGATCGAATCAGAAATGAGGAGATCCGCAGAAGAACAAAAGTAACTGACATAGCTCTGAGAGTCGCTAAACTAAAGTGGCAGTGGGCAGGGCACATCGCAAGAAGAACCGATGGCCGATGGGGCGTAAGGGTTCTAGAGTGGCGACCACGTACCGGAAGACGAAGCGTTGGCAGGCCCCCCACAAGGTGGACCGACGATCTTGTCAAGGTCGCGGGAAGCCGCTGGATGCGAGCAGCGCAGGACCGGTCGTCATGGGGATCTTTAGGGGAGGCCTATGTCCAGCAGTGGACGTCTTTCGGCTGATATGATGATGATGATGATGAGTTACTTACCGAACTAGTGCGGTAAGTAAAAAAAGTACAATACCAAGGAATTTTTTACACTCTGATCATAAAATTATTTTGTAAAAATACTACAGTGGTGAGTTTTTACTTGGTTGACGACTGCCTACCTATATTTAAAATAAAATAGAGAGTGCCAGGAGAACATAAATCGACAAGAGGCTGACAGTGCCCATGGTTGGTTCCTTTACCAAGTGTATTACTTATACCTGTTTTCTCACAAATGTATTGAAAAACGTCGTAAGATACACGTCCGTAAGGGTTATGACAAACTCGTGCCGATGGTAAACCCTCGACTTCGTCTCGGGCTTACAAAACGCCAACTCGTTTGTAATAACCCTACTTACGGAACTTGTATCTTAAACTACTATTAAAAGAACAAACTAAGGTCCGTCATGTTTTTACGGAGGGTGAGCAAGCAAAATTCATGCTACCGTAAAATAACGAAACTGTGCGTATGATGTGCAGTTTACGTCGACAATAAGCCGTACTGTACCTTGATAAAGATCTTAATAAAAGCAAACCTTTCCTGCTTACTAGGTGACCGCCCAAAACGGCGCCTTCACATCGGAATCTTCGGAAGTCGCGTACATTACATTCGACGACATCGGCGACGTGGACGACCTCGCTAACGTGAGCATGTCGCGTGTCAACGACACCGCCGTGTTCCTGCAGTGGCACCCGCTGCGCGGCGTGGAGGGGTACCTGGCGCGCGTGCTGGCGCCCCGGGAGTACGACCGGCAGGAGGTGTTAAACACCACCGCCACCAACATCACCAGTAAGTCACAGCTTTATTCAACCGCCTGTAATGTGCTACCTGAGCCCTGACTCAAGAGGCTTTCTATTATCGCAAACGCTATAGAATAGAATAAAACTCTATGGGTTTGACATAAGCTGTCACGTGACATTTCGTTAGCTAATGTCAATCCCATACATTTTGATTCTATTTTTTTTTAATCATTTATTCATTACATTTTTTATATAAATTTGATAGCTAACACGCGCTACAGAAATCTATCAAGGTTTATACGTTGCGCGAACGAGTCGCTTCACTCACACAGACTTAAAAAGTATGAATATAAAATAACACTAACCTAAAATTAGGAACAGTCAACGACAGGTCAAGCCTAACATTCACAGTGCAATTCTAGCCCTTACGTCTATTGAAATAAGGTCGGCACAAATTCCAATCCAATTTCCAATTTTTTTTATTTGTGTTTATCTTTACATTGGCCGAGGAATTTACTATGAATCTTACAATTTAATATTTAATTATACTGGCGTTTGTAATTGTAGAAAGCCACTTGACTCTAGGCCCTGTACACGCTTGTCAATCGTAGGTTCCCGCCCCGCGCTATTCACGATATATCACCTGCCTTCGCCTCTTGGAAATAGTGGAGGGAGGTCTATTATCGCGCGCTGCAAATAGGACAGTTATCATAATTATTTCCGAATAAGGGCACTATTTTACTATTTTGTCCTGTGTGGTGCTGGCAAAGAATAGTACCAACCCATACATACCCGTGGGTGTCGTAAGAGACGACTAAGGGTTAACTTATAAACTGGAGGATGGGCAGCAGCATCCTCCTGTGTATCAAAACATCTTAATTACTGCGGTCACCTACAACCGCGGTCCATGGTGCCAGCCGTAACGCTGACAAGCGAGGTGACTATGGTACTTCCCCTCCACATTTTTCCAGCAAAAGCTAGAATTCTGGAGGGAGCTCCCTGTCCTGTAGTGGACGTTTTTTTTTTTCATGGGATGTTATGATGAAGTGCACTATTTTTACCCGTATGGAACCGGCTAAGAATAAAGTGCAAAAGTGATCATCTCACAAATTTTGCTACATGGCGATAAGTATCCATTAGTACAGAAACATGAGCACTCTGCTGTTATATACAGCGAACTACAATACTATGGAACTCTAACTCAGAACATATTCCACACAAAAAGTGGCCCTACGTGAAACCAAAAAGACGTACGAGTATATTCAAAATACGAATCAATTGGTTCCAATTCAGAACGAGAGCAGGGATTGGTTCGCGCGCGTGCTGCAATGTCAGCTAGTGGTAGTTGAGAGGTAGCTATTTTAGCTCCGCCCACTTAGGTAACTATTTCGTTGGGTCAAGTTTGAAGCGTAGTTATCGTTCTATAGTATTGTAGTTCGCTGGTTATATATAATTTTTTTTATCAAAATCTACCAACCGTGGCAGCAGCGTTTTATTCCGATTTTAGCCGCAAACCAATAAACACATCGAATTTCTTTTACGCGGCGTGCACCGGAAATGCAACCCTATACTTGTCTTATTTGTCATATGTTGTCATCGCTCACCCATGGAGTATTAAACTCGAGGGGTATGAAGTCTGTAAGGGGAATGAGCATTTAGGCGCAAATTGTCACAAGTATGCCGAACTTTGTTGTCTTGTTATCGAAACTTAGAAAATCCTCAACCCTGAAAAAAATTGTTCCACTGATAATATTGACCACAGACAGAGATAGTACTGTTGACTTTTTGACATCTAAATGATATTCCAAAAAAGTAATATCCTCTTTCCCTACAAAACGCCGATATGTTCATAAAGCGATATTGCTTTTTCAAAACATTGCATTTTGTCAATGCTGTCAATGTTTACCTATTATAATTAACTTTCTTTTTCAGTAACCGACCTACCTACTGGCGTTCAAATCTACGTCGATATAATAGCCTACAAGGGCGATATATTCGGAAACCCATTCACCATTCCTCTCCCAATCGTGGGAGAAAGAGACGAAACATTGAATCTGACTGCTATACTCCTGAAAGAGAAAAGGACGTCTGTTCAGCTGTCGTGGTCGCCTCCAACAAGCGACAGATATAAGGGCAAGGAGTTGGTGTATCAAGTACACTATGACCACGTGAAAGGAAGCTTGAGCGAAAAGGGCATGACTCATCGTAAGTATTTCGTACTTGCAGTTATTTAGATTATAGCCATTTACATATTGTACTTCTATCGGAGTGTGCTCAAAAGCTCCGTGGGTTTATTCCGCCATATCCAGCCATTTTACCATGAAGAGTCCAGACATACCGCCCAGACATACCCGTGGTTGATATTCCACGCATTCGCACAAAGCGCTTCGTAACATCTTTTAGGGTAATATTTCACTGGGACACCATGGCGGCGCAACCAGTCGCCCGCTACCAACAAAATGTATGTGTTGGTTGCGCAACCAACGGACACCAGGTGAGTAACTCTCTAGAGCTGTATACATTTCGTTGATAGCGGGCGACTGGTTGCGCTGCCATGGTGTCCCAGTGAAATATTGTCCTAATAACATCTTTTTTTAGAGTGGAAATCTCTGTCTGCGTTCCCCGAGTTCATATAAAAGATGTAAAATAAGTTCTGAAAGACACAATTTGAAACTTTGACATTGGAAAAATATTTATTATTTAATTTTTATTCGGATTACCAACAGCTACTTTAATTATAAACATAAGTGAATCAGAACACAGCCATTTATAGGTGCCCGCAGATTAAAGTGAATCAGTACACAGCCATTTATAGGAATCAGTACACAGCCATTTATGTGACTCGTAAAGATGTGAATGTCATTTTATTAAAAATAAAGTTCTGAAGCTTTAATTAGTGTCCATTTTCCTCGTAGTAGGTGTAGTATAAAGTACTTATTACTCGAAAGGAGTACGGTTCCTAACTAGCGAGATGGTAATCTGTCACTTTCTCTTCACGGTGAATAATGTATTTTATTTTTCCCCAGCGGACAACCTGACGACGACAAACACTTCAGTGGTCATAGAGGGTCTGCACGCGTGTGAGAGCTACCTTTTCACAGTAGCGCTGCGCCACGGACCCTTCTCCAAGCCCATAGAGATCATGACCAGGGAGAATGCCAAGTATGTAGAATCCTTATCACCTCGAAACTTAACCTCGAGATTATAGTTGGGAGCTATGATGTAAAAGGTATACAACGTGTTAATGGAATAAGCGAAACCCTCATACACCGCAACTGATTTTTATTAAAATAAATCTATTCCCGAAAAAAAAATTCTTCTAAATATTGTAATTTTAAAGTTTCATATTTGTTCTAGTAGATTTTAAAGCTATCATGGCGCGTCCGCATTGCGCGCGCACGCCGCGCCCACTTCCCCACCTTCACCGCTCATGAACCGCGCGCCGCCCGCGCGCGTAGCTTCAGAAATGTTTAGAACTGGAAATTTTTTTAATATTAAAAAAAATAAACATTACCCCTGTCAAAAACCCGTGAAAGTGATTCTACTCTCGATTCTGAACAAACTATTTTCTCAATTTCGCTTATTCCGTTAACACGTTGTATAAGTAAAGGTTTATACAGAGTGTAAGCGACGCTATACCAAAAACTGAACGGGCATGCTCAGTCAACGAAACTGAACAACTTTCCCAAAAAAATTTTTGGGAAGTGAAAAAAATTTTTGGCCACCATACAAATTGCTCTCTTTGGTCTAACATATTGTATGCAGAGGTGAGTTTTTTTTATCATTTGCCAAAAATGTCTGGGAAAGTTGTTCAGTTTCGTTGACTGAGCACGCCCTTTTAATTTTAGGTACAACGTCCCTTACAAGTGTATGTATATTCTCCAAAAGTGGCTCTTCAGAAGTGGACTACTTTGTCCAGATGAGCTCTCATTCGTCGTAAATGCCACTCACTCATAGTGTCAAGAGGTTAGAATTTTAGTGCCATTTGACAATATCGTTCGCCTTGAATAAAACCTATCTACACGTTTATGTTCTTCTAAAATCATAATTTAGGGAAACCTGTTATAAGTTTATGTATAAAAAAATCTAAGCAAACTATTCATTCTGTAAATGCCCTCTCATAGAAACTACATCACGTGATACTTAGTGCCTTTTGTATGGGAAGACAAACATTTTATATCGTGTTTGGACTTGTGTGCTTTCGGGTAAATTCAGTTTTATGGTGCAATCCACGGATACAGTTTTCGGGAGATGACTATTTATACCCTATATACTGACAGTAAAAAATATCAGTAAATGTTTATTGTGACAGAGCCCCTGTGAAGAATCTCCAAGCGAAGTACGTAGAGGATAAGGCACAGCTGAAGATCGTATGGAATGCCAACTGCGATGTTATACGAGAGCCTGTCGCATACAGGGTAAGTAATAACGGCATTGGAAGATCATCACAACACTCCATAAAACGACCATTGCAGGACAGGGCTTTCAGATTTCCAGCAAAAGCCCGTGGGTATGGCAGAAAAAGCATGAAAGTAGAATTAATGCAGTAGAAATGAGAGCGTTGAGGAGTATGATTGGTGTGAAATTGAGTGACAGGATTAGAAATAGTGTGATAAGAGAACGTTGTGGCGTAAAAGAAGACGTAGTGACTAAAATTGAGAAAAGGATGCTGAGATGGTTTGGTCATATAGAGAAGATGAATGAAAGAAGATTGACGAAAGAGATCTACAAGGCGAGAGTGAATTGAAACGTTGGAAGGGGAAGGCCTCGGCGAACGTACCAGGACCAAATTCAGGACGTTCTGAATAAAGGCCAGGTTAGAAGTACCCTAAACCGACGAGCATGTATGAAAGGATTGATAAAAGTACAGGAAGCAAGGGAAGTATGTCAAGATCGTAGCAGGTGGAGAACTGTGGTCTCTGCCAACCCCGACGGGAACAAGGCGTGATATTATGTATGTTTGTACCCGTGGAACAATGTGGAAGAAGTACCATAGTCACCACTCTTGTTAGCCTTGCGGCTGGCACCATGGACCGCAGTTTTTAGTGACTACAGTATGTAAGATGGACCACAGAAGAACGCTGCTGCCCATCCTCCAGTTCATAATCCCTTAGTCACCTCTTTCGACACCCACGGGTAGAGATAGGTTGATAGTGGTACTGTTCTTTGGAAGTAAATACTTCTTATTATTTGGACATAAGACGTAAAGCTTGTAAGAAGCTTGCCTATTTTAGGCTGTTTTTATCGGAAAAAGTAATCTACACTTTTTTTTTACCCGGTGAAATCCGTCATGGATACTCTGTCGTCCGGGGGAACGACAGTGTTATGTCAGAGTCTTACTGACTAAAACCCCGTGGTGGCCAACTCTGGCACCTTTTGGAGAGGTCCCGGGAATCGCCACAGGCATACGGCCGGTACTCTCCGTGCCTTATTGGACCAGTGTAGAGATTGTCGTCTGCTTTGGCAGCGACAATCTATATACTGGTCCAAGTTAAACGCAACAAATCCGTTCAACATTATAAGTCATGAACTGTCCGAATACTAATTGCTTATGGATTTAGCTTATAGAATAATAAAAAGAATAAAAAGAGATCTGTTGGGAACACCCAACATGGAACACCATACGTTCAAAATTTTTGTACGCGCACAATAGATCTGAATATGAAGTGACTGCGGAAAACAGAACGAAAATTTACATATTTTTCTTTTGTAAAACTAAGTTGAATAATTTTGTTTTGTATTCTTTCTTACGTTTAGATGCCTAGACTTTTAAATCGCTCAATATTTTTAATCGCGCTGAAGACGTATAAAATGTACATAGAATTTATCTTTATTGAAGTTATCTTCCGGTTGTGATTTTTAATATGTAACTATGTTTTTAGCTGGACATAACGGAAGAGACTCGCAACAAAGCTAGTCGGTACCTACTGAGTCCTACGATCAATACGACGCTGACACACGTCATTGAAAACGTACCCATCGGAGGCAGATATAACATCTGCGTTCATGTAAGTTCAAACATGTTTTATTTCTACTTAAAAAATCAGCTAAAGGCAAGTCTGACTCGTGCATTGAGTAGTTCGTATCACCGAAGAGGTGTTTTTGATAGCTGGAATTTCAGTAGTAGGTTCAAAACTACTGTGCCAAATTTTGTAAAGTCGCCGATAAGATTTAGGTTAGTAAGCATTTGCACTTGTAATTTCAAAATATTTTACTCATTATCTCGTAAAGTTACAATCCTTCGCAGTGTTGAGCCATTCGAAAACGACTTCTAGGCGGTATATATTAATCATGGACTTTATGCTCTATACTTACTTACTTAAGGTTGAAATGTATCGGCTGGGAATGACGGATCTGTAACATCAGTTTACTATTATCAAACATGTGGCGCGGCCCTCGGCATAAAGGCAAGTTCACTACGACGGGTCAGTCAAATGCAGTGTAAGGCCATGTCCCGATTAGGCTCACTGTGAGCCGACTGATTCTGAGTGGCGTATCGGTCGCTTACTCAATTCGTTCCTTCAGCGTAGTGAGCTGACTGAGCCGCCGACCGGGAGCATAGTTCGCGGCGACTCAGCTGCTCACTGAATGAATCCGCAAGCGTAACGCCGCAAACTGCGTACAGTAAGCGCTGAATGGACACTTCGTTTAAAATATATAGGAAGGGGTACTGGAGGCAGACAGTGAGCGGCTCACTGTTCTCACCTTTTCTTAAATACCTGTAATCCTGGTTCAGGAAAGGTTCTCCTAGCATGAAAGTCAGGGGATCTATTCTCTTTGTGCCATAATTTGTTAGTTTTAATAAAAAAAAATGGGGACGTGGCCTTAAAGGTGTCTTTTCGCAGGCGAACGTGTTAGAGGCAGCAGTAGCATGCTCGCTGGTGCGCAGCCGGGCGGTGGGCGCGCCGCGCGGGGTGGTGGCGTGGCAGGCGCCCAACGGACACATCATGGTCAGCTGGCAGCATCCGGACGAGCAGAAACTACCCCCGTGAGTGTACACCTTAAATCACAGGAAACGCCCACTAGAGGACAAGAAGCTCCCTCCAGCCGGCTTAGCTCGCTGCAGTTTTCAGTTTATCTAGGCGTATGGATTAAAGACTTTAAGCATGGTCACGTTTTTTTGACATCCGAGCAGTGAGACACATTTTGAAAGACAAGGACGGCTAAATGTATTGGTTTATAAAGCTATTACCCCATAGTCCCCACGTTTGATACAGTTGCGGCTGGCACATGTGAAAAATATTACTAAACAGATCTTGATAAAAAAGTTCTCGTAGAGGTCGTCTCTGACTGACACCGAAATAAGATCTGTATTTCATTCAAGGGCGTGCGTAGCATACTATAGAGTCAATAGCCTTGTATTCCCGAAGCAATAATATGCCAAGGTCAAAAGTAGTAAATAAAAATCCTTAAATCATTTCATTTAACTTGTCCATAGCGCAGTATTCATGAAGGTATTCTTAAAATTTTTGCTCATTATCTAACATTAAACCTTATATTGCAGAGTCTCATACGAAGTAATAGTATCTGAGAAGGAGATTCCCGAAGATATGTTGCACGTTTCGGGAGAAATGCAAACGGCCGTGGCCGAGACGTCTCCGATTTTGATGACGTCATTCACCGACGTCAGTCCGCTCTACGTCAGCGTGCGAACCATTACCAAAGACGGGTACTACAGTGATATTAGCGAGGTCCAGACCTTGCAGATGGAAGGTGAGTGTAATAAATGAATAAGCAGATAGATACATTCTATAATGTCACCCACAAACACATAACAATTAACAGGAGACTTTTAGAACTAGGGTGGACAAAGGCGTTCTAATCGCTTAAAGCGATCTCTTCTAGAAACCTTTACTTGTACGAAAATGTAAAAGATTACTGCGGATTCAAAAAACGCTCTCGCCCTTAAAATAGTTCTTTGCGCCCTTGTAATCCACTGAACAGAGGGGGGGCTACCTTAGAAACGGTCCAACGACTCCAGATTTTTGATATGTTGTCTAGGATGGTTAGTAAGTGTTTAAAATGCAAAATCACTTCGGACCCGCCGCCACATTTTTCGCTTATATCTTCGGTTACATGCATTTTAGCTAGAAATGTGTTGCAAATTTTAAACGTAGATTATAGGAAATTTAATTCACTACAACCCTGTGCAAAACACATTTCTAGCTAAAATACATGTAACCGAAGATATAAGCGAAAAATATGGCGGCGGGCCCGGAATTGTGCATTTTGCATTTTAAACACTTTCCTACTGACTTGTAATCAACCATCCTGGATAACATATTAAAAATTTAGAGACGTTTGTAAGCTAACCCTCCACTTTTATTCTTTATTTAGTGGATTATTGGTAAGCAATGTACTATTTTACCTCCCATAGTAACTGCATTCACTCCTACCGCAATACACTTTTGCGCGAATGCGCGTCCCTAAGACGGTATTTTTATCTTAGTCGTAAGGAACCCACACGGTGCGCGAGTCTGACTCGCACTTGGCCGGTTTTTCAAGAAAGTAGATTTTTTGGTATTTCGACTTTTATTTTATGAGAAAAGTTGTCCAGTTTCGATGGACAAAATCTCATTGTACAGGTTCGTTATTTTTTGTGACATGGCGTATACAAAGCAAATAAGCGAATGGTGCATGCTTCCACCTGGTTCAGTCCGCACCATACGCGGTTTAACGTGCCTGCCACAACATAAGAAAGCGACAAGAATCCATAAACATAATAACCTCTGTGGTCTAGTGGTTAGAGCGCTCTCGATTCGGAGGTTCCGGGTTTGATTCTCGTTGGGAAACACTGTCAAACAAGAATCACTTTGTGAAACTTTCCCAGGATGAATTGTCATAAAATTCAAATGATTCCGTTAGCGCGACCTTCAAATTTTCCCTATTTCGCAAAAAAGTACATACATACATACATAACATCACGCCTTGTTCCCGTCGGGGTAGACAGAGACCACAGTTCTCCACCTGCTACGATCTTGACATACTTCCCTTGCTTCCTGAACCTTCATCAATCCTTTCATACATGCTCGTCGGTTTAGGGTACTTTTAACCTAGCCTTTATTCAGAACGTCCTGAATTTGGTCCTGGTACGTTCGCCGAGGCCTTCCCCTTCCAACGTTTCCATTCACTCTCGCCTTGTGGATCTCTTTCGTCAATCTTCCTTCATTCATCCTCTCTACATGACCAAACCATCTCAGCATCCCTTTCTCAATTTTAGTCACTACGTCTTCTTTTACGCCACAACGTTCTCTTATCACACTATATCCAATCCTGTCACTCAATTTCACACCAATCATACTCCTCAATGCTCTCATTTCTACTGCATTAATTCTACTTTCATGCTTTTTCTGCCATACCCAGCTTTCACTGCCATACATCAGTGTTGGTACCAAAACGCCTCTATGAACAGCCAGACGAGCCTTGTGAGACACCTTCTGACTCTTCATAAAAGCATGCAGAGCACCATTCACCATGTTCTCTTACCTAGGAAATGTAAATATTCGAGGCTTCGAGTCTATTTTTGCATGTTTATGTGAACTTTTGATTCATTACGTCCGGTTTTTAGCAACGAAACTGATCAAGAAGTAGAGCAAATTAGTACAAACGAGTCAATTCCAGCGAGTTCTAATCTCGATGTGACTCAGTTTTTTCGTTAATCCTGGGATTTTCACTATTTTTCATCAGAATATACAGGGTGTCCTTAATAAGCTGGATTTCATTGAGGCAGCATTGTTAGATCTGAATTTACATGGTAAAAGTATTGATATCGTGTGCTTCAGTGAAACATTCATTCGTAAAGGCAACGAGAGGAATTTAAAGCTTACTGGTTTTAAAATGGGTAGTTATTATTCTCGCAACAAAGAAAAAAGAGGAGGTTCTTGTATCCTCGTCAAGCAGCATTTAACGTGCAAACCTCTACACGTGTGCACTCAACTAACTATACCAAAAGTTTTTGAATGTTGTGGTGTAGAAATATTAGATCAAAAATTAATTATTGTAAATGTCTACCGAGTCCCTAAATACAACTACATTAGTCCATTCTTAATTCAACTTGAAAGTCTCTTACACTATTTGTCTACAAAAAAGAAAAATCATAAATTAGTTTTGAGTGGCGATTGGAATTTAAATATTCTAAATAATAAAGATAAATATATAATACAATTAGTTAGTTTGTTGCAAAACCACAACCTCAAATGTCACATAACCGTACCTATCTATCTATCTAGTATCGATCAAATTGCAAGCAACATTAAATCGGCTAAATCCGAAGTTATAACACTTGGACTCTCAGATCATGAAACTTCGCAATTGGTCTCTTTTACTGTTAGATCTAAAGTTTTTAAGCCTTACTACATAAAAAAAGAGATTATTGTAAAACTAACTTAAATATTTTTAAAAATCATATAGCGTCTCTGACATTTGGTAACGTGTTCGATAAACATGATACAAACTCAGCGTTCAATGAATTTCAGAGCATTCTTGCGTTGCTTCACGAGTTGTGTTTTCCTTTCACTCGTATAAAAATTAAAGCCAACAACTTGAATAATAAATGGTTAACTAAAGGTTTACGGCGGTTATGTCATGGAAAGAGAAAATTGTACTTAAAATATATAAATGAAAGAAAAGATACAGTAATCAATAAAAAAGCATATTGTAAATACACAAAATTGTTAAGAAAATGTATAAATAGAGCCCAACAAATACATAATAGAAAAACAATTGACTATGCAAAAAATAAGGCAAAATCGACTTGGCAAATAATAAACGGAAAAGAGAACCTTGAACCTAACACAATAAATAACATTAAAGTAGATGACATTGAGTATTCAGACCCTGGCCAAATTTCTGAACTTTTTAACGATTTCTTTATCGAACTGACAAACAACAATCGTCAAACTTCTAATGTGCCAAATATTTCGCAAAAAAATGACAGCAGTATCGATAACTCTAGTCATAGAATTCCGATGAACCCAAACACAATCTTTCTTTCACCATGTGATGCTAATGAGGTATTTAAGATCATTATATCTTTAAATAATAGCTCAGCTGTAGGTGTAGACGATATCAGCACCAGAGTATTGAAATATTGTGCATTGTTATTAGCCACTCCACTAGCACATATAATTAATTTATCATTTGTGGAAGGCAAATTCCCGGAGGGTCTCAAACTATCTAAAATAAAGCCATTACATAAACAAGACAATAAGTTAACTATGAATAATTATCGGCCAATCGCTCTTATACCCGTTTTATCAAAGGTCTTTGAAAAAGCTCTTTTTAGTAGGTTGTTGAGTTTTCTTAACAGAAACTTAATTCTCAATGAAAACCAATATGGTTTTCGCAAAGGGAAATCAACAACATTGGCATGTTTTAATCTCATTAAAAAAATTACGGAGTCCATAAATAATAAAATTACGATAGCGACAATTTTCTTAGACTTTAGTAAAGCATTCGACTTTGTGCATCATCCCACATTGTTACGTAAACTAGACAGAATGGGCATTAGAGGACAAGAAGCATGGTGAACTGTTGACATATAGATCTAAGTTTAAGTTTAACCGATGCGGTGTCCCACAGGGCAGCATTTTAGGGCCACTTTTGTTTATTCTATATGTCAACGATTTACCGAATCATATTAATCAAAACTGTATCATGTTTGCTGATGACACAACACTGCTTATTCGTTCTGACAACGCAGAAACCCTTAAAACAGACATAACTAATGCATTAGATGTAGTAATCACTTGGTTTGATAATAATAACTTAAAACTTAATGTTAATAAAACCAAAATTGTACATTTTAAAACTCTTCAAAGTCCTGACATTGAACTTAGTATAGAATACAATAATGAATCTATAGGTGAAGTAGGCAACACAAAATTTCTTGGTTTGCACATTGACAAATTTTGCAGTTGGAAAAATCATATAGAGAATATGTGCGAACGACTAGACAAATTTGTTTTTGCGTTAAGAAGACTATGCTGTACATCTTCCAGAGATATTGCATTAACTGCATACCATGGACACGTTTCTTCTATTCTCAGTTATGGCTTGCTTATATGGGGAAATTCTGTGGATGCCAAAAGAGCATTTTTAGCCCAAAAAAAATGCATACGAGCTGTTTGCAATGCACATTTTCTAGAACCATGCCGGCCTTTATTTAAAGATACAAAAGTACTCCCTTTACCGTGCATGTACATTAAACAGATATCAATATTTGTAAAGGAGCACCCTGAGTATTTTGTGAAACATAGTGATGCCTTCCCTGATAGACCGTCTAGGCATAAACATCGCCTGTGTATGCCAAGCTTTAGGGTAAATATATATAGAGATAATGCGTTTTGTATGGCGATCAGAATATTTAATCATTTGCCATCACATTTGAAAGACTGTACTCTCTTACAATTTAAAAAGAAGTTATCAGAATGGCTGCTCGAGAAAATGTATTACTCGATAAAGGAATTTCTAGAAGATAAAAATATAGAATAAAACTTAAGATGACATTGTAATATATATTTTTGACATTTGTATTCTTTGACATAATTTTAGAGGTATTTATTATTTTATTATTAGATTCATTAATTATTCAATGTTTAAATTTAACTTACTATTGTATGCCCTTTCCGGGTTGATTGTGAGACCCTTATGTATATAATCAAGAACTTGTAACATACCACAATCTGACAATAAATGGATTTCAATTTCAATTTCATGTTTCCAGCATTCACTCTTCTTTCGATATCACTTTCACACTTTCCATCTCTACCCTGAGAGCCAAACTATTTCACTGTATGAAGATTCAACAAAAATTCATATCAGCATTTTTTTTTCGTCAAAAATTAGATTAGCTGGTCTATAAAATAATTCATTAGTAATCCACCCAAATTTAAGACCGCAGGATTTAAAAAAATAATAATAAAGGTATTATAAATTCCACAAAAAAAGGGCAAAAATGCTATAAATATTATTTACTTTACATTTGATTACCTTTATTAATATCTTTTTTTTAAGTATATAATCCTCCTATATTTGTAAAAGAAACACAATTAAATAAAAAAAAAATGTTTACGTAAATCTTAAAGTTGCATTACACCTATGATAAAAATACTATAAGATCAGTTCTTCTATGCTTTTGTTTCATTAACGTCCCTTAACATAAAGTGTAATAAATCCACCCAAAAAACTATACGGAAATTCAAAACGATTTTAGTGGTAAAAAAAACTAGTGAAAAAAATATAGCAGTTAAATTAACTAAGTAGACTTTTCTTTAAGGTCAAATAATATCATCCTAAATTAAAATCCACCTTATAAACATAAAGTAATAATTATAATCACGAATCAAAGAAACAAAGGGTTGCGAGGGGTATACGCGGGGCGCGGCGGCGGCGGCGGCGGGAACAACGAGCGAGCGGGCGCACGAGGGCAAGCAAGGTCACGTCACAGGACGATATGTACCTAGATTTGTTTTAATTGCAGAGTCGTGAGCGCATTCAGCATTGTCACCATTATTTGCGAAAAATATTACCTTTGCCAACAAAGTGTTATAAAAACTTTAAGGTGATAAAAGAATGGAAGAAAATATAAGTTGTGAAAAATGCGGAATATGCAATTATTCATTGTGTTTTGATATTGTGCTTGTAGGCGAAAAAGGCCTGCAAAGACTAGGTAGTATACGAATCAAGTAAAATAAGACTCGAAGGATTGTTTTTGAGATCCCAAAATTTGAGCAATGTTAAGTTACATAAAGAAATCCGGAATTATACACGTATCCGAAACTGATTTAAGCTGCGACAAAACGTATTGCTGCCGGTGAGACACCAGAAAAACCCGCAAATTTTGATTATAAATCTACAGGTTTTTTCTGTTGCGGCGATGCATCTTCGCATTGCAGTTTTAGGAAGAAGAACTGACTGAACTACTGATAGACCGTCGGCCCACAATAGAGGCCTACCTTATAAAAAATCAGAACGCACGCACTTTGCAGAGACAGAGGACATTAAGTAGATTCATAAACGACTGGTCGGCCGCGGCACAACTTGGCAAAACCGGTCAAGTGCGAGTTGGACTCGCGCGCCGAGGGTTCCGATAGTATTTACCTGTAGTATTTTCGGAAGCGATAAAGTCCATTGTTAGGACCGCATAACTAAATTTGTTTGTAATGGTTTTTTGCAGATTACTAAAAAACTGTGCAACTTAGAAAGATTGTTTTATTTTCGCTGTAATATTTACATAGGCTTCTATCGACTGTAATTAATTCAGATTTTTCATTTCACAAACTTCGGAGTTAAGGGACGATGTATGTTTTTTACATTTTTAGGGTTCCGTACCTCAAAAGAAAAAAACGGAACCCTTATAGGATCACTTTGTTGTCCGTCTATCTGTCTGTCTGTCTGTCTGTCAAGACCCTTTATCTCACGAACGAGTAAAGGTATCAGGTTGAAATTAATACCATATATTAGGATCCATGAACCACACAAGATCTGAAAATTTCAATTTTTTACAACGACGCAATCAAAAGATATGGCATTTTATGTCCTCATCTCCATACATTTATGCAAAAAAGCAAAACCTACAGAGTATTTCCCGTTGACCTAAAATTATGAAATTTGGCAAGAAGCTAGGTCTCACAGTACAAATAATGGTAAAAGTCTGAAATCATTAAATATTACAACTTTTTTCACAAATAATGGTAACCAATTGTGGTGAGCTCCCGTTTCAAGAACATTCAAGAGAGGGGTCAAGTTGGATGGTCGCGGAGGCGATTTTTGTTTTAGTTCTATTTTAAAAACGGGAACACTTACAAACTTGAAAATTGGTATGTTTATAGTGCATAAGCTGTAAAATAACAACAAATAATAAAATTTGGTCAAGCGCGTGTCGGAATCAAACAATCTACCACATTAACTTACTGAAATTTCAACTAATACAATTATGATTATGTGGTGGTACGGAACCCTCGGTGCGCGAGTCCGACTCGCACTTGGCCGGTTTTTCATCATAACTTCGAAACTAAGAGTCTTAAAAAAATATAAAAATATATTTTGGAATTTACAAGTAAAGCCCTAACACTAACTGCGCTAAACCTGCTAAGTTTGCTGACCAGATGTTTTTGAAGCTAATAAAGGTTATCTGTCTCTACAAAGTGTGTTTGTTTAGTTTTTTGTTTAGTTACACATATTTTTTGACAGCCTATGGGCACAGACAAAAGAAGTTAGACAAGGAAAACTGCCAAGATGAGGTCAGGCCGACCAAGACGTATGTTAACAAATTAAATTAAACTATAAATACGCATTGTGTCAATCCTTTTTATCAACGAGGTGAAATTTACCATTTCAGTGGTACCATAAAAGTAGTCAGACACGAGAACCTGCCAGGTTTGAAGGAGGCTGATAATGTTTTTTAAGTTTTGCTAAGTGGTTAGAAGCCCACAATTCTACTTTTCGATGAGGTATTTTAACCGGTCGGACGGGTAAGTTTGGGTGCTAACTGCGGAAATCCTGCCAAGTTGTGCCGCGGCTGACCAGATTATTGTTTAAAGCTGCTAAAGGTCTTCTGGCTCTACAAAGTCCGTTTGTAAATTTTTTTATGTTTACGCTATTTTGTTTTTGGTCCTGAGCTCAGACAAAAGTTTTTTAGTCAGGAGGATTCAGGCGGAAGCGTGTTTTGGCGTCCGCAATATATTTTAATTCTTTTTCATGATGTTTTAACACTACTGAACAAGATTAGACAGGGTGTCGCCCTGACATCCTTGAGGATCTTGTATAAAGTCCATGATTAGATAAAAGAAGGGGAACGAAATAAAAATTTTGACCTACCTCATCGAGTGGGGTATCGTTGTTTAGAGCTCGTTGAGAAGATAAATGCTGTATTTTTTGTTTTAAAAAATATTAAAAAGTAAAGGAATTAGATGCCACCAAATTCAGTTTTTTTACAAAATTTTGTTTGGGCTGTTATCTTATGAACAGTAATAGGTAGACTGTTGAAATATTCACAGATAATGTATGCCGCTATGACAAGAAATACTAAAAATTAAAAAAGTAATAAATTAAAGGGACTCCCAAACTAAAAACCTGTCTTTTTTTGGCGATTTTTTAATCTATTTTTGTTTTAGCTCTATTTTAATAACGGGAACACTTACAAACGTGAAAATATGTACGTTTATAGTGTAACATACATTATTTTGACGTTTGTTCGTGTTCCCGTTTTTAAGATAGAGCTAAAACAAAAATCGAGCAAAAATCGCCTAAAAAGACAGGTTTTTAGTATGGGAGCCCCCCTTAATTTATTACTTTTTTAGTTTTTAGTATTTCTTGTGAAAGCGGCAACAGAAATACATTATCTGTAAATATTTCATTTGTCTACCTATTACTGTTCATAAGATACAGCCCAAACAAAATTTTGTAAAAAAAACTGACTTTGGTGGCATCTAATTCCTTTACTTTTTAATATTTTTTAAAACAAAAAATACAGCATTTATCTTCTCATCGAGCTCTAAACAACGATTTTTATTTTGTTGCCCTCCTTTTATCTAATCATGGACTTTATACAAAATCCTCAAGGATGTCAGGGCGACACCCTCCCTGATCTTGTTCAGGAGTCCTTAAATATCAAGAAAATGCAAAAAAATGTATTGCGGACGCTAAAACACGCTTCCGACAAAATGTAGGAGACCGTCTGCAAGACTATTTTAGCCCTAGCTTTTATTTAGCTCTAATTTGGCGCTTTTGCCAATCTGCTTTTTGATGAGAGAATCATTAAGAGATTTTAATATCCAACAATGAATAAACGATTTTGACTTTGACGAGGTAAAATGTAGAATTTTTTATGGCACCATAAAAGTGGTCGGATACGACCACCTGCCAGGTATTAAGTAGGCCTACAAAGTTTTTTAAGCTTTGCTAAGTGATTAGGAGCACAGACTAGTTTTATTTTGCTTTTCCATGAGGTATTTTAACCGGTCCTCTGTCTCTACAAAGTGCGTTTGTTCTGCTTTTTTGTAAGGTAGGCCTCGCTACTGTGGGCCGACAGTCTATGATTGTAGATACTTAAGAAAAACAAAAATAAAATGTTAAACCTAGGGTTTGGTATATTGAATGTAAGGGCTTTGAAAAAGTACTCATTCTAAGAATACGCTAATCATCATTTATTTTGAACTTCTTGTTATCTTTAAATAAAAAAAAACCGGTCAAGTGCGAGTCAGACTCGCGCGCCGAGGGTTCCGATATACCTTTAGTATTTTTGGAAGCAATAAAGTCCATTTTCAGAACCGCAAAACTGAATTTGTTTGTAAAGGTTTTTTGCAGATTTCTGAAAAAGCTGTGCAACTTAGAAAGATCGTTTTATTTGTGCTGTAAAGTTTACATAAACCTCTGTCAACTGTAATTAATTCAGATTTTTCCCTACTCAAACTTCGGAGATAAGGGGGGGGGGGGGGGAATGGTATTTTTTTTGACATTTTTCATCATAACTTGAAAACTAAGAAACTTAAAAAAATACAAAAATATATTTTGAAATGTACAAGTAAAGTTCTTTCATATGATACCCCACTCGACCTAGTAGCGACAATTTGAAGTTTGGCCCCCCATATTTTGGCCCCCTTTACATTAATAATCATACTTTTTCAAAATTTATTTCATGTGCAATTAAGTTGGGCAACTATATTCTAAAACAATTCCAAATTTCAGGTCGATAGCATAAGTGGTTGCTGAGATATACAGACAGAGCGGCACCATAAGGGTACCTTTTTACCATTTTGGTATCGGAACCCTAAAAAAGATTTTTTAAACATACTAAGTTTAGGCTCGTTCAGATAAGAAATAGTTGATTTTTTTTGCAAAACATGCGGCTAAAGACTCCTTATATCATCATACAGGGTGTCCCATAATTAGGCCGTCACGCTGACACCGGAGGTAGATTGACTTAAGGCGCATCAAATAAGCTTAACATGCCCATAGAAAAGTGTAATGAGTATTGAGTATGACCAGTTTCATTGATTTTTAAAAATTACAAATATTATTATTATTTTTTTATTTGATGCGCCTTAAGTCCATCTACGTCCGGTGTCAGCGTGACGGCCTAATTATGGGATACCCTGTATAAAACAACATGAAAACTATTTAAAAAATATTGATTAATTTGATTGCGTGCCATAGTTCAGGGGCAGGATCAGTATCAGTAACTGAACAACTTTTCCCAAGGAACATACATAGGTCGAAATATGATAAAGCAAATTTGACCTGCAATACAAAATGCGCTATCAGCTGACGCAGTTTCTATGGGTGGTCAAAGATTGATTTTCGTATTTCAACCTATGTTCCTTGGGAAAAGTTGTTCAGCTGCTGATACTGATCTGATCAGCTATGACACGCAATCAAATTAACACCCCGTATTTTTAGGTGTGGACGTTTGAGCGGGCTTTTTTTGGCGCGCTCCGAGTCGAATGCCCGCGGTTGCATTAGTAAGAATAGTAAGCGTTCGAAAATGATACTTATTACGGAGAACTTAAGTCCTTATTAGTTTATGTACTTTTAAAAATTTATTAAGATCGTAATTTTTTTGGTGGATTTCATGTTTCGTTATGCTATCTAGGCTTAATATTAAAAGTCTACCTAAATTTATAACTGCTACTTTTTTGCTGCCTATGTAAAAAGCTGATAAAGAATTACCTACTACCCAAATAAAAACAATGTTGGATTTTGAAAGAAAGTATATTAAAACGTTATTTGATGTTGATAATTACCAAAACAAGTCTGCTATTATTTTTTTCCTAGAGTTTAAGGCACAGTTAGTGAAACAAACAACTTCTTCTCATAGAATTAGTTTCCCGTTTATATCTTTGGTGGATCTCGATTTTGGTGCTTAAATATAGTGAACATAGACACATTTTCACGATAATATAGGTTCTAGCTTTTTTGCTGTAAAATTGCGCCATCTTCGGGGTATAACTTTTTATTGGTACCTTCCAGTTTGAAATTTAGGAGGATTCAAAAATATAGTCTCTTAAAATTACATTTAAAGGCCATTTACAAAAATTTGGCCTGATATGAATTTTTTCCCCAAAATATAGGATAGCTCTTAGGGTACTCTCGTAAACTTAGAACCCAGATACACAAACTCCTTCACTTGTTCGACTTGTTCACCACCTATTAATATAGTACAATCTGTCATACACTCTTCTCTTTCAAGTACCATTACTTTCGTCTTGCTTACATTAACTTTCATTCCTTTCCTATCAAAAGCCACATTCATCATCATTGTTACCATCTCCTGTAACTCGTCAGCAGATGACGCAAGTATAACTTGGTCATCAGCGTAGAGAAGACATTTGATGAGTAACTCATTCATTCTCAGTCCACACATACTCTCTTTCAGATCAGTCAAACAATTATCCATGAATAGGTTAAACAGCCAAGGTGACGCTACACATCCCTGCCTAACACCTTTTTTGATGCTTAACTATTCAGTGTACGCCCCGTTTATTCTGACGCAAGCACTGGAATCCTCATAGCGAGATTTCAGTGCTTGAATTAGATGACCGTTCACCCCATACCTAGACAATGCCGACCACAATTCATTCCTCACCACTCGGTCATAGGCCTTTTCCAAATCCACGAACGCGCAGTAGACTTTTTGGTTTTTGGCCAAAAACTTTTCAGGTATGCACCGCAAGGAAAAGACCTGATCTGTACATCCCATTCCCTTTCTAAATCCCGCTTGTACGTCCCATATTTTTTCGTCAGTATCTTTCATCACTCTTTCAATCAAAACCTTTGCATACAGTTTGCCGACGACACTGAGAAGACTTATCCCGCGGTAATTTTTGCAGTCTTGTTGTGACCCTTTTCCCTTGTACAGCGGCACAATCACAGCCTTGCACCAGTCACCTGGTACTTGGCCGTTCGTCCAACACTGGTTGAAAAGGCGGTACAGCTGACTAGCCACAATGCCTCGCCCAGCCTTCAACATTTCGACCGACACTCTATCATACCCACCTGCTTTACCTGATTTCATACCTTTCATTGCTTTCATGATCTCATCCATACTTATCTCACTTGCATTACTCTCATATTCATTCTCATGCATTTCCACAGAAGACCTCGGTACGCTAGCCTCTGCTTCTCTCTCAAAAAAACTTTCAAAATATTCCTTCCATCTCTTCAGCACACATTCTTCACCTTTTATAATACTTCCATCCTGGCTTCTGATTTTACTCAGTCCCGATGTTCCAAACTTTCCTCGGGCTGTCCGTATGGATTTCCAGAAAAACTTTTGGTTTGACTGGAAATCTTCAGAAAGCCTTCTGTCAAACTCATCTTTACACTCCTCTTTCTTTCTCTCAACAACATCCTTTACAATACCTTTCACTCTTATATATTCCTTTCGTGCTACACTAACATCATCACTTGTGGCCTTCTGCATTCTTTGATTAGCTTTTACAGCTAACCAATCTAACCATGCTTTTTCTTCTCACAAACAGCTGCCTGTACACTTTTATCCATCCACACATTCTTCTTCTTTCCACCATTTCTCCTTTTCGACACCCCACAAACATTGACAGCTACTCCTACTAATCCATCTTTAAATTCATTCCACAAGCATTCAATATCATTCACTTTTTCTAGGTTCTCAAATCTTTCACTCAAGCCTTTCAAGTATTCACTTCTGACATCCTCCTCTTGCAATCTCTCCACTTTAATTCGTTCCAAAACGCTCGTCTGCTCTTGTGCTTTATGCCGCCACCGATTAAATAGACCACCAGTTCGGGTTACAACCAGGTGGTGGTCTGTGTCGATGCCGACTCCGCGATATGCGCGAGCGTCCAGAACCCTTCCTCAATCTTTCATCCACAACTACAAAATCGATCATACTTCTCGCATCACCCTCCTCTCTTGTATACATATGGATCCTTTTGTGGTCAAACATAGTGTTTGCCACAAAAAGATTCCATTCCAAACATATCTCAAGCAGACTTACACCATTTTCATTCACACGTTCATCACCAAACTTACCAACAACTCTTTCATAACCGTCACGCTTTCTTCCTACCCATCCATTATAATCACCTAGCATGATACGAGTAACTCGTTCATTCTGTTCACATTTCCCTAATGTATCTCTCATATTTTCCCAAAACTCATCTATCTCTTTTTGGGCTTTTGGAGACCTTCGCGAACCCACATCCGTAGGTGCATATGCACCCAGAACGAAGATTCGAGTCAGTCCGACTTTTAGCCTGACCCAGATGAGTCTTGGGCTCACACACTCGACTTCTTTCACGCACTCTACCATTCTTTCGGAAAGTATGACACCGACTCCCTGACAGCCTCTGCTGGTACTGGGAATACCAGACCAGTACGCTGTGTAAGGGCCATGTTCTGTGGTGTCACAACCTTTCCGTTTAGTCTCATTCACACACAGTACGTCTATACGCCTTTCATCCATCATCTGACATACTTCATCAATTTTGCCATTCATTCCACCTCTGACATTCATCGTAGCAAAGCGTATACTCTCCGTAGTCCGCTTTTCGCCCCCGCGAGGAACGGGACGTGATGCGTTGCGAATCACATCGCCGCCATTTGAATTTATAATTTTAGCAGAATCCATTGCGTTCCCACGAGCAGTAAGGGATATTCAGGTGGTCCATCCTGGCAGAGCCCCACATACCAGGACAAGGCTAGCCTATTTCTGGTGACCGCTATCGACTAGACTCGCCTCTAGCCACGCATCCATCGGCACGGTCAACCTAAGATTGGCGGAATGGGCAGGAATAAAAGGAACGGGAGGGATAGGTTTCTTGGGACAGGAATAATTCGTATAGGAAAGGAATCGGGTAAGAAGGATATTACTTTCTCGGAAGGATCGGGATGAGTTAGTAATAGCTCGGGGAGCCGGGGTCGCGTACCCGTATACAATACTACAACTCCCAAGGAGAGGGTAGTTGAGATGTGTACCCCCTGACTTTTAACTTGGCTAAAATTTTGGCACGTTTCTTGAGGTTAACCGTTTGTCCCGGCTACTATCTATGGAAGTAGTCCTTAATGAGCGATGTCGGAAACCTTTGGAGGGTCAACAACTCTGACACCAGGGTTTGTGAGGATGGTTTTCGATCTTACAACCCATACATTCATACATACATAGGTACATAGATACATTATATAACATCATCACGTCTCTTTCCCGTCGGGGTAGGTAGAAATCACAGCCCTTCACCTGCTACGATCTCGATTCCTCTACTTTCATCAACCCTTTCATCGTCACGATATGATGATAACGTGAAACCGATTTTGTCTATTAAAGGTGTGGCAGAGCCGCAGACAGCATTGGGAGCGGTTTGGTGGGGAGCCGGCGCCGCCATCATAGTGGGGCTCGCGTTAGGAGGCGCGCTACTGCACCTGTTGTTACGACACCGCCGCCTCACTCGCTCCTTCCTGCGCTTCCCCTCCCACACCCCGCGGTATGACAGCCGCCGGGGACAAGCGACTATAGGAGACCACGGTCAGTATACTCTCTCTAGTGGGGCTCGCGTTAGGAGGCGCGCTACTGCACCTGTTGTTACGACACCGCCGCCTCACTCGCTCCTTCCTGCGCTTCACCTCCCACACCCCGCGGTATGACAGCCGCCGGGGACAAGCGACTATAGGAGACCACGGTCAGTATACTCTCTCTAGTGGGGCTCGCGTTAGGAGGCGCGCTACTGCACCTGTTGTTACGACACCGCCGCCTCACTCGCTCCTTCCTGCGCTTCACCTCCCACACCCCGCGGTATGACAGCCGCCGGGGACAGGCGACTATAGGAGACCACGGTCAGTATACTCTCTCTAGTGGGGCTCGCGTTAGGAGGCGCGCTACTGCACCTGTTGTTACGACACCGCCGCCTCACTCGCTCCTTCCTGCGCTTCACCTCCCACACCCCGCGGTATGACAGCCGCCGGGGACAGGCGACTATAGGAGACCACGGTCAGTATACTCTCTCTAGTGGGGCTCGCGTTAGGAGGCGCGCTACTGCACCTGTTGTTACGACACCACCGCCTCACTCGCTCCTTCCTGCGCTTCACCTCCCACACCCCGCGGTATGACAGCCGCCGGGGACAGGCGACTATAGGAGACCACGGTCAGTATACTCTCTCTAGTGGGGCTCGCGTTAGGAGGCGCGCTACTGCACCTGTTGTTACGACACCGCCGCCTCACTCGCTCCTTCCTGCGCTTCACCTCCCACACCCCGCGGTATGACAGCCGCCGGGGACAGGCGACTATAGGAGACCACGGTCAGTATACTCTCTCTAGTGGGGCTCGCGTTAGGAGGCGCGCTACTGCACCTGTTGTTACGACACCACCGCCTCACTCGCTCCTTCCTGCGCTTCACCTCCCACACCCCGCGGTATGACAGCCGCCGGGGACAGGCGACTATAGGAGACCACGGTCAGTATACTCTCTCTAGTGGGGCTCGCGTTAGGAGGCGCGCTACTGCACCTGTTGTTACGACACCGCCGCCTCACTCGCTCCTTCCTGCGCTTCACCTCCCACACCCCGCGGTATGACAGCCGCCGGGGACAGGCGACTATAGGAGACCACGGTCAGTATACTCTCTCTAGTGGGGCTCGCGTTAGGAGGCGCGCTACTGCACCTGTTGTTACGACACCGCCGCCTCACTCGCTCCTTCCTGCGCTTCACCTCCCACACCCCGCGGTATGACAGCCGCCGGGGACAGGCGACTATAGGAGACCACGGTCAGTATACTCTCTCTAGTGGGGCTCGCGTTAGGAGGCGCGCTACTGCACCTGTTGTTACGACACCGCCGCCTCACTCGCTCCTTCCTGCGCTTCACCTCCCACACCCCGCGGTATGACAGCCGCCGGGGACAGGCGACTATAGGAGACCACGGTCAGTATACTCTCTCTAGTGGGGCTCGCGTTAGGAGGCGCGCTACTGCACCTGTTGTTACGACACCGCCGCCTCACTCGCTCCTTCCTGCGCTTCACCTCCCACACCCCGCGGTATGACAGCCGCCGGGGACAGGCGACTATAGGAGACCACGGTCAGTATACTCTCTCTAGTGGGGCTCGCGTTAGGAGGCGCGCTACTGCACCTGTTGTTACGACACCGCCGCCTCACTCGCTCCTTCCTGCGCTTCACCTCCCACACCCCGCGGTATGACAGCCGCCGGGGACAGGCGACTATAGGAGACCACGGTCAGTATACTCTCTCTAGTGGGGCTCGCGTTAGGAGGCGCGCTACTGCACCTGTTGTTACGACACCGCCGCCTCACTCGCTCCTTCCTGCGCTTCACCTCCCACACCCCGCGGTATGACAGCCGCCGGGGACAGGCGACTATAGGAGACCACGGTCAGTATACTCTCTCTAGTGGGGCTCGCGTTAGGAGGCGCGCTACTGCACCTGTTGTTACGACACCGCCGCCTCACTCGCTCCTTCCTGCGCTTCACCTCCCACACCCCGCGGTATGACAGCCGCCGGGGACAGGCGACTATAGGAGACCACGGTCAGTATACTCTCTCTAGTGGGGCTCGCGTTAGGAGGCGCGCTACTGCACCTGTTGTTACGACACCGCCGCCTCACTCGCTCCTTCCTGCGCTTCACCTCCCACACCCCGCGGTATGACAGCCGCCGGGGACAGGCGACTATAGGAGACCACGGTCAGTATACTCTCTCTAGTGGGGCTCGCGTTAGGAGGCGCGCTACTGCACCTGTTGTTACGACACCGCCGCCTCACTCGCTCCTTCCTGCGCTTCACCTCCCACACCCCGCGGTATGACAGCCGCCGGGGACAGGCGACTATAGGAGACCACGGTCAGTATACTCTCTCTAGTGGGGCTCGCGTTAGGAGGCGCGCTACTGCACCTGTTGTTACGACACCGCCGCCTCACTCGCTCCTTCCTGCGCTTCACCTCCCACACCCCGCGGTATGACAGCCGCCGGGGACAGGCGACTATAGTAGACCACGGTCAGTATACTCTCTCTAGTGGGGCTCTCGTTAGGAGGCGCGCTACTGCACCTGTTGTTACGACACCGCCGCCTCACTCGCTCCTTCCTGCGCTTCACCTCCCACACCCCGCGGTATGACAGCCGCCGGGGACAAGCGACTATAGGAGACCACGGTCAGTATACTCTCTCTAGTGGGGCTCGCGTTAGGAGGCGCGCTACTGCACCTGTTGTTACGACACCGCCGCCTCACTCGCTCCTTCCTGCGCTTCACCTCCCACACCCCGCGGTATGACAGCCGCCGGGGACAGGCGACTATAGGAGACCACGGTCAGTATACTCTCTCTAGTGGGGCTCGCGTTAGGAGGCGCGCTACTGCACCTGTTGTTACGACACCGCCGCCTCACTCGCTCCTTCCTGCGCTTCACCTCCCACACCCCGCGGTATGACAGCCGCCGGGGACAAGCGACTATAGGAGACCACGGTCAGTATACTCTCTCTAGTGGGGCTCGCGTTAGGAGGCGCGCTACTGCACCTGTTGTTACGACACCGCCGCCTCACTCGCTCCTTCCTGCGCTTCACCTCCCACACCCCGCGGTATGACAGCCGCCGGGGACAAGCGACTATAGGAGACCACGGTCAGTATACTCTCTCTAGTGGGGCTCGCGTTAGGAGGCGCGCTACTGCACCTGTTGTTACGACACCACCGCCTCACTCGCTCCTTCCTGCGCTTCACCTCCCACACCCCGCGGTATGACAGCCGCCGGGGACAAGCGACTATAGGAGACCACGGTCAGTATACTCTCTCTAGTGGGGCTCGCGTTAGGAGGCGCGCTACTGCACCTGTTGTTACGACACCGCCGCCTCACTCGCTCCTTCCTGCGCTTCACCTCCCACACCCCGCGGTATGACAGCCGCCGGGGACAAGCGACTATAGGAGACCACGGTCAGTATACTCTCTCTAGTGGGGCTCGCGCTAGGAGGCGCGCTACTGCACCTGTTGTTACGACACCGCCGCCTCACTCGCTCCTTCCTGCGCTTCACCTCCCACACCCCGCGGTATGACAGCCGCCGGGGACAGGCGACTATAGGAGACCACGGTCAGTATACTCTCTCTAGTGGGGCTCGCGCTAGGAGGCGCGCTACTGCACCTGTTGTTACGACACCGCCGCCTCACTCGCTCCTTCCTGCGCTTCACCTCCCACACCCCGCGGTATGACAGCCGCCGGGGACAGGCGACTATAGGAGACCACGGTCAGTATACTCTCACTTCTGCATTAATCTCAAAATGTACTGTAATCCTATAGAGTACTGGATTATCAGCTATCAAGTTGTATTTGTGCCTCTTTGATCGACGCCCCTTCGAAACTGTATGCTTCGAGGTGAATCTGTGTAGTCTCCATGGTAACACAACAGAATATACGAGGTAATTTTTTTCGTCCTGATATCCGTTCGGCCACTTATTAATTAGGCCCAAAGAAATAACTTCTGGTCTACGATTTTTGAAACGTTACAGAAAATTGTCTCAATATAACGTTACAACAGAAGGGTTAATATGGAAATTCGATTTTTTTTACGCGCAGTTGTCAAATTCATAAAACTTAATACAAATTGTTGCGTGGCCAAACCGAAATCGGGTTGAAAAAAAACCTCTGATACTATCCAATTAATTCTCGGGATACTAGTTTGAGGCGTTTCAAATTGGTACACAAAGTTGACTATCATTTTGACAATTGACGTAGCTGTAAAAAATAGCGCATTTCTTCGACTTTGTAACGTAACCGTAACATTTCTTTCCAGAGGATGACGACGTGCCTCCAATCCACGGTTTCTCGGACGACGAGCCCCTCGTCATCGCGTGAACCGAACACGTGATATATCCTTGATCTTGTCATTACTTTGTAGTCACAGCCTGGTCACTCTACTTTACACCGACAGATAGAAATTGTACCGTCAAGTGAAAAACTTTTCACTGGTATACAGCGGGAGTTTTTATTGGTTTTGCTCCCGAAGCCCAGTGATTCTACTCATGACAACAAGCAACTTTCCCAAAAATTTATTTTTCACTTCTCATGCTCTGAAAGTGCTTATTTGTGCAGGATATAGGCTGCACAAAGTCGAATTTAGTGCACCGCGGGCATGCAAGTAATCGCTGCGGTGTCCGCCCTGCGCGGGCCTGCTGCACCCCCCCATGCGTCAACATATTCTTCACTAAAGCAGAACAACTCATTCTTCAGTTACATTTACAGAGTACTTTTACGTTTTATTTCCTCGCAATCAAAGTGAAAAGCAGAGTTTATAACTCGTCCACAAAACCATTTTATCCTCGACATTACTATCAATAAATTTTCGTCTTCCCATACTAAATGAGTCGATCACGTAACCACTTTACTACGGAGAGATGAAATTTTTTTTTCAAGTATAATTTTTTTCTTCGGAAAAGTTGCTTGTTATCATGAGTAGAAACACTGGGCTTCGGGTGCAAAACCAATGAAAATTCACGCTGTATTGCAGTTGTCAATAAGATCTGTACCAAATCAAAAATTTAATTACATAGTTTGATTGCTCTTGACTCTACATAAAATGTGTAAATTGGGCAGTATGAAACATGTTTTGAAGTTGTAGTGTCAATTTTACTAGCTGAAAGTTGACGTGCAAGATTGAACAAATTTGGTTCTAGGTAAAGTTTCTTTTTTCGAGAATAACTCATGTATACAGATCGTGCCAAACATCTAGACTGCTCTGAACACAGCGCGAGCCGCGTCGCAGTAGCACACGCGCTTGTTTTTCGTAGCGAAGTACAGATCGCGCCAAACTTATAGACGCCGCTGAAGTTGCTTCGCGCTGTATGCAGAGCAGTCTAGATGTTTGGCGCGATCTGTACCTTGATGGTTCTATGTATGTGTAATTGTCTCAAATCTGAACAAATTATAAGCGTTTTACATGCATATAAATGTTAGTTGACCAGGCTTTTCTTCATGGAGTAGAAAATTTGCATTTTTGTTATTTATTTACGTGTACAACCGTGAATATAAATATAAATAAAAATCGCAAAAGGACGTTATTGAATTAGAAAAAAAATATAACTACGTATTTATAATTCGTGCTTTCTCAAGAGTGATTTTGCTATAAATACAACTATATTATCAAAGTTGTAAAAACATTTAATAGTTACAATGCCCAGAGTATTATTATTACGTTATTATAACAATTATAAATAAGTTAAGGACTTGTATGTTGCTTATGTTTAAATTTACATTTGCACAATCTATAAACTTATTGACATGTAAACTCTATTTTAGTAAAATTCAAATGTAAAATTAAACGTAATCAACCGAAAAGGGCTGTAAAATGTAAAGACTTGTTATTTTATGAATTTTTTATTATCTATGTTTTGCTCATTTCGTCGTTCCAAATTGTTGTGTAGATAAAAGTTTTGTATAACCGTAACTATCTCATACATTATTTTTGATTAATTTACAAGTTCGACACCAAAGCTCGTTGATAAGTACAATTAAATTTAATTATCGTGAAACCACAATAAAAAGAGATTGTACTACGTCTAGCACAATTATTGCCAGTTTTGTATTTTTTGAAACAGCAGCGTCAGCAGAATTATGTCGGCTCTTTCTGTGCCGATTTTTATATGCTACGTAGTACGAATCTCTGCTTATATGCCCTATGTAAAACCTAAGGTCTGTGTTGAACTTTTTAGTATAGAAATTGTGTTAGTAGATCTCGACATTCCCCACAAGGTTTATAGTTTTTTGTACATTTGTGTTTAGTTCCTAGTAACTGTAGCCGCGTCATCTTATTTTGATCAGCCTGTGTTGTATTTCGAATCGACTTTTAATGAAAGTGGGCTGGTCTTTGAAGTAAAATAACTTCAAATTAGAAACGTTTATGAATGAATAAATTTATTATAAAAATCTAAACTATTGTTTGTTTTTAAAATTACTCTTGACTCATCTAAAGTCAAAAGTAAGTATAGAAGATTTATCCAGTAGGACGAGTGTACAGGGTGGAAAGTTTCGTATAGTCTCAGTAGTTTGGTCCCGGGACTTTTTTTTGTCTCAGCTTAGTTGTCTCTGTAGTTCGGTCCCAGACAAAACAACCGAACTACTGAGACTAAACGGAAAGTCCGAGACTATAGCAAACTCTAGTAGAATAGGATTGCGTGACCGCAAATGTTAATACCATAAATTTTTATTCTATTCTATAGCGTTTGCGATAGTAGAAAGCCGCTTACTTGTCTCAAGACCAGGGCAGCTACCAGAAGCATTATATTTTGACCTCCATTCATATTTTGAAAAAAAAAAAACAGTAAGAAAACTGAAATTTTCACAAAACGTTTTCTTCCCATACGATCATCTTACTGATAACATAAGTCTTAATAGGGTCCACTGAGATCAAAGAATTAGAACTTTCAAACGCAAAAAACGCCCTAACCTCAGTTGACAGTTCCTTATCAACAAAAGGATCGAATGAGTAGAAAAACGTTTTGAGGAAATCGCTCTTTTTCCTACTAAATGTAACGAAACTAATTTTGCGTATTTTAAGAGTTCTTATAACTACTTTTATCTCGGTTGACCTCTTACTCGTATAGACCGTAAGGGCACTGCATGTTATCCTACGTCATCTAGTACACGAAATTTCCAACTTTGTAGCGATAGTAGTGGCCTAATAGGTCCACAAAAATTCTACCTATGCTCCTAAGGGAAAGTTGTTCAGTTTCAGAATCACATCATTCAGGGTTGATATACCCTTTCTGTTACACCTTGTATATAATGATATCTATAGGAAAGTTGAAGTCTGTCAATCCGAAACCTGGCAGATTTTGTACAGTTGGAGAGAAAAGTGGTTAAATGACAGATTACACGAATGAAATCTATTCGTAGAAATAGAAGGTACCTATACAAGTAAAAAACAACAGGTCTGCCTTGCATCCTCTTGGCAGTTTCGCTAGTCGGACCACAAATGTGGTCGGATGTGATTGGACCACAAATTTGGTCGGACTGGCGAAACTGCCAAGAGGATGCAAGGCAGACCTGTTGTTTTTTACGTATACAGGTACCTTCTATTTCTACGAATAGATTTCATTCGTGTAATCTGTCATTTAACCACTTTTCTCTCCAACTGTACAAAACCTGCCAGGTTTCGGATTGGCAGACCAACGTTTTATGGACCTACTAGGCCACTACTATCGCTACAAAGTTGCAAATTTCGTGTACTAGATGACGTAGGATAACATGCAGTGCCCTTAAAGTCTATTAGGTCGCGCACACCAAACGGAGAGCAGAGCAGTTTTTGATAACATGACGAAAAATAATTTTGTGAAAATTACAGTTCTTGCTGACTGTAAATTTTTTTCGAAATCTGAATGGAGCTCAAAATGTTTTCAAAAATGCTTCTGGTAGCAGCCCTGTGTTTGGTCAAATCCGTGGGACCTTATTTTAGATTTCTGAAACTAACTAATATTTTTTTTGGACCTGTTTGTCCAATCATTAGTAATGTCAAGAGCAATGACTTTTGTTCCAATATGCACAATTTTTTTTTACATTGTTTCAAAAGTCGTATATAGAATTTAAGTTGTTGCTTTTGACCTCATTTTGACGTGGGAAAATTAAGGTCAAAAATAAAATAACCCTGTATAATTCAAAGGCGGCATAGACACCATGCCGTCATTTTGTGCTTACCAAATAGATAATTAAATACAGCTATATGCTTAGAGCTTTTTTAATTGACTTCGTCAGTCAAGCATTTTAATTTGGGACATCCAAGGGAGAAAATGGTACAGCAAAGTATATACCGTATGAGTGAATATGGTGAATGCCTTGTGGAAGCGAAGGTCTTACAACTCTTTCTTTGCTTATAGCATTGTAATTTTATTTTCATCAGTCATCCTTATTGCAAAAGAAAACATAGTGTTAATTTAAAGTCCGTGACTGTACCAAGCTTTTTTGGCTGAGAATTTGGGAACGGTAGTTTAATCCAACTGCAAATCTTCTATGGTGCGCAAGAGCCACTCTTGCGCAGGTAAGAGTACTACTGCGAGATCCCTCCACACTGCAATACCTGGCACCGACTGGCGACCAGAGATGTCACATATAAGTGGACCGCCTATACCAGTCTGGAAGAAAATAGAGATTAAATTAGGGCTTGAAACTTAAGGTCCTCCGCCATCAACTCTAGCGGGCGTCTTCATGCTTTTAAAAAATGTATGAGCATTAGCGCTAAGCGGACGAGAGTTTTTCTTGGAATCATCTATAGCGCAAGTTGCGCTGAATGTAGTGAGTCGAACACGCACTTTACATTCACATACTTTAACAATTTTATTATTCTTATATACTTATAAGATAAGTAGTTGAATTACGGTAGCCGGAACGTGTGTGCCATAAACGAACCATTGCCTTTATGCAAATAGTTCAGATATTTTTAACTCTGGCTGGGTAGTAAACAAACAATTTAGCAGAGGGAATTGAGCCCGAGAGACGAGCGACCTAAACCTGCAATCATTTTCAAAAACCGGCCAAGTGCGAGTCGGACTCGCGCACTGAGGGTTCCGTACCACCACATAAACATAATTGTATTAGTTGAAATTTCAGTAAGTTATTGTGCTAGATTTTTTGAGTCCGACACGCGCTTGACCAAATTTTATTATTTGTTGTTATTTTATAGCCTATGCCCTATAAACATACCAATTTTCAAGTTTGTAAGTGTTCCCGTTTTTAAATAGAACTAAAACAAAAATCGCCTCACCAACCATCCAACTTGACCCCTCTCTTATATGAATGTTCTTGAAACGGGAGCTCACCACAATTGGTTACCATTAGTTGTGAGAAAAGTTGTAATATTTAATGATTTCAGACTTTTCCCATTATTTGTACCGTGAGACCTAGCTTCTTGCCAAATTTCATAATTTTAGGTCAACGGGAAGTACCCTGTAGGTTTTTCATTTTTGAATAAATGTATGGAGATGAGGACATAAAATGCCATAACTTTTGATTGCGTCGTTGTAAAAAATTGAAATTTTCAGATCTTGTGTGGTTCATGGATCCTAATATATGGTATTAATTTCAACCTGATACCTTAACCCGTTCGTGAGATAAAGGGTCTTGACAGACAGACAGACAGACAGACAGACAGACAGACGGACAACAAAGTGATCCTATAAGGGTTCCGTTTTTTTCTTTTGAGGTACGGAACCCTAAAAAGCAGATTAACATGATAATATTAACATGATGATAACATTAGTGGAGTAGAGAAATGACCTTCCGTCAGTCAGCTGGATTCGTTGGCGTTAGGCGACGGGGAAGAGCTTTGATTTTTCAAAAAGTAATTATACTTACACCTCGCAACTACTTTCTAAAATCTGAAATTTGGTGAATAGATGAAAAATATTAGATAAGTAATATCTTCATAGAAGAAGAATTTCAGATTTTAGAAAGTAGTTGCGAGGTGTAAGTATAATTACTTTTTGAAAAATCAAAGCTCTTCCCCGTCGCCTAGATAAGTAATATAATCACAAAAATAATAGTCAGTCAGTTCTGGAACAAAAGCCGCCAGTCACTGTTACGGCTTCCCTCCACGAGCGGCGCCACACGATAAAAGGTTGCACATTCTATGTCTGGCGCGATTGGTCTGTTAAAAATCATTCTTAATAAAAATCTGAAATCAAGATCATACAAGCCAAACGCTACCGAATCCAGCTGACTGACGGGAGATTATATTCCTCTACTCCATGACGTAATAAAAAATCAGCTTTTAGATTGCCTCTCGGGCTAATTGTTGCGTAGGGCTATCTCTTCCGATCTGTGCGCGGGAATCGTGCTGCAAAGGCAATGGTTCGTTTCTGGCAGACACATTCCGACTACAGAAGATGACGTTGCGTCAGCTTACCACACTTCCGCGAGTGTGCACTGAAGCACAAAACGCTTCGGCCGGCAACTTCCTGTTGGTCACACGTTCTTCACAAGTGCGTGGCGCCAGGACCATAGCGCGTTGCCATCTCGATTGCTTACGTATCGCTACAAAATATTACGATATTATTTTTCGAAAACACTCCTTAACAAAATATGATATGGAAACGAGAATGCCTCCGTCCTTGACCTTACCTAACGATAGAACTATTTGGTTATACAAGGTGTTAAAAAAAGTCTAAAAGCCAACAACAACGTTTTCCAAAGATCTAAATACGAAAAAGAAAGACGAAAAAGAAGAGGTGGTAGGGCTATTGTGCAAAGTCCGCCTGGGGAATTACCACCCCCTTACCTATTTCTGCTGTAAAGCAGCAGTGTTTACACTGCTGTGTTTCGGTTTGAAGGGTAAGGGAGCTAGTGAAATTACTGGCACATGAGATATAACATCTTAATTCTCAGGGTGGGCAACGCGCTTTGCTGTCTTATTACCGTCAAAGTATGTCACTAATAGGACAGTGGGTGCTATGGGCGGTGGAGACCACTTACCATCAGGTGGCCAACCTGCTCGTTTGCTCACTTGTAACATAAAAAAAAAGAAAATCCCGGAAGAAAATCGACTTTCCAGTTTCTATGAATATTTGTTCCTAATTCGAAATATCTTCTTCGGGGTAAGTTGTTCAGTTTGATAAGCAAATTAAAACTTTTTGGTATTTTCGGTAGCACGGTGGTTTTGAGAAAGACAGAGAGAAAGAGTTACCTTGATCGTATCCTCCCCAACCGAAGAACTTGCAGTCATCACCAACATGCGGTTCAGAAAGGCATGCGGGCTGTACGTTTTCATTTAGTTGCAACGGACGTTTCCAGTACTGAAATAATAAACATTCAATCAGTGAACAGAAAAGAGAACAGGAAGTACTATCGCGGTCTTTCGTGCCTGATCATGGCCTGATCACAGATTTTTGTCTCCGATGAGCCACCAAATTTCGTTAGCAAGACGATAGCGAAATTACTTACAATATGCACTGCACAGCTTAGTGACGTATCCTGTGTATGTACTCCTTTTCGTAATTTATCTAATACAGACGAATGTGTTCTATTTAAAGGCGGGGCTCGAGAGCTCTTCCATATTTCGGGTGCAAGCAAAATTGAGGAGCACGCAAGCATAGAGCTACACGAAACTGGGCTATGCATGGTTTTTTCCGCGTTGCTCGAATAAAGGGCGAAAGTGACCGCGATCGTGAGTAGAATTACTTAACTTTATGACGAAATAATAGAGTTGCAAATGTTTCCACTGACGTGCAGTTGACCGTACCTATGAATGTGAATGGATTTAGAGCGCGAGGTAGACCCAATTGACTGAAAGAAAGATGATCCGAGAAAGCAAGAAATTTATGTTGAGTTGATTTCAACAGGAGTGCTATTCCCGATACAACAATTTTGACGTCCGCACACGGATCCGCAGGTGATCCGCAAGTGTGTGACAAAGATATTCGACAGAGAGAAATGGAAGCAATCGTAGTGTTGTACGGTCGTCAACCTCAAATAAATTGACTTAAAGGCTGGCGAATGACGAAGCTATTAGCTAAAGTCTTAACTCTTATTTTAAAGGATTACTCTTTCTTATTTACGTATGGCTTAGAAAATGCGTAACGGAAAATCGTCCTAAAGCTTTTTTTGTAGATCGTCACATTTAGTCTCAGAAGAAAAGTTTTCCGATATTTAATTTACATAACAATGAACGGATCTCGCGCAATTTGAAAAGAATCGCACCACTGACGCGACGGAGTGATAATTTAAAAATGCTTTCAAAGGAAAAGTAGGTTAGAAGTCTTATTTATTAGATTTGCATTGTATTGGCAAGGCAATTTTAATTCAGTATGGGTGTTAGGCGATACGTTCGAAAAAATTTAGTTGTTTACCTCTTCAGGGGTCCAGTGGTGGACTGGGACTGATTTGCTTTACAGTCTTTGATAAGTCAAAGACAGTAAAGTTTTCTAACAACTACACTAAGGTGTAGTCACAGAATAAAGTATTGGTACTATCATATACAGAACGGACAGTTCCGCCCCCCTTGCAATCCACCTCCGCACCCCCGCGAGCCCCGCCCTCGCGTTTCGTGTGGTGCTTATAAACAGGTACAACTCTGACCTTGAGCGGGTTTTTGGTTTCGGGGGCTTGTGGTGTAGCGTTGGTTCAGCTTTTACTGGTTTTGTTTCCACTTGCTTGCTGCCGTGCATATGAGCAAAGCAAAGACGTCCAAAATCTTTGAGTTGTACTGAATATGCAGGCCCACGAGTTTTCTAATATAAAATTTTAAAATTTACGCTCGTTATATATAGTGTCCGGAGTGTGGTACAGTACTATATAATAGTGTCAATAAGTAATGTTGTTAAATACTTTTTACGGACCGAACCGTTATTGTTATCGTTTATTGCATAGGATCATGAGCAGAGCAGCTTAGCACCACTCTGCCAAATTCAGTTATAAATCGGTATTTTCTTTTGTACCTTACCAAAAGAGCCAAGTTGTGCGCCAAATCGCCTGGTCTGTAAAGCGAATGTATGTGGACCGTCGCCATACGCTTCTGCCATTCTTCATGGATCTCCTCGCTGAGGCGCCAAGCACCGGCTATTATCGTTATTTCCCCCGGGCCAGTCCGGCTGTAAAAGAAATATTCTCTAAGAGCGAATAAGATAACATTTGTAGTTAGCCTGGGATTTGCTTTTTTGATAATCTTTTATTGCAAAACTAACCCAAATATTTGGATACAGGCACACTGAACTTTGTATTATGAATGAGAAGCTGAAGATGGCTCATTTCTAATCAGTTATTATCATTGACGTATTAAACAGGCATCTTATTATTAGGTGCCGCTTGTATGTACATGTCACGTGTTTTACTCACCCAAAAACACAATCAGCAGCTGTGACCACCGCTCTAGGATGGACTATAGTTGCGTAACAAAGAAAACTGTGCCTTCTTTTTGTCAGCACGAGCATCGCCAAGGAAGGATGAGATCCTTGCTCTGCGTCTCCTATTTCTTTACCTGGTAATATTATAACAGCATTCATATTTAAAATTCTTGTTGAATAAGACTGTAACTGTGTACAAAATTATTTAGTAATTCTTACTTACCTTTACCATAACTTCGACTGGGCTCTCTTAAAACCCTTCCACAATCTTTGTGCACTTGAGCACTGTCCAGGAGGTCATCATTATACTCGCTGTCAACAGGCGCCGTAAGCACATGCTCGTTACTATTGCTTTCAAAAATCCTTTCCGTGGTTGTTTTTTTCCCAGCTCTGTGGATCCTGCTTCTGTTTCGCACTAAATTAAAAAGTTTATAGCCTTCGAGCACATGAAAGTCAGGATCGGATAGGTAGCTGATTGTTTGAGCATCGTAGTTTTGTTCATTCTCATACGTTGATTGTTTCACTGGTCTACCATTAACACGAGGTATTGATGTTTGGCGTCTGTCTTCTGGAAATTAATTGTAATTTCTAAATTCTGTGATATTGAACTTCACATAGATAAATTAGAACTTACCTATTCTAGGATCTACAGTAGGAGAATAACCGAAGTTTGGTTCATCTTCGTCACTTTCAGGTTCACCATAAGAAGGTCTTATTGTAGGAAATGTCCAACCAGGTTTTGATGGTCCATGATCAGAATACAGCCCTATGAGTCCAGGTTTGGGGATCTCTACAGTGTAATCTTCAATGTAATCGTCATCGTATTCATATTTACTTGAAAGTTGCGAGTTGCCTTGTTTGTTTGGTTTATTGAAGTTTGAATTTTTTATGTTCCAATAAGGATCAACATATTCATCGCTTGGTGTGACGACGCGATGAGAAGGGTTTGGTGTCGTGACTTTCAGTTTGTGGGTTTGAGCTCCAAATCTACGGAGTAACAAAGCATTTCTTTGTTTCATTGCGGTACTTGCTACGTTATCTGACCGCTTGCAGCGTTTGTTTGGATTAGACTTATCGGGGAAATATATCTTTGAATTTTCTAATTCCGGACGCATTGGAAGGATGCAGCAAACCAATCTTGTTTCAAATGGTTGTTGTTTGTTGTCACTGAAATATTCATTTAAAAATATAAAACGGACATATTAAACTAAATAAAAGCACGTAATTAGATAAAATTTGTAAATTACTTGCCTTCTATGTTTGACGTAAACGACTCCTCCAATACGATTGCATTCAGCTTTTTTCATGTAATTGCAGATATTTTCAGAATCTGAAGGGGAATTTTTATGCACTTTGAAAGGCACTACATTAGTCAAGTATGTTACTTTTGAAATATCAGCAAAATTATTGTTCATAGCGTCCTTAATTATTTCAGGCTTGATCTTGTCTGTTTTTTTTCTATCTTTATCACGTAGAATAAAGTTATCATCCGGGAACTTTAGTTCAAATATATCAATGTTCTCTGTTTTACATAAAAAATCAAGCAATGCTATTTCACTTTTGTCTTGGAATTTTATTGCTGGATTAGATTTGCCATCCTTAACTAAGTTTCCTCGGTTGAGCTTCGGGCCTTCAAACTCTTCTTCTCTAGAAAGTTGATCGTCATCACGAAACACAATTTTAGCGCTTTGATCAGTTTCTAAATCACTTAAATCTTCAAATTTAGGTTGAGGAGGCGGTTCGCGGAATTTATCTAATTTGGAGTTTAACCACCAAAATTGACCATCGAATTGAGCGAGGGTTTTCGAAATTAATAGGCAAATTATGAATTTCAGGATCATTTTACTAGATGCGTGCGCGTAGGTAAAGAGTAAAAAGGTTATGAAAGCAGGATGTTGCAGTGATGCGACTGTGGTACTGAACAGCAATTAGCGGCTTTGAGTTGAGTGCAGTGGACACAGTTTAGCGGCGCTATTATTTTGGTGACAATAACGATGATTTGCGATGTGCCGCACGCACGCGCTGCGGAAAACTGTGACCGCACCGATCACTCAACTCTAATGTTCTAGTTTTTGTAAGGTCAGCAAAGTCGCACAAACAAAAAAACATACATCGGGTCTAAAAAAATAGCAAACACTATTTTAGTCTGTTACTTAGATCATGACACTGAACAACTTTCAATACGGAACATAGGTCGAAATACGAAAAAAAAAAAATTACGTCCCATAATAAATGCGTAATCAGCTGTTGCAGTTTCTATGGAGCCAAAGAAAAACTACCTCTTTGTTTTGACCAATGGTCCATTCCATAGGAAAAGTAGTTCAGTTTCACGATCTGAGTGACATGCTGAAATAGTGCTTAGGTACGGTCAACCGCTTGTCGGTAGAAACTTTTTCAACTCTATTACCAAGCCATAAGGTCCAAAAGTGTTTCTACTGATGTGCGGCCGTGTGTACTTACTAACTTTTATACACCTTTTATGCAGCGTGGATTCGCATTGGATTTGCTCCCAAAGCCCAGTGATTCTACTCTAACAACTTTCCCACGTGACTACATAGTAAAGTGGTCACGTAATCAATTTTTGTAAGGGAAGGCGAAAAAAATGTTTCGAGTAAAAATTTCTTGTTGTTGAAATTTACTTTTTTTTTTTTTTTTTACTATGTATGGGCTTACTCTTGACCTCGATCTAGCCTTGAGGACAGAGATGAGGTCGACGATGGAACGAGCTTGCCCAGAAGAAGCCTATTCACTCGCGACTTAAATAGATTCGGGTTATAAGAGCTCGGGAACACAGACGCAGGCAGAGAATTCCACTCCTTAGCTGTGCGCATTATAAAGGATGTTTCAAAGCGCTTTGTGCGAATGTGTGGAATATCAACCAGATATGGGTGATATCCTGCGGTGCGTCTGGATTCCCGATGGTAAAAGGGGGATGGCGGAATAAGCTCATGGAGCTCTTGGGCACACTCTCCGAAGTACAATCTGTAAAAGACCTGTACTTGTTTTCATGAGTAGAATTAATGGGCTCCGGAAGCAAAACCAATAAAAATTCAAGTTGTATTGCACAGGGTGTATAATTCAATAAAATTAGCTGAAAATTTGGCAAAAATAAAGACGCACTTTTATCTATCAGGATATATAGGTTACAGAGTAAAGTTAAATTTTATCTACCCTCCCCCCACCTCCGGGGCGAGCATCACCCCCCCGCGCCCTCAAATATGTCCCGGAGCGTGGTTTTTTTCACTTAAAAAAAAAACCGTACTTGATACATAAAAAGTATGTAGGAACGAAATAATCCTTGATAAATTTACTATAAACCTCTCATAGTTACAAAAGCGATATCACTTACAGTTTCAGCGCCATCCGCCACCAAATACGAACGTTTTTAATAATTTATCTTTTTTATTTGCTAATAATTTAGTTTTTCCAATAATTTCACACTTTACCGCCAAGATATGTATGACAAAAGTAAAGAATATAATATTATCTTTTTAAAAAGGTATAATTTATATTTAAACTCTTTTATTTACTGTTGCTATGCTATTTTTTTTATGTAATTCATGCGACCATTCAGCGAAATATAATCATTCGTACTAGTTAAACGGCGCTATTTTAAACACGATAGACTTTTTACATGTTTTCCAGTTATTTATAGGTATAGAACTATTCTCTGTATTTTTTTTTCAAATTTTTAGGCCCAGTATTTTAGAAATAAGGAGGGGGTAGCGACATGGTTAATTTTCGCCAATTTTCTTTAATAACTTCAAAACTGATTAATTTAAAATTATGAAAAAAGTATTTTAGAGATTTTTATAAAGTACCCTTTTATTTGAAATATCACAGGATATATTTTGCATTTTTTTTTTCTTTTTTTCTAATTTACCCCCCCCCAAAACTGGCCCCCATGTTTAAAATTTATTTATTTATGTTACACGTCCGTGTTTGGGTCATCAATATATATATGTGCACAAAATTTCAAATCAATCGGTCCAGTTGTTTTGGATATAATTATTACCTTATTAAAAATTGTAACCTGGAGCTACAGGGCCATTTTCTACCGGAGAGATTGCAAATTGCAAATAAAACCAGCTTACTTATCTTTTTTTAATCTTAAGTTTATTTTTTCTTAGGTATTTACTAATACTACTATTATTTATGTATGTATGTAACTATTATGACATCCACTTCAAAAATCAGCATTATTCTTCTTCAATATCTACTTCGACTACGTTCACACAACTCTGGCCTCTACAATTTTTGCACATAGTGGTACATCGCAAATCGGCTCTTACGCATCCACATCGTTTACCACAGCCTTCTTTGCATGCACACGTTATTAATTTTAATATAGAGGCTGGTGCTGGAGGCTCCGTATTTAAAATGGGAAGTAGGCAATTGACAGTTTTTTTCCAGCCCCATTCTTCAGGCGGTAACACGTTACTCCTCCAACTTTGCACTTGGTGAAAGACTCGCCGAAAATGATGGCGAGCAGCAGACGATGTAGGCGGCAATTTCGCCAAAATAACAGCATTCTTTGCCTGTCCCACTAATTTGTTAAAGCAAACAAATCTGTGCTTGTTCAAATCCTCTTCTCCGGGTTGAGCTTTGTATAGCGCAAGAATAGTGCGTTCGCCAGCCTTTTCGATTTCTTCATTGGATGAATTTGGATTGTTGTAAACGGTGGGAATGTAGTGCAAGTCCGGTATCTTGTTAAACAGTTGTATTGTTTGCATCTTCCCTTTGCCATAGAAAGCTGACGTTGTGTCACAGCCACTTACAGCGTGTAAGAAAAGGATAGACTCCTTGATATTGGGTACCAAATCAGAAGACTGTAAGTCTCGGGAACTATACATTCTTGTTTTCGTTTTTCCTTGAGCTTCCTTGAGCATTATTATGTTTCTATCTTCGGGAGTTAATGCAATTAGTAAGACCAGCAAGTCAATGTCTTGTCCAACTACAACGACTTGCTTGTGCCGGTTTGATTCTTCGATAGCAGTTGTAACGGTGAGTAAATCAGCGTCATCTTTGGCAATACGTGTACGTATGCCTTTGTTGTTTAATTTCTCAATGAGCTGCGTAATAAATCTCTCTTTATTATTCATATTGGAGAGTAGTTTGGTCTGTGGTTCAACTAAATCTGTCTCTTCAGTGAAAGCAATTTCCCGTGTCTTTTGCCGTACAAGTCGTCTTTCTCGTTCTACACTCTTTGGGCTCAGATGATTTTCAGAGTACCCATCGAATACTACAACAACCAGTTGGCCGTAATGTCTTTGAATAAAAGAGATGTAGGCATCGTATGCATCCGAAAAAGTGCCTTCTTTTGGCCATACAACCCGATGGAGAAGGTAGCCACCGTCAATAACGTGAAAACATCGATCCGCTGTATCGATTATTTGTTCGGGGAGTTTGTTGAATAAATCATACAAAACTGATTTCTTCGATTTCCGCATCAGTGAATTCTCTTCAAATAATGACAATGGAACTGTAGAAAGCTCGTGCACAAAACAAGCCCGTAGATCATCAGGGGAGTGTACAGTACAAAGTATTCGTTGAAACAGTTGGGTTGTATCCACTTGTATTGTATCATTACCCACTTTCATAGAAGCTGTTGTTGAAGACAGTGACTTTATCAAATCTGCACGCTTGAACTTTAGGGATCCGAATTTGTGGCCTTCTATAACAGTTTTTTTTATTGATTCTTCGCCTTTTAACTTTGCATCATAACAATTTATATTGTTTTCAGCAACCACTCCAGTGGCCAGGGATATAAGATTTTCGGATTGGGGAAACGGTGAATGTTTTTTAAACCACTGCACGAACTTTTCTAAATCGTTTTCGTCCTTTTTGATCCTGCTTTCTCTCAATTCTACGTGTTGGCTGGAGTTGCCTGATCGTATGCCACACAATACTTCAACTGCTTCGCATATATAGTGCGATATTGGAAGCCCCGCAATCCATTTATTAAGGACGCTTTCTGTGAAACCTCTTCCGTGTGTGATGCCGCCAACACTCTTCATGTTCCTCATTAGAGTTTGCTCTATGGTCATGTCGGACCACACTCCGCACCAATGCTTTTCAGATCTTCGGATGGTGAAAAATCCCTTTTTAGTGAATTTCAGGAACTCTTCTTCTGTCATACGGTTTTCAAGGGACTCCATGTCTTGTAGGTATAACTGAGTTGCTTTTGCATACGCAAAGTGTCCAGTCGCGTGAAAAATTGGAAGCATTGCTTTGACACATCTTATGTGTTTTTCCCAGTCACCCATACGTTCGGCTTGTATAAAATGCAGTGCAATGGCTACAAGGTCGCAGTACTGTAACCACAGTTTGTGCGTTTTACCCAGGTTACGGAGCTCTTTGACTTGTTCTATATATTGTAACGTCAGGTTATGTAGGACCTCGTCTTCGGTCATCGATTCAAAAGTCGGTGTCTCTGTGATTAGCTTTCTGACATGTTCTTTGTCAACGTTTTCAAATTCCATTTCTTCCATTATTACCTTTGAAATGGCACAAAAAGTTAAAACATGTGCCCTTATTGCTCGTGCATAAGCGTGTCCATTAAGCATATGGGGAACTGAGGCGGATGCATATACAGTTGACCATAATTCGGCAAGTCCACTGCCAGCCATAATATAACCAATGGATCCGAGAAATGACATCAACATGTGAAATCCTCCCAATCTGACCACAACGTTGCTTAGAGTTTCATTTTCTAGAGCAACAATATCTTTTGCTTTTATATACAAAGGCTGGTCAAACGTAACAAAACATGTTTGTTGGTTTGTTTTCTTTGTCTCTTCGGCTGCGTAAGCCAAAACTGATAAAACTGTAGTAAGCTCAGTTGGTGGTAGATTTACAAATGGCAGTGTTATAATCTGTGATTTCACATATGGTTTGGTATTAGTGAGCTGTTCCATGAAACCTTGCCATGCTGGTAAACAGGCTAGTTGTAAGTTTTGCCCGTACAGCCAGGCAAAGTCTTGGTTAGATAGCCTGGACTCTTCTTCGATGTCGCCTTGGCGATAGACTTCCTTCAAACTTATCTCTTCGATACCTGGTCTGTTATGTCTTTGGAAGGTTTTAACTGGTATTTTCCGAGCGGAAGCTAGTTCTGATGATGGAGGCAGTTTCTTTAATTTCTCTATTTGCTGTTTTTTTATAGCATCGCTGGGAGTTATACATCTTATTCCACCCATTGAATGAAATGTCCCCTTCCCGGTCAAAGTGGCAATATTAAAATCAGCGTTATCGAATACGAACTGCGAGTATGCTGTATCTTCTAATTTTGGATTCCACGTTTTCACCGCTGAAGACTCAAACAAAGCAACATCTTTGTAGCTAGAACAAACCCCCAGCTTTGAAACTACGTCTACAATGTTTCTTGAACCGACTTTCCGATACAGATAAACTGCAAGACCCAATTGAAGCGAGGATAAAAAGGAGCGAGGTCTTGTTGCAGCAATTATAGAGTGAGCTATAGCAGTAGACTTCTGCTCGCGTGCCTGTTCTTTGCCTTTCTTTCCTTCGCCAATTATATCACGTAAGAAAGTAGTCAAAGTTTCGGGAACCACATTATCAAGCTCATTCAAAAAATTCGAGATATCTGGGTAATCGTCTGTGTTATAAGCTGAGATCCGAATGTCTTCACGGATTATTTCCGCTGCTGTTTTCACTATTTTTAATCTTTCGTCTTTGTCACTGCTTACTCGATTGTTGCACCAGTTCAGTAATTTCAATCCAGAGCCACGAAAACACGCAACTTTGCGATTTTTAGTCAAAATAGCTAAGACTACTCCATCTCCGTATTTTTCTAATAGTTTTCTCTCAAAAGTCCTCGTGGAGATAGAAGTTCCTTCAGGTAATTTGTCATCAACAATCTGTTTCAGCTTATCCATATCAAATTGACACTCATCTGATGATTCAATAAATTGCCACAATCCTTGTAATGCGTAGGTGAAGTCATCATTTTCAGGACGTCCGCGTCCCTTGTCATCCCGTATATTTCTGGAAAACTGGCTATGACATTCTTTATGGTACCGGGCTTCTGCTGCTACTAAACAGACAATACCATGCATTCGAGATAAAACCTCGTTGCCCCATCGATCATTTCTATTTGTAGCGACATTGAATAATCTGTCTTTCACCGTCAACGATGTGATAAGGCGAATAGTTCGGCGTCTTTCAACGGGTTTCTTTTTTTCAGATGTTATGTCACAGTTTTCACCACATATGAGACAGTTAATTTTGAAATCAAAAACCGTTTGCGACCGTAAATCTCTTATATTTGACGCTGAAGTTGAGGCGTCCAATTGCAACTGTGCTTGCTCATCTTTTCTTATATTTTTTTCCCTGGTATATTCTCTTCTGCACTTTGTATGAACTTTAATACTGCCAACATTTTGAATGCACAAGTGTTTGTTGTCTTTCCTCTGCTGACTTGCCTTTATTAAAGTAGGCAAACCTTTGACCACATTCACCGTCTCTCCTTCTGATAAAGGATTTTCACAAATAAAACAATTGTTTATTGAGTCCATACTGGCGTGCCTGGGTAACACAATTGCACATCACCCACATACACTACAAAGTTTTTCCACAATAAATATTTAAGAGTTACGTAAGCGAGGGCTCGCAGTTGCGCGCAGCACGTGTCTATCGCGTTCGCAGCTCGGACTAGACTGTCACTGCGCTGGTTGGGCTGGGCGAACGAATCGCTATGCGGAGCGGGCGGGGGAGGGAGGGGCGGGGAACTAGCGCACAGACGCGAGCCAGGAATGCTCAGCACGAGAAACCGCCCGGCTCTTTCAAAGTAGCTGATGATATTTTGAATTTTAAAAAATAGCATAGCAGCATCAAATGAATGAGACTAGAAATGAATTGTACCTTTTTATAAAGATAATTTTCTATTCTTTACTTTTGTCATACATATCTTGGCGATAAAGTGTGAAATTATTGAAAAAACTAAATGATTAGCAAATAAAACGGATAAATTATTAAAAACGTTCGTATTTGGTGGCAGATGGCGCTGAAACTGTAAGTGATACCGCTTTTGTAACTATGAGAGGTTTATAGTAAATTTATCAAAGATTATTTCGTTCCTACATACTTTTTATGTATCAAGTACGGTTTTTTTTTAAAGTGGAAAATACCACGCTCCGGGACATATTCGCGGGCGCGGGGGGGTGAAGCTCGGCCCGGAGGTGGGGGGAGGGTAGATAAAATTTAACTTTACTCTGTAACCTATATATCCTGATAGATAAAAGTGCGTCTTTATTTTTGCCAAATTTTCCATACATCTGAATTTAATTTTCTTCAATTAGTAAGGGACTGTGTACCGAAAACTGAAAGAGCGTGCTCAACAACAAAACTGAACTTTACCAAAGAAACATTTTTCGGAAATGAAAAAAAAAATGGCCTCCATAAAAACTGTTCGATCAAAGTGAGTAATTTGTATGGAGAGGTCAGTTTCGTTGACTGAGCGAGCACACCCTTTCAATTTTCGGTACACCGTCCCTTACACCCAGTATTATCAATACAATACAAGGTGTAACAGAAAGGGTATACCAACCCTGAAGGATGTGATTCTGCCCATGAAACTGAACAACTTTCCCTAAGGAACATAGGTCAAAATACGAAAAAAAAATTTTGACCTCCCATACAAAATGCGCGATCAACTGATCCAGTTTCTATGAGAGATCAATTTTTTTTTTTCGAATTTCGACCTATGTTCCTTAGGGCAAGTTGTTCAGTTTCATGGGCAGAATCACATCTTTCAGGGTTGGTATACCCTTTTTGTTACACCCTGTATAGATAGGTACCGTATTAAAATTTATTGCCATGACCGCTACGGGATGTAGTAGCAAAGTAGGTAGAAACAAAAAAATGAGAGTGGATCTAGAATATTCTTATCTTATCTTATCTAGCCTATAATGTCCCACTGCTGGGCAAAGGCCTCTCTCTCTTCCCTCCATTGGTCCCTATCTAAAGCCCGCTCTTGCCAGAGCTTGCAAAAGGTGTCAAGTTCATCGCGCCATCGGCGCCTTGGTCGGCCTCGACGCTTTTTGTCGGTTTGCGGCTGCCAGGTAGTGGTGGTCTTCGCCCATAGGTCCGGCGACAGACGGGACACGTGGCCTGCCCAGTCCCATTTGAGCTTGGCGGCGGTATAGGCTACGTCGGCTATTTGTGTTGTAGAGCGCAGTATGGTGTTTCTGACCCGATCAGTAAGCTTCAGACCCAGCATACTGCGCTCCATTGCTCGTTGGCAAACCGTGAGCCTGGATCTTTGATATATATATATCTTTTCTATCTTTACTTTTAGAATATTTCTAAACATTTTTTTTTACTTGCCATACGCAAAAATACTAAAGTAAATCTCATGTTATAGCTTTTGTCTTAGCTATATCTTTTAATGTAGTCATTGTTGAGTAAGTTTGCTGACTCTATCTTCCAATTAATTTGTGAACAGAGTAGGTAAACATTTCTATCACAAATCGTATGTGCGTATGCCATTAAGGAAAATCAACGACCCTGACACAATTATTGTTGCTACAAATTGCATCTCTATTATTATAATAACTAAATAAGGATGAGTAATTTTAATGCAGGAGAAATAATACGCCCAAGGTTATAAATATTGTTAGAAGAACTGGTTACAGATATATACCGGGTGTAAGGGACAGCCCTCCGAATACTGAAAGGGCATGATCAGTCAATGTAACTGAACAACTTTCAGCGAATAAAACTTTCAGGAAATTAAATTAAATTTCGGACTCTCCATACAAACTGACCAATGAAGTTTGCAATTTTCTATGGAGAGGCCGATTTTTTTTTTCATTTCCTGAAAGTTTTATTCTCTGGGAAAGTTGTTTAGTTACGTTGACTGATAATGCCCTTTCAGTATTCGGAAGGCTGTCCCTTACACCCTATAAACAGGTTGTAAGGGACGGTGTACTGATAACTACAAGGGCGTGCTTAGTCAACGAAACTAAACAACTTTCCCAGAGAATCATTTTTGGGAAATGAAAAAAAAAAATTACCTCTCCATACAAACTGTTCGATCAGAGTGAGTAATTTGTTAGGAGAGATCAAATTTTTTTTTATTTCACAAACATTTAGTTTTCGGTACACCGTCCATACGAATCATACAATTGAATTTTATAGTGAATGTTTTATTTATAAACAGAAATAGTTAGGGTGCTTCCCAATCAACTGAAAACCTTAAGACTATAAAAGTGAACAACTGTTTCCTAGAGACATGCGTTGAAAAACGAGAAGTTGTTGGTCTTCTCATTAGTGGCGCGAGGTTTGTATAGGAACGCCAAAATCAATAACACAATTGAAAAAATCAAAAACTGCTGTATTTTTCATCTCGGTATGTTTCAATAAAACTTCGTATATATACTGTATCGGTTCTTGAAATGAGGTTATCTGGCGATCCTCGTTCACAAACTTCCTTGCTCGAAACTTTGGATAAGAGTTAGGTAGTACTTAAAAACTTGCCGAACCAGCTAAATTGATTTCGATCGGCTCGACGAACTCGGAGGCTACGATAACTCAATTCAATTTTCAGGGTTTGCTTTCCACATTGAACATTTCTCGACTTTGTTTGTAATAATTGAATTTTATCTTTTTTATTTTAAATTTTATGAAGTTTTTTTATCAAACAAATTCTTATTTAAGCCCAAACCAACCTACTGTTATGTATAGGCCTCTTCTTTTTAAGGCATCCACTTTGGTCCATCGCATCCCTCATCCAGGCTTCCTCTTAATGCCACGATGTCGACGCGGGGAATCGAGTAGGTGATCCGTCTGCCGTTGCCACCTTGGTCCATCTTCCGTTATTTTGCCTTGCCAAAATATAGTTATTTCAATGATAATATTAAAATTCACTTAATTTAAATACATGGGATGCTATGATGATAATGAAATACAAAATTATGAGCTGCAGCCATTAAATTGATGCGATTGGTCACAGGAAATAGGAATGGTTTTAGTTTGAATCTATTATCCCGTTTGAATCCACACGTTTGAAATCAATAATAGTCATTATTGTGGCGTAGCGCAGCAGGTATCAAGTATCAATATAAACGCATGCATTTACTAACAATATATGATTGGATGAAGCTCGCAAGCCTTATTATCGATGGAAACATTCATTGATGCATATTGAAAATTAAAATTACACTCAATTGTAACTTACCTATTTTAAAGCTTTTATGACTGGACATGTTAGTGTAAAGCGTGTGCAGGATAAGTTTGGCTCTGATGGGTATTTTCTGCGCATGGGATCATGCGGGGAGCCAATGAACGATTCATAGGCCTCCCCCCACCTGCCGCGCTCACCCCAGCGACACATTTTTTGACTTTTGCGCATTTACAGTCACAGTCAGCTGGGAAATCTTTAAATGAGGAGAGTTGAGAGCTCGTCCAAGCTAAAATGACGTGCAAGCCCACCATAATATTTTGAAGAGCGAGACGAGACAGTGGTTAGGGGCTTAGACAAACTATATGTTTCTCATTGCAAGCTTACATTGACACATCTAGAGAGATTCATAGTACGTACCTATGAGTGCCAACGCTATTTTTCATGACCAGTGCGAGCTCAACCTGCTCTTAATCCTGCAAGCTTAAATCCTTGAAATGAATGTAAAGGGTAATCCAAGTATCAACAAAGGGGCTGGAACAGTGCCCGTTGGCTAGCTTCACCCATAAAACATTCTTTTTCAACTCTTCGTGAAGTTTCATTCTAGTTCCGTGGAATACTCCTACGATTTTCGACTCAACAAATCTTTTTCGCTCGAACGCTCGGTATTCGAATGCTATGGCGACTTGAAAACTTTGTTTCTTGTATTTGCTTTAATATTGAGTATTGTGTTAAGCTTTGCTCCATTTGGAAGTGAATTCTTGTATAATATTAGCGTTTAGTACTAACTATACATCCTGTGTCCCGTGTGGTGCCGGCAAAGAATAGTACCAACCCTTACATACTCGTGGGTGTCGTAAGAGGCGACTAAGGGTTATAAACTGGAGGATGGGCAGCAGCATCCTCCTTTGTATCTAACATCTTACTTACTGCGGTCACCTACAACCGCGGTCCATGGTGCCAGCCGTAACGCTTACAAGCGAGGTGACTATGGTACTTCCCCTCTACATTTTTCCAGCAAAAGCTAGAATTCTAGAGGGAGCTCCCTGTCCTGTAGTAGACGTTTTTCATGGGATGTTATGATGACTAACTATACATAATTAGGGTTCCGTTACTCAAAATAAGAAAACGGATCCCTTATAGGATCACTTTGTTGTCCGTCTGTCTGTCTGTCTGTCAAGATCCTTTTCTCATGAACGGGTACAGGTATAACGACGCAATCAAAAGATATGGCTTTTTATGTCCTCATCTCCATACATTTATGCACTAAAGCAAAACCTAGAGGGTACTTCCCGTTGACCTAAAATTATGAAATTTGGCAAGAAGCTAGGTCTCTCAGTACAAATAAAGGCAAAAGTCTAAAATAATTAAATATTAAAAAATTTCCCACAACTAATAGTAACTAATTAAGGTGACTTCCCGTTTCAAGAACTTTTCTATAAAAGAGGGGTCAAGTTGGATGGTCGCGGAGTTTTTGAAGTCAAAGAGCAAAAGCTTTTAGTATATCATTATAATTTGTCATTACCATTAATTATGGTAGATAGGTACGGAACCCTTAGGGCGCGAGTCCGACTCGCACTTGGCCGGTTTTTTTTATTGTCTATGTTTAGAGTCAGTTAGCATTTCAGTGTGAGTTGGCACTCGTTTTATAGAGAATCCGGTATCCGGCATCCGGGATCTGACTGGGGCTGGTGGGCTGGTTCGGTAGTCAATTTATGCGTATTTTTGCGAAAAACGTGTGCAATCTACTAAAAAAAGTTTGGGTACCACCGGTACCCAAGTGCACGTGAGTGGTATCATAGAGGAAAGAAATAAATAGAATAAATCTTATTATCTGTAGTCAAAAGTCCAACTCTCATGATAAAAATTGCTTCGATTCTTCGGTCCACTGCATCGTGAAAGAAGAAAAAAAAACGCACTTTCTAACCTGTGATTGGTCAAAGGTTGACCAATTACAGGCATCCACTAAAGATCTCGACAGCGGCCGGTCCTGCGGTACCCGTAACCAGCGGCTTAAGGGTGGACGTAGACTGAGACGTAGACGGCGACGAGTCAGTACTTCTATCTTTCAATTTTCTTCAAAGCGAGAGGGAAGGTGCGTTCTGCCCTGCCCTATGCAATCTGCGTCTCAGCTTACGCTAAATGTGACATGTGAGTACTAGATTTGGGCTTGGATTTGGGTTTCCAAGTAAGCAAATAAAATAATTGGTTAATTAATTTTTTTTATTCCTCGCCACCTTACGAGCCAGAAATCGTTTTTCACTCCGCATTTTGCTTATCCACCATAACACTTTTCGAACTCCTCTGAATGCCACTTGAGCTTTTTTTAAAAAACAAAATTTTGAACCAAACGTAATTAAACTATAGTGTGCACAACATATTTTTATACTACAAGAAGTCAGCATAGTTCAACTATGTTCAACCTAATTTCTCTAAAAATTCCAAGACGCTCCACGAGTTGTACCCAAAATTGAAAATCCTTTTAAAATGGACTGCGAATAGTCCTCGAGGCACGAGCAGGCCATTCACAAGGATATGTGCCAAAGGTATAAAAAAAACGTAGTAGATTGCTTTTTCTCACTGAAACACTGTACGAATGGACCATGCCTTCTAATTGCCTAGATATTTCCTAGCCAATGCAGATAAATAGACAGGATCGAGAATGGAGTTGTGCTAGAAAATCGATTCCGAAAAATTACATGTCTGTCGATATGGAAGTAATTTCAGTTTATTCCAAAAATAGTTAAGTCCACATTTTTCGTTAAATTATCGAAATTAATCTCGACTATCTTTTTAGTAAATCTTTATAGTATAATAAATAATGTTTACATTCCAAGGAGTCCCATATAACTTTTGTCAAAATCTGATGATGGAGTATGAGACTATTAAAGCCGGTAACTCCTCAAAAACTAACAGCACACATATCGAAATTTTTAATTTCACTCAAATTGCAAAATAATTATTGCTTTATACCCAAACCAAAAAACTGAACAACTCTCTCAAAAAAAGGAAAGTCGAAAAAGAGATTAAAAAATAGCAAAAATTCAATACAGAGCTTTGTATGGGAAATCAAGATTATATGTTAGTAAAAATCTTTTGAAGAATTGTTCGCATTCATGGCCTACGGTGAGTTGCAGAAACCGTCTTTTAGTTAAAACTATAAATATATTGCTGTTACTTGATTAGTCATGGAAACAGAAAATGACATCAATAGATTCAAGAGAGCTTTTACCTTATAGAAGCTTAAAGCTTAATAACAAACTACGATTACTAACCACATTGTGCCACCCATTAATTTAATTACCCTTACAATTTTGACAATTGTGCATTTCGAGTGGAAATCCTGGACGGTGCTCCCTGTCCAGCAGCAGCAGTTTTAAGTGATTTTGTCATCATCATAACAAATAAAAAAAAACCGGCCAAGTGCGAGTCGGACTCGCGCAATGAGGGTTCCGTACCACCACATAAACATAATTGTATTAGTTGAAATTTCAGTAAGTTAATGTGCTAGATTTTTTGAGTCCGACACGCGCTTGACCAAATTTTATTATTTGTTGTTATTTTATAGCCTATGCCCTATAAACGTACCAATTTCCAAGTTTGTAAGTGTTCCCGTTTTTAAATAGAACTAAAACAAAAATCGCCTCAACAACCATCCAACTTGACCCCTCTCTTATATGAATGTTCTTGAAACGGGAGCTCACCACAATTGGTTACCATTAGTTGTGAGAAAAGTTGTAATATTTAATGATTTCAGACTTTTTCCATTATTTGTACTGTGAGACCTAGCTTCTTGCCAAATTTCATAATTTTAGGTCAACGGGAAGTACCCTGTAGGTTTTTCATTTTTGAATAAATGTATGGAGATGAGGACATAAAATGCCATATCTTTTGATTGCGTCGTTGTAAAAAATTGAAATTTTCAGATCTTGTGTGGTTCATAGATCCTAATATATGGTATTAATTTCAACCTGATACCTTTACCCGTTCGTGAGATAAAGGGTCTTGACAGACAGACAGACAGACAGACGGACAACAAAGTGATCCTATAAGGGTTCCGTTTTTTTCTTTTGAGGTACGGAACCCTAAAAACAGTTATTAGTGTAGTTCCTCAACGTCGAAAATATTTAGACACAAAACACATATCAAGTCTGGAGTATCGGGTCAACCTAGAAATGTAAGGACAAATTAAAAAGAATTTTCCTTCGGTAGAAAAGGTAAGCAAATTGGATCTGTTTTTATTCGCAAAAGTGTTGAAAAACGTCGTAAGAAGCTCGTGCGCTTTGGTGATTTCACCCTCGGCTTCATTACGCCCTCGCCTGCGGCTCGGGCTGCAGTTTCTGAGCCTCGGGCGTAATATCCAAAATAGCACACTCGAATTTTAATGTACTATTATTTTGTATTATGGTAGAATAACCCAGATGCAATGGTAAGTATTTACTAGAATAACAACAAAGAATAAAAACTGGTCAAGTGCGCGTCGAACGTAATACACTTCTGCGTGACTGCGCGTCCATAACTAAGACGGTGTTTCTACATTTAGTGGTACGAAAACCTCGGTGCGCGAGTCTGACTCGATGAACACATGTCCTATGTTTAGCTTTCACTTGCAACTAAGTATGCAAAACTACTACTTTCGAAATTCACTGACACCAGTTACTCGTACACTCACACACACTGAAACTGTCAAAGCACTCTTTAAGCACAGAATTCATAATAGTTATTTAACGTAAATTCGTTTCACAAAAACAGTTAACTAAAAAGATGAGCACAACCGAGCAGTCTCTACTTACATCAAACCAGGGCCGCAACTAGAGACATATTCTAGGACGTTTCTTAAAAATGTACTTGTAAGAAAAGTAGGTATGCACGGCAGCAAGCACGTCGAAACAAAATCAGTAAAAGATGAACCAGCGCTACGTCAAAGTGTTTCAAAGGATTTGCGGCCGTGTGTACACTCGTACACTCACGGATACCTCAATGACGAAAAAAGAATAAGTAATACATGCTATTACATCTCCATGTAGGACTTCCAGATGTACCTTTTTTGAAGTTAAATATAAAAAGTTTTTAACGTGTTATGCTTTCCTTTATGGGGTCATTTCGTGCGAAGTGGATATAGGCCGCCAAGCGGTAATAATTGTAACTACATCGAGCTAAGGATGAGTCAGAAGGTGAGGGGAGGGGTGTGAAGGGGGAGGGGGTTTAGGGGAGAGGCGGTGAGGGGGAGGGGTGAATGGACGTGGGTGCGAGCCTGACGTGCTTTTGACTATACCTACCTACATAGACCACGTAAAACTTACGGTCGTATCAAGGATACAGCCAACCAGAGATTTTTGCTTTTCCTGGTCGTTTCCTGCCATTTAAATTTGTGACTTTGAGTTTATAAGTCCAATTTTTATGGGAAGTATTTATCTAAGTAAGCGCACAAAAGGTGTTGCACAATTACGTAACCCTTCTTACGCCTATAGTCAGTGGATAATTCTTAATACGGCCCTGTGTTGTACTGAACCACCGCCGCCGCCGCTGGCTGCCTTAATGAACGCTAACGAACCGAGACAAGCACTTTATTTAAGTATAACTATGTCCTATATTTACAGGCTGTCCCAGGAAACTAGAGGTACGCTAGGACCTCAAAGTCTTAACGATTTAATCCCCTTGTGCCGCAAAAATGCGTAGTTTAGGAGCTACGCCTCTTTTTAGTGACCAATTTAGCGCAATTTTCATAGTTAGTACTTTAAGACTATTTGGGTGTTCTTTCAGTTCCTATGTTCTGGCGAATCTATTAGAATTAAATTTTAAGAGACACAGACTAGTTGAAAAGTTTAGCTATTTTTAGTCCTAATGATGTAGGTATTCTATGATGGCTAAAAATATTGTGATAGTGTATTTTATTTTTACCCGACTGCCCTTAATCAGGAGGGTTATGTTTTTCGAGTGTATGTATGTAAGTATGTATGTTATGTATGTAAGTATGTATGTTATGTATGTACGTATGTACGTCGATTTATTTGTCGCGTTCTGCTGCCTAAACTGCTTGATGGATTTCAACATGTGAGGTGTCGTTAGATTTGTATTCATTGTGGGAGTGTCATAGGGTATGAAAAAAGTAAAAATAAATAAAAATAACAAATAATAATAAAAATTTACTTCATCGTAGAGCTTATTTACTAACTTACCAATACATTAAATTCTTAACTGAACGAATCTTTCATTAATAAAACTAAAAAGTACTAAAAATTTTTTTTAATAACCAAATACCCGACTGCATGTGTAGAAAAATATGAACTGAAAAGAGAAAAAACAAGTTCTAAAATCTAAGATAACATGATTACAACTTGAATTTCATGACGTATTGCAGGGGGACAAAAAAACTACTAAATATATTTGATGTTAAAAAAACACCTCCAAACACATATTTTTATTCCGCCCCGGTTTGTCCCCGCCTGCAATCATAACATCCCATGAAACGTCCACTACAGGACAGGAAGCTCCCTCTAGAATTCTAGCTTTTGCTGGAAAAATGTAGAGGGGAAGTACCATAGTCACCTCGCTTGTGAGCGTTACGCTGGCACCATGGACCGCGGTTGTAGGTGACCGCAGTAAGTAAGATGTTAGATACAAAGGAGGATAATGCTGCCTATCCTCTGGTTCATTATATTAACCTTTTGTCGAATCTTACGACACCCACGGGTAGAGATGGGTTGGTACTATTCTTTGCCGGAACCACACGGGACGCACTTGAGTAGTTTTTATTTTTTTGTTGTTATATTACAGCGTATGCACTATAAATACACCAATTTTTACGCTAGTAGGTGTTCCCGTTTTTACGATAGAGCTAAAACAAAAATCGAGCAAAAATCGCCTAAAATCACATTTTTAGTAGAGAAGCCCCCTTAATTGGCCGGTTTTTCTTTTCTTTGCATGAAATTGCCTTTTTGGAAACGAATTGTTATATAAATCTGTCATCTTATAAAGGCGACAATGAACGGTCAGGATGATTCGGCCACAGGATTTCCACCGCCTGCAGCCCAACTATAGCCCTTCGGGGACCGATTCCAGTGAAATATAGTTGCAGGGCTTCGGCTGGAGACTGGCGAACTACAGCTAATTAAACTATAAAGTGATATTTATTTGGATCGCTGCCCTTTAGGTAAGTTTCGTAAAGTTTTTGGTTGTTTGAATGTATGTTGCGGTCAATAAATGGATGAAATAGTGTTGGTTTATTCATAACTTTAATCAATCATGACTATGTTTGCATTGTTGTGTGTTTTTAATTGCACTTCTCGTTTTATATATCTACTGATGCGGTCGACTGGGGTGAATTATTAGCAAACATTTGTGACATTTACAGCCTCCGTAGTCTAGTGGTTAGAGGGCTCGGCTCTCGATCCGGAAGTTTTGGGTTCGATTCCCGGTGGGGACTGTCAAACAAAAATCCCTTTGTGCGACCACCTCAGGACATTGCAAGACCTGATTGTCCGAAAAGTTCGATGATTCCGAGCTTCGGAAGGCACGCTAAGCCGTTGGTCCCGACTACTATCTACTGATGTGGTCGTCAATGAGCCATGTCAAATGCCTTTGGCGGTTCAAGAACTCTGACACCAGGGTTAGTGAGGTCGGTCATCGTCCTTGCAACCGACACGATATGATGATACTTATCGATTAGAAAAAGATTTGTTAAGAAAATAGGTACGAATGTCTCAATCACCAGCAGAAAAATTAGATCGATCGTAAAGTATCTGCTTTATTTATAAAACCCTTAGAATATCCAGCTTTTGTAAACTTATTTATCCTATACAAAACCTCTGTGTCCACAGCAAACACTCTAAACCAAGCGGACCTATTCTGTTTCACGCTGTGTAAACCCACAAACCGATTGGAAGAAAAATAAACGCCAACCTAACCTGTGTAGGAATTCCCGTTCAATCGTTTAACCGCTGTTTGTCGATGTGGTCAGTAGTGCACCACGTATTTGGATTTAGAAGCTTTCAAATTTCATGCAATTGCCTATACCACATAGAACTGCCTCAGATGGTAGCATTTTATATGAGAGGCGGGTTTTTTATATTTTCCAACCATATAAAATATCGACAAATTTGTTCAGTTTCATGGACAGAACCACGTTACCTCTTAATATTTCCAGGGTGATAAAAAATAACCCTGTATAAAGAACCCCACCGAACCAAAAAAAAATATATTGATTTATTTTTTATTTTTCATCTAGTCAAAATATTGTATGTTAAAAAATTCAAAAGCAAGCAACGCAGAAATAAACTTTTTTTTCTCATTCTATTTTGAACAAACATTAGAACAACATACCCGATTTACTTTATAAGGACCTGGACGACCGAGCTTCGCTCTATAGTAGCCGCCTCAACATTAAATCATCGAGTGAGCAAGCTATGCTATCCGCCATCAGATGGCGCTGTAGGTTTTTGTCTAAAACGCGGTATTTTTGAAAAATACTTAAAAACAAAGACATTAGACCTAGCTAGATCGATTTTACACCCCCGAAAACCCCCGTATGGTAAGTTACATCGAAATTGTTAGAGCCATATTCATATTCATATATTTGGTAATAAAATTGTTATTACATGTCAAACTTATTAATTATAATCACAATAAAATAATATTAATAATAGAATGTCAATAATATAAATTAAAATGTCAGAATAGTAAAATAAAACGAACCATAGGGGTAGGTACTCTAAGTACATACATTTGTCAATCCACCACTTTAATGGTCGTGAGAAATTCCTTGACGCTATAAAAAGTGTGCTCGATTAGCCAGTTCTTAAGTCTGGTTTTGAAAGTTTCCAGTGACGGTGCGTCCCTCACGCTTCTAGGTAACCTATTATAGACCGCTGGCCCCGCTACATGGGTAAATTTTTCTGATTTGGCTAGTCTGTGTTTGATCGGTAGTAGTCTAGTCGCGTGCCGGAGCGTTTTCACGGTTGTATCAGCACGCTGTTGGTACTGATCTATGTGAGTATGGACGTACGCGGCGATTTGGTAAATCACCACGGACGGGAGAGTGAGTATTCCGAGTGCAGCAAAGTATGGTTTGGCGGAGACATCCGGCCTCACGTGTACAATAGCTCGAATCGCTCTTTTCTGCATTCGAAAGGCCCTCTCCCATTCGGCGGCACACCCCCACAGCTCAGCACCGTACGTCAACAGTGAGTGCACAGTAGCAAAATAACATGAACGCGCCACATCCTGCGGGACCACTCGAGCCAGTCGCCACAATGCAAAACAGGCACTCCCTAATTTGCTACATGTCTTCACGATATGGGACTCCCACGTAAGACCGCAATCCAATTCAAAACCCAAAAACGCAGTGCATTTTATTTGGTCCAGTTTAGTACCACCCACTTGTACCGTAATTGGTCTTTGCGTTCTGCCTCCCAAATGAAAATGGATGAAATGTGTCTTCTTCAGGTTCAATGCTAGACCATTATACCTGAACCACTGTGACAATTGGACCGCGGCTTCGTTTAACCTTTCTTCCAACTGCTGTATACACGGGGCGCACACGACACAAGCGACGTCATCAGCGTACATTAGCGTCTCTCCGGCCTGTATGGCCTCAGGCAGGTCATTGAGAAGCAATGAAAAAAGGATGTTCGACACTGCAGACCCCTGAGCTACACCCATAGTCGTGGAGAGAGCATCGGACTTGACGCGACCGCCACACGCCACCAACACCTGCGACCTTCCTCGCAGAATATCCGTGAACAATGCGTGTGCCGGTCCCCGAATCCCATAGTGATGGAGTTTATGGGCGAGCACGGAGTGGTCGGCTACATCAAACGCCTTGGATAGGTCGCAGCACAGCACTGCCACCTGCAAGTTGCGCTCCCGCGCGTCCAGCACCCGGCGCACCACCTCCCGCGTGAGCCCGGTCGTCGAGCGCCCCGCACGGTAAGCGTATTGGCGGTCGGACAAGGCTTCGATTGATTGTAGATAGCTAGTCAACCTGTCACTCAGGCCTTTCTCCAGAATTTTCGCTACTGCCGGTATAATTGCAATGGGTCTATATCCATCAATATCCTCTCTCTTTCCTTTACCTTTGAATAGCGGTGATATTTTGCTTTTTTTCAAAGGTAAAGGAAAGACTCCCAACCTAAGACATTGATTAAAAAGGTGCGCTAGCACTGGAGAAAGCTGTGCGGCGGCCGAGTTTAAAAGCCATTTTCGGGAAACCAATTACAAATATTGCTCGTTTAATAGTACAGGAAAACTAGAAGCTCAATTTTTTTAAGTACCTACTGAAGGTACGAGAGAGACTATTGAAAGATGGTTTGTCAACACTGTACAGCTTGTCCACATCTACCACTTTGTTCTAAAAAACTTAAAAAGTGCTATACAGGGTGCTAAATCAAAACAATTACAAATTATCACTGAACTCCATTTGTCCCTTAGACCTGGATCAGTGGACGCGGACGCGGAGCGTAAAATGTATGAAGCCTATACAGTCCGTTCTGTCGAATTCGAAGCTATCCGCTCCGGATCCGCTCTGCAACGCACTGAGCGGACTGTGTATGTTTCATACCTTTTACTGTCCGTCGTGGCCATCCGCGTCAGACGTCCGCTCGGCGTCCGCGTCGTACTGATCCAGACCTTAGTGCCAAAACAAAACCTTGCACATGCCTTAATCTTGTCATGTGCTGCATATTGTCCGTACTAGAAATGTGACAATAATGATTATTATGCTATTGAGTACGCATTTTAGACCTGGATGGTCAAATCTGCTTTTCTTTACTTTGGCTTTGGCCCTGAATATTTTGTCGCTCCATGCACCATACACTCTGTAAAAGTAATTTTTGTGTATAGATCGAACTGTTTCTTTTTGTTTACATGTTGATTTTAACAGTTCAAAGCTCAAAAGGAGGGTTATGTGTTTGACCTGTATGTATTTAAGTATGTATACAGGGTGAAAACGATAAGTGATCTCACTCGATTGTTTCTAAACTACTTATACAAGCTATTGAAAAATTGCTTACTGATCCTGAAAGTGCTTCACGAGCTCTATCAAAGTGTATCAATAATAAGTTACAGAATAAACTGGATCTATCCAATATTTAATGTTTCCAGCTTCCATACATTTAGTACAGTCACATGGCACTCATCTACCATAGCAAGAAAGAGGAGTGCTCGGAGGGAAGACTCCGTAGAAGGAATCCTAGAGGGAAGACGGACTCGGAGGGAAGAGTCCGTAGAAGAGGTAGAAGACTCTACGAGGAGGCTCAGAGGGCAAACTCTGTAAGGAATGTATCCAAAGAGATCTTACTTGCTATGGTATTATCAAGAGATGAGGCCCATGTGGCAGTACTAAATGTATGGAAGGTGGAATTTTATTGATCCAGTTTATTCTGTAACCTATTATGATACCATTTCATAGAACTCGTAAAGCACTTTCAGGATCAGTAACCAGTTTCTCAATAGCTTGTTTAGTTTAGAAATAATCGAGTGAGACCACTTATCGTTTCCACCCTGTGTATGTCCGTTCCTATGTTCCCTTGTAACTACTAAACGGCTGGACCGATTTTGATTAATATTCGTCGTTAAATTTGTATAAATAGCGCGATTGACAGTGAGTATATGAATATTACGAAAAGTAATATGGCAGATTTTAAAACCAAATCGAGTATAATAGATTTTTTAGAGTTCTGTACCTGAAAAGGAAAAAACGGAACCCTTATAGGATCACTTAGTTGTCCGTCTATCTGTCTGTCAAGACCCTTTTACTCAGGAACGCGTGGAGGTATGATGCTGAAATTCATATCAAATACTCAAATCTACTGTCTCAAGGAGTTGTGAAAAATCAAACTTCTAAGCCAACGCAATCAAAAGATACAGCCGTTTATGCCACAAACTTTCGACACTCGCCAGGGACTCAAAACCTACAGGGTATTTCCCATGAACTCAGAATCTTGAAGTTTGGTACAAAGCAACGTCTTATAAAGGAAAAATTGCAAAAAGCAAATATTTTTAATAATTTTAAACTTACTACCCCTTTCCTTATGAACTCGTACAGGTATAATATGATACAGGTATGATACAGGTATGATAATTGAAATTCATATCAAATACTCAAGTCTATAATACCTTTAAGCTGTAACAAAATCAAACTTCTATGTCCACCCAATCAAAAGAAACAGCAATTAAAGCCGCATATTTTGAAACTCGTAACTATGCGTATGCTGTAAGCTTATATTGTAAAATTGAATAAATTGAAATTAAATTGAAATTGAAATTAAAACTACTCGCAAGGGAATCAAAACCTAAAGGAATCTTGCAATCGACCTAGAATCTTGAAATTTGGCATGTTTTATAGCAAACATAAAGTGAAAATTCCGAAAATATACATTTTTAGTTACATCACATAATATTTATTTTGTAATCATTATAAACGGTTTGTACGGAACCCTCGGTGCGCGAGTTCGACTCGCACTTGGCCGGTTTTTTTCCTCATCCAATAATGTCAATTATCAAAATGAAGGGTTTTTAAGAGGCGATCACAAAAATAATATACAAATTAGGAATTATTTAAGAATAATTTGGCATAATAAATCTAAAAATAAAAAAAAAAACAGAACCCTGACTGCGTAACTGAAAGGAGGAAAACAAGTTAGGATCCTAGGATCTATAGGATTTGGTTAACTCGAAAATCTTATTTATCGTTTATTCTTATAAAATCTATATTCATAGTTGGTATCTGTCTAGTGTTCAAAATTTAGGATCAGGAGTATTCAAGAGCTATTGAGAATTAGAATTTCAACATTGAATTAGTTCAGTAATTACCAATATCTGATCAATGATGGTTTGATAGCGGGTTAATTAAAGCTGTTTGTGGGCAGACAATCAAATGAACCCTGGCAATCTTGCTACCTTGCTACAGAGCATAGTCCTAATTAGATAGCGGTTCCACCGGTGCAGTGTATGTCTATAACAAACAGTGTATGGTAGTATGCGGGCTAAATAGACACAAACGTTCAGTAGGTACGGTCAACCGCACGTCGGTAGAAACTTTTTCAATTCTATTACCACGCCATAAGGTCCAAAAGTATTTCTACTAACGCGCGGTCGTGTGTACATACTTTTATTTAATGAATAATCTTTACCGTAAACACTTACATGGCGGTTTATACAAGAAAATATTTCGTTGTTCTTATTATTTTGGTCAAATTACTTAAATAAAATAGATCAAATTCTAAACTAACTTGTTTGGGTAAGGTATCCATTTAAGCAACTTGTTTTGGTCGTGATGGGAATCCCTTACTTCAAAAGTTTATTTAGCTCATAAAATTATTAACTAGGATCTATGGAAACTTCTAAAATATGTACTACTAAAGAAAAACTTTTTTATATCTTAATGTACATACATGCAAAGAAAGATTTTAAAGACGTGATAAATGGAATTCGTGAACGGACTTTCCGAGACTTTTGTCGCCTAGTTCAAAAAATAAAACAAGCAATAAAACAATATAAAACTTAGGTTTTGCTCGGGGTACGACCCACGTCACTGTTGAAAATAATTGGACAGAAGGTAGACGAATGAACAACCAGATAAGAAATACGATATATTTGTTTCGTCGGAAATCTGAGACAAATTGGCGTAAACAGGAGTTGATATTATAGCTACAAGTCACAACACAATCATAAGTCACAGGACTGGCCCGTTGTTGGTGTGGTTGGTAGTGAGTCTGCCTTTTACGCCGAGGGCCGCGGATTCGATCCCCGCCCAAGACAAACAAGTGTGTTATGAACATGAGTGTTTGTTCTATTTCTGGGTGTCATTTATCTATCTATGTATGTATATCAGTCTCTGGTAACCATAGGTACAGACTTTGCCTAGTTTGATATCAGGTGACTGTTGGAATAGTCCCACAATATTTAAAAAGAAACGTGCTATAGATGCTTTTGTTTGTCATGTCGTGCAAGTGGATATAGGCTCTCTGGCGGCAATATTCGGTACATACCTTCTACTTTTTTGGAGTCAGAGGGTGAGGGGAGGCGTGTGAGGGGAGGGGCGATGAGGGGGATTTGGAGGTAGGTGATTGGACGAGAGTGCTCTTGACTGTATCTACCTACATAGGCGTATCCACGTAAAACTAACGGCCGCCGTATCAGGGATACATTCAACCAGGGATTTTTGTTAGTAGTAAGTTTAATAAGTACTTTTTATACCACTATAACACGGACAATGTTGAGTATTTTTACAAGGCTAGGTTTTTAACGAAGATATTTTTATAATAGAGTGACATTGTTTAGTTATCATCGTATCCTGTAGGATGCAAGGTCGATGACCGATCTCACACACCCTGGTGTCAGAAATGTTGAGCCTCCGTAGAAAGTAGCCGGGAACAACGGCTTAACGTGCCTTTCGAAAAACGGAATTACTTTATTATTACTTTCCAGACAATCGGGTGATTCATCCAGCATTGTCCTAAACATACTGGGGACGTCCCACAAAGTGAATTTTCTTAGACGGTGTTCCCATCGGGAATCGAACCCAGAACCTCCGAATTAGGAGCTGAACGCTCTGACCACTACATCACGGAGGCTGCTGTTTAGTAAAAGAGTAACACTGATAATTTGTCTCCTTTTATTTGTGATGCAATAAAGAATATACATACATACATACATATTAAAGTTCAGGAGAACTCTACACAGAGGAGGATGCATGAAAGGATAGGTGACATCATCATCATCATAACATCCCTAGGGACGTACACCGCTGGATAGGGAGCTGGCTCCAGGTGACATTATGAAATCAGAAATCAGAAATTTTTATTAACACTAAGACATCACAACACAATTCTATAAAAAATACAATAAATATGTAGCATTATCAAATAAATATTATTGTAAGGGTAGAATACAAAAGTAGAAAAAAATAAAATAACAATAAAATCAGTGCTGTGACATCGGCAGTGATAAAAGGGCCTCACTCAGCAAAAGCCGCAGCACGCATGCTGCGACGCTGGTTTTCAGTGGACCCTGCGCTGAGTGAGGCACGGACGCTAGTGTGCATAAAATAAACATACATCATACAGGTACATACATACAAACTTAAAATGTGTCTAAAAAGCAGATGATAAATACAAAATAAGTGTAATTGTGTTGAGGGAAGAAAAAAATTATGTGAAGTGATGATGGTATGCTATCGCATCGGGGCTCGCGCGCCCGCAGTCGGCATGCACATTCAGGTTTATTCGCTACTCGTCTTTTGTCGCTCCGGTGACAAGAAAATCGTCTACACGATGTTATAACAAATTTACTACAATGCTACTACTCGTATAATGCGTGTGGGTAAACACCTACAGATAATAATAGAATACCTTCATTCGATTTGTTAATTATTATTAAATGAATTTATAAAATAAAATAATTGCTATAAGTAAACTAAAAATAAAAATGAAATAAATCGTCCAAATTTTGTGATAAAATTAAATATAAGCAATTCTAAAACTATATAAATACTAACTACTAAACTATTTTGTAGGAAAGAATGTCTAGGTACATACTTACCTACGTATCCTAAATGAAAAGATATCCCCACGCAACCACCGCCCCTCTGCCTCGCGTCTGAATCCGTTAAGGTGAGTCGGTTATTTCCTACTATAATCGATTTTATCAACTTTTTTGTAAATGCAATATGTAATTTTTATATTTTTCTTTAAATGAAATTAACGAATTCAGACTGCGAATAGGGGGCGGTAAATCGTTCCAACACTTGGTTGCGGCAAACCTGAAACTACCGCGGAATGTTGAAGTGCGGTGTGGCGGGATCGCAAGCCGAGAAGCGGAGGTGCGCGTTAAGCGGGCCTGCACGTCGCGGGACCATACCAGCTTCTTATGAAGATACAGAGGGAGTTGATACTTCACAAGACCAAATAATAGGCAGGCCAGATGGATATTGCGACGATTAGCCATTTTAAGGATATTAGAGTTATTAATGTACGGAGTGCAGTGTGTGCGTGGTGGTATATTAAAGCAGTAGCGTGCGCAAGCGTTCTGAACACGCTGGATTAATTTGGCAGTACGCGCAAGTAGGCGTGGCCCGTACACTACGTCCATGTAGTTGAATTTAGACAGAATCAGGGAATCACACAGTCTAATTCGAACATCTACACGTAAAGAGTTTCTAATTTGGTAGAGCACCTTTAGTCGGTAAAAGCAATTTTTTACTGTGTTAATAACATGATTTTCAAATCTAAGCTCTTCGTCCATTAACAACCCCAAATTTTTTGCTTCAAGTACGCGCTCTACAGCTTAACCTTTTATAGATATGTGAATGCGTTGTGCTGTAAATTTTAGGACTTGACGTTTGGTTCCAAGAAGCATATACTTAGATTTGCCACCATTTAATACTAAGGCATTCTTCTCTGCCCAGGTCGCAATGTGATCTAAATCCTCATTTAGTTTTTGAACTGCTACAGAACTTTCGCTAGGCTTACAAGATATGTAAATTTGGATATCGTCAGCATAGATATGATAATTACAGTTGAAAATGTGGTCAACTACATCCGCACAATATATTATGAAAAAAAGAGGACCCAAAATAGACCCCTGAGGGACACCCCTTGTAACTTTTTTATCTAGTGATTGAATTGAATTACCTCCATCGTCACAGATCTCAACGCATTGCATGCGGTTTTTAAAATAGCTGTCAACCCATTTGATTGCGGGGATACTAAAACCATAGTAATGTAGCTTAGCTAGCAATAGCGGAACATTAATACAATCGAACGCTCTCGTGAAATCTAGGAGTGCAAGTATAGTGCCTTCGCCTGCATCAATCCCTGTAAGGATATCATCAGTTACATGAAGCATGGCTGTTGTAGTGCTGTGAAATTTACGAAAGCCAGATTGCTTATGTGGAAGTATTTCATTGCGATCTATAAACGCCTTCAACTGATTGGCCACTACCCTTTCTAAAATTTTTGATGCGAATGGAAGGATGCTTATCGGGCGGAGGTCCTTCAATGTGCTAGGCATTGACAACTTGGGTATAGGTCTTACAACCGCCTTTTGCCAATCAGTAGGGAACGTGCACGTTTGTATAGACTTATTTACTATCGCCGTTATTACCGGCAAGGTGTGTGGCAAAGTAAGCTTCAACATGTCTAAGGATATACCGTCGCTGCCAGTCGCGTTAGACTTAAATGAATGTAAAATTTTCAAAACGTCTTCTTCGAGGACTTTTTTATTTCAAATGTGTCCGTCACTTTAGTCTGGAACTCAAAAAAGGTTAAATAAGAAATGGGGACATTTTCATGTCCCGGTAAGTTCGTGAAGTGATCGTTTATTTTATTTGGATCTTTAAAAATACCATTATTGGGTAGTTCAGGTTTATTATTAATTCTGACTGTTTTCTTTATGTGCCCCCACATAGTTTTAGGGTCGTGATGGCTGTGATTTACGTAATGATCGAAATAAGCCTTCTTTTCCCTTACTAAGGCATCCTCCACTACATATTTAAGATCCTTATAAAAAGATTTATGGACATCCGAATCACTAACGCGAGCTCTTTGATGTGACTCATCCCTTAGTTTCATCATTTTCATTATATTATATGTGATCCACGGATACTGCTCATATTTGATGTTAATCAACTTAAGAGGTGCATGAATGTCAAAGAGATATAGAACTAAAAAGTTAAAATTGCGGACCATTTCATTGACGTCAGTTAGGGACAATAGGCTCTTAAAATCCATTAGAATTAAGTCCTCCTGAAATTTCTCTAGATCGATGCTCTTTAAGAGCCGACGTTTAATTTTACACGGCACAGGCTTTATTTTCGGAACGTTTAAGTGACATACAATAAAAGCATGACTTCCAAGTTCCTTGATGTGGTTTACAGTCAAAGTAGTTCCTTTTATATCGGTACATACTAGATCTATAAGGGTTTCACTGTGAGTTGTAAAATGTGTAGGTTCCTTTACTATTTGTGACAAATTAAAACTATTCAAAAAGTTTAAAATATATTTAGAATTATAGTCGGAAGTACCTTGAAGCAAGTTGATATTAAAGTCACCCAACAAAACGATATTATCGCACCATGCAAACGCCTCGAGAGACAGCGCTAATGCGTCAAAGAAAGTGTCCACATTCAACCATGGGGGCCTATATCCTGTTCCAATAACAACCTTTTTACCTCCAATTACAATTTTTAGCCACATTTGCTCCACGTATATGCACGGTGGATGAGTAAGAACGCGCGCAGTGATGCCGCGGCGTATGTAAAATCCAACGCCACCGCCCCGCGCACGCACATCTGGTGAACGCGGAATATGCCGCAGCCGGTAGCCGGGCACGGTAGGTGCGCGCCCCTCCTCTCCCCGTCTTACCCAAGTTTCATTTATTGTGGCGATATCAATATTGTGGCGCTGCATGGCCACTAAAAATTCATCGTGTCTTGTGCCCAATGAACCGGCATTAAAAAGACTAACTATAAGTTTGCGTTTACTGTTGAATGATAGATAAATTTAATGCATGAGTGATAATAATAGGAATGTTTATGAACGTTATAACGCGTAATCGAATACGCTGTGCAGGCGGAGCAGATATGTAAGATAGGTGCGAATGAGTGTCTAATGAAGTGCGAGTATTGTGTTTGTGTACTTGATATGTAAGATAAAATGAGGTCGGAATCATGTCAATAAAAATATAAATATACAGTAAGTAATGAAACGTTAATAAGTTTAAACATTTGATGTCACAGCACAATAGTATAAGGACAAAAACTCTAATAGTACAGCATAAAGACATTAAATAACAATGATAACACAAATAAACGCATATCTGGGGGGCGATCGTGGTAATTTCAACGATATTACCAAAACAAAAACGTTTGCATAAAACATTTAGTTAAGACTTGAAATAACTTTTGAGGCAAACGTTTTTGTTTTGGTAATGTCGTTGAATTTACCACGATCACCCCCTAGAAAACAATGCCAAACTTTTTTAAGGTTATTATCAAGTTGAACGAACGTGTTCGGGTCCAAAAACCCGTGACAAATCGTCCAAAGGTCTTAATCGGTTCAGTGGTGCGCCTTGATGGTGCCTTGCGTAAATCTTGCCCTCCCTGGTCCAGACAAACTTCCAATCGGCGCTTTTGGCAGATGTACGAGCCTGGGAGAAGAGTGAACGGTTGTTCTTTGTTAGCCTTTCGTTAACATAGAACCGGCTCGGCTCCCCACGCAGACCAATTCCTTCGGTGGTGGCGCCGCGACGTACACGCGCCGCCTTCAGCACCGCGTCGCGAGTCTAGCGCCGCGCCAGCCGGACAGCTATAGGGCGCGGCCGTGCCGCAGTACCACCGTCCGCGCGGATAGCCCCGACGCGTGAACAGCTGATGATGTCACGCTCCTCCAGGGGTACCCCAAGTTTTAAAGCACACGCGATAACTAGATGGACAGTGCTTTCTCCGCTTTCTTCCGCTATACCGGTTAAATCAAAATCGTTCAGCAGAAGCTCCTGGTCCCGGTCCTGCAGGTCAAGTTTCAACTGAGCCACTGTAGATTCCAGCCCTCCTATAACCTTTAAGACCTCTTTGTCTCCTCCTGCCGACGATGATGAAGAAGCCTCCAAGATCGTTATTCTTTCTTCCAGCTTGGAAACGCGGTCATCGTAAGATGAGATGATTGCTTTCACCTCTTTTAGCTCCTGTCTGAAAGCTAGAAACTCCTCTCTAACTGTAGTAAGCTTTTCCCCAAAGTCCTGCTTAAGTTCCTCACATATGATTTTCATTTGAGAAAACATCTCACTTTTCCATAATTCGTGCGTGGGGGGGTAATTTGAGATGGGTCCCATTATGAGAGTGAATGATTCAGATTCAGATTCAGATAATTTTATTCAATGTAGATTCTTTACAGAATACTTATTGGATGTCATGCAGAATACAATGCAAATAGAGCGAGTCTACGCCGTTTCGGATCGTGCTATGGCAGCGTAAAAGAAACGGCAAGAAACCACTGCAGGACGGCCTACTTTGAGAGTCGGCTTTTTTCAATGTGTTTCTTGTGTTTCGCTGGAATATCAGAGCACTATACCTCTTTGTCATTCATATAGTCATCCAATCTATAGTAAGCTTTTTTACATAACGTTTGCTTTACACATTCTTTAAACTTTCTCTCAGGTAATTGCACTATATTGTCAGGTATTTTGTTGTAGTATCGTATACACAGACCAACGAAAGATGTATTGACTTTAGTTAATCTAGTATATGGTTGATCAATTTTATGCTTATTTCTAGTATTAAAATTATGCCTGTCACAAATTTTAGGTAATTGATGAATGTTCTTTCTAGCATACATTATATTTTCATAGATATACTGGCATGGCACTGTCATAATGTTGATTTCCTTGAACAGTTCTCTCAGGGAATCACGAGTCTTCAGGCAATAAATTGCTCTTATAGCCCTCTTTTGTAAAACGAATATTGATTGTATATCAGCTGCTCGGCCCCAAAGCAGTATGCCATAAGACATAATGCTATGGAAGTAGCTAAAGTAAACCAGCCTTGCAGTAGCTACATCAGTAAGTTGTCTGATTTTTCTAACAGCATATGCAGCCGAGCTCAATCGACCAGAAAGAGCCGTTATATGAGGGCCCCATTGAAGTTTAGAGTCTAGTGTTAACCCTAAGAAAACTGTACTATTTAGAAAGAAAGAAAGAAAGAAAGAAAGAAAAATTTATTCGGTATAGCTGTTAAAAATTGTTACAAGTAAAATCGTAATTATAATTTAACTTAATTCTAACAATTATACCGAAACGGTTCCAACTCAGCATAATGCCATAGTCGGGACCATGGCGTTTTCAGTTGGAACCGGATCAGAGACCGGTAATTTAACAAAATAAGAAATTAGTAACCTAAAAAATTAAAATACAATAATAAACAATAAAATCTAATGGTTCATTATTCAATACTATGTTATGTGAAGTAGACCTTACATTTGGTAGTGCAAATTTAATACATTTAGTTTTTTTGGCGTTTAGGACTAGATTGTTAACAGTAAACCATGCATGAATCTGTCCAAGTGCATCATTGACTTCGTTATAATTTTGTGATTTCCTACTTACATTGAATATTAATGAAGTATCATCAGCAAATAACACAATCTTTGACAGATTCTTCACCACAGAAGGAAGCTCATTAATATAAATAAGGAATAAGAAATGAACCAAAAGAAGTGTGCCTGGAAAGTAGCAAGTGATAAAATGTGCTTTCCGAGAAATATGCATGTGTATATAAATCTGGGCAAACTACTAAAACAATGACCTTGGCTACGGTACGCACACAGAGTCGATTTAACAAACGAATTGAGGTGCGAAAACCTTCCCCCCACGCCATGCGCCATGGTGATTCACGCACGTTGCTTGCCTAGCATTATGATTCAAATTAAAACGTAAAACAAACTTAATTACGTTATTATAACCCTGACTTCGTACCTGGGTCGTAAACTCGTGAGGTAGGCCATTATGACGGCTAACACACCATTATCTTTAAAACGATGTTTGCAGATAATCCTAATAAAGGTTGTGCCAACACAAGCCTCGTTATAAAAATTGGGAAAAATAAACAAAGATGACTTTTTGTGCAGACTGAGGTAAAATTTTAAAATAAATTAATAAAAATATAATAAATAAATATAATAAATAAAAATCATTTATTCACTTACACAGTACAAAACAAATTAATTACTATTTGAGTCAATTACTATATGAGTCAATCAGGAGTAAGTTTTTATACCAGTTATATAAATTTTATGCACCGGAAATTGATAAGAATCGTTATGTTTAGTTTTATCTAAGCAGCGTTATCTATTTATTCCCCGGATATTTTTAGAGGTGTTTCTGTCTATGAAACTGAACAACTTTTCTCAAGGAATGTAGAGGTCACAATACGACCTTCGACCTCTCATACAAAATATTATGTCAGCTGATGCAGTTTGTATGTGAAGTCGAAAAATGTTTATGTTATTTTTTTATCAGTGTTCCTTGGGAAAAGTTGCTCAGTTTCAAGGACAGAACCATCTCTTAAAATATCCGGGGTGTATGTACCTATCGGCGCCTTTTAGAACTATAGCACCTCTTATCAAGCGGTACCCATCTATTGTTTTTACCCGACTGCCCCAAAACAGGAGGGTTATATATGATTTTGATTGTAGCCTTAAGGAGTGATCACATTTAGCTGAATTCAAAGACTAATTTGGCATACATTGCTGGGAGGCTTGGTTATGTTAATTGCAAAATCCTTACTTGTATGCCGAATTAGTCTTTGAATTTAGCTTGGTGTGATCATTCCTTTAGATATATTCTAATCAAGAATCAAATCAAATCAAAATCAAATCAAAATCGTTTATTCATTGTTGGATATTAAAATCTCTTAATGACGTCAGCTAAACTACATCGCTTCACAAACAATGTGGCGCCATTGTGGGAAAAAAAAGAAGCGACAATAAAAACCCACGCGCTCTTTTAAATATGTTTGAATGTACAAGGTTGATATACAACATAATTTATTTCGAAGAGATTCTCTAGGCTTCATTTTATAAATTGCACGAACAGCTCGCTTTTGTAGTAAAAAAATGCTGTTTGCATCCGCAGCATGACCCCATAACAAAAGGCCATATGACATGAGACTAAAATTTTAATACCTGAAGAATTATTACGGTACATACATAAGTAATTAGATTTATCTGTTCAATAAAGGATGAAAAGCACAAAATGCTTTGAAGTACTGATAAATCCCACGTTTTGACTTGTGGATTTATTCTCATTTCAGCCGTAGAGCCGCAGATTTATTTACGCACAAATCGGCTTATGCTTCAATCCTTCGAAATTGGGGGTATAAGGGAATAACCCAGTGGATTTCCTTATTTTTAAAATTTATAGAGTGTGAAAACTCTTCAGCGACGGATCGGTGTGAAATGACAGACGTGACTGGAATGCGGGATTTGGGGTTTGTGTATAGAACTCCCTAAGCAAATAAGCCACCGCTCTGTACATTTTAGATTACCTATCTTTGCTATTCAGGGATTCGGGCAGTGGTATTGGTATCATGTGCGCGGGTTTATCTTTTATTTGCTTGTAACTTTTTATGACTTCCTTTTCTGAGTCGTTGCTATTTGCGTTGAGGTTCTGCTGACCAGAAAGATACAAATTTTTGGCATGCCCACGAAACATCACTATTGCTTTTTGATAGACTCGAGTTTGCGCGCAAGAGTGCAGTTTGATGATAATATATTTTATTATCTAGATATACAAATGCCTGTAAAGTAAAACAACATTTTGTATTTATTGTTATATTTTGTGTAACAAAACTGAATAGTGTAACTCTCTCAAGGCTGTACTGACCCATGTCAGTCATGGCGGGGATTACTTTACAACTACTTTACAATAACTCCCTGTCTGTATATCCTTCAAACATTTCCTAAACCTTAAGGAAAACCCTTAGATTTTCTGACTCGATCGTTCTCCTTCTACAGTACACACGAGAGCTACAACAAAAATCACTAAAGCGAAATATTGTCCTTTACAAACATTCTCGTAAATACGTGGAGGTGTCATCAAGGGTTGTAAAAGGGTCTAAGGAGGGCGCATTGCCAAGTCCTCCCAGGGGTACATTATTTATCCGCCACAATGTGCGATGTGCTCCAGCTATGGACTGCTCGCGGAAGAATGATGAGCTGACCCAAATGCTTGAAGATAAATTGTCCGTCCTATAAAGGTCTGTAATGTCTCTATTTATGTGTAGGTTTAGGTCACTTCCATCTTAGATATTTTTTATATAACAATGTATACTTAGGTAGAAACAAATGACATAAATATACACGTGCGATAAGAGCATATTTTAAAGTCGATTGTAAACAGAACAGAAGTGAAATATTTCTATGGTTTTATAATTCAAATTTTTCCGTTAGTTTTCTCAGCTCAAAACAGTATAAAAGGGGAAAATTTTATATTTTTTAGGGTTCCGTACCTACCTCAAAAGAAAAAAACGGAACCCTTATAGGATCACTTTGTTGTCCGTCTGTCTGTCTGTCTGTCTGTCTGTCTGTCAAGACCCTTTATTTCACGAACGGGTGAAGGGATCAGGTTGAAATTAATACCATATATTAGGATCCATGAACCACACAAGATCTGAAAATTTTAATTTTTTACAAAGACGCAATCAAACGATATGGCATTTTATGTCCTCATCTCCATACATTTATTCAAAAATGCAAAACCAACAGGTTACTTCCCGTTGACCTAAAATTATGAAATTTGGCAAGAAGCTAGGTCTCACAGTACAAATAATGGGAAAAGTCTGAAATCATTAAATATTACAACTTTTCTCACAACTAATGGTAACCAATTGTGGTGAGCTCCCGTTTCAAGAATATTCATATAAGAGAGGGGTCAAGTTGGATGGTCGCTGAGGCGATTTTTGTTTTAGTTCTATTTAAAAACGGGAACACTAACAAACTTGAAAATTGGTATGTTTATAGTGCATAAGCTATAAAATAATAACAAATAATAAAATTTGGTCAAGCGCGTGTCGGACTCAAAAAATCTAGCACATTAACTTACTGAAATTTCAACTAATACAATTATGTTTATGTGGTGGTACGGAACCCTCAGTGCGCGAGTCCGACTCGCACTTGGCCGGTTTTTTTTTATTTCCACCACTTTTATGTCGCAAATGTTGCCAAGCTGTGTTCCGAGTTCCGACTCTACGTTGCGGTTTACAGCAGTCGACGAGAATTCATTCAAAACCACATTAAAATTTAAAATTTTCCGAATACCCTCGCACAAAAAGCGGAAGAGTTATTTTGCATTTTATTATACAGTCTCACGTGATCGCGAAACAAGCAACTAATTTGTATGGAAAATCTACATTTTATTGCCTCTGCAGTTATAAAATGTAGATTAGAATTGGTACGCAAAACAGACCGTCAGAGAAAACAATTTTTATTGTTGCAGTAAAATGTGAAATATAGCGTGTCGGGAAAGAAAACGAATATTTATTTATTTATTAATTGCACACAAGAAATTACAATGGACAGCATATATTGACTGATCCGTTAGGGTGGTTGGTAGAGAGCCTGCCTTCTACGCCGTGGGTCGCGGGTTCGATCCCCGCCCAGGGCAAACATTTGTGTGATAAACACGGGTGTTTTTTCGGTGTATGGGTGTTATTTATCTATTTATGCAAGTTTGTCAGTCTCTGGTACCCATCGTACAGGTTTTGGGATCAGATGACTTTGTGTAAATTTTATTGTCCCCCAATATTTATGTATTTATTTCAAGTAAGAAATGTCTTCCAGCAGACCTTGGCAAGTGAAATAAAAGATAGTAGAAGGCACATAGACCGTGCGCAAGTATTTAAGAAATTTAAAATGAATATGAAACTTTTATTAAATGATTTATGAAAGTTTAAATAAAAATGTGGTTTGAATATTGTTTGAGTATTGATTAATGTTTATAGGAGTCGCTAGATATTTCTATTATAGATAACAAAATTAACTGAGAATAGATTGTACTACTTAAATGGTGATCAACATCAACATCATAACATCCATACGTCCACTGCAGGACACGGAGCTCCCTCCAGAATTTCAACATAAACGCGTGGTCCAATTTAGAGAGGAAGTACTATAGCTACTACGCTTGTTAGCGTTGCGGCGTCGTAGCTCCTCCAAGGTTGCGGCTGGCATCATGGACCCCGCTTGATGGTGACAGCAGTGTGTAAGATGGTACGATATATAGAAGGACACTGCTGCCTACTCCAGTTCACAATCCCTTATTCGGGTAGGGATTGGTAGGTACCCGAGGTTGGTACAGTTCTTTGCCAGCGCCAAATGAGTTTACTTTTTCTTTAAAAAGTAAAAAATCTATGGATTTAGGTTTTGAAACTTCCCTAATAAAGAATATAATATGAGTATGTCCTAGCTAAGAGTATATAATCACTACGTTTCCTGATAAAATCTGATTTACGTGATATTAAAAACCTGTGATAAAAACTATGAGCTGCGTGCGAAGGCTGCCCATAGATTTATTTTGGTCTTTGGATGATTCTTGGTCTCTGGTTCTGTCTTTGGCGGATTGACGGAGATATGTTGTTGACATCCCAGATTAGTAAGTTAATGTACGTTGACATTTATTTGATGGTTAGCTGCTTTATATGTTTATTTGTAAAATTGGGATTAGATATATGAATTCTCAAGCGCCAGCTCCCAGAAAAAGGAGACATCGCTGCAGGAACATCTGCCAAGTGAAGAGCTTTTTTGGTCGCAGTCTTCATCAAGGAGTTCTTGTTGTTGGTACAACTAGTTCAGTAAGTACCACGTAAGTACTATAGTATGATGTAAGTATCCCTGAAATTAGTAGGTATCAAGCGGAAAACAAATTAGGGTCAGCGTCCATTAGACGGCCACAGCATCCGACCAGCACCAGACAAGCACCCAGTTTATAAAAAGAGTGGACGGCGCACTGTCCGCGACTACTTGAATATAGTGGTCAACGCGGGACCACGCGCCTAATTTTAAATTGTACTGTGTCCCACATAACTTAATCCGTTATTCAATAACTTAAGAGTGAAGCGAGGCGGTGCTGTTCTGGTGCTGCGGCGGTTAATGGACGCCGACTTTAAATCTGCCCGTGAAACAAAACAACTTTTCTCTATACATATCTAAATACTAAACAAATTTGGATTTCCCTAAGTTGAAAAGTGCATAGGCTAATAATAGCACGTTTTGTATGAGAGGTTGATTCATTTTTCTTTCAAACAACCTTTGTTTCTTGGGAAAAGTTGTTTAGTTTCATGAGTACCTACTTTAACATATTTTCCGCTTGATACAAAATTTTTGGATCACCCTATAGTATATTATTTACTATACGCGATATACTACTACTGCTACTGCTTGTATATATTTATGTAATGGCTTGACAAAAAATTGGCTCTAACGATTTCGATGAAAGTATTATTTTGGTGAGAAAAAAGGCAGAGCACAGAGTACACAAGACCAATAGTCATGCATGCAGTATTGCTTCGGAAAGAATATTAGCGCGATTCAGTAAACCATAAAACGCTATCTGTTAGGCCGCTATGGTATAATGTTTCTTTGCAATAGTAGTCTCTTTTATTTTGAACTTATTAAGCCAGCCCACAACAGACAGTAATTTATTATGTTTGCTTTAGCTTTCAAAAATAGCTGCGCCCTCATAATTTTTTTACAAACTTCTACGTATTTACCTACCGAGACATGTGTCCGTCCAAAATCCTAATTATTATATTTTATTTCATATTAAATATATGTTAAGAAATTATTAATTAACACTGTGATTAACACTCACAATGTCTTTAATATTAGCTAAGTGTAACTAGTTAGTAGAAAGTTCTACGACGTAGCTGTTTCTTCGTAGTCCAGTGCTACGAAGCGTCTACGAGAGAGTTTACAATTTCGTAGTCAAAGCAGCTGTCTTCGTAGCCACTTAAGGTCGCATTAAAATTCTTCAAAGAGAAAGATAAACTGACCAAACTATTATAAAATTTAGCAGAACTCAACTGGTAGAGCAAAATAAAAAAAAATACTTGCTACACGGTTCGTTTCTTGGAACAATAGTAATAAATTGCTGTGATAGGAGGCTCCACTTTTCCTAGATGACATTAAAAAACAACTAGAGATAAATGAAAAACCAGCCAAGTGCGTGTTGGGCCATGCACAGTATAGAGTTCCGTAGTTTTTTTTTTACGATTTTTATCGCAAAGCGGGTTTGAGTAAGTATTTCATAAACGTTTTATCTCCTAATCAGCGAGGTCCTAGCGCCTGATTGATTCAGTGTCATACATTTCTGAATCTACGGCTTCAGTTTTGGGAGATCGAGGACATTTTTTGTGATACCATCGAACAATAATATGTTAATTAAAAAACAGCTTGTCACTTTTAGATATGAACGCACACCCGCGAGGTGAAAATTCCTCGTCGGAACAATCCGCGACAGATCTTTCCGTCAAGTATAAAGCAATAGAGCGAAATTTGAGCGTTGGATCGTTCCGTAACCGCAACCACAAAGCAAATGAGACAAATCATTGCCGTAAGTTCCGACGCGAAAATTCAGCTTTAGTATGTCAGACTTACGGAAAGATGTGTCGCGGAATTTCCGCAGGTGTGCCGCTTCACTTAGTGGTGTATGTTTCTTAGGTTTCCGAACCTAAATTATAAAAAAAGGAATTCTTATTGGTAGGACAACGTCTGTCTGTCTGTCACACCTGTTTATCTCAGCAACTACTCACGCTAACAACTTGAAATTTGGAATACTTTAAAAGTGCTTGACGAACTTTATTGCAAAAAAAATGGGGAGTTGTGAGGTATCATTATGAAAGGACGTAGATTCCAGAGTAGGTCTTTTTTAGGGTTCCGTAGTCACCAATGAAACCCCTCATAGTTTTGTCATGTCCGTCGTCTGTCCGCGGCTTAGCTCAGAGAACTTAAGTACTAGAAATTTGTAATTTGGTGGATATACATTAGTCACGCCGACAAAACGGTAAAATAAATATTAAAAAAAAAAATTGTTGGGTACCTCCCCTAGACGTAAAGTGGGGATGATTTAGATTTAGATTTATTTATTTCACTCGATCAATTTCAAGATTACATTCATTATTACGTTAAAATATAATATGTCAGAGGATAGGCTGATCGTCAGTAGGATAGATGTCAAACTTGTATAAAAATAAATGTCAAACTTAAAATTATAATAATACAATGTCAAAATTATAACTTACAATTTTTTTTTCTTGTCTATCCCATGGTGTGGGGTGTCGTTACGTAAGTCTTTAAAAACATTGTGAGTATACAACAAACGTTTTTTGGTTTAGGGATCCGTTTGCGAAATATTTAGCTACGCGCAATTTTTTTATTTAGTCAAGTGTAATGCCCCCTCTGCCAACTAAATGGTTAATATTGGAAACGTGAAAAAAATTACAATGGTAGTATACATGATGAATTTAAAAAGAAAGCTATCACAGCTAAGTAAACCTAATATAATAACGGGCAATAGTCAAAATACTGAAAATAATTGAAATAGCAATCAGTCGCTGGACCTCGTTACGAGAGAAAATGTTTTTGGAAAAATCCAAACATGCTTTACAATAATGATTCCTAAGGCAACCACGGAACACTACACTGCGCGTAGCCCGACACGCATTTTAAAAGTTTTTTTAAACCTTAGTTTTCAAGTTGTGATGCAAAATGTCTAAAAAATACCATTCACCCCTTTTGCCAGTCGATAGAAGTTTATGTAAATTAAGGTTGTAAGGGACGGTGTACCGAAAACTGAAAAGGCGTGCTCAGTCAACGAAACTGAACAACTTTCTCGAAGAAACATTTTTGGGAATTTTTGACCTCTTCATACAAACTGTATTATATTATTATAAATTTTTTTTTCATTTCCTAAAAATTTTTCTTTGAGAAAGTTGTCCAGTTTCGTTGACTGAGCCCGTTCAGTTTTCGGTACACCGTCCCTTACTTCCTGTATTACAGGAAAAATATAACAATCTCTTTAAATAGCACAGTGTTTAAGAAATCTGCATAAAACGTTAACAAACAAACTTGGTTTCGAGGTCCTAAAAATATAATTTATTGCTTTATCGGAACCCTCGGAGCACGAGTCTGACTCACTCTTGACTGTTTTTTTTTATTTGTTGCAGATAATAGCAATCATAACATTCGCTGTGTCCCTGGCAAAAATCGCCGTGATGTTCTTGAAAGTAAATAAATTATCATTCGCCATCGCAATAAAATCTAACATTTTGTATCATCATCATGATATCCCATGAAACGTTCACTGTAGGACAGGCTCCAGAATTCCATAATAAAAGCGTGGTACTTTAAAGGGGCATTAACATAGTCACCACGCTTGTAAGCGTTGCGGCTGGCGACTGCCCGTGTGGTGCCCAACCCATCTCTACGACTGCATATTACTGTGTATCGTATTCTGCCCCAAAACGTATCAACTCAACTCAAAACAGTTCATTCATTGTTGGATATTAAAATCTATTAATGACGTCAGCTAAACTACATCGCTTCACAAACAGATTGGCGCCATGGTGGGAAAAAAACCGGCCAAGTGCGAGTCGGACTCGCGCGCTGAGGGTTCCGTACCACAACATAATCATAATTGTATTAGTTGAAATTTCAGTAAGTTAATGTGCTAGATTTTTGTAGTCCGACACGCGCTTGACCAAATTTTATTATTTGTTGTACCTTTACCCGTTCGTGAGATAAAGGGTCTTAACAGACAGACAGACAGACAGACGGACAACAAAGTGATCCTATAAGGGTTCCGTTTTTTCTTTTGAGGTATGGAACCCTAAAAAAGAACCGAATAAAAACCCACGCGCCCTTTTAAATATGTTTGAATGTACAGTACGATGTTTTTAGTTTACTAACGGAGCTGAAAAAGTCGCCTGCAATATAACGGTTGACGTCCGTAGAGAACATGATAGGATTATAATCGTTTGTTGAAAACCTAAATACCAGGTCACTCAGAAAGTATTGCGAAAAATAGTTTTTATATATGGGAGACTGGCCGGTCAGAATCTTTTTCGAAAATATGATTACTTGTAAGTAAAAATATGTGTGTTCCATTTTCAAAATTTCCCTCCACATTTTTTGCGAGCCAATTCAAAGTATCGTGTCTTACTGAAAAATGGATCTGCGCCGGGAACATTTTAGAGCTATGATTTTTTACGATTTCAAGTGTCGCCTGAAACCGGATGAATCGTTCGATAGACTTCAAATGGCATTTATGGATGAAGGCCCCTCCAAGGCAACCGTGTATCGTTGGTATAACGAATTTAGGCGCGGTCGACCAACCTTGGGGGATGAAGAAAGAAGCGGTCGCCCTTTGACGGCTATTACGGAAGAAAACGTGCTAGCAGTGAAAAATTTAATCCAAGATAATAGGCGAATTACATATCAGGAGATTCAGCACATATTAAAGATTGGATCGGGAAGCGTTCACGAGATTCTACACGGGCATCTTCGCGTGAGGAGGATAGTATCGCGATGGGTGCCGCACTACCTCACCGACGCTCAGAAGCAGGCCCGGGTGGAATGGTGCCGTGATATGCTGAACAAATTTGAAGCAGGCTCGTCTCGGCGTGTTTACGACATCGTAACAGGTGATGAGTCCTGGATTTATCAATACGATCCAGAAACCAAGCGCCAGTCGACAGTTTGGGTGTTTCAAAATGAACCAACGCCTACCAAAGTGAAGCGATCTCGAAGCGGGGGGAAGATTTTGATCGCCAGCTTTTTTAATTTGACTGGCCACTTGGCCTCAATTCCCTTACGAGATCAAAGAAGCATCAACGCCGAATGGTATACTACCAAATGTTTACCAGAAGTTTTTTCTGTTGTGAGCAACAAGCGACCAAACACAGGGCTCCGCGGACTACTGCTCCACCACGACAATGCGCCTGCACACACCGCGCTCAAAACGAGGGACTTCCTGGACAGCACACCAGTCAAACTCCTGGGTCACCCTCCTTACAGCCCTGATCTAGCACCGTGTGACTTCTTTTTATTTCCAAAAATAAAAAATCAGCTCAAGGGGATACAATTTTCGTCGCCGGAAGATGCGCTGGCTGCGTTCGAGCAGGCTGTAAACGAGGTGTCTACGGCGGACTGGAAAAAGTGTTTTGAAAACTGGTTCAGACGCATGAATCTTTGTATAGAGGCTGGTGGAGAGTACTTTGAAAAGATTTAATAAAAATATATGTACCTGTAGAACAATTTTTTTTAGTGTCGCAAATATTTCTGAGTGTCCCACGTAGATATGCCACCATGATATTAACTGACGATGTGCTAAAGGTCGTTGAAAGGGCTTTTATGCATAGTACGTCTAGGAAAGTACCCTAAACCTATAAACCCCCTTGCATATTTCTACCTAATGTGTTTCGGTTCCAAGGGTAAGAAAGCCAGTGAAATTAACGTCGTGTGTGACGTTCAGATGGACACACGCTTCATTATATTGTTAGACTCAAAGTAAGTCACAAATAAGATAGAGGTTTTGTGACAACTTCCCATCAGCTGGTCCGTCTTGGTCCATCTGCTCGTTTGCCCGCTTGAGACAAAAGAAGTGCCTTTCGCTGTACTTCGGTCGTTCTTAGATTGACATGTCATTACGATTTTGCATTTTGTGAATGTATGTGCTTAGTGGCAAGGATCTTATGACAGTAGGATGGCAGGAATGCGCTGTAGACATACGTTTCACTCGCTAAGAGTCAAATTCTTAGGGCGGCGGCGCTTGTTCCGATTATATTCACCTGCCAGTGGATCCTTGCCGCTGTATAATCCCGACAGCCGCATAAAACAGCTAAATTATGTAGGTCAACATAAGTAGTAGTTTAAGATACAAGTGCCGTAAGTAGGGTTTTTACAAACGAGTTGACGTTTTGTAAACCTGAGACGAAGTCGAGGGTTTACCATCGGCACGAGTTTGTTATAACCCTTACGGTCGTGTATCTTACGACGTTTTTCAATACATTTGTGAGAAAACAGGTATAAGTCCACTTGTCCTTGGAACATCAAATAAATTAATTTCACACGAACGAGTCGTTCGTTGGACACGTCGGCGGCTCAGTTTTTGCAGACGAGGCTTGATGCAGCTGTGGCTGCTGTACATTTTCGTAAGAAGTAGAATGCTGTACATTTCAATGAGATGTAGAAGCCTTAACATTTTCAGGAGAAGTAGAAGGCTCCATGAATTTATTAAAATTTATAAATTCTGACATTTATTCCGAATTTTTTTTTAAAGATCGGAGTGTAAGTAAAACTCCTTGGTAGTATACTTTTTTGCAAACGAATATTGTTTACGTTCTTGTAAGTACTTACGTTTTTCGAGCAAATGTATTGAAAACATTTTTTGGCCTAGATTCTAAATTTTAACGGCGTGTTATAAAAATTGTAGAACGAATCATGCGCCAGAGATGCAGCAAAGGCGAGCACGCTGATGTTAGTGATGGTGTTCACTCCAATGTCTGTATATCAGTTCATCATATCTGTCCTGCTTGTGATTCAAGCTGTTAAGGTAATACTAAAGACAAAAACTGTTTGAAAAATAAAGCTATTTATCTTATTACTAGGTATTGTTATTATGTACATAACTTTATGTAATATTATGAAATTTTATTTTCTGAATGGATAAATGTCTATGAAAAATACTTAAGTTAACAAAACAATGTTTTTTTGGGTCTGTTGGGTTAGGTCTGTAGACATCCAGAAAATTTATCTAATATTTTCTGGCGGTCTACATCGCAAAGTAACCAGAGACTCCATTCATAACAAATAAAGTTTGCTTTTTAACCGACTTCAAAAAAGGAGGAGGTTCTATGTTCCACTGTATGTATTTTTTTATGTATGTCCGCCGATTATTCCGTCTGTTGTGAACCGATTTGCAAAACTCTTTTTTTATCCGAAAGGGTACACTCCAGAGGTCGTCCCATTGTCACCAAGTCAGGATCTGATGATGGGATCCTGGGGAAATCGAGGGCAACCCTCAAATTTTATAGGCACATATAACGTTTTTCATATATTATTAAAAGCTAAAGTATTTGGGTCTGGTATTCATCATCTCATGTAGATGGTCTGATGATGGAAGGTACAACTCCTTAACGGTTAGGAGTTGGTGGATAATTCTATAAAATTTTAGTCACGTATTGATCGATAGTTGGAAGCGTTCGTGGCCAAGTGGAAGTGTGTCTTTCTTTGCGATCTCAAAAATTAAATAACGTTAGCCGTGGTGTAGTCAGCACCTCGATGGGTGACCGCTAGTAGCACAACAATTAGAGGGTTCTGTCAAATTGTAGAACGATTTTCAAAATATTATCCGACAAAACATACTTCCGAATTTGGCCCAAGGTCACCAAGTCAGGATCTCATTATGGGATCCCAGGGAAATCGAAAGCAACGCTCAATTTTTATAGGCACGTATTACCTACGTGTTTCAATAACAACTCGTTAGGTAAATGACGCAAAATCTCTCAGGTGAAAACTCTACACAGATAATTGTACATCTTAGAGATGCCATGGAACGCACGGCAGCGTACACTTAGAGACAAAACCAGTGTAACCTGAAGCCAGCCGAACCAGCGTTACGCTGAACTTGTTTGCTATTATGGTACCTGGATGACCGAGCTTCGCTCGTACGGTAAATTTCATCGAAATCGTTAGAGCCGATTTCGAGAAACCGATTACAAAAATATATATGCAAATAATGAAGGGAAGTATGTCAAGATCGTAGCAGGTGGAGAACTGTCGTCCCTGCCTACCCCGACGGGAACAAGGCGTGATATTATGTATGTATGTATGTATAATGCTCGTTTAATAGTATAGGATGTTTTGTGGGTAAAGGGGCCAGGCTACTAATTCCCAACGGCCACTGCGACCTGCACAGATCTATTGATAATGATAATTCAAATTGTTTCCACCGAAGTGCGTACCTATCTATAAGTTGGTTACTTATTACTGACCATCATCAATTTAAGAGATTTTATCCGTGAAATGCTTGAACTTTTTTAGTGACATCATGATTGTAGTGATATGACAACACCACGTCGTCATTTGTGCTTCGGAAGGCCTTTTAGTCGTTTGTCCTAACCACTCTTAAGGAGTGATCATCAGGTCATTGATTTAGATCAGTCAGGGTTACCAACCACCTTTTGGTGCCTGTAATTTGCTTAACACTAAAACTTAGCTGGCACCGACTCCAAAATGAACTGTTGTAATGTACCTATAAATTTATAATAGAAATAAATAACAGGCTTGGTTATTTTCTATTACTTCACTAAGTTACTGGTTATTAACGGCTATGGTTATTTTATTATTTTTAGTGCTACTAGCAACCTTGAAATACTTTGAAGGAGGTGTGTAGTTTTTGTTAAAACTTTTTTATGTATACCATATACAATAATGAAAAAAACTAATGAGCACAATTTTTGTGTGTTACTCAGACCGTGAAACTGAAAAACTTTTCCAAAGAAACATAGGATGAAATTAGAAAAACAAAAATTATCTTCCCGAAGGACACAACAAGGAGAAAAATTAAATGATAACATTTATTTACTATCCGTAACAATTACCACAGCGGTAGAAAACAAATGCGATAAAGGTAGCGATTTTGTGATTTCTATGCACATTTAAATAATAATAAAAAAAAATAAACGTACCTCATAAAAAAATCGATCGACCCTTCCAGTTGGCTTCAAAATTAATAATGTAGAAATTCGTTAATATTATTATTAAAAAGTGTTTTATTGTATGCAGATGGGCGGTAACCCGTTTCTCTGCTCCGTATGGTTCACGTCACATATAACGATATTGGTAGTATACTTTGCATTGTTCGTTTCCAAATCTGCGAGCTCGCTCTATAGCGGTGACGTCTCTACGGGCGTTTTGGTTTTATTTGGGGGGGTGGTTTATGAATGTAAGTATACGGAAAGTAAGGGACAGCTTGACATAAACTTAAGAGGGCAAGATCTGTCACCAATATTGAACAATTTTCTCCCAGAGGCATATTGAGTAAAAGAAAAATCTCTCCACGCATTTATCATTTTATAGAGCGGCCTATATATTTCTTTATTGTTTCTTGGTGAAAGTTGTTCAGTTTCGTTGACCGATTATGCCCTTTCAGTTTTTGTCAACCTGTTGCGTAGTATGTATTAAACAAGGTAATTTTTTTGTACCTGACATCCGTTTGCCCACTTGTTAGTGGTCAAAAGCAACAACTTTTGTTCAACTTCCCATACGATGCGACCCGTCTGGCGCACATAATCTTAGTTAAGATTAAGCGTCTGACTAATAATGATTATGCATGTGATTTTTTTAATGAAATAAACAGATTTTAATTAAATTTTTTTTATGCAAAGTAACGTAAGTGACCAACACATTTTATGTGGGAAGTTGAATTTTTTTTGTGCGTTGTTGCTTTTGACCGCACTAATAAGTGGGACGTATACAAAAAAAAAATACCTTGTATAAAGTAGATTATAAAACTCTTAGGAAAAAAGTATATTTTTCGTCACTGCAACATGAAAAATCGCTTACGGACCACGGGAGGAAGAATGCTCAGATCACACGTTTGCCAGTTTATTATACAGCTTATATTTATTTATTTGCCCTCGGCTTCTCCTTAGACCGCAATACTCAGTGATCTAGTGCATTCTTTAGATAGGTAATTCATTATTTAATCCATTCTCTTTCAGTTTTTTCTGTTCTTTTTTGTCTTCCTATCCATAAACTATTTCATTACTGGTGTGAGAAAATTAAGTAGGAATAAGAAAAAAAGACTTAACGAGAGAGAGAGAGACATAAACAACCAAACAAAGAGAAATTGATTAATTAAACATCGTGTAAAAAAACGGTTATTACAACCCACAAAAATGTAAACCTGCTCATGACACTGAACAACTTATCCACGGCACAGATTAAATAATAGTAAACTAACTCCACGGTACGTAGGAGATTCCCATTGAAACTGCATCAGCTACTAGCGCAATTTATTTGTATTAGAGGTCAAAAAAATCGTTTCATAATTCGACCTTATGGTCCTTATAAAAGTTGTTCAGCTTCTTGAACAGATTTACATCCTTCAGGTTTTTTAGACCCTTTCTTTTACGTCTTATATAAAGTGCTTTTTAATTAATATTTAAAAATCTGAACTACATTTAAGGAGAATAGGTCGAAAAACGAGAAAATTTTACGTCTTTCTCATAAAATCCTCGCGCCGCCAAAAGATTTCAAGCAATTTTTCTTTAAGAAAGTTGTGTTCTGAATAACATTCTCAAATACAAGGAGTAAAAAGATAGTTACCACCATTTTAGCATGTTAACTGCTTACCTAGCTTTGAAACTGAACAAATTTTCCAAAGTTATGTAGGCCGAAATACGAAAAATAAATTTGGAACTCCCATAGAAACTGCATTAGCCGATAGCGCATTTTGTATAGGAGGTTAAATTTGTTTCTTTGCAAATCGATAGGTCGGAACATAGGTAAAATACAAAAAAAAAACACAAATTTCGACCTCTTTAGAGTGTATCTACAGTTAATTTACATCATTTATTCCTTTGCAATTTGTTTCAGTGACATTCGTATATTTCCTAATTGTGGTCAACAGCTATTTTCAAACACTTGAGAAAGATGTATATTTTTGATGACTTAAGTACTTCATTTAGTAGTAAATAAAATATAAAGATTATGGTATGATAGATTTACTTTATTTTGTGATTTTGGTTAAGGTTCTTGTACCGTTGCAGATGTTAGTTGTTAAGCTCTTTATTTGGCTCGCCAACGCACACACCATGTTGCACATCCTACTCGCTGTACGGTCGGTTGCAGACTGCGTATGCACGCTCGAGACATAAGCTATACACTACATCCCTTCCTTATTTTAATTAGATTTTTTATATCGTTCATAAATAACCTAATTAAAATTATAAAATACATTTGAATCGGAAATTATCAAATCAAAATACGCTTCTAGCGGTACCTTCTACAAAATAGTTTTTCATCTTTTCCTTAGTTACTCCTCCTCTCCCCTACTGTTGCAAATGTTATCTTCTTCCAAATTATTCTTTTTATCTAACACTTCCCAGTTTCTTCTTATCTGCCCCGTCTCCTTGTTCTGGACTTACAACAACCATTGACCAATGAAGCCTGCCTACAGCAGTCAATCCAGAAACTCCAGGAGGACCTTATTTTTAAGCCCTGTGTTACTTTAAAGCCTTGAGAGGAAGGCAAGAGTGAGAAAAACCGCTACCTGTCTTTCCTCTACCTTTTTTCTTAATATTTTTATTTCACACTACTGGTTTCCATAGGTTTGTAGGTGATAAACAAAGAAAAATACAAAGACTATTCAAATTAAATTAAGGTTTTAAATTTTACAACTAATCCAGAACAATAACAAGTTCTTCAGCTATTTATTATAGGTATATAATATCTTTTTTTTTTTTTCGTATAGTTTGCAGGGTCAACGAATTCTTGGTGTTCTAATTACACCTACTAAAATTATGATCTATACCCAGACATACAAAACGCACTCTTCAAAGTACATATTTATATGTGTGGTGATGATACAAACTGGCTGTTTCAACCCAGGAACTCCTCGGAAAGTCGATCTATCAATTCGGCTCATTACTCTGCACGTACCTGCTGAACTCCAACCCACCACGCCTGGATCGAGCGTCCAACACATCTTCCAAGACTATTATGATAAGAATAAGTATTTTAAACTACTTATTATCGTTCTATATTATTTCTGTTAGCACGGTGGCAATTATGACATCAATCATTTATAATAAAGATAGGCGGGTGAATTGATGATGATTTCTGTTTACCATGGTGTTTTTCCCATATAAAAAGGAAACTAAAGTTCTCCTGATCGCAATAAAGTGCTTTGTCACAATTTGACATAAATTAATAAGATAGCGATATCTAATGAAGTTATTTTTCAATCTAATTCAACTACTGGTACCTTTAATCTAAATGTAGAATCTCACCAGAATTAAACTTAAAATGTTTGTCGGAAACTATTTTTTATGTTACTGATCAATTTTCAAACCTTAGTGTCAAATTTAAGGAATTATTATTATTGTTTATTTTTAAGACTTCTTTCAGTTGTATCAATTTTGTAAATGAATTATTTATACATTTGCCGCTGCACAAAAGAACAGCACGTTTTTTAATAACACGTTTTTTTTTCTAGTCTATTAAAACCTTTGCTCACAAATTTCTAGTGGAATTGCTGCTTGTCCACTTTGTTGATTTTATTATCTTACCTGTACCGTGTATGTCGACAAATCAACTTTTTCATTAAATTTTTAATTCATTGGGACACATTATTCAGACAGAACTATTCATTAATTCAAGCAAATATACCTAATTACCTTTTCGTAAGTTCATAGGTAGCTTTATTTCTACAACGCTTTTAAAGAGTATTTTGTTGCTTTACGGGAAAGTTACATAAGAAAACCTAAATTAAAACTGCTTTTCAATAGTTATCTGCGAGGCTTATTTACCACAAAGATCCTACTAGGTGACCGGATTATTATTCCAATTTCTGTAGCCTTTCACAGGAACCAAGCTATTTCCAACCAAAGTATATTTGAGTATGCACTAATTTTAAATAGGTACCTATTAAGAATGATAGGTTAGTTTTTTTTTATCGTTGTAAATGGACAAACCACATAATTTATTTCAAACATTGTAAAATTATTTACTTAATTATCTTTAAAATCGATTGCTTCTTGAGCTTTATTTATTTATTGATTAACACGACAAGAAGAAGAAATAATCCTTGATCCCAATGTCTTGATTTAGGCACTTGAAATAGGTTGGTACTCGTAGGTATTATTTGTGGTTGTCTTGGCCCATAGAAGGGAATCAATATAACTTTACGATGTATTAAGTACATATATTGTCTATGTACCGGTCCTTCCAATTTTAAGTGAAATCGTTCAGTACAATATACTAGCTACACGCCGATGTACCTATGAGTAGTTGTTGGTACTTCACTGTCATTCATACTGAGCAGCAGCGATCCCTTTATAACACAGCGGAACGAACGTCGCCACTGTGTGTACACAAGTTTTTTTTTTTTTTGTGGGATCGTTGTTCAAGGTACGAATGTTAAACATAATGAAATAGGGACATGATCATTAAATAAACCCTTCCAGAATAATTTAACTTTTCGTGGGTATGTATTAATTAAAGTAGGAAATGTACAGTAATGGGTACTCTCGCTACAAGTGCCAGAACTTACCTGCTCCCTAACTACACCAGTGGTATTGAAAACTGTAAGATAGGTATCAAACTATTTAAAATTAACACTGTAGGTAGGTACTTTTTATCAAACCTTTTCCAAACACTCAGCATGTTTAAACTGAATTTAGGCACAAAATAAAATTGTCACCATATGTCCTTATAAAGATAACTTGACTGTCAAACAATGTGTGTGAATCTGAAATCCATTTGTTACTTCTTTTCAACTAAACAAGGAAGCATTTTTATTTATACACATTTTTTTCCATACGCCTACATATTAAACAAAAGGAAATGAAAGCTGATTCAGTTTACAGAATTGTTAAATAATTATGTAGGTATTGTTCATGTTACCTGCATAAACATGTATAGAATGGTAATTCTATGGTTTGGTTTACTGATGAGGAGTACGCCGTTCCAACCATTGGAGCCGATCAATTAAATAATTCAGTTGGAATTCACAACTGCTCCAATTATGCCTCATTTTATAAATGACATAATGCAATCTAATGCCCAGTTAGTAACTGCTCATATTTTAAATTATTAAAAGACAATATGCAATTTAATGGCCAGTATGTAGCTGCTCGTATGTATCTCATCATTGATAATACTATTAGCCATTATGCAATTAAATGACCAGTTTGTAACCGCTTATAACATATCACATTATTAACAAGACAATATTCAATTTAATGCTCAGTTTGTAACTGCTTGTTTGTCAGATTATTAAAAGGACAATATGAAATTTAATGCCCAGTATATAACTGCTTATATGTCAAATAATTAAAAGACAATTTGCAATATAATGCCCAGTATATAACTGTTTACATGTCAAATTATTAAAAGACAATATGCAATTTAATGCCCAGTATGTAGCTGCTGGTATGTATCTCATTATTGGCACAATTATTAGCCAATATGCAATTAAATGCCAAGTTTGTAACCGTTTATAACATATCACATCATTAACAAGACAATATTCAATTTAATGCTCAGTTTGTAACTGCTTGTTTATCAGATTATTGAAAAGACAATATGCAATTAAAAGCCCATTGTATAACTGCTTATATATCGAATTATTAAAAGACAATATGCAATTTAATGCCCAGTATATAACTGCTTACATATCAAATTATTAAAGATAGTATGCAATTTAATGCCCAGTATATAACTGCCAATATGCCAAATTATTAAAAGACAATATGAAATTTAATGCCCAGTATATAACTGCCAATATGTGTAATATGCAATTTAATGCCCATTATATAACTGCCAATACGTGTAATATGCAATTTAATGTTCAGTATATAACTACCAATACGTGTAACATGCAATTTAATGCTCAGTATATAGCTGCCAATACGTGTAATATGCAATTTAATGCCCAGTAGATAACTGCCAATACGTGTAATATGCAATTTAATGCCCAGTATTTAACTTCCAATACTTGTAATATGCAATTTAATGCCCAGTATATAACTGCCAATATGTGTAATATGCAATTTAATGCCCAGTATATAACTGCCAATACGTGTAATATGCAATTTAATGCCCAGTATATAACTGCCAATATATGTAATATGCAATTTAATGCCCAGTATATAACTGCCAATATATGTAATATGCAATTTAATGCCCAGTATATAACTGCCAATATGTGTCATATGCAATTTAATGCCCAGTATACAACTGCCAATACGTGTAATATGCAATTTAATGCCCAGTATTTAACTTCCAATACGTGTAATATGCAATTTAATGCCCAGTATATAACTGTCAATATGCGTAATATGCAATTTAATGCCCAGTAGGTATATAACTGCCAATATGTCAAATTATTAAAAGACTATGCAATTTAATGCCCAGTATATAACTGCCAATACGTGTAACATGCAATTTAATGCCCAGTATATAACTGCCAATATATGTAATATGCAATTTAATGCCCAGTATATAACTGCCAATATATGTAATATGCAATTTAATGCCCAGTATATAATTACTGCTCATAACATGGTACATATGTAGCACGAGTACCACTTAACGCAACTTAAATAGATTATATTTGATAAATTCAGAGTATATTTATATATCATATAATATTTCATCATAATCCAAAGTAACGACCACTACAGGACGCTGAGTTTCCTCCAAAATTCTAGCTTTTTCTGTAAAAAGTGAGGAGGGGAACCTCGCCTGTCAGCGCTACGGCTAACACCATGGAACCCGGATGTAGGTGACCGCAGTATGTAATATGGTATGGCACACAGGAGGATAACCCATCAATACAATTCAAAATTTATTGATAAATAAAAATTGGCATGTCAGTTACCTCCTCCCGTTTATGAGCCATAGTCGCCTATTACGACACCCACGAGTATGTATGGGTTTGTACCATTCTTTGCCGGCACTACACGGGATATAAAATAATTAGGATCATTAAAACTGACTCGTGGCTGGTTCGTTGGATCCAAGGTAAATAAATTATTCTATAAATAGTAGTAAAAACAGCACAAATAACCTGCGCTGAGTTAGCATCCAGCTAGTTAGTTTTTTGGGTACTATAATCCTTTTGAACCTACGCAATAAACTCAACGAGTACGTTCCAGATAGTAAGTATTCGGGACGAATATTTAAACGGAAAGCAGTCCAAGTAATATTAAATGGATAGTGGTATCAAAACCTATGGTAAATATGTATCAAAGTATTAGTATCTACTGTACTGGTAACCCCGCAATATGCCGCACGTCGTCGGTGGGTTAATTATGGGGGGGCCGCCCTTTTAATAGTAAAGTAAATAAATTTGTGTAGGTAGTTCATTGTTATATTCATCAAAAGTTTTTCTCGCCGTGTCAAGTTGTCAACGACCGACCGAACCACTGTTCGGCGGAACCTACAGGCACCCTATAGGTTATTTTCAAGTTTCCTTAAAACCTTAAATCCTTTTTATTTCGATTGGCTTGACGCAACTACCTACATATTGACTTCTATCCGTTCCGATTTCTTTGGTTGAATTACTCAAACCACAGCCAAGGAAAACTTTAAATATGATGCAAAATCTGGATGGGCTGATACGCATCCTTTGTCCGTTCAAACAGGTTCACACCTGTTCTAACTCCTGTTCTGTGACAATAACTATGTTTGTTTACATCAAGCCAAAAATTTGTTTCACAACTATTTGGTGAAATTAAGTAATTCTTTTCCTTTTTTTTCTGTTTCAAATATTTTATAAGCAAGTACTCACTTTTAATCCTCGTCGTCAACTGTACCGTTGCAGATGTTAGTTGTTAAGCTCTTTATTTGGCTCGCCAACGCACACACCATGTTGCACATCCTACTCGCTGTACGGTCGGTTGCAGACTGCGTATGCACGCTCGAGACATAGGCTATACACTACAGTTCTTAACACTGATTTTACCATTTCCATAACAGAACTTTATTACTAGTTTTCATTAAAAAAAGCTTCTGATTCACCAATAATAACAGGGAAATAACGCTCACTAAGTATAAAAAGTACATTTTGAATTTGGAATAAACGCGAATATGCGAATCGAATGTAAAAAAAATAATAAAACCTGATGAAAATTTTGGCTGGTTGCAAGGATAGAATATAGCCATTCATTATTAAATCAAGTAAAAGGAAATTGCCGCCATTTTTATTTTTGTAGTAAAATAGTATGTACTTTTTGTAATTTTTCTCGCAAAAAAAATAATTTACTTACCTTAAATAACATGTGCAAAAAATAGTACATTACTGCAGCGGTCGAAAAACCGGGTATTGAGGGACGAAACGTAATAATGTTCGTCCCTCAATCCTCGGCTAACGCCTCTGCCTACATACGTGAGTCCATCAATACCTGGTTTCGGACAAGGCTTGTATAGTGCTTTTCTCAAACAATGCGCGGATATTCAAATTCTTACATAAAATACTTACATTTTCAGTCTCTTCTCTTTTTGCCACTGAAAAAGTTCTCATAAGATTTTAATTAAATAGTCATGACATACAAGATATTTGAGGCACTATTTCTAAATTCCATTGCCCTTTTTTTTGCAAATTGCACTAAAGTAAATAACAATAAGTTAATAATTATTAAGAATGATGTTCGGGGTACCTATTCTTGAACCTATTCTAGTGATTAATAGATATAGAATAAAAACAAAATCTTAATCAAATCTATAAAATTAAAGAATAAAGTTTGTTAATTATGAAATAATATTTGATTCCTAATAACACAAATAATTATAATTTACTTTATTAGAGTTGATCAAGGCATTTCAAATTAGGGAAATTATTTTTGTCATTAGATGAGTTCAAAAATAGGACCCTGCGCCACAGATTATATACTAGTTATTACGGTCTTGCGCGAAATAAACGATGTGTGACCTCCTTGTTCAGAATTCTTTCGTTGGTTGCCATCTCCTTGGTTACCATGCTTTGGAGAAAAAGCTGGTTCCATTTTGAAATTAGATGACAGAAATGAGTTGTCATAGTAGTTTTCCATAGTACTTATCTAGTCCCTGAGTTTTCCCGACCGTTTGACACGGAAGAAATGGATTATCATACTAACTTTCCCGACCGCTGCTCGCATGTTTTTCACCAGTACGAATACTTCGATTTTGCTCTAAGAAGGTTGTCAAAATAATGATTGAATTTCCAAGCATGTTTCAGAAAAATATATTTTTACCACACAAGCTCACTTCGCTGTATCGTTCGGAATCTGAGTGCAAATTGCATCAAATTGCATAAGTAATTTTTCGCCGCTAGCGTGGAAAAGGTATTTGTAATTAGAACGTGATGATGAATTTTGGTATAAGGTACCTGGAGCTATTCATTAGCGTTTCTCTCGCCGTAGTAGTGAGGTGAAAATTCGCGTGTTTTGCTCGGCAGCAAAGTTATTTCGTGTCTCGTGCCTTGAGACTCTCGCTTAGCTCAGGATTCTTCTTTTGGACTAATTGTTTCACTCATGGCCTAATCCTGGAATCCTTCGCTTACTCGATTTTCAATATATGGCACTCGTGCAAAATAACAATTTTGCTGCCTTGCATGACAAATAAGTATTGATTTGCATCCTTCGACAGGAATTTCCTTTTTTTCACTTTTTGGGTAATCTACTATTAAATATTGTAAGCACTATTGTAGCCGGTCACTTAGATCATGAAACTGAACAACTTTTCCTGAGGAACGTATTTCAAAATACGACACAAATTTTTGGCCTCCCATACAAAATGCGCATTCAGCTGGACGTGCAGTTTCTATGGGAAGTTGAAATCTTGTTTTCGTATTATTCGACCTATGGTCCCATGTTCAGTTTCACAGGCTGAGTAATATGCTAACATATAACGCAAAAACGTAACGACTTTTGAAAATTCGCAAAAAATATTTTTTTAGCAATATTTTTTTTGCGAATATTCAAAAGTCGTAGAACAAAAGTTGTTCAGTTTCAAGTCAGAGCCACCACCCGAGAGGTTTTGCTTTATTTAAATAACACGTTGTATAATATAGATAGGGTGTAACAAAAATGGTATACCAACCCTAAAGGATGTGAATCTACCCATGAAACTGAACAACTTTCCTTAAGAAACATTGGTGAAATACAAAAAAAAAAAATTGACCTGCCATAGAAACTGAATTAGTTGATAGAGGTCAGATTTTTTTTTTTCGTATTTTTTTTCGTACCCTTTCTGTTACACATTGTATTATGCATAAATGTAGGTATATCTTTATCAATAAATATTTGAACAACAGCTCCATCAAAGTGTTTTTAATTCAAAAGCAAAACATCTTTTTCTGAAGATGGAAGTCAAAAAGACTTCACAGGGACTCGTTAATGACCTTGGTTTTAGGGTTTCGAACAAAAATGGTAAAAACGGAAACCTTATGGTGCGACATCGTCTTTCTGTCTGTATATCTAAGCAACTATAATTCTCACGTTATCGAATTCAAATTTGGAATTATTTTAAAATATGCTTGCCCAATGAAACAAAAGACTTGTTTTATTATCATTGGAGAAGAATTTTACTTGTACATTAAGTTTTTTTTTAAATGTTTTTACGACTGTTACTTTTCAAGTTATGATAAAAATGTCTAAAAAACTACCAAAAACAAAAAATCTGAATTAATTACAGTTGAAAGAGGTTTACGAGTATATAAATATTACAGAAAAAATATAACAATCTCTCTTAGTAGCACAGGTTTTTAGAAATATGCAAAAAATCTTTAGAAACGATATTAGTTTTGTGGTCCTAAAATATATCATCAAAACCCTCGGCGCCCTAGTCCGACTCACACTTAACAGATTTATCTAAACACAGGTAGACATGAAATAAGAAGTTTTTTATAGTCAACACAGTAATTTTTAAACCCGTTTTTTTATAGCGTAGCGTCTGACAATTTCAGTAAAAAGTTGGCAAGGCCAGTTTTTTTGACGTAACTATACTAACCCGTAAATAAAACATCCGTCTTTTCTTGAAATACTAAAACCCATTTTTTTCGTTTATTTCAACGCTTACCAACACATTTCGCAGCCATGACACTAAAACCAGAGCATATTTGACGGAAAGAATAACATTGTTTTACAAACTTGTTTTTTCTGACAGCTTTAGCCGATTGCTTTTGACACAGCTGCAAAATGTGTTGGTAAGCGTTGAAATTAACGAGAAAAATGGATCATACGAAACAGGTAAAATTAATCAGACAAAAACGGCAATATTTAAATTAATTCAATGTTTTTGTGCATCTTTTTTAGGGTTTCGATACCAAAATGGTAAAAAAAGGAACCCTTATGGTGCGACTCAGTCTGTCTGTCTGTCTGTCAGTCCGTCTGTCACACCTGTATATCTCAGCAACCACTTAAGCTATCGAATTGAAATTTGGAATAATTTTAGAATACGATTGCCTAACCTAATTGCACATAAAAAAATAAAAAAGAATTATGTTTATTAATGCAAAGGGGACCCAAAGGCAAATTTTCAAATTGTCATTACTAGGTCGAGTGGGGTATCTATCATATGAAAGGGCTTTACTTGTACGTTTTAAAATTTATTTTTGTACTCTTAGTTTTTTAAGTTGTGATGAAAAATTTTAAAAAACTACCATTCCCCCCCTTATCTCTGAGATTTGTGATAGGAAAAATCTGAAATAATTACAGTCGATAGAAGTTTATGTAAATATTACAGAAAAAATAAAACGATCTTTCTAAGTTGCACAGTTTTTTAGAAATCTGCAAAAAACCTTTACATACAAATTTAGTTTTGCGGCCCTCAAACTGGACTTTATTGCTACCAAAACTATTGGTGTATCGGAACCCTCGGAGCGTGAGTTCGACTCGCACTTGACCGGTTTTTTTATTAGTTACATACAAAAATACTGATATAAGTATTGTACAACTTTTCCTAAGAAACACAAGTTTAAAAAAATTATTTAGTGGGTTTTTCATATAAAGCTTGCATTTTTTCTAGTTTTTGACCTGTCTTTGGAAAAGTTGTTTAGTTTTTTGATCTGTGTTTTCTGTTTCAATAAATTAATTTTCGTTATTCTTCGTCGTATCAAAGTCTCTTTAGTCAATCTAGTCGACCTTTAGTTGCTACAACCATGAAGGAAAAAAAAATTACGCGCCCAGATGGAGTAGTAATCATGCCCATTTTGTATCGAAACCTATGCGGCCGCTCAGAGGGGTGGGAGGGTAGGTGGAAGCGGGAGACGGGGTTTGTCTTTTAACTCTATCACACATCTTTGAATACGTTACGTTAGAAAAAGATAGAGACATTTATGTTATGATATGCCCAATTAAAAACAAAATATCAATAAAGTACGACATTTATTTGTCTTTATTTGGCATAGAGTAGCGCGGATTGACGCGTTGCTCTAAGTTATTTGGCATGTAAAAAACAAGAAACTTCATGGTTGCTGAATTTGAAAATAGTGATGTGATGTATATTTATCGATTATTTACTGACATTTTATCACATGGCTCCTGGACTTATTTATCGAACCTCTCATATACAATGGTGATCAATTTGCAACTTGCAATAATATTGGGAACTGCTTACTTCTATGGGCATTTGGTATATTGTCTTTTTGCTTCTCCATACAAATATATCTTTTATTTCCTAGAGTGAGCGAACTACCGAGAGACGCACAGGGATAGACGGCCCACCTGATAGTAGGTGGTCACTGTCGTCTAGGACATCTTGCAACTTAGGGGAGCAGATACGGTGCAGGCCTTTGAGATGTCTGTAGACTTGCCTTTTGAAGGACCCTAAATTGCAAGGACCACGTCAAATTAAACATAAACAAATAAAAATACGTTACAAATTTTTAAACAATATTTTTAATTTATATTTTCAACTATTTAAATTATTGTATAACGTATTTACATTACGTGTAAAATAACTTTTGACCACCTATTTTTCTCGTAAATCACCATTGATATTGACATAATATTTATTACAATGTAAATTATTAACAATAAAAAGTAAAACAATGTTTTGTAGTCTAATTAAAAATGTAATAGAATTAGTAACACATGCCATAGTTGATTGTTTTATTTTCTTCCTTTGCTCTTCAATTTTATATTTTAATCTTGTTTCTGACAATGTAGAGCTACCTTCGGAAGCATGTATCGTTGAGTTCTGAGGGGGAAGCACTTGTTCATCAACCTGTAAGAATGAAAATATATTATTTGGATAAAGAGATAATGCTCAAGCTAATATAACACCAATACTTCGTTCAGTATGGTCTGTCTGCCTAACTGTTAAACGAAGCACAAAAATCTTACAGTTCTTAGAATAACTGAAAAACTAGATCAGCAACTATTTGCCATCGTTACGAATAGTCAAATCTAGATATATAAAAGAAGAAACTGATTGACTGAATGAATAAATGAATGGCTGACTGACTAAGAATCAAAGCGCAGCCCAAACCACTGGGTCTAGAAACTCTAAATTTGGCACTTAGCTTCCTTCTGAGATCTAGGGCTGACTAAGAAAGAATTTTTCAAAATTCACCTCCTGAAGGGGTGAAACGGAAGTCCAAAGTTATGGGGCTAGTTTATATTAATAAGACACTGCACAGAGTTATAAACGTACATACAGCTGTTTTTCAGATGGGATAGCTGGTAGAGATTATGGGTTTCTGAGGATGGAAAAAACTAGTTTTTCATTTACCTTGTGACATAGGTTCTCGGTTGGAATGGCATCTTTATGAAGTCTTTTTCTGCGGGCTTCAGTTAATTCGTAATTACTGTTATTAAAATGAGCTGAGCAGATTCTGCTATATTTTGTTGCAATCCAATTTTGGTCTCTCCCGCATGTTGGCACCCATTGACGTTTTTGCGCCGGATCTTTTAGAAAACTGCGATAAATAAATGAAATAAAATTATAACGACGACTCGATTCTATATTATTTTTTATCGACTACTTCACATCACTAAAAATCAACAACACAATTTTCTACAAAAAATTTGACCACGAAAATTGTAAAAACCAAGCGGTTTACTACTCACCAGAAAAATGTGATACCAGCAAGCTTTGTAGTTTTGCTTGCGGCATGGTTTCGGCACAATTTCACCGCACAATTATTAATGTTTTGTGTTATTTATTTTATTTCTGATATTTTATGACAGAGATGTTGTCCATGTCACATGCCGTGAACGACTATTTGGATGAAAAGTGTGAATGTGTGTGTGAGTTACAAAATTGTATCATAGCCGGCACCCATAGTACGTTTTGATTACTACTCCATCTGGGCGCGTAATTTTTTTTTCCTTCATGGCTACAACGGTTCGTTAGGAACGCAAACATATTGCTTCGAACTGAACCCTCTCTGCAAACGGAGAGTAAATTTACTTTGCCTAGACGCAACATCCTGTGTAAGCTATTTAATTCTGCATAATCTTAGGAAATTAACTCTTTTATGGAATGATAAATCAAAATGAACCTTGTTCTGTTGCAGTGATAGTTTATATTCGCTAGCTACATGATATAATTAATATCATGACAAGTTAAATATATCAAATAATTTAAATACAAATGTTAATGTTAGTAAATACTTTAATTCGACCATGGGTTATACTAGAAATTGATAACAGATTTGCTCTATACTCGATGTAGCCTTTGGAATAAAGACCATTCGAAGCCTAATTTATTTAAGTATAGTTCATCCAGAAGGAGCCCATTCACTAGCGACCTGAACAGATTCGGGTTTTATAAACTCGACAACATAAACTCAGGCAGAGAATTCCACTTCAGTTTGGGAGAGGCTTTTGTTCTCTCATTCATATCTGAAAGGGAAAGGTACGACTGTTCATGCTCAATGTATCGAAGATAAGTAAGATATCAAAGCAGCTGAATCACAATAATTTTCTTTAGAATAGTTATTTTCCCGTAAGTGTTAAAAATAGCCTTGTACACAACATTGAATTAAATATTTTTTTAAAACTTACCACAGCCAAGGGAAAAATAAAACTAACCTAAACATGCATATCATGAAATGGATGGACCTCCTTATTTATTCAGAGACGGGGCTGAAAGATGATGAAAACACCACTGGAAACTACATTACCGGCGCATTTGAAATGCGTGTGTATTTCACGTGTTGCATATAGAGTATGCCGACCGACGGACACCACATTTTGTTTATGCATAAGCTGTTGGGTTTTACTGTGGATAAGCTGATTCGCGCTCGCTGGCCTTAAGCTCTAAAGCGCATAAGCTATGGGAAATCAGGCAGCCTTTTGTTAAAAGGCCTATTTTAATATTATTATTTTTTCAGATTGGCTCTTTTTCTATAGAATAAAACTCATAGGCGTCTAAAGTCTTAGGGTCACTGTCTACATACTTCGCACGATATCGGCATGATAGCGATATTTACCACTTGCTTGTATCTTGCATGGATCATGCGTAGAAACAAACAAAACTGTGTCCACGTACGCTGCACGACATCACCTAGCGACAATAATCACTTTAGCGATATTGATCACTTGCTTGCAACTGCATCCTGCCATTGACTTTTATCAGGACTGTTTACTGGAAGAAAAATATTTTTTCCTCGAATATTTTAAGTGACCCGTGAGCCGTGATTTTATACGTCCGCAGATTATTAGGTCACTGGTTTTATCGCTTGCATGTCGATTACGTGGACAGACCTAAAAATGAAAACGATATTTGTAGCATGAATGCATTCGACAAATGTCGCCGCTGTGGACAACGACCCTAAAGGAGTGATCACACCTAGCTGAATTCAAAGACTAATTCGGCATACATTGCTGGGAGGCTTAGTTATGTTAATTGCAATATCTTCACTTCAACAAGCAATGTATTCCGAATTAGTCTTTGAATTCAGCTAGGTGTGATTACTTGACGTTTCGCTAAAATGGAACGATATGTTTCCTTGTACTTTCGACCTACCACTATTTGATGAAGCGCTCACCTAATTCCAGTTGATCTAGACACTTTCGGTTTGTCTGCGTCATAATTTTTTGCGACATAATTTTCTAAATTGCTTGACTAAATATTAAATATCTCGGGAAATACAAGGCTGTAAATAAGTACAAGTGCGTTGTAATCCTCTGAACTAAATCTCTCTAACAACACCACTACTGAGTACCTAAAGCAAAGAATATGCAGCGTGCTTATGAAATGTCTGACTATACTTGAGTATGGTACTTAGGACATGAAACTGAACAACTTTAACCAAAAAAACGTAGGTCGAAAAATTAGTTTTTTTTTGGTCATCCCATACAAATTCCACTATTGACGTCGCAAGGTTTGTATAAAGAAGCCAAAAAAAAATCTTAATCTTGTTAAAAGTTGTTCAGTTTCGTGACCTTGGCACCATACTCACCTACAGTCAGACATTTCAAAATCACGCTGCATAATATTACGCTAACTCGTACTAAAGCTTGCACTGTAAATAATAACAACATTTGAACTTAAAAGGTTGAAATTCGTTGACTTGGAAGTCACGATAAAATTAATATCACCAATTTCCACGAAAACTGGCAGACTAATAAATCAAATCAATGAAATCTGCCAAGAATTTAGGAAATGGCGACGGTTTGAAAATTGACGAATTGTGTATACGGTACTACAACAAAATACCTGACAATATAGTGCAATTACCTTAGAGAAAGTTTAAAGAATGTGTAAAGCAAACATTATGTAAAAAGCTTACTATAGATTAGATGACTATATCAATAACAAGGAGGTATGGTGCTCTGATATTCCAGCGAAACACAAGAAACACATCGTAAAAAGCCGACTCTTAAAGTAGGCCGTGCTGCAGTGGTTTCTTGCCGTTTCTTTTACGCTGGCATAGCACGATCCGAAACGTCGTAGACTCGTTTTATTTGCATTGTATTCTGCATGACATTCAATAAGTATTCTGTAAAGAATCTACATTGAATAAATTATCTGAATCTGACGAAACTTCGTCAGCGCTCAAACGACCCGCATCTCCTATACCTGAATCATGCGGTGTGCTCCCAAAGCGACGAGAAGTTCGAGCGTACGGTTAGCTAGCAAGAAAACAGACGATCAGAACGTTAATAGCTTTTTCACCTCACAGCTCGGAAAACTTTGTATTATCAGTTGAAATCTGCGTGTAAAGTAATTTTTGGCCGCAGGCGTGGAAAAGAATTAAGAAATTTTATAGCATTCCCCCTCTAAAAAGATTCTTTTATTTACTGAAAACAGTAAATAAAAAGCACTTTTAATCAAAATTTCTACCTCTCTCTCAATGCTACCTTAAATGTATATTTTTGCTTAAATCTTTCTTTTTATACTATAAAGTATAGTATACAACTCTTGAATAAAATGGATTTAAATCCAGGGCCATGAATCACTCGCGTCGCACAGGATTCTAACACTTGAATTCCCTGCGGTCGAGCGGTCGTGATTCAGTCGTTAGAATCCTTCACTTGCTCGTAATTCATCTCTGGCCCTCACTTTAAATCCGTCTTTTATTCACTAATTGCATAATATACTTTTCACCTCCAAAGCTCGGAAACATTTGTTTTGTCGGTTAAATTCTGCGGCCAAAAGCGATTTTTGGCCCCTAGCGGGCAAAAGGTTTTTCTGCGGCCAAAAGCGATTTTTGGCCGCTAGCGGGCAAAAGGTTTTTGAAATTCGAACGTGATGCAGTATGGCAGAGGTGAAAAATTTTGTGTTTCGCTCGGCAGCAAAGTTATTTTGCGTTTCGTGCCTTGAAACCTTCGCTACGCTCAGGATTCTTCTTTTGAACCACTCGCTTCGCTCGTGGTTCAATTCTAGAATCCTTCGCTTGCTTAGGTTTCAATACAAGGCACTCACGCCAAATAACGCTTTTGCTGCCTTGCATAACAAATAACTAATTATTGGTCGAAATCTGCGTGCAAAAGTTATTTATGGCCGCTAGCGTGGAAAAGTATTTGAAATTAGAATGTGATAATGAATTATGGTATAAGGTACGGGCGCTATTCGTTAGCACTTTAGATGAGGTGAAAAATTGTGTTTCGTTCGGCAGCAAACTTATTTTTATTATTTCGTGTCTCGTGCCTTGAAACCTTCGGTACGCTCAGGATTCTTCTATTTAAACGCTACAACCCTTCGCTTAACTATTAGCGGGCAACTGAACCAAACCTTTATTCCTATTCTAAAGAACAAGTCTACTATGAGTCATAGTCTGCCGTTAGTCCTATCACTACCTGGGCATTTTTTGTATTGCCATGTACCTAGGCCCGTACCCCAATACATGCACGGTGGACGGCAACTAACAAGGCTCGCTAAGTCGCAACAACCTACTGGGCCATATAAATCAACACACAAAGGAAAAGTGTCGTTATTTTTATCAGTGTTTTTCAAATTTTAAACTCTGATGATAACAAAATATCCCCTCCGTAGGAGAAACCGTAAAGCAAATTTTATCTATGAAGCATACGCCATTAAATACTAAGCCGTATGCACACTAAAGTTTATTTCCGTTCATCCGACACGTATTCATAGAATTTAATTAACTTAGTGCACGTACGCTAATGCCTTGTTCAGTGTTCACTGGTGCAAGTTCAACGAATATGTCACGAGCAACACGACTCTTTGATAAGTTTTCTCGTTCAAGTTAATTAATTAATTAATTAGATTGAGTTTAGTACAAAATTTTCAAATTTAAACATAACTTTTGTTAAAAGGACCAAACGAATATCAAAAGAGTTTGTAACTGGTATTACGTTAGTCAGTTGTAGATTTTTTTATACAGGGTTAATTAATTATTATGTAGCATACTATTTTTCACATCACAAGCTCTTGCTTTATCGGTCTAAATCTGCGTGCAAAAGTAATTTTTGGCCGCTAGCGTGAAGAGCTTTTGAAATTTTAATCTGTCGAATTCTGCGTGGAAAAGATATTTTTGGCCGCAAGCGTGGAAAAGGTTTTTGGAATTAGAACGTGATGATCATTTATGGTTTAAGAAACTGGCGCTATTAGTTAACATTCCTCGCCGTAGTGACGTTAAAAACTGTGTATTTCGCTTGCAAAGTTATTTTGCGTTTCGTGTCTTGAAACCCTCGCTACGCTGAGGATTCTTCTTTTGAACCACTCGCTTTGCTCGTTCGATTCCTTAGCTTGCTCGAGTTCATACATGACACTTGCGCCAAGGTCATAATCCCTTAGTTGCCTCTTACGTTGGTACTATTCTTTGCCGGTACGTATAGATTAGTGTAGGTATTTACACTCCTACTTACAGCTAAGAAGATACAAGATGGGAAATCCCGGTGGCCCGCAAAAGAATTTTAATATAGGCTCGGGAGGCGCCGCGTTAGACATAATTTGATTCATCGCGTGCCAGTTCTGTCGCGGCCGTCTCCGTGTGATTTAGTATTTGTTTCCACTTCGTAGGCATCCTATTTGATTTATCGTTCTACTTGTCGTGTCACGCAGACAGATAAGAACAAGTCAGGATACGTATTTGATATGGAGGTGGAGAAATGTAACATGACGGGAACATTTTCGTAACCATGTTTGCAAGGTCGTTGTCAACTAAAATATTTTGAGCTTCTTCTTCTTTCGTGTCGGTAAGAACACGGGCTAAATCTTACTTGCCCAGAAAGCGGCTACCGTGGTAGCCCTCTGGTTACCGTCAAGTTAGTCCTCACGCGAGCAGGTGGTCGGGCACGCGGGACAATTAGTGAGGTGTGCCATGGTTTGCAGGAGTTCTCCACATTCACACCTGGCATCTGCGCTACTTTTGAGCAAGATAGTCGGATGATATCGTGAGGTTCTCTGACAATCACTGGCTGAGGCTTTCACAGGACCGTGAGGAGAGGCATATAAGAGAGGAGACACATACGGTTAAGAGCAGGCCATGCTTGACACTGGCAGCACGACTTTAGTTTCTACGGCTGCTGGAGTAAGAATGGTACAAAGTCAAATGAGTCTAGCTTGACGTGCTCTTGACTGTATCTAGAAGTGGTTATATTAACGGCAACGATATTGTCTTTGATAAGGGCTTCATATCATGACCAATTCATTTTGTGATTACTAGAAGTAAGAGATTAATCTATTTGCGTATCAATAATTTTTAAAGCAATGTATAATATTTGCAGGTACACTATACATAGTCTATTCCGAAAACACAAAGAACGTGATAAAAAAAAAACCCCAATTTTGAATCTTAAAAGTGTTAAAAATGTGGATACATTTGGCTTGCTGTTTTTTAAACGGTGGTCTAAGCGTTTTTCTTTGTGTGTGTGTGTGTTATGAATGATTTATAAACGTGTCCCTAATATAACGAAAAAAAAATTACTGCGAAGTGTCTGTTAAAGTTTGTTCACAAAAGTTCACGTTCTTTCGAACACGACCTAAAGAATCCCGATACATAATATTTTTTTATAATTCTACGTTACTTGTATACACGATGAGTCATTATCATGGGTAAATACGAGGAAAGAGAAGAGAGAAATAAATGGAAAAGTTCGATGTTTTTCTTTCATAAATCCCTCTTTATGAAGAGAATACAAATCCTATATTTACATTACCTTTTTAAAATACCTTTTACAGTCATGTGCGGTGGAGCGGATGCGAGCGTTTTTCATTTAATTTGGCGCCATAATGACGACATAAATTTCAGCACAATGTTATCTATCTCTACCCCCGTTTTAAAATTAAAAAACCAACTCAAAGTGTTCAGCCGCTACGGAAGTTATGAGTGTAAAATATTAAATCATAACTTATATTTTAAAATAAAAATGTAAATAAGGTGCTTTGATTTAATGGTGGACGCATTCGATACTTTGGGAACCTACTTACCTACCTACAAAGAAGTTTAAAATATTAACACGTATCTGCATATAGAAAGACTACAAATACTACAATAAAAAATTATTTACCAAAAGTCGACTTACGATATATTTTTTTATTTCTTAATTTATTTCCTATAAAAAATGGACCAGTACATCTATGGGTAGTAAACTTTTAATCCGTATTTCATCCCATTACTTGTTGAAAGTAGTTTAGTTTTGCAGTCTGAAAGCATAAAAACCTTCGCCTGAAATATTTTAATCCCTTGTATTTGTACAAAATCGACAAAGCACTGCCCGTAGATTAATAATAGTTATTTATGCAACTGTTGCGTAATGAGAGTAATTTTAACACGAGATCTGGTTTTTGATACGAGGCGCAGCCGAGTATCAAAATAGTATAGATCGAGTGTTAAAATGACTAATTACGTATAGTTGCATACAAAACTTTATCTTCGACCGACGAAATATTTTTTTTTTAAAGAGTAGTGATCAATTTATTGAACTAAGAGGACAGTTAGTACAGTTAATTAAAGTTATTCCCGAAGTTATTCCAGATCCAGAGCTTGTGGATGGCGTTGCTTTAACATTAATTTCATGTATATGGTTACTGAGAGCCTCTTGTAGAATCATGTTCTCCTGGTACATACTTTCCATTTTGTTCAAATCACTTCTTTTGTTGCCAATGTCACTTTATATAGAAGCGAGCCAACTGTCAGCTTCTTGTCGATTTATGTACTCCTAGTCACGCCTGGTACTCTCCGTTTTCTTTTAAATATAGGTAGGCAGTCGTCACCCCAGTAAAAAGTATTTTTACAAAATTACTTTAAAATAGGCTGTATGTAGTACTGTGGTAGTATTGCCTTAGCTTATGCAGATTGAAAATTATGTATGAAAATCCATACTCCATTTCCGTACTACTCGTAGTATGGAAAAGTGTGGAAATGAAAATGATAGCGGACAATGACCTCAATTTCAAATCTGTCATTGGTTTCGAATTCGGAATATTCCGGTACGGGAGTAGATAAAACTTTTTACGGAAATGGAGTATGGATTTTCATTCCGCAACTGTTATAATACATAATTTTCAATCTGCATAGGCTAAGGCAATACTACCACAATACTACATACAGCCTATTTTAAAGTAATTTTGTAAAAATACTTTTTACTGGGGTGACGACTGCCTACCTATATTTAAAAGAAAACGGAGAGTACCAGGCGTGACTAGGATTACATAAATCGACAAGAAGCTGACAGTTGGCTCGCTTCTATATAAAGTGACATTGGCAACAAAAGAAGTGATTTGAACAACATGGAAAGTATGTACCAGGAGAACATGATTCTACAAGAGGCTGTCAGTAACCATATACATGAAATTAATGTTAAAGCAACGCCATCCACAAGCTTTGGATCTGGAATAACTTCGGGAATAACTTTAATTAACTGTACTAACTGTCCTCTTAGTTCAATAAATTGATCACTACTCTTTAAAAAAAAAAATTATTTCGTCGGTCGTAGATAAAGTTTTGTATGCAACTATACGTAATTAGTCATTTTAACACTCGATCTATACTATTTTGATACTCGGCTGCGCCTCGTATCAAAAACCAGATCTCGTGTTAAAATTACTCTCATTACGCAACAGTTGCATAAATAACTATATCAAAACCGTTTATCCGTCTATAATCATAAAACCAGTCTAGTGCAGGCCATACTCGCGCACTAAGGGTTCCTTAAAACATTTTAATTCGCTAAATGTATGGAATATCTGACAAAATTACGTGTGTTTTTTTCTAAATGATGTACCGAATTTGCTGTATACCGTACGTACACAGGTTAAATCTTCAAGAATCTTCGTCAGGTACCTTAACGGTCTGACTGTTTAGATATGACTATTTATTTAGCTTATGAAGTATATTGACGCTTCGTTTGTCGTTTGACTCCATATTTGTGTAAGTATGTCAGAAAACAGACAGGCTGGTTTTTTGTGCCGGTGAGTGTATAATTAGTTGCGAGGATAGTAGTATTAATATTTAATGATTTTAGACTTTTTCCTTTGGTTGTGCTATGAGATGAGACCTAGCTTCTTGCCAAATTTATGTCAACGGTACCCTATAGGTTTTGGTTTGGTTCATAAATGTATGGAGATGGGGACATAAATGGCCATATCTTTTGATTGTATTGTTGTAGAAGCTTGAAATTTTCACACCTTCTGGGGTCTTTGTGTTTTAATATTTAGAACCAATTTCAAATTGATACATTAACCCGTTCGTGATAAAAAGAGTGTTGAGACACAGAGCGACAACCAGGCCAGGTTCAGATAATTTTATTCAATGTAGATTCTTCATAGAATACTTATTAATGTCATGCAGAATACAACGCAAATAGAGCGAGTTTACATCGTTTTGGATCGTGCTATGTCAGCGTAAAAGAAACATCAAGAAACCACAGCAGATCAGCCTACTTTAAGAGTTGGCTTTTACAATGACCGACAACAAAGTTATCCTATAAAGTTTAGTTTTTTTTTTCAATTGAATACGAAACCCTAAAAAAGTACAAAAGCTAGTAACTCTGATATATGACGCTCATAGTAACGCAATATTTGATATTAGAATATAAGACACAAGTTGGTACATAAATCTCAGTTTAGAAAGCAAGTCTTTCCACCCCCAAGCTTTCCCTTCCCAATTTACTTTTTCTTCGTCTGGTCACCCTCCGAGATGAAATTACCACTGATAGAAACATGTCTCCCTTATCATCGGTAATTTTGCTATAGAAACTATTTCATGTCACTCCTTGTTACATACGACTTTATCTTGGAGTTAACTTGGATAATTTAATAAATAATACTATGAATATTGTGAGATAAGGGAGAAATATATTTTTTGGCAAGTGGCTTGTCTTTTATCCGGGATCTTCTATACAAATCATATGGTCGCCGATTTTGTACGAAAACATTCGCCAAATTATCACAAAAACGGTAATAAAACCCATTCGGGTCATTTATAGAATTTTAGTCTGTGGTTCTGTGCGTGTTAAACTCACATACCACTAAACCGATTAAAACGGAGTTTTTGATAGTGGTTAATAGAATCAGGCGTTACTTTGCGGAAGTCCATCTCAAAGAAATGAAACAAATATATAGCCACCTTCCGCAACAATGATGGATGCTATTTACTCACTGTGCACCGCCCGCCCGCCCGCAAATAAATGCGCATGCGCAGGCAACTGCAACACAGCAACCACCCAAAAACACTCTACACGTGTTTCGCCTCTACACGAGGCATCCTCAGGAGATGTTAGTCTCGGTGGAGACCGGTGTTTGGCACTGGTCGGTCTAACATCTCCTGAGGATGCCTCGTGTAGAGGCGAAACACGTGTAGAGTGTTTTTGGGTGGTTGCTGTGTTGCAGTTGCCTGCGCATGCGCATTTATTTGCGGGCGGGCGGGCGGTGCACAGTGAGTAAATAGCATCCATCATTGTTGCGGAAGGTGGCTATATATTTGTTTCATTTCTTTTTGATAGTGTATTTCGTTTGTTACTTTATGATATAAGCTTTGTTACATTGCAATCAGTTTCCTCAAATAAAACCTACGCGTAGCCTGTGCGTCGATAACTCATGACCTAAGTACTGAAACTATTCAAACAGGGTTTTCAATAATGTTTTAAAAGTATTGTGAGTTCGCAAGGACTACTTTTAGATTTAGGGAACGGTTTGCGAAATATTTGAAAATGCAATTTTTTTTGGAGTCGTCAAAACGGTTTTTACAGTAGTAGTATATATATATATTTATAATGAAATTCAAAGGACAACTATCACATGTAGGCTTCAAAGGTTAATGAGCAATAGCTAAAAAACTGGAACAAATAAAAATTGCAATAGCAATCAGGCGATAGGACCTTGCTGAGCATTAGGAGATAAAACGTTTATGTTATGAACGTTAAACAAAACCTGCCTTCCGATAAAAAAAACCGGCCAAGTGCGAGTCGGACTCGCGCACTGAGGGTTCCGTACCACCACATAAACATAATTGTATTCGTTGAAATTTCAGTAAGTTAATGTGCTAGATTTTTGAGTCCGGCACGCGCTTGACGAAATTTTATTATTTGTTGTTATTTTATAGCTTATGCACTATAAACATACCAATTTTCAAGTTCGTAAGTGTTCCCGTTTATAAATAGAACTAAAACAAAAATCGCCTCAGCGACCATCCAACTTGACCCCTCTCTTATATGAATGTTCTTGAAACGGGAGCTCACCACAATTGGTTACCATTAGTTGTGAGAAAAGTTGTAATATTTAATGATTTCAGACTTTTCCCATTATTTGTACTGTGGGACCTAGCTTCTTGCCAAATTTCATAATTTTAGGTCAACGGGAAGTACCCTGTAGGTTTTGCATTTTTGAATAAATGTATGGAGATGAGGACATAAAATGCCATATCTTTTGATTGCGTCGTTGTAAAAAATTAAAATTAATTTTCAGATCTTGTGTGGTTTATGGATCCTAATATGTGGTATTAATTTCAAGCTGATACCTTTACCCGTTCGTGAGATAAAGGGTCTTGACAGACAGACAGACAGACGGACAACAAAGTGATCCTATAAGGGTTCCGTTTTTTTCTTTTGAGGTACGGAACCCTAAAAATCGTAAAAATCTAAGGAACCCTATACTGCGTGTGGCCCGACACGCACTTGACCGGTTCTTCCGTTTATTTCAACGCTTGCCAACACATTTTGCAACTTACCTAAAGCTGTCAGAAAAAAACAAGTTTGTAAAATACAGGGACTAGATAAGTACTATACGTACAAGTAAAACAACGCTATTCTTCCCGTCAAACTGGTTTTAGTGTCATGACTGCAAAATAGATTGGTAAGCGTTGAAAAAAAAAACCGGCCAAGTGCGAGTCGGACTCGCGCACTGAGGGTTCCGTACCACCACATAAACATAATTGTATTAGTTGAAATTTCAGTAAGTTAATGTGCTAGATTTTTTGAGTCCGACACGCGCTTGACAAAATTTTATTATTTGTTGTTATTTTATAGCTTATGCACTATAAACATACCAATTTTCAAGTTTGTAAGTGTTCCCGTTTTTAAATAGAACTAAAACAAAACTCGCCTCAGCGACCATCCAACTTGAACCCTCTCTTATATGAATGTTCTTGAAACGGGAGCTCACCACAATTGGTTACCATTAGTTGTGAGAAAAGTTGTAATATTTAATGATTTCAGACTTTTCCCATTATTTGTACTGTGAGACCTAGCTTCTTGCCAAATTTCATAATTTTAGGTCAACGGGAAGTACCCTGTAGGTTTTGCATTTTTGAATAAATGTATGGAGATGAGGACATAAAAAGCCATATCTTTTGATTGCGTCGTTGTAAAAAATTGAAATTTTCAGATCTTGTGTGGTTCATGGATCCTAATATATGGTATTAATTTCAACCTGATACCTTTACCCGTTCGTGAGATAAAGGGTCTTGACAGACAGACAGACAGACAGACAGACGGACAACAAAGTGATCCTATAAGGGTTCCGTTTTTTTCCTTTGAGGTACGGAACCCTAAAAACGAAAAAACTTAACATAAGTAATATTTCTCAAAAATTAACTGTTTACGTGTAAAACAGTTTTACGTTTACGATGTAGTTTTGGATTATTGTGACTATAACTTAGCGGCTCGTCACTGGGATAAATTATGACGTCATAGTTTGCGTCTGTTGGTTTGTTTGTTTTCAAAAGAAAACATTTAGATATTTTTTATTACTAAAGAATACAAATAGGGTACTACGTAACAAATTATACTATCAAGCGTAATACAATTAAAAAAATAATTTCATTCAGTCTTATCCAGCCACGGCATGAAATTGGGTTAATTTGATAAACAGACAAAAAATTTCTCAAGTTTTTTGTTTATTTTATCTTACGAAAGGCGCGTGTTTTTGACTCTCAAGGATTTTTTTTACGAATATCCAAAACACTTAGAACAAAAGTTGTTGCATTTAGCCCCTAGAATAATCCCATAAAAGGATTTAAACCAATTTATAAAGCCCCGTATATTTAAAATCGTGTTCACTCTCTAAAACAGTTCTAAAAATTTCGATGAAATTTACAATACAGCGGTTTTTGGAGGTGAAAAAAAAAACTATAGCGCGATTCAAAAACCCAGCAGTGCCATCTGTTGGTCAGCTTAGGCGTTATATGATTCAAACATCGTTCGGTCTTTGTATAAAAAACCAGTTTAAGCTGAACAAGCGCTACGTTACAAACGCTCGAAACCAGATACCTGCTCAAGATCAAAATGTTCCCACTTACATGCAGCCGATTGTGCTTGGTTTTTAACCGACTTCATAAAAGGAGGAGGTTCTATGTTCCACTGTATGTGTTTTTTTTATGTATGTTCACCGATTACTCCGTCAGTTGTGAACCGATTTGCAAAATTCTTTTTTTTCACCTCGTTATAAACCATGCAAAAAGCAAAGGCTTATAATTTAAAACTTTAATACCAGAGTCGTAAAAGAATACATGGCAAAAACATTCCAAACTTAAAGTAAAAAAAAATTACAACTGTTTGTTCACGAACCTACATTTACCTCCGAAAACCTTTTCTGACATAGAAATATATATATATATATTTTATATTCCTGCTGGAGATATAATGTGACAAAGGTGAACTACCTACGATAGGGTCTTCGAATTGTTACATTTATCAATATCAGAAAAAATACACAATATCCGCATCCGCCGCGCGGATGATCACAAAACTTTGTGGAATATCACTGATAAATAAACTATATGGCGCCAATTTGTTTGTGAAGCGATGTAGTTTAGCTGACGTCATTAAGAGATTTTAATATCCAACAATAAAGAAACGATTTTGTTTTGATTTGATTAGTATTATTACTGTGCAATAGGTTCACATTTTAATTTTAAAAGCCATTTTTAAGCCAAAAAAGGTTCTTCAACCACAATCTAATTGTGGACAAATCACAAAAAAATGTGGGCATTTACTATATTTCTAGTCTGCGGAATATTTTCGTAACTTCTGTTTCCTACATTTACCTAAAGTTTCTGACGCTATTTTCTCCCTTTCTTAGTCCTTTCGACCCATTTACAGCGTCCTATCTTCCGACCTTTCTCTAGAGAACGTCTTACGAGTCGAAGTTATTAAATGTAATGTTGGACAAGTTTGGGTCGTGTCGAGCTCGTGGCGATATTGAATTGATTTCGGGTGACTGAACACTATTCCGCATAAAACCCTTTCAAATATAAAGGAACGGCTCGATTTTCCTTACTACCGATAAAGCAATAATATAACGCTATACAAGGTGTTAATAAAACCGGCGAAGTGGGAACTCGTGCACCGAGAGTTCCGTACCACTAAGGTAAAAATACCGTCTTAATTATGGACGCGCAGTCACGCAGAAGTGTGTCTAATGCGCGCGAGTCCGACACGCACTTGACCAGTTTTATTATTTGTTGTTATTTTTACCAATTTTCACGCTTTTAAGTGCTTTCGTTTTTACGATAGAGCTAAATAAAAAAATCGAGCAAAATATCCTAAAACACGTTTTTAGTATGGAAGCCTCTCTTAAGGTTTTATTTTTGTTCTTTTTATTATTTGTTATTGTAGCGGCAAGAGGAATACATACGAAAATTTCAACTGATTACCTATTTCGGTTTTTGAGATACAACCCGCTGACAGACAGACATCGGAGGCATATTAATAGGGTCCCGTTTTTCACCCTTTGGGTACGGAACTTTAAAAAGTACGACAATTCTTTTAAGGGGTGAATTTTAAGAAAAATGTTTAGGCTCAAGAAAAAGTAGAGCATGTGTCACATACTTCGCTCATTACTTTCTTCGCTTTTTCTACTTTTATCAGCCCTTTCATTCACGCTTGTCTGTACTGGCCTTTATTTTGAATGCCTTGAATTTAATATAATCGTTAACTAGCTGCGGGAAAATATGACATATTGGGTCACAAAAAAGGTATAGACCTACCTCGGGTCATTTTTGGAATTTGTTTGTTGGTCAGGTTTGTCTGTGCGCGATAAACTCGCAAACCACTGAACCGATTCAAATGGGGATTTCAGTAATGAAGGCGAAGCCAAATGGTACTTGGCATTAGTGTAGATTCTGTTTGAATGAACTGATTGCAATAAAAATACGAGTAAAGCGTACATGTCTCATGGAAGTAAGCCAAATACATTGTGAAAACTCCGTTTTAATTGAATCGGTCCTTTTGTTTCTGTATATACTGTAAAAATCCAAGCCCACGCGAACAATGTCGTGGGTCTAGTTAAAAATAATTTTGTTGCCTATTTCAAAAGAAATTGTATTCTATTACAATTCTCTTAAAAGAGATTTAGATAAGTACTAAGTTAAGTATCTCTTTGAACTGCCAGGGCATTTTCTTGTAGTTAGGAGTAATTAATTGTAAAAACCTTGACTTTTCTTACGACTGGAGCTTTTAAGATAAAACTGCTGGTGCGCTCTAGGTAGAAAAGAACTAAAAACTGTGACTCTGATAAATAGTGGTCCGATACGGACGGTTTCGTTCACTGATTTATGCCATTGTGTGGCGTCCCTAGCAACTTCGCTATTGATGGCAGAAATACCACATCCTGTGAAAGCTATTGTTCGTTACGAAATGTGTAATGGGTAATGAAACAGCATGTAGTAATTGCCGGATTTAGATGAATGTGTTTACTTAGGTTATGTCAGCACACAATCTGGCTCAACTATTATTAAAATGATCTAAGCAAATTAACTGCTATAAAAAATACCACGGATTACCATTGACGGAGTTAGAGAGTTGAAGACAGACTGAACCTCATAGGAACCTCCTCTCTGGGCGGAACTTTAAAAAACAAATATAAAAACTCAAGAAAGTAAAGCAAGCAAGGTCCTGACTGTACTAGCCAGCCGACAACTTACTATTAGTGTAGGAAGTAAAAAAGAAACATCATCTTTCGTCCTAAAATGTCCTAACCAAACTGGGGCAGTCACACAAAGTGAGTTTTTATTGAAAGTGTACCCACCGAGAATCGAGTCCAGGACCACCGGATCGAGACCTGAACGCTCTAACCGCTAGACCACAATGGATGCCCGAAAAAAAAATCGTATTTTGACCTTTATTCCTCGGGGAACGTTTTTCAGTTTAATGGTTAGAACAAGTATCGCAGTGCTTTCATACATAAATCCCAGAAATTAGATTTCCTTAACATTTTTTGACAATCCTTTATTGAGCCTGCCTTTCACGCCGTGGGCCGCGAATTTGATCCTCGCCCAGGGCAAACATTTGTGTGATGAACACAGGTGTTTGTTCTGTGTCTGGGTGTTATTTACCTATTCATGTATGTATATCAGTCTCTGATACCCACTCTTTGCTTAGTTTGGGATCTGATGACCTTGTGTGAAAAAAATTACACAACCATAAAACTCTCATGTTTTTTTACCAAGCAATGAAGATTATACGAGTATAAGAACATTCTGTACAATTAGCTCTCCATAATTTTATTCCCCCCTGGTGACATTCTTAGAGCTTAATCCTCCAAAACTCTAATGAAAATGTGTGCTTAGGTGTTTGCACTGTGCTCTAATTTCGACATAAAGGCACTAGGGGGCACGCCGCACGTTTTTAATGTCCATTAAAACACCCCTGCAATTAAAGGTACTGGTACAGCCTCCTCTTTATTAAGAAGCGAAACGTGTACCCTTGCGTACTAAGATTCGGGATGAGCTTGGTTGGATACTTTACATTCAAATAGCTGTCAGGATCTATTGGTTTAGTATTACATTGCTCTGGGTTTAAATGTAGTAAGCAATGAATCAGTTTCAATTTCAATGCACATATTTCCCTAACAAAATATACAGCGTCCAAAAACTAGAAATTTTTGGCCTCTGGAGGGTTCCGTATATACCTAGGACAACCAAATTTTTTATCCATGTATCTTTGCTAAATTTGTTTAGTTATATCGTCTCAGTAATTTATATGCATAGTAATATTTTATTATATTATCGCTGACGTTGGCAAATGGCTGCCACACTAAAACAGGATTGGGCGGGTTTTGTGTGTCGGATACACCCGGATAGGTACCACACGACATACGGCGAGGTAGAGGAAAGCCCAAGACGCGGTGAAGGGATGATCTGGATGCTTTTAAAGACCAGTGGCCGTCAGTGGCAACAAATAGGGAGGAATGGAAACGTTTGGGGGAGGCCTTTGCTTTGTTCAGCAGTGGGACAGTATAGGCTAGTAAAAAAATATGTTAATCAAGGCGAACAAAAGTTTTGTAAATATTAGTCTTGTCTATGGCCTTGTTAAACGCTGTAATAATTATAATAAAACACCTAACATTAGATTTTAAACTTTCTCATCTTTTTCTTTCTTTTACTTTTTTTCCTGTATACTTCCTTTTACTTAACAGCATTAACTATGAGCAAGTTTTGGCTTAGCTTGCTACATAACAAAAGTAAAAAAATCCGCAAGAGGAATCAAAAGACTATCCAAGTTTCTTACATCACTGTTTCGCGTTTGTAAGATGCAGTCTGTAAGCATGGCTTAATGGACACCGAGTGGCGTTGGATGGCGTCTAGTGGCGCCGACTGACGTCCGCCGACATCGGCTGCTGGAAATTGTCTTACTGAGCTCATCTCGCCTTAATAGGGAGAGCGGCCATGTTGCGCACCTGAAACAATTGGGTTAACTTCTTTAATAACCATCAGGATTGCACTCTGATTGTTGTACAGTCAAGTGCATGTCAAGCTCCTACGGTAATTGTGAATTACAGTCAAACGCCTCCACAATGCGTGAAGCTTGAGCTAGTGAGTAAATAATTGATTCATGTTGTATTTAATTTATCAGTGATTTTTATTGATATTGATTGTTGCCACAACATTTTTAACTGAAGTTGTTTGAAATGGGTGATATTTACAGATGACTACATGATTTTGATTTGGATAAAACCACGTTTAGTTTGTTACGAGTCGCCGTAGGCGAGTATACTCGTATGTGTTCCTTGGTTACGAGACTTACGAGTCAGTTCGAATGTTTAGCTCACAGTGCCCGTATCACAGCGAGCGTGCATTTTGTTAACTATACTTACTTTTTGCTAAATCCCGTTACAAGCTCATTGGTGTGGTTGATAGTGAGCAGGTAGGCTTTTCACGCCGTGGGTCGCGGCTTCATTTGTGTGATGAACACAAGTGTTTATTCTGTGTCTTGGTGTTATTTATCTATATATATGTATGTATGTATAAAAAAGATAGTCGAATAGTTTGGGACCAGATGACCTTGTGTGATGTGTACCCCTAGATTTATTTTAAAATATTACTGTTGTTTCATTGTAGTCATATTACCATCATATTACGCTGTTGTCGAAGTCATATTACTTCTACTCATCGGCAGTTATTATAGAACTCGATCGGCATCCGAGTACGTATATATAGATAACTCCGCTTCCGCCAAAATACAGGGTGTATCGCTATAAACAACATCGATTATGATTATTCAGCGTGCAGTGACACGGTTATAGATGGACTCATGTTACACCGTCTGCGGATTGTGAGGGGTCAATACCTACAAAAATTCTAAGTGCTACATCATAACATCCCATGAAACGTCCACTGCAGGACAGGAAGCTCCTTCCAGAATTCATTATACAATTTGGAGAGGAAGTACAGTCAAGAGCATATCAAGCTTGACACATTGGAATTTGTATTGTTCTTATATCCATAGACGTAAGGGCTAGAATCGCACAGCGAGTGTCAAGCTTGACTTGTCGTTGACTGTATCACAGTCACCACGCTGGTTAGCGTTGTAGCTGGCTGGACCGCAGTTGTTGGTGACCGATCTAAGATATTACAAATTATTACGTACTATTCATAATCCCTCATCCTTTAGTCTATAAAGTCGAAAGGGCATACCGCCTTAAGATCCCTTTCGATTTAAATTGCTAAAAGCTTGTGAATATGTAGTGAGAGTCTAGACCGCGAAACTGAACAATTTTCGCCTAGGAACATAGGTCATCAGACGAAAATAAATTTTACCCTTTCATTATAGTAAAGTCAGTCAGCTGACCATACATTTTGTATGGGAGATGGATTTTTTTTACGTCTAACGACCTATGTTCCTTGGGGAAAGTTGTTCAGTTTCGTGGTCTGAACTCAATCTTCAAATTTGTCGAATGTTTTCAAATTCACCATGTAGTATACATACACTCGACTTACAAGAACATGGCTCTTGTGAAAATAATATTTATTATTTATGTGTAACATGCTTAATGGCTGACGGAGTAATAATGAGCCTGAATCTGAGTATCAGTTCAAATTACCTCTGATTTAATTGATATTGCTGAAGAAAGCAGTAAAACTACTAGGTATGGATATAAGAAAAATAAACTGGTGTATTTTTCAGGGTATATTACTACACGTTACACTACGGTGTGAAAAGCTTTAGGGGGGTAAACAAGTTATTAAATGGGCCACCGCAGGGCGTAGGCGCCGCTCTCATTATGAGTCCGCGGCGCCACTGCGGCGGTGTCTCCGTGATGGGTATCATCCACCCTGTACTTACGTTAATAAGTGCCATGTGGCTGCGGTGCTTACCTGCTTTCCTTTCTAATTTTAAAATTATTAAATTTTTTGTGTTGCAACCTAATTCTGCAAGGTCCGTAGCGGAATAGCGCAACTGCCAGAGTTATCATATCACACTTTAAGAACTTCCACAGCCACACAGGCTATGTACAGGGATCCTTCGATATTCTTAACACTGTATTGTTTGGACAGTAGAAATGATTATTGAAGGGTCAAGTCTTATTTATCATATCATCATCATAACAGCCCAGAAACGTCCACTGCAAGACATGGAGCTCCCGCTAAAATTATAGCTTTTGTTGGAACAATATGGAGAGGAAGTACCATAGTCACCACGCTTGTTAGCGTTGCGGCTGGCACCATGGACCGCGGTTGTTTGTGACCGCAGTATGTAAGATGTTACGACACACAGAAGCACGTTGCTACCCATCCTCCAGCTCGCCATCCCTTAGTCGCCTCTTACGACGCACCTTCTTTAGAGATGAGTTGGTACTATTCTTAGCCAGGACTACACGGATAAGTCTGATTAAAGGACCAAAACAATGGCTTACAAAAAGTGTTATACATTTTAGGGTGATCTACCATTGTCACCAGGGTTAGGTTAGGTTACCATTAGGGTCTTCAACCTTACAACTTGCACGATATGGTGATGATGAGGGCGGTGCTTGATACGAAGAAAAAAGGCTCACTTTCAAATAAGTACCTATATTAAGTAGTGATTTAAAACTAAAGCGCTTGGTAATGGTTCATAGTTAGTTCTGCATTGGTTCTACTTCTCAATTTAATTTCATTCAGACTTTTTTGATAGTTGTAAACTCGTCTAAGTATTTATGGTTGGATGGACGTCTAAGCTCATTCTACGTGCTTTCATTCTTGACTAAGTTCTAATATTTGCCAGTATTTTTTATGTCCTCAATGTTTAAATTTATTTATGCGACATCGAGAATCGAAAACAAAATTATTTTTTAACATTTCCCAAAGCAAAAGGCACGTTTTGTCAATAAGGGAATTTTCCCGGTGTACGATATTTTTATTTCAATGCGATATGCAAACAAGGGTGAACATGACATCCGTTTTGAAGACTTTCCGCCACTTGAGGGTGGCTTGTTTATTTTATTTTTAACTACCTATCTTTGACTAGGCTCCACTTGCAAGAATTTGAAGCTTTACTTGCAAGAATTTAAATTTTAAGCGAAGTTTTTTTCTGCGTTATAAATTCTATGTGCGTTTTATTTTAGTGTTAAAAATATAGATAGATAGATAGAAACTCTTTTTGCACATAATAGTACATTAAAATGCACGTGCGCTATTTTGGATATTACAGCCGAGGCTCAGAAATTGCAGCCCGAGCCGCAGGCGAGGGTGTAATCACCAAAGCGCACAAGCTTCTTACGACGTTTTTCAACACCTTTACGAATAAAAACGAATCAAATTCGCTTACCTTTTTTTCCTAAGGAAATTTCGTAGACGTTTTCCTCACAGTTCTACGTCACCCGATACACCGGACTTGTGTTTTTGTTCAAGTATTTTCGACGTTCTACATTTATCACTGTTTTTTTTATTTGTAGAAGTCATTTATTTTAATTACATTAAACACATTTCACAACAAGAAATATCTGTTTAAACGGCGCGCATTTACGTTTTTCGAAGACACAGGTTATATATGCGCGCGCAGGAGACAATGACTAACTACACTATCAAACAGACTACTTTTTAAATTATTTTAAAATTAAATATTTTATTACTTTAAAGACAAATTTGTAGTTAGTTAAAATCAATCAATAATTAAAATCAATATTTTCGTATAATTAACGTTTATTTATCATATTATCGAACACAGTTTCTTAATTAATTAAATTATTATGAATGTTATAGATATAGAAACTCTTTGCACCTTGCCGCTATAAAAAACAAAACAAAAATAAAACACTAACCTGCCAAACAGCTTACTCAGCAAGAAGGTCTTTGTTCTGTGGCTCACTCCCTTGAATTATTTAATATTGAATATTTTGTTACTTTAAAGACAAATTAATGAGTTGGTTGATTAATATAAGTATTTCCATATAATTTACATTTATTTATCATATTATCGAACACAGTTTACTTATTCCTGAACATATTATGAATGTTATAGATATATAGAAACTCCTTGCATCTTGCCGATTAAAAAAAAAAGACAAAAATTACAACACTAGTGAAGTTATATTAATGAAAAAAGCACGCGTGTTTAATAAGCTGGATTATGGACCTTAATACAGTGCAAATAGAGCTGTTTTATGAGCAAATTGTCATATTTTCCTTTCCAAAAACACATAGAAAAAAGACCAGTCAAGTGCGAATTAGAATCGCGCTATGTGGGTTCCGATATACCTTAAATACTTTAGAAGATCCACTTTAAGGACCGCAAAACTAAGTTTGTTTGTAAAGGTTTTTTGCGAATTTCAAAAAATTGTGCTACTGAGAGATATCGTTTTATTTTGCTGTTATATTATATTTAAATAAACTTCTATTGACTATAATTAATTCAGATTTTTCGTTAATCAAACTTCTCGGATAAGTGGCAGAATGATATATTTTTGAAAACTAAGAGAAAATAATAAAAAAATGTGTTTTGTTATGTGTAAGTCCTTTTATATGATACCCCACTTGACCTGTTGACGGCAATTAAAGGGTTTGCCTTCCCTATTAGGGCCCCATTTACAAATATACTAATAAAAATTTTTGTTTGCAATAAAGTTGGACAAACATATTCTATAACTATTCAGAATTTAGTCTAATAGTAAGAGAAGTTGCTGTGATAAACAGGTGTGACAGAAGTCGCACCAGAAAGGTTCCGTTTTTACCATATTGGATTATATATTCTTCGATATTGGTTCGGAACCCTAAAAAATATTGGTTCTAAAAATCCGAAGAGATTGTAAATAAAACATGCAAGTAGGTAAATAAAAAAGGTAGTGCACGGTGAAAATATATCGGATTATTGTGTCAGATAGCATTTAAATTATGGAAAATAAAAACAGGGCGGAAGAAAATACTTGTAAATAAAAAATAAAAACATTGTTACCGAACCGTGTTTTGGGCGTACTGACGTTGATATATTGCTATTTAATTTGCTCAGAATTGAAAAAAGTATTAAACGATCTTCGCGGGCCTGTGAAAATCCATTGAATCTTTTCCGAAATAGATTTCGCTTGCAGATAGAACAAAACAACACTTTGTTAGTTCTGAGAGGAATTCATGTTCGGACGTTTGGGTACTGAAGGCAGGGCTAGGAAACAGGTATCCCACCAAAATCATTTCAGTCGAATCGGTTGCCAAGAGAACACTCGCTCATACCTTTGCTCATAAATAACGCTTTCACTGTTAAAAAGTTATCGAGTCCTATGTAGAGCCAATTCCTTAACTCTGCAAGCCTTAACTCTACAAAACCTACATTTAGTCATTATGTTTGACTTGGCCGTTTCTCTGGCGTCGCATAGACACATGGGCTTAATTTAATGTTTTGTCATGCGATATTTCCATAAAACGGCCAAACCATACATAACGACCAAAATGTAGGTTTTTTTAGAGTTAAGAATTGTAGAGTTAAGACTTGCAGAGTTAAGGATATGGTTCTACTTACACGTATAACTTTTCAACAGTAAAAGCGTTATGTATTAGCAAAGGTATGAGCTAGTGTTCTCTAGCCAAGCAATTTGACTTGAAATGTTTTTGGTGGTATTTTATTTCTTTTTGTAAGGTGTCATGGTTCTTTTAATTTATTTGGGCTGTATATCTTGGGCTTCAGCTATTCCTTTTTCTATAGCTCACTCTCTAACTTTGCCTCTCTTCCTTGTTGGCTTGTTATTTGCGATAACTGATAAATCTGAGTATTTATACCCTCTGCAATATTAATGTTTGTGAAACACTTTGATACCAATAGTACTGTAGTGCAGCATTGCTGCTTTACGACAGAATTTGACAAGAGGTTATTCACGAGCACTTCTAGAAACATTTGAATTGTTGAACTAGAGTTGCGAGTGTAAAGCTTGAACTGCTTTTGACTGTACTTGCTCAGATATTTCAAGTATATTAAGTAAGGTTGCACAAAATGAAAGTCTTAATAATTATACCTTATAGAGATACATCATGTGGTGGTATAAAACCCTTAGTGTGCAAGTCAGATTCGCACTTGCCGGATCTTCGGATCATGTATGAACGAACAGTAAGCGACGAATACAACGTAAGTATTAAGTGTTTCTAAAACCTACAGTAAAAAGCTATAAACTACTTAAACTTAGCTTAATGCTTTTCATGCAGTTGAGCAATGGGTCTTTGAAGTTAAAGCTTCTTTACAGATTGCAGATTTTCTCTTTTGTTGACAAAGAACGCACCAAATTTAAAGTTAGCTTTTTTTCAATAGCCAGTTGTACAAAGCATCTTTAAAGCTCCTTTAAGTATATCAAACTCAAAACTCAAGCTTAAAATAGTTTATAGTGTTGTACGTATAGTACTTATCTAGTCCCTGTTTATAGTACACTCGCAAGCTGACACTGTCTGTTTTGTTGACAAAATCGTGTCAGCAATAGATTTAAACTTCCACACTGATCTGTTCTATGTCTTATGTAGGTCTGAAAAAATATAGCTAACGAAACGCTCAAAACTGCACCCGTGGGGGGTTGGGGCTTGGGGGTGAAAGTCACAGATTCCTTAATTTTTCCGTTGTTTGTGCGCAAAGCCCAGCCTACGTACAAAATTTTGGGTTTCTAGGACTTTAGGAAGTATCCAAAAGGTTTTGATGATCATAAATGAGTGAGTCAGTGAGTGACGAAATTAAAGTTTTTTAGGTATTAATAAAATGTAAAGTATATTAGCTAAAGAAACGAAACTCGGTGGATGTGATAAAACTGCTAACATCATCCTAACTTAAAAATTTGGACTCTCTAGCACGAAACGTTTCGAGAAATGGTAGGTAGTTCCTTCTTGTTTCCTTCGTGCTCGTCTTGGCGAGGGCACTATCATGCCTACGTAAATACGTTTGAAATACCGGTAGATATCTGTAAAAAAATGTATCTTATAGGTATTTACAAATACCTTATTTACCCGTGTTTTACCTGTATTAAAATACCGGTTTTCAAGCCCTGATCTGTCATTTTAGAATTTTATCTACTAGTTTGATAAACTGGCTTAACCATACATTAGCTCACCAGTTTGTTCATAACTTAGTTTATAAGTAAAAACAGTATATTGATTTTTCTAGTCTTCAAAAACGTGACCAAGCTTACTGAATTCAATGTCCCAGTTATATCGCGGTAAATCTGGCTAGTTGCGCGTGGGGCATTGTTCGTCTCAAATTATAACAAATGGGGCCATACATCACCTCGACTGCTAAGCCGGCGACGCTGTTCTACTTCTTCAGGGGATCGGGCTTAGCCAGGGTTGCCTGATTACAGATGTGTTGGAATTAGGATCCTTCGAAATACTTTAGTATATTTTTATTCTTTTCGGGGTCACTTGTGCAGGGAAAATTATTATTTGACCTGGAAGTAATTAAGTATGGCTGTTTTTTCTTGAATTCTTGTTAAACAACTAATCTCTCCTATAAATGTATAATTATTAAAATCGTATGACCTCGGGAACATATATTTTTATTTTTTATTTATTCTAAAATGCTAATGCAATCAATCGATTAGCATTGTTAATAGAACTATAATCATAGGTAGTTTACCTAAAAATTAAAATGTTTTCCCATTGGAATTGCTGAAATTCGGAGTTTCAGTAAGGTAATAAGTTAACTCGAAATTGCACTTAAAGGATAATATGTAGTGGAAGTAAGTTTAATGTTTTACTTCTTAAATATTATTTTAAATACATTTTATACAAAATTAAAATGTCAACAGTAATGATAAAATTTATTTTTTGTAATTTTTCGGTTTAAAATGTATTTTTCGTCATCTTCCCTATATTTTTTTTCTTTAATACTATTTTACATATTTAAACTTAATTTTGTCAATAATATTAAAAAAGTCACATTTATATTTACTTCAAACCCACTCATATAAAAGTTTCTAAATACCCTGGAGTAGTAAGTATGTTCCATAGCTTAGTTGTAGCAATGCTGTGAGTTACTCTTGATAGCCAATAAAGACACGGATTTTTTTTTTCGAGGGGAAATCCATTATGGATACCCGGTCGCTGGGGGAAGCGATCGGGTTATGTCAGACTCCACTGACTCACCAACCTCAGCGCATGACGGGTAGCTCTGGGATCTCCTTGGGAACGCGACCAGTGCTACCTGGAAGCGGTAACGCAGTAACTTCGAAGCAAAGGATGGAAGGCATGGATCATGACATGACCGTGACTACTGGAACGAGAAAGGGAAGAAAAATTGCAATAGATTTCATTATTTTTTGCATTATGTGTTCTTTTAAAGAACCAAATTTAATTCAACCGTGAATTCATTAGAAAAACAATTTTTTATATAAATCTGTAACACTCTAGTGACACTATTTATTATACTGTCTTAAATGATAGCAACCCTAAATCCAGTAAGCAGGTGGCGAGGTGCAATCGTTACAGGTAAACCGGTAGATTTCCCCGTGCCCCGGGGTAAGAAGATCCCGGGGCAAAAACACCCGGCGTGTCCCAACTTGCCCCTTCATCGGGTTGGTCACGAGTCCGCATTATTTATTGCACCCACGGAGGGAACTTTAATTGTCTTTGCATTGCGAAAATCTAGGTCGAATTCCACTGAGCTTATAATTTAAAAATGTACGCAACGGAATGAACTTTTATGATATGAAAGATTCTTGGCTTCACGGTCATCAAGTAGTTAACAGCTTTCTCGTTCTATCGCTTACAACGTTTGTATATGTGTACTTGTTTATAAATCTTAACTACTTTTTGGATTAAGATCTCGATGAAACTTTCTATTCGATATTCCATACCGTATCCAATAATGAAGAATTTCAGTTATAAAAATTCTCATTTAACATGATCGTTTGCATATCAGACATACACGTACATTTATCAGGCAGGGCACGTACAGTCAGTACAGTCAGTCAGAGACGGAAGTCGCACTAAGAGTGTCAAACTTAATCTGCTCTTGACTGTACATTCACAAAAAATATTTTAAACGCACAGAAATTATTACACCCTTACAGACCTTTTTTTGGTACACTATCTTAAGTTTTTTACTTAACTTGAAAAAACCTTCAAATTTAATTTAAAAGGAATTGAAAAATGAACCGTTTCCGTTTAATGTGTTGAGTGTCAACGTTTAAAACGTTCTTAATGACGACAATAAGTTTCCAATAAGGAACTGTACACTGCAGCTACTTACATCACGAAAATTTAATAAAACATGTCCATATTCTGCACAATACCCGTGCATGTTGCACTACTGATACGTTACATTGCGGCAACAGAAGTGGTTTATTCTTCAATTCTCCACAAGCGAAACCTTAAAACGCCCTTAGAAACGTGCACGAGAAGCAGTCCCAGATTGCATTACTCGCTGTTGTATATAATTTGGTACGACAACTCAGAATATACAGCCGGAGAGGTATTCTTAAGACGCTCGGAGATATTATGTAAATGCTCATTTCGAATAGTCTGGCTTAATGTGTAGACTGCTGTTGTTTAATATCTACGCCGTAGCGAACGTAAAGTTTACTCGTAGCTAATGTTTGAAGAAATTGCAAAGAATTTATATGAACCTCCTTCGATTAGAAATTGTATCGACGTCATTATGTTTTAATTTAATTTGGGTATCTTGACAGATAGAGACTAGATAGCACAGAAGCGGGACAAGCAGAGTAAATAAAATATTTTAAATTTATCAAAATTATCTTTATTCCTAAGTATCAGAAAAAAAGGACCGTCAAGAAAAACCCGCAACATTTTGAATTGCAGTCTCAATAATCTTAAGGGAATTATTCAGATGGTTCTTGCTTCTTAAATGATCACTTACTACCGCATTTCAAAAATCGACCTCTCAGGCGGGATACCGAGATGTTTCCTGCAATTCGCTTATGATTGTGAGGTTGAGAGTTCCAAGAGAGCTTTTGAATACCTCTGAACAAGATATGACATTGTTTTGCTTTGTACCGCCTCTAGTTGCTTTTAGTACTATCTTAGATGATTGGTTTAACTGAGCTTAATTACACCTGTCAACTAGAATTAGAACGAGAAACGCCGTTGGTGTTTATTGTATTGGGTTTCCAAAATGTTCCTTTTCTTTTTGGGGCAAATAGTAACGCCCAAATCCGTAAATTGTAAGAAACATAAACATTTAATTTGTCCTATCTGGGAACACCTTTATTTTCATATCTCTACATCGATCACACGATCCCATCGTAATGGGTCATCACGGTTTCTCTAATGTCTTAAATTAAATCTTTAATTCAGGTAGGTAGTTCAAGACCATCAAATACGCATTACAATAGAAAATTATTATTACTTTGTAGTCGTATAATTGTTTACTTTTTGAGTGAACCGATTGCAATGAAACAAAGCTTAAATTTTGCAAAGAAATAAGCCAAATTTTTGAAATACTCGTTTGAATCGTTCCAGTTGTTTGTGTATAGTATACACAGTATACTATGAAAGTCCAAACTCCACGCAAACGAAGTAGTGGGCACAGCTAGTATAAGTAATAAATTACTGCAGAACTAAATTAAATTCAATTAATTCGATTTGCGTTTAGCCGGTGATTCCAGTTGCGTTACTTAAAGTTATCTTCTACTTACAGATTTCTGATAACTTTATGACTTTCTTTATTATGACTTCTGTCCTTTCGAAAATGAAAAGTTTGAACTTCCCTATCGAAATAAATAAATAACTTAACTGAGCAAAACAACTAGAGGCAACAACTCGAAGTTTCTCAAACGCTGTTTCTGTTTGACTGCCCCTTCACCGAGTACCCTAGTGCTGTACTAAACTATACGGCAGCAAATTTGATTTATTGCACACGGAACAAAAAAAAAAGTTAAATTAAAATCTGCGTAGTTTTGCTCACGACTTTGACCGTCGGAAAAAATACAAGTTCTTCCTCGGACAAAACTTATGAGACAGACAGGCAAACTACTTTCAAGTCATTTTTGCATTGAAAGTATGTAACTATATGAAATATAAGGCTTTTTAAAACTTCCTACTGCAGATATATTTTTAGTACAGTCAAGAACACATCAAGCTTGACACATTGGACTTTGTACCGTTCTTATTTCAATAGACGTATGGGCTAGAGTCACGCTGCGAGTGTCAAGCTTGACCTGTCGTTGACTGTACCTCTTTTACTCATGATTACGAACAACTTTCATTATGGAACCACATAGAAATCGCAAATCAATACTTAACTCTTAAAATGTAGCGAACAATTTTTTTGTGATTTCAGAATTGGAAAGTGGTACTAGTGGTTCCCAAAAATGGTTCTTTGGGAGAGTTGTTTTTTATTAACTGATTATGCAATTTAAGTTTTAGGAAAGATGTCTCACACCCTGTATATTCAGCGAATGGAGATATATATTTTTTTTTTTTACAAAAAGTGACCGGTTGTTCGTAGCTTATATCAGGAATTAAAATGCGGAATGCATGTGGATGTTGCGGTTGGCAAAGTTGGTTTTATTTAAATGCTATCTATTCAAACAGTAGAGCAGTTGACAGAGAAACAACTTCAGTGCAAAACTAAGCGGAAAGTTGGTGAGTTGCTCAAACGCTGTTTCCGTTTCACTGGCCTTTTCTGTCCGACTGCTTTTACAATTTCATCTCTACTAACTTGATTTTATTTTATACTGAATGTGGGTAGAAACTGATTTCTGATTTTGTTCATGAATGAGTAAATCACCCAAATGCACGTGACTTTTTACATCGCTATATTTGTAATATGCAGGGTGTGAGGGACGGTGTACCAAAAACTAAAAGGGCGTGTTCAGTCAACGAAACTCAACAACTATCCCAAAGAAAAATTTTTTGGAAATAAAAAAATTCTTGACCTCTCCATACAGACTGTTCCATCAGAGTGAGCAATTTGTATGGAGAGGTTTAATTTTGCCAATAGAATTACAATACTTTGGTAGAATTACTCAGCGGACCCTGCACTAAAGCAAACCTTGTATAGTAGGGACCGGAACAACTATTTATTACCCGTCTACAATATTTCAGACAAAACAAAACAAAATGTACAAGATTATTCTATGACAATAAATACTATTAATCTAAACTAAAATCACTGATGATCACAAAAGGAAGACAATACAATTCATTGATGGAAACGAAAAAATAATCAAATTTTTTAAGATTAAAATTACATTAGGTAGCTATCTGACAACAAAGCTTAAAGTTGATAGTTGAAACACAGATCTGTGTGAGTGTTGTATTTGGTATGTGTAATTTAATGTGTATATGAATATTTAGAGCTGTGGATAAAGGAGTCAGTATCCCGGTGATCGCAATATAACCTCTGTTTGTGTGTAATTTAAATTAAGCAACCATCCTTCTATTATTGATTTGAATTCCCGCAGAGTAGAAGTCAAAATATGAGGAAATTAAAGCATATTTAGCAAAAGAAGACGTTTATCAAAAGTAGTTCGAATAGCCATTGATTTTAAAATCCTACGCTTTAGGTGTCGCTCGAAATCTACATTATTGCGAACCGTCTTAAACATTGAGACCACAGCTCTTGGCATGTATAGTTGTCGGACTCACAGAACCTAGGCTTGGCCTCACTGTACAAACTGTCTATAGTAAACCTGAATAGCTTCCTTAACATGACCTTGAGAACGGCTCTTTGGGCCCTTTCAACCGTGATCAACTTAGTATTTGCCGCGCCACCCCAGATTCGAATACAGCATAGGATGACTAACTGACATAAGGTTTTGTACACCAATAGCAAAGTTTCTTTTGAAGCGGCAAGGCTAGGTGACTTCATAGTAAATATTAATTTCCATACACAAGAAGACAATACTCAAATATAGGGCCCGAAAGACAGATACTTGTCTATAGAAACACCTAGATATTTGATACTCGATGTTTGTTGAATGGTGTTACAACCACAAACTGTAGTTTGAGCAGTCGTCATTGCCACTTGCGCCGTCTGACAGGCATTGGAATGCAGTCTAAGAACCATGTTTGCTGGAGGCTTTGAAACACAGGTCTTGTGGAACCCTATGTATTGAGTTGTTCCAACATTTATATTAAAAGGTTCCTATCAAGCTATGCTGCAATAGTTTTTAGGCCACCTTCGGCAGTTTTGCATACTTCCTCCCAGGAATATACTATTAAACGAGCAATATTTGTATATATATATATATTGTAATCGGTTTCTCGAAAACGGCTCTAACGATTTCAATGAAATTTTGTATACAGGGGTTTTTGGGGGCAAAAAATCTATCTAGCTAGGTCTCATGTCTGGGAAAATTCGTTTTCTCCGTCTTTTTTAATATTTCTTAGCGCGTTTTAGTGCGTTCAAGAAACTTACAGCGCCATCTGTTGTTGAGTAGCATAGCTTGCTCACCCGATATTTTAATCATACAGAGCATAGCTCGGTCACCCAGGTACTAAGGATAAAGCTTCAAAAGCGTCGAACCCAACACGCTGCCCTAAGGCACTCCAAAATTCACCGATTCAAGTTGTTCAGTTTCTTTAACGGTGCACTCTCTTTCAGTTATTGGTACACCGAACACCGTCCCTTACACTCTGTATATAGGGTGACTTGTAATAGGTTCGTGATAGAAAAAGGTATGAATGTAATCAGGATACTGAACAACTTTCCCCAAGGAACATAGGTCGAAATACGAAAATCAAGTTTTGACCTCCCATAGAAACTGAATCAGCTGATTGGGCATTTTGTATGGGAGGTCAAATTTGGTTTTTCGTATTTTGACCTATGTTCCTTGGGAAAAGTTGTTCAGTATCATGAGTATATGCATAGCTTTTGCTATCAAGAACTAATTAAAAGTCACGCTATATAAAGTGTAATTCTAAACACGCAAAACCTCTTGGGGGTTAGTTTCACCCATGTGACTGAACAACTTTTGTTCCACAACTTATGGAAACTTAAATAAAAAAAAATAAGATTCCCCAAGAAAATTGACCGGATAAGATTTTTATTTTGAATGAAAATAGTTTTTTTATTTAAGTTTCAAAAAATTTGATAACAAATTTGTTAAGTTACATGGGTGAAACTACCACCAGAGAGGTTTTGCGTATTTAGAATTACACGTTGTCTTTTCTTTACTGCACATAGGTAAAATGAATGACATTATGATGATGCTATGTAATGACTTCTGATCCGGTTACACAACTTTTTTGTGCGAGTTCAGTACTTTTTCTTTGAAATAAGGAAGAAATTAGCATCCCTTGATACCACCAATTAAGTAGCTTCTAAGAAAGTTTTAATAAGTTAACTTTCCCCATCTATTCGCTTAAGTCAATATTACGACGACCATCTAACTTGCGACTTGCGGATCCATCACGTACTTACCTAGTCTAAGACATACCGTTACCATGGCAACTGAACACGTCTCACCACACGTAATCTTACGAAGCCCCACGCGTTGCGCCCTGTCGCACCATATCGCATTTTCCAACTCATAAAACTGAGTGGATTTGGCGACATTTCAATAACTTTATCGTGTGCACCTTCCGGCGAGGATTGCGGCAGAGGTGTTGAGGTTGATACACCCTTAAGCTGTAAATAAAGAAACCAAGTTTTATGGCTTAAGTTCTCACGAATTGCGAGCATCTCTACTTTCTGAAGAATCAACCTTTATAAGTTTCGTACAGAGAAATTATAAAAAAGTTTACAGCTGATATGAGCATTTTATTTTCATTTTATTTATTAATTTGCATACATGTATGAATTAAATTACAGTTCAAGTACATGTACCCCTTTTGGGCATTGCAAAATGTAGGAGGCATGCATTTTAGCTAATAATAACTTATAATTATGTCTATATCATCTAGATCTAAACCGAGTTAACTTTTATTTCAATTATAAAGAAAGCAAAGAGAATTATAAAATTGCAAGTAATTAATTATAGTATTTTAAATATATCAAGTCATTATAAGTAAAAATTTAAATAAAATAAATTTATAAAAGAAAGTCAATTCAAAATATTACATGTCAATATAAAAATAAGTAATGTCAATAAAAGTAAGAAGGTAACCTATTCAATGTCGTATTATTTTTTTAATGTTAACTTACTTAAATTAAACCTATTTACAATTGCAGTCTTCAAAAAATTCATTGACTGAGTAATAACCCTTTTTTTGTAGCAACGTTTTTAATTGATTGCAGAAAGATTTTCCTTTAGTTTCTGATTTAATACTGTCTGGGGATTTTATTGTAAATTTTAGCGGCTTTATAGTAAGGTCCTTCTCTAGTCATGTGCATTTTCTCTTCTGGCATTTCTACTCGTAGCATATTTCGTCGTCGAGCGCTTTTGCAATTTTTGAATTCGTCCATATTCTTTTTTACAAACATCGCGGCTTCCAAAATAAAAATTGATGGAAAAGTTAATATTTTTTCTTCTATGAAATACGGCCTACAACTATCTCTCGGCTTAATGTTGAATAAAATTCTTATGCATTTTTTTTTGTAAGATAAATACATCGTGTGCGTCAGTGCTGTCCCCCCACAACAAAACACCGTATCGCAACCATGCGTAGGCATACGCATAGTAGGCAGCTAGGGACGCTTCGCGGTATGTATTTGTTTTTAAAATTGAAAGTGCATATGTGAATTGTGACAGTTTGGATTTAATTTTTTGCACATGTGCCTTCCAAGTTAAGTGTGTGTCTACACTGATCCCTAGAAGGTCGTATTCATTCGCCTCTTCAATTTTTAACATATCTGAAATTGATTTTAAATTTAGAATACTCTCTTACAATTAAGCACACGCAGATTAAGCATAATTTTATATCGGAATATTATCGAGGGTGACACAGATATCCTCGCAAATAATCGCTATATGATATTGACTCTCACCGCCTTTATTGCATTTTTACTCGTTTATGGAAAACGTGAGCTGAGCACATCAAACAAGAATTTAAATTAAAAAATGCATGCGTTTATCCTTAACTTTTGTTTTAATCAAAGTTCTTCGTTTCAAAGAAGGCAAAAGCTAAGATTAACTCGAACTAAAAGCTTTATAGCAGTCTGAACAGCCTGAAGCTCCAACTGCGGTGTAAAATTGAATCTAAGTCCTTAGTAGTCAGATAAGAAGGCAGTAAGTCTGCATCAACTTTGCTCTTAAACTATTTTTGACCGAAGCCTTTTAAAGCGTTCGGTCGCCATATTTCTTTTTCAATAACATGCAAATCTCCAAGATGCGCTTGCAGACTGTTCCCGTAGTAAAATATTGGACTTAATCTTCTTACCTGAGGTGAGGTGTTCCAAACTTGAATCTGTGCGTGTTAGGTGAATTTAAATAATATCAAGAACCCGCGAATGTGTGAGGAGATGTTTGTTCAAGTTGCAAGTCAGGAACTGCCAGGAAAGATAAACAACTCAGGGGTGTTATATTTTGTTTGTGTTGAGCAATTTATTCACGAGTGTGCATGGCTCTTCAAACAGTAGTAAAGGAAGTTTTCTTTCATCTCAGATTTTCAGTAGACAAATTATTTATTTACATCTTACGTGATACGTCGTGATGCACATAATTGTACATTGCTCACCGAGAAGAGAAAGGGACCGAGTCCCGACGAAGTTGTAGTTTGAGGTGGGAATCGGACTTTCTTTCATGTGATGCATGGTGCTTTTTACTTCATCGAAGGAGAAAAAACCGATATAAATTGAATACAAATTGATCTTCTGTTCCATTTTTATTAAAATGGCGTTCACATATCTTCATTAGAAAATTTCGCCAATGTCATAGCTTTTCATTTTGTTTTCATTGTTATGCTTTTCTTTTTTTAAATTCTTTCTGAAAAGTGCAAGTGGCCAGTAGCATTTTGCGGACTTAGAAATAAAAACTCTTTGGCTTCCGGCATTATAATATGTAAAGAAGGACATTGACCTAAATAAAAAAAAGGACGTTAGAAATTAATTTTCAAACTTAATTTCACCCCGCATATTTGTACGATTGCAATGACGTACATTATTCCTCATGTAAAAATAATGGCTTTGATACTTTCTTAGCAGGTGAAGTATAAAATATGTTTTTTTAGGAGAAATGAATTTCCTTGGTAGCATCCAATCGAGTATTATTATTTTATTTGTTAGATAACTTTTTATTTTCAATAGTGGTCAAACATTTACACGCGAAATCGCTTCGGAAATTACTTATACCTTCCGTGCTTAATCTTATTTTCACAGCTTTATTATTTTGTCTGTAGACACAGAATATACACGGAAATATGTATTAACTAAAGGGTGTAAATCTGCCCGTGAAACTGAACAACTTTTCCTATGGAACATAAGTCGAAATACGAAAAACCAAATTTGACCTCCCATACAAAATGTGCTGATGCAGTTCGTACGGGAGGTCATAAATTGATTTTCGTATTTCGACCTATGTTCCTTGGGAAAAGTTGTTCTCTTTCATGGACAAATTCACACACCCTTTAGTATTATTACTCCTTTCCGTTACAATTTCTATAATAGTACAGTCAAGAGCACATCAAGCTTGACACATTGGACTTTGACCTTTCTTATTTCAAGAAACGTACGGGCTAGAGTCGCACTGCGAGTGTCAAGCTTGACCTGTCGCTGACTGTACATAATGATTTTGCATGCTCGTCTATCAATGTTTTCTTGTTTATTAAACTTTTTAGTCCCATCAAATTTTCCCTATGACTCCTTTGTGTAAGCCATTAGCAAATCGAGTGAGGGAGTCCAATTGGATTTAATTCGACGACAATAATGGATACAAATGTCGTTCTCCCCTTCGAGTTTTCATACGTTCAAGTTCGAATTGGTGGGAGTTACGAGTATTCAAAGCACTCTGCTCAATTGATTCCGCCAAAAAATCTAACAAATGTAGATTGAAGTTAGTACAGAAATTTTGTGTTCCGTTTTCATCATGCGGTTGCATATAAGTATAAGTAGGGATGATAAAAGTTCCTTTATTATCCAACGTAGGGAGTGGTGAAATAACAGAAAAAACTAAACTAAACAGCTTCCTTATCAGGTTCTTAGTCATACAATCAAATACAGTTAAAAGAGCGCAAGATTTTTTTCTTATCGCTACTTAATTTCCCACTTGATATTACATAATTTCTGACGTCATAGCGATGACGCCTGGGTCGTAAACTAAATAAAATACTGTTTCCAGCTAAAAAGAGACCTGCAAGTTGCTGAAAATCGAAAACCTTTAGTGTGCACTTTAGGGTGCAGTTATAAATTTGTAAAAGACGAGACTAAGCTGTGACGTCATAGCTATATGATTTCATGCAAAATATCTGGATCATTTTCGTTTTGACATTCAATAAAGAGTAGTTCATTTGACTAGGTTGTCCTCTTGGTTGTCCTCATACCTCATGATACTTGGAGGAAGAGTCAGGCGCGCACTCGAACTTTGAGCATACGTAAATGAGCAACACCTAAACAAAGAAATATAAAAAAGAATAAACGCCGACCTTAAAGTCTTCTTTGTTTACAAAGAAATTTAGAATTTCAGATCCCCGGTTTAAAGCTAGAATAAGACAAAAATCCAAAAAAAGTTGTAAGTGACAAACTTAATTCTAATCCTTCATACATAACGCATGATGTTCATGAAACAGTTATGCAAGCTATTATTTGTTCCCGTTAGGGGTAATCGGGCAGAAGGCATTAACCCGACGGAGCCGTTTTGTTCTCATGAAATATGCAAAAGACAAACAGAGCTGGAATCGCTGTATCGAGTCACGGTCGTGGCTCATGCTATGCCAAGCTGGGTCATCATGGTTTGACAATATATGATAAGAAGATGCTAATAAGTTGGTTATCGCGTAGGTACGTATTATAGTCCAACGGCTCCTTTTGTAACTGTGATGCATTTAAGTTATAAAATTATATTTGGACAGCAGCACAGAATATACCGTGTTTGCACTGCTGTGTTTCGGTTTGAAGAAGTCAGTGAAATTACCGGCACATGAGACACATTATCTTAGTCTTCAAGGTGGGCAACGTGTTTTGCTGTCTAATTAGTGATAAGACAGTGGGCTCTATGGGCGTAGGTGACCACCAAGGAATTTGGAATTAGTTGTTTTGGTGACCACTTACCATAAGGTGGCCGACCTGCTCGATTGCTCTCTTGTTACATAAAAAAACAAATTAATCATTTACAAAATATATGTCATCCCATCATCATCATATAAGAGAAATAGCCCAGTCATAGAATAAATATTATTACTAATAATAATTATTACTAATAATAATTACTATTAATAATAATTACTATAAGCCTAGGTTAAGAATAATTCCCTCTACAGAGAAATATCCAGTATTAAGTGAAAGTAAGTATAGACTCTCTCTAAGTATACACTACAATACGCTTAATATGAAACTATAAACATATGATATTACCTCTTTTTGAATAAATAAAGAGTAACAATCCGGTAACAATTCTTCGTTGTTGTATTTCTCACATTTATTATTTTTTCATGTAAGATGAGGTGTCATTAGGTTATTGTGGCACTCTGGTAATTTCCTTTTAATGAAGACAAATTGATTCTCTATGGGACGACGTTTTCTCGAAGTTGGAACTAAAGAAAATCGTCGCTGAATAATTCTCTGAGTAATGATCGTAGTACGTTAACCTACTTAGGTACTTCTTAATATCCTGCCTACTTGGATCATAAGTAAAATCAATTAAAACGTTTTTTAAAACATTCATATCGAGTTTTAATAAATTATTTTACCATCGGCTTCGGCGGAGGGTGATGTAACAAATTTTATATTACGACTTTTTGGAATAAAAAATAATAATATACGCAAAAATAATTTTTGTCTCCCCGTACAAATTTTTCTAATCAGTTGATATTATTTTACGGATTTCCAAAAGCCGTAACACAAAAGTAGTTGCTCGTTCTCAGAACTCGAACCATTTAACTTCTCGTTTCTTCTTAGCGTTTCGAGCAAAGGCAACCAAAAATAATTATCTAGCCACACTCGTCGTGGCTTTAAAATGATTTTCACGTAGCCATCGGTATTACACATATGTAAGTATTAGTTGCATACAACAAAGAAAAAAATACTTCTACTTTATTTTTATGTAATTTTTCTTTACAAAGATTTAGAACACTCGCCAAACTAAGCTATCTTAGATAAGCATCAGCAAGCAGCTCCACTAAGGTATGGCAGAAGGTAAACAAGCGACAAGTGCGACAACTTACTTTAGCTCATGAATATTCACGCTCCTGAGTACTACAGCAATACTGGACTTGAGCTTTGTAAGCCTGCCCTAATTCTACGAAGGCGATGCTTTGGCCCTCACTAAACTAAACAGCTTGAAATAATCACAAAGTGCTCAGAGCTCAGCTCTTGACTTTCTTGTTTCAAATTATGATTTGAATAGAGCAAGTAGAGTATAATTTTGAACCAATAGAAGGCCCATCATTTGTACCTAAAACCAAACTTACACAGAAACTTTCGAAAGGATGTATTGATATCACAAGGTGTAACTATTCAAGTTCAACTTAAAACGACCAAAAATGTTTGTATTATTTATTATTTACTGTATTGTAAGGTTGATAGTTAGCCTAACTAAACCTAGATATTATCTCTATCAAACGGCAATTTTGAAACAATATTATAGTAACAAATAAAAATCCCATGTTCCACCCGCCGCGGACTCGTACGGTTGTGATAATCTACGCTCCCGAGTTAGAAATTGATTTTCTTGTGAAAATGCCATCGGGTGTGCGCCAAACCGATACCGCGATGATAAAGACTAGTTTGTCTAACCTGGAAACTAAAGTTAGTGCCCAAAGTAACGAGATTTGTGCCCTAAAATCTCAAATAACGAAATTGATTTTACTAGTTGAACGGTCAAGTGAGGGTAAACAAATAAAATGTGACAAGTGCAAGCAATTGCGCGCCGCGAATGACGAATACCTGACTGCCACAAGTGCGAGCGAGACGGAAGATTCACCTGTACCGGCGAGTCAGAAAAGGACGAAGAGAAAGCGTAAACATACTTCGATACAAGAACAATTGACGACCAAAAATGCAAGACACCAGCCTTCCGGGCCACCTAAACAAATACCTGAATGTAGGAAATCATCATCCCATGAACCAGAAACATTGCTGACCCCAACTAACAAGACCGGCGGAAACGGGGACCTAGGACTAAGCCATAAGGATGAAGAACCGTTTATACTTGTTCAACGTAAGCGACAAAAAAAGCAAAATAAACGACCGAATAGGCAAGTTGTTCGGTGTAGTGGAGACTCGAGCGAAGTGCTCTGTGCTGCTGATAGGTCTAGATACCTACATGTATGGGGCGCACGGCCCGATACTACAGAAAATGACGTTATTACCTTCCTTAACTCAAAGAAAAAATCTGAATCGCTATCAAGATAACGTCTAAACGTCATACTGAGTACGCTTCTTTTAAAATTGGCGTTCCGGCTGACATATATGAAGAATTTCTCTCTCCGCACTTTTGGCCTAAAGGACTGTGTGCCGAACGCTGGCTTTTTCGTCTCGAGCGAACAGAGCAACTTCAACATTCTCAAGAGAAACCAAAAAACAACAAAGCTTAACGTCTACTACCAAAATGTGAGGTGGTTAAGAACTAAGCTATTTGGGTGGCGGACTAATCTCTTATTATCACATGACATGCACTTAGTCGCGGCTACAGAAACAAACTTAGACGGGTCAGTGACTGACGCCGAGCTGGGTGGTGCTGGCGGCGAGTGGACGGTGCTGCGGCGCGACCGGTGCGGGCGCGACGGCGGCGGTGTGCTGCTAGCTGCGCGCGCGCCGCTTGTGCTTGAGCGCCTCTCACGCTACGAGACAGAAGACGGAGAAGACCTCTGGGCCAAGCTCCAGCTCGGCGGTCACTACATTTACGTGTGCGTTATGTACATACCGCCTAAGTCCAGTGATGATACATACATGAAGTGGTTCGAAAATGTAGAAAAAGTATGTTTGGCGCACTCGCCTTCTAAGATTTTAATTTTTGGTGACTTAAACTTATATAATGCTAGTAGTAATACCAACAATTATTTCAACTGTTTCAGCACACTTTGTAATTTAGAGCAATATAACCAAGTGATGAATTCGAACGAGCGTGTGCTCGATGTGGTGATGACAAGCCCAGAGCTGAGCAGCGCGGTCTGTGTGCGCGCCGCCGAGCCCGCCGAGGTGATAACCAGAATTGATGCTCATCATTCACCCTTAGTCGTGAGCGTCGGGTACAGCTTTTCTAAGGAGGTAACAACTCTTGCTCCCTCTAACATCCCCATAGAAAAAGACTGGAACTTCCAGAAAGGTGACTACTATGCACTTTACTGTATGATTAGGGACATAGACTGGAGTGTTTTGTATACTTTTTCTGGGGTAAATGAAGCGTTAGATTGGTTGTACAAAATAATATATTCGATTTTTGACCAATGCATTCCCAAAAAAGTCAGAAAGAATTCGTCCCAACGAGTGTACCCAGTCTTTTACACGAGTAGTATAATTCGTGCTATTCAAAATAAAGCGGAAACTCATCGTTATTGGAAGCAAACAGGAGATACCCAAGCGCGTAGGGACTTTGAAAAAATGCGTTCTCAAATCAAGGAAGTTATAAAGAAAGCACATTCTAACTTTACAAATAGAATTTCTGTAAATCTTTGTAAAAATCCAAAGGAATTTTGGCAATATGTAAACTCTCTTCGCAGCCCTGGCGGTCTGGAGCCGCGCGTGACGCGGGGGACGGACGAGTACACGGGGGCGGGGGCGGCTGGCGCGTTCGCGGAGCACTTCAGCTCCGTGTTCTTGCCGGACGCCCCCGCGCTCGACCCGGCCGTCGCCAGCGCCACCGGCCCGTCAGACGGCCGTCGCGTCGACGTGCGCGCGTTTAGTCGCACAGACATACGTCGTGCTCTCATTAAACTTAAGCCAGGTACCTCTCCCGGGCCTGATAATATACCAGCCTTCATATTAAAGGGCTGCGTTGATGAGTTAATTGACCCAATACTATTCATATTTAATCTTATATTGAATACCGGTACCTATCCATCTATCTGGAAAAAGTCGCGAGTGACACCTATTCCTAAGTCTGGTGATAAAACCAAGGTCGAGAACTATCGCCCTATCGCAATACTTTGCGCTCTAGCTAAGGTATTTGAAACTACACTTCATGCACGCATTTTACCTCAGTGTATGCCGTACGTTACCCCCGCTCAGCATGCGTTCCTTCCGAAGCGTTCCGTGGTCACCAATCTAATAAAACTAGTCGATCAAATTTCAAGTGAATTAGACAATAAGGGGCAGGTAGATATAATCTATCTAGACTTCCAAAAAGCATTTGATCGTGTCCATAACGATATACTGCTACTTAAGTTAGGAGCTATGGGTTTCACTCCAAAACTATTAAAATTGTTTGCTAACTATTTCTCTGACCGGAAACAGTACGTGAAGTATGGTTCACATCTTTCTGATTCCTACAACACCCGATCAGGTATAAGTCAGGGATCGAACCTAGGTCCCCTCCTGTTTGTGATTCTAATTAACGACTTACCAGAGGTAGTTCGCAAATCCTCTATTACAATTTTTGCAGACGACGTTAAGCTGCTTATGCCGTGTAAAACACAAGCCCACTGTGACGCGCTTCAGAGTGACATCAACGCAGTCCATGAATGGAGCATACAAAATAAACTTTACTTTAATCCAAGTAAATGTGAGATGATGACATTCACTAGGTCCACACAACCTATCGTGTCCCAATACACGGTGGGCGGTGTGGACATAGCGCGCGTCCAGCGGGTGCGAGACCTGGGTGTGTTGTTCGACCCCCAACTTACCTTTCGCGAGCACGCGCAGAACGTCACCGTCGCTGCCAACCGCCGGCTCGGCTTTGTCCTAAGGAACGCGGCTCCGCTGAACCCTGCAGCGACCCGTACCCTTTACACGGCCCTGGTCCGTAGTATCCTAGAAACGAACTCGGTAGTATGGAGCCCCCATGAAGATAAATATATTCTTATGCTGGAGCGAGTCCAGAAAAAGTTTCTTAGGAGTATGTATAAAAAAGAGTACACGTATTACCCGTACATGTATCCTACACTCTTTATCCAGGGTCAGCTGGGTTACCAGTCACTTGAAGTGCGCAGATCTCTGGCCTTGGCCAAATTTGTCATAAATATTGTTAACAATAAGATAGACAGTGTACTGTTAGTGAGCATGTTCCTCTCACTGGCTGTACCCGACATGAAGCGCACTATGTACCTGCGCCCGCGAGCGTGCGGCCCCCTGGCGGTCCCCGCGGCCCGCACCGCTCATCACCAGCACTCGCCCGCGGCCCGCGCCGCCAACCTGCTCAACTCTGTGCTCATCGCAAGCCCACAGTGTGACTTGTTTACATCTGGGATTGTATGTTTGATGAGGGAATGCCAGCGAGTATGCGAGATGAATGCAAGAGTGACAACCATAAATTGTAATTAATATTAGAATTATTGACATAATAATGTACCTTAACGATTTTTTATAGATTACTTTAATGATTTTTTTAAAAATATTGACTAATATATATTTTTTTAAAATATTGACAACTATACTAACCTGGAGTTAGTCATTAATTATTGTTGAATCGTTTTTATAACGCTTTGGTTTTTCAAAAACTGTTATGTTATGAAATTTTAATAAACAAATTTGAATTTGAATTTGAATCCCAATTCGTTTGTATGAAAATATAAAAGTACAAAATTGAATTAGAATTCTACGAAGCTTTAAATAAAAGAAAGGAAGAAAGAAGACCGTAAAAGCACAGTAAAGATTCACCGATGCTAATTTCGTTAAAAGCTGATCGTTTTAGAAAATAAATCTCAATCGGATTACTTTTACACTTTGGATTATTTTTATTTTGAAATACATTCTATGTAGCCAAATATTTATTGCTATTTTATTTATCATAGCTCATAAAATAATTTTTTCTCCCTACTACTGGAATAAATAAATAAATCTTATGTTTCAAAAATAATGAGTAGCATTTTCTTTTCTACTTTAAAAGTGGTGTTAACAGGGCATCCTATATTAAATCCCCTAAAGTTATAGGACAATAGCATTTAAGTCGGACTCTAAACACGTGTCAAAATCGTGACATCGCTTTTGACATTATAAACGGGAGTTGCAATAAAATAACCGTTTGATATGGGATCACGATATTCACAATAGGGAATACAATAAGCCTATGAGTCTATTGCTGTGCAATACGCGTGACGAATCCCTGTCTATGTCCTTTCCAAAAGGGATTGAAACGACATTCGGAAAATGTTCTCTTTAATTTAATATTCATTGACGCTTCAGTGGTAGCGTCAAAAATGTAGTCTGATAGCTTTACAGGAATGTATGTAAGTTTTAATACTAGTTGTTCATGAGGTAGTGGATTCATGTCGCAATCGCAATAGGGGAAAGCATTGATGTAAAAAATACAATTAAAGCCCATCTCCTGTTATCGTAGCGTGAAATATACGAATATTGTTGACGCGTCTGCCCGTTATGCCTAATAATATTTGATTTGCTCCGGTTTTCGTTTCATTTTGTTGTACGAGTATAGTTGGTGTAGAGTGGATTTTATACTTCACCTGCTAAGAAAGTACCTAAGTCCTCTTTTATAAATGAGGAAGAATGTACGTCATTATCAATCGTACAAATATGCGGGATGGAAAATTGTTTGAAAATCCATTGTTAACGTGCTGAGCGGGATGGAACATCCATTTCTAACCATAGATTTATATAGTCAAGATAGGGTCTTGGGAACAAGTGGTTCAAAATTTCCCCATACAAGAAAAAAAAGCGCCATCTGTGAAAGATTGCGTGAAGTACGTTGTGTAGTACTTCAAGGAGGTCTTTGTTCTGAGGTCGGTGCTAAATACACGGAATGGAAGTAATATGACGGGAAAAATAAAACAAAGTTTTTACTGTTATATACGTGACTTAGGCCTGGTTTTTCAGTGTTATTCATTAGATTATAGCAAAAAACAATAAGAGTAAGTAATTTTTTAACTAAGAAAATGAATCATCGTTTCATTTTTGTATGTAGTCGCGCGTTTCGCGTGGTCCGCTCCTCAGAACAAATACCTCCTTGCTCGTCCGCTCAGATAAAGTTGATAATTTGTGACTGACATTTGTTGGTCCACAATGTCAGATTGTGGACCAACGAATTGGAGACAGTGTAACGCACAGAAAAATAAGGGTACTTAGAAGGAGGATTAAAGAAATAATTCGTCACAAGGTAGCGAAGGCGTCGTTCTATGGATTTGACAGGTTATTTTGAATATTTCCTAGTGATCATTGATAATTTGACATAAAAAATTGGGACATGTTGGCAGATGTCATCCCATAGTAAAATAAATTAGCAAGGTATCTATTCCGAGCGAAGCAAGGAGGTCCGAAATCTTTGGTGTAACGTGCCGATGGGCCAGTACTGATATATAAGTAAATGTTTCTAACATAATTAGGGTTCCGTACCTCAAAAGAAAAAAACGGAACCCTTATAGGATCACTTTGTTGTCCGTCTGTCTGTCTGTCTGTCTGTCAAGACCCTTTATCTCACGAACGGGTAAAGGTATCAGGTTGAAATTAATAATATATATAAGGATCCATGAACCACACAAGATCTGAAAATTTCAATTTTTTACAATGACGCAATCAAAAGATATGGCATTTTATGTCCTCATCTCCATACATTTATGCAAAAATGCAAAACCTACAGGGTACTTCCCGTTGACCTAAAATTATGAAATTCGGCAAGAAGCTAGGTCTCACAGTACAAATAATGAGAAAAGTCTGAAATCATTAAATATTACATTTTTTCTCACAACTAATGGTAACCAATTGTGGTGAGCTCCCGTTTCAAGAACATTCATATAAGAGAGGGGTCAAGTTGGATGGTCGCTGAGGCGATTTTTGTTTTAGTTCTATTTTAAAAACGGGAACACATGCAAACTTGAAAATTGGTATGTTTATAGTGCATAATCTATAAAATAACAACAAATAATAAAATATAGTCAAGCTCGTGTCGGACTAAAAAAAATCTAGCACATTAACTTACTGAAATTTCAACTAATACAATTATGATTATGTGGTGGTACGGAACCCTCTTTGAGCGAGTCCGACTCGCACTTGGCCGGTTTTTTTTTTTTTAGGTCAATGTCGGTCGATGTCCAAACACATCATGATGGCAAAAGTCAAAAAGTTTTTATTACTTAGTCCGCGAAATGCTACTGGCCATTTGCGCTTTTCCCTAAATAAAAAACAAATATTAATAAAAAACTTTTTTGAAATTGGCGAAATACTCGTGAAGAGATTTGAACGCCATAAGAAAAATATTAGAAGAAATTGAAGTTCTGAATCTTCAATTTTGTGTCGTTTTTAGGGTTCCGTACCTCAAAAGAAAAAAACGGAACCCTTATAGGATCACTTTGTTGTCCGTCTGTCTGTCTGTCTGTCTGTCTGTCTGTCAAGACCCTTTATCTCACGAACGGGTAAAGGTATCAGGTTGAAATTAATACCATATATTAAGATCCATGAACCACACAAGATCTGAAAATTTCAATTTTTTACAACGACGCAATCAAAAGATACGGCTTTTTATGTCCTCATCTCCATACATTTATTCAAAAATGAAAAACCTACAGGGTACTTGCCGTTGACCTAAAATTATGAAATTTGGCAAGAAGCTAGGTCTTACAGTACAAATAATGGGAAAAGTCTGAAATCATTAAATATTACAACTTTTCTCACAACTAATGGTAACCAATTGTGGTGAGCTCCCGTTTCAAGAACATTCGTATAAGAGAGGGGTCAAGTTGGATGGTTGCTGAGGCGATTTTTGTTTTAGTTCTATTTAAAAACGGGAACACTTACAAACTTGAAAATTGGTATGTTAATAGGGCATAAGCTATAAAATAACAACAAATAATAAAATTTGGTCAAGCGCGTGTCGGACTCAAAAAATCTAGCACATTAACTTACTGAAATTTCAATTAATACAATTATGTTTATGTAGTGGTACGGAACCCTCAGTGCGCGAGTCCGACTCGGACTTGGCCGGTTTTTTTCCCTATGTGAAGTACAAAGCACTATGCATCACTCGAAAGAAAGTATGAACCTCAATACACCTCGGGTGTATTGAGGTTCCTTTAGGAATCGGTCCCTTTCTCTTCTTGATGCGCAATGTACTATTTTATTTTCTTCAATATTTTTGATTTTCTTTTAAATTCTAGAATCTAGATGTTCAATTTATTCCTAAGTTGCTTTTTGACACTGAAGACTAACATATTTTCCTAAACACATACATTTTACATGTAAAGTGTGAAAATCATAGGAAAGAGTCTTGGATTGTTGGATTAACAATATTTGTTTGAACGAACCTACAGTCTTACCTTCTTTTATGAGTAGGTACTAGCACATTAATAAAACAAATTACCATTCAAAAATCCAAATATTAAAAACGATACAATAGAAAGCAGATTTGCTACCACGTGCTGCATTTCAACGGCTGTCAACTGACAGATGACATGACAAGTGAATGACAATGGGGCTACTGTGCACAATGACGTCATTGACAGCGCGACGGCAGTGGGATCGCAAAAAATGGAGTGGGGTCGTGTGGACGCGGCTTAATTTATTCGCCCATGACCTTTACTAACTGAGCAAGCTGAGATTAAGGTGCACAGTCACTGCAGATTAAATATGTACTGCGTTTTTGCGTTTCATACTCCAAAGGCATGTTTTTATAATTATTTCAATTGGTAAGTTAGGAGAAATCATTACTTTGATTTGTATTAACAGAGTTTAGCTGATACTTACCTATACAAATTTTCATTTCGTTTTATTATAAAGGGTGTAAGGGACGGTGTACCGAAAACTGAAAGAGTGTGCTCAGTCAACGAAACTGAACAACTTTCCCAAAGAAACATATGTTGGGAAATGAAAAAAAAATTGACCCCACCATACAAATTACCCACTCTGGTCGAAAAGTTTGTAAGGATAGGTCAATTTTTTTTCTTCATATCCTAACATATGTTTCCTTGGGAAAGTTGTTCAGTTTCGTTGACTGAACACGCCCTTTCAGTTTTCAGTACACCGTCCCTTACACCCTGTATAAGGTCGTAATGAATGGTAAACATAATTTTAGCGTGTTACTCTGATCATGAAACTGAACAACTTTCTCCAAGAAACATAGGTCGAAATACGAAAAAAGAGTTTTGACCTTCCATAGAAACTGCATCAGCTGTTAGCGCATTTTGCATGGGAGATGAAATTAGTTTTTTGATAACGTTGTTCAGTTTCATGGTCTAAGTAACAAGCTAAAATTATATTCACTATTTCAGTAGGACCCTACATAAGGCGTAGCATTTTTATAGAAACTGTTTTAGATTCTCATAGCTTGAGAAAACTGTAAGTTGGTTTATGTAATTATTAGGGAAATGAAAAATTGTAAAAGCCTAATTTTCTACATAGATCATAAAATTTAAATAAACGATAGCAAAATAAAAACACGAAGTCTGATTAAAACTCTGAAATTAATTGCGCGTTGTGCAGCCTCATTGAAAATAAACGAGTGCTTTTGTAACAGCAAGCTATGATCATTTCGTTGGTTTTGCCTCGGTCCGTTTGATTGCTCTTCCGCAGATCTGTCAGAGTGACAAAGGGCGAAAGTTAATTTAAGTACAGAGCAAATTAAAATGGATTAAAAACAAATGAAACTGGAAAGCTGAAAGACGAACCTTTAGGTAGAGTATACTTTATCTGATGCTGAAAAAAAGTAGGTACGGTCAACCGCTTGTCGGTAGAAACTTTTTCACCTCTATTACCACGCTATAAGGCCCAAAAGTGTTTCTACTGATGTGCTGTTGAGTGTACTATTAACATATGAAAATATTGTGGCGAAAGCAAACGTCCTGCGATTCAATTCAAGCAACACTATGATCATTTCGTTGGTTTTCCCTCGGTCCGTTTGATTGCTCTTTCGCAGATCTGTCAGAGTGACAAAGGGCGAAAGTAAATTTTAAGCATAGAGCAAATTAAAATGGATCAAAAACAAATGAAAGTGGAAAGCTGAAAGACGAGCGTTATACTTTATCTGATACTGAAAGAAAAAAGTTGGTAAAATTAATTAATTGGCGAAAACGAGGTATACAGTGCCGAAAGCAAACGTTCTGCAAAAAAATTCAAGCAACATGCTAGACCAACAAAGCAAATAATTCGGACTCGTTATTCTACGTCTAAGAAAATGTGGTGTATTTACTACGAGGCTATGAAATCGAGTGACAGGGTTAGAAATTGTGTAATAAGATAAGAGAACGTTGTGGCGTTAAAGAAGATGAAGTGACTAATAATAATAAACATTAATAAGAAATGAAATATTAATAATTAGTTAATTACCTTAATGCTATATATGGTTTCTCCCGTGGAGAGGATGAATAAACGAAGATTGACGAAACAGATCCACCAGGCGACACTGAATGGAAACTTTGAAAGGGGAAGGCCTCGGCGAACGTTTTAAGACCAAATTCAGAACGTTCTTAATAAAGACCAGGTTAAAAGTACCCTTAAACGACGAGCGTGTATAAAAGGGTCGATAAAAGTAGAGGAAGCGAGGGAAATATCTATCTCAAGATCGTAGCAGGTGGAGAGCTGTGGCTTCTTCTTACCCCGACGGAAAAGAGGCCTAACTTTATGTATGCCCCCAGTGTGTAAAAATATACCCCAAATAGCACTATATTGGCAATGATAGTGAAAAGGAAATACACACCTAGACAAAAGCTAATACGTAGAACTATTGAATCGTGAGTTGCGTTGCGTCCGCTCCAATAAATTGCGGCCCTACATCGCGTCGTCCGACCGCTCACGTGGAACTAACTCACTTGTTTCATTCCTCCACCACTTTTCATGTAAAAGCTTTTTATTTCTTGTTTTGAGAGCTTTTTTTGGACTCATAGTAATATTAAGAACATACTGTATATATTCATAACATCAATTTGAACAACATTCTCGAAGTTACATGGGTCCAAATACGGCAAACATTTTTGTAACACTCTAAAATTTGTGTTTTGTCATCCCTATCAAAATTAGCTATGTCAATGGAAATTTATATAGGAAAGTAAAAAAAAACAATTTTTTTCGGGCTATGTTTTTAGCTGAACAAAAATAAGAGTGGGTAACAAAACAGGAGTGTTTTGGATATGTAAGCAAACAAAATCGTTACTTCTTTGCCGATCTTACATGACCGACGATCTTGACATCGGTCAAAAAGGTTAAGAAAAGATACTTTTTCTCAACTGTGTTTTTTAGTACTTATTCTGCACAAAGTAATTAAGATTATTCATTGAATTCAAATGTAAGTATCTTACGAAAGATACAAGTATCGGTACGTAGGCTAAGATGCTGACCGATGCGAATCGTGATTGACTCCCTGCGAGGTGTGAATGAGCAAAATTATAACCGTCAGCATCGGAGTTGTGTGGCCATATTTTTAGGTGAAAAGCAGAAAAGCTACTTGTTCTATTGGAAAATGGAGAATCACTGCTACGAAGAAGCTACGCGAGAGAGACGGAAACAACCTACCATACGACAACGTAACAAAGGTAGAGTCTTCTCATTAGTAAACTTCAAAACAAACTCTACACAAGCAACCATGTGTAACTAAATTATTACTACATACGAAACTGTATAGAAAATAGCATGTATTTTTGGTTAACGAAAAATTTAAATTAGATCTATAGAGAAGAAAATAAGAAGGATTTTTTTTATTTTAGAAACACAAACATTAATTCTAATTACTTAAACTAAGTCTACAAAGCTTCTCAAACTAATAAAATGGGCACTTTGTGAATTAAAATTGTGGAGAAATCTCATACGCCCTTTTAAATACATTTCTTTGTATAGATCATCATCATCATCATATCAGCCGAAAGACGTCCACTGCTGGACACAGGCCTCCCCTAAAGATCCCCATGACGACCGGTCCTGCGCTGCTCGTATCCAGCGGCTTCCCGCGACCTTGACCAGATCGTCGGTCCACCTTGTGGGAGGCCTGCCAACGCTTTGTCTTCCGGTACGTGGTCGCCACTCTAGAACCCTTACGCTCCATCGGCCATCGGTTCTTCTTGCGATGTGCCCTGCCCACTGCCACTTTAGTTTAGCGACTCTCAGAGTTATGTCAGTTACTTTTGCCGAATACATCCCGGACGTCACCGAAGATATACCGAAGATATCCCGGACGTCAGCTTGTACGAGATTATAATGGCTCTCAGACAGCTAAGAAACAACAAGGCACCCGGGCACGATGGAATTACGGCTGAGCTTCTGAAAGCAGGCGGAAGGCCAGTGCTAAAAGCTTTTCAGAAGCTGTTTAATTCTGTCATACTCGAAGGGAAAACGCCACAGGCATGGCACAGAAGTGTGGTGGTGCTCTTCTTTGAAAAGGGTGATAAGACCCTGCTGAAGAATTACAGACCCATCTCACTTCTGAGTCATGTCTATAAGCTGTTCTCGAGATTCATTACGAACCGTCTCGCGCGCAGGTTCGACGACTTCCAGCCTCCCGAACAAGCCGGTTTCCGTAAAGGCTTCAGTACCATAGACCACATACATACGCTACGGCAAGTTGTACAGAAGACCGAAGAGTATAACCAGCCACTTTGCCTAGCGTTTGTGAACTATGAGAAGGCCTTCAATTCGATCGAGACGTGGGCTGTGCTACGATCTCTCCAGAGGTGCCAAGTCGACTATCGGTACATTGAAGTGTTAAAGGATCTGTACAAAACGCCACTATGTCAGTCCGTCTTCAGGACCAGGACTCGAAACCTATCCAATTGCATCGAGGAGTGAGACAGGGAGACGTCATATCTCCTAAACTGTTCACCGCTGCATTGGAAGACGTCTTCAAACTCCTGGACTGGAAAGGACTTGGCATCAACATCAATGGCGAGTACATGACCCACCTTCGATTTGCCGACGATATTGTCGTAATGGCTGAGACCCTGGAAGATCTCGGCACGATGCTCAATAACCTCAGTAGAGTTTCACGACAAGTGGGTCTTAAAATGAACATGGATAAGACGAAAATTATGTCTAACGCCCTTGTTGTACCCACTCCACTCAAAGTTGGAGACTCTACGCTCGAAGTTGTCGATGAATACGTATACCTGGGACAAACAGTCCAGCTGGGTAAATCCAACTTAGAGAAAGAGGTTACTCGTCGAATCCGACTCGGATGGGCAGCGTTCGGGAAGCTCCGCAACATCTTCACGTCCAAAATACCGCAGTGTCTCAAGACGAAAGTCTTTGACCAGTGTGTGTTGCCAGTGATGACATATGGAACCGAGACGTGGCCGCTCACGATGGGCTTTATCAGGAAGCTCAAGGTCACCCAAAGAGCTATGGAAAGGGCTATGCTCGGAGTCTCTCTGCGAAATCGAATCAGAAATGAGGAGATCCGCAGAAGAACAAAAGTTTGTATAGATGTCGCAGGCTAATTATAAATAAATAAATAAATAATTTATTTATTTCTCCACATAACATTTTCCATACTAAGTAAGTATAAAAACAATGCTAGAGGTAAAATACATACATACATAACATACATAACATCACGCCTTGTTCCCGTTGGGGTAGGCAGAGACCACAGTTCTCCACCTGCTACGATCTTGACATACTTCCCTTGCTTCCTGAACCTTCATCAATCCTTTCATACATGCTCGTCGGTTTAGGGTACTTTTAACCTGGCCTTGGCCTAGGTAAAACTTTAACTTTAAAACTTATATTTTATAAAAAAATGACTAGAATTTTTTTAGTTGCTGGTGATCTGTCATACAGGTTTTCCTAGTACGGACACCAGGCTCTCACAAATCAATAATTTTTTATTGTATACCTACAAACTCCAAGTGTACCAAGTGTTGTATAGAAATTGTTTTTTGAGAGCAAATAAACGCTTTATTTATTTATTATTATTAGTTCGTCATTTACATAATGACTAGGCATTTTACAAAATTCCGCGTAAAACGAATCTGGTTTGATGGTCACCAGATACCCTAACTCATCCTTAATCAGCTACGTTGCACCAGTGATCTAAATCTATTTACACGCTCTGCCAATGCCGCCATTTTACAATTTGCCGGCGAATAATACGATTTTCCTGCGACATAGATATAATTGCAATAATTCTAAGTTACCCGACCCGTAGGTCAACAGAGAAAAACTACTGTGGAATCTGGCGGAATCAATCAAAATATTACTTATACTAGGTTATTTTTTTGGATCTAATATGCGTATGCCCACCTTATTACAGAGGTAAAAAGCAAAACTTTTGTTCTACGACTTTGCTAACAACGCACGAAAAATCTTTAACTTCCCATACAAAATGGGTCGGTCACGTGATCACTTTAGTATGGGAAGTCGAAATGTTTTTGTGCGTTGCTAGCAAAGTCGTAGAACAAAAGTTGTTGCTTTTGACCTCTGTAACAAGGTGGGCATATCAGGTCCAAAAAAAATAACATTGTATAGCTACCTCTAGCTAGTTTGTCACGCTTCTCCAGCTGGCTATCAACCACCAGCCAGTGAGTGGATCGTCTAGTAAACACACAACAAATGATTCCATTTTTAATGAGATTTCTTTGATTGCTAAAAGGACTGAAACTAAATTGTTCCTAAGATAAAAAAGAAATCCCGGAATCCTGTACCAGCTTAAACAAAATCTCAGCTTAGCGCAGCTAATTTTGGTCAATCCTTTTTCCGTCGCTGCCTCGTCGCGTGTGGAGGGAAGCTATTCGACGGATTTGCTCCAGATCGGACGAGACTCAGGTTTAGAACTGTACGAGACAAGTTAATTTAATTCTGTATTCAGACTGGATGAGAAACCACTCAATGTCTGTTTAGAAACGGGAATAGGATATCTAATTCGGCGTAGCTGAATGGTTATGTAATTAGACAGAATTGCTGATTGCTTGATGTAGCTAGCTGCCCATAATTAAAATTCTGTTGTTACTACGACGATTTTAAATTCAGACGTCTATAATGAAAATGATGATTCAAAATTGATACCTTTGAAATTATTTACAGGGTTTTAATAAATCTCTGAAGGAAGTTTTAATTGCTTCTCTGAAAACTAAATGCAACATCTTTTGTATCTTTTAGATTATTTTTTGCGAATTTCGAAAAAGTCACTAATCTAAAATAGTTGCGTTTGGTCTCCAACCTCAATAGCCTAAAAAAATTTATTCGTGCTTTAAAAAAAAAATAGCGCGTGATACAGAACCCCGGAAAAACTTACATCGATGTGCAGGATACATTTCATATTGTTTGTATTCCCATTACCCAAGGATATCTAAAATATCATCTAAATATTCTTATTGCAGGTTGTCGATTCACAAAAGAAGGAAGTTTCCCAATGCATACTCTCCACATCTAACTGAAGCATAGCCTGGCAGCTTTAGTGAGCCGAATGCAGAAGGAATGTGATCCTAGTAATCAAACTTAGACGAGCCAATATAACTTGGCGAAAATTCCTGCGCTCCCAAAGAATAATGTTGAAAAGTTCCACCCGTTGCTACCGACGTGTTTCTAGGTCACCGCTTCTTGGTATGTTCGTAATTAAGCTAGTTTCTGAATTAGCTTTTTGTTATTTCTTTTGATTTTATTATTGTCCTTAATGTGGAGATCCGCAAAAGAACCACAATAGTTTACTATTGTTTAATCTGTGCCACAGTATACATTTACAACAAAATCGCCTAGAGTGGCGACTATGAACCTGAAGTGTTTAGTAGTTTGCTTCTCTGCCTGAAGACCTAGTGTGAAAAGGGGACCAAAGATTTGGTTAAGGTCGCCGCAGTTGCAGAGAGATTTTTAGTAAAGGTCCTTATACGGCTGATAGAATGATAAATTGATAAATTACTATGGTTCATCCGCGTTAAGGCTCGGTGCACACGGCGCGTAAATTGCGTCGCGTAATTTGCGCCGCTTTACGCGGAGACATTGAATTTCATACAGATTTCGATGAACCGGCCACACGGCGCGCAAAATACGCTAGTACGCCGCGTTACTCGTGAACTGCTGGGCAGTTTACAAAAATTTATCGATAAGTATATATAGATTATTTTAAAATAGTAATGATATTGATATTTCGATGTATCGATAATTTTTTCCAAAGCTAACTACAATATCAAATACACACTCAAATCCATAAGATTATCATATGGCTTATTACATTATATTATAATAGACAAATCACAATTTTATGAGACGAGTTAAGAAGATCGGTTATGTGCACGTAATTTAATAAGAAAATAAACTAAGGAGATAAAAATTTTCTAACTCATTTATTATATTAGTCATATTAATTTGAAAGTAATGTTTACAGTACAGTCAACCGCACGTCAGTTGACACATTTCTAACTTTTTTTACCATGTCATACAGCCCAAAGTGTTTCTACCGATGTGTTTGACTGTATTTTGGGTCTACTTACAATTAGCATTAGTAAATAATAAAAATAAATCAAATTGATTTGGTATTTCAATAACTATTCAAAATATGGTATAAGCTAGCAATGTAATTTTACAATAATTAAATACGAGTACCTAGTAGGTAGGTAGGTAGGTATTCATTAACAGTGAAGAATGCCTTCTCGACTATCGACAATAAATATCGATAATTTTATGAACACTAGCTGTTGAAAAGTTGCAGCGACCTTAAATACCTAGCGCATTTTATGCCGGTTGGGCCACACTGCATCGCGCATTTTACGCTATTACGCGACGCAATTTACGCGCTGTGTGCACCGGCACTAAGACTGCAGTAAGTCATTTATGCAAATGCAGGGTAAAGATTTATTAACAATGTAGTTAAAATGCAAGAATTTTAAACTTAATTTTTTTTTGTTTTTTGGGTATCACACAAAGGAAACAACCGCTTCTTCCGATGGTTTACTTTTAGTTGGTCATTGTGCATTTGACTTAATAATTTTAAGCGACCTGGTTCCTTACGGAGCTTGGCTACCACGGGCGGAAAGCGACGCGTCACTGCATTCTTAAGACGGACGAATATTTTTTTTAAATTTTTTACAAGCGCTAGGTTGTTCACTCGTTTTTCACCTCCCTAGTAGTAAAACGTTCTTTCTTTTGTTCAAGGGGAAGTTAGGATGATCTTGGTGCTACTTGCACTTTTGGTAAGTAAGGTTTCTCTCTCCATTTAACAAGGATTTTGTAATGTGAAGGCTGCACTTTAGTGCAAAAATTTTCGTAACAGAAAAGAGGATTTCAAACTTTGTCCATTTTCTGAAAAGCTAAAATCTTAGATACTTTTCGAGTCTCATCCCTGCATTCTTTAATCTATTGTCTCGCTCTTAAAATCATATGGAGCATGAAACGGATAAGCCCATTTTCCATCGGCAATGACCTGGTTACCCATTGATTACCCTTTGCGGTAGGTCGTCAGCATTTCGTTACCCGGCTACCCAGCCATCGCGTGACTGAACGCCTGCAGAAAAAATTGCCGTATTACACATTCACAACTGATTCCCTAGGAAATGGCTTTTCGTGTTAAGGCAACTTTAGACAGAAACTATGATTGATTAATTTGTTGTACAACTTTAACAACGACCAGCAATCACGACAGGTGTAAGTACAATTTTTTGTTTGGTGAATAGAAAATTTGCCCTATACTCATATAACGCCTGTGTTTTTTATGTAAGCAATTTATTTTAACGGGCGGGCGAAGCAATACTAATCGAAGGGAATTAGCACAGTTGCATAAATCGGGTTCTATTAGAATCTCGATGTATTTCTACAATAAATCACTGTACAGCCCCGACGACAGTCTTCGCCTCGGTAACGAGGTGAAACCTGAATAATGGGCTATGGAATTTGCGAGCTCTCTACTGAAATACGAGTAGACTGTTCTGTTCTGAAACTACAACGAATAGCGGAATGTCTTTGATTTCTGCAAGTACTAGGTCCTACTATTATAAAATCTGAAATTTACTTTGTCTCTACATTCAAGATATTTACAAAAATATGACGTTATGTTATTTTGCCCCTGAATCCAAATCACAGCTTTTTGGACTTTTTGTTGGTTTGTTTATTGGTTCGATCATCACGCAAAAACAACTAAACCGATTTTGATGAAATTGAATATGCCGGTGGGCAAAAGCTAGTGTTAAATATTTACCGGCTGCAATGATCTGCTGCATGGCTACAACACAGCACCACTTGTGGGATTTCTAGCAAAAAAGATGCGTACTCGTAAAATTTAAAGACTGATTACCAAGTTTTAATATAACCTCAAGGATTTTTCTATCACCACGTATAAGTTTTTCTTATTCTTAAAGTTAATACACAACTTTAATAAATTCTTGTACAACCTCTTGATTCCTTAATCATTCTAGGGCCTAAATGTTATAACTCAATATCTATAACTTCATAAATTCGCAAAAAGTATCAAATTTGGCCTCCAGCCTATAAAAAGTTTTACCCAAATTCATTAAAGTTCCTAATACATTTAGAATCGAAATAGTGGTTGATTGAAAAAGTTTTAATCTCTAATGTTAATCAGCACTTTGATGACAACGTAAATGTGCTTCGGACGCAACGTAAGCTTGTCTTATCTCTTATTTCTATTGTCACGCGACTGTACCATTAACCTAGTGACTCTGTTCCCTAATGAAATGTAAGGAAGGAAACCTGACTATAAACACGGTCATAAGGTACGGGCAACCGCACGTCAGTGGGAACGGACCCAATGATTTTGGAAACTACAAGGAAGCGCAGCGTATTTTTTACGTCATTGACTGGACCAAATGTTGTATGTTACTCAGAAAGTAAAACTTAATTAAAGAGACAGGCGAGAGTGGATGGAAACCCTCTGATGGAAGGGGAAGGCCTCTGTGAACGTACCTGGACCAAATTCAGGACGTTCTACATAAAGGCCAGGTTACAAGTAACTGAAAGGATTGATGAAAGTACAAGAAGCGAGGGAAGTATGTCAAGATCGTAGCAGGTTGGGCTGTGGTCTCTGCCTATCCTAACGGGAAATGGCATAAGGTATAAAACTTAAATTTCCCAAAGGGACATGGGCAACACATGGGTCATAAAACCAAAATAAATTTTATTGGTAATTTTTTAAATTTTCGCATAAAAAAAAAGAAACGTACAACAAAATCTGGTTTCCCTAGCTATTTCTTTGGGAATGTTGTTCACATTTTTTTTATGAGTTAACTAGCTGTTGCCCGCGGCTTCACTCGCGTGGATTTCGTATTTATGTTGTTACCGGTTTTCCGAAGCAATGAGATATTTTCCCGTCATTTCGGGGTAATTTTAAACTAAGGAAAAACAGGACTAACCCTGCGCAAATCAATGAGTATAATTCAAGATCCAGCTGAATTTTATATAATATACAGACGTTACTCATAAATTACTCAAAACAGAGGAACTTAGCAGCAGTATCCTAACAAATGTAAAGAGAGAGATAAGAGACACCTTTATGTAATATTTCGAAACCCTCTCCCTCTCTCTCCCACTCCCCCCTTCCTCTCCCCCTCCCCGTCCCTCTGTCTCTCCCGCTCCCCGTCCCTCTGTCTCTCCCCCTCCCCCCCTCTCTCCCTGCCCCTCTCTCTCGCCCTCCCCCTCCCCCTCCCTCTCTCCCTCCCTCTCCCCCTCCTTCTCCCTCTCCCTCTTCCTCTCTACCTCTCTACCTCTCTACCTCTCTACCTCTCTACCTCTCTACCTCTCTACCTCTCTACCTCTCTACCTCTCTACCTCTCTACCTCTACCTTTACCTCTACCTCTCCCTATCCTTGCCCCTATCCCTACCCCTAACGCCAATTTAACCACTATCCCTAACATAGAAACAACACCCATATTTATTTTTAGATATTTCAAACCTATCGCACCCCAACCCCATCCCCAGGGGATGATGGTATTTCACGTCCACCACGTTGGATTTCAAAGTTGTTGTAGCTTTCATAATCAGCGACCCGATAAACCATACAAACGACACCCATATTCACATTTCAACCCTATCGCACCCCAACCCCATCCCAAGGGAATGATGGTATTTAACGTCCACCACGTTGGATTTCAAAATTGTTGTACTTTTCGTAATCAGCGACCCGATAAACCATACAAACGATACCCATATTGATTTTTGGACTTTTTCACCCCATTTCCCTTTTTTAGGGGTTGAATTTGGGGTGGAATTTCAATAACAGTGACGAACGTTGCATAGAATAACATCACTAATGCCTAAATAATAAATTATGTGGCTTTTACTTTAAAAATGAAGATTTTTCAACTTCATCCCCCTTTTCACCTTTAAGGGTGTCGAATTTTTAAAAACCCTGAGACATGTAAATATTAATTTTTAGTCGTCAGCCTAAATACAAATTTTGAAGAGCCTAACTTCAAAACTGACGGACTTTCATACAAACTTTCTTCCCCTATTTTACCCCTTTAGGGGTGGAATTTTGTAAAACCCTTTCTTAGTTCACCCCTAGGCCTAGGGTTCAAGTTTTTGTAAATTTAAAAAAATATTTCCTTTCAATTGCACGAGGTACACGTTTGTAACCACAATACACACACTTGAAAGCGTTTAGACACATGTATACCCTATACACCGACTAGTCGGCATATTTTATAGTCAAATTAGTCGGCAACTAATCGGTAAAAACTGCGCCGATTATTCGGCAGTAAAAGTATGAAATAAAAATACAGGATTTAATATTTATTATGTTCTGTCCTTAGCCATGCATGACATAAACTATGCATCAATGGCTCAAGGAATCTTTTAAACTTTTAGTAAAAATTGTAACCTCGTCGTTGATATATGTTGCGGTTCAAAGAAAATGCAGTTTATATCTGGGTGTCTACTCTCAAAGTCCGAAATATCGAAACGATACAACTCGAAACATGCAAATGCAAAACTTCGTCCCTTGACAATGGAGTAGAATATTGGTTGGATGAATTTTCAAACTACATCCAATCAATATTCTACTCTATTGTCAAGGGACGAAGTTTTGCATTTGCATGTTTCGAGTTGTATCGTTTCGATATATCGGACTTTAAGAGTAGACACCCAGGAATCAAGTACGAAATAAGGATGATCGGCACTGCCGACTAGTTGGCCGACTATCCGGCAACTTCAAAACCGACTAGTCAACTTATAAAGTAGCGCCAACGAAAGAAGTCCGTTTTGACGTTTCCTTAAACACCAGCGCACAAGGTTAATTTTTCTTTGCAGGTCATAATTTTTCCTACGTTTGACAACTGTCAGAAAAGACCTATTACGGTGGCCTAACTTTAGTCGGCTGATCGGCAAACCCCATAGTCGGCCCATCACTTGAGGTTATTATTTTGTCTTCGATCTTCGTAAACTTGAATAGTAAGAATAATATTTTACGTTATTCCGTTCTATTTCTGGATAAGTTTTTATTCGTTCTATCTAACTTACTTTCTTTTAATGGCTTACCATTTTCTTCTTTTAAATCTCCGATCGAACAATACGACTTTTCTCAGAAGCCCTCCTGGTGTGTGTCACGGAACGGGACGTACGGGGCGCGATGCCAGCCTGAAGACATCGGGATGACTCAGTGAGTTCACCGCCCTCGAGACAAAGAATAACAAAACGTCTGACGGAGGGGGAGGTCCTCAATAAATCAACGAACGTCATAAATACTTCCCACTCCCTTCTAAGGGTAAGAAGTGTCGCATTTTCCAACTCATAACGTATAACTCTAATGCACTTGCAGAATGCGGTGTTAGAGTGACCTCACGTTGTGATTCTATGGAGATAGTACAAGCTGGTGGTACCTGCTGCTCACATTAATTTTATTATTATTTCAATTGTTCAGTTTTGACTCTACCGCTTTAGAAGTGCGTTAGTTAAGGCAAGGCGTTAGTGCAAAGCTAGGTACACTACACCAGTCACGACTAAGAACAATGTTTGTGATGCTAATCCTATTAAACAAGGAAAAAATGTGACGGTCGTTGCAGGTAGAAGATTTTGGTGTCTCTCTACGCTACGAAAAAGAGGCGAAGTGTATACATATGCACGCAAGTACGCAATTACTGTGCCCAAAAAACCATTTCAATAAAAGAGCATCTAGCTAAGCTTAACACCAATCTTACAGAAACAGGGAAACGCAAAAAAAAATGGTTACACCGAATATTTTACTTGGTAAGACCTAAGAGTTCTTATACTTTACTATTGGATACTGCTACTCGTAAAAGAACTGCGGTCACCCTACAAGACATCGGGAAGCGCGTTTTCGTTTGCGGTAGTCTCGAGGCTCAACTCCCGGATTCCTGTGCTCAATTAAGTTTGGAGGTCGTATATTCTAATAACGGAATGTATTAGGCCAGATTGGTTTGCCCCTGATTAAGTACTTCCATTCCTTTACATACATTCTGCTCAATCGGAACTGTGTGGGCTATAATAGAGTTACTTCCGCAACAACTGCTTCCAGTGTGGGAGAAAACTTAATTAGTTTTAGGAAGTACTAACCTCACCTACGTCATCACATCACATTGCTTACCATAGTGCTGTAGTTAAGCATAAGGGTGTGTTTACATAAGAATTATGCTAAGTACAGAAATTATGAGCACGTTAATCTTGACTTCTTGTCAAGCTTGTGCATCCTTTACTGTAAAATTGCAAAGCGGTAGAAAAACTAAACTCAAAACAATCCCGCGGGAGATTAGGTTGCTAGTTGAGGGTTTTTTTGCGACCACGAACAACGCAAAAAGCGAAATAAACCTAACTCAAGTTTTGCTGGTCAGATTCTTTATGTTAGCACATCGATTTCATCATAAACCGAGACGAGTACAGGTTTTTTTATCATAAACTTGGATCGTTTAGGTTTATGATAACATAAAGTCATAATTTTGTCTTCTTCCGGTTTTCTTGCTTCAAATCTCATTAATTACCTAGGATAACATATCAGTTCTAAAATAAAAGCATTGATTCTTTTAAGTTTTATTAGTTGGCAAATATGAGAGTTTGTGTGTGTTTCCGACAAACACAAACGGCGCTGCAGTTTGGCGGGCTCGTTGTGTCTATACCTGTGTAATTTGTTGAAATAAATTAGATTTCTTAATTTTAGAATTTTTGTAAATGTTTATTATATTTATTCATTTTAGAATTTGTAATAAAACATGACAAAATTTAATTTTAATTAAATGTCAACTTATGTCAATGTCATGTTAACTGCTGGACCGTGGTGCTCGGAGACGGAAGAAGCTGGTCGGTGACATTGGTCGTCAGTTGCGAGAGAAGGGTGGCGACGCCCGCTCGGGTGCGTTCCTTGTCCAGCACATCTCCCTCGCCATACAGCGGGGCAACGCGGCCTGTATTATGGGTACATTTGGCCAGGGATCTCTGCGCGGGGGACTATTTGACTAGTTTTAAGTGTCCATGTGTGTGTGCGTTTCTTTTATTTTGTTTTGATAATTTAATGAATCTACGATAATTTTAATTAATGTAATGAAATCTAATGTTTTTGACATGTAAAATTCTATATTTTATAAATAAAAATCACATTAAATGTCTAGAAGGAAAAATACTTGTTAAAATTTATGCTACACGGGGTATTTACTCTCCAAGTACATCTTAAATCCTATAAACCGCTTATCACCTTAAATTACACACATCAGCGCGTCGTCCTCTATTTACGTTTAGAATTTCGTCACAATATCGTATTTTAGGTGTATTTTCGATATATTTTTCGATATTGGAGGTTGAGGGCACTGGAGCGGGAGTAATTCGTCCGGACATGGCGTGGAGGGTTCAGAACCCATCCCTTCGCGTTAGGAGGTGCCATGGCGACGGTCGCATGCACACAGGACCAGTCGTCTCTTGAAGGATAAAATTAATCCTCTTTAATGAAATTGATAAAATAAATATTTTACCGTGACGATCAATAAATTGACATGCGATTTCTAAGAAGCCATTTGTTTTACATACTCATCATCATCATCACATCGTGTGGGTTACAAGGTCGATGACCGACCTCACAAACCCTGGTGTGAAAGTTGTTGAGCCGCCAAAGGCCTCTGACATGGCTCATTAACGACTACATCCGTAAATAGTAGACTGGACCAACGGCTTAACGTGCCTTCAGAATCACGGAATCGTCTAACTTTTCGGACCATCAGGTGGTCCATCCTGCAATGTCTTAACCAAACTGGGGAAGTCGCAAAAAGAAATTTTTGTTTGACAGTGTCCCCACCGAGAATCGAGCCCAGAACCTCTGGATCGAGAGCTGAACCCTCTAACCACTAAGTAGACCACAGAGGTTGTGTGGATGCATACTTATAGCCAGCTTTTAGGCTAGAGTGAACAGACATGATCTAGGTAAGCGTGCTATATCTTTGACCTCATCGATACTTACCACCAAGTGAAAATATTCACATCGGTTAAATGCGAGTCGTACTCGCGCGCTTGTAGTGTTTTTGGAAGCAATAAAGTCTATTAACTAAGTTAGTTTGTAAAGGTTTTTTCAGAAAAACTGTGATACTCAGAGAGATAGTTTTATTTCTGATGTAATGTTTACGTAACTTTTTATCGACTATAATTAGGTAATTCAGATTACTCTTTATACAAACTTCGTAGATAAGAAGGAATGGTATTTGTTTAGTTATTTTATCATAACTTGAAAAGTAAGGTTTGTAAAAAAATATAAAATTCTATTTTGGAATTTACAAACGAAACACTTTCATATGATACTCGTATCCTACTCGACCTAGTTACGACAATTTGAAATTTTGTCCCCGCTATTTGGTCCCCATTTCCAATAATAATAAAAATATGTTTTTTTTCTGTTGTTTGAAATATAGTTGGGAAAGCATATTTTAAAACCATGCCAAAAAGTTGATAGCTTGAGTAGTTGCTGAGATAATCAGATGTGACGGACAGACAGACAAAGTTGAGGGTTTAGTATTTTACTATTTTGGTTCGAAACCCCAACAAAGGTGCAGAAAGATTCTTGAAAGTAAAAGCTACTTTGCTGACACTTCTTTGTTCAAAAAAAATTCTCTTTTTACTAGCTTTTATTTATTACTAGCTTTTATTTAACTTGCCTTGTTAGTTAGATAGTATGTTAGTTTGTGTGGGACAAATCTAGAAACTGAATTTTAGACCAGTTAAGTATTCTTATTCGATCGGGCTTAAATTTGTCATACTTATTACTTATGTAAGTTCGGTGACAATACAATATTATCGAGCTGGTCTGCTGATGGAGACGGAAACTGGCTATAGGAACTTTTATACGGAACAGCGTAACCCCGTCGAGTTTGGGTTCGTTGGATTTGTCTTTTCAAGTACTCTGGTTCCAGATGATCCCCAGCGTCCTGATGATGAAGTCGGAAGGTGGCCACTATTAAAACTATACAAGATAGACCCGTCGAGTTTAGGTTCGTTGTATTTGTCTTATAAGTCTTATTAAGGTGTGTCTTGTAAATGGGCCTTGAAATCTTCTATCTGACACAAGCGATATGAAACGTGTGATACTTGCATCACCTCTAATACACTGTGTGTATGTACAATTGTACACATGTTCTCTAAACTCGTCTTCTTTTTGTCGGCAGTTTGTCCCATCAGAACTATACATCAGGATTGTACATCAGAACTACATATTCTGTCATATCATATTGTTTGAACTGGAAACACATTGCGACGCACTACGAGCGTGTAGCAAGGAGCCGCGTAGCAATTGCAACGCATGTTTGAAATATAACATGAGGTAATAGCATATTATTATACTTTGTGTATTCTGCCTTAGTGCAAATAACGTGAGGTAGTATCATATTATACTTTGTGTTTTCCACCTTAGTGCAAATAACGTGAGGTAGTAGCATATTACACTTTGTGTTTTCCGCCTTAGTGCAAATAACGTGAGATAGTAGCATATTTTGCTTTGTGCATTCCACCTTAGTGCAAATGACGTGAGGTAGTAGCACATTATAATTTGTGTTTTCCGCCTTAGTGCAAATAACGTGAGATAGTAGCATATTATACTTCGTGCATTCCACCTTAGTGCAAATAACGTGAGGTAGTAGCATATTATACTTTGTGTTTTCCGCCTTAGTGCAAATAACGTGAGGTAGCAGCATATTATACTTTGTGTTTTCCGCCTTAGTGCAAATAACGTGAGGTAGTAGCATATTATACTTTGTGTTTTCCGCCTTAGTCCAAATAACGTGAGGTAGTAGCATATTATACTATGTGTTTTCCACCTTAGTGCAAAATGCCTAAGAGGAAATTTATCAATGCAATACTTTCCACAGTAAAACATAGAAATCTTGAGAGTCGTTAAAATAGCTGCATTTGTACTCTTGAATGCAAGAACATTGTAGCTAATGCGAGGTCGTGTACCGCAAACTGCAACTCTTCTTACCGGGTTTTTATTTGCTGCCATCTCCTACTCAGTTTATTTATTAGGGTTCCTTATTAAAAGGATCCGTGTGATGCCAGGAAAGAATAGTACGAACCCCTCTCTACCGGTGGGTGTCGTAAGAGGCGATTAAGGGATTTTCAACCGGAGGATGGGCAGCAGCATCTATCTGTGTATTGAGCGTGCGATCTTAACTGCGATCACCGACAACAGTGGTCGCCAACCGTAATGATTACAAGCGTGGTGACTATGGTAAATCCTCTCGTAAGTACCACGCCTTCTTGCTGGAGGTTTGGAGTGAGCTCCCTGTCCTGCAGTGCACGTTTCACGGATGATGTTATGATGATTAAAAAGATACTCACTTGCATCTTAATGTCTATTACACGTTAAAATAAAATACTTAAAATACTTTTGCCCATTACTTTTTTTTGGTGTTACTTACAGTTCAAAGTACTTATATCGAGTTTAATACATTGAAGTTTGAATCATTTTCATTTAAATACGTCCATAAGAGCTAAAGTCATGCTACGAATGTCAACCTAGACTTGCTCCTGAGTGCAACGGAATAGACTACACAGAAACGGAACATAAAATCTCAACACAGAGCAAGTTTTGTACAGAGTAAATATTATCTAAAAGAGTATTTCTACAGTGTTACCAATTTCAACACGACCGGAAAATATAAAGCTGCTTTTACACACAGCAAGCCTTTATAAAACCGCAAGCCTCAGGCAAGCCCGCACGTCCACAGATTCCTAACTGCAATGAAAATAATATACGTGCGCCGTTTCCAAGCTGCAATGTACGCATTACTAGAATTTATATGGAGCTGCCTAAGTGATGTAAGATAGAACATTTTACACAAATATGTAGTAAAATTTTCTCCGCATAAAGAACAAAGGAGCCAGTGCAGGCTGGGTTGGCCAGTGTGATGGACTGAAGTTAGTTTATTCCACCGCCTTCTAGATTCTAAAGGGTGAAGTGGGGTGTAACCGGAGCGTTCTGATGTTCCATATTGCGAGAGTGTAAAAGTTTGCATATGGGTAAATACCATAGAATACATGAAACAGAGTTAGAAAGGCAATGCTGTCAATTTTGTACGGGAACCGGTGTCGCCAGTTTGCACACATTTACACGATAAATTATATTTTCACTACATAAAAAAACCGCTAGCTATTTGTCGTCTACTGGTGAATCGAAAAAGTCAAAAGAGCCAAATCCAAGCAATCAAAAATTTACCGTATTACATTACGTTATAACATTATTTTCAAAAACGTCAAAATCTGACGTTTTTGGGTGAGAAAGAGACAAAGATAAAATATGGCCATACTAATAAAGTTTGGACAAAAAGGTTCAAAAAGTATCCATTGGATCTTTCTTTGTTTTAACTTTCCTTTTAAATATTTCCCTAACAATATATTTATAAATGTTTTTATAAATTTAAAAAAATAATTTAGATTTTTCTTTACTGAAAATAGAAAGTTAGCGATTTTGAAATATTAAATTGTTGTGTTATACTGGTATCATTATTGTGCAAATGCTAGGGATGTATGTTTCATTGGGCCAATTATCGATAAAATGGATTATTGTACTCTGGATTACAACTTTTCCACGAAACATAGGTTTGTTTTAGATTCGTACAGCTTGCAATAACTAACTCTAGCGATGGCGGTTAATGCGCAGAACACAAAAAACGAGTCGCGGGGGTGCGCGGGGTATGGTGGGGGAAGGACTGCGAAGCGTTCATTGGCTCTCCGCGTGTCACCATGCGCAGAAACTAATTGTCACGCTAATATTAGGTTGTGCAGGCTGTTTTATTTTTTATATCTCACTAAAATCACAGATTAAATAATACTACAGATCCGATTCTCAGGCGGCGGGGTGAAAAAGGACGTACCTGATGATAGGGAATCCAGGCGCTGGTTCTTATTAGAGGTCACACTGCATCAATCAATCTTTACACAAAACATTGTAAATTCAAAGTCACTTTGTATTATACACAGGTGTTTTTGTCGTTTTAGATATTATTTTCATGAGAACAGAATTGCGCGCGCGGCCATTGCTTTTTCATTGATGTTTCAGGCAGGTACGGGGGGGGGGGGGGGGGGAAGAGAGGGAAGGAAAGGTTGCGTTCTTAATTAGTTTTATTGTGTTGTGTATTGCCTGGAAACGCATCATAATAACTTTTGTTTGAGAAGCCAAGTATTCACTTACACCTTGTATACGAGTTTTAGTTTTATACTCATTCTATATTAGGGTTTCGTACCGAAAGGGTGAAAAACGGGACCTATTGATATGCCTCCGATGTCTGTCTGACTGTCAGTGGGCTGTATCTCATGAACCGTAATAGGTAGAAATTTGAAATTTTCACAAATTGTGTATATCTGTTGCCGCTACAACAACAAAATTTTGTTTGAGCTGTATCTCATGAACAGTAATAAATATATAAATTAAGTGTGGCTCCGATACTAAAGACCTTTTTAGGCGATTTTTGTTTATGCTCTATCTTAAAAACGGGAACACTTGAAAACAAGAAAATTGCAATGTTTATAGTGCATAAGCTATAAAATAAAAATTGCAATGTTTATAGTGCATAAGCTATAAAATAACAAAAAATAATAAAATCTAGTCAAGCTCGTGTCGGACTCAAAAAATCTAGCACAGGAACATACTGAAATTTCTAATACAATCGTGATTATGTGGTGGTACGGATCCCTCTTTGCGCGAGTCCGACTCGCTCTTGGCCGGTTTTTTATTAGAAGATCCCTGCGTGTAAATATTCTTCAACAATAAAATAGATCATGAAGCATTGTTTTGTTTTATTATTTACATGATATTTACATTTTTCTTATTTATATCTCACTAATATTATAAAGATAATTTATTTTAGTTTGAATTTTTATATGTTTGGATGTTTGTTACTCTTTCACGACCCAGCCACTAAACAGAATTTGATTAAATTTGGCAGGAATATGGACTTAGACCTAGAAAAGCATAATATCTACTCTTTTTTCGAATCCCACGCAAATGAAGTCGTGGGCAACTGCTAGTCAGCAATAAGAAGAACCAACAAATTAAATTAATATACCAGTAAAGACGTGTGTGGTAAAGTTGGTGTCCCTCCGGGAAGTGATTTCGGTTTCTAACAGGTATAGCGTATAGCAAGAGGCTTTAAATGTCTTCTTTGTGCCGAAAAGATGATGTCACTCTCCAAAAAGTGTTTGGAGCAAGTAGAACTTGTTTTGGTGGCTAACCAATCTTTTTGCCCTGTGGCATCGATCCATCTTTGCTTTTCTTTTGGATCACCTGGGTAGCTGCCAAAAATCTCTTTCTAAAGTTGGGATTTAGTATGAGTGCAAACAATTTTTAATTTTTTAATTATTAAAAAATTATTGGTTAACTTCAAAGCTAAAAAATATATATAAGTAAGTATTCAACATTACAGGAATAATTCCAGTATACAGAAATTTATCGATATCGTTGTATTTTTGGAAGCACTTTTGCTCTGGTTTCGACCGGCTAAAAAATATTTTTGTTTTAACAAATATAGTGGATAAAAAGGTATTCAAAATGGTTATCGGTGGTACAATAGGCCTACATTTTGCTAATTTTTATCTTTGATGTGAGCTCGACGTGATAATATCGCACAAAACGGCATTTTCTTAAAAAATACGTCGCTGCTCTTTATGCCATTGAGTCGGGCAAATGACTGAAGGGGTCATTTTGAGGTTTTGACGTTTGTTTGTCCTACGGACCTATCCGTGGCACGCGGGGCCCGCCTACTTCGCCTTTCTAACTCTGTTTCATGTATTCTATGGTAAATACCATAGAAACTTCCTTAAAATAATATAAGCATAATACAGCGTATAACGGAAAGGGGTGATAATACGAAAGGGTGTGAATCTGCCCTTAAAACTGAACAACTATTCCAAACGAACATAGGCCATAGAATAATAGTTATTTATGCAACTGTTGCGTAATGAGAGTAATTTTAACACGAGATCTGGTTTTTGATACGAGGCGCAGCCGAGTATCAAAATAGTATAGATCGAGTGTTAAAATGACTAATTACGTATAGTTGCATACAAAACTTTATCTACGACCGACGAAATAATTTTTTTTTTAAAGTGTAGTGATCAATTTATTGAACTAAGAGGACAGTTAGTACAGTTAATTAAAGTTATTCCAGATCCAGAGCTTGTGGATGGCGTTGCTTTAACATTAATTTCATGTATATGGTTACTGACAGCCTCTTGTAGAATCATGTTCTGCTGGTACATACTTTCCATTTTGTTCAAATCACTTCTTTTGTTGCCAATGTCACTTTATATAGAAGCGAGCCAACTGTCAGCTTCTTGTCGATTTATGTACTCCTAGTCACGCCTGGCACTCTCCGTTTTCTTGGTAGGCAGTCGTCACCCCAGTAAAAAGTATTTTTACAAAATTACTTTAAAATAGGCTGTATGTAGTATGTGGTAGTATTGCCTTAGCCTATGCAGATTGAAAATTATGTATTATAACAGTTGCGGAATGAAAATCCATACTCCATTTCCGTATTGCTCGTAGTATGGAACAGTGTGGAAATGAAAATGATAGCGAACAATGACCTCAATTTCGAATCTGTCATTGGTTTCGAATTCGGAATATTCCGGTACGGGAGTAGATAAAATAAATTTTTGATCCCCCATAGAAACTGCGTCAGCTGATAGCGCATTTTGTATGGGAGTTCAAATTTTGGTTTTTTGTATTTCGACCTATGTTCCTTGGGATAAGTTGTTCAGTTTCATGGGCAGATTCACACCCTCTAGTATTATCACACCTTTCCGTAACACGCTGTATATAAGTACCTATGTAAAGAATAAATAGATTACTGATGGATAAAAATGTGTACTTTTAGGGTTCCGTACCTCAAAAGAAAAAAACGGAACCCTTATAGGATCACTTTGTTGTCCGTCTGTCTGTCTGTCTGTCTGTCTGTCTGTCAAGACCCTTTATTTCACGAACGGTTGAAGGGATCAGGTTGAAATTAATACCATACATTAGGATCAAGAAACAAGATTAACCACACAAGATCTGAAAATTTAAATTTTTTACAACGACGCAATCAAAAGATATGGCATTTTATGTCCTCATCTCCATACATTTATTCAAAAATGCAAAACCTACAGGGTTCTTCCCGTTGACCTAAAATTATGAAATTTGGCAAGAAGCTAGGTCTCACAGTACAAATAATGGGAAAAGTCTGAAATCATGAAATATTACAATTTTTCTCACAACTAATGGTAACCAATTTTATTGTGGTGAGCTCCCGTTTCAAGAACATTCATATAAGAGAGGGTTCAAGTTGGATGGTCGCTGAGGCGATTTTTGTTTTAGTTCTATTTAAAAACGGGAACACTTACAAACTTAAAAATTGGTATGTTTATAGTGCATAAGCTATAAAATAATAACAAATAATAAAATTTGGTCAACGCGTGTCGGACTCAAAAAATCTAGCACATTAACTTACTGAAATTTCAACTAATACAATTATGTTTATGTGGTGGTACGGAACCCTCAGTGCGCGAGTCCGACTCGCACTTGGCCGGTTTTTTATATTGTACTCTGATTTTCAAATAGGATTTTTTTTAAATCTTAGTTTTCGACTTATGACAAAAAGTGGCAAAAAGCCGTTCCCTCTTAATTATCACAAAATTTTCGCCGCGAAATATCTAAGTTAGTTACAGTCGATAGAGATATATAAATATTACAATTACAAAATTGTAACGCAGTCTCAATTTTTTTTGAATTCCGCAAACAAAAACCTTTTAAAAGTTATGTAGTCCCTATAATTTACTTGATTGCGTCCCAATGATTCGGTAAACCTCGGTGCGCGAGTTCAACTTGCACTTGACCGGTTTTAAGGGTTTGATACCTAAGAGGAAAATTAAGAAAAAAAAAACAAAGGAAAGAACCCTTTTTCTCATGATCGGGTAAAGGTATCAAGTTGAAATTAACATAAAAAAATTAGTCTATGGACCCTTGAAAATGAGAACTTGTTGTTGTGGAATCCACAACAACACAATCAAAAGTTATGGCCAATTATGTCCTCATCTCCATACATTTATGAACCAAACCAAAACCTACAGGGTACTTCCCTTTGACCTATACTCGTAATCATAAAATTTGGCAAGAAGCTAAGTCTTATAGACAACGAAAGGAAAAATTCTAACATCATAAATATTTCAACTTTTATATATTTTAACCAATTAAGGTGAGCCCCATTTCAAGTACATATTGAAGTTTGAGTGGCCGGGAAGTTTTTTAAATTGAAATGGCAAAAGTCTCTAGTATCATATGGTAAACAGGTACGGAACTCTTAGCACGCCAGTCGGACTCGCACTTTCCCGGTCTTTTTTAATTGACACAAATAATAGCTGCTAAAATATTCGCCTACTGTCTAAGCTTAATTGATTCAGCACCCTCTTCCCAAGAACAAATAAAATAATTTCCAAACTTCACCTGTCGAATGTTCAATAGGTACCTACTTTTAATTAAATTTTGTTAAAAGCCCGCCGCTGGTTATACGAATATGGGGAGCACTTTAATTCTATTTGTCCAGTCAAAACAAGGGCACCCCTTATGTGGAACTACCTTAACGACGACATTTGCTGAGCTCCATACATGACATGATTTGTTGTGCCGAAATTACTGAACATACTTTTCACGCACCGTTGTATATTAAACTGAAGAATAGGTTCGACATTCTACGTATGAAAGGGCCAATTAGATAATTTGTGGACTGGACAATGTGAGCTGCATCTGAAATTCAGTTAAATCGAAATTGTCAATAGAGGCACACCAAAAGTCTGGATATTACAAAGACATGGGATATCTGTCTTTTGCGAAGATAGTAACGAACTTCTGTACAGTTATATTCAAATTAAGCTTGATACGCAGGTCATTATGTAACAAACTTAATTAGTGAATACTTACCTAAGTGTTACGGTATAATTTCAACTTTTTAATGAACTATATTGGAATATTGTAAGCGATCCGCAATTTAATTGGAACTAACTAAAATAAACTTAATGATGAGATAATGATGAAACGAAATACTCAATTACGTAATAGTTATTTATGCAACTGTTGCGTAATGAGAGTAATTTTAACACGAGATCTGGTTTTTGATACGAGGCGCAGCCGAGTATCAAAATAGTATAGATCGAGTGTTAAAATGACTAATTACGTATAGTTGCATACAAAACTTTATCTACGACCGACGAAATAATTTTTTTTTTTAAAGGGTAGTGATCAATTTATTGAACTAAGAGGACAGTTAGTACAGGTAATTAAAGTTATTCCCGAAGTTATTCCAGATCCAAAGCTTGTGGATGGCGTTGCTTTAACATTCATTTCATGTATATGGTTACTGACAGCCACTTGTAGAATCATGTTCTCCTGGTACATACTTTCCATTTTGTCAAATCACTTGCCAATGTCACTTTATATAGAAGCGAGCAAACTCTCAGCTTCTTGTCGATTTATGTACTCCTAGTCACGCCTGGTACTCTCCGTTTTCTTTTAAATATAGGTAGGCAGTCGTCACCCCAGTAAAAATTATTTTTACAAAATTACTTTAAAATAGGCTGTATGTAGTACTGTGGTAGTATTGCCTTAGCCTATGCAGATTGAAAATTATGTATTATAACAGTTGCGGAATTGAAGTAGAGTCTCCGTGAAGGCTAGGTACAGGCTGGTGGTAATCCACCACATGTCCACTTGTGTCAACATGATTTGATGTTATTGTTTGTATGTCACGTCGGACTGTAAAAGTAAAGTTTATAATAAATATATAATATTGTGCTTATATCGTTTATGTGCGCGCCCTGCTACTATAATTTCCAATAGGTTTTGGCCCAGATATTCGCCGAATATAAAGGTAAATAAAAATCTTGCAAAAAATTTCTGTCGATTTTGACGTTTCGTAAAAATGGACGAAGAGAGTTCGTCGTCTACCGGAATTTGTGGTATACAGAAACTTCGGGGGGCAGCTGATTTTGGGATTTGGAAGTTTGTAGTCCGGAATTTCCTGGAATCCAAGAACTGGTGGAACATTGTTGAAGCCGAAGAAGTCAGCAGTACCGCAAAAGATACGGACAGAAAGGCAAGGAGCACATTATGCTTGTTGATAGAGCCCTCATGTTTTGCACATGTATACAACGCTAAAACTGCACATCAAGTTTGGCAGAGCTTGTGTAATGCGTATGAAGATAAGGGCTGGGGCAGGCGAATAACTTTACAGCGTCAGCTATGGCAGTGCAGACTTGAGGATTTTACGTCTATGGAGAAGTATATATCGAAAGTCGTGTTTCTAGCACAGCAGTTAGCAGATATCGACGCGAAAGTCGACGATGACTGGATCATTTCCATATTGTTAGCTGGATTAACAACGGAATACAACCCGTTAATAATGGCTGTAGACAACAGTGGACAAAAGATCAGCCTGGAGCAGATAAAAACTAAATTGCTTCAAGAAGGCAACAGACAAGCCGAGTCAGGCGCAGGAACTGGTGAGCAAGCCTTTGCTACCACTAAAGGTAAGGCTACAAAAAACAAAGCGAACACTCGACAGCCAGTATACAAATGTTTTAAATGCCATAAGGTAGGGCATAAAGCATCTGAATGCAAAAAGAACCCCAATGCTAATGTGTGTATGAGCATGGCCGATAACATCATTAAAAACGGATGGTACGTCGACAGTGGATGTTCCAATCACATGACGCATGATGCCAGCAAATTATTCGAATATAAAAAGAATAAGAATAATATGAAAATTCGGGTGGCAAGCGGGCAAGAGATTCCAGTAAAAGGCCAAGGAAGCGCTTTACTGAAAGTGAATGAAAGTTCTAAACTTCCATTGAAAAATGTTTTACATGTACCCAATTTATCGATGAATTTGATCTCGGTGAGTGATCTAACTAAAAAAGATTTCGAAATAAATTTTGACAAAAGAGGTTGTACAATAAAAAACCTAAACGACCAAGTAGTTGCGACTTGTAATGAAGTTGGCGGAATTTTCAAACTGAAGGAAAAAGAAAGCTGCTTTGTTAATTTGACATTGTCAAATGAAGTTTTGTCAAATTTATGGCACCGGAGATTAGCACATTTAGGTCAGAAATACATGATTTCTTTGAAGCAAATTGTTACGGGAATTGATTTTAAGTCTTCTGATAAAATCGAACCGTGTGTTCCGTGTATTAGTGGTAAAACGACTAAAGCTCCATTTAAAAACCAGGGCACAAGAGCCGAACAAGCCTTAGAAATAGTACACACGGATGTTTGCGGACCGATGGAAGAGCCGTCATGGGCTGGCTCTCGTTACATGTTATTGTTCATCGATGACTACACACGTAAAACGCATGTTTATTTCTTGAAGAATAAAAGCGACACTTTTGAGAAATTCAAGGAATATAAAGCTGAAGTTGAAAAAGAAACAGGTAAACAAATAAAATGTCTCAGAAGTGACAATGGCAAAGAATATTGCAATAATGCATTTGATAAGCTTTTGAAGACGGCTGGTATAAAGCACCAGAAGACGGTCCCCTACACGCCTGAACAAAACGGCGTAGCGGAGAGGGCGAACCGTACAATTATAGAAAAAGCGAGAACATTACTTTGCGAAGCAAAACTTAGTAAGAAGTTTTGGGCTGAGGCGGTGTGTACCGTGGTTTATTTAAAAAACAGAAGCCCCACAAAGGCTGTCATGAACAAAGTACCTCAGGAATTATGGTCTGGTAAGAAAGTAGACTTAAGTCATTTGAGAATATTTGGGTGCTTGGCGCATGCATTGAAACCCAAGCAGAAAAGGCAAAAGCTTGACATGAAGACTGAAGCCTTGATTTTCATAGGATACTGTGAGACTACAAAAGGTTACCGACTGATGCACCCTCAGACTGGCGAGGTATCGGTCGCGAGAGACGTCAAATTCCTAGAGAATGTTTTTCCTGGCGATGGTACGAAAGTGACGAAGAGCACAGTTGTTCCTGTTAACATAGAGGAGGAACGAATAGAACCTGTGTGTGTGAATAGAGCTGCAGATACTCACTCAGATAGTGAAGAAGTTTTCCAAGAAACGGAAGCAACTAGTACCGAATCCGATGCACTTCAAGAAGTTGCTGCTGAACCTGAAGAAAATGCTGAACCGAGCATTGAAATAAATAGTGAGCCAAGATACAACTTGCGTGCTCGAGAACGTATCGACTATACATGCACGTGTATCAATGCTATGGCTGAGATTGACGGCGATCCTTTGACTGTAGAGCAGGCTCTAGCAAGGTCAGATCGTGATTTGTGGCAGAAAGCCATGGACGATGAACTGAAATCGTTGAAGGAGAACCAAACGTGGTCACTTGTTGAGTTATCACGTGATAAGAAGCCGATCCAGTGCAAATGGGTATTTAAAATCAAGCGTGATAGCGATGGCAAGGTATCAAAGTATAAGGCTAGATTAGTAGCAAAAGGATTTACTCAGGTACGTGGTGTAGATTATAACGAAACCTACTCTCCTGTAGTGAGAAGCTCGACTTTGCGATTATTGTTTTCATTAGCTACTGAATACGATTGGCTCATTGATCAATGGGATGTTACAACTGCTTTCTTGTATGGAAGACTGAAGGAGGACATTTATATGCTTCAGCCTAAAGGAGCAATTGTCAAAGGTCAAGAGACCAAGGTGTGTAAATTGCAACGGTCGTTATATGGACTAAAGCAAGCGTCAAATGCTTGGTTTCATGAGCTTGATAGGGAGATGCTTAATTTAGGTTTCGTGCAATCAAAGATAGAACCTTGCTTATATCAAAAGCTGTTAGGTGATGGAGATAGAATAGTAGTAGTTATTTACGTGGACGATATTTTTGTATTCTATGCTCGTAAACACGAAAAAGAAAAGCAGAACTTAAAAACCGGGCTGCTGAAAAAGTTTAAAGTTAAGGACTTAGGTCCTGCTAGGCACGTTCTAGGTATGAGGCTTAGGAGAGATGATAAGAGTATCTATCTCGATCAAGAGCAATATGTTCTAAATGTTTTGAAGGATTTTGACATGACGGACTGTAAACCAGTCAATACCCCAATGGAAGTAGGTCTCAAATTAGAGAAAGCTTCAGAATCCGTTTGCAGATTGCCTTATCAGAATCTTATAGGGTGTCTGAATTATTTAGCTCAAAATACTAGGCCAGATATCGCGCACGCCGTTAGTGTTCTATCACAATTTAATTCGTGCTATGATAAAATACACTTCAAGTGTGCTAAACGGGTGCTAAGATACCTGAAAGGTACATCCGATTATGCATTAGTTTTCCAAAAGTCAGGAAAGTTAGAGCTGCATGGTTATGTAGACGCGGATTGGGGTGGGTCATTCGATAGGAAATCTTTTACGGGTCTAATGTTTAAATTAGGCGAGAATTTAATAACGTGGGAAAGTCGCAAACAAAGGTGCGTAGCGTTGTCCTCAACGGAGGCTGAGTACATAGGTCTGAGCCAAGCATCGAAAGAAGCTATTTATTTGAGCAGTTTGCTAAAAAGCTTAACTAATAATAGTAGCGACAAACCAGTGGTTATTTATAATGATAACCAGTCGGCACACAGAATATCTAAAAATAAGATGAACCACAATCGAACTAAACACATCGATATTAGGTTTCACTTTGTTCGCGAAGCGATAATGAATGAGGCGGTTGAGGTGCGTTATATGTCTTCTCAGGATATGGTGGCAGATATGTTAACAAAGTCTCTGCCAGGCCCCAAGATTATGTTAGCTTTAAAGAAATTACCCATTAAGAGGGCGGGTGATTTAGAGTGACTTAATAATATACTATATACGAGCTCACGGACTACTGTTAAGGGTGTTAGTCGAAGTATATATTAAATTGATTATGATTGTTTGTTTTTGGATATGGTATTCATTTATGATATGATATGGATTGTAGTAATGGTTTATTTCTTATAAATCTATATTGTATTTTATATGAACTGCAGTATGTGCATGTGATGCATGTTATACATGTAGTGGATTAAGGGGGCGTGAAGTAGAGTCTCCGTGAAGGCTAGGTACAGGCTGGTGGTAATCCACCACATGTCCACTTGTGTCAACATGATTTGATGTTATTGTTTGTATGTCACGTCGGACTGTAAAAGTAAAGTTTATAATAAATATATAATATTGTGCTTATATCGTTTATGTGCGCGCCCTGCTACTATAATTTCCAATAGGAATGAAAATCCATACTCCATTTCCGTACTGCTCGTAGTATGGAACAGTGTGGAAATGAAAATGATAGCGGACAATGACCTCAATTTCGAATCTGTCATTGGTTTCGAATTCGGAATATTCCGGTACGGGAGTAGATAAACGTTTTTATCTACACTCATGTCGTAATCTTTGAATTATGATTCAAAAAGTTGGTACATAAGGCTGAATATTACGCAGAGTATGCATAAAAAATTAAAAAGTTACCATTACGTAACGATTTTTGTATGAAAATTTTGCAAAGGTGTTACGTAATTTAACTTTTTAATCATAACATAATACTTGGATAAAATTCTTCTTGAACCTAAACCTTTTTAAAGAAGACTGAATATAAGGTCTTTTAGAGAGACGGTTATAAATGTAACAGTTTTTCTTAGTAGCTGTCCAATATTAGTAGCATATTTACAAAGTGTGCCTTTTAAACAACCTATTATTTTGGAGCAGTTACAGTAGCAGTTACTATAGTTACAATTATTTTATCTGTAGTGGAAAATATGCGCGCGCAGCCTGAAATTAGAAGGAAATAGATACTCGTATTAGATTTGCCGTCATTTTCAAATATTTACCTTTTTCAAGTTTTTTGTTCCCGTGAAAGTAATGTGAAAGTTTATAATTCATAATTATTTATTTGACAGTTACATGGTACATAATAGGTGTAATAATGATACAAGTCCAGCATGTAACACTCCGTCGGAGCACTGCAAATATTGAGAGAGCACTTACTTACATGCAGTTCAAATATACAAAATTAACAAACAAAACATGCGATAATCTTACATCAATAGAATATATATATATTTTCTTCCTCTTACCAATGGAATATTGAAAATAATTGTTTAAAAATGTCAAAATAGATATTTCAATTAATTAGGTCTTAAAATTAGAAAAGAGAAAATATCTATATATATATATTTGCACAGGTTAAAAAATCTACGTATTACAAAAATAACAATAATAATAAAAAAAAAAATACAGTAACATTATTACAGAGTAAATTACATTATTCAATGAATTTAAAACATTAATATTACAATATCATTCATTTTTAATAGCTTTCATTAATTTAAAATTCATTATTAAAAAAAAAAAAACTGCTTTATTCACTTATTTATTACATTAATCAGTCTTATTATATTATTTTAGGTTTTTTTTATTATTATTATTGAGGCCATATAATAGTATCATTAAAGTATTCATTAATAGTATAATAGCATTTTTTTATTAGTATTTGTTTAAGACATTTTGTAAAATTTTTATAGTTAATTTCCTCTCTCAGTGGTTTAGGTAATTTATTGAAAATTTTTATTGACATAACTAATGGGCTGGTTGCATGAATATTTAGGCGGGAGATTGGCAACATCAGCATACTTTTATGTCGTAAGGAATATTTTGTGGGGATGTCCGCTCGTTTCGAGTAGAAGTTCGGATATTTCTTTACAAATTTACAGATTTCCAAGATATATATGCTAGGTAGAGTCAGAATTTTAAGGCTGGTAAAATGTGGTCTGCAACTATCCGTTTGCTCAATATTAACAAGTATCCTAATTAATTTCTTTTGCTGCGTAAAAAGCGTGGGCATGTCCGTGCTATTCCCCCACATGACAATCCCATACGTGAACCGTGAAAAAGCGTATGCATAGTATGTTGCAAGCGCACACTGTAAGTCAGTAGACTTTTTTATTTCATAGAGGGCGTATGTAAAGCTAGCTATTTGGCATCGTATCTTTTGAATGTGGGGTTTCCAGGTTACGTGTGTATCAATGACTAGTCCAAGTAAGTTAAAAGTATTGACACATTCTATGTTTTGTAAATTATACCTAAAATCAATATTTAAAGATTGTTTTTGGTAAGGGTGAAAAGTAATTATTTTAGTTTTATTGAAATTGATTTCCAAATTGTGCTCGTTCATCCAGGTTGTTAATTTATTGAAAATCGATTCAAGGTTTTGGTTGATGTTACTACTTGTTTCACATTTTGTTAACACGGACATGTCATCGGCAAACAGAACACATTTATCCTGAACAGCGTTAGGAATTTCATTTATATAGATCAAAAATAAAAGGCATCCGATTACACTTCCTTGGGGTATTGAAGCGTTAATTGTATTGGTTTCAGAGCGAACTCTACTATACTCGTTGGTATTATTATTAAGGTATTCGATCTCTACACTTTGTCGTCTATCTTTTAAATATGACCTGAACCATTCATAGCTGTTTCCGCGTATTCCTATCGCATACAATTTATTCAGTAATATTTTATGCTGAACTCTATCATACGCTTTTGACATATCTAGCAGCACACCTACTCCATACTTTTTTTCGTTTAATGTATTCAGAGCTTCTTGTATGTAATTGAATACCGCTAGAGATGTCGATCGATTTTTCCGAAATCCATTTTGGCATTCATTGAAAATATTATACTTTTCACAGAACTTATAGACCCGATTACAAATTGCTTTCTCGAAAATTTTGGACATTGTTGGTAGGAGTGCAATTGGTCGATAGTTACACGGATCTCTTTTGTCGCCTTTTTTATAGATCGGTTTTATGATGGATGTTTTTAGAAGCTCTGGAAAAATGCCTTCCTTGAAAGATTGGTTTACCAAGTTACATAATGGTAGAGTTAACTCATAAGCGCATTGTTGAATAAGATTTGATGGGAGTTCATCTATACCGGTACTGTTTTTATTTTTTAAACTTTTTATAAGTTTGTCGATTTCCTGTTTATCTACAGGACTTAAAAACATCGTATTTTCAATTGAGGAGATAACCGGTCGTCTTTGACCCGCCGTGTTTGTACTTTGATGGCCTATTGATGCAAAATAATTATTAAAGGCATTGGCTACTTTGGTAGGGTTTGAAATAGGGGCGTTATTCATTATTAGGGTTATATTTTCATGTAGCTTTCTCCTTTTCCTGTTAATACGCTCATTTATAATGCTCCATGCCGTTTTCATTTTATTTTTAGAATTCTTCATTCTATTTTTATAATAATTTCGTTTTGCTCTTGTTATACATTTTTTTAATGTTGCAGAATATTTTTTATAATGATTTTTTAGTACTTTATTTTTAGATTTTTGACTTATTATTTTAAGCAACCTTTTATTTTTGCAAGAATGCTTTATTCCTACTGTAAGCCATGGTTTTTTACTGTTGGTTTTTATTCTTATTTTTAATTTAGGTATACATTTATTTAGTATTTGTGTTAGGTTATCGTTAAACATTTGATAATTTTCATTTAACGATTTATTTGGTGAGATTATAGTTTCCCACTGAATTAGTTGTAATTCTTGTTTAAATTTATTAATATTGGTGTCATTGAAAAATCTCTTCTCAATGTAACAAAGGTTATGGTTATTTTTGTTCTGAATAGGAGAGTTCAAATGAATAACGGTACCCAGGTGATATGAAAACCCTAGTTCCTCCACTGACACGTGGAAGCATCTGCTGTTTAGGTTTGTAAAAATTAGATCTAGACAAGTGGATGAAGTTGGTGTTACATGGGTCGGCTGTCTAATATATTGTTTAAATTTATATTCCAACAATAGCTCTATAAGGCGGTTTGTCTTAGAATTGTTTTTTAAAACATTAACATTAAAATCCCCACCCAGTATCACATCCAACTTTGGATACTTATTATTTATGTATCTAAGAATTTGTGTCAACTGATTATAGAAGACATCCTCTTTTTTTCCATTCCAGTATATAGATAATATAAGGATATTTTCTTTAACTAACTGTATAGCGCACGTTTCAATTACGTATTCTACGGAAAAGTCTGATATATCACTTCGTTCAATAAATTCCAAGTCTTCTTTTAAAACGATACACACTCCGCCGCCTTTACGCGCTGCCCTACAGAAAGAAGCCGCAATCTTATATCCTGAGATGTTGACTAGTTCAAGCTTTATTTAAAAAGAAGATAAAGTGGTGCAGTCAGGATACTGCAGTTACACCAGAAGATACTCAATAACTTATGATCTTCTCCCATATTAGTCTAGGACATTTTATGACATAACCTACAATGAATTGGGAAAGAATGAAAATCGAAAAGAAAACCATGTCTTGTTAAGAAAATGTTCTGCTTGTATATTTTAAAGAAGACCTAGCGGATATATTAAGGCGGCTTCTTCAGACTCATATCAGAACTGTAATATACATAATATAAGTTACCATTGTTGTTTACTTACTTTTGTTTAATTTTTATCATTTTTATAAGTAAAGAAACCTATTGCATGAGTGAAGATAAAGTAGTATACACAACTGCATATAATATGGTATTAAAACACTCGTTTGATGCTATTATCACATTCGGCTACGCCTCATGTGATAAACCCAAACTCGTGTTTTAATAACCTGTTTTATATGACAGTTGCATAAACTACTATTATTTATAATTGTCATATCTATACAGGATGTTAGGGACGATCCACCCTAAATCAAATCATAAAATGTAACTGAACAACTTTTCTTAAGAACTGTGTCTTGGAAATAAAAAAAATACTGCGCCGTACAAGATGTTCAAACAACGTAGGTAGTATTTGTATGGACAATAATCATCTTTGGTCGATCATCATTATCATACGAGTATAGGTTGTGATGAAACTGTAAACTGTCAAAAAATCTATACAATAAAAGTTTTGGCGAAAATTATGATTTTGGAGGCAGGAAAGGTATTAATCCTATTCAGATAATTTTTGAAATTTTTGAACCTACTGGAATGATTCAAGTCGGGGTTTTCGTTAATTTTAAGCATATTTTCGAGAAAATATGTTTAAGATAGCAAAGTCACGGTCACAGTTAGATTGATCTAGTTGCTTGCTTGTTTGCTTTGTTTTTACTTTGAAGTAACTCTACATTCTACATTCAAAGAATCAAATCAATTTGGAGGTTATCTTGCGGCCAGTTCATCCAAAATCACAGGTTTTTATTTTCAAAAGTGAAGATATTCGTCAAAATATAAATTAGTGTTTCATTGATCTATATTTCTAGAATAAAGAGAAGAAAAATTGGTCGCGAGCCGGGATTGAACCAGCCGATTTTGGCGTACCGTGCCATACCAAAATGCTATAAGTTTTTTATAGGAAAAAACAAACAAACATGTTTTTGAACATTCTTTGTAAATTAACAGTTTTATAGATTTTTTTTTGGAAAAATATGAAAATAACTCAGTATATTTCACTCCGGAACTGCGCTCCGGAACACGTCTTCTGTAGTTCTGGTAGACAAAATAAATGGTACAGCAGCACTGCACTTACTTTCTCGCAATACTCAAGGAAAAACTATCAACCGCAAACTTAAATTTGTAATGCCATACACATAGTATGGAAATACAAACTTTTATTTGCGTTTTTCCAAAAAAATTAGAGTAAATCACATGTTTAACTTTTGGTAGTAATGGAACACCCTTTATATGAATTTTCACAGATCAATGGATACTACCGTAGGACACTTGCATGCACATTTTTTTTATTTCCCTACACATGTTCCTTATGGATAATTGTTCAGTTTGGTCTACTGAGCAAGCCCTTTCAGTTTTTGGTACACCCTGTGTACTAAGTTTTATTGAAAAAAATCATAAATAATATCTAGTCAGGTAGACAACCAATCCAGGATTAATATTATAGAGAATTTTAATAAACTCAATGGAACCAATTTTGGGTAAATCACATATTTACGTTTTGGTGGTACAGGAACACCCCTTATATGATATTACACAGATCAATTGATACTGGTGCATGATATCTTACATGAAGATGCTTGGTCATGCAAAGTTTCATCAAGATTCTGAGTCGTTTTTGAAAAAATTTCAATTTTTCATTTTCGTTGTATGACAGCTACCCTCAAAATGAGAGCCAGAAGGAAACCACTCAGAACCCTTCGATGGATTTGCATAAAACTCCTAAATTCAAAATATGGTGTCAATCGGACCATTCGTTTAGCCGCTAGGCGAAAGCGTGACGGACAGACCGACCGACCGACGGACCGACCGACCGACCGACCGACCGACCGACGGACGGACATTTTTGGGAGACTTGTTTTTTATGATGTATAAGTGATATAGAACACATTTTTGAGAAAATTAGAAAAACTTTTTTTTTCACGAATACAATAGCTTTCTCGCTCCGCTCGTAAGTAAAAAAATTACACACACATATTTTAAGCTCAATTTTAAATTTAACTACGACTGGGGTTACTTTGAAACGCAGGGCTGGATTACGTCTGTATCAAGCATCGTCAATAAATGAAATTGGCCAATAGTAGATTAGTCAGCTTGTCCCTGCCAGGATTACTTACGTTATAAACCTGCAGATAGAGGCTCAATAGACCTATCAAAGTCACCCCACAAATATTAAAGTAATCCCGGTTCACGGACCTAGTTTTAATTCTAACCTACCTACCTATTTCATTACGCATTTCATGTACCAAATTTCGATTTTTCAAAACTGTAATGCTTTTCGTTAAAATTCCTTTCACCAATTTCTCTGTGATTTCGATGACAGTGAGATAGAGCCTCTACATTTATTTCCAATATCGAACGCTACGCCCAAATCCGATGATTACTTGTACAGTTATCTAATTGGGATTGATTTTGAGGTCGGAGACTACTTATTGCTTTGATTAGATTCGGCAAAGGCGAATAATGAGATTAATTTTAACTTTAAAAAAGTCCGGGTCGTTTTAAAAGTGCCAGATATGTTTTCATTTGTTCGCTTGTATTGTATACGAATGGCTTGCATTTTTAGATGAAATAAGAACGATGACCAAGTTTGAAAATAGTTTTAGCTACAGAGCGAAGAACATCATAGTGTCCTAATGGTAATGACTCTACATTACAGAATCTAGGCTATTCTATGGGAATGACCGCAAATAAGTAGCGCAGTCAAGTTATCTTGATCCTTGTTGGCTTGCAGTTGCAGTTCACTTGCCGCCGACGCTTTATAGTTCCCCTAACATCCGTACGCGCGGGTGTCGCTACCAACGCCAGCCAGTTTCGCTTCGCGCTCGAGTAGGTTGGACGTACGCCGCTCCCCTACAACGCTCGAATCTACTCCACGGAAAAGTTTATCCCTTCGAAATTTGCTTCAAAAGTAATTTTAAATCAAAACGCAACCATGATTGTCAGCGCTCGAGTGAAAGGAACATTCTGATAAACTTTCCGGCGAATTTTGAGACATTTATTGTGAATTTTTGTGGTTTTATTTTATCTTGATTGAACGATACAGCACGTGAAGGTCTTAAACACAAGTGAGATATTGTTTATGCATTGTTTGGAAACAAAAGACACATTCCGTTACCGTAGCAGTTTAAATTTTCTGTTGTTTTTACTTCTTTCACAAGGACGCAACCGACAAATAGCGTGTGGAAAAGAGACAAAATGAAGGGCAGCACAGGTGTGGCGGCATTAGCGGTTCTCCTGGCTACTATAACAGGTAACTTTCAACTTTTTACGCTTGGTTCCTATTGGAAAAAAAAAAAGAATTCTTATTTGTAACTCTTCATCAGAGTGCTGTGGTTTATGTTCTTCATAGATTTACTTTATTTAAAAAGTCAGTATGGTTACACTAAGACAGGTTTTAGTCGTCAAGTTGGTAACACGTGAGATAACAAAGTATGAATCATCATAGTGAGGTTATGTTTTGAATTTATTACCTATTTTTACTATTGATTTAGAGTAGGATTTAAATTCATTTTTTTTTCTACCGGCATCTATCATGAGGTAATTTCAATGGATAAGAGGTTTCTTAAGAAGACTAATCAATAAACTTGGAGTCATGAAACTTGATTGATCGATAGTGATCATAGTAATATTTAATTAATTTACAAATAAATATCTTTGTATCTCGAAACAATCGACGTATTCCATGAAAGCATAAAGCTAGTTCGAATCCGAGATCGAAGCAAGGAAACTGGACCTCCTTGCTTCGCTCGGTATAGAAACCTTGCTAAAGTGTAGCTAAATTATTTTACTATGGGATCACATCTGCGAGAATGTCCCAAATTTGTATGTCACATCATCATCGAGCAATATGAAATATTTAAAATAACCCTACCAAATTAATAGAACGGCGCCTTTACTGAGTGAGTAATCATTTCATTCTTTGAGTATTAATTTTTAACTCTATCAATCCCTTATTTTTCAAATAAAGCGGCACTCTACACCACAAGAATGCAATAAAAAGGCTGTAGCTATAAAAACGAAAAACATAAAAATGAGGTAAAAACTAATGGATATTTTTAATGACCTACTTGCATTGAACAAAATTTCCTGACATGAGATTTGAATAAAACTAATTCAGAAGCTCTATTAAGTACGATTCAACAATACTCTTTCATTTGCTCAACCCGCTGCGAAAGTCGAGCGTCCATTCAGTAAGAGCACTCACCTAGTTTTGCGGTTTAACAATTAGAAACTATGAGCAGATTGTCTCGAAACGTGACGATTATGACGACAGATTGAAGCCTAGTTGTGCAAAAACCGTTTGTGTCCGTTATGTAGAATTTCGCAGGTACAAACAGGTGGTCCGGAAACCCGCTTTCCAGGAGAATCTGCCACATTTTGTGCTACGCGCATCGCATCGCATTCGTGCGTTACTTTCTCAGTCGAACTGAACGCCACTGAATCAATCACTTGGAAACCTGAATCTTTTGTTTCTAAGTGGATTTTATGTCATGATAGGAATTTTACTTATTTGATTATGAGATAATGGATCCCTTATTTTGAAAATCAGGTACATATAAACTTTACATGAGAGGTTCGATAAACAATTTCTTTTGTTTAGAAATCCAGTTTTATTTGTGTCTGATCAAAACAAAGCATAAATTGTTTACTGCATGAATATAAGTGGATACCTATTCAAGAATACCGGATGATCGATGTCTCAATTCCGAAAGAACACACCGCCTACCATTTTAAAAATGTACTTCCCTCCCCGCTCGATATCAACTCTCCGAAGAAATCATTACTGCTTTCGTGAGTCACGTAACTAAAATAAGTCATTATACTCTGCTAGGCATCGCTTTTCTTAATTAATACAGTTAACAAATTAATTTCTTGGCTCCTAATTATAGGTGTAAGATTTTTTGAGTCATGGGAATATGTAAGTTAAAAATTAAAGTTCTACAAAGTACCTTTGTGTAAGAGACGCAAGTTTATTGATTTCCGTTAAAAGAACGGAAAATATACAAAAACACTAGACATAATAATAATTCAACAATTCGATTACAAAAAAGAAAACTTTACAAGAAGTACTTTAAAACTCAAAAAAGGAAATACAGCTATAGGCACTGTACTATAAGCAATTAAGCATGCATTGCTGGGTGTGTTTTGAAGCGCAATAGACATTAACTCTATTTTGAGTAAAAGTAACTTCAAAAGAACTTTTTGAAAGTTAAGTGGTATTCCGTAGAAAAGAAGAAATACTCGTCAGCAATTTAAACCACCATCTCTCTGAGATTTTCTGGTTAATGGGCTGCCACGTCTAGCCTCGCACCGCGCGTGAGAACCTATCATGGTTTCTCCTGATAAATGAACTCCGTAAATTATATCAAGAAGATTGAAATAAACTGGGAATTGCAGCATGCTCTGAGAGATACTGCAACATCTATAATTTGTACTCCAGACAAAGCGAGCACAATTTTGAAGATTGGGATTGAACATTAATTATCTGATTCATATCGTAAGACTAATCGTAAGAGCGTATCTAAATTGAAACATTAGCGAATGTATTATCCTGTGTATCTCGTGAAGACACAATTTACACAGATTCAGAGCATCTGCCGTGTCATTACCCCGAGTCATTTGAGCGTGTTAACGTCGCAGAGCTAGGATAATGGCATGTTGACGGCCCTTACAGCGGTCATGACCATTATGATTACGACCAACTATGTTCTAAGAACGAAGATATTAGCTACTTGACAATTCGTGTATCGTCCCATAGCAATAACTATTTGACCGTTCATAGTTCCGAGCAGTAACAATCAATTTTTAAAGCCCTACAGGGCTTTACCCACGCGTTATCCGGTTTTGAAACGTTATGTTTGGAAGTTTCTTCCGAGTATTGATTTCGTAAATCTATTTTCTCTACCGATATTAGACTTTCTTTTGACTTCCTGAGCTTATTTTCATGGCATAAGTGCAATAAATTTTGCTCTTAGTATTAAATTTGGTACTAGAGCTTCCTGAACACAAATAGCGAGCCGGGATCTAATGCATTTACGATTGTGCAACAGAGAACATTTATACACTATTAATACGGTGCGGTGGCTCAACTCGGTTCAATTTATCTGGCTCTTAAATCAAAGGATTCAAATACGAAACCAAGAACATTGAATGTTATTTCTATTAACATCGCTTCCACTTGTTCATATCTTTCCATATTTGAATTTGTTTTGGATTAGATTGTTTGAATGAAAGTAGTATTCATTGTAACTTTGAAAGTGTAGCTAAGTATTGTGAATCACATCACTTTATCAAAAGGTAATCTGGGTCAAAGTGAATGATGACTCACACCTGGAACTCATGCATCACGCCGGCACGTCTCATGGACATTACGTGACGAGTTAATCTGTGTGACCAGCACTTTAGATAGAAACTAAGATTTCTCACTACCTCACACACCATTAAAGTACTCTAACCCTTTTAAACAAACTGCTCCGTATTCCGGGAACGTGTGAAATTGTGGTAAAAATTCCTACTGAGTTTGTCCTAAAAGCACCACGTGACCGTTACCAATGTATGTTTACAAATACGAAACCAGAATAAATAGACTCGTCACTATTCCGACTGGATACGTAACTGGGCTATGTCATCAACTGATAACAAGTGTAGTACTGTTATCTTATCTTCCTAACACCGACAGGTAGTTCCTGAACAAACGCATTTCTTTATCATATACGGGCAATATCAATGCAAAAAAACTTGTCAGATACGAGTCGGACTCGCGCGCTGAGGGTTCTAATTTCTAGGACCTCATAAATTGCTTTTAAAGGGCATCTTTTGATTTCTAAAAAAACCGTTCCAGATAGGGACATTGTTACATTTTTGCTGTAATACTAACATAAGTTTATCTCGCCTCCAATCAATTATAAATTCAGACATTTCACAGCACAGTTTTCAGAGATAAGGGAAGAATTGTATTTTTGCTGTTTTCGTCATAATTAACAACAAGATAAGAGTCATATTAAATACATAACACTATTTTGAAATGTACAAGTAAAGTTCTTTCAAATTAATAAATATTGAGTCTCTTCATTTTGCCCCCTTAGGCAATAAAAAGAAATAAGTAATTTATTTACTTTAAAGTAGTTAGGACAAGCTTGGGACAAGCATTACCTAAACCTTTCAAAACTTCAAAGCGATCGCACTTGAATTTTCTGAAATGTACAGATTTGACAGACAGACGAACGAAGTCCCAATAGTCACACCATAAGGGTTTGTGGTTTTAACCGTTACGGTCGGAGTGCCTAAAATCATAATATGAAATATTTAATAAAGTTACATAAGCGGATTTGCCTTGTGCAGTCTTTTGTTTAAAAGTTGCGCAAGAAATGGTTACGCACATTAACATCTACTATCAAGATGTACCCATTAGACTAATTTTCAATTGTTTTTGGTGAAACAAAAGTGCCGTTGATCGGACAGATTTTGTTACGGAATCGATTTTCCGGCCATCAGTGCGTCCTTGGAATTAAAGTAACCGGCTCAGAACTGCGTCAATTTCTAAAGAAACTACAAGTTTTCCAGGATGTTGAATATCCTATAGATTAAAGGCAGCATTGCTTTCATATCGTGTCGTCACTACTAATAAACTTGCATGTCCACTATCGATTTCCACGACCGGTTTTTCTCAATGGATAACATATACAAATCTCAAAAGATAACGGTTTTATTGAAGGCCTCACAACGTACCGTAAGTATTGTAGCATAAATCAAGAATCAAAAGCTATAATCAACGTAATTAAGGTAGAGTTCATTTACTTGTACTTGTTAATTGATGCAATGCCGAACCTTAAACAATTCAAACTATGGTCAATCAAAATCAGTAAAGATAGCCGATAATTGTATAAACTTTGAATTAGAGGGACCCAAAATGTAGCCTTGGGTTAAAAAATACCAAAAATGCTTTAATACTGTGCTTCCTATCCTTTCTTTGCCTAGGGAACTGTGGCATTATTGTTGGGTATAGGGACCACAACGTCTAATTATAGGCCCCAGAAGTCTATCTGTCTGTCTGTCAGCGGGCTGGATCTCATGAACCGTAATAGGTAGACAGTAAAAATATGCACAGATTATGTAGGTATTTCTGTTTCCGCTATAACAACAAATAATAATAGGTCTATGTCTATTTCTAAGTCTAATAAAAAAATAAAAATTAAGGGGCTTTCGTACTAGAACGTGTTTTTAGGCTTATTTTGCTTGATCTTTGTTTTAGCTCTATCGTAAAAACAGGAACACTTACAAGCATGAAAATTGGTACGTTTATGGTGCACAAGCTATAAAATAACAATAAATTTTAAAAACTAATCAAGTGCGTCTCGGAATTGCGCATTTAATAAATACACTTCTGCCTGACTGCGCGTCCATAACTAAGACGGTATTTTTACCTTAGTTGTACGGAACCCTTTGGTGCGTGAGTCCAACTGGCACTTGGCCATTTTTTTTTCACTTTTCTTACTAGAATAAGTAAGAAAGTATCATATCTGGATTCTAATTCTTAATTTATGGTGTTGTTTTTAATTATAAGCAAAGCTGAAACCTTGTATTCAGATATAATTGGCAAATAATAGATTCAAGCGGATTCTCATAGAGCGTACCTATCGCTGGATTTCTTTCATCACCTTCGTTCGTAACGAAATTTTTTATTCCATTTTTTTTATTTTGATCCGTGGACTAACATTTAGTTTTATTCTCGCGGACTTGTAGTTGGGATCCTCTGCTCTAATAAAATAAGGTTTCAGAGAAATCGTCACAGCTCTCTGCATTTGACCGGTTGTCGTGACGACCATCCAAAATTCGGCAACCGCAAACGGAATCGAATTAGATTGCCGACAATTAGTTCTGCCTTTCCCTTCAAAAATTAAAATTTGTTATACTTGGCTACAAAACTTCAATCGTAGCAATATTTTCTTGCATGGTGGTCCAGACATTACTTTTTATATCCGTTGTAATTGTCAGTAATTAACGCATAGAAGCAAAAGAAAAGAAGCTATAGCACAATGAACTTGCATGATACAAAATTTCGTTCATGTTTTTTGATCTTTAGATAGATTTTTTTAGTGACGTCTCTGATTATGGTAGTTAATCTCTTATGTCTAGCAAAAGTCGATTATTAGTGACAATTTATAATAATTTTCGTTCTTTGTCACGGTAGACAAATATCCCTTGGCTGATCAGTCGTGTGTGACGGACAGATGGTGGCAAATTTTGATGTCGTAATCGACTTTCTTTGAGTTTGCAATTTTGCAGTTTTTGTTGGAACATTTTGCTTTTATTTTCGCTGCGGTTTGTCATTGATCTAACTAATATTTCAATTCCCAAATGTTACTTTTAGAATTATACAACTTTTTTCTTCGTTTTTAGGGTTCCGATACCAAAATGGTAAAAAAAGGAACCCTTATGGTGCCGCTCTGTCTGTCTGTCTGTCTGTCCGTCTGTCTGTCACACCTCTATATCTCAGCAACCACTTATGCTATCAACCTGAAATTTGGAATAGTTTTAGAATATAGTTGCCCAACTTAATTGCACAAGAAATTTTTTTGAAAAAAGTATGATTATTAATATAAAGGGGGCCAAAATAGGGGGGGCCAAATTTCAAATTGTCGCTACTAGGTCGAGTGGGGTATCATATGAAAGGGCTTTACTTGTACATTTTAAAATATATTTTTTTATTTTTTTAAATTTCTTAGTTTTAAAGTTATGATGAAAAATGTCAAGAAAAATACCATTCCCCCCCCCTTATCTCCGAAGTTTGAGTAAGGAAAAATCTGAATTAATTACAGTTGACAGAAGTTTATATAAACTTTACAGCAAAAATAAAACGATCTTTCTAAGTTGCACAGTTTTTCAGAAATCTGCAAAAAACCTTTACAAACAAATTTAGTTTTGCGGTCCTGAAAATGGACTTTATTGCTTCCAAAAATACTATAGGTATATCGCAACCCTCGGCGCGCGAGTCCGACTCGCACTTGACCGGTATTTTTTTATTGTTTCTTCGGAAAATGAAAATAGCACGATTCAGGAAAGCCTTAGCGTCATCTTTAGTAGCTTTGCTGTAGGTTTGCTCCATCGCCCAGTAAAGTCAATCGCACCACAGAGGACTATACCAGCGTTACTACTACGTAATAAAGGCGTTTTTATTATTAGAGCGTTAATTGTATAAATAAACTGCTTTTATAATATCGCGCAATTAGTGGTTAGGTAATGAACTGTCATGCGCCGCTGTGTCAAATCGATTAACACGAAACATGATTACTTGATTGATCTTATTATATGAATTATAGAAATAAGTTATGCTCCATTTTTAGGGTTTTGGACCAAATGGTAAAAACGAAACCCTTATGGTGCATACCTGTTTATTTCAGCAACTACTCACGCACGCTATCGTCTTGTTTGAAATTGTTACAGAATATGCTTGCCTCACTATATTGAAAACGGAAGAAATATTACATTACTGTCATGGCCGACAAAAAAGGTACTGAAGAATGAAAGTGATAATGTGGGCAGAGGCGAAGCCGAGCCTCACATGCGTAATTCCTTCAATACCTGGTTGATTCCAAGGCTTTTATAATACTTTTCTCAATTAATGCGCTGAAATTCAAACTTATTTTTATCCAAACCAACATTAAACACTTTCTATTTACCAATATATTCCTGTGTTTATATCGCAGTTTTTAAGTTTCATATTCTATTTTTTCTACAATTTAAGTACCTCCTTGAATAACTAGACAGAAATGAGTTTTTATAGTAATTTACTCGGTCGCAAAATTCGATTGAAATGGATTTTCATATTTTTCATACTAACATTGCCGGCAACTGCTCGCGAGTATTTAACCACTACAGCTATTTTGATTTATCTTGAAGAAGGTTGTCAAAATAACAATCAAATGTCCAAGCATGTTTGAGAAAAAAAAATATTATTATTGGAGATGGGGTGCAAAATGGGGGGAAGGGGGGTGGGGGCAAAATGTTCTCTGAAGTTAAATATAGTCGGTAGAGGTTTATATAAATATTTCAGCAAAAAAGTAAAAAGGATTTCTCTAAGTAGCATAGTTATTTAGAAATCCTAGTCCTAAAAATAGACTTTATTGTTTCTAACATACACCCTCGGCACGGTGACGGCTAAGCAACATCGTCTATGGTCAGAACTTAGGAGGTAGACTGCTATGAACTCAATACTAAGGGATTTTTCTTGCTTTGAAGATTGTTAAATATTCTGGCAATAGGAATGACCACTAACACTGACAAATACACTAGACTACCTGTAATGAGGGAAACACTGGGTAATTTAGGAACTTTGGCCAACAGTACGTGTTTCAGAACTTTAAATTGAGATACTTCACCAAAGACACAAGCGTCAAAATGGTTTTGTCTTCTTAGAAATTTCACTATTGCTGGCACAAGGGATGTTTGTGTGTGGAAGCTAAAAGAAACTCGCTTTTCTATCCATGTTTTTTTTAGATAGTTGTTCAGATTTGTGTTTCAAATCATCATCATAACATCCCATGAAAGTCCATTGCAGGACATGGAGCTCCCTCCAAAATTTCAGCTTTTGCTAGAAACATTTATAGGGGAAGTACCACTATCACCAGTGTCACCATGCTTGTTGGCATTGCGGCTGGAACCATGGTCCGCGGTATGAAAGACGGGACGACGCCGCTGTCTATCCTGTGGTTCAAAATGCCTTAGTCGCCTCTTACGACACCCACGGATAGGGATGGGTTGGTACTATTCTTCGCCAGTTTCAAAAATAACCCAGTAGGTAAAGTGCGAGCGAAATACTTCGTGTAACCACAGAATATATAATAGTAAACAAGTTTGTGTAACGGAAAGGTGTGATAATACTTTAGGATGTGAATCTGCCCATGTAACTGAACAACTTTTCCCAACGAACAAAAGTCATAAATCGAAATATTTTTTTACGTCCCACAGAAACTGCATCATCTTGTATGGGGGGTCAAAATTGGTTTTTCGTATTTCGACCTATGTTTCTTGGGAAAAGTTGTTCAGTTTCATGGGCAGATTCACACCGTTCAGTATCATCATACCTTTCCGTTCCACGTTGTATCCATACTCGTACGTACCTACTATTATAACCAGCATGTACTTAAACAAGTTAACCCCGTCAAGGTGTGCAGTTGTGCACAGACGCGGGCCGACACACTCTGTTTGTTGCCTACCGGACTGTCCCGTTGTCCGTTCTCTCACTCCATTGTGCAGCCTTTGGAAACTTGGCCTCTCCACTCCGAGCCAGCAAATAAAACTAAAGGGTCAACTGAATTACAGTTTCCTTTTTTAAACAATGGAGGTACTAGGGTAGTTTTATTGCTAGCGGAGACAACAGCGTTTTGTGGCACTGTCAAATTAAAGTTGAAGTCTGTGAGATAACAGACTTTATATTAGTTTTTTATTCTTATTTCCCCTCAAAAAGATACCACGTTCTGTGAAATTGTGTGCTTCTAACTCAGTTAAAGCCCGATGACAAAGAATTTACTACACAATTTCCAAAATAAGAAATGTTTCAAGGTCACAGATTTTAATCCAATGGGATTAGACGGGGCTATAGAGGGATTCTGTGATGATCATGACCATCAGGTTAGATTCAGACATAGGATTAGATTCAGATAATTTTATTCAATGTAGATTCTTCCCTGAATACTTATTGAAAGTCATAACATGCAGACTACAATGCAAATAGAGCGAGTTACGTCCTATGACAGAGTAAAAGAAACGATAAGAATCCAATGCACGAATATAGGTAGAAAAAAAAACTAAGAAGTTAACCTCTCATACAAAATGGGCTATCAACTTATATGAGGAGTTTAAATATATTTTTTATTTCGACCGATCCATTGATGGTCGCTCGATCCATTGGCAAAGTTGCTTAGTTTTTTGACACCTTCAGGGTCATCCAGAGACCATCCTTTTTGTTACACAGTGTTTAAAGTTTAAACTGAAATGATAAATAGCGGGATTGCATTTTCAAGATTAAGGGCCTGTTTTACAGGTTCCCAATAAACTTCCAGATAGCCTATCTGCTAGTTATTCTGTCAGATAGTGAAAATGTTTTGTTTCACAAGACAGAATAACACAGACACAAATCAGACAGACATTTTATCTGTCATCTTACTATCAGAAACTTTAGCAGCTAGCGGCAAAACGGGCCCTAATTATATTGTTCGAATCAAAAGACTCTATCTCAAAACTTAGTTTGAGAACTATTTCAAAAACCACAACGAAAGTAAAAAAATAATAGCAAACTGTCTCTTCCTAACTTGGTTCTTCACGGATCAACGAGCTGTTTGATAGCTTCTGTCGGTCTGGAAATGAAATTCGGATAAAATTGCTAGTTAGGCTTCACCAATTCTAGCTCCAAAATAAATAGCCTAATCGAAAATTGTAGATTGAACCTTGACTCGCAATTTAAATATGTCTCGTGAACGTATTACAACCAAAATAAGGAGCATAAATTTTTGGGAAGTGCCTAACATTGAAATTGACAACTTTATTATTACAACCTTGTATTTTGATCACAAGCAATAAAAAGAGTCTAGTTTTTGTGCAATCGAAATTCGAATCGTCTTCTTCAATGTATAAAGCGACAATTTTCTATTGGCAAGAGTATAAGAGGATAAAATTGGAACTAACGCCGTTGCTGTAGGAATTTGACCCTGGCTTTGCGATCACAATCACGTCATCCAACTGCCTATGGATCCTTTTCTTTCGGAATAAAATTTAACAGAACAGGTGTAAAAAAAAGTACGATGATCCTTTTAAGGGGTGATTCTACATCACTAATAGATTGTATATAAAATAATCAATAAATACTTTTTCTCAAAAAAAGTAGCTTTAGCTCATGAAGAAGTAGTACTCAAGCCCGTGTCAAATGCAATAGGTATAGAATATTCGTCAGTGGAACAGCCCCAACCGATTAAGATATAAAATTTGCTGATACTCAAACAGTAAATCAATTTTCAAAAATCCTGACTTTGAGGGTCTATAGAACCTATACCGGACCGATTTGATCAAAATGACCAATAGTCTCGGCGTCAATAGAAGAGCCCCAAGCGATCTAGATAGGTAATTTGCTAATAGTCGAAAGAGTAAAATGATGGACACGGGCTTGAGTACTGATCAGATTGCTACGAATTTAAGTCCGTACCACATTTTGCCCATTGGCAAATTGAAAATCCGGCAACTCTTTTGGATAAAATCGTGGGCTTGAGCTAAATTCGGAGCGGTCCGACCCGATCGTGAGAAGACCCTCTAAAGCGACAATTAAGGATCTATTGAAACTTAGATGACGGTAATAGGAAGGCGCTGCTGTCATTATTTCAAATTCCCAGAACAGTGGCGTTAGTTCCGGTTTAATCCACCTGCCAACATATTCTTGTTACTCTCTATTTTCTAGTAAAGGTAGTCGTTTCAAATATGATGTTTACTACTTTGCGGTCAATCAATTTGAAGAACATCGTGAAATAACGGCAAAGTTTTAGAGCATAGCATCGAAAGCGTCTGACTAGATTGGCTATCAATTCCCCTGATCGCTTTGTTAAGTAATTTTACGGTCTGTGATACGATAATAAATTGCCATTTTTCAAATAAAAACTGGTCAAGTGCGAGTCGGTCTTGCGCACCGAGGGTTCCGAGGCCTCACAATATATTTGTGGTAGGTTCACAACTATATGTCAAGTTTTGTTAAGTCCGACTCGCACTATAGGCCGGTTTTTATTATTTGTTGTCTAGGTATGCACTGCAAGTAAGTTTAACCTGAAACAAAAAAAAAATAAAAAGAGATGTTTCTTGTATCCCGTTCCTTACTTCTGTTTATTCTATTATCTTATTGTTCTTGTGTATATTTTTAGGCTATACTCCATAAAACAACTTGTTCCACATATTAAATAAAAGTAAACTGATTGTTCTTTGTAATTTTTAGCTCAGGAACAGTTCAAAAGATATAGCTATTTTAAGGTAGCATAGACCGACACGACAACCAATGAGTATGTAATAAAACTGTCATTCTACAGCTTTGGCTTAGTAGAAGAATCCTTTTGACACTATTTGCGAACGAAACCCTAAAAGGTCTTGAAGAGAAATGCAACGATTTAAATAGACGCGTTGTTTCTCACGCAGCAAATTTCGTTCTCGAGCGGTTTCCCACTATTGTGTTGTTGTATAATTGTACACTGCTAATGATTTCTCGCGAATGTCTGCTATCTGAATCTGTGGCTATTGTCCGTTATTTATTTATTTCTTTTTACGTGAAAATAGAGTTATTCTAGGATCTTTTTTGTCAGGTAATTAAAGTAGATTCATAGTGCGAGCAGTGACATGTATACAATCATCCTATTATGTATCATAAATCGATCGAGTGCATGTTACGAAATGGAATAAAAATATTTAGCTAACTCGATCACTTTATTAACATATTAAATTTTTAGAGTTAGAGAGCATTTTTTTTTACAATCATTATCAGTCATCTAATATCTAGCTGTTTTAAACAATTTAATGAACATCCTATTTTTTATTTAAATTGATTTAATGGAAAGTGTGAAAGTGATATTGAAAGAAGAGTGAATGCTGGAAACATGGTGAATGGATCCCTGCACCATAGATTTATATAGTCAAGATAGGGTCTTGGGAACAAGCGGTTCAAAATTTCCCCATACAAGAAAAATAGCGCCATCTGTGAAAAATCGCGTGAACTACGTTGTGTAGTACTTTGGTCGGTACTAAACAAGTGCTAAATACACGTGACGGAAATAATATGGCGGGAAAAAACTAAACAAACTTTTTACTGTTTATATGTGATTTAGGCCTGGTTTTTCAGTTTCATTAATTGGATTATAGTCAAAAATAATAATAAGAAATAACAATAATAATAAGAGTATATTGTTTCTTCAACTAAGAACATTCCATTTTGTTGGTAAGTTTATTTGCATCCAATGTTGACAATATGACTGACAACGACTGACATTTGTTGGTCCTAAACGTCAGATTTCGGACCAACGAATTGGGGACATTGTAACGTCCCGATGGGCTAGTACTTATATATAAGTAAATGCCCTGCACGCCATTATGAGGAGTCAGAAGGTGTCTCACAAGGCTCGTTTGGCTGTTCATAGGGGTGTTTTGGTACCAACACTGATGTATGGCAGTGATATACCCAGCTTGTATGGCAGAAGAAGCATGAAAGTAGAATTCATGCAGTGGAAATGAGAGCGCTAAGGAGTATGATTGGTGTTAAATTGAGTGACAGGATTAGAAATAGTGTGATAAGAGAACGGTGTGGCGTAAAAGAAGACGTAGTGACCAAAATCGAGAAAGGGATGCTGAGATGGTTTGGTCATGTAGAGAGGATGAATGAACGAAGATTGACGAAAGAGATCTACCAGGCGAGAGTGAATGCAAACGTTGGAAGGGGAAGGCTTAGGCGAACGTACCAGGACCAAATTCAGGACGTTCTGAATAAAGGCCAGGTTAAAAGTACCCTAAACCGACGAGCATGTATGAAAGGATTGATGAAAGTACAGGAAGCAAGGGAAGTATGTCAAGATCGTAGCAGGTAGAGGACTGTGGTCTCTGCCTACCCCGACGGGAAAGAGGCGTGATGTTATGTTATGTTATGTTATGTTATGTTATGTTATGTTATGTTATGTTATGTTATGTTATGTTATGTTATGTTATGTTATGTTATGTTATGTTATGTTATGTTATGTTATGTTATGTTATGTTATGTTATGTTATGTTATGTTATGTTATGTTATGTTATGTTATGTTATGTTATGTTATGTTATGTTATGTTATGTTATGTTATGTTATGTTATGTTATGTTATGTTATGTTATGTTATGTTATGTTATGTTATGTTATGTTATGTTATGTTATGTTATGTTATGTTATGTTATGTTATGTTATGTTATGTTATGTTATGTTATGTTATGTTATGTTATGTTATGTTATGTTATGTTATGTTATGTTATGTTATGTTATGTTATGTTATGTTATGTTATGTTATGTTATGTTATGTTATGTTATGTTATGTTATGTTATGTTATGTTACGTTACGTTACGTTACGTTACGTTACGTTACGTTACGTTATGTTACGTTATGTTACGTTATGTTATGTTATGTTATGTTATGTTATGTTATGTTATGTTATGTTATGTTATTTAATGTAAGTTTCGGTTCACCTGATGATTTAATGCTTTTAATTCTTGATTTAGATATTTTACTCTTTGATATGACTTTATACATTAAAAAAATGCTAACTAACTTTAACAGAAACTTTATGTCTTTGTTGACATATTTTGCTGGAATTATTTTATAATTATTTTATTTTGTGATAATAATACATTTGATAGCACAAGAGATCAAATTTTATTTGGATTAAGAGACAAAATATGAATATAAAAAAAAGTTTAAGAAATTACCCACCACAAAAAAGTCTGAAGAAGATATTAATTCTAATTACAGTAATTTAATCTAGACGTGACCGTAACACCACACACTATCCAGACCATAAATTTGTCACGACTGATTATTATGGTGTGATACAAAATGAAATGTGAACACCATAATTGAAAAGTGTGTCGCAATATCAGTAATATAATACTCGTATTATCGGTACGGGATGTGGGGCAGGCCGTAGAGGAGATCATTTTCAATTGGGCTGAGGCCATTGAAGGAGAACCTGATATTCATACTGCTGAACCTTTCGGTATTAGCCTATATGTCGAAAATTTAATGAAATTTGGAGTTAAAAATGATTTACAAAATACATGAAAAACTGTTTTTAGGGTTCCGTACCTCAAAATAAAAAAACGGAACCCTTATAGGATCACCTTGTTGTCCGTCTGTCTGTCTGTCTGTCTGTCAATACCCTTTATCTCACGAACGGGTAAAGGTATCAGGTTGAAATTATTACCATATGTTAGGGTCCATAAACCACACCAGATCTGAAAATTTAATTTTTTTACAACGACGCAATCAAAAGATATGGCTTTTTATGTCCTCATCTCCATACATTTATGAAAAAAAGGAAACCTACAGAGTACTTCCCGTTGACCTAAAATTATGAAATTTGGCAAGAAGCTAGGTCTCACAGTACAAATAAAGGGAAAAGTCTGAAATAATTAAATATTACAACTTTACTCACAACTAATGGTAACCAATTGTGGTGAGCTCCCGATTCAAGAACATTCATATAAGAGAGGGGTCAAGTTGGATGGTCGCGGAGGCGATTTTTGTTTTAGTTCTATTTTAAAAACGAGAACACTTACAAACTTGAAAATTGGTATGTTTATAGTTCATAAGCTATAAAATAACAACAAATAGTAAAATTTGGTCAAGCGCGTGTCAGACTCAAAAAATCTAGCACATTAACTTACTGAAATTTCAACTAATACAATTATGATTATGTGGTGGTAAGGAACCCTCAGTGCGCGAGTCCGACTCGCACTTGGCCGGTTTTTTTTAAATATAACATTAATTTGGAGTTTATAAGTGACACGAAGCGCTCGTGGCCGAGAGGTAGTTCCTTCGCCGCCTTATCGACAACTGGTATATATCTAATTGTTCAGGATGTTTTCCTGAACATCAAGAGTGTGGTAGACGCTTTCTATCAGTATTGAGGGGATGGTTATTTTATGTATTCTATGGTTATGACATTAATTTACAGTATGGGATTACAAATATTTGTTTCTGACACCTAAAGTACTGATTCTAAAAATGTATTAAGTTACCAAATCAGAGCTCCATAATTTCTTTAAATCAAATAGTTTATTTTAAAACATACAAAAAAAATACAAATACAAATTAGTTTCAAGTTTCTGCTTCTCCAGTCAAGAAACGACAATTTTTCTCAAAATATTAGGTGGAGAAAAAGTTTCTTCGTATTTTATATGAAAACTCAAGACTTTTTTTTTAAGTTTATTTACATTTAATTTCATGTAAATATTACAGGAAAAAAAACAATCTTTCTAAGTTTTTTAGAAATCTGCAATAACCTTTACCAAACAAATTTAGTTTTTAGGTACTAAAAACCGGCCAAGTGCGAGTCGGACTCGCGCACTGAGGGTTCCGTACCACCACATAATCATAATTGTACTAGTTGAAATTTCAGTAAGTTAATGTGCTAAATTTTTTGAGTCCGACACGTGCTTGACGAAATTTTATTATTTGTTGTTATTTTACAGCTTATGCACTATAAACACACCAATTTTCAAGTTTGTCAGTGTTCCCGTTTTAAAAATAGAACTACAACAAAAATTGCCTCAGCGACCATCCAACTTGACCCCTCTCTTATATGAATGTTCTTGAAACGGAAGCTCACCACAATTGGTTACCATTAGTTGTGAGAAAAGTTGTAATATTTAATGATTTCAGACTTTTCCCATTATTTGTACTGTGAGACCTACCTTCTTGCCAAATTTCATAATTTTATGTCAACGGGAAGTACCCTGTAGGTTTTGCATTTTTGAATAAATGTATGGAGATGAGGACATAAAATGCCATATCTTTTGATTGCGTCATTGAAAAAAATTTAAATTTTCAGATCTTGTGTGGTTCATGGATCCTAATAAATGGTATTAATTTCAACCTGATACTTCTACCCGTTCGTGAGATAAAGGGTCTTGACAGACAGACAGACAGACAGACGGACAACAAAGTGATCCTATAAGGGTTCCGTTTTTTTCTTTTGAGGTACGGAACCCTAAAAATGGACTTTAATGCCTCCAAAAAAAACACTATAGGGGCATTTCATGTCAAGCGGACAACCAAAAAAATATGAGGTCGTGAATTTTGTTTATACTCTGGTCAGTTATACTTCCAGTAGACGTGGATGTGTACACACGATATTTTTTTCGTATGATGCTTTATTGCTGAGTTATGAGCTTTTAAAAATTTACTAAGAATGAAGTCCGTTATTTTTTGGATGCTTATTATTTGTATCAATTCATTTGTAAAAAAACTATTAAGTATTGTTTCTTATTAGTTAAAAAGTTGGAATTTTTATTTTTTTTATAAATTTCTAAATTTGAAATTTTTTTACGTATAGTAAACCGGAAGTAAAATTTTTAAATCGATATTTGAGTAACTTCGACATATTTTTTTTCAAATATTTTAACCTTGAATTAAAGCTTTAAATGTACTTATTCTTCACAAAAAAAATTATAACGTGATCGCCAATAGTTTAAGACTTAGAGCATATAGAGTACGCACATATAGCTGTGAGCACTTTCTAAGCAATCGGGTTTATGCGCTAACATGCTATAATACTAGGCTATGAACATTTTATTCTTTCAGTATAACATGAAAATATACTTTTAAAAAAGAAAAATATAATTAACAACATAAATATACGCATTTTTATAGTAAATAATAACGTGTTCATACAAAAGAGTAATTTCAAAAACTAGGATACGACTGTGGAACACACCAGTAACGCCATCTCGTAGCTATAAAAAGTTTCACTAACAAATACAATACTAATCGTCGTTGCTTGCTAGAAAGAGACAGCTATAAGACAACGAACTGTCTCGGTATTATGTCAAAATCCGTTATTTTTAGTTTAAACTTTGACAGCTCATCAACTAGACGCGTTACTATTTCCTTATTGTTTTAAGTAATATGGCTCCCTTTGGTGATCGGTGTTTTAATCCGTTCCTCTTGACTCGTCATAAAAAACGTGTGAAAGTTAGAAAAATATCTAAAACATTAAGTGAAAAGTGGACAATTTCGCCCGATGTTTATGTGTGTGAGTCGTGCAGGAAACGGCTGTTATGTGAATCACCTTCAGAAGTAAATATTGTACAGTCACAATCAAGTCAGGCATCAAGTGATTATTCGCAAACTACCCAAGATGAAACTTTCATTCCGGAAGACAAGTACCAACACATGGGAACGCAGACAGATGCATCAATGGAAAACGAAGAAATTTTGAATCAGCTCAAAGAAAAGTTCAATAATCCCTCCACTTCCACATCTATTAAGACTATGATACTCACTATTGCACCCAAGTCCTGGAGTGAGAATAAACTAGCTCAAGAATTCGGAACATCCCGACGCCAAGCAAAAAAAGCTAAGCAACTGGTAGAACAGTTTGGCATCTTGACTTCACCGAATCCTCGCGATGGTCGTAAATTACCTGCGGAAACTGAAAGCTTGGTAAAAAATTATTATCTTCGAGAAGATATCAGTCGAGTGATGCCAGGCAAAAAAGATTTTGTATCCATTAAATTAGAAGATGGAAAAAGAACGCATGTACAAAAGCAACTTATAATGTGCAATATAGATGAACTTTACCAAAAGTTCAAAATAGAATATCCAAACGTAAAAGTTGGCTTAACGAAGTTTTTTACATTAAGACCAAAACAATGCGTCCTCGCTGGAGACTCTGGAACACATATGGTATGTGTATGTATGTATCACCAGAATGTTAAACTAATGTTGAGAGGAGGAGACGTGGCCAATCTAACATCTGGAACTACCATGCATCTTTCATCCTATAAAGTGTGCCTACAAATGATGATGTGTGCCAATCCAACGCCGAAATGTCATTTAATGTCTACAAAGACAGCAAAATCTGCAAATGAGAATTGCTCTTCCTGTCCTGGTCTTAGCGGAATACGTGATCATTTAAAAATGGTATTTGATGAAAATCAAGTGACAAATATTCAGTTTGAAAAATGGGAAGGTACAGACCGCTTCACGATAGCCACCCAAGTGCTTTCTGCTGATGATTTTGTGGATTGTTTGTGTAACGCTTTAAACATTTTGAAGCCGCATGCTTATATCGCTGAACAACAAGCGCTTTATTTTAGAACCCTGAAAGAAACCATCTCTGAAGGCGAAATTCTCGTTCAATGTGATTTTGCCGAAAATTATAGTTTTGTCGTACAAGATGCTGCCCAATCATTTCATTGGAATAATGATCAAGCCACGCTTTTGACATCTGTTTATTATTATAAAGATGGAAATGATATTAAACATGGAAGCATCATCATGATTTCGGACGATTTAAAGCATGATACAGCCACATTCTACGCTTTTCAAAAAATACTGCACCAGCACCTTGATGAGCACAGAATTGCGGTTTCTATAATCAAATACATTACAGACGGGGCTCCCCAACATTTTAAGAATAGGTTCAATTTTGTGAACCTATTTTATTACAAACAAGATTTTAAGAAAGAAGCACAGTTACACTTCCATGCCACCGCTCATGGAAATGGGCCATGTGATGGTCTTGGGGGAAACCTTAAACGTTTGGCAACCCGTGCAAGTTTACAGTCTACGAATAGGGCTATCACTACACCTATCAGATTATATGAATGGGCAAAGTCATCGTTGAATGAGACTTCTATTTACTACTGCTCGAAGGAAAGTGTTCAACAAGAGCGAGATTTCCTACGAGTCCGTTTTGCTTCCGCTATCACCGTTCCAGGAACAAAACAACTGCATGCTTTTCTTCCAATCAACGCAGGCCTATGTGTAAAGAGAACTAGTGCTAGTGCAAATGGTAAAATTGTAAAAATTACAAAATAAAACTCCATTTTAATTAATACTGTTTCAATCTCAATTAATAAAACCGCTCTAAGTCTTACACTATTGGCGATCACGTTATAATTTTTTTTGTGAAGAATAAGTACATTTAAAGCTTTAATTCAAGGTTAAAATATTTAAAAAAAAATATGTCGAAGTTACTCAAATATCGATTTAAAATTTTCACTTCCGGTTTACTGTAAGTAAAAAAAATTCAAATTTAGAATTCGATAAAAAATTAAAAAATTAAATTTTTTAACTACAAGAAATAATACTAAATAGTTTTTTTTACAAATGAATTGATACAAATAATAAGCATCCAAAAAATAACGGACTTCATTCTTAGTAAATTTTTAAAAGCTCATAACTCAGCAATAAATCATCACACAAAAAAAACATCGTGTGTACACATCCACGTCCACTAGAAGTATAACTGACCAGAGTATAAACAAAATTCACGACCTCATATTTTTTTGGTTGTCCGCTTGACATGAAATGCCCCTATAGGTATATCGGAACGAAACCTTCGGCGCGCAAGTCCGACGTGCACTTGACCGGTTTTTTAAAATTATAAGTTAAGTAATTCAAACTTAACAAAATACATGCAAAACAATTATGAAATTTAAAAATATCACAGATCCAATAAATGCTAAAAGAAGATCGATATTAATATTCAGATTATCATTACACACGCGTGTCTTAATGAGCCACTTCATGTCTTAAACGATGCTATTTCGGTCCCTAAGTGCTCTGATAAACGGATCGTAATTTAACCTAAGCATCATTCGAGAGAACATTAACCAGTTTCTGGTAATAAAATATATTTAGCTTTTACCTCAAGGGCTTTTGAGGTCGAGGATCAACCGAAAATTTATATTTGTACCGATTTAAGAGACTGCAAAAACACGTTTACGAAGCAACGGTGTAATGTGAATGTGGGGCGGACCGTAGGTAGATAGTGTGAATGTGTCAAATAAGAACAAACTTCTTTCGTGGTGTCCAGTACAATAATCTTGATTTTTTTTTACAAAATGTGAGGTCATAATTTCGGGGTGATACCTCCGTTTACCAAATGAATGGTACCAACCCATCTCTACTCGTGGGTGCCGAAAGATGCGAACAAAAGTTTATAAACCGGAGGATGAGCAGCAGCATTCTTCTATGTTGTGTATCGTACCATCTTACATACTGTGGTCACCAACAACCGCGGTCTATAGTGCCAGCTGCAACGCTGACAAGCGTGGTGACTATGATACTTTCCCTCCAGCAGTTGTAGCAAGAGCTGGAATCCTGGAGGGAGCTCCTTGTCCTGTAGTGGACGTCAAATGGGATGTTATGATGACCTTTGAAACTAGAAAAGGTCTGCGTCAGGGACTATTTAAAAAGTGAAATGTATTAAAGTCGACTGCTGGCTGGACTGTTTCCCTCATAATATAACTGCAAAATGCTTATAAGCGCTGTGGCTATTGTGGTACAAAAAACGTCGTTGCCCATGCTCCGGGTGGCACCACACAGGCCAAACTCAAACCTCATACCCACTAGACAGTATCTATTTGTACCCATACTTTGATTTTTTGTTAATCCCATCACACCTTCAAAGTTATTCTAAGATGAATATTCGTAAATCAACATCTAACTAACTAAGCAAAGTTCCAAGAGCCTCAGTTAGAACTAAGTTTCTTATTGCTTGCTTAGACCAACATTCAGCAAATCTCGAAGTGTGTCTACGGTCTACATTTCCAGCAGTTTCAAATGTTTTATGTTAGTGTTTTCTGAAGGGAGTGGAATAGGGTCGTTAACCCAGCACTAAGCAGGGTAAGTCGGGGTCGAGTGGATATCACTGGCTGCCGGCCAACCATCCAGTATCGAAAAATGTGCGCCAATGTACCGAAATGATGTTAAGAGTTCTAAATTGAAAAAAATATAGATATCAATATCTTTATCTCAATATATTTTTACATAATTTCGTAAAACTTAATTTAAAAATGTTTTTTAAATTAACGATGGGGTTGATTCTGGCGCGGACGCAAATGGAGACGTTTCAGATTACAAAGGGACCCAGGACATGTCCTTGTACAGTTGTTAATTGCCTTCAAGTCATCACCAGAACGCCTTTAGGTCATGGTTTTTTTTAATACTGTATAGTTGAATTGTAATGTCCTGATATTCTTTTCTTTGATTGATCAGCCATACTGACAACATAAAACATAAAAGGAAATATCACTTGATGTGAAGTTTGTGTTTCAAAAGGCTGACAATTTTTTTTAAAGATATTTAATCTTAATATTGCGGAGATGAAATATCTTCTTGAAAGCTAAAATTTGGCAAGGCAATAAGTCATGCTATATTTTTTCAGCCTTTAAGAAGATATACACCTTTTTAGCGATAAATTTAGCGGACGCGCTAGAATGGACCCCAGTAAGCTTTTAAGTACATATTTCACCTGAAACTCTAGAAGAGCAAACTTTACAGAATGGTAGCAGTTACCCATGCAGTTACTTACTTAAGCTGCTTTGAATGAGGGAGCTATCACGTAGGGCGAACTAAGGACTGTCACTTTCATAAATATTAATCGGCTTCACTCGCCTTCGTCTCGTATTAAAATTAATGTCTCCAATTGCTCTGAACGTTACTCGTTACGCCCTTTTGCGATCAAATTAAACCTAACAGTAACTTGGACTTATAACCAACTTGTCAAATCATCATCATAACATTCACATACATTGTACATCAAACATATTTAAACGCCTTTTACGACAGCCACGGGTAGAGATGGGTTAGTACTATTCTTTGCCAGCACCTCACGGACGACCTGTCAAATCATTCAGGCATAAATAAGTAAAACTAGATAGGATCATAGGACACACAAACATTACAATGCAAGACAAGAACATAATAATTGCCGCACTTAAAGACGTCACTTAAAGTTATTTTTTCATTAAGTCTCGTGCTACCATTTCTTTGTCAATGAAATCGAAAAGGACAGCATCTGATTTAATGAAAGATTAACTTTAAGTTACGTCTCGGAGCATAATGTGGCGTATTCATAGTTTCTTTTCACAACGTAAAGTGACAATTTATCGAAACGATGATGATATACAAATTGACGTTTATCATGGGAGACAGAAATAAGGAAAATCGTTTTTATGAAGTGTCTAAGCCACAATGGACGATTACTATAACATTGTTAGACACCTGTCTCCAGTTAATTTTATAGCAAATAAGCTTTACTATCAGTGGCTAAGTAAGTTTACTAGCCCCAGCTCAATAAAGCCCAAATGGAGACGCCTTCAGTAGTTGCTATAAACATTTATATGTTTTTAAGTAAAACAAGAGGCGCGTTAATGTGTCATCAAAATGGGAGCGTTGTTTACGACTTGTTTCAACAAGGTCCCGCAATTAGGAACATCCTGGGGGACCAGAATACTTCCACCCCAAAAAATTATACAAAGTTTCTTCGGAAAGAATTCTAGCAGTGGTTTTGCGATTTGTCTCAGATTTATTTCTGGAAATCAAAAAAGGTCATTTTAATAACACTCTTGTAGCTGGGTGAATATACAGTGGCACATTTATATTAAAAACGAGCCTGTAGAAGTTCCCTTTGCAGCAAATAGCAACTTTGTTTACTGCGAGTCGGGTGCTACAGGGAAAACTTTGTTTGGAAGCATGTGTAAATATCCGCTAAGCCGCAGCCCAGCGCAGCAAGCGGAAGGTGGTTGAGGTAGAGAATAATAATTTTTGCTACCATTTTGTTCGTAACACTAGAAGTATGTATGAAACCCTTTCTCACAGCTTTATCCATAAAAGCAACCACACAATGGATCCTCGTGATCGTACATTAAGCGGTCGGTGACTCAGCTGTTAATAAGTGGCTGCTTTGGGCAACATTTATTGACACTAACGAATAACACATCCGCTGGTTGGTTGGTATGTACTACCACTGGTGTGGATGACGGATCGTATTACTCCGAATAAATAAAGGGGACAACAATTAGGGTCCAAATTCAGAGGAAGTCGACGCTTCCAATGCATTGCATTAACGAGGCTTCAAATACAGCTGCAAGCGGGCGGTTAGACAATGAGTTTGGTTGGATGATGAGTCTGATTAATTTATTGTTGTGGAAATGGATTTTAATAATCAACGGTGGTTTCATCATCAACACAAACAATGAAAGGAATGACACCAAAATTTTAAATAAGAATTCGTTAATAAAGGAATGTAATTAAATCACGGTTAATTACGTAATACTCTTATTTATTAATTAATAAACAAGCTTCGATAAAAGCCACGTTAAAGCTACGAAATTCCAAAACGTCAAGTTTATTTATCAAATTTGGCGGAAACCAAATTATAGAGCCATAAATTTCATTGGAGCAAAAGGTTCTAAAGGATTCGTGGCATAATTTTAGCAGGAAATTATACTTGATGTTGGAAAACAATTATGTGGCAAGATGGCTCTACGTTATGAAATTTGAAAAGGGCTAATGTCTTGCCGTTGGTTTGAAAGTTATTCTCGCTTTTGAATTAAGTGAGACGTCTCTTAATTGGCACAATTACGAATGAGACACGGCCGCATTCCGTTGACTAGGCTTTGTTATCTAAACGACTAACGATTCATCTTGCTGTTTTAAACTGCGTCCGTCACGGCAAGTTTATGTTGTGGTTTGACGTAAAAATTACGTGCCCAATAAGCTTACTAACATTGTGCACTTTCCCGAAGGCGATAAAATTTGCTACTTTGCTACTTTTGCTACTAACTAAGCCTTTGACCAACTAAAGACTATACTAAAGTTAATTTATAACTATGTAACTTTATATGAGCTTAAAACAATACTATCTTTATTGAGCCCTAAAAATACACTAAACCAGATTTCCAATCTCATGACAAAGTTCAGTACGCTTTGTTAATCTAACGATGGATTTAATTAAAATAGTCTCGACTGAGTTTCAAAGCACATAAAAAAAATATAGGGTGCGACATTTTCTCGTCTCATGGAACAATATTTTTTTACACTATGCTCGAATAATGACAGCAAAACAAGACCTCGGTTGCTCGTGGCAGGTCGTATAAAGATAAACTCATTTTTCTAATGCTATGTAACATCTTATTTTGGTAAGTTCTTTACATTTAAACTCAAGAACATAATATAGCACCACGAAATAAAAGAGAATATTTTATTCATAAAAGATGAAGCGTCTTTAGGTCTTTTTATAACACACGCGTTTGAGCGGAAGGTACTCGTAGAGATTCTATTCAAAATGCGGACGGAGCATGCCTCATACGAACCTCGTATTAAAATAATAATACCTCTAGCTAAGCATCTCCTTCTACCTGCTCTGTCAGCTCCACTTTTTGGCGCGTGTCTTGAGTTTTTGCCAAGCGTCGTACGGTTCAAGCATCAACTTTTTTCAACTCTAAGGTATTTGGTCTTTTGTTGTGGTCGAACAGGATAATGCGCTTTGAGTCCCGAGCGTTTGATGTCGCTACGTTTTTGTGTTCCTCATTCATTGTTGGCCGACAAATTGTCGTGTCGTTTGAGATTTCCTTAAGCTCTTCTTTGTGAAAGATTTGGAGTCTTTAGGGATACTTACGCCTCATAACTCCCTATATAGATTCATAACCTAGTAGGTACCCAAGCTAAATGCTTTTTAGATGTATGAAATTAAAGTACTTATTAATAACACAAATTTATTCTTCACAAATCAGCTTCCTACTTCCAAAGATCCTATTGTTCAATATTTCCCCAAACTCTATCGGTTATTGACTTGCCCAGCTTGCCCGCTTGCCCGGCATCACGAACGTCCCTGCCACCAAATTACGTGACAAAGGAAAAAAAAAACAAAAGAACTTCAAAACAAAAGCGTGCGTGTAGGAAGCTTAGGGACGATCGTCATCTTCAGCGGAGGAGTATTGTTCAAGAGAGGAGGCCACAAAGTTGGAGATAATTAAGGGCTTTACGAAAATATTGACTCAATTACTAAATAACTCAGAAGAAATAAGTCAAAGTCATTCATTTGATATCTAATAAGAATTTTCATAAAACCACGTTTTACTGTTTGTTCCAAAGTTGATTTTAAGACCGATCATTTTACACTATCAACAGACGTTTTATGTTGTTTTTGACCAAGTCATGGAATGACTGGTTCGGGGTTCGGGTGACGAGACTTGCATTAACAATGCTATCTTACTGGCCTCAGTACCGGGGAAGCCGAATTTCAAGGAGGCTGTTCCCCTTGAAGTTATTGTCTTATTTTTTGTACAGCTGCATTTAAGGCTGGCTATGAATTATGTGCATCAATTTGACCACCCTCGCCTTTGTTTTGGACCCTAAATGGTAATTAGATTTTGATAAATTAATATTAAATAGCTGAGATTTCTACGGCTTGACAGGTAATTCATAATTCATCGGGAAATGTTGTTCAAGATACCTAGAAACGATTTTTGATAAGTTCCCTTAGCATATTGACATGGTATGGTTAATGGGATGGACTTTAGATTCGAACAAGCGAGTATTTTATACCTCATTAAAAACAAACTGAATTTAGCATCACTGCTGCTCTCACTAGCGTAATACGAGTCTGAATTTGTTCATATATTAACCGTGTTACCATGTTAATTGTGCATGCGATGCTTGCACAGTGGGAGATACAATCAGCTCTTTCAGTCTCGGTTGTATGCATCTTGTTAGCGTCTCTAGTTACAAACGGTCAAGATCTCGAGATGTACTTGAAATCTGATCAATGAAATTACGTACCATTAATCATGACTGAAGACAAGTGATGGATGATGCATGAGATATGTAAGTATTTTTAAAGTGTTTCATCACTCACGAAGTATATTTAAATAAAATTCTCGAAGTATACGTAGAAGGATGTATTTAGAAACAAAATTCAGTGTGCTTTTCTGCTGCTAAGGAATAAAGAAGTAAACGGAGACAAATTTGTCGTCTCTCGCCAACACTCTTTGATAGAATACGTCCAAATATTTGCAGATCCATTTTAGCCGCTAAGCGTCTTTTATTGGAAAAGTACAGCGTGCCGTACGCGTACTCTCTCGGTCTTGCGGAAGTGGGAACTCTATATTGCATTTTTTATGTCATAACATTTAAATATAACTTTTGAATCTATTTGCCTTTATTTGCAATTTTTGCAAAGGTTTGTCCAACTAATTCGTTGTTTTCTTTAAATAATAATTCAAGGCAACAACTATGGTAATATAAACTAACTACCGCAAATGATTGAAAGTATTTTTGCAAAACTCAGTTTTCGTGATAACGTAATAATAGGTCTTTACCTATGAAATTGCCGAAATTTTCTTACAGATTAATGAGATCATAATTCCTAAAATTCTAATGCTATTTTTTTCATTTAATTTATATATGTAAGTTGACTTCAAGGTTATTAATTTACGCATAAAATAAAGTTTTTATTTTTAGTTTGATATATAAAATTAAGGGTTTAAAAATTGTTCGTCTTAAATGTCGTCCGATTTCATCATTAGATTTGTTATATTTTTTTACAGATGATATTTTTCGAAAATTAAATTTAAGCTTCTGTTACCTTAATGTCTTCCCAATAATGCTTAAAAAAAAATAAAAAATTGGATTTATAATTCCTAAAAAAAATGCAAAAATGTTAGTATTGAAAATTGAGTTTACCTAAAATTCGCCATACAAAACGGCAATTTCATAGGTAAAGACCTAATATAAGTGTAAGCAGTTATGTACTTCTGTATTGATAGATCGTCCCATGGAAAGAAATCCCGATCGGCGATACGTTCATCTACCCTCGACCTCGACTGGTCTTGGGTTCTGTAACCGACAATACGAACGCAATGCGGAATGGCATAAATGAGGACTACAAGACCTTGTTTATGGTACGATTCGCCTCGCTCCACGCAAACTTCGATTTTGCGACGATTGTGCTATACAAATACCTACGAATATTGTGACCGAGTTATACTTTTATTTTCACGCTTCTTTAAACATTGGTAAATGTTCAGAGCCGCATCGTGTTCATGCTTATTTGCGTGTCCATTTGTTTTTTTAAGACTCGGTAAATGGAGTACGTACGTACGTCGTATTGATAAAGGATCAAATATTTCAAATCAAATGTAAACAATATTCTAAATGGAGACTATGGGGCGATTTAGTCCGTTAGCTTGATGAATAAATATAAAATCTCGTCGTCTTTGACTCTTGGAAAACAAATAGTTGTTGAGTGCTTAATTCGACTTATCAGATTTTTCCTTCATTCAATTCCTTTACTCTCTGAAAACCTCGCAAAATTGTGCCTTTTAGGTACTACATAATATATTTTCGTTAGAAATGAATTCAAGTGCTCTTTCTTGCTTTACTTTTAAATACTTCTTTTCAATGGAATGGAAGCAGGAGCGGTAGTTAGCTGGCTTCGGGCCAAAATGGTTTATTTTTTATGGTCTCAAGTCCCTTCGCAACATTGGAGCCAAGCGTTGGAGCGAAGCAGTCCTGCACTCAAGTGCTGCCGAGGTTTTTTGTTCCTCTACCTACTCAAGTCTTTACTTTTTTCTTAACTAAATTAAAAGCGATTCAATGCTCCAGCCATTTTTAATGAAATTTCTTAGAACCTATGCTTTGATAGGCGGTAAATCGATACGAAATTACTTTCGAATCATCGCAACCGTTTTACTGATGATTACTTTGTTTATTACAATATTAATCGAGTCTCGATGCAATATTGGTCTAAAATGGGTTTTTAAATTGAAATTACTGATTAAACACTTTCTTTTATAATAAATTCATAATTTACTGCTGGTAAGTATCCCTACTGTCGTGTGCTTTCACTAGTTGGTTGTGGTCACGAATCTTTTAACATTTCCCTGGTCTTGTTGGAAACGTCACGACGATATATGAACCATCAAAAAGCAGTTTCGTAGTACTACTGCTCACGACTTAGTAAAATTGTGGGACTGTTTCAGCATTTTACGTTGACGCAGTATCTTGTTAATCGAGAAGTTTAGTGTAATTGTGTGAGTCACCGGTACGAGTTACTTTTCTGTTTAAGGGACGTAAATATTTACTACCGAAGAAATGTCGTAAATGCGTGAAACTTTATAAATCTTCAATGCCGTAAAACCTTTATACCTACTCGTATCAACATTTTATGGAGCTCGTTTATTTCTATGTTTTATTATACCAACCTTGAACTTCTACAAATCGTGGCAACCAGGGTATTTTCGTTTCACATCGATCATGTTTTTATGAAAGCTTTTTCGCTTTTAATGCTCTATTGCGTAAAAACCTGCTCTCTGGTACATTTCAAAGTTTTTGATATTTACGATACATTCTTTGATGTTTACATAGAAAGTGGTATTTCTTTATTCAAAATGTAAATACATGTCACGTATTTACATTACTTACACCATTTTATTTTAAGACACTGTTACTACCAATTGTGTCTACCACCCAGCTTGCACTCATAAATTAATACCATTAAGAGTTCACTAAAACCATGAAGAACTGTCATGGGGATATAGTCGTAAAGTAACATAAAATTAAGTCCTGTTACTTCTTCCCATTGTGTTAATTAACAGACTATCGTAACTCTTGCACGCGTTTTATACTTCCTTCATAATTTATGTATTATTTTTATGTATTAATGTGGCGCATATTTTATTATTACAATTTATTTCATTGCTTTTTAAGAAATACAATTTTTATCCGAACTGTTAGTTTGTTTAACATTGACTTTCGTTTTAAGCAAAATTGCTATTTCATTTCTAGTAGTATTTATTTGTTATTGTTCATCATCATCATGTCGCGTGGGTTGCAAGGTCGATGACCGACCTTATAAACCCTGGTGTCAGAGTTGTTGAGCCGCTAAAGGCCTTTAGACTCATTAACGACTACATCCTTGGATAGCAGCCGGGACCAACGGTTTAACGTGCCATCCGAAGCATGGAATCATATTACTTTTCGAACAATGCGGTGATTATGCCTGCAATGTCCTAACTAAACTAGGGAATTTATACAAAGTGAATTTTTGTTTGACAGGGAATTGAACCCAGAACAGATCGAGAGTAACCGATTTAACCGCTCGACCATGGAGGCTGTTATTATTATTGTTGTGATAAGTAAATAAAGCCTTTTCATAAAAATTGAGAATGATATAATTATCATGTACTTTTCTTCTACTACGAGTACTACATCGAGAGATAAGATGCCTAAGCCTATGAAATATTTACAGAAAATGTGCTGTAATTTCCTGAGTAAATTAAATACTCAAGCTAAAGACGAAGTGATGAAATATATGTATAGTTAATAAAACTTACATAAGTCAGGTTGTGGTTCGATTTACTCTTGCATTATTCTCTTTACCTTGTTCGTTAAAACTTATTCAGTTTTTCTGGTTGTAATAAGCTTGGCTTTTATTATATTTTTTATCTTGTATTTATAAAGTAATTTTTATCAGGGACGGTCTTTTATAGTGTAGCTTTTTTATTATTTTTATGAAGCCGCCTTCTCAATCCATTTGGTTTTAATATGCCTTTTTGTAGGTGATTTAGATCAGAATAAGTCCTATCACCTAAACTTTTTATCTTCAATATCGTATTTTGTTAAGCGCGAAATTGTATAGGTAGGTAATATGAAATTATTTACGACATGAACATTTTTAAAAGTAAGGTCAGGTGCACGTCAGTAGTAACATTTGCAACTCTATCACCTTTCCATAAAGTCCAAAGTATTTCTACTGATGTGCTGTTGGATGAAATCAAGAATATTTATTTTCGATGTTAAAACGATTTCGGTGTAAGTAACTTCCCAGTAGAAACTATACAAAGTCCTATATACATTTTTTTACGCCACGATTTTAGAAAGGGTGAATTATATTACTAAATTGAATATTGCTTCGTTACAGGTAAGGACGAATCGACAATCACCAATAGGTAATGTATAATAGGTTAGGTAAGGTAATGTAAATAAGTCATTATTTTAACGAAATAATTATACATTGCGTTACGTTATTCCATTATAACGCTAAACAGTAAAGGTGCTGAACTGAACACCGCCGGTTTTTAATTTTGTCTGTTCAATCAAATAACCTTTTAATAATATCGTACCTAATGGTAAGCTTGTAAACCACTAAGTAGAACTGTTTCTTTGTAATATAGAAAGACAAATACTTTTTATTTTTAGCATTTATCTCAAACACTCCGTAGATGAATAGGTATCAGCATATTGTTAATTTATAATGCTGAAAAAGTTGTACAGGTTGTTTTTTGGAAGCAGCATCAAGTAGCGATGTTCTCCTATCCCGATATTGGATTGATTGGATTGATTTACATGGACTTTGAGCTACAAAGGCACCAGACTCCAGATTTATTAACCTATACGGTTCCTCTGTATAGGTAGATGAAGGTATGATGAAGCTATCAAAGCGTTCAGAAAGGATATTGAATAGACTGGTACTAGGTAGTTACACAAAATTTGCTTTGCTTGCTTTGAGAGAAACACAACATTAACGTATGTTTTAGTCCAGGAAATTCTACTTACATCCTCTTAGCCGTATTAGACCATTTAGACCGATTGTTTGAACAAACGTATTACTGTTCTTTACAGTTCTTACAATACCTGCTCATTTCAGAAACGTCAGCTTTTGATAAATTTTACTCTGATTACCAAGGTTCCATTTAAACTTAACATGTTCAAGCTTCCTCGAGCAAAGCACAGTAGAGTTGTCTTACCTGCTTTCCTGGAGTTAATGCCAGCAAATGTTGTTTACGTGTAATGAGCCGTGACGGGGTTTGTTTCCAAACTTGCCAGTGGGGGGCGCATCCCTGAGGGTCTAAACAACGTTCCCCAAACTTTTGAAAAGCTTGCCTCCAGTTTTGTTTTCATATAGAAGCTCTGTGTATTTGTTTATGAATATCAGTTCCTGATTGAGCAGCTCCATAGCCAATTTTTTGACATTTAAACTTTGAGCACCACTGTTACGTGCAGTCAGAGGTCTGTGCAAGGCAATGTGGGTGGCATCTTGCAGGGGTTTAAAATACCTTTGAAGTGTACGTACAGTCTGTTGCGATGAGAGATTTAGTAGCAAGCTGCCATGCCGCAGACGGTGAGCTTTTTGCTACAGAGATAGGATTTGAGATAAAATAGACAGTCACGTGGAAAGAAATGAAAACTTTTTGCGTTCTTACTTTAGCTTGGTATTGCAGAAGTAAATAAAATAAGAAAAAACCAAATCAAAGAGGGTTGATCACAAAAACAATATTTCTGGTTGTATCACGAATTGATTCAATAACCGTATTGTGGCGACGAATATTACTTTTGCAAATAAAGAAGAAGAGACAACTGCGGGCCGTAATGAAAAGAAAAATATCAATAAGACTCCCCTTGCTATTAGCAAGGTGCGAATAAAGGGAGTTATTTACTGTGTGGGCTGGCCACCAAGGCGGGCTGTTGATCTAAGAGGCACTGTTGTTGATGTTTGGGACAAAAGGTGAAGCGTGACCAAGGAGGCATCCGAGTTTCTACCTTTAAACTACCTGTAAAGTTGTTGTTGTCTTGAACTAACTTAATTCTGCCTGTAGTAAGAGTAGATGGGGCGATTAGGTACGAATGAAGTTTATTTACTAACTGAAGTTTCTGAAGCACATACCTAAGGTACTGACCTGTAAGTATAGGTAAATAAAGTTATTTTTTATGCTATAAAGATCAATCTTTAAAGCATGAAGTAGAACGAAGACAATGTACTTTCAATTAGAATTGCCAGCATTATTGCTAAACCGAATGTGTTTCTCTTGAAATAAACACTAGTCTGACCTGGGCTCAGTTGACACAGTAGGAGTTGAACCGATGGTAAACCAGTGCCAACTGGGCCAGACTGATGTATATTTTGAACTAGATGACTCTAACGATGATAATAAAGTTCAAGATTGAAATACGAAGTATAGAATTTAGCTAGCAAATACCACTGAAATGAGACTCTCAATAGTTAGAATGCTCTCTATCAGTATTTTTGTATGAAGCTTTTATCTTTAATTAATTGTCTCTTAATAAACATTTTACGAAAGATTAAACACCATTTAAATTTTAGCTATATTTGATCAACTTGTTCGCTAAGTGTAGCGACACATTCGAATCTTTGCGACGCGGAGAGTTTCGCTGATTATGTTCTCTTTTTATTTCATTGCTGACAGATTTTTCTGTCGCAGAACTTTCCGTTTCGGAATTCCCACAGGTCTTATGCTACACTAAGTCTATAGTTATCCATCAGATAGTATGGTAGTATGGTATTTATAGCACATAAAACTGTTGTATAAACAAAACATATGCCAGAATTTACTAATCAAAATACAACCACCAAAAGATGCGTAAAGATTTTCACACCACCCCTTTTAATATACAGCTTACGTTCCACATTATTATTACGTAAGACACAATTTTCGCAACCCCAATATATTGCTTGTTATCAAGTCCAAATTAAATATTGATTTACTGCGAGTAGGCACGTGTGGAAGAGTTAATAAAACCAAGCATATAGAAAATAATGTGCATTAAAATGTACGTACCTACCCACGACGCCTAACAAATTACACATATACATTTGAAACTGATTTACGACGACTGTTTAATTACTTGCCTAGAATTTTTTTTAGTTAAATTGAGAAAAGTAATTTAAGTCACGATTTTAATTTATGAAAAATGCCCATTCTTTAAATAATAAGCCCACAAATTCTTCCTCACGCAAAGACAGAAGAATATTATTGAAGGAGATCAAAAATCCCAAACATGCTCTATGCATAGAATTTTAGAAATATGAACTAAACCAACCCTTTGAAGTTAAGTGAACTGTCTACTAAAGAAGATTTTACTAAGAGTCTCTCGAGGGTGCAAAAAAGTTGAAAGATAAGAAGAACAAATCGTCAACATACATAACAACATACTATAAGAGCGATATTTTAAGAGGCTTACGCTAGAGTGACTCTACAAAAGTCTTACCGTATGTGTAGAGTAAGATACTTTACATAGAACAAAGTTTACAAATACTTACCTAAATGGTTTACAATGAAGTATTTCGTTGTCGATTTTTTTTTAAATACTGATATTCTACAAAACTGATCTTAGTCAGCTAGTTTATAACAGTGACATTAAGGATGACGAGATGGTTTGGTTAGGTTTCACGAGACGAAGATGCATACAATGGCTGTCGCCTGTCTCCTCTGTAATCGGCTACTATTATGCACTTGAAGGCTATTAAGGAACCGCAAGCTTAGTCAGGCACGACAATTTTGCCTTTTAATTAAATGCTTTGAACATGATATCATCTAGTCCACCTATAGGGTTTAATAATACTCAACACTAGACTCAATTTCTACTCTTATACCACAGTCGTAATAATCTGTTTTGTTTGCATAAGTAAAGAGTGTTGGAACGTGTTGCGTTGTGCAAAGAATTTAAGGTATGCCAAAAAACCCACAATAACGTGATTTCTAGCTTTGATTATGAACAACACCGTCCTAAAGAGAATGAACGTAAGCAGAAGCAGCTGTTGCAATTTTTCTTACTTTTGAAACTAACTACTACATTGTCACATCATTAATTTCTTGGGTACCTTTCTAACACATACAGGCTCCGCTTCTTCGATGAAAAGATTCACCTCTTGAAACTCATTTGCTTGTTCAAACAACAAGATTAATCTAGTGCAGTTCCTATCCTATTCCCAACAGGTGTTGCTGCTTCTATTCGTACAAGCAGCTAAACTGCTAAGCAAGTACAGGGGCATAAATTGTCTCGGCACTGCGGACAACGTGCTGAGTAATTTGCATTCCCGGTAACATAAATCACTGGTTTTACTTGAGAGGAAGGGGTGATCGGGAAAGTTGTTTGGGTTTCGGTGTTAAGTATAAGTGTGTATATGATGTGGCCGGAACTGATAAAAGTTTTTGGTATATAGTTGAATTATACATTGTTTTTGTGGCTTTGACTGTACTTGTCAAAGTTTCATCGGAAATAATCAGTTCAGAGAAAATTTTGATCAGCGGATAACTTTTCTCATTTTAGTCCGTCATGATTGCGGCGAAAATCTGAATTTCATAATTGGTTTAATGTTCAAAGTTTTGGCTTACTACGACCTACCTACAATATTTTCTCTTTAGTCTTAGGCTCGAATTTATAGTCGCGACTCAACCCTAAGTATAACTTAGCGCATGCGCAGCACGTTGCATCAGGACCTCAGCTAAAACTCAGCTATTCGATAGTCGTTGCCTTTCCTTCTGATTTGAGTTGAGGGTAAGTCGGGTCGATTCTTGACCGGGAGGATTATAACGAACACGTAAAGTCTATATTTGTCTCTTTCACTTATTTGGAGTTGTATGAAAAGAAGGATTATCTGACATAACTGTCATCAAAAATCTAGTAGAAATTTTTTCGAAGGGCACAAATCGCACAAATCCGTCAAAGAAATGTCATTATGAGATATGAAAACAAAAATTTTTTACATATTCATTTTATTTAGTATTTAATTAGTATGTACCAAGCTAGGAACCTACTGGAAAGAACGAAAATAATCATATGCAATGTGCATTAGCGACCAGCGATATAAATTTATTCAATTATAATGTAATAATGGTAAGTGAAACATGATTTTAGTTCTCCATATATTTTCAAATTGTTTTCAAAGATTTAGCAGAAGATGAAGGGCTTGGTAGCCTTTTGTAAACTTTGAATATCTTATAAAACACTGCTTGGCCAGTTTCGCTAAATTTTCCTGCGTTCAAAGTGGAGCAATATGGGTGTTTGCCGTGGCCTATATGTCCTATATAATACGTATTTACATTCCATAAAATGGATCACAATTTGATCTGAGTACAATCCACTTGCTTACAAATGCTTTTGTAGTTTAACTGAACAATTTTATTTTATTTAGTCAAAACTTTTAAATAAGTATTTTTATTTTTCAGGTTGTTTGCACGAACTATAAAGTTGACCAATAAAAAGTCTGAGCTGACGATCAATATAAAGTAATTTAGATGTGCAGCTTCAGCTACATGTTAATGTTATGTTCAAATACGTAGCCAAACGTTGGTCTGAAGATCTTACCGCCGAAAAGCTGCCACCAGGTCACGATCTTCCCTGGTCCATATGGAAGTCACTGAACAGACTGCGATCGGGCGTTGGCAGGTGCGGGGAACTCATGAAGAGGTGGGGCTTCTCTGATAACGACAAGTGTGAATGCAGTATTTTGCAAACTATGACACACTTGCGGTCGTACCCTACTTCTCCAGTTTCCTGCTCCCGGAGGGACCTTCTTGAAGGCAACTAAAAGGCTATTTATTTGGCTACTTTTTGGGCTAAGCTTTTATAGTCAGTTTTGCCGATGACTCGAAAAGAAGAAGAAGAAGACGACCGCTAATCTAACTCGAAAGAAAACATACAAATATATGGATCGTATTCTATCTATGTATTGCCTTGTCCGAAATATGTTTTATGGTGGGAATATATAATCACATCTTATTTTACTCGACGTAAAAATATTTTTCACTTCTCATGCTCTGAAAGCATGATGTAGGCTGCACAAACTCGAATTTTGTGCACTAGTACGCCCTGCGCGCGGGCCTGCTGCACCCTCCCCCCCCCCCCCCCCGCGCAGCGCGCGCGTTCACGTATTCTTCACTTAAGCAAGTCATTCTTCATTTACATTTAGAGAGTCCTTTTACGTTTTATTTCCTCGCAATCCAAGTGAAAAGCAAAGTTTATAACTCGTCCACAAAACCATTTTATCCTCGACTTTACTATCAGCCCTCGCCTTCTGCTTGGGCTGCTAAAAGTCTCAGAAAAATGGTTCGTTTTGTGCACTTGTTGTAAAATCTACTATATCTATCAATGTTCGTTTTATTTAAAGGTGAGCTCTCACTTAACCGCAAGAGATATACAGACAGCAACACTCATTCCTACTGCCTAACAAACGTTTCAAGTTGCTAGCGGAAAACCTAAAAAAAACCGGCCAAGTGCGAGTCGGACTCGTGCCCTAAGGGTTCCGTACCTATCTATTTGCTCTTTGACTTTAAAAACTCCGCGACCATGCAACTTGACCCCTCTATTATAGAAAAGTTCTTTAAACGGGAGCTCACCTTAACCACCTTAGTAACCACTATTAGTTGTGAAAAAAACTGTAATATTCAATAATTTTAGACTTTTCTCTTTATTTGTACTGTCAGACCTAGCTTCTTGCCAAATTTCATAATTGTAGGTCAACGGGAAGTACCCTCTAGGTTTTGCTTATTGCATAAATGTATGGAGATGAGGACATAAAAAGTCATATCATTTGATTACGTCGTTGTAAAAAAAATTTATTTTCAGATCTTATGTGGTTTAAATATACTTTATATTCGTTATCATTTTCAACCTGATACCTTTACCCGTTCGTGAGAAAAAGGACCCTCAAAAGGACCTTTGTTTGTGAGACGTTGATAAGAAGATCAAGCCTTACACATAGCCAAAACTGTTTTGTACTCCATAAATAATTTCCGTTGATTTTTAGGGTTCCGCACCCAAATGGTGAAAACGGGACCCTATAGATATCCCTCCGATGTCTGTCTGTCAGTCTGTCTGTCTGTCAGCGGGCTGTATCTCATGAACCGTAATAGGTAGAAATTTCAAATTTTTACAAATTATGTATATCTGTTGCCGCTACAACAACAAATACTAAAAATAAAAAAAACCGGCCAAGTGCGAGTCGGACTCGCACCCTAAGGGTTCCGTACCTATCTACTATACATATGATATACTAAAAGAGTTTGCTCTTTGATTTTAAAAACTCTGCGATCATCCAACTTGACCCCTCTTTTATAGAAAATTTCTTGAAAAGGGAGCTCACTTTAATTGGTTACTATTAATAGTGTGAAATATTGAAATATTTAATGATTTTATACTTTTCCCATTATTTGTGCTGTGAGACCTAGCTTCTTGCCAAATTTCATAATTTTAGGTCAACGGGAAGTGCCCTGTAGGTTTTGCTTTTTTGCATAAATGTATGGAGATGAGGACATAAAAAGCCATATCTTTTGATTGCGTCGTTGTAAAAAATTGAAATTTTCAGATCTTGTGTGGTTTATAGACTTTAATATTCGTTATCAATTTCAACCTTATACCTCTTCTCATACGTGAGAAAAAGGGTCTTGACAAACAGACAGACAGGGTTCTGTTTTTTATTTTGAGGTACGGAACCCTAAAAATGAACAGCTGAAGAGGGGCGCAAAATTTTTTTTTACCTTCCCCATTGATTGGGGTATTGTTGTTTAGAGCTCGTTGAGCAGAGGAATACTGTATTTCTTATTTTAAAAACCGGCCAAGTGCGAGTCGGACTCGCGCACTGAGGGTTCCGTACCACCACATAAACATAATTGTATTAGTTGAAATTTCAGTAAGTTAATGTGCTAGATTTTTTGAGTCCGACACGCGCTTGACCGAATTTTATTATTTGTTGTTATTTTATAGCTTATGCACTATAAACATACCAATTTTCAAGTTTGTAAGTGTTCCCGTTTTTAAATAGAACTAAAACAAAAATCGCCTCAGCGACCATCCAACTTGACCCCTCTCTTATATGAATGTTCTTGAAACGGGAGCTCACCACAATTGGTTACCATTAGTTGTGAGAAAAGTTGTAATATTTAATGATTTCAGACTTTTCCCATTATTTGTACTGTGAGACCTAGCTTCTTGCCAAATTTCATAATTTTAGGTCAACGGGAAGTACCCTGTAGGTTTTTCATTTTTGAATAAATGTATGGAGATGAGGACATAAAATGCCATATCTTTTGATTGCGTCTTTGTAAAAAATTGAAATTTTCAGATCTTGTGTGGTTCATGGATCCTAATATATGGTATTAATTTCAACCTGATACCTTTACCCGTTCGTGAGATAAAGGGTCTTGACAGACAGACAGACAGACAGACAGACAGACAGACAGACAGACGGACAACAAAGTGATCCTATAAGGGTTCCGTTTTTTTCTTTTGAGGTACGGAACCCTAAAAATATTTAAAAACGAAGGAATAAGATGCTACGAAAGTCTTTTTCGTTTTTTTTTTTATTTTGTTTAGGCTGTATCTCATGAACAGTAATAGGTAGACAGTTGAAATTTTCACAGATTATGTATTTTTATTGTGGCTATAACAACAAATACTAAAAATTTTAAATTAAGGCAGGCATCCCTGCTACAAACGTGTTCTTAAACGCGTGTAGGCAATTTTTGCTCGATTTTTTGTTTTAGCTCTATCGTAAAAACGGGAACATTTACAAGCGTGATGATTTGTGTTATTTATAGTGCATAAGCTATTAAATAACAACAAATAATCAAAACTGGTCAACTGCGAGTCGGACTCAAAAAATCTAGCACAGTAAGTTACTGAAATTTCAACTAATACAATTGGTACAGAACCCTCGGTGCGCGAGTCCGACTCGCACTTGGCCGGTTTTTTACAATGTCCTCATTACCACATAAGCTTTCTCTGTTCCGTCCTCAATAAGCAGTTAGCAATTTTGCTGATGTATCTAAAAATACAATGTCGCAACGTTTGTCATGTCTGCGTTTACCTTTTCAAAGTTATTTTTATCAGAAAGTGACATCTGTGCGATATCTCTTGATAAATAACACTGTCCATGTCCTCATAAACTGAAAACTTCATTGAAAATTACATAGAGGTCACTTTCAGTAAAATTACCAAAGAGCGAAGCAAGGAGGTTTTTGTTCTGAGAAAATGACCATTTGACAAGTAAAGGAAACACAGACGAGCGGCTGATGAGCGGTTTTAGCGGTAATTTATAAATTGATAAATAGGAGTGTTTTTGGATAGATTCTCTAAAAAACGGAGGACCTTTTTTTTAAATGGAGTATGCGCACGCGTGCACCCAGAATATACAGGTTGAAAAAAAAATAATACACTAAAGTGATACGGGAAACATATATATTAGCCACCGGATGGATTTACATGATGGATTTACAAAACATCAACTCGTTTGTAATAACTCTACCTGCGGAACATGTGTCCACAACGTAAGAGCAGCACGAACCATTTGAGGCTACTGTCGACCCCCGCCTCCCCCCTTAAAATTAAATCTATTTCACCTACAAACTTGCAATTTTGCATGGTTAGTAAGACCCAAACTAAAAAGTAACCCTTCGACCAATATAAAGAGTTATAGACGGGCCATATGGAACATCGTTTGAAAACCGATCAAGTGAGTGAGGTCACTCACTTTGATTTAGTCGGTGTTCGGATGCTCAACGAGTAACACGTGTGAGCAAATAATTAACTTCCCGCCTTTCTAATAAAATAAAGCCGTCCTGTGCTTTTCAAAGTATTCAAATAACTCAAGAAAATACGAACGAAGATTTAGGCGTCACATTTCACTTGTTAATATATTTTTTTGTAAAATCTAATTATTTGATAATTTTCTTGATAAAAAACCTTCGCCGGCCTTGCCGCCATTATTCAGCGACGCGTGATTGAAACGACGGCATCTCGACGAACATTCGCTATCTCGCTCGCGCTACGGTGCGAGCGCGTGTTTCTATCTCTGTTAGGGACTGTGTGTGCATGTGATTAGGAAAACTGTAACCGTGGGTGTGCGTTTACATGTAGTTGTAGCGAGACTTGTTTTTTATTAGCGTTTTGTACGGATAAGGCCCATAACTCTTTATATTGGTCGAAGAGTAAGACCCGCCTATAGAATCCTATTTTTTTCCTAAATTTCATGTAAGTATAAACCATTACCTTTTCTTGAGATATTGACGTCCAAAAGTCACTATCTTGTACACATGTATGTTAAACTACTACAACCTATCATTTTACGTACTGGGTGAGTACGGTCAACCGCTCGTCGGTAGAAACTTTGTCAACTCTATTACCACGCTATAAGGTCCAAAAGTGTTTATACTGATGTGCTGTTGAGTGTACTACGGCACCACCCTTGACCGGTTTTCTATTGAATTGTAAATCTAAATAGGTACGGTCAACCGCTTGTCGGTAGAAACTTTTTCAACTCTATTATCACGCCATAAGGTCCAAAAGTGTCTCTACCGATGTGCGGCCGTGTGTACTCGGGACGATTGAGAAGGTTTTTCGGCACGTTTTGGGATAAATTTTCCAGTGATGCAAGATGATCGAGTGTTATTCGAGAGTTAAAAAAATGTGTCACATAATCTCCGTTGTCCTTTTGCAAAATCAGTTCTCTAAAATTTTAAACGCCCGTCTACCTGTTCAGGAAACTCGACTCAACCTGAGTTAAGATTTATATTTCTATCTCTTTCTTTCATTAAGTTGAGATCTTGGCTAATTTATAAACAAATTGAGCTGAGTAAAGGGTGAGAAGAGGGTGAGTAAAGAAATGGCCCTCCCTGAGTTCACGTTTGGTTTTTGCTTTGGACTAAAAAAATGTATTATCTATGGAAAAAACGTGATCATTATAAGGGCTGTTATATTTTCAATAATTTTAATGAATTGATAATAGTGCGTTAAGATGCAAGTGCGCTATTTTGTTGATTACGCCCGAGGCTCGAGAATTGCAGCCCGAGCCGCAGGCGAGGGCGTAATGGAGCCGAGAGTGTAAGACCAAAGCGCATGCGCTTCTTATGACGTTTTTCAACACATTTACTAATAAAAACAGGTAACATTTGCTTACCTGATAAGGCTTTTGTGGAAAGTCCGTCTGGGGAAGTACCACCCCCTTGCTTTTTTCTGTCGTGAAGCAGCAGTGTTTGCACTGCTGTGTTTCGGTTTGATTGAAGGGCAAAGGAACCAGTAAAATTACCGGCAGATTACCAAGGCAAACTGTGATATGAAGAATTATACTATATGCCTGCAACAGTTACATCACGCACGACCCATTCATGCTTTTACCGTTTTTAGGGTTCCGATACCAAAATGGTAAAAAAAGGAACCCTTATGGTGCGACTTTGTCTGTCTGTCTGTCTGTCACACCTCTATATCTCAGCTATCTCTTTTCACTCATGCTATCGACTTGAAATTTGGAATGGTTTTAGAATATAAGAAGTTGCCCAAGTTAATTGCAAACGTAAAATTTTTTAAAAAATTATGATTATTAACTAGCTGTTGCCCGCGACTTCGTTCGCGAGGGATTCTATCTGACCCTCCATCCATCTTCGCTTCCGTCTATCTGTCGTCCTTTCGTCCGTCCGTCCAACCATCTGTCCAACCGTCCGTCAAACCATCCCTGGCCCAGCTCCTCTCCCTCTCTCCCCCACCCCCTCCCTTTTCCTCTCCCTCTCCCTGTCCCTCTCCCACTCCCTCTCCCTACCCTTATTCCTATCCCTTCCCCTATCCCTACCCCTAACGCCATCTTAACCGCTATCCCTATCTTCATATAAACATAGAAACGACACCCATATTGATTTTTAGTAGTGATGGGCCGACTATGGGGTTTGCCGATCAGCCGACTAGGCGACTAGTCGGTTTTGATATTGCCGGATAGTCAGCCGACTAGTCGGCAGTGCCGATCATCCTTATTTCGTACTTGATCCCAGATATAATCTGCAGTTTTTTTGAGCCGCAAAATATATTAACAATGAGGTTACAATTTTTACTAGAAGTTTTAAAGATTCCTTGAGCAACGATGATAGTGATGCACTGCTTATGTCATGGCTAAGGACAGAACATTATAAATATTAAGATCCTGTGTTTTTATTTCATACTATTACTGCCGAATAATCGGCGCAGTTTTTACCGATTAGTCGCCGACTAGTAACCGACTTTAAAATATGCCGAATAGTCGGTTTTACCGACTAGTCGGTGTATAGTCGGCCCATCTCTAATTTTTAGACATTTCAACCCTATCGCACCCCAATTTCACGTCCACCACGTTGGATTTCAAAGTTGTAGTTTTCGTAATCAGCGACCCGACAAACCATACAAATGACACCCATATTGATTTTTAGACATTTCAACCCTATCGCACCCCAACCCCATCCCCAAGGAATGATGGTATTTCACGTCCACCACGTTGGATTTAAAAATTGTTGTAGTTTTTGTAATCAGCGACCCGATAAACCATACAAACGATACCCATATTGGTTTTTAGACTTTTTCACCCCATTTCCCTCTTTTAGGGGTTGAATTTTAGGGTGGTAGTGAAACAGTGATGTACGTTCCACAGAATTACAACCCTAATACCTAAACAATAAATTTAGTGGATTTTACTTGAAAATGAAGGATTTTCAACTTCATCCCCCTTTTTACCCCTTAGGGTGTAGAATTTTCAAAAACCCTGAGACACGTGCATATTAATTTTTAATTGTTAGCCTAAATACAAAATTTGAACATCCTAACTTCAAAACTGACAAACTTTCATTCAAACTTTCATCCCCTATTTTACCCCTTTAGGGGTGGAATTTTGAAAAACCCTTTCTTATTGCACCGTTAAACTTTATAAGAGACCTAAATGCGTAATTTGGAATTTCTAGACCCAGCGGTTTGGGCGGTGCGTTGATATGTCAGTCAGTGAGTCAGGCACCTTCTTAATTAACATTAAATGCATTTTCCCGTTAGAATGAAGGGTTTTCATGCGGTAAAAAGTAGCCTATGTGTTACGAGTATTGTAGGACCTAACCTATATGTGTGCCAAGTTTCGTTAAAATCCATTCAGTAGTTTTGACGTGAAAGAGTAACAAACATCCATCCATACTAATACAAACTTTCGCATTTATCTAAATATATATATATACATTTATATATTTTTTATTATTATATATATAAAATTGCTTGTCCTGACTGACTGATTTATCAACGCCGAGCCGTAACCGCTATAGCTACAGAGCTGAAATTTTGTACACAGGTTTATTGCACTTCAAAACCACCCACTAAGGAAGGATTTACCAAAACTCATCCCTTAAGGGGGTGAAATAAGGGATGAAAATTTGTATGAAAGTCCTTTATTTCTTAAGTAAGATTCACAAAATTTTGAATTTAAACTTTTGGTAAAAATTAAGAAATGTGCTTAAGCATATCTTAAAAATCACCTTTCAAGGAGGTGAAAAAGGGGATGTTTAGTTGCCGTATGTTGGTCTATAACTTTGTCTTTCATTTTTATAGGTAGAATTGTAAAAAAAATGTTTGAGCTCCGTAAAAAATAAAAAAAAACCGGTCAAGTGCGAGTCGGACTCGCGCGCCGAGGGTTCCGATATACCTATAGTATTTTTGGAAGCAATAAAGTCCATTTTCAGGACCGCAAAACTAAATTTGTTTGTAAAGGTTTTTTGCAGATTTCTGAAAAACTGTGCAACTTAGAAAGATCGTTTTATTTTTGCTGTAAAGTTTACATAAACCTCTGTCAACTGTAATTAATTCAGATTTTCCCTTACTCAAACTTCGGAGATAAGGGGGGGGGAATGGTATTTTTTTTGACATTTTTCATCATAACTTGAAAACTAAGAAACTTAAAAAAATACAAAAATATATTTTAAAATGTACAAGTAAAGCCCTTTCATATGATACCCCACTCGACCTAGTAGCTACAATTTGAAATTTGGCCCCCCCTATTTTGGCCCCCTTTACATTAATAATCATACTTTTTTCAAAAAATTTTCATGTGCAATTAAGTTGGGCAACTATATTCTAAAACTATTCCAAATTTCAGCTCGATAGCGTAAGTGGTTGCTGAGATATAGAGGTGTGACAGACAGACGGACAGACAGAGCGGCACCATAAGGGTTCCTTTTTTTACCATTTTGGTATCGGAACCCTAAAAAGGACGTGTTTCAGAATTTCTCAAAATTCATCCCCTAAGAGGGTGAAATATGGAATGAAAATTTGTATGAAAGTCCGTCAGTTTTGAATTTAGGATCTTCAAAATTTGTCATTAGACTAACGACTAAAAATAAAGTTTTACGTGTCTCAGGGTTTTTGAAAATTCTACACCCCAAGGGGTGAAAAGGGGGATGAAGTTGAAAATCCACTAAATTTATTATTTAGTCATTAGGGATGTAATTCTGTGGAACGCACATCACTGGTGTTGAAATTCCACCCCAAATTCAACTCCTGAAAGAGGGAAATGGGGTGAAAAAGTCTAAAAACCAATATGGGTATCATTTGTATGGTTTATCGGGTCGCTGATTAAAAAAACTAAAACAATTTTGAAATCCAACGTGGTGGACGTGAAACACCGTCATACCCTGGGGATGGGTTTGGGGTGCGATAGAGTTGAAATGTCTAAAAATCAATATGGGTGTCGTTTGATTGATTTATCGGGTCGCTGATTACGAGAACTACAACAATTTTGAAATCCATCGTGGTGGACGTGAAATACCATCATCCCCTGGGGATGGGTTTGGGGTGCGATAGGGTAAAAATGTCTAAAAATCAATATGGGTTTAGTTTCTATGTTTATGTAAGGATAGGGATAGCGGATAGGGGTAGGCGTAGGGTTAGGGGCAGGGATAGGAAGAGGGAAATGGAGAAGGAGAGGGATGGGGAGAGGGAGGGGCAGGGGGTGAGGGAGGGGGAGGTTGAGAGGGAGGGGGAGAGGGAGAAACTGCACATTGTCTGAATTTCACGCGAGCGAAGCCGCGGGCACAGCTAGTAATTATAAGTTGGATGTAAAGGGGGCCAAAATATTAATTGTCGCTACTAGGTCAAGTGGGGTATCATATGAAAGGGCTTTACTTGTACATTCTAAAATATATTTTTGTATTTTGTTACGTTTCTTAGTTTTCAAGTTATGATAAAAAATGTCATAAAGAAATCCCATTCCCCCCTTTTCTCCGAAGTTTGTGTAAGAAAAATCTGAATTAATTACAGTTGACAGAAGTTTATGTAAACTTTACAGCAAAAATAAAACGATCTTTCTTAGTTGCACAGTTTTTCAGAAATCTGCAAAAAACCTTTACAAATAAATTTAGTTTTGCGGTCCTGAAAATAGACTTTATTGCTTCCAAAAATACTATAGGTATATCGGAACCCTCGGCGCGCGTGTCCGACTTGCACTTGATCAGTTTTTTTACATGAATTTTAATAAACGCTTTCTATGACTTCTTTATTTATATGATTTTAGAAAACAAGACAGAAACTTTCCGCCCCTTTTGGAATCCACACCTTACCCGGTTGCATGCCGGGCATTTAATATTATTTCATCTGTGGCCGGGCCCAATTCAGTCTATTCAGACTTTAGTGTGTTCAGGTAGATTCCACAAGGTGATGCATCAGTAAAACCAGGGAGGCATAGCGAAGGATCCAGCAGTGTGACAGATAGAGCAGCGCGGCGCCCTTCAGAAGTATGCTTCCTTCTGACCGTTGATTGTACTGCGGCCGTTGTTTATGTTGTTTTCTCTTTTCGTATTTTCCATTCTCAAGCTTTATATGGGGAAAACATCGCATTACAAAAGATATTAATTTACCTATTCAAAAGGTAAAATGGTTCAGCAAATGAACAACCTCTAAGTTTTTCGTTGCAAAAAAGTATAATACCTTTATGTGACGAATCCTTCTCAATGTACTCTCAAGAACTGAACGCATAATATAATTAATCTGTGGTCTAGCATGGGTCTAGCGGGTCTAGCTGCCACGTTGTCAACAAACAATGTCATGGCGAAATACGTTTTGTAATGAGATGTGATGCCATTAAATAAATATACAATACAATACTAAGTGGTAAATTTGTTTGAAATCAATAAAATTATAAACTAAACATTATTTAACTATATAAACAAAATAATTGGTAGGCACCTCTAGGTAACCGATCATTGTTTCGATTTTTGGTTAATTGTGTGTATGTATTATATTAGGTTAAATAAATAATGTTCTCTTTTTCAGCATTGTTGCAAAATTCCATACATGTTTGCGAAACGTATGTGTAACATGGCCAGTCCCTTAGATTATGAATAACGGCAGCTTCCAAAGCCTAGCTGACTAAACCTGGCAAAAGCATTGCTAAAAAACGAATAAGTTTCGATTATTGTCAGAAGATCGTACCTGCGAGTATACTTGTTCGTCATTACTTACTAGCCGGAAGATGTCCACTGCTGTCGAGGCCTCCCCTGGAGTTCTCTTCAACCATTTATCTTTAACGACCAGAACTGCGCTGCCTGCATCCAGCGGTTTTTTTTACAGGGGGAAGGGTAGGGGATATTTGAAGCACGAAAATAGAAAACTTGGTTATATGAGTTGATATTTATAACAATAAAACTACTCGTTAGATTTACGCCGGATTTATTATTTATTTCAATGTTCAATGTAGGTATAGTAAGCAAATGTTGCCCACATTTATATTAGGGTGATGTGATGCCATAGTCTCGTGTAGTGCCGGCAAAGAATAGTACCATCCCATACATACCGGTGGGTGTCGTAAGTGGCGATTAAGATTGAAGATGTGCGTTAAACTTGATGCAGGCGACGATATCCACGCTACACTAAAGCCATTGTGTGTCTTTGAGCCATACAATTTAAATTCAACTTTGAGCAAATCAACAAGGAACTTCTCCTCATAATTTCTTTTTCAATAGAAATTTTATAATGCAGTAGCAATGGGTCATACGAGGTCGTAATGGTTTAAAGAGCAAGTTCAGAATGGTGTTCTTTTGAAAACAATAAAATCGTGATACAAATAATATGGGTTGTGGTACGGACACGAGGAACAACCCAGTATACAGTCGGTGGACACTTCTCACAAAGTGACCTGATCCCAAACTAGGCAAAGTAAAGTAAAGCCTGTACTTTGGGTAACAGAGGCTAATATACATAAATAGATAAATAACACAGACACAGGATAAACACTCGTGTTCATCACACAAATGTTTGCCCTTAGCGGGAATCCCGTCCGCGGCCTTCGGCGTAGAAGGCAGGCTCACTACCAACCACACCAACAACGGGCCGTTAACTAATTCATATTATGAACGTTAGGTGGGATGTTATCGGTATTGTGAAGGTACCCAAATTGCGAATATGAGTTATACAAAAGTGTTATGTTCAAAAAAATGTTTCACGTTTTTTTTTATTTTTGATAAAAAATATGTATACAGGGTCTTTTCAAGTTTGTGATCAAAATACCCTGTATGATTTGAATAACATTGTGCAGGTTCTCCTTTTGACGTTTAACTGACATCCTCAAGTCAGGGTCGACCATGACTAACCTTTGACAGGTTCGTGAGTAAAGATTCATGACGTCACGGTAAAAAATTTGTGCTAATTGATAGTCAAAAACTTGAGCCGAACTCAAGTTTTGGCCCTCAGTAGAGCTATTTGTCTATGGCATACTAAACTGCGTTTAGTTTGGGAAAAAATAGTTTAGTCTTGGTTTAAAGAATATTTTCTTACATGCATTATTTTGCAATTTTGATGTATTTTAATAATTAGTGTACGCTGAGCAAAACACTTAAGGAAATCTAAAGAAATATTTTGTTTCAGCTTAGTATTATCATGTTTTGTGGTTAATTTTTTTTTCAACTCAAAGCAGTAACCAAACGCAGAGACAAGTCGAGCGTTTAGTCCTCTTGACGTAAAATCTGTCAAATTATTTCTACTACATTTGTTTACACAGATTCCCTCCCTGAGTTCAGGCTGAGTTTAGGATCAGGTTGAGTTCAACCTGAGTTCTAGATAAGTCAAGCTTTATCAATTCGGGCCTTAGAATGTTTCCAGCTGCTGTTCTAGCTCAGAAAAGTACGAGTTTGAGACTATACGACTTTATGATTCAAGTCAAGATGAGAGAGATTATGGCGACTGTTTTCAGAATTGCCCCATTCCTTGGCTTACTGGTTAACGGTCGAAATGTGAGGAATTTTTATCACAAGCGCCGCGGATGGAAGCCGACTCCATATGAATTATGCACGTGATGAAACATTACACGGTATATTACTTGCCTTATTGCCGGGTCGATGACCTCTGTGGGAGGATGAGTCCGAGATCAGTATTCTCGTAACAGTCAGAATAAGGACTTACTTATCTGTCAAGTCTCGTTCGTTTTTGTGTAGGCCGCTTTGAGCAAATAAAGAGTGCTCACCTTCAATTATCTCTCTTTGATTTTCTCAAAGAACTTTTCTGCCTGATCTACTTCCCTGGCTTTCGGGTCTTTTTATATACATATTTAATATACATTGAGCTACGAAGCAAGTTTCGTTAAATATGAAGGAAGGAATATTTATTTCTAAATATTATTTTCAGCTGTCCAATGAACAATTCATTTATTCTAATAAGTATTTTCTCGCTGCCAATTTTGTAACTTTTTCAGTTTCCTTGTTTTTTGCGAGGGGCGGTGTTTTCGTAAAAAGCCAAAATTTCCTCAAAGCTCAAGTAAACAAGGTATTTTTCGATATAATTACGATATCGTGATTTAGAGGTACCGTCAGAAAAATTTTTGTTGATTTAAGAGTTGTTTTGTTATTCATAGAAACATTCCGTAGACAAACGATACATGCAATAAAAGTTTTATTGATATAATGCATGTTTACAACTTGTATAGTATTTCCGGGATTCTAATAAGTAATAAAATATTTTTGTCGTGCTGGGTTTATGGCGTATCTCTGTGAACATACTGGGTAGTTTATCATAAATACAGATCTGGTTTTGGGTTCTGACTTGTTTGTTTTCATATAAACCAAGTGTATTAATTAAATTAACATTCCATAACTCAAACTTCTACAAACGGTGTACCGTTGCCGTTTACACCAGTTACATTAGTAATATCACAAAGAGTATCAATTAACAAGGCAGCGAGTGATCCCTCAAGGCACTTTACTTTCCCCTCTTGATCTCTTAGTGTTTTACAAACCCTTACAAACACGGGCAAGCCTTTTAGCATTTCGCGCCCATCCATTCAACACCCCTTAATCCAATTCGAGTACTGACCACATCATTAATTTTCTACAATATCGCACCCTCAAAAAGCGCCTTCGATATTTCAGCAAGAACTATTTATATTTCTCGGGGCAACAAAGGCGGTCGTAAATAAAGGTCTTACCCCTGGGGATGCCTTGCTGCCTTTGATACGGTCCCTTTCTTATTTTGATGCGGTAATGCTTGTGACTGCGTGTATCACTCGCTTTGTGAGCTCTTCATAAATCATTACCTGTCCTCTGCCTTCAGTTTTATGCACTCCTAATACAGCGTTGCGAGTGCTTGCTTTTACTCTAATGGTTACAGTTTTTCTTTATTTTCAAGCAATATTTTCCATTACTTTTTTTAAGGAGATATGAATCTTGAACTGTATACCAGGATATTTCTCTACCTCGCCTTTTATGTCATGCACTCTATGTAGAGTCGCGATTTATCTGGGTAAATTCGTGCCTTCATCGAGTCAGCTTCATCTCTGTTCTATGATATTTACAAATTAAAGATATAGCAAACGAAAGATAATAATTATTCGTTGTACGTAACGATATTCCAAAATCAATTTACTGTTTCGGTTACAAGTATAACACAGTTGATTCGATCTCAGAATTCGATAGCATGAATTCCGTAAATAACCAAGATAGCTTTACCGAATTGCTCCATATGGAATTTTACATTGAATTTATTTGATATCGTTTCGCTCGCTCACCCCTGCACCGAAAGGCATCATATTCACAATTTCTCAGGAGATATTGCTTTGCCACAAAACGGTCCATCTTTTCTCTTTCATTTGTCACGTAGAAAAATCACTGTTAGTTCAATAAATCTTGTCCGCTTTCATCAATCGTGAGACCTACGTATGTTTGAAGAATTACAATCAAAGATTTGTTAAAAAACCGGCCAAGTGCGAGTCGGACTCGCTCAAAGAAGGTTCCGTACCACCACATAAACAAGTTGAAATTTCAGTAGGTTAATGTGCTAGATTTTTTAAGTCCGACACGCGCATGACCAAATTTTATTATTTGTTGTTATTTTATAGCTTATGCACTATAAACACACCAATTTTCAAGTTTGTAAGTGTTCCCGTTTTTAAATAGAACTAAAACAAAAATCGCCTCAGCGATCATCCAACTTGACCCCTCTCTTATATGAATGTTCTTGAAACGGGAGCTCACCACAATTGGTTACCATTAGTTGTGAGAAAAGTTGTAATATTTAATGATTTCAGACTTTTCCCATTATTTGTACTGTGAGACCTAGCTTCTTGCCAAATTTCATAATTTTAGGTCAACGGGAAGTACCCTGTAGGTTTTGCATTTTTGAATAAATGTATGGAGATGAGGACATAAAATGCCATATCTTTTGATTGCGTCGTTGTAAAAAAACCGGCCAAGTGCGAGTCGGACTCGCGCACTGAGGGTTCCGTACCACCACATAAACATAATTGTATTAGTTGAAATTTCAGTAAGTTAATGTGCTAGATTTTTTGAGTCCGACACGCGCTTGACCAAATTTTATTATTTGTTGTTATTTTATAGCCTATGCCCTACCAATTTTCAAGTTTGTAAGTGTTCCCGTTTTTAGATAGAACTAAAACAAAAATCGCCTCAGCAACCATCCAACTTGACCCCTCTCTTATATGAATGTTCTTGAAACGGGAGCTCACCACAATTGGTTACCATTAGTTGTGAGAAAAGTTGTAATATTTAATGATTTCAGACTTTTCCCATTATTTGTACTGTGAGACCTAGCTTCTTGCCAAATTTCATAATTTTAGGTCCACGGGAAGTACCCTGTAGGTTTTTCATTTTTGAATAAATGTATGGAGATGAGGACATAAAATGCCATATCTTTTGATTGCGTCGTTGTAAAAAATTGAAATTTTCAGATCTTGTGTGGTTCATGGATCCTAATATATGGTATTAATTTCAACCTGATACCTTTAACCGTTCGTGAGATAAAGGGTCTTGACAGACAGACAGACAGACAGACAGACAGACAGACAGACAGACAGACAGACAGACAGACAGACGGACAACAAAGTGATCCTATAAGGGTTCCGTTTTTTTCTTTTGAGGTACGGAACCCTAAAATTGAAATTTTCAGATCTTGTGTGGTTCATGGATCCTAATATATGGTATTAATTTCAACCTGATACCTTTACTCGTTCGTGAGGTAAAGGGTCTTGACAGACAGACAGACAGACAGACGGACAACAAAGTGATCCTATAAGGGTTCCGTTTTTTTCTTTTGAGGTACGGAACCCTAAAAATGGAAATAAAATGTAAATGAGTAACTAAATAAATTTTAATTCGTATTTATTTTTCTTATTATTGAAAACGAGCGTATTATGACCTCAAGTATCCTCAATTAGTTAGTTGTCTTTGACCGTTATATGCTTTAAGCCCGTGTCACACTGAGGCGGTAGCGGGTGCGTTCCGGCGGCGGTATTTTTTGTAAAGTATTATGAGTTCTTATGCACCCTGTCACATTAAAACCGGTCGCGGTGCGGTATTTTCTTCCCACAGATCCGCCCCGGACCGCTTTCGCAATCATACCGCCTCTGTGTGACTTGGGCTTTAAACTCAACTAACTATAATTATTCGTGAATTTCGAAAACAATGTTTTACTTAAGCATCTCTAGCTTCGGCCTGAAAGACAGACAGCTAATTGTTAACATAGTTTCAATAGCGTTACATTGTGTGTCGTATGTGCAACCGCGCAGACAAGACCTTGAAGTACAAGTTTCACTGGCGGAGTTCAGAACCCGTCTGAAGGTACGAGTACGTGGCTTTAAACTATTAACTAAGCGCAAGAAACTGCACACTGGCGTGAGGATTGTCTTAGGAAGCTAATTCACAATTATAGAAAATAAATATAGGGCGACATTTGATACAAGATTATCTGATTCCAAACTAGACAAAGTCTATACTAAGGGTATCAGAGACTTATCATACAAAATCGATTAATAAAGAAACACTTGTGTTTATTATACTTACTTTCGCTGGCTCAAGAACCCAAAAATATCTTGCCACCACCGAAAACCGACAGTCGTCCCTTTGCATCTCTTTCTCATCACGTCAGTTGGGTTTATAATGTTTAATTTATATAGGGCTGAATATGTTATAGCAAGGAAATGTATCTATCACGTTGATAGGTTTTTAGTTATTGTAATCAGCATTTCAGATGGAATGCAACCAAAACGTAGTGTCTTTGCTCTATGACCATATTTTCAATGAAGAGAAAAATAAACCTGTATTTATCGCAGCGTATTTTTGAAATGTCCTACATATTTAATTTAGTTTTGGTACTATAATAATAGGTCGGGGAAAAAATCTTCGCGTGTAGTATGTATAAACTTGTAATAAAATATCTTTGGATGGTTTTGATGACATTAAATAGGTTAAATATGAGAAGAATAAATAGGTTACATATCAAAAAAAGAAACAAAATTTCTTGAATGTTGTTTCTTGTTTCCTGTTTACAGCTATTTTTCTTTTGTTTTCCTTTCTGTCAAAATTAGTGACTCTAATGAAGAAATTCGATATATTTTAAAATTTTATTATAAAAAATGAAAAAATGCGACGCTGCGACGAAAAATTTGTGACGTTTATGGACCTAATGCAGTGTCAGTAAGAGAAGCACAAAGATGGTTTAAGAGTTTTCAATCAGGGAATTTTGATGTCAAAGATGCAAACATAATGGCACATGTATACTGTAATTAATAGTAGATTAGTAGCCAAGGGCTGTAAGGCATCAATTGCAGCCCAAGATATTTAGGCGCACGAGCGCAGCGAGGGCGCCTATAGTTCGAGGGTGCAATTGATGCTTACACCCGAGCTAACTACTCTGCTTTACATCTCGATTGTGAGGTAAGTAGGTCCTTATTACCTCAAAATTGTAGGTGACCAATTAGCGCTCTAGGGTAATAATGTAGCTAAAAAAGCCCAAGGGCGGTAAGTAATCCACTCTTTCAAAACTCAATGACTTACCGCCCTAGGGCTTTTCTAGCTACAATATTACCCTAGAGCGCTAATTGGTCACCTACAAGCCCCATTTGGGGGTAATAAGGACCTACTTACCGATATGAGAGATGTAAATGTAATTAAAGTTTAAAAAAACCGGCCAAGTGCGAGTCGGACTCGCGCACTGAGGGTTCCGTACCACCACATAATCATAATTGTATTAGTTGAAATTTCAGTAAGTTAATGTGCTAGATTTTTGGAGTCCGACACGCGCTTGACCAAATTTTATTATTTATTGTTATTTTATAGCTTATGCACTACAAACATACCAATTTTCAAGTTTGTAAGTATTCCCGTTTTTAAATAGAACTAAAACAAAAATCGCCTCAGTGACCATCCAACTTGACCCCTCTCTTATATGAATGTTCTTGAAACGGGAGCTCACCACAATTGGTTACCATTAGCTGTGAGAAAAGTTGTAATATTTAATGATTTCAGACTTTTCCCATTATTTGTACTGTGAGACCTAGCTTCTTGCCAAATTTCATAATTTTAGGTCAACGGGAAGTACCCTGTAGGTTTTGCATTTTTGAATAAATGTATGGAGATAAGGACATAAAATGCCATATCTTTTGATTGCGTTATTGTAAAAAATTGAAATTTTCAGATCTTGTGTGGTTCATGGATCCTAATATGTGGTATTAATTTCAACTTGATACCTTTACCCGTTCGTGAGATAAAGGGTCTTGACAGACAGACCGACAGACAGACAGACGGACAATAAAGTGATCCTATAAGGGTTCCGTTTTTTTTTTGAGGTACGGAACCCTAAAAAAGGGCTTGAGTTTCTATAATAATATAAAGTAAGGACAAACTTTTTCCCCAACCCAATATAAATTTGTGTATGGCGGATGACCATCAGTTTTACTAAATATTCCGTAGCATTTAAAATCTTTTTGTTTGGTTTGCAAAGGAATTATCAGCAAAAGCAGATGGTAGGTAGCAGGTAGCAGCGGCAGTCAAAATAACAGATGCCTCGCGATCCTAAATTTAAAGTACTTGAAATGCGAGATAACTTGTTCGTTCGGTTCAAAATAGATATCACTTATTTCAGCTTTGAAATTACTTAAGAAGTTTTGATACTTTGTTTATGAATGGATGAAATTAGACTTCTTGTAAAGTAAATGTCTATGATGGACCCGGATGGATGGCCGCTAGTGGTGACCAATTTTGTACTTCGAAAGGTGTGCTGTAGCTCAGGTTTCTGTCTTCGAAAACTGAAACTGTTGGTACTGAACAACTTTCCTCAAGAACATAGGTCAAAATACTTTAAAAATAATTTCGCGAAAAAAATTCCAAAGGGAAATTTTTTTGTTTCATCATGGTTTTTACAGTGTGACTAAATCCATAGTTCTACTTTTCGGGAGATATCTTTGTACACCTGTATACTATATAATATTACTATAAAATTAAATCAGTATGATAAGAGAAAACTGTCTAACAGCTTTTATGTAAACTTAATCTTGTGGCTATTATTGTTCTATTATATGTGACAAAAACACGTGTCTAAGAAGCTTAACAGTCGTTATTTAGACACTGACAGGGGTCATATCCCTTTTAAATCCTGGGATTTGAAGGTTTAGGGTCACACTGATAATCCTTGCCGGTATTCTCCACGCACCTGTCTTGAGTTGACGTGGGCCCGTTACGAAAGTATTCAAATTATGGTGCTTAGGTAAATCTGTTCAAAAATCGTGCAGATATGATGAAGGATCAATAGCTTGAAGATCTGCGTGCATATGTTACTGATTGAGTTTAAAAATGATAAACGTCGTGCATAACCCGATATTGACCGCACGTTCATTGACTGACCAGGCAATCAGACATCAGCGGGGGTGGGCAATTTATGCAATTAGTATCACATAGCCTACAATATCCTCAGCTTCCCCAACATCAGTCCAAAACATGTTATCTAGGTCTCGAACAAACTAATTTGTGTACGGTCACGTACGACTAACCAGGCAATCAGACATCAGCGGGGGTGGGCAGTTTATGCAACTATAGTAATCACATAGCCTACAATATCCTCAGCTTTCCCAACATTAGTCAAAAACGTCTTATTTAGGTATCAAGAATGTGGCGAACAAACTCGTTTGACTTTAATTTACTTTACTTAGATTAGATCACTATTTATTTACAATCTAGTGCGACCTGCAGTCATACTCTCTAGATATCTATTCTGTCTGATTTACACGGGGAAATTTTTTTGCGCCCCGGATGTATGCAGCTGCTTCAATAACCTTCTATTTCTTTCCTATACCTGCAACCTTCCGAGGTGCTTACAGCCTTTCAGGTCGTCTTGAAAACTTTGCGTGATAACGTTTATTCCCGCTCTATGTGGTACCCGATTGGCGACATCGATCTCTGCTTATCATTCATCATCATCAAGAAAATGCATTCCACAAACTTTGTTGGCCCACTTCCACTTGAGTTTTGTGCTCCATATCAGCAAAAAGAATAGAAAAACCTGTGACTATAAAAAAAACCGGCCAAGTGCGAGTCGGACTCGCGCACTGAGGGTTCCGTACCACTACATAATCATAATTGTATTAGTTGAAATTTCAGTAAGTTAATGTGCTAGTTTTTAGGGTTCCGTACCTCGAAAGAAAAAAACGGAACCCTTATAGGATCACTTTGTTGTCCGTCTGTCTGTCTGTCTGTCTGTCTGTCTGTCTGTCTGTCAAGACCCTTTATCTCAAGAACGGGTAAAGGTATCAGGTTGAAATTAATACCATATATTAGGATCCATGAACCACACAAGATCTGAAAATTTAAATTTTTTACAACGACGCAATCAAAAGATATGGCATTTTATGTCCTCATCTCCATACATTTATTCAAAAATGAAAAACCTACAGGGTACTTCCCGTTGACCTAAAATTATGAAATTGGGCAAGAAGCTAGGTCTCACAGTACAAATAATGGGAAAAGTCTGAAATCATTAAATATTACAACTTTTCTCACAACTAATAGTAACCAATTGTGGTGAGCTCCCGTTTCAAGAACATTCATATAAGAGAGGGGTCAAGTTGGATGGTTGTTGAGGCGATTTTTGTTTTAGTTCTATTTAAAAACGGGAACACTTACAAACTTGAAAATTGGTATGTTTATAGGGCATAGGCTATAAAATAACAACAAATAATAAAATTTGGTCAAGCGCGTGTCGGACTCAAAAAATCTAGCACATTAACTTACTGAAATTTCAACTAATACAATTATGATTATGTGGTGGTACGGAACCCTCAGTGCGCGAGTCCGACTCGCACTTGGCCGGTTTTTTTTGAGTCTGACACGCGCTTGACCAAATTTTATTATTTGTTGTTATTTTATAGCTTATGAACTATAAACATACCAATTTTCAAGTTTGTAAGTGTTCTCGTTTTTAAAATAGAACTTGTAGCGTTTTGGAGGTTTAATGATAATTAAAACTACTCAAAACGATCATATAAAATATATTAATCGAAAACTAGTGTAGGTCGTGGGCGGAAGGCCCGTCTGTGGCTACCTCGTAGGGGGTGGTACTTCCCAGGGGTCCCGCGGTGCCTCGGAGGTAAGGTGCCAGTAATAGATGATTCTGGTCTACAGATTGAAGCTAGTCGTTATGCGCCGTCAAGAGGCGAATACTAAACGTTCCACGGCGGACTTTGGACCCTGGAATAGCATCAAGACAACCGGGCGTTAAGTGATGCAAAGATCACCCGCTCTGATTGAATTTCACCAAGGCACGGAAATGGGAAAGTACTAGATGATTAGCAGGTGTAGTGCGGTGAAAGCAATCAGAGCGGATTACAAGAAAATATATCCAAAACTGAAAATAAATTTACGTTACTACAGATTCAGAAAAAACAAAAGTGGGTAACTAAAATTATCACACCTTTTGGAGACAAAGGAAAGCTAAAATTCGTTATAAGCATAGGCCAAGATGAATAGCTAGCTACTATGTAATGATTAAAACTACAATTAATAGATTCTACAACTAGACAATAACTAAATAAGTACTTAAGCATCTAACTACAGATAATGTTCTAGAATACGTTCAACACTTACCCAAAGGGGATTTCACTTTCACTTTATTACTTTGAACAAGATTAAAATGCAATCTGCTTGTTATAAATAAATATGAATAATATTTGCACAGACAAATACGTTGTCGCGCAAAAAGAAAACAATACACGCTTCAAGAGCAGTGCCAACATCCAGTGCAGATCGCTGTTTACCGGCATGTATCGCAGCGGTCATTCCTCGGTCACTTGTTCTACGCATGCGCGAGCGCCGCGCGTATGACGTTTGGTTTAAAATTATCCAATCACAAGGGAGAACGATAACAAGCGTTCTAGTACAGACAAAACGAAATTAAGTGTCTAGTACAGACAGACCGAGATTAAGGATAATCGATTCGCTGAAATCGATGTTAAGGTGCAGTTATGGTTCAACGAGCAAAAATAAAATATGAACGTTGTACAACGTTACAAACTAAAACAAAAATCGCTGCAACGACCATCCAACTTGACCCCTCTCTTATATGAATGTTCTTGAAACGGGAGCTCACCACAATTGGTTACCAGTAGTTGTGAGTAAAGTTGTAATTTTTAATGATTTCAGACTTTTCCCTTTATTTGTACTGTGAGGCCTAGCTTCTTGCCAAATTTCATAATTTTAGGTCAACGGGAAGTACCCTGTAGGTTTTCCGTTTTTGCATAAATGTATGGAGATGAGGACATAAAAAGCCATATCTTTTGATTGCGTCGTTGTAAAAAATTTAAAATTTCAGATCTTGTGTGGTTCATGGACCTTAACATATGGTGTTAATGTCAACCTGATACTTTTACCCGTTCGTGAGATAAAGGGTCTTGAAAGACAGACAGACAGACAGACGGACAACAAAGTGATCCTATAAGGGTTCCGTTTTTTTCTTTTGAGGTACGGAACCCTAAAAATAGAACCACGAGCTAAATAAAAGCTCTTTATTCACAAAACGCCATAAGGCATTGCAGAACAGTTTAAAGAGGACATGGCTCTTATAATAATTCAGACGCCCCCGCGCAATTTTCGCTAGCTTAAAGTATGCTGAAGTTTGATAATATATTCCAAGTGTTGCCTACAAAAACAAAGCAAATATATACTAAGTGAAATTATAATGCTGCATATGTAGATGCTGCCTAACTTTATGATAAGCTCATTAAAGTTGAAAGGCAGTTTTGCTAGAAATTTTGATCCTATTTGTTTGCCTACGAAAGTTCATCAGCTTATGGGTTTATGACCTCGTAGTTACTTACTTAGTTCTTTACCCAACGTTATCAAGCTCTAAGATGAACGGAGTGAAGGTACGACCATACAACCCACTAGACGCCTAAATCACTTTTTCATTTCTTCAAACAATAGAAGAAATTCAAGCGTAGTCATATCAACTACTGTATGGAATATCAAATCTATTTTTTTATAAATTTTGTATGAAATCACGAATTTATGACGTAATAGAATAGATATGTTGGTATAGTCTTTTACGATCTTTTTAATGCAAAATATATTAAAGGAATTTAAAACCGCGCACATAAATTGTAAGTGGTTAGTTTTTCACAAATTTTGCAGGTTGCTATTTTAAATTGATATAGTATTTCATTTAGTTTTTGACCCAAAAGGGCAAAATGCATGCTTATTGGTTGGATCAAGGTGTAGCTAGTAGATAGCTTCACGTACTTTCATTTTATTATTTTATTTTGCAAGACACCTAAGAGATGTTTACGGGTTACGAACGTGGTCGGTACTGGACTTTCCGTGTCCTACGTAAGATCATATAAATGTAGTCTAATGTGTTGCCAGAAAGTGTTCGCTTACTGTTAGGGGTCTATAGGTTATAATGAGGTCATAGGGATGAAGACAAAATTATCTGCACGAAGCTAAAGGCAAAGACTGGTAAGCACTATTCTGTTTGACTTTTCAACCTTAATTTGTTTGTTTTCCCCCTAACAAGATAACGAAGGTCTGTCTAAATCAACTCAAATAATTATTTGTTTTTGGTTGGGCTCGGCAAATTGTATTCAGGAAGGGTTTATAATGTAAGTATCGTCTAATTGGTAGATATTAGCTTTTACTCAAGTGTGCGTGGAGGAATTGTTGTATTTAACTCCTTTGCCTACTATATCATTTTCTTTAATTATCTTTGTACGAATGGGCTGTTTTCTTCAAAGAGAAAAATACTGCCTTTGACACTATTATAATAATTTACTTTTGTTATACACATAATCTTATATGAGTAATAGATAGATCTTCAAAAGCAGTAATATAAGCACGATCCGAAACAGCGTAGACTCGCTCTATTTGCATTGTATTCTGCATGACATTCAATAAGTATAATGTAAAGAATCTACATTGAATAAGATTATCTGAATCTGAATCTGCAGTCAAAGGTAATTTCGACGTTTATTTTCACGAGCTTTGGCAAAGAAACTTCATAGTCGTTAAGCACGCAATAAAAAAAGTTTCCTTGGCTAACCTAGAAAAGATTGAGAAGTAGTACTTAATGAACAAAAAGTTTAGGGAAGTTTTGTACGTATACGATGGCTACTTGCGGTTAGAAGCCAAATTTATTGGCCTACTCGGGCTTTTGTTTAGTCTTTAGTTTGCCCTTTCCCTTTAGATTTAGATTTACACCACAAACGTGTGGTCAGGACTAACCAATTTATTGAGCGTAGATTTTTTGTCATCATTTCGGGGTGGGAAAATAGAAGTTTTTGGTACGTAGGTACTATTACGTAGTCGGCTTCTCACATAGTAGCCTAGCCGTAGAAACAAAGCAAAAAATCTTCGCACTGCTGAACACATCAGGGTGTAAGAAAAAGCTTACTTTCCTTATAAAATTACTATGTATTACGATCTTTGTTCCCTAAGGAAACTCGTTCAGTTTCAACGTGTGTTTTACAGGATACCTATTTTATAATTTTATTTTTGTTATAAATTCTGGTCCAATCGATGAAATTTATTACAACAAAAAAATATTTTCATGTTAAAAATTCTGCATATAATACTAATGGTGCTAATGTTGTAACAAGTTTGTGTGACATAAACAAACATGCTTTTGAATTCTCGTATTCCTACTAAGATTATCTGTGTCTGTGTATTAAATATTAATAATAAGTACTACTACTTACTTAGCTTGCGTATTAATACTTAGCTTGCGTATTAATACTTCGGAAGCATTCGACAGCTTTGTCGCTCCCTTGGGTCCAAACATGTTTCAAGAATTGCGACCACTTGAGAATCAGGTACCGATTTTTTGCGTCCAACTAAAAAACGACGGACGCATGCCATCTGGCCGCAATTTTGTGGGAGACTTGTCGTCAATTTGTGGCATGTGTGCCTTATCGGAAGGGATTTTTTTCGATATGACTTTTTATCATTTCATCTTTGGCGTTTTTGAACGGAGCTAAAATACTTCCACTAAAATAGTATTATTATAAGTTGCGTACTATTTTCAGTTCCAGGGCGCTAAACAGAAATAAATATTATAAGTAATAAAATAATGTTGTAAGCCTGAAAGGTGTGAATCTATCCATGAAATCCAACTGAAAAAAGAAATCGACTTCTTATTAAAAACGCACCATTTTGTATGGTATGTAATAATCATAATCTTTTTTCGTATTTCGATTAAAGCTTGAATTTAATAAAAAAAAAATAGTTCAAAAACAAGACCCCGAATACTGACAAATTTTGTTCTAAAAAGTATGAAACAAGAATATTATATTATCATCTGAAATTGTTATGTAAGTACAAACTATGGTATTTAATAAATATTCATAGAGATGATGTTCAGATAGTAGAGCCGTGGTCATATTATTATGCCACGTAGCTTTATGATCGTTTTTTGTAGGGTACACGATAGTTATTATAACGTAGGTACACTAGGTACCAATTAAGAAAGAATTTTGCGAAATAACCTCCCTTATATAAATTACTCCAATACTATTCCTCCAATACCCAATGCCTTCTCCAATACTATTCACGCTCGCCTAGGTCTGCTGGAAGACATTTCTTTATTGAAATAAGTAGTACCTGTTGTGTTGTCTTTTTATATGTATTGTCCATTGTGTTTTCTTGTGTGCAATAAACTATAAATAAATAATAAATAAATTACGAAAATCCGCGCGGACAAAGTCGCGGGCAACATCTTGTTACTTTGTTAGGATGACTCATTGTTAACCGACATTCGAAAGGCTTCACAAATAAATTGAGACCAAAATAAAAAGTTCAATGTTCGGTAAAACTCAGGTGTATTTGCCCAGCCAATGGAACATTGGAACACTAAATCAGCAGTTTATGTTCCTAACTGCCAGCAGGTAGAGTTTCCGCGAAGTTGACAATAAGTTCTTAATCCGCATACCTACTGGACCCACATGCGCAGACGTGTATTGTGCCCTTATTTTTACGTAGGCTCCGATTAGGCACGTTTTGTAGTCAGGGAGGGAGCCAGAACCATACAAAAGTAATTTGCAAAAAGTAACGAATTTATACAAAGCTTTTAATTCGTGTACTCGTAAAACCTTTTAAGGGCTTATTCGGGGGCGACAAGCAACAAATTTGCAAATAAAAAAAATTACTTTTCGTACAAATTACACTAAACATGACCTTCTTTTATGAAGAGCCGACATATTGAATTTCTGTTAGTCGAAGAACAATAGCTGTTGCATCTAGCCCCGCCTTCGAAAGGTTTTTTTTTAAGCTTTACACTTGTAGAACAAACACCAACACTTTGTGAAAAAGTTAGAGCTATAAGGTAAGAAATGAATTGATGAGCAACAATCGTCGTCGTCGCGATTTGTGCACCACATAGAGCGGGCGAATAAACGGGAAGTTGGCACGACCTGTATGTAAGGGTGAGTTTCTACCAGTGCTGTGCGAGAGAGCTGTAAATTTCCAAACAATACGATTGCTCCATTTAACAATGCATTTGACAAGCTAAGAAAACAGCGCAATCCTAACGGTTGGGATTTTCTCACCTCACAGCTTAGCTCCCCTCGCACAGCATTGTTGGACAAGCAGCCTAAGACAAAATTAAAGCGCCTCAGAGGGCTATAGGAAAGAAAGAAAAACTTTTCAATTATTTATTTCCTTTCTATAGCTGCTTCCGAGGCGCCTAACTGCCACGTGGAAATCAATCATTATTTTTAAGTCTGCAGGCAAGTATAAATGGCAATACACACAAAAGCCGCCGACCCGCCGACACAGCCCGCCGACACAGCCCGCCGACACAGCCCGCCGACACAACCCGGCGGCCTGTATAAAAAGAATCATGTCGGCAACAAGTTCCTCATGTCGAGCCGCCGACAAAGTTTTCCGACATGCAATGACTGAAGTCGCCAACAAAGCCCGCCGACAAAATGTTGCCAACATATGTCGGCGGGTTGGCGACTTTGGTGTGTATAGTGCTCTTAAGGCTGACGCCTGATTTCGTCTCTGTTATTTTTGGTGTACGCTACACCTTGCACCCTATGTTTGTTATGGGTAACAGTCCAAACAGCTCCGTTTGTTTTGGCTGCGAAGAACAAAGACGTTTTTTCTTAGCATAACTTTAGTTTCGCTTCAAGTTTTACTGCAAACTGCCAACGTCGTTTTATTACTAAATGGTAACTAGGTGCTTATACTTTGCAACCAAAATAATTAAATAATAAATTGTGTTTGCTTTGAAAAATTAGGGGTACATTTGGAACATTGGTTTGGCACACTAACCACTAAAACAGTTTCCATTTTTTACCAGATCCATAACTATATAGTTCTAAAATATAGGATTTGTATTCGTCCGCAATATCTTTGGGTTAACAGCCTAGAACTAAATTGACATTAAACTCATGTGTGTGTACCAGCTGACTTAGGTAACTTTAAAATTATTTTTTTTGTGAAAGTCTTATTAGTTAGAAGTTGGTTTCATTAAAATTTCGCAAAATTGTTTCTATATTATTTTCCTTGAAATTTGTGTTACTTACTTTCGTGTTTTAGTGACAAGTTCTGGAAAGTTTAGATTTCTTCGCTCTAGAGAATTCCTACAAAGTTTTCGTTGTGTTGTCGCAGACAAAAACTCGTAAATTTCATTATACTATTTGCGTTATTTATTTTTTTGGTCTAGTTTCGTTTCCAAAACATAACCTTATTTTTCAATGCGAAATGACACCGACTTTTTACAAAGTTAGTTTGATCTTGAAGAAAACCCCTCATGCCTTTCACCGGAGCTGTGTTAGGTAGCTAACGTGTAAGCTGGGAAAATCCCAACCAATAGAATTGCTCCATTTTTCCGACTTCCCATACTAACTGCTCTAGCTGATAGCACATTTTGTGCGGCGAAATTCTTTTTTCGTGTTTGGACCTATGTCCCTTGGAAATAGTTGTTCAGTTTCATGAGCAGAACCACTTCTTAAAATATACGGGGTGATAGAAAAATAACGCTGATACTCTCTGAGAGATGATGCACGAGCGGCACAAAGTTGAAATTGCAAAACTTTGACATGCTTTTGCTAGACGTATATTTGGGGTGAATTATAAAACATATCAATATGAACCAAGATAACATTTTTTTTTTCACATATACCCAGACCCAGTTCAAACACTCAATAACATAAAAAATTGGTACGTATCTTCTTTTGAATAAGGAATTTCCGAAAACCTTCAAACACTTTCATAGATTGAAAACGCAGATTTTTTCTATAAGTTGTTTCTTTGAGGGGTTCAAAGTTTTGATTTATGCGCATTTTGATGGGTACCCGCGGTGAGAAAAGGTAAACATCCACATAGCTGGAGAACTTCTTAATCTTCTTTGTGGCTGTAAATATTGTTTGTTATTGGTGAGAGTTTATGGTGCGAGAAAGTTTTACATTGATTAGTTTCATGGTTGACCTAAAAAGAAGACTGTTTATTTTATTTCGGGTCTTAGCGCTATGATAAAATTACCTTACTTTTCCCGATGTTCAGTTGAGTTGCATCAGCCATCGGGTAAACGGGTGAACTACGGAAATACAGGGTGTAAAGGACGGTGTAAAACTGTAAAACTTAAAAGGCGTGTTCAGTCAACGAAACTGAACAACTTTCCCAAAGACACATTTTGGAAAATGAAAAAAATCTACTTCTCCATACTAATTCTGATCGAACAGTTTGTATGGAGAGGTTATTTTTTTTTCATTTCGCTGAATTGTTTCTTTGACAAAGTTGTTCAGTTTCGTTGACTGAGCACGCCCTTTCAGTTTTCGATGCACCGTCCCTCACACCCCGTATTACCACAGATAATATAATACTATACTAGGTATTACAAATGCATTAGAAGTACGAGTACAAAAGTTAAAAACAAAGAAAACTGTTGTTTTATTAAGTTAAACGAAAACTAGAGGCTTTAAAAAAGTGAGCATGACATGTAAAAAAACATTGATGAAATTTAAGCCCAACAAATGATTTTCAGTCAACTTTTACTAAACTTTTAGGTTTTTTTCTTCTTTATGTCTAAACAAATATCATGTAAATGATCTTAAAGCTATTTTTGTATAAACTTATGATAATGACACCATGATTTAAATATTTGAAGTAGACAATAGGTTTCTAAAGCAGGTTATGGACGTTGCATCGTAGGAGGGCTGTGTAATGTGTGCTAGTAAAATACCCGCTAAGTGCTTTAAATACTGAAAGCGTAGACAGTAATATCCTAGCAATTGACGGCATACTTAAGCCCGCTCATAATGCATGCGAAATTTTATGATCCATTACGCATGCCGTTAACACATTACCACAGGCTGTTATAAAGTCATGCTTTTATCCTACTCTTATATGATAAACTGTCGGAATGCATTTGTATGCCGCATCAGTTATTGATATTGTTAAGAGTTTTACGGTCATCATAACTAAAACTTCACATGCTCGCTCAGACATAGAGGGTGTCATTCAGAGACAGTTCGCTATTAGCACTTAGCACCTTTGCCCCTGTTTTATACCCGTGATAAGAAATAAAAAGGACGGGTCGCACTCCGGGAGTGCCGGCAGAAGTGAAAACTTGCATTTTTGAATATTATGCTTTTTGTAAGGGTCAATCCGCGTCATTGCTCGCGTACTTCTTTGATGTCACTGAATAAAAACCCGTAATGTAATAACAATACGGTTGACAGTTGACGCTTTTTCGATCAGGCTACGGATCTGAAGCGAGATCTGACGCGGCATATGACGCGAGTTTAAAATTTTTACCCATCTAAAAAGTGCCAAGCGCCGCTAAAGAAGATTTCACTTCAAAAATAATTCAGAGTGTGAGTGAGACCAGGGTTTTGCTTGCGTGGTGGCTACGTGCTAACTAACGTCTCTGAATGACACCCACAGTTTTGATTTATATTCATCTCTACTATTATGAAATTGTAAATTGATTTTATCTGTACATTGAAGATATTTATAAAAAAATATCACGTTATGCTGTTTTGATGCCCCTGAATTCAAATCAGGAAATTTTGTTTTTTATTTGTTCGAGCATCATGCAAAATCTACTGAACCGATTTTAATTAAACTTTTTTTTGTTTGATAAATAAAGAAAATCACGGGCAAAAGCTAGTTTAAAATATTTTTTCAATACATTTGCTCGAAAAACGTACTTACAAGGACGTAAACATTGCTCGTAAGTAGTTACTTACCGAACTAGTGCGGTAAGTAAAAAAAGTATAATACAAAGGAGTTTTTACACTCTGATCATAAAATTATTTTGTAAAAATTCTACAGTGGTGATTTTTACTTAGGAAACGACTGCCTACCTATATTTAAAATAAAATGGAGAGTACCAGGAGAACATAAATCGACAAGAGGCTGACAGTACCCATGGTTGGTTCCTTTACCAAGTGTATTACTTATACCTGTTTTCTTACAAATGTATTGAAGAACGTCGTAAGATACACGTCCGTAAGGGTTATGACAAACTCGTGCCGATGGTAAACCCTCGACTTCGTCTCGGGCTTACAAAACGTAAACTCGTTTGCAATAACTCTACTTACGGAACTTGTATCTTAAACTACTAATATATTACAATTAGTCGCAACGTTCGGCGAGCTCAGTGACCACATTATTGAAAGATCAAATTGTAACGGTTTATTGAAAAATCGCCAGATTCAGATAATTTTATTCAATGTAGATTCTTTACATTACACTTGTCATGCAGAATACAATGCAAATAGAGCGAGTCTACGCCGTTTCAGATCGTGCTATGCCAGCGTAAAAGAAACGGCAAGAAACCATTGCAGCGCGGCCTACTTTAAGAGTCGGCTTTTTACAATGTGTTTCTTGTGTTTCGCTGGAATATCAGAGCACCATACCTCCTTGTCATTGTAGTCATCTAATCTATAGTAAGCTTTTTTTACATAATGTTTGCTTTACACATTCTTTAAACTTTCTCTCAGGTAATTGCACTATATATTGTCAGGTATTTCGTTGTAGTATCGTATACCCAGACCAACGAAAGATGTATTGACTTTAATTAATCTAGTATATGGTTGATCAATTTTATGCTTATTTCTAGTATTAAAATTATGCCTGTCACAATTTTTAGGTAATTGATGAAACGAAGCACGGTCAACCGCTTGTCGGTAAAAACTTTTTCAACTCTATTACCACGCCATAAGGTCCAAAAGTGTTTCTACCGATGTGCGGCCGTGTGTACAATATCCAATGCGCCTTGGTAGATGTGCTCTTGATTGTACACGGTTTTAAATAAGTAGGTTGATGCAGCTAATGTGATAGAGCTTTGAATCAAGGTAATGAGCTCACGAGTCTAGGATAGCAGGATCTGCCAATGAAGTGCCCGAAGTAAAAAAACCGGTCAAGTGCGAGTTGGACTCGCGCGCCGAGGGGTCCTATATACCTTTAGTATTTCTGGAAGCAATAAAGTCCATTTTTAGGACCGCAAAACTAAATTTGTTTGTAAAGGTTTTTTGCAGATTTCTAAAAAACTGTGCAACTTAGAAAGATCGTTTTATTTTTGCTGTAATATTTACATAAACGTCTATCGACTGTAATTAATTCAGATTTTTCCATTCATCATAACTTGAAAACTGAGAGTTTTGAAAGAATACAAAAATTTATTTTAAATTGTGCAAGTAAAACCCTTTCATATGATACCCCACTAGACCTAGTATCGTTAATTTGAAATTACCCCCCCCCCCCCTAATTTGGGCCCCCTTCACATTAATAATAATATTTTTTTCTTAATTCTGTCATCTGCAATTAAGTTGGACAACCATATTCTAAAACTATTCCAAATTTCAAGACGATAGCATGAGTGTTTGCTGACATATACAGGTGTGACAGACAGACAGACAGACAAAGCGGCACCATAAGGGTATATTTTTTTTTACCATTTTGGTACCGGAACCCTAAAAATTAACATACCTAATGGTTGATTATTTGCACAGAGTACCGACGTAGTGCGCACACAACTAACTATATCTATATTAATTAATATAAATTACTACAATATGTGACTGAGAATCACTTTAGAACGGCTACCTATTTGCCTGAACTGGCTGAATGAAAATTCAAAAGTTTTTCGGAAATATCGACAAAAACTGAGTGCACTTTTTTCATGCAATTTTGTACGAACTAAGTATGACGGCATGCGAAGCCGCAGGGCAGAATGCTACTTAGTGTAGCGACACAATGCGGAAATTCCACGTCGGAACGATCCGCGTTGGATCTAAAGTCTGACAGTTACAGTACAGTCTGTCTGTCTCAAGTATGCACAGAGGTATTACCGCATCACTTGTGACGCGGTTGCGGATCGTTTCGACGCGACGCGGAAATTCCGCTCTAGTGTGTCATACTCGTACTTGACGGAAAGATCTGTCGCGGATCGTTCCGAGGCGGAAGTTTTACAGATGTTTCCCTATACTTATTTATGAAAATTAACAAAAGCTCCGCAGTTTTGTTACTTCCAAAAAGTTCTCTATAAACAATGAGAGGCGTGTCCCCGCGTCAAAGCTAAAAGATTGGCTGAAAGCTGATGAAAAATCTAAATTCAAACTTGACAAAGACTTGAAAAGAAATTAAAGTCGCACACCGAGGTGCAAACTTATTACAAAGAGGCCCCTTTTTTGCAAACCTACGTACCAAAAACGGTTCTATATAAAAATGGAAGAAGCCGTAAAAAAGAGATCGAACCACGTACCTATGGCTTCCCAGCATCGATTCGCCCTTTGATTAATTTTGTGACGACGAGGAGGAATGATTGTGACGCAGGTCAAAGGTTCATAAAAGGTTCAGCCAAAAAATACAAGAAAGAGGGTTCAGCAACAACATGTTTTTTAAAATATTTCTTATTTGATAAGTGTCATGATATGAAAGTATTTACTGAGAAAATTTATAAAACGCTAGAGTATAGATTAGGTATAGATCAATTGCATATTTTATAAAGAACCTTTCTATAGGCATACTATACGCCGGTATCGTCGTAAAAGTGTGAGAGATATTATTTTATGAACAGTTTTATGCCCGTTTTATTGCAGCACTGTTTCGGCACGGGAATAACAATAAAAATACGATTTTGTACAAATGTTGGAATATCCGTGTAGGGAAAGTGATACGAGTATTCAAAAGCCTGAAAATTTCTTTCGTCTTCTCGTGGTAGATACTCGTATCAATAAACTATATTAAAATGAAAAATAGAATCATTTTTCCCAAGATCAAAGACCGTGTAACTTAGTTTGAAATAGATAAATAAAAAATTGAGGCGTAAATCACCGTTGAAACGATGATTCCAAAAACCCAATACAGAAATATGTTCTATCGAATTTCCATTCTATTTCGATTATATTGCTCTTAGCAACAGCCCAAGCAAAAGCGGAATTTGGTGAACTACAAAAAATGTTTACATTATGAAAAAAATAAAGAAATGGAGACTGCAATCTGTGGCTGTCTGAGTTTGAATTATCTAACTTAATAATGCTTTCTGATTACAATCGATCAATGGTTGAAAATAACTTTAAACACTAACGTCTCTTTACTCTTTAGAAAAGTTACACTGATTTTAATCATACTTCCGCGTTTAATAATAGTCCAGCAGATATTTTGCCAACACAAAATAATAAGCACAATATTTAGCGAATAAGAACGCAGCTAAATGCCAAATAGCACTTATCTGTATAATCAAGATGCTCGATAAATGCAAAACCTTTCACTCCCAAGCTTTTAGTAAACTTTCACTTAAAAATCAATTTGTTTTATCTCGAAGGGTAGCAATAACAACAGTATTGTTTATGCAGGACGGTAAAAGTATTCACAACTAAAGAAATAAAGAGCTTACTCGTTTAGGCGGTTTATTTTACTGCACACTCGTTTGGTTAAAAGCCTTTTTAGTATTTTTGTAAACATGTAATGGTTGGTATAAAGGCAACTCGGAAAAAACCTGCTCTTTGATTTCCTGCTGACTGCTGTTTAATAACGAGCTGGAGTTTTTGTGAATATTTTGACCAATTTAACACGCAAAGCTGTTTAGTACTTACGAAACTTACGTATTTTAAAATTTTAAACTCAACGAATCTCTGTACGTTGAAATTTTTGTAAAAGTATAATCTTGAATTCAGGAAGTATTGTTTTTTTGTTTTATGTGGGTCAATAAAAAAACCAGCCAAGTGAGAGTTGGACTCGCGCACCGCGGATTCCGTCTTATTTATGGACGCGCCGAAGTGTAATAAATTTGCGCGAATCAGAATTTTTTATTATTTTTTGATATTTTGTAGCTTATGTACTGTAAACATACCAATTTTCACGCTTGTAAGTGTTCCCGTTTTAACGATAGAGATTAAACAAAAATCGAGCAAAAATCGCCTAAAAAACACGATTTTAGTAGGGAACCCCCCCCCTTTTTAACTTTTTTAATTTTTATTATTTTTATATAAATTTTGAAAATTTCAACAGTCTACCAATTACGGTTCATGAGATACAGCCCCCTGACAGACAGACATCGGAGGTATATTAAAAGTGTCCTGTTTTTAATATTTTGGGCACGGATCCCTAAAAATCATCTATGTACCAGCGAAGCAAGGAGGTTCGAAATCTTTGTATGTACCTATCTAATATAACTCCTGACCCAGCCCATACATCGTATTCGTCCCTGCCTGCTCCCAACCTGCGCCTGCTTCCTTCTTCTTACACAATAACACGTATACATAGATCTTTCGATAATTTGTTTGATTTTCTTCGTTTTTGTCCTCCAATAACTTACAAAGTACCTACATGGTACAGTACTGGTCGAAACGGGGATATTAATATTTTTTTTTTTGTGTTTTTAACTTTGATTCCCTCTTACAGAACATAGAGGAATGCAAACTTTCAAGTGGCTTTCCGCAATTTATTCACAAACTACTGGATTATTTCAAAACGGCGTGTCAAATGATGTATTTGTTTGATATACTCGTATGTTGCACCAAAATAAGCCTTATCGAAAATTATTACCGTCACGTGAACGAAGACGTGGACACAGCAAGAAAAAATGTGATAATTAAATGAACACACTGAAATAACAGAAATTGAAGTTTCTTAACCAAGTTTATTATTGCTTTGTTCCGAACCGATTTATCTCGTGATCGTGAAGCACCGAAGAGCTAGCAAAGCTCAGAACTTAGTGATAAATAATTTCTGTAATCGAATGTACTTTCATCTAGATAAGTAGATTTATACAATTCCAACTTTGAAAGTCTTTTTGTTATGATAAAGTCCGGGAAATGGAATGGGAGTTTAAAGTCCTTTTGTTCGATCTGTAGTTTGTAGTTTTTATGTTACGTGGCAGACGAAAATGTTTTTATGTTCGACTTTGCACTAACTTCGCATGAAAGTTAGGGTTTGGAAGGAGCTTTTTGGAGCACAAATCGGTAACAGAAAATTTGTTGGCTCTGGCTGCAAAAACCATAAAAGTATGTTCAGTAAAATGTGTTATTAAGAGCTCTGTACACCAAAGTTGCAGAGTTGTGCCGGCGGCCTTGCATGTCATCGGACCGCACTCTAGGTCACCGGCCTTAGAATAATGAAGGTCTCCGCGGAGACCTATCCGTAACCGTATCCTACGTCACCGGTATAAACCGCTGATTTGCTGGCAGCTCTGTGTGTCACTGACGTTCAATTAGATTCCATAGCAAGCGCACTTCACGACCATTAGCAACCTCATCAGGATTTTTTATAAGTTTTGTAACAAGTTGCAAGGAGTAATATCTTTCAACTGATGCGAACACTAGGCGCTATTATAGTCGACGTTCGCGGGTAGTCCTTTAAGATGAAAATATTATTCCAATTGCTTCTTGCTTTGCTCCTTATAGCACTGTAATTCAGGCAGAGTATATTTTAAAATTATACGAACAATAGAAAAATATTTTTAGATACGTTGTTGAAGTGGACTTACAATAGGTTCCAGTTGACGGCATTACCGTACCTAGCTGTGACTGTAGAAATATAAAAGTCCGTTGTATTTTTAACGCGGCTGCCTTTTGCCTTCTTTTGTTGTTGACAGTATTCTCTTTAACTATTCTAGCTCGACAGGAAAATGAATGGAATTACCTACAATCGATATTTCTTCCTTTTAAGTTTTGTTAGTACAGATAAATTGACTCATTCACATAATTTTTAGGGTTCCGTACCTCAAAATAAAAAAACGGAACCCTTTTAGGATCACTTTGTTGTCCGTCTGTCTGTCTGACTGTCTGTCTGTGTCTGTCTATCTGTCTGTCTGTCTGTCTGTCTGTCAAGACCCTTTTTCTCACGAACGGGTAGAGGTATCGGGTTGAAATTGATAACGAATATTAAAGTCCATAAACCACACAAGATCTAAAAATCAATTTTTTTACAACGACGCAATCAAAAGATATAGCTTTTTATGTCCTTGTCTCCATACATTTATGCAAAAAAGCAAAACCTACAGCGTACTTCCCGTTGACCTAAAATTATGAAATTTGGCAAGAAGCTAAGTCTCACAGTACAAATAAAGGGAAAAGTCTGAAATCATTAAATATTTCAATTTTCTCACATTTAATATAGACCAATTAAGGTGAGCTCCCGTTTCAAGAACTTTTCCATAAAAGAGGGGTCAAGTTGGATGGTCGCGGAGTTTTTAAAATCAAAGAGCAAAAGCTTTTAGTATATCATATGGTAGATAGGTACGGAACCCTTAGGGCGCGAGTCCGACTCGCACTTGGCCGGTTTTTGTTTTATTTGGCCTAACTGTTTGGGCATTATTATACGAATGAATTTGTCCAAGAAACAAAAGTACAGTCATCATAAAACTACATAAATATAAACAAAGAAAGAGACAGCAAAGACATACCAGAAACTACAAAGTTATCAAAAAGCAGCCAAAATTCATTAGAAACTGCAAACAAACCACAAAATGAACAGAATTAAACGCAAACACAAAAAGCAATAAGAAAATTTAAAAAACCAAATGAAACTTGTTACAACTGGCGTAAGACAATTAGAAAAGTATGCGTCTACTAAATTATCGCACAGCGGGAAACTGATATTGTATATTTTTTTTTAAACGAAGTGAATAGGTACAAGTTTAACATTCAGCAAAAGAAAACTTACAGCGAGAGCGCTGATACATTTTTAAATTTATATTTACGTGTAAGAAAAAATTCGAAAATATCATAAGACATGTGGGTGGCATCGTATGCACAGCGTTATGAAGCCGGTCCATAATAAGAGTTCCTGCGTATCCCCTGAGCCCCCGGTGACACATGTGGAATTTTGATCGCCCTGTATAAGGAGTATGCACCACCAACTTGCAAAGCAGTGAAACTAAGCTGGAAATTTTATTCGCATACAATTTTATTGGTAAATATTTCTAGTCGGTATTAAAATAGAAACCTTTTCCAAGATTTTATTATTTTTTGTATCTATTATAACTGTTTTATGTCCTTCGATAATTTTAGATTTCCTTTGATGAAATGACGTAACTCATTAGGTAAACTTTGACTGAAATAAATACTTTATTTTCTTTGGAAAATATCCTCAATGCCGTATTCAAAATGCAAATAGAATCCGTACGATGGCACACTTCAATTATTTTACGCTTATTGCTATGCATATCCGAAATCTCATGTGCAAATAAGTACATATTTGCACATTCGACGTAACTAAATAAAATAAGTGTAAATAACCTTAATATCACAATATACACACCAGAGGGTTGTATTTCGTAGAGGTGAGTCTGCTTTATAAGAGCGACTGTTATGTTTATGTTGAAATTTGCATAAGCGGACTGGCTTACGCAAAAGAGAGCACGTAGTGGTATGAATATCTTTTGCGACGGGCGAGACGGCTGCGATGTACGTGGCATGCTGAAAATTATGAACATATGGAAGTGTTGAAAACTAAAAACTTGGTTCGTCGTATTACAACTCACACTTAAGCTTTTGTTGTCAAAAAATATAATACACACGTAACAATTGTAGGTAAGTAGATACCTATCTATGTGACTACTGAAACAAGCTCTGTTACGGAGGCGAGCTCTTATAGTTACGGAGGCGAGCTACCAAAAATTGCAAGCATTTCTATTAATTGACCCTAATAATAAGTGGGCAAACGGATGTCAGGTACCAAAAATAACCTTGTATACGATATGATCAATAAATATTTGTAGCAGTTTATATAACTGTGCATAATGAGGCATAGTAAAACTGCGAAGAAGGAAGGAAGTAAGTTCCATAATAGCATGACACGGGCATTTTAATCGATTGGTCCCAAAGCTTGCTCCTTGCTTCTGATTTATGTTCCTTAATTTCTGTCACTCAAGTTTTCATGTCGACTATATCATACTGCCTCGGGGTGGAAGCGGGACAGCGATCTATATGCAAATGTTATAACCCGCTTATTATATTTCCCGGCATGGGGAAACAGTAGGCGCCGCAAATATAGCCGACGATACTCCATCAAAATTTATTAAAGCGTGCACTTTTGGGGAACGACAGCTGCGGTCAACATGCTTCGTACGGAACCCCCGCTGTTGCACCCGATTTACACTTGACCGCTTTTGTTTTAAGCCTTGACTGTTTCCGTTGCACATCGTTTGACCGTCTAATTAATATGAAAATTATTATTAATAAACATACATGTGAAAATGGGAAAATGTAATTTTTCACAATAGGTACATTTGTGTCTTAGGACATCTTTCTTAACATCATTATGCACTTGCTAAACTGCAAGACAGTTTGTTGGTAGTTGAAATATATTGTCAATAATTTGTTTTAACCCTAAATTTGTTTCCCTTTAATTTCATATTCATTTTGTTTTAATAATACTTTTATTGAATTGCTTTACACCATACTTTACATCCTTGAAAGATCGCATTATTTAACTGTCAATCTAGATTACGGATCATGATTACTAACACATTTAACTTACTATGTATAGCCTCACAAGCAGTTGTTTAAAGCTTTTTTAAAGTAAAGCTCTATTAAATCTATAGCTGTCACTTTCTTTTTTAATGACAAAGAAAGTGACAGCAATAGATTTAAAGGAGCAGGAGGAGGAGAGGAGGAGAAAGGAGGATCTTTAAAAACTAATTCCACTGCTTGTATTGTAACTCTGAGAAATAAAAAATCCCTTTAAATATTTTTAAGGAAAGTTGCAAATATCATTATTCAAGTTATTTTACAAACCTCTTCACTTGATATACATTTTCAAGACTCTTATACAGTCAGAGATTTTCTTCGGAAAACATGTTTTGAAGCACCCTCCTGCCCGATTTCCAATGTAAATTGATCGACTGCTTCAGACCCTTCTGATAAGAAGTACCTCTACAAATATATATATAAAAACAGAAAATTTACATATTTTATGGAACAGTACAACAGCCATTGACATCTCGATATGTGTAATTTATCGTTACAGTCTCATTTATTTTTTTAAAAACAGTACTTTTTTTTCTAGATAACTGTTAAATAATATTGTGGCAGTACTTTTAAATGTTAATAGGTAGGTAGGAATATTTACAATAAACTTCGTGGTAAAGTAAGGTATGTATATGTACGAGCAGGCCATGTAAATGTTCGCTTTTAAATTGGAAATAGATCGTAATAATTTGCGTCGTTCACCTCATCTCAAATATAATGTAATTTGAGGTCCTTTATTTAATTGTTTAGAGCATGTTGTGCTCTTCTTTAAGTAATGTGTTCCTTGTATTTACAGTGCACACATCGCTGACGAACTAAATAAAATACACTTTCTGTGTGACTCTAGCCCGTACGTCTATTGAAATAAGAACGGTACAGAATGCATTGTGTCAAGCTTGTGCTTTTGACTGTAATTTAATGAACAAGAAAAAAGACTCCTTAGACTTGTACATCGCAATAATCCCTCTTCTTGATGAAGCTTATGGTGGTATGAGTAGAATTTAAAAAGATAGTATTTTATTATGTGGTGGTAGGGTTTTTGTGCAAAGTACACATGGCTGCACATCAGTAGAAACACTTTTGGACCTTATGGCGTGGTAACAGAGTTAAAAAAGTTTCTACCGACAAGCGGTTGACCGTACATCTGGGATAGTACCACCCCCATGCCTTTTTCTGCCGCAGTGTTGGCACTGCTATGTTTCGGTTTGAAGGGTAAGGGATCCAGTGAAATTACTATTATTATAATTAATAATTAATTAGTTCTCAGCTTAGATTATGAATAACGGCAGCTTACTTCTCAGAGTGTGTCGTTACATACTTTGACATTAATAAGACAGCAAAGCGCGTTCGCTTTGCTGTCTTATTAATGTCAAAGTATGTCACTGATAAGACAGTGGGTGTCATAGGCGGTGGTGACCACTTATCACCAGGTGACCCAACTGCTCGTTTGCGCACTCGTGACATAAAAAAAAATATTAAAAAGAAATGCTGCTGTAATACCCAAAAAGCTATTATTTTTATAAAGCACTGTCCATTTTAAAAGAGGATTGTTTTAAAGCCAGCCGTCGAATGGTGTCAATCTACAGAATCTGCATTTTTATTCAATGAAGCTGTTTTCGGCTTTCAGTTGGAGATTTAAATCATAAATAAATATGGGCATAATTATGAATGAAAAATATTTTTAACAATATGGATATGTAATAAATAATATCTGCATATCATTTCAACGTGGCTGGCGTCCAGGTAATTTTAAACTTTTGAATAATTTTTAATAGTTTTTTATTTATTAATGGATTTCCTACTATTTATTAATGGATTTCCCACTATTTATATGAAGCGCCGTAACGCTTGCCAAGTGAGGTGACTATGGACAAAAGCTAGATTTCTGGAGAGAGCTCCCTGTCCTGTAGTGGACATTTCATGGGATGTTATGATGGCATGATGCGCTCGTGGCCGAGCGGTGGTTGTTCTTTCTTTCTGATCACGAAATTTAAGAAACGCTGACCGTGGTTAGAATCCGGATGGGTGACTGCTAGTGGCACAACAATAAGAGCATTTTCTTGTTTCCGATGGCACGCTAAGCTGTTGTTCCCGGCTACTGTCAAAAGTAGTCGTTTAGCCAAGTAATAGGCCATTTGACGCCTTGAAAACTCTGACAGCCAGGTTGACCACTAATCTGGTAAATCCTAACTGGTTTTCCCTCTGGATTGCGAAGGTCAAGTGGCAGACGCTTTGAGTGCCTTCGACCGTCACAAAGGTATAGACAATGAATGGGTTTTCTACTTTAACATCACCTAAAAACCCTGGAGTCACAATTATTGAGCCACTAAAGGCGGATCATGCCTTATGTAACGACTACTTTTACTTTGTTTGTTCCTTAAATTGTTCGTTTGTTCCTTACTTGTCGTCTTTGTTATTTGTCCGTGTGGTGTTGGTAAAGAATTTTACCACCCCATCTTTTTTCGTGCGTGTCGTAAAAGACGACTAAGGGATTTTGATTAACAGCAGCGTCCTACTGCATATTGTTAAGTCAAGCTTGATACACTCGACTTTATACCGTTCTTATTTCTATCGTTATAGGGGTGAGAGTCGCGCTGCAAGTGTCAAGCTTGACCTGCTCTTGACGACACACCATACGGTCACCAACCATCGCCCTCCATTGTGCTAGGCGCAACGCTATAAAGCATGGGGACTTTGAATATCTGCTGAGAAATAGGGAGAAATTCTAGTAGTCAAATTTTTGTAGGATTTTAAGATAATGATGAAATGTTAATTCTAACTGTAACTTCTGTTTTATGGGAACGGAATGAAACTACACGCTTTGATTGAATAAAAGCCGGAAACAAACTTAACCGTCCTTTCTTCAAATAAAAAATCCGATTGTGATTGTTTAGGCCACAACAATCGGAGAAAGCAAACTGCTATAAAGGACAAAGGCGATTACGGGTACGGGCCCGTCTATTTTCGTTTCCTCCCTTGAAAGTCTCGTCTTAACAAATTAATCGATCCGAGTCCGTTCGGCACTTATTCTATTCGACTCTTTTCCGGTGTTGTCGCACTAAAGTTCATTCCCGTCTTCACGGATAGTTTCAGAATTTGATATTAATTTGCACGGGTGTAAAAAGTGTAAGGTAATCCATTTGAAGGTGTTTTTACCGTAGTCATATGGCAATGAATTTTAAGAGTTATCCAAGTATTTAGGTCAAATTAGGGCTTTTTGTCAAATTAGGCCTTACGTCAGAAAAAAATTCCTTAAGCTACTATCAGAAACTAATTCGGCATACATTCCTCCTATCAGAAACTAATTCGGTGATTGCGGTTTAATTGTCTTTCTAATAAATTCCTTAAATAACATTTGCTTTTTTTATTGACATTACGGTACGTTGGAAAATAAATGTGTTATCTCGTATCTATCTTTCTAAAATATGACCGTCAAGGAAAAAATTAATATTGCCTCTTATGACATAATTTACAATACAAATAAAATTAGCTGCGAATAAGGAACTGGCATAACGGGAATAGTCCATCAAACTCCCTGCGTTTTGGGGAACCCTCCCGGAATTCCGTATTCATTTGTGGCATTACATTAGGCGTATTGTTCCGAAATGAGACGTTGAAAGAAAATACAAATGCCCGCTTTTATCAAGTTTTTGGAATGCAAGAGAGAGGTGATAAAATTCCTTTGATGCGTATTTTATTGCTGTGAGATTAAAGAACAGCAATTAAGTCGCCTTGCAAGGAAATAATAACGTTTCCTTTTTAAAAGATTTCTCATCGAGAAGTGTAATTATGATAGAGCCTTTGTTGTGATTGTGTGTGGTTGCTTCATGATTCAATTCCGCGTTCGGTTGTTTCAAAAGAAAATTATAAAGATTGCCCTAGCCTTATTCAGTTCTTACGGAGTCGGCTACCTCATCTTGGGTATTTGACGAGGAAGGATACTGGTTTTCACACAGACCTCCGTAACTCAGAGAGCAAACTAGTACTAATCCTAGCTAGACTATGCTTTCCCTGGTTGGTGGCCAAACTGGCTGTCAGAGTTTGCAAGCCGCCAAAAGGCCTCTGACTTGGCTTACTATCAGTGACAGTAGCCGTGATTATAGGGTGACGTGACGTGACTATCGATACACGGAAACTAACGAATTGTTTTACCGTATTAATAAGTGCTATCTTTTTCTTTTGACATAATCGTGCTTTTAATAGTCCTACGAGTACTTAGGAAATATCATAGACATAGTATGTACCTCTTCGCAGTACTTCACAGCATTAGTACCTATTTATCACTTTCCCTGGTAATTGCTTACGATGATTGCAAATAGATAAGGTATTTCTATTTTCCCGGACGTAACAGTTCGTTCAGTTCAAAACCACATTGCGCGCGGCAGTCGTGCTCGTCGAGCCAATATTCTGCCTTTTCCTTCCGTCTCCACACCGCCGTATTGCTTTGTCTCTCTGGACTATCTTTTTCCACTTCGATGCTTCAAAATATAATTGCCAAGTAGTATAGTTGCGATAAAACAAACACTTCTTACTGACCAGATGTATGGCAAAGTTTCTTTTAAAGATAATGCCATTGATTACTTTCATATCAATTTACTATGTTCAAAATGATTCCGTTAGATATCCTTTAGATATCTTTAAGGCAATTCAAAGGCCTCTCAATCATTGATCTGTCAATAGCCTTTCTCTAAAGGGTTAGTTTGGTTAGAGTAAATTAGCCTTCTGTCCCTACTGAGCCCATTCACAAATAATAACAGGTAGGACATAGGACACACCCTGCTCAGAATAATAATGTACACCCAAATTCATCAGTACGGAAAATTGCTTCCACCCCCACCTTCCGTATTATTTATTCCAAATCAAAAGGCGGATCTGATTAATACGAGAACGAATCCGGTTCGTGATTATATATCCAATATTCTGCCTTCTTTCATTCTTCGAAGAGTACCTAGTTTGAAAATTTATTTTTGCTGTATCGTTGATTTAACCTCTCTCGTTTTACTTTTGTCTATGGGTTAATTAAACTGTGTATACTTTAATAGAATCCGTATAAATTCAGGAGATGTATTACGTAATTGGATTGTTTGTGTGGTTTCATATTAAATTTCAGCTCGAACATTTACACCATGTCAGTTTAGAAACGCTACGTCGGTTAATTACATTTTCAATTAGCGTTTTCCTGGATTATTTTGACACAAATTATCTAGTAATTTTAATATACGTGGGACACTCAGAAATATTTGCGACACTAAAAAAAATTGTTCTACAGGTACATATATTTTTATTAAATCTTTTCAAAGTACTCTCCACCAGCCTCTATACAAAGATTCATGCGTCTGAACCAGTTTTCAAAACACTTTTTCCAGTCCGCCGTAGACACCTCGTTTACAGCCTGCTCGAACGCAGCCAGCGCATCTTCCGGCGACGAAAATTGTATCCCCTTGAGCTGATTTTTTATTTTTGGAAATAAAAAGAAGTCACACGGTGCTAGATCAGGGCTGTAAGGAGGGTGACCCAGGAGTTTGACTGGTGTGCTGTCCAGGAAGTCCCTCGTTTTGAGCGCGGTGTGTGCAGGCGCATTGTCGTGGTGGAGCAGTAGTCCGCGGAGCCCTGTGTTTGGTCGCTTGTTGCTCACAACAGAAAAAACTTCTGGTAAACATTTGGTAGTATACCATTCGGCGTTGATGCTTCTTTGATCTCGTAAGGGAATTGAGGCCAAGTGGCCAGTCAAATTAAAAAAGCTGGCGATCAAAATCTTCCCCCCGCTTCGAGATCGCTTCACTTTGGTAGGCGTTGGTTCATTTTGAAACACCCAAACTGTCGACTGGCGCTTGGTTTCTGGATCGTATTGATAAATCCAGGACTCATCACCTGTTACGATGTCGTAAACACGCCGAGACGAGCCTGCTTCAAATTTGTTCAGCATATCACGGCACCATTCCACCCGGGCCTGCTTCTGAGCGTCGGTGAGGTAGTGCGGCACCCAGCGCGATACTATCCTCCTCACGCGAAGATGCCCGTGTAGAATCTCGTGAACGCTTCCCGATCCAATCTTTAATATGTGCTGAATCTCCTGATATGTAATTCGCCTATTATCTTGGATTAAATTTTTCACTGCTAGCACGTTTTCTTCCGTAATAGCCGTCAAAGGGCGACCGCTTCTTTCTTCATCCCCCAAGGTTGGTCGACCGCGCCTAAATTCGTTATACCAACGATACACGGTTGCCTTGGAGGGGCCTTCATCCATAAATGCCATTTGAAGTCTATCGAACGATTCATCCGGTTTCAGGCGACACTTGAAATCGTAAAAAATCATAGCTCTAAAATGTTCCCGGCGCAGATCCATTTTTCAGTAAGACACGATACTTTGAATTGGCTCGCAAAAAATGTGGAGGGAAATTTTGAAAATGGAACACACATATTTTTACTTACAAGTAATCATATTTTCGAAAAAGATTCTGACCGGCCAGTCTCCCATATATAAAAACTATTTTTCGCAATACTTTCTGAGTGGCCTGGTATTTTATTTTAAAATATTTATAATGTATATTTTTCAGTCTTACACAATTCTTCAAACTTATTTTTATGTTTCCCTATTTGGTTCCGTCTATTGGTTTTTCTTTATCGTACGTATTCAATGTTATCCCTTTTGCAAGTTTGTGTTGGGATAGATAAAACAAAGGTCTCGCGGATTCATCTATCACCGTCCATACGTCCCCTTACCCTCTGGTGCTTATCTGAATCATCCTCAAATAAATCAAGCGGAAAATTGAAAACGGGGCCTTCGCCAAAAACTAACTTTGATTAACTCGATTCTTTCACCTGATTAAAATTTGCTTTTCCTTCTGATTCTAATGTAAATCCCTCGTGAAATGATGCCTTGATCTTTAATTGAATGCAGATAGGGTCCCGAGGATACTGGATTTAATTCAGGTATTTGTTTATTTGGCTACTTTCGACGGTTGGAGCAAATTGAGCGACCCGAACGTTGAATTGTGGTTAAGTCTAGTAACATTGTTTTCAAACTCACTTTGATGCACCCAATTCACCTTTGTTAAATGTAGCATTCATGATTATCCCTCATATTGATTTTATCTCGTTTAACTCAAAAGCATGGTAGGCAATTTAGATTTATACAGGACGGTGTTTATCCAAATTGATTTTGCACTTGCAGCTTTAATATAATTGAGGATTCTTATGATCACTTAAATTTTTGTATGCGACTAACTTTACCAGTATTTAGTCTGACTTCACTCATGCTCTAAATAAGTGCTTTCCTTTATAGTCTCAGTACAAAGATAAGCACCGTTTGTATCGTCTCGCTGATTTTACGAGGTCATTGTCTACATTCACTCTCTGTTCTATTCTGTAGATGTAGAAGATTTGGATCATTCTCTCGGTGGAAGTTATTGAAAGTCAAGGCACAATCCGATGGTCCCGATACCATCAACTGTTGCTATTACGTTTATCTTTTATGAACGTGTCTATATAAAATGGGATTGCCATGCAATTCAACAGTTTTTGTATCGGGAGATGGTATCTGAATTAGTTCGTATTATATACGAGAGCGGTAGATGTTATACAACGCAGCCTTCGTTTAGTATTCCTGTAAGAGTTGTAATAAAATGCAGAAATGGATAAGAAATGTGGCTTGTCATGGTCGTCTTTTGTGAAAGACGTAGGCGACTGATTTAGATGAAATTTAGATAGGGTCCGTTCGGATGCACGGTAAGTAATTGGATAGGGCGTAGGGCGAAGTTATCGACACTCGTCAATCGCAATAAAACTCTGCAAATCGCTTGAGAGCTCTCTGAAGGGCAGTGGATTGCACTTTTACTGTCAATAGAAACATGTAACTCATGTCTTAAGATCCAGTCATCGAAGACGTAATTACAACCCAAATTCTTGAATTTGTCAAATGCAATCATTTTATTTTGTATATTTCAGCGTGATATAAATAATTTGAAGATTTACAGGTAATCCTAAACTTGACTCTGATACACCGAGATGATACATCTATTGCTGCCACTTTCTATTTTTATGAAAAAGAAAGTAACATCAAATAGATTTGACAAAGGTTTTATGTAAAAGACTGTAACTGCCTGTTATAACTTACTTCACGTCTTGTCATCTTGAATCACTTTAATTTACTGATTTTTCTTTTTACAGGTAAGACATGAAACAAAATATTTTGTAATCATCAAATAGGTAAGACAGCCTTAGAACATTATTGAGATAGGTATACGACTAAAGAATCTCAAACTTAGATTTTGTACCGAAATATTTTTGTTTACTTACAAAACAATGATAATATTACATTCAAACGAACAATTTGTTTATTTTAAATCATAGAAACCAAATACGAAATTATGAGATTGGATATCATCTTTCTCTTTAAATTCTGTTTTATTAACTTACTTTATTGTTTTAAATTACATATTTGAAAATTATACAAAACAAACCGTTCTAAAAGCTGCGGAGCTTGTTGAAATATTATGTAGGTAAATCCATTTCGAAAGATATCAACAACTTTTGTCAAAGTTTGTTTTAAATATGGGAAAAAATGTACATGGTAAATTTTAGAGGGAAACAATACGATTTCAATAACTCGGGCATTGTTTGCACAAAGAAAACGTATAGGTCCTCTACGGCCCTACTATTATCGGCCCTCTGTCAGAGCGCTGTTACTTTGTCGCCACAAATATATGAGACAATGTGATTTCCAATTTAATTGGCTTTTATTGAATCCTTTCGGTAGGCTTTAGGAATGATTCACACCTAGCTAAATTCCAAGACTAATTCAGCATACATTGCTCGTTGAAGTAAGGATATTGTAATTAACATAACCAAGCCTCCCAGCAATGTATGCCGAATTAGTCTTTGAATTCAGCTAGGTGTGATCACTCCTTTTGCTGATTGACGAGTGCCTCCTCAACGCGCACAGCATTTGGCTTGGTCTCGTTCAAATCTATAGGCTTGTCTATGACCTTAAATATAAGCCGCCAAAAGTTTTCACACATATTTGTTAAAAACTTCAAACTCTGTATAGACAGTCATTAACTGATTTAATGTCTGCCTGAATCATAAATATTTCCGTGCTTAATTTCAAAGTTATATCTAAAACACAGTTACATCCACATTCAGTCAGTTTACGATTCACACAACGCTACAAATGAGGTGGTCGTCTCGTAAAGTACAGACAACGACAGGTCAAGCTTAACACTTGCAGCGCGACTCTAGCCCGTACGTTTATTGAAATAAGAACGGTAAGAAGTCCAATGTGTCAAATTTTATGTGCTCTTAACTGTACATCCTCATATCCCTTAATGTCCCGACTTTTAGCGCCTCGGTATAAATAACTACCAATAAATTTGTCGTCATGTCACCAGAAATTTGTGAGATTCAGGCAATCTATACAATGCCTAGGCAATATATAGAATGCCTGGTACGTTAAGACAATGTATGAAATAGTATAAATATTATCGTTAATTTTGCTTACATTGTTTAGTGGTCCACCATGAAATAAGGTTAGGTTTGGTTTGGTTTGATGTAGTAAGATTTCACACATTGTCGGCTGCGCATCAAGGCAAAGTATAAAATAGATAATATTTAATAACTTGCCTGCATTTTTAAGCATTCTTTCCATTGCCTAGGCGTTGTAAATAATGCCGGATTATACGCATCGCCGGTAACAGTTGACCATATAATCATACTAGCTTACGGCTTCGATTGTGTAGATTTATTTATTTATTTATTTATTTATTTATTCCATAACAATTGACACTGTGTTGGAAATTACATTAAATTTAGCAAAAAAACAAATCATATCAACAATAACATCAACACTAATTTTTCAGAATACAAATATTAGATTACAATAGTACAGTTATTCAAATTAAATCAAATTCGTTCAGTAAATTCAATAAAAGTACATTACAATTTTTATTATAAATTTTCAGCCTACATTACGCTTTATTCCAATTCATATATTCGTCAACACTATAAAAACAGTTTTCCACCAGGAAGCGCCTCAGTTTGTCCTTAAACTCTATTATATTTTTTATAATTTTAAGAGATATGGGTAGGCAATTGTATAATCTAGTCGCCTGAAAACGTGCGCTATGTCTCACCACATTTAATTTAGGAACATCAGGCCGCTGAAGATCCCTTCTGCGGGTACTCATCCGCACAACGTGTTCCTCCGCTGTTTCACGCTGATGTAATGATTTGACCAGATCAGTTAACACTAAGAATATGTAAAGCGAAGGAGCAGTAAGAATCTCCAGCTCAACAAAAATTTCTCTACATGACTCCCACTGAGGTATTCTAGCTATTGTTCGCAATGCTCTCTTCTGTCCTATAAATGCTTTTGAAATATTATATAGATAACTACACCCCCACAGTCTGATACTATATCTTAAACGTGATTCAACCAAAGCATAGTAAACTTGTACTAACTGCTTCTTAGTCGCATCATTTCGTAAGCTTCTTAGAGCGTAACTAGCCGAACTCATGTTATTAACCACAGTATTCACTTCATTTTTCCAATTCAAAAGAGCATCTATGTGCACCCCGAGAAACTTAACCACATCAACTAACATAACGCTGTCTCCTTTAAGGTTCACTTTGAGCGTTTCTTTTGATCTCGCTGTAGTTTTAAAAAGCATTACATTTGTCTTACTAGTGTTTAACTTTAGTTTATTAATTGTGAACCACTTATAAAATTCTGATAGTACATCATTTAAGTTAACGTTGAGTTCTGAAATTGTTTTTGCAGGTAATACTGCATTTGTGTCGTCAGCAAAAATGACTAAATTTATTTTATCTCCAAAAAGTTTACACATGTAATTAATGAGATCGTTAATAAAAACTATGAAAAATATAGGACCCAAAATAGAACCTTGTGGAACACCTTGCTTTACCGCTTTTAATTTTGAACAGTGTACCACTTCACAATTATCTTTTACTGTTTTTATTTCTACAAATTGAGATCTATTTTCTAAGTATGATTTTAGTAAGGAGAGAGTTTTGCCTCGAATACCATAAAAATCCAATTTATCAACTAATATGCTATGATCAACCAAATCGAAGGCCGAACTTAAATCTAAGAATAGTCCGACAACTTTATTATTGTTATTAAGTGCCGTAGTAACATCATCAATCAATGTATTTACTGCATTTATAGTACCTTTCCCCACCTGATAACCGAACTGTCTTTCATTAATGATCTGATTGGCGTTTAGATGTTTAACTATTCTAACTTTAATGAGCTTTTCAAATATCTTTGATACAGTCGGCAGTAAGGAAATTGGTCTATAGTTTGCCGCATCCCGTTTGCATCCCTTCTTAAATACAGGTAATACCTTAGCAATTTTCAGTTGCTCCGGAAAGATGCCATTTTCAAAACAGTCATTGAAGAAATTTGCAAAAGGAACAGCTAATAGATCGATGTTGTTTTTGATGACATTTATAGGTACGTCGTCGTAACCGCAAGACATCTTGCTATCCATTTTATTGACCAGAGTAGTAACTTCAGTACTTGTAACATTTTTCCAGACAATACTATCCTCTACCCGTAGTGAGGAATTTCCAAGAATACCTATTGCAGTTGTCGTATAGCTATTTTGCTCTTCCCAACCTGATTGATCGAATTGTTGCGAGAATATTTCAACAATATCTTTCGGCTCATCTATTATTTTGCTACCCTTTTTTAATATTAGTTCATTACTTCTCCTTACGCGTGATTTATTTCTATGCTTATCAACTATTGTCCAAATTGCTTTAGATCTATTTTTTGATTTATTAATTTCTCTTTGCACGGTAAGACGTTTCATTGATGCAATAACATTTCTAAAAACTCGTACGTAATTATTTTTGTACTTAATAATACTAGCATCGTTAGTGTCATTACTGGCTGTCATCAGAAAGCGTTTCATTTTACTAGCTATTCGTATTCCGTGTGTTACCCAGACTAATTTGTTATCAGTAGACAATTTAACTTTCTTTTTAGTCTTTTTAAAACTAGTTTTGAACGCAGTTTGGAAACCTTTTTTTTTTGCTATTTGCTATTATGCCTAAAGAAAACGGTATTAACTGAAGGGATTTTATCGTATTTTACTGCCTTGTAGAGTTCGCAAATATCTATCAAAGATTTTGACAAAGGGCACGAGAGTAGCCTTTCTTGGATTGATTCAAACGGGGTTTGATAGAGAATTTGCTACTTCAAACTCTATACTAGCACTTCTGCTTATTGAGTATACTGATTGTGATAAAATACCTAACGTTTAAATATTGAACGGAAATAAGTGAAATGCATTATCTAAATTAAGTTGATCGAGTAGTTTGCGAGCATCTAAATTGGTATAAACCAAATAAATTGAATCTTATATTTTGTTTAGTTGATCGAGTGGTTTGCGAGTTATTCAAACACAAATTCTAAAAATATTCTGATTTGGTTCTCCATTCCGAAGATATTCGAATATTTTTATTGTAAATTCAAGAATTAAAACTACTTGAGTTGGTTGTACGGTCATCGACCGACCCAATAACATAGCCAAATAAAATTTAATTGTGCTTTCTTAAAACCGCTTATTGGCAAACATAAAGGCACTAAAGGATGTATACGATTTAAAACGTCATCTGTGCAACCATTATAGGTACTTCTTGCACACACAGGAAATTGCTGGTTCACTTGATGGGAGCCCTTATTTTTATTCGGCCTAAATTAGAAGCTCAAATAGACTTAATTAATATTTCCTAATGGACGAATGTGGTTAACATGTGCATGTACTTTTATAGAATGTTTGTATTAAGATTGGCCATTAAATACGATTTCTTCAATATGTTAACATCAATTTGCGACGAGAGTTTTTTTCATATTTGTATACCAACCGACAAACATCTGTTAATATATTGAGTCAATACTAGGTTAATGGCAACCAGTAAGGGTATTATTAACGACCATTCGATTTTATTGCCAAACTGGAACAATCGTGAACACAGTCGAGACAAAGATCCTTTATTTCCCTAACACCAATAAAACATAATTTAAAAACTCCCCTAAAATTAACGTACCCCAGAAAGAGTCAACGGTATATTGTTATGAGCACAAATTCCGAACTCAAATCTCAATAGTCTTCGTTTTTGTATAGAACAAAGAAATGTCGGTACTATTTTGTTCTATTTTTAAAATTCGGCGTACGGTTACGCAATAGATGCACAAAGAGTTCGGTCACTGCACTGGTAAACAAATGAGTGCAACGCAAATGAAATATGCGTACACGCACATGATTCTTCAACTGGCGGTTCAAAATAATAAGAATAGTATATGGTATGTATTCGTTAAGATTATTTATTTTTCCTACAAACAAAGGATGTACAGGCACATAAATCACACGTTTAGCAGTAATGTAATGAACACGATATATTCGACGCAGTAAAAATCTTTATAGCCCTTTGAGAGAGAGTAGTAACCGTCATTTACAATTTAGTTCATTTAACAGAAGTGCTTGTAATTATAAAAGTATTTTTGACGAAGTATGGTCATATCATATCATAATATATAAAGGATAATACAATTCTGAGCACTGTTGTTTTTGATTGGGAAGCTTCCTATGAATATAAATTAATTGATACAGTATACCTACCTATAGTTTTATGGGATGTTATGATGATGATGACCTATAATTTTGAATAACGTTTTTCAGATTTTAACAAAATTAACAATTATGTTTAATAAACAAAAGCTCGCAAAATTTCGCAATCGCAGGCAGGATTCAAACCTGAGTTTTTTCCGCCAGCACCCCACTTGCACATAATTATTTTTCGTGACCTAACAAGACTAGCGTAGGCTGGAAAGGCAATCGTAAGTATTTTAAATTGTACTAATAATACTAGTTACAACACGTGTGTAAATTACACAATGTGCACAGATGCCATGTTTCATAACGTTTATAAATGAGTGATTACGCATGAAAACGTTCTTGAAGAAGGATTTGAGTTCGTAGAGCGTTAGAAATTAATCCCTCTTACAAAGGAAGGTGATTGAGAGTTTCGTTCGCTTATGTACTTTACTTATGTACCTTCCATACTTTGGATATTTAAGCCTTCTTAAACTATTACTTTATTAGCACAGAATAAAATTATAGTACTTTCATACAGAACAGACACTCTCCGCCCCCCTTGCAATCTACCCCGCACCACCGCGCGCACCCGCCCACTCGTGCGTGGTCCTTCTGGGTATTTTGTACTGAATATGCAAACCTACGTGACCTTCCAATTTCAAATTTCAAATTCGGGCTCGTTGTATGTAGTGTCCAGGCTGCGCCTCCCGTGTCCACCTTCTAACACGTCAGCGAAATTACCGGTAGGGGACAGGGTTGACGATGGTTACAAATTATTTCTTCTTCGGATACAAAATTCTCAGCAGATGTCAGCGAGCCATGGTCGTAGCTAAGGGGTGGCAAAAATTTATTTTGGGTAGGTACAGTCAGCGTCAAATTCATATGAGCGTCTATCGTAGTCAAAATGATCTGTAGGAAACAAGTTCAATTTCATATACGCCATTAGAATTGCCATATAGTTGTAAGCACCCAAAGTGTTCAAAATGTTTTGGCAACAAGGTTTCCAATATTATCTTCGCGGTGCTTCGGAAGGCGCGTTAAACCGTTTATGGTTGGTTCCGACTACTATCTCCGGATGTAGTCGTTAATGAGCCATGTCAGAGGCCTTTGGCGTCTCAACAACAATGACACCAGAGTTTGTGAGGTCGGTCATCGACCTCGCAACCCACACGATATGATGATGATGAGTAACTAAGTGGTTGCCCACCATAGATATTTTCCCTGGCTATGCCAGTGCGAGCGACCAGCTAATCATGTCAGTAGATTTTTATTTTTTCTAAGCAAAATATTAATTGTAAACAATATGTTCTTAGATGTTGTCTTTTCACGTTCAGAGCGTGTCCAAAGACCAAGTGTTGTTGGAAAACTCGGTATAGTTCAACTGTCGACGTTCTAACTTTTCAGACACAACACCTCATTTATATTAAGTCCTGTACGGTTTTCGTGAAGTAACAACTAAATATGATTTATTCTGTCGTTTTGACGTTGTTTCAACATACATTTTAGTTGAAACTAATTTAAGCAATGTTTTGGTATTGATTGAAAATGCTATGGATATTAATTATACACTAAAACCGAGTGTAGTATCGACTGTCTTTAAAGTACTATTTACTATTTGACCAAAATGCGTTTTTTTGCATTTGTCATTAAGTAGAATACTTTATTTGGATATTTGCAGTACCTACTGTTTTAGTCAAAACTGGAATGAGACATTTTGATTTTTAAATTTTTTAGAAGACATCATAATTTTACCCTCCTCTAATAGAAGTACTTACACGTCTTTGGGTCTACAAAAAAAGCGTAATATCGAAGAGAAACTTTCTCATCTCAATGATTTGAGAGAAAGATTGCCTATACTACTGGGTACCCGCCACATGAAAGTATTTAAACTGTCATCACTCCACGATGAGATACCCCTCGATAAGATTTATGTGGGATGATATCCTACTGGAAATGTTTTTGTTTAAAGAAATGTAGATTAAAGATATGAATATAGATTTGAAATCTTTTGATAACATTGTAGTGAGCTAAATATTACTGTTTATGCAAAGTGACTCTCACAACAATCAGCGGAATGAACAATAGACGTATATTATTACCCAGATCTTTTATTTGTATTATTATTTTGCAATAATTTAAGGTAGGTAAAGGTTGAGTTTATGACACATTTTACCATTCGAGTTAAAAAAGTTGAGGAGTAACTCAATATGTTAAAAATAACATAATTAAGGCGAATATGTCCCGTGTGGTGCCGGCAAAGAATAGAACCAACCCATACATACCCGAGGGTGTCGTAAGAGGCGACTAAGGGTTAACTGGAGGATGGGCAGCAGCATCCTCCTTTACTTACATCTAACTTACTGCGGTCACCTACAACCGCGGTCCATAGTGCCAGCCGTAACGTTAACAAGCGAGGTGACTATGGTACTTCCCCTCCACTTTTTTTCCAGCAAAAGCTGGAATTCTGGAGGGAGCTCCCTGTCCTGTAGTGGACGTTTCATGGGATGTTATGATGATGATGACGATACCCCTCAAATGGGTATTTTGTAAAGCCTACTCCTCATTTATAGCTGGTCAAGAAAAGTTAAAAAAAATATATGTAAAACATCAGTTCAAGTATCACATTTGGTACGAGTACATTCATTTTTTCTTTAAGTATCTTTGTATTCTATATTTAACAAAATAACTACGGTACATAATTTTTTTACGTGAATTCCCTACTGATCCTAAAGCGCTATATTATTTGAAAATATTTTTACTCTAATAATTTAAACAACCTTTATTCTTTTATCTGTTATATTTCATACGAAAAAGTAGGCTTTTCCTCATTTTTGCCAAAATTCCGTCTCATCGTTGGTCGTAACAGCCACGTTGAAGAGCAGTCTTATGTAAACGCTATTAACGTGTTAATAAGGTCGATATTTGCATTGACGATCGCGCAGCTTCTAATTTGAGGAGTAAGTATATTCGATTTATACAACAATTACGAGTACCAAGAAAAACTAAAATATTGGGTACGAAGAGCGCTTAAATCAGCATGAATGATTGAAAAAAATGCAAACCTATAGGATTTTAATATTTTATACATATACTTATTATTGATGGGGTTTGCGTAGTGGAAATACTAGCTTTTAAGATAAAATAAAATGTGTGTGAGTGACTGTGAGTCTTCTGTTTTTTGCGCTAATGAAAAATGCTTGTGAAGTGATAATTTATCTTTAATTTACTATCCAAGATGGCTGAGAACCAACAAAGCAATTATGCATTTTCTTCCATCTAGGATATTTTAAAAATACACGTTTTTAGGGTTCCGTACCTCAAAATAAAAAAACGGAACCCTTATAGGATCACTTTGTTGTCCGTCTGTCTGTCTGTCAAGACCCTTTTTTTCAGGAACGAGAAGATATATCAGGTTGAAATTGATAACGAATATTAAGGTCCATAAACCACACAAGATCTGAAAATTAAAATTTTTTACAACGACGCAATCATTTATGCAAAAAAGCAAAACCTACAGGGTACTTCCCGTTGACCTAAAATTATGAAATTTGGCAAGAAGCTAGGTCTCACAGTACAAATAAAGGGAAAAGTAAAAAATCATTAAATATTTCAATTTTTCTTACAACTAATAGTAACCAATTAAGGTGAGCTCCCGTTTCAAGAACTTTTCTATAAAAGAGGGGTCAAGTTGGATGGTCGCGGAGTATTTAAAATCAAAGAGCAAAAGCTTTTAGTATATCATATGGTAGATAGGTACGGAACCCTTAGGGCGCGAGTCCGACTCGCACTTGGCCGATTTTTTTATCTATGCCTCAAAGTGAGACTAGCTTTGTGACAAGACAAAAAATCACTTATAACAAAACACAATTTAAAGGAGTTTCCTGCAAGGGAAACTTGAGAGCAATTTTTACTTTCGAGCGGAGCGAGAAAGGTTTTGTATTCGTAAAAAAAAGAGATTTTCTAATTTTCTCAAAAATGTGTTCTATATCACTTATACATCATAAAAAGCAAGTCTCCCAAAAATGTCCGTCCGTCGGTCGGTCGGTCGGTCGGTCGGTCGGTCTGTCCGTCACGCTTTGGCCTAGCAGCTAAACGAATAGTCCGATTGACACCATATTTTAAATTTAAGATTTTCTTGTAAATTCATTGAAGGATACTGAGTGGTTTCTTGCTGGCTCTCTTTTTGAGGGTAGCTGTCATACAATGGAAATGAAAAATTGCGATTGGCTCAAAAACGGCTCAAACGATCTTGATGAAATTTTGCATGACCAAGACTCTCTGTGCAAGGTATCTTCTGGCAGTATTCATTGGTCTGTGGAAGTTCATATAAGGGGTGTTCCCTTACTACTCAAATTTAAAAATGTGATTTACTCAAAATTGGTTTCAAAGAGCTTATTTTTATGCTTCAAATTGGAGTTCTAAATTGGTTATGTACCTGACTGCATATTTCAATTAAACATTTTTACATAAATGTAGTATAGGTAAGTTTGTATTTCCATATTATTTGTATGGAATTACAAACTTAAGTTTGCACTTGGTCCTTATTTAATCTTTACTATCCGCAGCCCTTTATAATCTAGTAGTTAGAGCATTCGGCTCTTGATCCGGAAGTTCTGGGTTCGATTCCCGGTGGGGACACTGTCAAATGATGACTCCCGTATATCGCGAGAAAGTAAGTGCAGTGCTGCTGTACCATTTATTTATTCTACAAATAATTTTCGTTCTTGCACTTTCAGTCAAAAGAAAGTCTATGTATACAGATTTATTTGAATGTCGCGAAGTTGCCGCACCAGCAGGGGGTGCTTTGCCCACAGGCAAAGAATCCACAGGGAACCCAAACTTACTTCGCAAGGGTCCGACTACTCTCTATTCGGTGTTAATGCACTTTACCATCTACGTATTTTACACGCAGTTGTATGAGGTCTTATGACTCATATTTTTATTAGAAGTCAAATGTAAAAAGACGTTTCCAATTACTAACAAACTGAGTAATTTTCTTTTGAACAGTTCTGTTAACAAGATTATATAATACTAACGTATAAGTTAACACTGTGCCTACCAAGCTAATTAACAGTGGGTCTTTTGTGTTATATATTTTGTTTATTTCCATTTGGAGTATTGTATTGTACTTGATTGTACACACGACCGCACATCAGTAGAAACACTTTTGGAGCTTATGGCGTGTTAATAGAGTTGAAAAAGTTTCTACTGACAAGCGGTTGACCGTACTAAAGTTTATATCAATCACCGGAATGGTATACTGAAAATAGGCATTAACATGAGCTGTTGATTGGAAGATGTGTTTTTTATATCTCTTTTTTAGGGTTCCGATACCAAAATGGTAAAAAAAAGGAACCCTTATGGTGCCGCTCTGTCTGTCTGTCCGTCTGTCTGTCACACCTCTATATCTCAGCAACCACTTATGCTATCAACCTGAAATTTGGAATAGTTTTAGAATATAGTTGCCCAACTTAATTGCACAAGAAAAATTTTTGAAAAAAGTATGATTATTAATATAAAGGGGGCCAAAATAGGGGGGGCCAAATTTCAAATTGTCGCTACTAGGTCGAGTGGGGTATCATATGAAAGGGCTTTACTTGTACATTTTAAAATATATTTTTGTATTTTTTTAAATTTCTTAGTTTTAAAGTTATGATGAAAAATGTCAAGAAAAATACCATTCCCCCCCCCTTATCTCCGAAGTTTGAGTAAGGAAAAATCTGAATTAATTACAGTTGACAGAAGTTTATATAAACTTTACAGCAAAAATAAAACGATCTTTCTAAGTTGCACAGTTTTTCAGAAATCTGCAAAAAACCTTTACAAACAAATTTAGTTTTGCGGTCCTGAAAATGGACTTTATTGCTTCCGAAAATACTATAGGTATATCGGAACCCTCGGCGCGCGAGTCCGACTCGCACTTGACCGGTTTTTTAATGCTAAAGTTAATTCCTTTCTTTCTAAAATAGGCTTTTCTAGTCTTTTTTAATCCTCAAAAATTGGTTCACAGTCCTTATTTTCCATATTTTTGTGATATAATCAGCACTTGAGAGGGTTTTCAATAGAAAGTCTTTTGAGGGACTGCTTATTCCATATGTTGACTGCTTATTCAATCTGTGGTTGGTATGTTATTGAGGACTTGGCCCTTTGAATTGCAAATAGACCGAGCCTAGCCCATTGAGACGTCAATTTGTTTTCCATTGGGGTGGCCGTATCGTATCGCTTTTCTATTGTGTATTTTAGGCTATCGAAGATCTTCAAGTTAGTGACTCTCGCTTTTAGAGATAAGTCACTTTTAGATGTGCCCAAGTAAATCGTGCAGTTTTTTTATAGAAGTGCTTCTACACTATCATAATGCTAGGTAGCTTCGCTGCTTCGGTTTTTCGGTCACTCACTAGGGCATACTCTAAGAAAGGTTGATGTTGTTTTAATTAAAGCAAATTATTTGTATCAGCACGTAAATTTATCGTGTTTATAAAAATGTCAGCTAGCAATAATGCCCATGACACTCTACGTTAAGCCACCAAGAATATTTTCGACATTGTTATGGATATCTGTGTAATAAAAAAAACAAAAAGAAATATTTAACTTTAAATTAAATTGTGAAGCAATAATTCACACCCATTCTAGCGCACCACAATTTATGAAACTTTAAAATTTTATCTCCTAGCAATAATCGTACGGACGAAGGGGGCGCGGAATAAAAAATCTCATTAAAAACTTTGAATTGCAGAAAGAGTGTGTTTGACAAAATGCTCGATGCTTCGTTGTGCTTCCGTGTAAGGGGATTCCTTTATCGAGTAGTTTTTTACGTGGGTGGTTTGCGGTGATCGTATCCGGCCATATCCGCCTGTATCCGGTTTTTATTAAAGCTGGCGTTCGAGTGGCTTCGGTTGGTTTTGTGCGCCGGTTTTGGGATTGAAGGAGTCGACAGATTTCACAATGGATGGGTCTATTGTGTTCGAATATGGTACTATGTCGCTGTCAACATTTTAGATATTTATATTAGTAGATAACGCAAAATACTTATAGGAAGTAAAATAACTTTCAATTATTACTAAAGCCCGACCTGCAAAAAAAGAAACCTGCTTTAGGGCAGCACTTTCGCTTTTTACTTAGCAATACTCGTACTATGTATAGTCACGTCATTGTAAATTGGAATCGTTTATTTTTATATATTTTTAGTTACTCTTTCTTTCCGATCACGAAAGTTAAGCAACGTTGTCTGTGGTCAGAACCCAAACCAGTTCCATTGCTTTTTCTAAACATGGCGACGATTCTTATACTCAATTTCTACATAACATACTCGTAAGATGACTACAAATAACTTTTTCGGAAATCGCCGCAACTTTCAATATAAAACAAATAATGTAATAGCTTTAGAATAATAGTAGTTATGATCTCATTAATCTGCTAGAAAATTTCGCCAATTTAATAGATAAGGAAGGACCCAATATACTTACCACGCATTTTTGCACTGAAATCCAAAGGAATAGCTATCTGTTTGGTAGTGGGCTGTTTTATGGGGTTTCGTGATAAGGTATTCACAATGCATGAAACGTCTTACAATTTTGTCGCGATTTCATAATTGTTCCCATAGAAAAAGTTGTTTTGTAATCATGACTCTAAATACATACATACATAACATCACGCCTCTTTCCCGTTGGGGTAGGCAGAGACCACAGTCCTCCACCTGCTACGCTCTTGACATACTTCCCTTGCTTCCTGTACTTTCATCAATCCTTTTATACATATGCTCGTCGGTTTAGGGTACTTTTAACCTGGCCTTTATTCAGAACGTCCTGACTCTAAATGACTGACGACTGATGATGAATGATGACTCTAAATCTTATCCTTTATTGGACGTTAAAAAGGGGAGGCCCTTGCCCAGAAGTGGGACACATCATTAGAAGCCACATAATAATAATAGTTAACCGAAAAAAAATTATGTAATGTAGACATTTTAAGTACACACAGCCTTACGATTTAACTAAATATTTTTTTTTTTTTTTTACGTTGGTGTAAACACTATGAACTTGGGCGGGTCTCTGGTTCCGGGCGTTTGTGGCGTAACGCTAGTTCAGCTTATACTGGTTTTGTTTCTACGTGCTTGCAGCCGTGCGTATACAATATAGAACGTTTAAGAGAACGTGATTACTCGCGTTGTCCATTGATATTCAGATTTGGCCATTAACATTCAGTTCAGAGAGTAAAGACTTGGCGACGGCGCTAAAATGGTTTCGTCGTTCATCTTAAGTTTTACAGGGTGTTAAATAAAAAGACAGCTCCCAAAAACCACTGTAAATTCAGATTGTATAAACTACATTGACACTACAAATTGACCTGTAACAATGTTATTAATCATAAATTTAATTTAATTTCATTTCTAAGAAACTGAACAAATTTCCCCAATAACATAGGTTAAACATGAAATCATGGTTTTTTTTCGTATTAAGAGCTCGTCAGTTTCATGGTCTATTATTGTCAAAAAAATATAAGGGAAAAAGAAACAGAAGAATTGGTATACAAGACAAACAAACAAAACAGTAGGAAAAATAAGTACAAGCTTACAAAAAGTTCAGTTCTTGAGAGATGTATTTTAATTACACCTTATCATACTCATATAAACCTAATATACTTAAACTGGTGTTTTAAATTATATGCATATTTGTAATAATTATGTGCTAAACATTGTGGTTCAGTGCAAACAAAATTATGAAAACATGAAGGCAAGAGTAATGAGATGCCATCTTTGTTAATGTGCGCATTAAAAGTTGAATAGACTGACGAATCATAACTAACAGTACATTAGAAATGATAGAGTCTAAACATAATCCATACACCGGTTGCCGCGGCGGTGGTGGTGGGAGCCCCGACTGTCGCCACTCCACAGGCAGGAGCGCACGCAGAGGACATATCTAACTATGCGCCGCGAAAAATCGACGTTACGCCCGAGCTAGCAGATACAGATAGTATGACCACAACAACACATCAGAGTCACGATGCGGGCGAATGGACTTATGTAGGAAATAAGAAAGGCCGTCGTCAGCCACGTCGTACAGTAGTTACCGGAACTGGTCCTGACAACTGTGATTTAAAGGCTGTGGAAAGAAAACGAAAAATTCACGCGTGTTTCTTTGACGTAGACACCAAACCGGAAACAATTAAATCATATATGATGCAGAAAAGCGCTAGCAATAGTTGCGAATACCAAGTGGATAAATTAAATCTTAAACACAAGTACTATGCTTCGTTCGTTATATCTGTACCTAACAGTAAGTTCGATTACTTTATGTCCGCCGACGCCTGGCCAGCGGGTACCGAAATTAGCGAGTGGTTTCACCGCGGCGCCGCGCGAGCAGGGCCCGCGCGTTTCTCTGCCGTACTCCCTGAAGCACAGAGAAACCCATCTAGTGGAGGAAACAAGGACACGGAGTGACCAGACGAAACAATCGAACTTTAAAGTATTAACCCTTTGCCACCAAAATGTGCAAAGTATTTCAAATAAGACTACGAAGCTAGAAGTTTTATTAACTAAAGAATTAAACTGTGACGTCCTTGTTCTTTCGGAACACTGGCAAAAAAAAGATGAATTGGAATGTGTTACACTTCTAAATTATGACATTATTTCTCACTATAGTAGGCAGAATATAGCACATGGAGGCTGTTGCATTCTTGCGCGTTCCGGTATTAAGGCGGTATCTAGGCAGGACTATACTAAACTTGCGCAAGAACAAGTATTTGATATATGTGCTGCATATTTGTTGGAGCCCGAAATACTAATTGTCGGTATGTATCATTCAAATCTGACAAACGATAACGAGTTTCTCAAGCTTCTTGAAATTTTGTTAGAAAAAATTAATCGTGATAATTTAAAAGCTATTATATTAGGTGACATCAATATTAAATACAATATCAACTCGTGCACAAAAAAAAAATTGGATGACATTTTAGGGTTGCACAATTTTTGTCAAATAATTGATTTCCCCACAAGAATTAGTGGGAGCTGCTCGAATATTATAGATCACATCTATTGTAACTTACCTGTTGAGAACGTAACCGCTGAGCCAGTCGTGACTCATATAGGCGACCATCAAGCGCAAAAGGCGCGACTGCGTTACGTCACAACGGGCACAGCTGATCGTAGCGTAGGTAGAAACTTTAACATTAGAAATAAAGAGCAGTTTCACGACGCACTAGCATCTGTCGATTGGTATGAGGTTTTCAACCGTTACCGCAATGACTGCAATAGTTTGTCGCTAGCGATTATCAATATTATGAAAAGTAAATTAGAGATGTGTTTTCCTTTGAAAAATCTTAAACCGCGTAAGAAAGAAACGTGGGTCGATAAGGAAATTACGAATCTAAAGTTATTACTATTTGACGTAATAGATCTTAAAATTAAATATCCACACGACGACATATTGATCGCTTCAATTGACGAGTTTGTTAATAAATATAAATTAAAACTAAAAAATAAACGTACTAACTATTTTAATAATATTATAGGTAAGAGTTCCAATAGGAGTAAGACTATGTGGCGTGTTATAAACACAGAGACCGGGCGAAATCGGCGCGAGCGGGTGGACTACACGGACCTTATCACGAGGGACGATGGTCGGCCGTTCGCGTCGAAACTGGAACTTGTGGACGCAGTAAATGAGGATTTCGCGACTGCTGCGAAGCACTGCGGTGCGCCACCGGCCGATCTCGAGCTCTGCACTGACACTCTCTCATCTACCTCTCCTGTGAGCACCTCCTCACTCCGATTGGAACTCTTCACCCCTAATGAGATTATAACAATAATAAGTAAATATATAGCTGCTAAAAAAAGTACTGATCTGTACGGCATCTCTGCAGACTTATTGAAGGTCGCCGGTCCAGCGTTGTGTGACATCCTATGCAAACTGTTTAATCAATGCTGTAGACAAGGAGTTTATCCACCACCGTTAAAAAAAGTGAAAGTCTCACCGCTGTATAAAGGCAAGGGTGATAAGTGTGCAGTTAAGTCGTACAGACCAATATCTTTGGTCCCTTGCCTAAGCAAGGTTCTTGAGGTAGGGCTTAACCATAGGCTACTGTCATTTTTCAGTAAAGAGAATCGACTATCTGACAGACAGTACGCGTACAGGCCTGGCCGGTCTACCACCGACTTAGTCCGTGAAGTGGTGTGGCGTGTGCTGAAGGCGCGCGAGTGTAACCAACAGGTTGCGCTGGTCTGCTGCGACCTCTCGCGCGCCTTCGACACCGCAGACCATGCACTCATCATGGCCAAGCTCGACCATTACGGTGTGCGTGGGCCTGCCGCATCGCTGATCTTGTCATTTATGTCCGACAGATCTCAGGCAGTAGTAGGAGACCATGGAAAAGTCCTATCTTGCGAGACGACCTGCAGGATTGGCGTTCCACAGGGCTCTTGCCTTTCTAACACATTATTTAGCCTCTTGCTGAATGATCTTCCTGCCGCAATCCCAGGCGCAGAAATATTTATGTACGCGGACGACGTTGCGGCCGTGGTAACAGCGAAATCCAGCGCAGAGCTAGAACGAAGATTGAACGCATCTCTGCAGCAATTATCGTCGTGGTTCCGTGACAATGGGTTAGCCCTTAACCTAGGTAAAACCTCATATATACAGTTTAGTCTATCAGGCAGATCCGCCCCCATTGCCACGGTGCGGGTGAACGATGTAATTCTAGAGCAAGTTTCATCTGCGCGACTGCTGGGTTTCGAGCTGGATAGCGGTCTAAAATGGGACCTGCACATTGACGCACTATGCGCTCGTCTAAGTCGTGCATGCTTTGCATTGCGGAGGCTTGCAGCTACGGTTAGCCCAGATGTAGTTAGATCCTGCTACTTTGCGACCGTACACTCGCTTCTGACTTACGGCACCGAGCTGTGGGCGCGAGCCGCTGACAGACAACGAGTGTTCGTAATGCAGAAGCGAGCTGTACGGGCTATGGCGGGAATACCGGACGATGAATCTGCTAGACCTTGCTTTTCAAAATTTGAAATTCTCACACTTCCCTCAATATATATTCAGCAAATAGCCGTTTTTATTAAAGACAACGTTGCATACTTTGCGAGGCGCGGTGATGGTCAAACCCGTTCGTCGAGATACAGTAGCCGATTAAGCACAGTACGTCACAGACTGACCAAATCGGAAAACTCTGTGTACGTGGTGGGCCCATCCGTTTACAACCGACTACCGGAGCAAGTCACGAATGCAACATCCCGTGAAATATTTAAGAACCGTTTAAGGTTGTGGTTGCTGAAAGAGCAGTTTTATGATATCAACGAACTGTTAAATAGGCCAGTGCTCCCTGAGAGCAAGAAAATTGAATAATTATTATCTGTGATAAATGTATTGCATATTATGATATTTTAATATTATTTACATTGTTTTTATATACAATTTAATATAATTCAATGATGACTTGTAACAATGGTTATGAATAAAGAATCTGTATCTGTATCTGTATCTGTATCTGTATATTGAACTTAGAGTAATTTAAAGGTTTTTCTTCAAGTGAAGTAAATGTTATGTTTACATTATAAGGTAAGGAAAATAGAACGTTTGAACAGACAAGTATGATTCGACTTATAATCTGTAAATCCTTTCTGTGAATATCCTAGAAAACACCAATTTTACATTTCGGTTGTAGTCTATATAAATATTAAAATAAATTGCCAAAATGGCCAATTAAGTAATTGAATTTCAATAAAATGAATTGACTGGGCTGTAAACTCGTGGATTAGTAAAAGTACGTTGAACGTTAATATACTGAAATATACCTTTGTTTACATGCCTACTCCTTTTGCAGAATCAAAATAGCTAGGTACCTACTTGCCTCGTTTTGCTTCTATTTTGGGATCCAGCCAGTATACTTTGTGTTACGACTTGAGAACACTCCTTCTTATTCTCCTGTCCAAGTTTCTTTCCTCTCCTAACATACCAGTTGTAACCGCGTTACCTCAAACGAAACGCGGCTTCAGTGCACCTGTCAGCTGTCATCCTGGCTGTCAACGTCTGTCAAAAAAGATCGGTATCGCGGCCGCGAGCGCACAAGCTAATTGCGCGAACATAATTACGATATCAAGGTGAAATACCAGCAGCAGCTCCCTGGAATCCTGTGAGTACCTTCCCCTTTATCCCGTTTTCATGTTCAAGTATTTTCCTCCGCTTTTTACCGCAGGTTTAGATTTTATTGCATTTTAGATCTAGGTCTGCCCAAACTAGAACAACCGACAAGTGCAAACATAATTTCTGGTCCTAACGAGCGCGAATACCTATGGATTCGTACAGTATTCTCTTATTTCGTTAATATTCAGTACATTTCATTAGAAATACTTCAATATTTCAACGAAAATAAGCAAAATTTTATCGCCGGTTGTATAACCCGACTAAATTCGGTGGTTCTAGTTTACAGTGTAAGTGTTCGGAATAGTGCGTCAACACAATTTGGTAGGATTATACTAAACACGCGGTGTGCAATAGCCAAATTTTACGATTCGAATGTTAGGTAAATATCTTTTTAACAAAAATCAAAAGTATTTCTTCAACCTTCGTCGTATCTAATCGCCAGTAGCGTTGCATATTGTTTTTACGCCTAAATAAATCATTTTACGTGAATGAGGTAGGTAGGTAAATAAACTTTTTCGTTCCGAATCAAAGTTGAACCCTCAACCTTCTTCGTACCTATTCACTATATACCTACATAACATCTTGAACTATGGATGAATCAAAACTTAAGGTGTTGGAATCGCAGCGCGAGTACATTTTCCGCGCCGTTCAAATAATTTTTGATCTTTCTAAAAAAATCGAGTCAGACGCTGCGTCAGAAAGAAGTTTTCGATCGCGTATGTCAGCAATTGAAACTCATCGAACTGATTTTCTCTCGGTAAACTCGCAAATTAATCTACTGAAATTAAAAATTAATCCAGAAGCTAAGTTGGATAACAATGTCTTGCATTCTTTTGACGAGTTGTATTACAACGTGTTAGAGGTAAACAATCAACTTATAGCGATGGATCTTGAGCTGCAGCGCGAACGAGAGCGCCGCAAACGAGACGAGCGTGAGCGAGAACGCGAGCACAGGCGCGATGAGGAACGTTCGGAAAATGACTCTAAACCAATAAATGCACGTTTGCCTAAAATCGAATTACCAAAATTTGATAGCAATGTAGAAAATTGGCCAACGTTCTATGACACATTTTCAAACATAATTCATAACAATAAATCTTTAACTTCGATTGAGAAATTTCATTATTTGATCCAATGTTTATCGGGTCCCGCTGAAGCCATTGCTAAAGGTGTCCCGGCAACGGGTGATAATTATCAACACGTTTTCGATACGCTTATTGAACGTTACGAAAATAAACGGTTATTAGTCGTGACTTATTTGGAAAAAATACAAAACTTTCCCCAAATTAAAAATTCGAATTTTATAGAATTACAGCGGTTCTATAACACTCTTTATGAGTCTAGTAATGCTCTTAACTCCTTGAAAGTCGAAAACTTAGTTGATTTTATTTTATTTCATACCGCCTCGCGAGCTCTGGACGCAGACACGCGTAAAAGATTCGAAATTCAAAATACGTCGCAAATACCTTCCTTTCAAGAACTTTTGCAGTTTCTTCAAGATTATGTTAAGGTCTTAGAAACTACCCAACACTCAAGTAACAATCCGAACGCGCCGCCTCGGTCAAGTATACCTCCTTCGTCAACGAAGTCGAACAGAACTTCCGAGTCGCGGTCATCTAGCGGCGGCCAAAAGCGCTCTGCCTACACGTCGCAGACGAACGCTAAGTCCCCCATTACATTTGAGTGTTTATGTTGTGGTGCAGCGCACTGTATCTATAAGTGCCCCACGTACCAAGCAATGAACGTGCAAGCGCGGCTAGCTATCGTCGCCGAAAAAAAGATGTGTTCAAACTGTTTACGTACAAACCATGCATCCGGTCAATGTATGTCTAAACTAAGATGTCACGTGTGTGGATTGCCTCACCACACGACTTTGCATACTGAAAAAATTGATATTCAAAATCCTAAACCGGTGTCAACCCCTCCTCCGGTAGCTAGTGACCAGTTTAAAGCTAGCCAAGCTACTACCAGCGTTCACGTTGGGCGCAGTCAAGATTCGTCGTTAGTGTTACTAGGGACATGTATCGTGTGTGTAAACGACGCGCTCGGTGCGCCTCGTAAGTTACGAGCGCTTATCGACAGCGGCGCTCAGGATTCTTTTATAACTTCTGCTTGTGCCAACAAGCTAGGTTTGCCGCTCCGCCGCTGCCGTTTAAACGTCGCTGGCTTAGGTGAAAATACCGTGACTCAAGTAAAGGGGAGTACACACTGTACAATTACACCCTGTGGTTCTAATGAACCTAAATTCCATATACGACCTATAGTTATGGATAAACTGACAACAAACATGCCAGTTATTGAGCTGCCCCCTATCGTGAGAGAACGGTACAAACACTTAGTACTCGCGGACCCGGACTTTGACAAACCATCTGAAATTCACTTATTACTTGGTGCGGAACTGTTCCATGATATTTATGACGGTCAACGTATCAAGCTCGAGCCCGGCTTGCCTGCCGCTCTGCATAGTATTTTCGGGTGGGTTCTCACCGGTCCGCTGAATCTTTCGAATTTCACTCCTCCTTCCACGGTTTCGACTTTATTTGCTTCGACTCTCAATCTTGACGAGGCAGTTAAACGATTCTGGGAAGTCGAAGAGCCACCTCGAGTCAGCCTTTGCTCCCCCGAGGACGCAGAGTGCGAACGCTTATACACTGAACTTACATATCGTGAACCGGACGGACGATGCGTCGTACCTATTCTCTTAAAAGGGCCTCAACCCAAGTTAGGCGAGTCCTACAATACGGCTCTGTCACGTTTACGCTCTCTAGAAAAGCGTCTAAACCGAGACGAGCAATTAAAAAACGAATGTATGCAATTCATGCGTGACTACGAAGGCTTAGGTCACATGGAAAAGAAGGACTCTGCCACCCCAGCAAAGTGCTATATCCCATACCATTGTCTCGTCAAAAACGAATCTACTAGCATAACTAGCACACGGTTAAAGAGAGTCGTTTTTAATGCGAGTTCCCAAACCTCAAATAAGTTGTCGCTCAACGACTTGTTGCACACGGGTCCCAAGTTACAAGCCGATATCGTTGATATCATCACGGGTTTTAGACTTCATAACGTGGTTTTCACGTGCGATATATCAAAAATGTACCGGCAAATTCTTATCAGACCGGAAGATCGTACATGGCAACACGTCTTATGGCGCGAAAACCCCATTGATCAGGTGCAAGACTACGAGCTGCGCACGGTGACGTACGGCGTGACTAGCTCTCCTTATCTGGCCATTCGAACCTTACATCAATTAGCTGAGGATCATGGCACAGAGTGGCCACGCGCTGCTGAGGCTCTTCGTCATCATACTTACATGGACGATGTCACGACCGGGGCATCTTGCCTCCAAGAAGCTCTGGAACTCAAAGACGAACTCGTCAGTCTTCTCCAGTGTGCTCAACTTGAACTTCGAAAATGGACCAGCAACAGTCCCCAATTTTTAGAACAATTTCCTGCTGAACATTGCCAGCTCCCAAAAGCCTTCTCAGAAGACGATAGTCGCGGCACGCTTAAAATTTTAGGAGTCCAATGGGAACCTCAAGGTGATTATTTTACCTACTCAGTTTCGGCAGTCGACCCTGTCTATACGAAGCGATCCATTTTGTCGAATGTCGCTCGCATTTTCGATCCGTTGGGTTGGGTCACTCCCTATGTTTTAACGGCAAAATTGCTCCTTCAAAATTTATGGCGCCTGCAGCAAAATTGGGACGAAATAATTCCTCGAGATTTATCTAAAGATTGGAAAGAATTTGTCAACGATTTGGCCAATCTTCCGAGAATTCAAATTTCACGCCAAGCGTTACTTTCAAACTTTGACAATGTTCAGCTGGTTGGCTTCTGCGATGGGTCGACCAAAGCTTACGGATGTTGCGTTTACATACGCACCGAATCGAACCAAGGAGTTCAAACGAGCCTCCTGGTTGCTAAGTCCAAAGTAGCTCCATTAAGACCCCTGACGGTCAATCGACTTGAATTATGCAGCGCGGCCTTGCTCGCTCGTGTACTGCAGCATATGGCTACTTTGCTTAGCACCAAGCTCAACGTCAATCAAGTACTTGCGTTTACTGACAGCTCTACTGTGTTGTCGTGGTTGAACACGGAGCCTCATAAGCTTAAAACCTTCGTGTCTCATAGGGTGGTAAGGACGACCGACCTTGTTCATCAATCACAATGGCGGCACGTTTCCACTCACGACAACCCAGCTGACTATTGCAGTCGTGGCCTCTCCTGTGCTGAACTAGTTCATTGTGACTCATGGTGGCTAGGACCAGATTGGCTCAGAGATGATCCATCACAGTGGCCTGCGCCGGCTAAAATGGAACCATCGGAGGCTCTTCCGGAGTTGAAGTCAACCTCACTCTTGTCTCACTCAGTGGAACCAAGGAGTGTCGAGGTGCTTCAAAACCTCCTGGAGCGTTCTTCATCATTATCACGACTTCAACGTGTCGTAGCCTGGTGTCTCCGGTTTTATAACAATGCTCGATCTGCTGCAAAAAAAGAAAACGCTCAAATGCACGGATCGTTAACTTGTTCTGAGCTGGACACCTCTCTTGAACTGCTGATTAAACACACGCAAACTATGGCTTTCGACATCTCATCCATTCAGGCCGGCAAAACACTCCCTAAAAACCTAAAAAAGCTATCTCCGTTTGTCGATAGTCGCGGATTCGTCCGAGTGGGGGGACGTCTCGAAAACGCCGACTTGCCTGAACACGTAAAACATCCCTACCTTCTACCTAAAAGGTCTACTTTGTCAAACTTGATCGTAGACTTTTACCACCGAAAATACCTACACTGTGGACCTCGCACTCTACAGTCTCTCGTCCAACGTAACTTTTGGATTCTAGGGATTCGAAACCTAATCCGATCGCGACTTGCGAAATGCGTAACATGTTTCAAAATAAAACCTGTTTCTTGTCAACCTGTCATGGGCGACCTCCCTTCTTTGCGCCTGCAGGAAGGAAGCTGCTTCCAAAATGTAGGAGTTGATTTTGGAGGACCTTTCACAGTCAAAGAAAGCCGACGACGTAACGTAAAAACATACAAGGCATATATCTGCCTCTTTGTCTGTCTTTCCGTGAAAGCCATACACCTGGAACTGGTTACAGAATTATCAACAGAAGCGTTCATTGCCGCACTAGATCGTTTCGTTGCGAGAAGGGGCTTGTGTCGTACTATCATATCGGACCGAGGTACAAACTTTGTAGGTGCCAAACGTTATCTCGCGGAAGTTACTGAGCTTCTTGTTTCGGAAAACAGCGCGATTTCTGAACAACTAGCATCTCGAGGTATATCTTGGCAACTGAATCCTGCTTCGGCGCCTCACTTTGGGGGTATTTTTGAAAGCGGAATTCGAGCAACCAAGTACCATCTTAAGCGCGTGATCGGATCTCAAGTCCTCACGTTCGAGGAATTTTACACCTTACTTACAAAAATTGAGGCGATGTTAAACTCACGCCCTCTTTGTGAACTTTCAACCGATCCGAATGAGTTGAATGTTCTTACTGCTGGACATTTCTTGGTTGGTCGCCCGTTGGTGTCTCTCCCTGAGCCAGTATTTGCCGAGAATGTCACGCTTCGCTCTCGGTGGCAGATGCTGCAGCGAATGTCGCAAACCTTTTGGCGCATCTGGCAACGCGACTATTTACATACCCTTCAACAAAAGAAGAAGTGGTATACAGACGGAAAACTTAACCTCGATGTAGGTGATGTAGTTATGATCAACGATTCTAATTTACCGCCTACCGAGTGGCGGCTCGGCCGCATCGTTCAGATTCATCCCGGCGCGGATAAGGTGACTCGCGTCGTGACTATCAGAACCACGAAAGGGTTGTTGGTTCGGCCAATCGTTATAATTTGCCCCTTACCGATAACTTCTACATCTAACTAACATTCTACTCATTAAGATAAACTCCTTAAATTAAAATTACTTAGCATAGTTCAATTAGTTTAAGGTCATTGCACAGTCGCTTGCATTTTTATTTTTAAATCTTAAATTACTTTAGCCTAAGTTAAAATCTTATCTTATCTCCGAACACTTCGCTGTTTTCCAGATCTAGTTTCTGAAACAGCAATGATTATCTTGTGAAATCCCTAGACGATTTCAAGTGGGGGGAAATGTTACGACTTGAGAACACTCCTTCTTATTCTCCTGTCCAAGTTTCTTTCCTCTCCTAACATACCAGTTGTAACCGCGTTACCTCAAACGAAACGCGGCTTCAGTGCACCTGTCAGCTGTCATCCTGGCTGTCAACGTCTGTCAAAAAAGATCGGTATCGCGGCCGCGAGCGCACAAGCTAATTGCGCGAACATAATTACGATATCAAGGTGAAATACCAGCAGCAGCTCCCTGGAATCCTGTGAGTACCTTCCCCTTTATCCCGTTTTCATGTTCAAGTATTTTCCTCCGCTTTTTACCGCAGGTTTAGATTTTATTGCATTTTAGATCTAGGTCTGCCCAAACTAGAACAACCGACAAGTGCAAACACTTTGTATGGGGTTAATAATAGAAATAAAGAGTTTTGAATTTATTAGAGCATGGACTATACAGCGTGTAACGGACAGGTGTGATAATATTAAAGGGTGTGAATCTGTTTATGAAACTGAACAACTTTCCCCAAGTACATACATACATACATACATAACATCACGCCTCTTTCCCGTCGGGGTAGGCAGAGACCACAGTCCTCCACCTACTACGATCTTGACATACTTCCCTTGCTTCCTGTACTTTCATCAATCCTTTCATACATGCTCGTCGGTTTAGGGTACTTTTAACCTGGCCTTTATTTAGAACGTCCTGAATTTGGTCCTGGTACGTTCGCCTAGGCCTTCCCCTTCCATTGTTTCCATTCACTCTCGCCTGGTAGATCTCTTTCGTCAGTCTTCGTTCATTCATCCTCTCTACATGACCAAACCATCTCAGCATCCGTTTCTCGATTTTGGTCACTACGTCTTCTTTTACACCACACCGTTCACTTATCACACTATTTCTAATCCTGTCACTCAATTTAACACCAATCATACTCCTTGAATAAAATATGTGCAGAGTGTAGTTGGTAGACGAGTTTAATTTGAAGTAATCGTTACAAGAAAAATATGATTGCTTATAGCTACTATAAAATACGTTTCACGCAATACCAAGGAACTAAGGTCAGAGAACAAAATAAATTTTTGACCTCCCATTAAAACTGCGTCAGCTGATAGCGCATTTTGTATGGGAGGTCAAGTTTGGTTTTTCGTATCAATCAAATCAAAATCAAATCAAAATCGTTTATTCATTGTTGGATATTAAAATCTCTTAATGACGTCAGCTAAACTACATCGCTTCACAAACAATGTGGCGCCATTGTGGGAAAAAAAGAAGCGACAATAAAAACCCACGCGCTCTTTTAAATATGTTTGAATGTACAAGGTTGATATACAACATACATAGGTCAGTTTTAATTTTGAATTAGCCTGTTAGAACCGTAGTCTAATCCCATGGATTTTTCTCTTCTAGATAATCTGATATTTTATAATAACCCTTCTTACATAATTTCTGCTTGATTACAGTTTTGAATTTATCTAACGGTAAACTTTCAATATCAGTGGGTACCTTATTATAGAAGCGTATACATTGACCTTTATATGTTTTACTAATTTTGTGAATACGGCTGACATGAGAAGCAAGTTGATTCTTGTTTCTTATGTTGACACTGTGCCTGTCACAATTTTTATCAAAAATATGTATATTCCGTTTAACATATATTAAATTCTCATAAATGTATTGCGACACAAAAGTCAAAATGTTGATTTCTTTAAATTTATTTCGAAGAGATTCTCTAGGCTTCATTTTATAAATTGCACGAACAGCTCGCTTTTGTAGTAAAAAAATGCTGTTTGCATCCGCAGCATGACCCCATAACAAAAGGCCATATGACATGAGACTATGAAAATAACTGAATAACTGTCTACATCCGTCAGAGCTCTTATTCTTTTCACTGCGTATGCTGCAGAACTAAGTCTGTTCGACAATTTATTAATATGCGGTCCCCATTGTAATTTGTTGTCTAAGGTAATACCTAGGAACACAGCTGATTCCACAAGACTCAATTTATCGTTTTTCACTAATAGGCTTGTAGCAGTTGGCTTTACATTAGGCAAAACAAATTTAACACACTTAGTTTTCTTTTCGTTAAGTAAAAGATTATTTACGGTGAACCACTCAACTACATTAGAGATTGTACTATTTACGTCGTCAAAATTTGATTGTTGTCTTTTGACTTTAAAAATCAAAGACGTATCATCTGCAAATAGTACTATCTCATTCTTGTCCTTTACAAGGTTTGGCAAATCGTTAATGTAGACAATGAACAGGAATGGTCCCAGGATTGAGCCTTGTGGAACGCCCATACAAATTTTTGATCCTAGTGACCTTTTCCCATTTACATCAACCTTCTGGATCCTTTCACTTAGATACGACTCCAGAAGGCTTAGAGCCTGGTCTCTAATTCCATAATGGTGTAATTTCCTGATAAGAATATCATGATGTACACAATCAAAAGCCTTGGACAAGTCACAGAAAACGCCAATGGCATTACTTGACTCCTCCCAGGCGTCAAATATACTTTGAATAAGCTCAACACCTGCATCGACTGTTGAGCGACCCCTGGTAAAACCGAACTGTTTTAGGTTCATCAAGTTGTTGCGATAAAAGTGGCTCTGAACCTGATTTAAAATTATCTTTTCAAATATCTTACTAAGAGTTGGTAGAACAGAAATAGGTCTAAAATTAGTGGGGTCTGATTTACTACCAGCTTTAAACAACGAAATAATTTTACTATGTTTCATCAAATCAGGAAAAACACCATGTATTTCGACCTATGTTCCTTGTGGAAATTTGTTCAGATTCATGGGCAGATTCACACCCTTCCGTTAAACTGAATTTTCATTGGTTGCAATTCCGTAGCCCAGTGATTTTATTAATGAAAACAACCAACTTTCGCAAAGAAAAATAATTTTTTCTCTCCTTACTGAAATGGTCACGTGAACGACGCATTTTATTTGGGAAATCGAATAAGTTTTAGAAGTCAGTTTAAATTTTCTGTTGGATAGTTGCCTCATTTGTAAAAATCACTGGGCTTCGAGAGCAAAACCAATGAAAATAACATTGTACTGGTAGAGGTTGGTACTCACTGACTACTAGTCACCCTATCTGCCAAGCCAAGCCGAGTGTCTTGGGTTTGGATCCGATGGTTTTCCATCACTTCTTAGTCCTATAACACCTTCAGGTATAATTTTATGGGACTAAGGCATTGTCTGATTTATTAATCCACTAAGGGTGTAATTCCTCATTAAAAGATTAGATTATTATTCACTACATTAGATTAGACATTGATTACATTAGATTAGATTTCTTTATTTCATATTATCAAATTCAAAATTACATAGATTGTTCAGATGTCAATGAATAATATGATCGTCAATAAAATTGGAAATAAAATAAAAATTATTCAAACAAAATAAAAGTATGTCAAAAGACAGGTAAAACATAGCAGACAGGCAAAAAAGGGGTCATTCAGAGACGTTTCGTTAGCACGGGGCCAGCAAAACCCAAAACCTTGTTCTAGCTCTTTAACCGGTCATAATTACCTGTCACTCAACATGCCATTTTATTATTACGGGCATAGACCAAGAATAAATGTCGAGCTAACATACTCGTATTACCATGCTAGCGAAATGACTTAGAACAAGGTTATCTGGGTTTTGCTGGCCTCGTGCTGGCGGACGGCCCTAAAAGTCCACAGTAATTTGTCCCATTGCTGCGCAAAGGCTTCCTCGCATTTTGTTATCGACTCTTTGTTGGGCTTCCAATGGTCTGAAGTTATCTGCAAAGTCTGTCTCGCCATCCAAAACTTTCCTTAGGCTCCCATTCAGTAGCAGACATGTTCTGCCTAATCCCATCTCAGCCACTATATTTTTTAGGGTTCCAAACCAAAATGGTAAAAAGGGAACCCTTATCAGAAAAATCTGAATAATTCAATAGAAGTTTCTGTAAATATTACAGGAAAAATAAAACGATCTCTCTGAGTGGCACCGTTTTTTAGAAATCTGCAAAAAATCCTTACCAAAAAATTTAGTTCTGCGGTCCTAAAAGTACTATAGGAATATCGGAACCCTCGGCGCGCGAGTCCGACTCGCGCTTGACGGTTTTTACTCCGATGAGTGCAAAAGCGTGAATGTAGTGAATTGACGGGCCTAGCAAGTGTTTAAAAAGATAATTAAAGCAATTTTGTTTATGTTCACACATTTGTTCAGAGCCTGAGTAACTGTATGGAGTTTGCATGATTAACGCAAGGGAGGTCGATGGCATCTACATTACACAAGATTTTGCACTAAGTATGCTGGAATTATTTAGCGGAGCAGGATTTTAAATGCAGTAATGGTACAGTTTGGCGCAAGATAAATATGTAATCTGTACTATAATTTCTATGAATAAATGCTTTTTTTTTAGTTATTAGAAATAAACGGACTTTATTACAATTCTGAATAATTGTCTAAAGGTGGTTGGACTTGGTTATCGTCCTTAATACAGGTATGAGTCGTTTACAGATTTGTATCTAAAGCGCAAAAAAGTCATTAAAAATAATTTAACCATTTCAATTTACATAAAACAAGGCTTGAAACTAGAGCTTTTTGGTTGGGTCGTTGAGCTTCACAACATGCTCAATAGAAATGTATACTCAAATTAAGAGACCTACTTAAATAGTTATCATTATACTCCTTGAAAAATCTTCAGGGTTCTCCCAGGTCAGACCATTACCGATGAATTGTAGATGCATTTATGATGATCATGATAATTTGCGGGTTACGGGTAATGATCTTGGATTATTTGCAAGTCATGCGGGTACCTATAGATATGGCTACTGGTGTATGGATGTGCCACTGTTCAATCAGTATAAAATGAGGTAAACAAAAGATAGAGGAAATAAAAACTCATGGGTTTGTTTCTTCGTGTCGTGGAAAACTAACAATAGTTATTGAGCTACAAAAAGTAAGAAAATAAAAGTTAGAGACAATATCACCGTACAACTTTGAGGGATTTATTTCACATGAAAAAAGAACGTGAGATGACGTCAACGCAACAATGACCAAAACTAAAACAATGCAAGTCATGCGGATACCTATAGATATGGCTAAGGGTGTAAGGTTGTGCACTGTACAATCAGTATAAAATGAGGTAAACAAAAGATAGAGGAAATAAAAACTCATGGGTTTGTTTCTTCGTGTCGTGGAAAACTTACAATAGTTATTGAGCTACAAAAAGTAAGAAAATAAAAGTTAGAGACAATATCACCGTACAACTTTGAGGGATTTATTTCACATGAAAAAAGAACGTGAGATGACGTCAACGCAACAATAACCAAAACTAAAACAATGTCAAATTTCATCACCAGCAGTTTCATATCCACGTTGCGCCAAGGAAACGTCATCACGTCAACACCACATGTGGACAACATGTGTACGGAGGATGCCGTCAGTGATTGTCTTAAAATATAATAAAATAAAACTCATGTGGCGAATGGTATTGTGAAATAATAAATATGTACCGCGATCGAAACAACGAGGACGTATTACATAATTAGGACCAATAGGGATTGATAACTATCAATACCTCAGTAAAGTTATAGTGAAACTTTTAGTTTTGGTCCTGAAGACACACAAGGCCAGGAATAGCCAATATTAGCTGGTTGTTTTAACCTTTTTATCCAAACTCCTGACTACAAATACGACAAAGACTCTTTGTAATATGCGTGGCACTTTGGTGACACTTTTATATTGTTATCAATGACACCGTGATCCAAGAAGATTAAATATGTAACTTTATCCAATGATATTACAATTACTATATCTAAAAACAAAATACTAAACTTATTACACGGAACAATTTTTCTGAAAGGTGGTAGCAGACAACAGGGGATAACTCATCAGAATTTGCAATTGACGTATTTTAAATTAACCTTGTTCATTTCGTAATGGAAACTTTCATGATGGTGACACATTTCATGCTACATTTAACATATTTTTAGTTCATTGATTAAAAAAATATGATTTGTCGATTTTTTTTGAAGTGAAAACTTCTTTAGCGGCGCTTGGAAAAAATTATTTGGGGAAAAAATGATAGATTCGCATCAGATGTCGCGCCTTTGTCGCGTCAGATCTTCAGATCTAGGATGAAGATAGAAATGGATTTGCAAATGATCATACCAAATCATACCAAGTTAGAGCAGGCTCAATATATACAAAAGTTCTAAAGTGTGATAAAGACCAAAACATCTTTTTTGTCTTTGTCATACGAGTACGGGTACGGGTTCGGGTACGGGTACGGGTACGGGTTCGGATTCGGGTAATAATAATAATCGCTATAACTCGAACACTACTGACCCTAGATTACTCATGTGCTGAGACAAATGATAGGTCTCGATGAGATCTACATTTCGGATGACAGCTTTCAAACTAAAAATCGCTATAACTCGAAAACTACTGACCCTTTGAAGATGATGGGAAAAGATTCGTTGAAATTATGGATGATAGTTGATTTTTCTGAGAAATTATTTTTTGATGTAAAATAATTCTGTAGTGTTAAATTAAAAAATAAATAAATTGCACAACGTTGATGTTTAAGTTTTCACTTCTGCCGGCACTCCCGGAGTGCAACCCGTCCTTTTTTAGGGTTCCGTACCTCAAAAGAAAAAACGGAACCCTTATAGGATCACTTTGTTGTCCGTCTGTCTGTCTGTCTGTCTGTCTGTCTGTCTGTCTGTCAAGACCCTTTATCTCACGAACGGGTAAAGGTAGCAGGTTGAAATTAATACTATATATTAGGATCTATGAACCACACAAGATCTGAAAATTTAAATTTTTTACAACGACGCAATCAAAAGATATGGCATTTTATGTCCTCATCTCCATACATTTATTCAAAAATGCAAAACCTACAGGGTACTTCCCGTTGACCTAAAATTATGAAATTTGGCAAGAAGCTAGGTCTCACAGTACAAATAATGGGAAAAGTCTGAAATCATTAAATATAACAACTTTTCTCACAACTAATGGTAACCAATTGTGGTGAGCTCCCGTTTCAAGAACATTCATATAAGAGAGGGGTCAAGTTGGATGGTCGCGAAGGCGATTTTTGTTTTAGTTCTATTTAAAAACGGGAACACTTACAAACTTGAAAATTGGATGTTTATAGTGCATAAGCTATAAAATAACAACAAATAATAAAATTTGGTCAAACGCGTGTCGGACTCAAAAAATCTAGCACATTAACTTACTGAAATTTCAACTAATACAATTATGTTTATGTGGTGGTACGGAACCCTCAGTGCGCGAGTCCGACTCACACTTGGCTGGTTTATTTATTCTTAGTTCTCTCTCATGATGTAAACGTGTCTAGCTTTGAAAATCTAACAAAAAAAAATCTTAAATTCGATGAATAATCCTAGTAATCAAGGGAAAATAACTGAGTATATTCTAGTTATGATGTCTTAAGAATGAAGAAAGCGCTTGACTCAGACTTTTAACTACAAATAGGTAGCTTTACTAGTGGCTGACGTAAAAAACTTTATATATCCAACAGTAGGTTAATGTTCCTTCGCTAAAAGGAAATTTATTGCTATCTATATCCCCTTTCTTCCATAATGTTTGCTATAAGACTTGCTGAGAGTCGAGCAATCAAACTAATGATGTTGAGTGGCAGTCAGTCTGCTCGTCCCCTTGATAATCCCTGAGTCACTGCAATGCAATCGTGTAGTCGATTTTTCACTTTATGTCGACGATTTTGTTTTATCTTCTTAGTTTTAATAAGACTCCAATAATACAGTTTAGTAATTTAAATTTCAATTATTTCTTTAAAATAATTATTGAGATTGATTCCAGACCTATGTGATAATATGTTATCAGTTATCACCTTTGAGAATAAATTTGGTATCATGTTTTATTGAAGTTGATAAACCGTAAAGGTAGGCCCCTAAATAAACATTTATGTTATTGAAAAGATTCAACATAGCTACAGAAGCAAACATATTTTTTCGTATTATCTTTTTTACTAAGAAATAGATTACGTCTTTCTTTCCGTTCCATTGCTTTCCATTATTCTTTGGGGAGAACGTTTGACTGATTACACTCATTGGACCTACTGTAATATTAAAATGACAATTTTTTATATCAGATAATTTACTGATGGATGTCTTGTATCGTAGCTGCTTTTGCTTGTTTTGGTAAAAGCATTTCCGTGTCGATTGCTTAAAATGTGAAAAAAATAAACTTATTACAGTACCTTTCAGTTGGAATATAACTCGCATATAAACGATATAAAAGTTAAAACACTGACAACTTGGACTCGAACTCGCAATCTTGTAAGGGTTCCGTTCAACCCCATGGGCGAAAAGTGATTCTATAAGGCGTTTTGTTTTATTTTGAGGTACGGATATCTAAAAATCTAAAAATTAAACTTTCTAAATCAGCTATCAGTCTTTGCTTAAGATTATAAAGGTTTGGAACAAAAAGTGTTGTTCTTCGGTAATGTCTTTTCTCAGATCAATCTATAGAAACCGACGATCTTCGAACTTGCGTCATTAAAAGATTGGAAGATTGCTCGTTGAGTTAGAGGGTAAAAATCACCCCGGCGGCACAGACAGAATTTATCTCATTAGTTAAATGGCCCGTCTAGCTTCGGAGAATTGAGTCAACTTGCAAAAACATGGGGACTTGCCTTTAGGGCTTTAAATAAAATACTTGTTAAAAATTATCTCGGTACTTGCAATTGCATCCCTAGATGACAATTTGTTAATTGCAAGAATTGTGAGACTAAATACTGCCTGACAAAAAATCTTGATAACTTACTTGACAAAATATGACAGTGAGACTGTTATCCTTTTCAAGCCTATTGAAGTAAACCACACACGAGTAAAGTCTGCAAATCATCTTAGTCCATCCAATTATATCAACCATTCGTGACTTTGGTGCTCACGGGTCTGTACGCTTGTCAACGCTCATACGTTCTCCATCCATCACATCTTCCTTCACGCCATTATCACCTCTATGTGGAGGAATTTTTGTTGTTATTGCTATGACTGATTACGATAGAGTTATAACTACCTTATATCACGCTTGATACGTTGATACACTTTACGACTTTGCGGTACAGTGGGGGATGAGGGTACAACTAAGGCACTTATTGGAAAAGTTTTAACAGGATTAGATTTGACTAGACGGTTGCTCAGATGGGATAACTTTTCAGTCTGCCATGATGAGTTTTATGGCGTGAGTAATGTCACGTTACTTAGCGAATCCATACTCCTGGTTGATCAACGAGAAAAACTTATTATAGATTTGTTTCACCAAAACTTTGATTTGAATAGATAAAGGAAAGATAAGAGGTTTAATAGCAAAAAATAAATTATACATTTAAACGAAATCATCGTAGAAGTATTGTTGAAGGTACCGTTAAAGAAAACATTCCTGTGTACAAAATGTAATTTCATTTTTGCGAAAAATTTGAAGACAAGATCACAGAAAGAACATTATCATATCTAACACATGAATATTCAAAAGATGATCCTGTTTTTTCCTGTTTTCTTAAAGGTAGCGTTATTTTTACACGTTCAAATATTCTGAGAGCAAAATGTTAAATTATATTTGCATTTTTCACGCTTTCTTACTCGGTTCAGTTGTATTTCATATATTAGACACGGCGTTTCTTAAAAGAACAGCTCAATATCTTGTCTGAAATTGATCGAAGCCAAGACTTTGGTGCAAAAAATGGCTAGTCTTTACGCAGAGAAATCTTTCCTAATTCCGTTGACAAGGTTAATGCTTTCACGTCGACCCCTAATGCTGATGTCAGTTAAGGTCAGTAAAAGCACACGATCAGTCAAATTCCCCAACTGACAATTTTTTTGACATCTTTTAACATCGTCAATCAACTCAATTAAGTGAAGCATAGGAAAGTAAAAGCGTGGTAAAAGGTGTAGTTTCTGATAAATGATGCAAAAGTTATTGTTTTTTTTATTGAAGCTTTATCAAGGAGCTATCAAATACAACAGAACGGCAATTGATCATAAAAAACTAGCCTCATGGCATAAATCATAAACATAATTAAGCTTACTATAAATATTTATAACGAACGATCCTTAGCTTCAAAGAGGTCTTCCGCTTGGTATCGACGCGAGGCATTACATGTAATTGACATGTCTAATCGTCTATCATCTATTGCATTGTGAACAAATCAGTTGCTCCTGCTTCGCGCGCGGCACACAATGAACATTCTGTGAAATGTTGATTCTCACATCAAGGTTGATAACTTATTATGTTGTTTCCTTGACGTGTTAATAAGGGGTTTCGATTAGAATACGGTGCTTTTGAATTTGTATTAATCATAACTGTCCGTATGACATGTGCCAATCTGCGTACGTTTCTCTGAACAAAAATCTTCTTCCGAGACAAAAATGTCATATCCTTGACGTGATGGAATTTACTTTCACAGGAAATTGAAAAAAGGATTCTTTTATTGGCTTTTTCTTCACGTGTGTTTGTTCAACGATTCTCGCATAGACCTATAGTAAAAAATGATTCTTATTTTCGCTAATAATGTAAGAGTGAACATTTTCTTTAACGACCTTAGGTTGGCTGGAAGAAATCTCTTGTAGAGATAAGCTCGTCTTTGTTAATTTCCTCTTGTATGCAATTCTCTGTATGTTAATTGTGCAATAAAGAATATAATAATAAACTAATAAATAACCTCCTTTTTATTTTTACAAAGTGATTGATTTATTACTTAACGATTTAAAATATCGACTACGTGTATACGTCATGATTAATATTTGTTTTCGTCACAATCACAGATTTCCATAGTATTAGTAGATTTAAGATTTCCAACTTTTCGTGCCAATTTGAAATAGCGTCCTGTGAATTTCTGTGGTATTGCACTATTTTGATACACCAAAGGAGTGCAACGCCTTAATAACGTCGATCGAGGCATGAATACAACTAGACACACACTGATCCAGTGAACTAAGGACTAACACCAGTGGTCACCATCTAATGGTACGAGAAAGTGTATATTTGAAGTTTAATTTATTATTTATTTCGTGGATTTTTACAGGATGTAAGGGACGGTGTACCGAAAACTGAAAGGATGTGAAGGTGTGCTTAGTCAACGAAACTGAACAACTGTCCCGAAGAAACATTTTGGAAAATCAAAATAATGTTTACCTCCATACAAACTGTTCGATCAGAGTGGGCAAATGGTATGGAGAGGTAAAAATTCTTTTCATTTCCCAAAAGTGTTTCTTTGGGAAAGTTGTTCACTTTCATTAACTGAGCACGCCCGTTCAGTTTTCTGCACACCGTCCCTTACACCCACTGCAAAATGGAATAATAAAGATCGAATTAATGTGTATCCCCGAACATTATGGTCACCTAATGAAAAAACCCGGTCAAGTGCGAGTCGGACTCGCGCGCCGAGGGATCCGATATACCTATAGTATTTTCGACAGCAATAAAGTCTATTTTTAGGACCGCGGAACTAAGTTTGTTTGTAGAGGTTTTTTTGCAGATTTCTGAATAACTACATATTTTTTAAATATTATACATGCCATATTTATTACTTAAAACTCAAAAATAATTTCTACAACATAATAAAAATTTACTTCATAATTTATCCATCTCATTCGGTACGGCAAGTCTCCCTAATTTTCAACATCTCTACCTAAAGTGGGCTATGTTTTGGGCCTATAATTTGGGTCCATATTTTCGGGCTACATTATACGCAGGTGCAGAGGTTATCATTAATACCGGATTATGTTTCCCCCTCGTCCATCCCGCTCTAACTAACCGTGATCATTCAATGTCATCTCCTTCACACAGATGCTCCCGATTAAAGATTAAAAAAATCTTTTGATGAAACTTTTTTGAAGTAGACTTAAGAAGCCCTACAGAACACGATATTGGATTACCGATTCACCCTTTTGACCAAAGTTTAGCACGAGTTTTGGAAAGTAGAATGTAAGAAATAAATCTTTAATTTCGTCTTTAATTATTGCATGTTCCAAAAACTTTAGGATAATGGTGACGATATCATTTAAAACAACAAAAACGTGAATTTTTCAGTGAGGTTTTATAAAAACAAATGTTTTTAACCCAAAACTTATAAGTTTACTGAGATATAAACATATAATTTCGATTAAATTAAATTACTGCCTTAGCCTAATTTCTTATCAGAAAAACAGTGTTCCTGAAGAAAATCCATCTAAAATACTTTTTACACCCAGTCACGTAGACAGTAACTTTATCTTGTTCCCGCGGACTGCCGAAATGCAGGGGGCACGAAACTTTTTCTGTTGCAAATTTACCAACGTAAAATTTGACGCAGATAATACCGTCGCACGGCTTAATTAACTTTATTAGAATTTATTTTGCGGGACGTGCCCTCTCTTTTAATTGGGCCTTTTCAGCCTTTTATCCTCTTATGGTGACGACTAAGTGACTAAATCCTGGTTATACTGTTAATTCTGTAATGAGCTTTTTAAGCCTCGACCAGAGTTTTGTAAGCCACGAATAATCTGGCTGTTGTTGTAAAACACCACTCATCATAGAACTCTAACGTTGAATTTAAAAAAGGCCAATAATAAATTTCTGCCCTGAAAAAAAAAAACTGAAAATCGGTTTTACCTATTTTGTCTTTTTAGTTTCGGTAAATAAATTGTTTTTCAAATCCTTTAAAAACCGTGTATGGTTTACGTTCAGTTTGTCAGAATACAAAGATACATATGATTGAGTCAATATTTTCTGTGTGATACCTTAATTTAAATTGCTTTGGGGGAGTACTTGAAATAAAATGAGCAAAAGGGTTACTTTGTAGGTAGAGTCGTAATAGCGCATATTGCTTTCTTGATTGTTTAAACGCTTTCCCCCTCCCGGCGTATATTTGGCTACGTTCGGCTTAATAGAAATTTTGTTCCCTCAACCCGCAATACTTCTCAAATTGTGAAGTTAATGAGTTTGTTTTTATCGCTTGCTTTAGTTCGAATACCACGGTTAATAGCTCAGTGGGGAATTTGTGCAAGTTTGCGTCTCGTTCCCGTTTCTAACAACCAACAATGCAGCCAAAGTACATTTCAAATAGATCCGAAAAATACAATACCTTTTTCGATTCGTCGATTTAGTTTCGAGAGCGAGCATTCTACAGCACCTTGTGAATTTCTTACATTTACATTTTACTCTAGAGAATACGATTGATACACACTGAGTCTAATAAATATATCGCAATTCGCAAGTGACATTAAAATAATTCAAACTATTCAGTAAGTTAGTTTAATAAAATAACTAAAACTCTGAAGATTAAATAAAAAGGCAAAATTCTAAACAGCTACCAGCTGCACGCAACCTGCTTTTGCAAATCTATTGCCCTAGTAAATTGCATCCGTCTCCTTAAGCAGCATTCTAAGTCAACGGCAGTGATTTAGGAAGGATATCAGGGAGTGTTGGTGCGATGTTTGCAGACGCTACCGTCACACATTAGTCAAGACCCGCGTCCGTAGTTTGTAACCCCTGACAGTGGAATTATTTGACCATCATTCCACATTCAGAGCACGGTCGGTTTTTGTGAAACTGCTGCTCTATTTTGGGATCTTCGTCTTGGCTAAACAGGCTTGTAAATGGATCAAGTTTAATCATTATTAAACCCACATTGGCCTCATGAGCTTAGAATAGTTGTTTTAAGCTGTACAAATACCTTATTTAATAGGACGTTCTGAATAAAGGTCAGGTTAAAAGGATTGATGAAAGTACAGGAAGCAAAGGAAGTATTTCAAGATCGTAGCAGTTGGAGGACTGTGGTCTCTGCCTACCCCGACGGGAAAGAGGCGTGATGTTATGTATGTATGTACTCATACCATGCGTTTCGAATGAGACTGAGAGTACCAGTCTACAGCTAACTTCACAGTTGTTCCCAGTGGTTGTGCAAAAATAAATCGAATCAGAGTGAAGTTAGTCTGACAGCAACCACTTCATATGATTGCGGGTGCAAATCTATTTGCCTCCTTTTCTCATTTGAAACGCATAGTAGATCTAAAGCTTGGTAGTCAAAAAACTTAAGCTTGTAAGGTAAAGAATACATTACAAACCGAGTTGGTACAGACCATAAAACTCACAGAGCTTTGAAGTCCATGCATGTTGCCCCGCGCGCGGACCAAGTGGCTCTATCGTTGTTCTGTGATAAAAATGAACATATTTTACTAAGTATCTATTAGATCGAAATAAAAAAAAAAGATTTGACTAGCCAGATGCTGCATCATTATAGCGCATTTTGTATAAGGAACAAGTTTTTGAAGTGAAAACTTCTTTAGTGGCGCTTAGAAAATTTTATATGGGGAAAAAACAAAGATTTTCTTACGTCAATGGGAAAAAAACCGGTCAAGTGCGAGTCGGACTCGCGCGCCGAGGGTTCCGATATACCTATAGTATTTTTGGAAGCAATAAAGTCCATTTTCAGGACCGCAAAACTAAATTTGTTTGTAAAGGTTTTTTGCAGATTTCTGAAAAACTGTGCAACTTAGAAAGATTCTGTCAAACTAAAAATCGCTATAACTCGAAAACTACTGACCCTAGACTACTCATGTGCTGAGACAAATGATAGGTCTCGATGAGATCTACATTTCGGATGACAGCTGTCAAACTAAAAATCGCTATAACTCGAAAACTACTGACCCTAGACTACTCATGTGCAGAGACAAATGATAGGTCTCGATGAGATCTACATTTCGGATGACAGCTGTCAAACTAAAAATCGCTATAACTTGAAAACTACTGACCCTTTGAAGATGATGGGGAAAGATTCGTTGAAATTATGGATGAAAGTTGATTTTTCTGAGAAATAATTTTTTTGATGTAAAATAATTTTGTAGTGTTAATTTTTTTTTTAATTAAATTGCTCAACGTTGATGTTTAAGTTTTCACTTCTGCCGGCACTCCCGGAGTGCAACCCGTCCTTTTTTTGTACATTGAGATATGATTCTAAAAGTTTTTAAGCTTCTGAGCCTGTATCCAGTTTTTGGGAGTTGAAATATTGCACATTGTACTAGGTATTGAATGATCTTTCAAACTAAATGTTTGAATTTGTCGTATAATTTAAGAGTTGCTCTCCCTTAGGTACGAGTAAAAAACTAGACTTTAGCAATTAACCAAATAGTACGTAATAAAAGATTTCAACTTTATTTCGGAGGTGTATGTTGGAGTAGATTTGTTTATTAAGGGTTTATTTTATTACAGATATAACTTCGCGTTCTCGTTTTATGTTGGTGCGCGGTTTAACTTTAAACCAAGTTTGCCTTTCGTACTTAACCAGATTTATACGTATTTCTCAAAGTATAAAGGGCTTTAGAGTTCTAAACTAAGAGTAGATAAACAATGGTCATATACTTACGGGTAGAAAGACTAATACTATAATCCTTTGTAGGAGTGACATCAAACTGAAGAACTTTTCTGAAGAAACAAGACTAAAAAATACTTTATTTCTACGAGTAGTTCGTCAGTCAGCTTTTGCATGAAAAATCCGAACTTGTTGTTTTTCGATGCTTGACACGTTCATTAAGAAAGTTCTTGCGAGTTTCTTATCTCAATCACAAGTTACGCCTAAAGAGAATATTGTTCTTGTATACATCCTATATAGATAGGTATATAAATTAAAATTATTTCTAATTTTTCTCTTTTCTGTTTGTTCCAGGTAAATGAACACTGACAGTGGGAAGAGTATAAAAATAAAATATGAATACTAAGTGGAAAATGTTAAGAGTAAAAAAGTAGTATCTACCTGTTAAAAAGAAGTAGACGTGGAAGGGATTCGAAACCGCCACGGAATATCTGTTTGTTTGTTTTAATAAATACATATTTATGTTCAGAGAGGTCGCTTACAATTTGTGTAGCCAAAGGGGCTCCGCTGATGATTTTTCCGCTACAGTTTTTATCCGACTTCAAAAAGGAGGTTTACTGTTCGGCTGTATTTTTTTTGTATGTTTGTTACGCCAGTAGTGAACCGATTTTAACAATTATTTTGTCTTTTATATCCTAGTAGGCTTATTAGTGGAAGGGCGATTGCTCTTTGCGACGCGGCAACCAGGTTACAACTTTGTACACCGTCTCGCGGAAAAGCTGGCGATAGAACTGAAAATACACTCATAAACAAAATTATTTGGAAAAGTTGCAGCTACCGTAGCCTTCGTGAGCACACCGCAACTCGAAACTGTTTTGTTGCGGAGACAAAAGTTGCCTGTGTTTGTAAATAAGCCCTTAGAGATCGTGAGAATTGTAAGAACCATTTTTCGTTCAGTCAGCACTACCAGAGAGAAAGTTAGTATCTGGGTTATCTTTCCACACTTAGATTACACGCAGAAGAAAATAAAGTGTAAAAAAAAATAACTGTTTATTGCATATACTATTTATTACAAATTATAGTTACTGAAAATTGAGACCGTAGAATCTTAAAAAATGAAAATTGTGGTAGCCTCAATCAGTTGTCCGCCTTGAGCCCGCGTCACACAGAGGCTGTAGCGGAAGCGTTTCGGGGCCGGTGTTTTTTGTAAAGTATGAGTTCTTATGCACCCTGTCACATTGAGAAGCGGTCGCGGCGCGGTATTTTGTTCCCGCCAAACCGCCCCGGACCGTTTTCGCAATCATACCGCCTCTGTCTGACTTGAGCTTTACGACAGACCGTGGCTAGAGAGTGTGGATTTGCATCCACCCCTTACAAGAAGAATTCTTGTAATTCTGTGCTTAAAAATTTAACGCGAGTCGGGCTTAAACCACGACATACCACAAAAATATTTTTCTTAAGTTCGAATGAAAATGTTTGTTACTGTCTGACGTCTGTAGTTTTGAATATAGTGCCAATAGAGATCAAGTAGACACTCAGAGCATAGCCATTTACTAACTCAAGTCGTTAAACTTTGCATTGACAACATGAAGCGTTTATGTTACCAACAATAACTATTTAGAGTTGGAAACTTCTATTGCTGTACTCTGTTATTAAGTGTCGAGTTTTGGATTATTCACTCCAATTACCGTCCTGTTTACCAAATTTCCTTAAACTGAAAGGAAGGTGCAGCCACGAAACTGACACGTCAGTCTGGTTTGGGACATAGAAACAATTTCTTTATTTTTTACTTCCTATTTCAAATAGCCACGATAATAAAGTTCAAGTAGTTATTTGGGAAGACGTTACGACACGAATGCCTCCTGCTCAGCGTATTTATTTATTTAGCACTTCAATATTTTAGTTAAGTGTTTGAAATCAAACACAGACATTTTTTTTGGGAAGTTTCATCAGTTTTTAGGGTTCCGTAGTCAATAAGGAACCCTTAAAGTTTCGTCATGTCTGCCTGTCCGCGGCTTAGCTCAGAGACCTTTAGTACTAGAAAGCTACACTACACTACACTTGTTTTTCAACAAAATCACAATAAATGAATTTATACATTTGCAAATAGTATTAAGCTGAATTAAGTATGGATACACATTTCATCCACGCCGACAAAGTGGTAAAATACATAACAAATTTTAGGATCCTCCCCTGTAGGTGAAGTGGGGGTGTTTTTTTTTATGTTGTCTACCCCATCGTGTGATGTGTTATTCATTAGATAGGTCTTTTAAAAATATTGTTAGTCAGCAACCATAATTTTTTTGATATAGGGATCCGTTTGCGTAATATTTGCGCAATTTTGTGAAAGCGTAATTTTTTGTTGGAGTCGTCTGTCGCTCGCCCTGCCAGCTAAACGGTTATTAGTTGAAATATAAAAAAATCACAGTAGTAATAGATATGTTGAAAAGGAAAACTATCACAGCTAAGTAGGCTTCACAGTTTAATGAGCTATAGCCGAAAAACTGAAAATAATAAAAATAGCAATAGCAATCAGGCGCTAGGATCTCGCTGAGAATTAGGAGGCAAAAAACTTATGTTATGAACGTTATGGTTATGAGATACTTAATCAAAACCTGCTTTGCTAAAAAAAATCCAAAAACTCTACGGAACACTATACTGCGTGTGGCCCGACACGCACTTGGCCAGTTTTTTTTTACTGAACAATCAGTATGACTTGAGATATTTTGCTGTAATATTCATTATAATAAAGGGTGTAAGGTATCGTGTATCGAAAACTGAAAGGGCGTGCTCAGTCAACGAAACTGAACAACTTTCCCAAACAAACATATGTTGGGAAACAAAAAAAAAATTGACCTCTCCATACAAACTGTTCGACCAGAGTGGGAAATTTGTATGGAGAGGTAATTTTTTTTTCATTTCCCAACATATGTTTCTTTGGGAAAGTTGTTCAGTTTCGTTGACTGAGCGCGCCCTTTCAGTTTTCGGCACACCGTCCCTTACACCCTGTATAAAATACCGGGTGTAAGGGACAGCCTTCCGAGTAGTTCCGAATACTGAAAGGGCATGATCAGTCAACGTAACTGAACAACTTTGAAATGAAAAAAAAATCGGCTTCTCCATACAAACTGTCCAATCAAGTTTGCAATTTTGTATGGAGAGGCCGATTTTTTTTTTCATTTCCTGAAAGTTTTGTTCGCTGAAAGTTGTTCAGTTACGTTGACTGATCATTCCCTTTCAGTAATCGGAAGGCTGTCTGTATAATATGTATAATTATAATATAAATATACACTGTGAGTTTTCACTAAGCTAAAAGCGTTTGGTGCCACAGAAAAAGTTTTGAACTTAACAATGTTTTAAATTGAATCTGTTCAAATACGCGTGACACATTTATGTAACCCGTCAAGTTTTCCTACTTCATAACAATGCTAAGTTCCGAGGACCAGTGGAATGGATATCTCATTCACACAACTTCACTTCACTTTTTATTTTTTTGGCCTCATTCACACAACATTTAGAACTGTCGGTTACAAGACAAACTAAAATTATTTAATTTTTCGTTTTCAATTGAGGTAGTATTTTAATTTTCCGTACCTCGTGTTACGTAAACCGAGAAGTTTAAAACAACTGTAATTCAGACAAACATTGTATGAATGCAATGGAGAGATTCATGGCAGCGCATTCGTATGCAATGCAACAAAAACCTGGGGCACTTTAGCTTGCATTTTCTGTGAAACGAATGGGCCATATACGGCGGCTGTGAGTACTACGCTTTGTCATTTTAATAGTTTTAATTTCATTTACGTTTTTACGATGTTGAACTATTTTAAAAAGCATACGATTCACCTAGTTAGGAATAAGCGATTTATAAATGGCTTTAACCCTATTAATAAACCTAAGAGAGATAGCATGATGATAGAGGAACCTATAATACACTATAGTGTATTATAAAAAGCCTTGGCTTCGAGCGTAGGTTGGAAAATGCAGCACATGGCAGCAAACCACTTGTTATGTGAGCGGGGGACTTTAAATTATAATACGTAGGTAGCGTAGTGATGGTGGTGGTTATAGTTTGATAAGTCAATTTAATACTCCACCAACCAGTAGTTTAGCTGGAAAATGGTAACAGATATACAAACATACACACACACACACACAAACAACCTCTAACCCCAAACGCATATACCGCCTCCGTTCCGTCGTGGGTAAAAAGAGTTATATAAAAAGAGATATATCTTAAGCTCTTTCGCCTAAAGAAAATTCATTGTGCTATTATTCATACACAGAATAGGCTAATATAGTACGGTATAGTATTCATCCTGTGTTAAACCTTCCAGTCTTATGAAGCGAAACACGTCACCCCTTGCAAACCAGGTCAGCCATGCTGTTCACTAGACATGAGATGAGTTAACAAAATAACGCGGAGTTATCGGCGTGTATCAGCCTGGAGCACGCGGGCTGTAACCGCGGGACTAATCCCAGGATTTGTCTCACACAGAATACAATGTCTTACGAACTCCGTTGTTTGTTCTGTATTGTATACGTACTCGTACTTTACCTACAATATCGCGGATTGAAATCCTTTTCTGAAGATGACAATGTTACACCGATTGAAATAACTACTGTTCTTACTGGTATTTAGGTTCTTTTATTTACTATTGTGTATAAGTCATATATTATGTAACAAAATTGTTCAAGTCATTTACCTACAAATCAATTAAATATTACAAGCTTTACAAGAGATATATCTTAAGCTTAGAAAAAACTAAAAGAAAGAAAAACTAAAAGAACTAATTTAAGGTTTTCAAATTAAAGCGTGTTATATACCCTCATTTTTATAAGGACAGTGATAACGTTTCAGTAGTTTTTCCACATCTAATAAACGCTTGCTTTTTTTTTTACTAATATTAAATTTTTTACTTTTTACCATTTACGATGATTGATGTCAAATACAAAATAAATGGTACAGCAGCACTGCACTTACTTTCTCGCAATACTCAAGGAAAAACTATCAACCGCAAACTTAAATTTGTAATGCCATACACATAGTATGGAAATACAAACTTTTATTTACGTTTTTCCAAAAAAATGTTCGAATGATATATACAGATCAATTCAGAATTCAAATTATCAAACATTAAAACAAACAAACCTCAAACGATTTCGAGTAAATCACATGTTTAACGTTTGGTAGTACTGGAACACCCTTTATATGAGTTTTCACAGATCAATGGATACTACCGTAGGATACTTGCATGGAGATTTTTTTAATTTCCCAACACATGTTCCTTATGGATAACTGTTCAGTTTAGTCTACTGAGCAAGCCCTTTAAGTTTTTGGTACACCCTGTGTACTAAATTTTATTCAAAAAAATCATAAATAATATCCAGTCAGGTAGACAACTAATCCAGGATTAATATTATAGAAAATTTTAATAAAACTCAATGGAACTAATTTTGGGTAAATCACATATTTACGATTTGGTGGTACAGGAACACCCCTTATATGAAATTACACAGATCAATTGATACTGGCGCAAGATATCTTACATGGAGATGCTTGGTCATGCAAAGTTTCATCAAGATTCTATGAGCCGTTTTTGAGAAAATTTCAATTTTTTATTTTCGTTGTATGACAGCTACCCTCAAAATGAGAGCCAGCAAGAAACCACTTGGAACTCCTAAATTCAAAATCTGGTGTCAATCGGATTCGTTTAGCCGCTAGGCCAAAGCGTGACGGACAGACCGACCGACCGACGGACCGACCGACCGACCGACCGGCCGTCGGACGGACTTTTTTGGAAGACTTGTTTTTTATGATGTATAAGTGATATAGAACACATTTTTGAAAAAATTGAAAAACTTTTTTTCACGAATACAATACCTTTCTCGCTCCACTCGAAAGTAAAAACAACTATCTACAGACCCTAGAATCAGAAGAGCCCAAACCTACTATATTTTTCTACGTATGCCGAAACACTTTGGAATTTATGACATTGTAATAGAGTTGCAAATGTTTCCAGTGACGTGTGGTTGACCTTACGTAAGGTATTGATACAAAAAATAGCGCCTCTGGTATGGAGTAGAAAAACTACAGTGTCATACAAAAGTCATTGTTGCATCTTGCGCGGGAAATTAAGTCGTTGCTTTGTATGTACAAACTTAGAAAATTTTTATCGAATGGCCAAATATTTTATGAACAAACCTCTAAAATTTGTTTTAACATTAAAATATTACCAGGTGAGCAAGCCATGCTGTCCACCAACAGATGGCACTGCAGGATTTCTGTTACGCGCTATTTTCTCATGTTTTTATGGCCACGTACCGTCTCCATCATCAGATCAGCTCCAAGTCGTAATAATATTGCATTGTCATTCGATTTACACACACATGCAAAATTTGATCCCAAAAACTTGCAAGATTTGCTTATACCGCGACAGGTGAAACCACATAAAGCTATTAAAAATTACATTTAGCACGTCCCCACAAGGTAACGTACCTAGCAGGCTGGCAGCGCTCGCTACACGCTGAATGGCGAGGCTAATGATGTAATATTAGTTTGAACGTACATGGCTTTAATATCTGAGGGATAAATGCATTAATTTCACAAATAAAAAGAAATTGTCTTTACCAAATCATGAAAATGATTCGTATTTTTATTTGTGGAATATAAACTATAGTACAAAAGTTGTACCTTCATTTAAATGTTCTACATCCTATATTATATTTTGAGATTTTTTCTGAAGTATTGTTTCAAGAATGTTCCGTAGAATATTATAAAAGTATCAATCGTCAAAATAAACGTGATTCTTTCCTGAAAAAATAGTCTAAAATACAAATATCACGCTTGACATATTCTCCTTTTAATGAATTGCCTGCTATTCGCCTCGCCTGCTACAAAAAGCTCCTCTGAAGAAAGTATAATTACTGTCTCCAGCAACAAATAGCTGGTGAATTTTATGGCGCTTGATATAATTTGCCGTCAAATAGGTTCACAGGTGGGAACTGCTATTAATCTGGCTTACCGCTTTACAGCGCTAATTCCACTTTATTTATACTGTCACGACCTGCAATCCTCCCTGATGCATTCTAAACTGTTCAAAACATTAGTCATTGTTTATTTTTGAAGTTGTACACGAATTTTAATTTTAGAATTATTTGCACCAAAGTAAGATTGTTCTAAAATTTTTAAATAAGCTAATTCTTGCTTACTTTGATCTGTATTAGGTATATTTTTATCATGAAAAATTTAAAAATTAAAATGAAAATAATGTTTATTTGCTAGTTTGAGATAGACACACATAATTATGACAGAGGTCCCCAAACTAGGACGCAGCCTGTATCTTGGGAGACCTAAGAAATTTACTAATTGCTAGTTAACATTCTACGTACTTATACAGTAAAAAAAAGAAAAGTAGTGTTTTCAGAAATCTAAGTAGGTAGGTAATAATTTTGACAAGACCAACAATTGAATTGAAAAATAAAATAACAAGCAAAATTTTGAATTAAAGTACAATATCAAGTAGGTAATAATATTAACAATAAAAAAAATTACAAGACCAACAGATGTATTGACAAATGGTGTAAAAAACAAAAATTGGGGTTGTTAATTTGAAGTGATTTGACCTAAAGGAAAGAACCAAGATTGACCGGACCAAAAAATTGAGTAAACAAGTAAGTTTTGAGTTGAATAAAAATAATAGTGAGATGAAAAATAATAAGTAGCAAGACCAACAGAGGAATTTTAATGAAAAGAAAAGTATGTAACAGTTTAAATTTTGAAATGACAATAAAAACTTGTATTATTAAGATGAAACAAAGATGTGAGTGCTGTGAGTATGTGCGGAAGAGAAGAGTGTCTTAAGTTAAGTTAAAAATGTGAGATAAATGTAATTTAAAGTAAGTAAGTAAGTGTGTGTGATAAATGTAATTTAAAATCTCAATACCTACTCGCTGAAATTTCTTTGTTAATAGCTTAGAAATTTTGACAAAAAGTTGTATTTGAATACGCGCCTTTTTAGCATGTTTGAGCTACATACTCGTATATCTTTATTTCCTTGCCCTTTCCCAATTCATTTGAGGTTGGCGCAACACGTCAATAGCATCCATTTCCTTTCAGCGCAACATATACTACTTTCATTCTCATAATCATCTTTCACTCAGTCGTCTTTTCTTAGTTATATGATGAGCGGCATCTTCTTTTTCATTGTCAATGAGCTTACTCTTGACCTAGAGTCTTGAGGACAGAAATGAGGCCGATGATAGGACGACCTTGCACTGCACAGAATAAGCTTATTCTCTTGCGACTTGAATAGATTCGTTCTATATGAACTCGAGAACACAGGCGCAGCGGATAATTTCACCCTTTGGCCGTGCGCATTATAAAATATGTTGTCTGTAATATAGTTTAGGATGTAATAAAGTTTACAATATGTAATTGTGGGTTAGTGGGTTTGTCCCCTTGCCTGAAGACTACTTACTCTACTCTACTTACTCTGTAATTAACATCTAAATGCAAAGTAAAAATTTAAAGGGTCTTTTAGTCAAAATAAGCCATTGTCTAAAATAAACGTGCTTTCTAAAGTATAGAATTTTAATTTTTTTTTTACTGCTGACACCTACTTGGCGTCTCCAATATAAACACATTTCGAACATTTTAGACTTATCCATAACACACTGGAACACTTCGTTGAACTACAAGTACGATCAGACTTCCAATTTGTCCCAGCATTCAGGACACATATACACAATGAGAGTCGCATTGAGTCGTCAATGCACACTACAGTGCAATTTATACCCTTGGGGTACGTAAAACCTGCAGCCTGAAGTGTGGTTGAAATGGCTGTAGGATAATGGAACTTGCAGTATTAGTTTGGACAAAGAGTGTGAAACCTCGCTTATCTGAGGGATAGTGCGTAGGAAATTCTTGCAAGATCATGTGAAAATGATTAGAAATGGCAGAAGGAAGAAAAATAAATAAATAGAAGGTTGAATTATAGTTTTTAATGACTCTTACTTGGAACTGTTCTACCAAAATAGTGATTTTTTAGAGATCATTTAGGGCTCCTATTTTGGAATTTGTGATACCTTATTAGAAGTTGTTGTTCTTGAGCTGTACATGCAGTGGCATGTTTCTCAAACTTTGAAAGCTATACACACACACAAAAGTGTCGTTATGGCAACTCATACTAAATTGTACCACATAACTTGTGAACATGCAGCTTTTAGTGCTTCGAGAAACAAGCTTTCATCACGAATATACAAAAAAATCTCCTAAATTCGAACGTTATGTTACAATTTAAACGCTCTTGTATTTGCGCAGGTATTTCGTTCAAAACGCAGTTGTGTTTTTCTTAATATTAAATTCAGCAGCTTTCTAAACAGCCCAAAACAATTCTACGTAACGTAATCCAATTATAAGAACCCTTACGTACAAACCACTCGTGTATAAGAGTGATATTTCAAAATGAAAGGTTCTCTGAGAAATTGCTAGTGAGGATGTAAACGTAACATGATATTCTAAGTGAAACACGACCAAATAAAATTAGCTGAAGCCTGGAACTGGAGCAGAAACGGAAATTGTAATTACAATTTGCAAAAGTAACAATAGTTTCGCTTTGCTTTAAAGTTACATGAAGAGTCAGGGAAAAATTACTTTCAAGATTCAAGATATCTTTATCATTACACAGGTGTATACAAAATTTAAGATTTTTGAATATTATTTGTAATTTGAGTTTTTTGAACAGTATTTAAAGTAAGTAATTAGCTTCAGCTTCAATTTTTTTGGGAATATTAATGCTGAAATGATTAGATAGTTCCAAAAATGTTTAATGTAGGTATATGAAATAAAATATCATGTTTTTTTTATAAAGATGTTCAAATCACATTCTCCACAAGAGGTTTGCTGAATATGAGAGAGAAAAGGAACTGTTCGTCTAAGTTAATATTGTCGTAAGTCAGCTCTTACGAAATGTTTTGTCAAACTACCAACAGGAACATGGAAGCGAGGGAAGTATGTCAAGATCGTAGCAAGTGGAGGACTGTGGTCTCTGCCTACCGCGATGGGAAAGAGGCGTGGTGGTATGTACTCGTATGTATGCATATGGAGTGCATATATACAGATGTTAAAAAGTTCGATGAAAATGTGTGTTGAAATCTAATTTGGTAGAAACTGATTCAAAAGTGGTAGGTAACGGAGGATTTAGAACTTCCGTCCCCACACATCACTGGGTAGTTCAAGCCTCCCCCGAGTCCCATATGTTCGACCAGCTTAAAGCAGGTGCCTGCTGGCAATTTGTCACACGAGATCATTCAACTACCACGACACAGTGACAGCTTATTTAGCATCTCGAGAGTGCTATCACTCTTCTGTCTTACTGTTTAGAAGGGTACTGATGTGCTGAGTCCTTTATGTAATGAATCAAGCTAGTATGAGTCAAGAGATATTTGAGCCTATGTTTAATTTTGGAACGCAATGGGAGAGTTTTGGTAAACATTATAAATGTTTAATTTCTTTAAAATTTCACATAAACATTTACACTTTTGGAAAAATACATACCTGACTACTGCCTAATCACTCCTCTTTTATAATTCTACTGAAATTTTATAACTGTTTTCCCAAAACCAAACAATATTGATTAATGGTTTGAGATCCTTTTAAATTATATGAAAAAATACAAGAACATATGTTTAGAAGACCACGTTTTGTAAAGACTCGACCATCATCGTCTCTATCTTCCTTAAAACCTCCTCAAGTGATAAATGTTTAAACTTAAAACGTTATAAAGTTCTCGTATCTCCAGCTTTGTACTAGTTATTCAGTATGTAGTGACAATCGTAGGTGCAAGAACAAGACAATTAGAAGTTGCCAGACGCCGCTTCGAGCTCGTTACGCAATGGTACGTGACAAGACTGGTGCAGTTGAGGGGTTGAATTATATTGTACTGCAATTCTGCTTTGGAGTTTCGTATCAAAGACTGAAAGGTGCAACTATGGATTGGATGGAACTATCGATTGTATTTTCTTTAAATTAGAAATGGCCTTACTTCTCGAAAAGAAACGATTTTATGAGTTGAAGAAGCTTATTTATTGACTACCCTTGACTACACTAACTAAATGTTGCAAAGCGCTATGTTTTTATATCACAAGTGGGCAAACGAGCAGATGGGCCACCTGGTGAAAAGTACCACCGCCCATGACACCCACTGTCTTATTAGTGAAATAATTTAATTTTGACAGCAAAGCGCGTTATCCACTCTGAGAACTAAAACGATATATCTCTATGTGCTGGGAATTTCACTGCTCCCTCACCTTCAAACCGAAACGCAACAATGCAAACACTGCTGCTTTACGGCAGAAAAAGGCAAGGGGACCCAGACGGACTTTTCACAAAAGCCCTACCACCATAAAAGTCGAGTCGGAGCTCTCCAGGTAAGTCTGTTTTGGGCTAGGTGAATCAGTAACTACTTAAATTTAAAATTATAATGGGTTCTTAAATAAACAATTTCCTGGACGCGACATTATTTAGCTCAAAGTTTTCAACAAAGAAGCTCTTTCCCTCAGCTTTGGTCACAGATTTTCAATTTTCCTCGCTGCGAAGCGAACTCATTAAAGAAATGTTTTAAACTAGCACTTTTTCTTGCATTCCTAATTCAATAACGATTAAATTACCAACAGAAAAATCTTTCAACAGCGAAGGCAATAAAGTTTAACAAGGGTTTTTTACGGATAAATTATGAAAGGGCACTTTAAGATAAAGTTAATTAGAAATCATTGAGAAGGAATGCCTGGGGCCTACTAATGAATTTTTCTATCCTTTGCCCAATGAACGGACGCCACGGACTCAGTGGTACTTGTGAATTTGTTCGGCGGAATATTAAAAAGTTTGCATTTTATTGAAGTTGCTTGTTTTTATTTTCTTTCTGCGTTTAGAATGTCATCAACTAGCTAAAGAAGAAAGACAATAAAACAAATTTACCGGAAGCAATAATAATGTTCAAACTTAGTCTGATGAAATCGATTTGCTTATGTCTACAATCACTTTCAAAAAAATTCATAGATAGGTCTGTTAAAAATAATTGCCAACCTGTCAATCACCGATAACGTACAATACGACGACGACCTAATTTAACCTGTCGATCAGTTTATAAAAACCTCACCAAGTTGGTAGTTATTCGAGGGGTAGCGACCAATTAATTTAATTTTAAAGTACTTTATCCGATTAAATAACTATACTTATTATAATAAAAATAATAGTTTGAGCCATTATGGCTTTGAATGAAATGTTCGTATGTACGAGTATTATGAAAAAAAAACCGGTCAAGTGCGAGTCGGACTCGCGCGCCGAGGGTTCCGATATACCTATAGTATTTTTGGAAGCAATAAAGTCCATTTTCAGGACCGCAAAACTAAATTTGTTTGTAAAGGTTTTTTGCAGATTTCTGAAAAACTGTGCAACTTAGAAAGATCGTTTTATTTTTGCTGTAAAGTTTATATAAACTTCTGTCAACTGTAATTAATTCAGATTTTTCCTTACTCAAACTTCGGAGATAAGGGGGGGGGAATGGTATTTTTCTTGACATTTTTCATCATAACTTTAAAACTAAGAAATTTAAAAAAATACAAAAATATATTTTAAAATGTACAAGTAAAGCCCTTTCATATGATACCCCACTCGACCTAGTAGCGACAATTTGAAATTTGGCCCCCCCTATTTTGGCCCCCTTTATATTAATAATCATACTTTTTTCAAAATTTTTTCTTGTGCAATTAAGTTGGGCAACTATATTCTAAAACTATTCCAAATTTCAGGTTGATAGCATAAGTGGTTGCTGAGATATAGAGGTGTGACAGACAGACGGACAGACAGACAGAGCGGCACCATAAGGGTTCCTTTTTTTTACCATTTTGGTATCGGAACCCTAATAATGTAAGTATAAAAAAATGGATACTGCTAGCCTGCTAGGCCAGCAGTAAAACAGCCAGTTTTCTTTGCATCGGAAGACTCATTAAGCAAATATGCGTTCCGGCTACGACCAGCAGTTGTTAAGCTAAGTCTGAAGTAGCAAACCTTAATGTCAGTTTGGCCGCTAATTTGTTCAGGTTTCAAGAGTCAGTTGGCATTGCAGCTCAGTTTAAAACACTTGCTTTTGTCATGAAGCCAACACTAGAAACTAAATAAAGCTAGAACGAAGAAGAAAGCATAGCATATTAGCGGAACTAAGATTTTTTGTCATAGGTACATTATCCTCAATAGTAACGTAATAGAGGAAGCAATGGTCAACCCATCAATCAACGAAAGTAGAGATTTCTCAAGAGGCACTGAAATGACAGTTATTATAGTTCATCATTGGCCCATTGTGTTTACCCAGTCGCGCAACTGAGCACTTTCTTGTACCAATTAATAGCAATGACGAAGATGAAGGCAATTTGAAATTTACATCAAATTGTGGATTCAAAAGGGGCGTTAGATCAGTAGCGAATTTACTTTACCTCTTGCGCAACATACGAAAGATCAAACTTCGACACGGGTCTGTTCGTATCGAATTCAGAATTTTGTTAGTTACGGTATAAACCATAAATACTATGTAGTACGTTAAATTGTTTAGTACGGTAAACGCTGTTCTATTAATTGTGATGTTGTTTAGTCTTTTGTCTCTATCTGTCAACAGGGTGACCAATTATTGGATTGATGGTAACAATTGTTTTGCGTAGAAATTGCAAATTATTTCGTTTTATGATTGAAAATTTAAAGGTTCTATGAAAACCATGCTGTTAATGCGGGAAAGATTAATTTAAGACCAATTTTTGGGTGCAAACAACTGAACTTCGCGACAAAAAATTACATGTTTGTTCAATAAAGAACAGCACGGAGTTGTGAAATACACAACTAAACTATTCCCTGCTGTTTTGTATTCCCTAAACGTATGTTTATGTGTTGTTGTTTTATTGCGAAGTTCAATAGCTTTTTACAGATTTTTTTTTCGCGAAGATCAGTAGTTTTTACCAAAGCATGGTTTGTGTGGAACGTTTTGGTTATTGCAAAATGGCATAACGAACTTGCCATGTCTATCTATACGAAGTACTTGTTACCAATATTCTACCTAATAAAAAAGATACAAAAAGACAGCGCATACTATATTTAGCCTAAACTGGCCACCCTGTATTTAGCCTAAATTGGCCAGCGGCTGGGTTTCGGCCTAGCTCCTTCTCCACTTACTCCAGTCCTGCACAGTCTTAGTCTCTATTCCTAATGATGAGACCAAAGATTGTTTAGCCTTTCTCAATTTTTAAATTAGAGTTTTTAGTCGGTTCGGTTAAAATAGACTCGATACGAAATAAAACGGACAATACTGAACTAGTGGTCTGTCTTCTGTTTTAACAATATGCTCTCTCTCTCTGTTACCCAGTCCATATTCCATCCATCATTTAAAAAATTTCAAGCCTTCTCAGCTTTTCTAAGAGGTAATTAGTGGGAAATGTGTACCTTCTACAGCGTGTAACAAATAAAGGTGTGATAATACTAAAGGGTTTGAATCTGCCCATGAAACTGAACAACTTTTCCCGGAACATAGGTCATAGAACAAAATCAATTTCGGACCTCCCATAGAAACTGCATCTGAGGTCAAATTTGGTTTTTCGTATTTCTATGTTCGTTGGGATAAGTTGTTCAGTTTCATGAACAGATTCACACTCTTCAGTATTATCACACCTTTCCGTTACACGTTGTATTTTATAAAATTGCACATTGCTTGTAAGAGAAACAAATGTAAAGGTGCTTTCACACGAGAGAGGCAATGGTTAATTTTATAATGGGACAATGAGATCAATCCGTGGCATTTCTGCAAATTTTTAATATTTCACGATCACAAATCAAACTCACGATGCTTAGATGTGTTTATTTTATTGCGAATTGGTGGATTTGAAAACCAACAGTAAAAAAAGTTGTGTTAGCTCCTTTAGTCATTACGGCTAAGCTTCATATTGCACTAATGGAGGGACCAATTTTGTTTCAAATGCTTCGTATAATAGCTGAAAGTGGCTTTTTAATGCAAGCAGCAGGCTCTCATTTTTAAAATTACCGTGTTTCACATGTTGTTCATTTCTTTTCTCACTTAGCCCTTTTAAGTGCATGCTTTTACGGGAAAAGCTTTAAGTGATAATGGAGATTATTCACATTTACAATTTGATACGATTATAAATAATTCTAAAACTTGGTGGCGTTATTGGATGCGAACGAATGGCGAAAGAGAGTCATGAGTGGTCGCAAGATCCACGACAGTGCCTGGTTGGACAGTGCGAAAAACGGCATCAATTTGATATTATATAGGAACTATCTGTCGCTAACTCGAATTTTAATTGTAGATCATGTGGAATCACATCGTTCCCGAATTGACCTTCACAGCCACGAAAAAGTGCCTCCAGACGACTACTGCTTACAATTTACATCGTCTGAAATAGACGGACGAGGGTAACGAGGGTAATGGTTCTATCACATCATAAGTAAAATTTATGTTTATCAGTAAATTTTGTATTTGTGCTTCATAAAAAGACACAAGCGATAATCTTACTAAAATAACAGGAGATCATAACGACGCCAAGTTTTGAACTGATTTTATAATTGTATCAAATACAATTGTGAATCGTTTAACTGCCATAAAACATTTTTTTTTAAATCTGGTGTATTCACACCTGCTTGAGCAGCCAACGAAACTGCAATAATCTCCGAAACTTTGAACTGACTTGTGCAGTCGGATTATAAATGGAGGCGGAAGGGTCGGCACAGTGAACCATTACGCGGAGGGCTGCGTTTGACGAGGCCGCGGGCGACACCTTGGAAAATTGCACCGGAAATATAATTGGAAAATTATTCGAAAGCCACTTCCCTGCTACGTAGCCACGTGATACAGGGTGATGTGGCAGGCATTGATCGGTTCGGAAACATTTTAGACTAGCTTTTGCCCGTGACTTCATCTGCACTGATTGTAAAAAAATATACGAAATGGGAAAAAAATATATATCTTTAAGTAAAACTATCATGCTATCAAACAAAAAAAGTTTCAATCAGTTCTGTAGTTTTTGCGAGATGCTACGCTCGAACAAATAAACAAACAGACAAGTAATCCAAAAATCTGTATTTTGGATTCAAGGGCATCAAAATAGCATATCGTGATAATTTTTAAATATCTTCAAAGTACAAACAAAATAAATTTTACAATAGAGCTATATTTTAATGATGATATTTTGGGCGTCTAATCGGGTCGTTTGACAGATAAAACACATGGAAGACCTGGATGAAGGTATAAAAAGTGGCGATCAATAGCCAACTCACGGAAATAAAAATGCACATTTCAGTATCTTCCTGTAGATGTTCATAGTAAGGCACCTATGGTTGATCATGGCAGAGGCTATATTGCTCTCGGCACTTTTTATTAACCGGAAAAAGCTATTAAAAACTTGTTAGGATAGGATGGGGAGCGTTGTTTGCATTGCTGGTTAAGTTTACAACACCGTGTTTTCCTACCCATTTTCCTACTTTACTATACTAGCCGCCGCACGAAGAGACGTCACTTAAAGTTAATCTTTCATTAAAACCTGGATCAGTGCGACGTGAACGCGGATCGGATGTCAGACGTGGATGTCCGCGACGGACCGTAACATGTATGAAGCCTATACAGTCCGTTCAGTCCAAAGCGGAGCTATCCGCTCCGGATCCGCTCCGCAACACACTGTACTGTCCGTCGCGGACATCTGCGTCGGACGGACGCTCAGCGTCCGCGTCGCACTGATTTTTCGTCGATGAAATACTCAATACTCAATACATTTATTGCCTTCATATGGTACATATGGATGGTATTATAAATAAGGTATCTCATATGAGCCCATTTTCAGAGGCATTGCAATCATTGAGATAGACCTTTAAATAGTTATCAACAATATTTAATTATGTATTCATATAATGTAAGTATATTTTTTTAGTTTATTTATTTTTATCATTGAAATATTCGTTTAAATTATAGTAAGTTTTATTTATTAGGTATTCTTTTAATAGTTTTATCATCTTCTTATAAGAATTTTCTATTCGTAGATGATTAATTATAATGATAAATTTTTTATTGATCATAACATCCCATGAAACGTCCACTACAGGACAAGGAGCTCCCTCAAGAATTCTAGCTTTTGCTAGAAAAACGTAGAGGGGAAGTACCATAGTCACCTCGCTTGTTAGCGTTACGGCTGGCACCATGGACCGCGGTTGTAGGTGACCGCAGTAAGTAAGATGTAAGATACAAAGGAGGATGGGCAGCACATCCTCCAGTTTATAACCCTTAGTCGCCTCTTACGACACCCACGGGTATGTATGGGTTGGTACTATTCTTTGCCGGCACCACACGGGGCACAATTTTTTATTATTAGATGATTATATATTTTTATTGATACACTTAAAGGGCCAGAACTATGTATTTTTAATTTTGAAGGTATATTATTGATTTTATTTGTTTTATACCTGCGAGGGTACAGTCGGGGCTGATCATCTTCCATTTCATAGAACTGCGGGTTGTTCCTAATAAATTTGCAAGCTTCTAGAATGTATAGAGGTTAAAATTAAAATTTTCAATTTAGTAAAGGTCGACCTACAGCTTTCATCATTTTTTTAAATTTCATAATATGCGTATACATTTTTTTTGTAATATGAAGAGATTGATACGTTTGTGCTATTGCCCCAAAGAATAATGCTGTAGGTTAATCTTGAGTGGTTATATGCATAATAAACCGAGAGGGCAGTTGCTAAATCGGTGGTTTTTTTCAATTCACGAAGAGCGAACGTGAAGCTTGATAACTTAAACTTTATTTAAATCGAAAAGGACAGCGAGAAAATTTGCGGGAGATTAACTTTAAACGACGTCTACACGTCCTGCAGTAAGTATGTAATTTATGTAGCAATACTTTGTTTAAATCAACAAACAACAACCCATAACATATGATATTGATGGTTTTCAAAAAACATCATGTCTATATTATTTAGTTGTTACATTTGTCGTCAGCTCAAACAATAACGCACAACCAATTTTGTCCCCTCCTGTGACTTCTCTTGCATCTTGAATGCGTACGTTCCTACGTAAACAAGTACATTTATAAAATTCGTGCCGCTTGCCGCCCGAGCAGCGTCTGACTTGTCACACTTTCCAATTTCCTCGAGTGTCATTGTCACACGACCAGCAACCAGCAGGGAACTCAAATGTAATATACTTCTTTGGCAATTCTTAACACTCAAATAAATTGTGTTTCTTGGCTTCTGCCGCTGAAACGGAGCGTCACCTTCATTGTCACTGTCAGGGGAAATAGAAAAGCTTCAATGCTGTACTCGTACTACAGCGTTAAAAGCTTTAAGTCTTACCTTAATTTGAGAAAGACCAGCAGCTCAGCATTGTCCGTTTTATTCCATGTCGCATTTAACTTGTACCCTTGTTAATTTTCCTTGTATATCAATCGCTCTACGACCCGATATTAAATACGTAATTTTAAAAAATGCAAACGCCTAAAACAAACCCGAATACTGTAGGGAATGATCAGTCAACGTAACTAAGCTACTGTAAGCGAATAAAACTTTCAGGAAATAATAAAATCAAGATGCTTGAGGTGCCTAGGAGCAACACCAATTTCTTTTTCCACTCCTTTTCTGTCCGCGCTGTTCAATTATGGAATCGTCTTCCCAAATCTATCCAAGAAAGTCCCTCTATTGCCTCTTTTAAACTAAAAGTAAAGGAACATTTTCTTCGGCAAATCACTGCTTCGTCGTAGTCATCAGTCGTGTAGTCATCATTTTGTATTTCTCTCTATAGCATTTAGTATTTTTATTTATTTATTTATGTTTGTATATATGTACATATTGCGTGTATTTTCATATATATTTATATATGTATTGGGGTTTATTGTATTTAAGGAGTTAGTAGTATATTAGTTTAAGTAGTATATACGTGTAATAATATATTATATTTTCATTTTGAAATTCTCACTGCACACTTGTGTCTCGCTAAACAAACATTTTCTCTCACGACCTTAGGTTGGCTGGAAGAAATCTCTTGCAGAGATAAGCCCGCCTTTGTAAATGTCCTCTTGTATGTAATTCTCTGTATGTTAAATGTGCAATAAAGAATATAATAAAAAAATTGGCTTCTCCATAAAAAATTGCAAACTTGATTGGACAGTTTGTATGGAGAAGCCTATTTTGTTTACATTTCTTGAAAGTTCGCTGAAAGTTGTTCAGTTACGCTGACTGATCATGCTTTTTAAGTATTCGGAAGGCTGTCTCTTACACCCTGTATGGGTAACCCAAACACACCTTACCTTACCTCAAATTATTAATTCCCGAGTTACAAATCTCTACGTGACTCTCGTTCATGTGGTTTCCCTTATATTTCAATTTTAATATGAAATATACGGTGAGGGTTGAGTTAACGATATCCTTGCTTAAATTTCATGCCTCTTGCAGCCTTCCTCGTATCATATCAAAAGACTTGCTTGAGTAAGCGCGTGTGTAATTACTAAATTACGTTCTGTGAACCCGTTGACTGTGGTTAAGTACTTCTACTCATTTAGATTTACTCAAAGTATGCGAACGAGTCAAAGCCTTAGGGAAAATGTTTGCACCAACTTGTGGTATGAAATTGAATGAGTACTCAGATAGTGGTACATGTAACTTCTTTGATTATAGAAAAGTTTTAATTGACTTCATGTTTGCGTTTCATCTTCAAATCCTTGACAAAGATTACGCTAGTCAACACTCACATTGTTAAACGAGCAATGGCTTGTGCTTGTCGCATGGTGTTCACAAGAGATAAAAGCCCGCCAGTATAATCCTTATCATTCGTTATCCTTGCACAAACAAATCGACAATCAATCTAAAAGCTGAACTTGGCGTAATAATCGCATGGTGGCCTACAGCACGTACCAGGGGTGTACTAAGCATCAGCAAACACTGAGCGTGATCCACGACGCTTCCGTAGGATTTTGGCATAAGCGAAACTTTGTTTGACTTTCGTAACGCTAAACTTCACAAAATTCGAAATGCGTAAAGTGTTATCCATACACCTTACAAACACCGTCCCGGATTTGTTTGAAGGTTTTAATTGGCATTGTTGACACGGAGTCGACTTGAATGGAAAAGTTGCTTGCGTAGTTTGTACGAAATTGACTTTAACATCATTTCCCCAGCGGCAACTCAAACTCACATCGCATCTCAGTCACACACTGCGGAGAAATTGCACATCTCCAAAATGTAATTTTCTCAAGCACAAACCATTTCTCTGGAGGTTTCAATGAAACGTGAAAACATACCTCTTGAATATTCTAAATTTCTAACCACCCTTTTCATAGGTTAAAAATTTGTCTTCTATCTTGCAAATTGCATTGGCGACACGATTGCAATTTGTCTTAGACAAAGTCGAGGATTTATGCTGGAAAGTGGAAATTCAGGGGAGTTGCCTTATTGGCAAACATGGAGGTGCGACGGTTGATAATTAATCTGGGCAGACGGCCGCCAACGCGGCGTGGAATACAAATCAGCTAAACCAGTGAACGCGAATGCTGAAGCCACGTGTCACTGAGGTAATGTTTTTTAAGAAAAATATGGAAGCATCAGAAAAACCAAATAAACTGCAATAACTGAATTGATGAAATATGTTGTTATTAATGATACCTTGTCACGTGGCGAGGTTTCGTGCAGTCTTTTTTAGTGAATTGTACCTGGTTGCATCATTTGTGCTGGCCTCAAAATTCCAAAACATCTCTACTATTGCGAGTATAAAATTGAAAATTGATTTTTCTCTGTACATTTGCCCTTAATCCAAATTACTGATTTTGATTGATATGCCCCTAATCCAAATCACTGATTTTTGGACTTTTTATCTGTTTGTTTGTTTATTTGTTCAAGCTTCACAGAACAACTACTACACAGATTTTAATGAATTTTTGTTTCTTTGATAGCTAATAGTTTAACCTTAGCACAGGTATGTATTTTTTTAAATGTGGACGAAGTTGCGGGCAAAATATAGTTGTTTTCTATTTTGATCATCTCTCTTTGCTCCTATAACCCAATGAGTATATAATTACTGACGTTTTCTATAACCTTTCGGCACGTCAAAATTCCTTAATCTTTCTCTACTCCGTTGTTTAATATTTTTTTTATTTGTCACTTAATAAAGTGAAGTTGTACTTAACATTTTACTGTGCTTACCTGTTCTACAGAACCTATAAACCCTCTATATACTCTTACGAAGTCACCCCTCCGAGTGTTCATATACCGATCTCTGAGCAGTTTTTGTAGCAACTTATGTCACCATGGTATAACATGCAACAGAACGTTAAGACAATTAGCAGTTTATAAATGCTGCAGATGTTATCGGCTTCTTTGTATTTATTTAGATGCTCCATTTATTTGCAAGAGTCTAAAACAGATTTTATTAGACGTAACAAGCGCGTAGGTAGATGATTCACGCAATAGTAATGGTCACCACTTTACTGCCACTTTACAAATGGAACAGCGAAACAGCCATCCGCTAGGATTAACATTGATTACCAACATTGACTTACAAAATACAAAAAAAAAAAAATACAAATATATTTATTAACATTCAGTTTTTACACAAATGAGTTTAACATGGTCCCCACACTAGGCAAGCCTGTATCGTGGGGTCCCAATTTCAGCTGTTACATTACGTCTTAGCCTCTAATCTTACATTAATATAATAGGAACTTTATATTCTTACGGTATACTCGGAATTTACTCAATTACAGGTAGGTACTAAGTTTATAAAGAAAATTTATTTTATAATTAATTTTACTGTTGATATTGTTTATATTTCTATGATTTAAATAGTTTTTATTTATAAATAGATACATGCATAAATACATACATATAAATAAATACACACAAAACACACATAATAAAGATAAATACAAGTTTTTATACATATACAATACATCCATAACTACACTAAATGCACACTACGTGTACAAACAACTGCACGTCAGTGGAACCATCCGTAACCATACCATAAAGTCTAAAGTGTCTCCACCGATGCGCTGCTGGGTGTACTCACAGTGATCACAGTACTGGTTCGAGTAATGACTCTGTTTCAGCGTAACTTTTATCAGCAAGCCATGCTTTAACTTTTTGTTTGACTTCCATTTTGGAACATTTCATGATGTTACAGTATTTTTCAGCTTTGTTATATAAGTAGGCTGCAATGAATGGACTGAAACGTCGAGCAAAAGTTGTACGTATGATGGGAAGTGGCAATTTATAAACACGTTTTTTAGTCATAATATGGTACTCGTCAGAATGTAACACAGAGACATGTTTTAGGAGCGTTATTCTAAGTATGAACAATTTCCGAACACTAAGCACTCCAGTTTCTCGATATAATTCTGTACATCATTTCGTTTTGAATAAAACCACAAAATATTCTGTTAATTACAAAGTTATCAAGTTTGACAAAACTGTCCATCACGATCATGTCGAAATAAATAAGCGTTGCTCGTTATTCATTGATGGTTTGATTGTGTCGCGATCAAAACTTTTCGTCAAAGTTAATTAAGGAGAAAATTTTCACAGCAGAAGGTAGTAAATAAATTGCGGGGTGAAGTGATGTCGGTTTGTTTGTGGGCTATAAAGCGAGAACTTACAGCCTACAGACGCCCTTGCAGCAGGCATCACTCGGTAATTAATGGTCTGCCCGCGTAGGCAGGGGTGAAATTGGATCAATTTTCAAGCTATTCCCAGCTTTAAAGGGTATGAACAGTCTACAAAGGTAATGAAGGCCAAAGATTGATCAGAATTCCATCTTAAACAAACAATTCTGTGAACGATAAAAAAGTGGGAACTGAAGGGAATTATTTAAATGTGTTTACAAACGGTGCCGAAAGGCGCGGTCTTCCAAAATTTCAACTCAAATTTATCGGGCCCATGGGACGCGACGCCGTAAATATCCCACGCAATAAAGGAGTCCAAAATGTTCCCCATAAAAATTCTACGAATTCAGCACATATCGAGTGGTCTCGAGGTTTTAAGTATGGGAAGTGAAGGTGGCAGCATCCAACCCTCGTATTTAGCTATTGTTTTAAGTGGGCTACACTTCGTTACGCCCCTGCACTCAACCGAAATTTTGAGATCGGGCTTTTTATATTTTTTAGCGAGGGCCCTTACGCTAAACTGATAATGACGGTGGCTGGGGTAGGACCGAGCCGGTGTTTAGCGAGGCTGTTACGATGAAAATTTATTGTAACTGTTGTAATGCTTTCCTTCGCTGGTAAATGGCTCCCTTAATGGTAATCCTAAGAACTTGAACACCTGGCTCGTCTTGGCTACGTGAGGTATTAGAGGAAGATACCTATTGCAGTTTATTCTTTATCTGCATCAAAGCAACTAGTTAATTAGCTCGTTGGAGCTTCAAAGACAGATAAACACTCATAATATTTATCAAAAAAATACTTGTGATTGTTACACTAGAAACTGATCAGCCCTATGCCGTATAAAAACGTTAGTTAGATCATACGAGTATTCCTCTATGGTTAGACCCTAAAATACATTGTAAATTTTTTGGTTTTGCTTCCAAAGAGATAAAAAAAATTCTTTGGGAAAGTTGCTTGTTTTTTTTTTGTTTTTCTGGGCCTAGAAAGCAAAATAAAGAAATTCTTAGGGGATAACATAATCACTCTAAAAATCGAACTGATTGAGCTGAAAAAATCCCCTGCTGCACACGTAATCGAACAACTAGCTCAGTTTACAAATGTTCAGCACTAAACTGGCTCACTGAGGTAACAGAGCGATTTAGCTTGTGTCTGTCCATTGCAGGAGTCTCATGTGGTCATACGACGCCATAGGCAGAACAACCCTCCACACAAACAATCCGCAAGAGTAATTTATCTCATTTCCCTCAATTAGGGCCTTTTCGCCGGAGTCTTATGTCAAATGGGGTGAACTCGCCTGTCAGATTGCCTATACATATTTTATCTTGATACGGTGCTGATGTAATTATTTGACCACAATTGGTAATTTGATTTTCTTTCTTGACCCTATACTGATTCAGGCATTTATTGTTTTAGATTATGTACGCTTTTAGTTACAACTTTGAAAGTTTTGCAGATCTTTTATGTGTTACTAAACGTCAGTTTACTATTATCTAATCTGTGGTTTTACCTATTTAATAGGTCTATGAAATTGCCGAAATTTTCTTACAGATTAATGAGATCATAATTCCTCTTTATTCTAATGATTTTTTTTTTCATTTGTCTTATATTTGAAAGTTTACTTCAAGGTTATCAATTTACGCATAAAATAAAGTTTTTATTTTTAGTTTGATATATAAAATTAAAGGTTTGAAAATTGTTCGTCTTAAATGTCGTCCGATTTCATCATTAGATTAGTTATATTTTTTTACAGATAATATTTTTCGAAAATTAAATTTATGCTTCTGTTAGCTTAATGTCTTCCCAATAATGCTTAAAAAAATTGGATTTATAATCCCTAAGAAAAATTCAAAAATGTTAGTACTGAACAAAATTAATATGTTAAATTAAAAAGTTAATCCTGAAAAAAATTTTATAATTGAATTTACCTAAAATTCGCCATACAAAACGGCAATTTCATAGGTAAAGACCTATTATTAATAATAACAATATTAATTATAAAGTTATGAACAGCCCTAAAACTCCCTGTGACTACGTTGCTGCAATCAAATTGAAGAGTTAGTCCGTAGAATGGACCTAGTTCGTAGTTAATAACTGGCTTTAGTTTCAGCTTTGGCCACCATCTTAGATCTTGTGATCATCCCAGAGAGATTTACCAATAAGACACGTTCAAAATATCTTGAAAAGTATTGTAGGTATTTGCCATTTATTTCGTAGCTGGAGGACCGTGACCAAAGCTTGTACATTAGCTTTAGTTTTCCGTAGACTTTCTGTCTGTAGTCGAATCTGATTTCCTTTCACGGCGCCAATTTAACAGATTTTCGGATTTCCGTCTCAGACTGTGGGGGTAGATGCATTCTTGCTCGTGCCAAGCCCCCCAGGCGCATCCAAGGGGTGGGCTTAATTAGGAAATAATGCCTAAGCGATTAATCACAATACCCTACACGCACCCTGTACACAGACAGTCTTTTGTTTTCGAATTCCTTTCGAAGTACTGCATCCGTGAATTAACTCTATAGATGGAAGGAGCCAATTCCGGTTTTCCATGTTTTGTGATATTTATAAGTCACCTTAAAATAAAGCTAATTGTCACAATATTAATTGCTTGTTGGCGGTTCTGTTTTTCCTACAAACTATAGCTGCAGGTAAGGTTATCGATTAGGAAAATTTATAACCTGCTTGTGCTGCCTGTACGTTTTATGTATTAACAGAAACCTATACCATAATTTTGCTTTGAATTTTTCTTTTTCTTTTATTCTTCGAAATGTGTTCAGATATATTTTTAGTTTCCAGAATAGTCACTCCTTTGAAATATATTTATTGGACTTGAACCAGATTCCCAATGGGCTTTGGGCAGGGTCTCCGGCAGACCTGAAACTGTTTCACTTGGCTGCCCACCGTGTGCGATTTGCCTATTGTCGTAAAAGTCAGAGGTGAACCGCGCTACCTGTGTTTGGGGTAACGTAGGTATTCTCCCTCTATCATTCCTGTCTCTTTACGCTTTGCATCTCTTTTATAAATGGACATGTATTTATTGCCTGAAAAAGATTTTATATTTCGTGTGGTTGAGGCTTTTCTTATTTTTATTTTCTTTTCGATATTAAAGGAAACTATTCTAGCCAGACTCTAGTGAACAGGTACTATTCTCATTAGTACTGTAAAAACAGTCTTTAAGTGTGCTTTGGAGGCGTGTAGCTCAGAGGAGAGTATCAAGACTATTTTCCTAATGATAACTCTAATAGGGAAAACCACCAAGTAAATTCAACTAATACAATTTCACTATTGGATCAAACAGATAATATCACTAGAACATTATATTACACTCGCGAAGCTTTTACTGAGCTATACTGAACGCACACAATATTTTGATTATAAATCTTTAACAAAAACACTTCCCTACGAAGACATCAAAAACGCAACTTCGTATATCGCGGTCATCAATAGAAAACGTAATAGAAAGTCGTTCAATGAAGGGAAATAAAAAAAAACAGCAGAAAGCTTTCAGGTCAAAATCCATCGTAGAATTTTCATAACGATAGTTTTAAACCTCTACAGTACCTACCATTTGCCACGAGAGTAGTATCGAATTGCTGTAGTCTCGAGTCGAGCGTTCCCAAAACCAAAACCTCACGTGCCTCTAATTCACTAAACTCACACTGAAACACAATACTACGTAATTAATGATTCGGTGTCACACATTGACAAATCCTTATTCCGAAGCTTGTTAGGAATTAAATGAACATAATTGGTAATACAAAACCGCGCGGGGACGTGGCTGTTATGAGGCATACAAATTTTCCGCAAACCCTTTAATCCACCGCTCGCTTATTTCACTTGTCCCCTCGTTGGCGAATCGTCCCCTGCCTCCTCTTGCTCTGATGAAATTTCCCCACTTTCCCCTTTGCCTGCAAGGTATACTATAGTTCAGCTATTCTCAAACTTTTTTGATGACGGAACCCTTTGTAACACAATAATAAGAAAACCTTAAAATAAGCAATACCTCATAAGTCGTTTTTTTTTTTAGTTTTTGTTTTTATTTGAATTATCCCGTGATTCACGGTGCGCGTAGATTATTTGTCAAATGCATCGAAATATCAAAAATCTTAAAAAATAGAAACATATAGTTTAAAATTTTTTTTATCTTCATGTTGTGTTCATTCTTAAATGAGAAAAGTTAAAATAAAATAAAAACAAAATACATACGCTTTTTATCGGCTTGATCTGCTTTTATATTGGAGCCGTCGGAAAAGCCGTAAGCGGTGTTCTGTAGAGAAAACTTTGAGTATGACTGCTATAAGTTGGTTGTGTGTTTGCAAAATTCATGCTAAGCTTGTGATGCGGTAGGCTGACGTAAAACCCACTTCTCAGGTGCATGTTGTTTTACAAAATGGCACCCAAGGGGCCATAGTGCATAATAACAGCATTATTTTAATAGTACTTGTGAATTTTTAGATATTCGTTTGAGAAAACGGTTTCCCTTTACCTCGGATACCTCATTTAAAACGATTATGTTTCAACAAGCTGGCCTGAAGCTTAACGCAATTATTTTTCAGAAAATACCTAAAGTAACGCCATAAAAATATCAGACTTTTTGCTTATTACTTAAAAAGGAAATTTTATAAGTATGAAGCCCTTCCGCTTATAATGACGGTAAACTTACCACTTTCACCAAAGTCAGTTTCATGAAAGCAAATAGTTATTTACATACTCACACACTATTACAACAAACATGAGATAGCAAAACAAGTATTTTTATTTATAGAGTTCTCATTAACACGCGCTAGTGGTGAGCACGCATGCGCCGTGTGGGGGCGATCGGCTCATTCGAGGGATGTAGACACTGCTCTCAACGAAACCTGCCGAATAGTTACGGGCACCCTGAAGCCAACACCGCTGGGCCACTTATACTCCTTTGCTGGAATAGCTCCTCCGGACGTCAGGCGTCGGGTAGCCTGTGCTATTGAGAAGCAAAAACAGGAATTAGACAGCAGACACCTACTTTACGGCCATAACCCACCACCCTCACGCCTTAAGAGCCGTCACAGTTTTATCAAAGACACCATGCCGCTCGATTTAGATCCATCCAAGGCTAGGGTAGAACTGTGGTCAAAAAGGTACCCTCCTGACAACATTCATATCCCAACTGCCGAAAAGCTGCCACCAGGTCACGACCTCCCTTGGTCCATATGGAAGTCACTAAACAGACTGCGGTCGGGCGTTGGCAGGTGCGGGGAACTCATGAAGAGGTGGGGCTTCTCTGATAACGACAAGTGTGAATGCGGTATTTTGCAAACCATGACACACTTGCTGTCGTGCCCTACTTCTCCAGTTTCCTGCACTCGGAGGGACCTTTTTGAAGGCAACCAAAAGGCTATTGATGTGGCTACTTTTTGGGCTAAGCGTTTATAGTCAGTTTTGCCATTGACTCGAAAAGAAGAAGAAGAACACATCGTTTCTGAATTTGGTAAAAATGATTTTTTTGGGGTTCCGTACCTCAAAAGGAAACAAAAATGGAACCCTTACAGGATCACTTTGTTGTCCGTCAGTCTGCCTTTAAAGTCCCTTTTTCTCCCAAATAGGTAAAGGCACCTATCAAGTCGAAATTAATATTAAATACTAAGGTCTATGAACTCTTAAAGCTGTGAGAATTTCAAGCTTCTACGACAACACAATCAAAAGATGCGGCAATTTATGTCTTCATCTCCATACATTTATGAATCAAACCAAAACCTATAGGCATACATACACGTGCACATTCAGTACAGCTGACCCGCAGGAGCACCACGCGAATGAATCGCGCAGATGCGGGGGTGCGGGGGATAATGCAAGGGGGGTAGAGAGTGTCCGCTAGTGCTAGTACTATTACTTTATTCTGTGCTACTCGTATTGGTACTTATGGTACTTCCCGTTGACCTAGAATAATGAAATTTGGCAAGAAGTTAGGTCACATAGCACAAGCAAAAGAAAAAGTCTAGAATTATTAAATTTGACAACTTTTCTCAAAAGTAACGTTTCAAGTACATTTACATTAAACAGAGGTCAAGGTAGAGTGGACGTGGAGTTTTTAAAATAAAAGGACAAAAGCTTGAAAAATATAATAATATCATATGGTGGATCGGTAATTCGGTAAATTCGATCGGTAAATCGGTAGGTATTTTTTTCTTTCAAAGTGCCGATCATTTTTATCGCTGCTCTTATGTTGATTAATTCGTATACTATTAGTTCCTACTCGTAAATTTGTAAACAGTAAAATAAAATCAACAACTTTGATTTTCCTTAGAAAGACTCATCGAGCAACTCGATCTCCACATTCGGAGACCGTGTTGCTCGAAGAAAAAACTCAATAACTTTTTTTCAAAACTTGACAACTAGGGTAGCGGTACAACCGAGCGGTACAACACACCAAGCACGAGGGTGGACAAAATTTATTCCTGAATTTTTATGAAGTTGTTGAAAAAGCACTTACTTTGATCGACCACGTTAACTTTTCAATTTGGCAATGTTGAATTCTTTTATATTATTTTAGATTCACGTAAACAGAGAATTTTGGTACCAACACTTAGGATAAATCGTCGAAGGTTTGTGATGAAATTTCGTTTTGGCTTTTGATAAAAATCCTGAACTCCTTTAATAAGTTTATGATAAAATCAAAGATCAACTACTGTTTATGGTAAACAGCAATTGACCGGCTAACCATGAGTTACGTTTAATTCGCTTATGGCTTCGTGGTCGCAAGGGAAGTAACACAACCTAACCGATGCCGAACGTGCCAGAAGCGTAGGTCTTTAAGAGCTTAAATTTATTATCAAACTTTTTAGATTCTCATAGGTTTATGATAAAATGAAATCATTGTTAATGTAATAAGTCTTTCCGGTTTTAAATAAAAAACCAGATTTTATAACCTACGACATATTATCTACAAGCTATGTATGAGACACACTCGAGAGAAACCTTTTGATATAAAGTTTACTTTGGAAGCAAAAACTTTTGCTTGCCTCACAAAAAACTTTTAAATTTGATTTGTCTCGAAAGTGTAGAAAGGCAAACTTATGTTTGCAAGTTTGAAAAGTAAGTTGTAATTGTAACTTAAGTACTTGTGTTTAAGAAATATCTAGCGATTTTCATAAACTTATAGTTTACCACATCATTGAACCTTTTATGTAAAATTTACTTAATAACTACCCTATACAATAGTACCCTAACCAGTAAAGTAGCCAATTTGCATACGAAAAAGAGGATTCCAACTTTATTTTTGAGTATAAAAAAACTTCATTCAACCGCATCCCCAGCGGGAGTTTTATGAAAATGTTGTTATAAATCAAAAGTAAGCGTCTTTCAGCACCATTCTTGGTTATTTTCATGTATTAGGACAGCGTATTATTTGTATTTAGGGGTTTAAATTGTTGTCTTTTATCTATAGATATTATTTATTATATACTAAATACTCATAATGTTTTGCAGATTTAAAACAAAGTTCTAAAAATGTAAAGATAAAACCAATAATACATAAATAAAAACGAAAAAAAAAAAAAAAAAAATTGGTAATGAAACTAATGATGACTAATGACGTCAGCGGTACAACAGGGCTTCAGAGGTTAAAGTAACGCTTCACGAACATAATGGACTATATGCTACGAAAATAAAGTTCAAACTCAAATAGGTTTAAATTTGGTATACAACTTTAGAAGGGTCTATTTAGGAGGTTAGTATAACAACTTCTAATCAGTCAGTCTAGTCGTTGTTCAGTTTATCGGGCATACATCAATATTGTTATGTAATAACATCTTGTATTATTTTGATCCACGCTGTTGTACAACCGGCGGCAAAATTTGTATCCTAAATTAATTAAAACTTTGTGTCTAATTCATTTCGTCAGAAAGTTTTTCAATTATACGTGGTGAACAGAGAGACATTTGCGAGATATATTTACTTAAATAATTAAAATTCTTTTAAGTAAGGCTTTTCCATGTATACTTGATATAAATATGAGCGTTTTTAATTGAAACTACAAACTACTTACTTAATTTTAAATTTCAAAATAAGTAAGCAGTTTTTATTATTGTAATATGGCATAGAAAATAAACCTCGTTTTTATTAGGATTTAATGAATTTCTTCATCAAATTACTTGAATTCTTAATTAACACAGTTGTATTTTTTTTTTAACAAATAAATCTAAGTAAATATTTTTTCGTAATAGTAAAAAAAAAGTGAGTGTGTTGTAACTATGTCATGAAGATTCAGTTAAAAAAATATAAAAGTTAAAACAGAACGTCATCTTCTTAATGACCCGATACGAGCATATAATATGCTCTAGTTTGGTCTCCCCTACTTTAGTTTCTTCATTATTGAACAAGATTATTGTTAGTTTAATATTAAGACTGGACTTTGTAAAAAAATGTTACTAGACCATGTTTGATTTCAATAATAAGTGCGTAACATTTTAACCTTTTTGATATATATTTTATAATTCTGGTAAAAGTTATCCTTAATATTAATAAATAACTAACGTTCACCTCAAATCTGAAAACGTGGAAGTAACATCCGTTGCAATTTGTGCAGGGAACGCAGAATGTATATTACATTACGGTCTTATTTCTCAGATCAAGGAAAGACGTTAGGATTTTTTAAGACTGTTTTGTATGCAGCTCGCGTTGGCCCCCTCCGAGTTTCAGCGCTATCGTGCAGTGTAAAAAGTACACGCTACAAATTCAGATTTTGTACAATAAAAACTTTTGTGAATATGATACGACGTGGATGTTGCGTGGATGTGGAATTATGCATCGTAAAGTTTGTAAAATGCAGGAGGGGGCTGGATCAGTATATTTGGAGGCTTATTATTTTTCTTATGACGGTATTTTATTTTAGGACCTAATTCTATACGATTTCACATTTTCGCTTAGTAATGTTTCTTGAAATTCGGGCCGAGAGTTTCTGCACTATTATTTTGTACTGTATCTATTTGGGTCTCAACTTTAGGAAATCGTTCCACTAACAGTAATTTAAATGAAAAATAACTTTCGAATGTTATTTTTGTTTATTCCTTCATGATTATTTAATTTTTATTTCGTGAGTAACAGATAAAAGCCTCGTGGAAAAATTGTCCCATTGGGACTTGATATCAAAAATAAATAAAAGTAGCTACATCGCAATTCAGCGTTCTCTTGGGTTTTACTTCTAAGATATATTTATTTTCCTGTTTAACTTAATATGGGTACTTGAAGTATAAATCGTGTAATTCCAAATACGCGATACCTCTCGGTCCCCTAGTTCTACTCAAGTATCTGAACCACTTTTGTTCTGGAACTTTTGGAAATAAAAAGATAATCGAATCTCTATACAAAATATAAATCTGATTTGGTAAATTTGTTGGTACGGAGAACCAAATTTTTTTTTTTATTTCATTAAAAATTTCATTTATTATGGTGTAGATCAAAAGTTGTTTAGTTGCATGGGAAGAACTACCCCCCCGAAAGGTGTGCGTACGTATTTGGAATTACACGTTGTCTTGACGTTGTATACAAATTGTCGGATTCTGATATACCATTGCTAACTTGCAGTAACTTAACTACTATATTGCTACGTGGCGTAGCACTAGTGACGCTACCTGCTGCGCTTAAAGTTTACGAGTTCTTTTTTTTTTTCGGCCAGGACTCATTAAAATAAATAGCACTCTGAGACTTGGGACAACGAAAATAGCATTTAGATAGACATTGTTCATTTGATATTTTCCTTTCATGAGTTCCCTATTTATTTAGCAAAAGAAAAGGGGAAACTGTCCCCACAAAATGTAATTAGCAAACGAAGCCACGGGACATAATACCGTCTAACGAACCAACGTCACGTGCCGGGCAACGTACAATCTACCACCAATGTAACAACATTTTCACTTAATGATCCAATAGATTACCAAAGTAAACGTAAAATCTGTGAGATTTATTTTATTACTAATTTGTATCTCTGCTTTAGGGCTTTTATGAAATCACTAGCGTTCTGCTCTGCGGTTTTGAACTAATTTTCACGACGATAAATCAACGCATCAGCCCGTTTTTCACATTAAATAATGTACCTAGCTTTGCACTGGTGAAAGAATTAAGAAAATTTATTCAGTATTCCACAGTTCCTACAAACAAATTCACAAACTTACTTATTAGTGTGGGAGTGTAGAATTTGCGTTTTCAGCCTTCCGAATACTGAAAGGGCATGATCAGTCAATATAACTGAACAAATTTCAGCGAATCAAATTTTCAGGAAATGAAAATAAAAATCGGCCTCTCCATACAAACTGTCCAATCAAGTTTGCAATTTTGTATGGAGAGTGGAGACGCCGATGTTTTTTTCATTACTTGAAAGTTTTATTTGCCGAAAGTTGTTCAGTTACGTTGACTGATCATGCCCTTTCAGTATTCGGAAGGCTGTCCCTTACACTCTTTATAAGAAATAAAAACGTTCTAATAAACTTCGGGCTACAAACATCCAACTTTGTATAACACAACCCAAAAATCAAACAGAAAATTCATATTTGTTCTTCTTTTGTTACCAGGATGCGCTACACAGACCCTAAGGATCTACCCGTTGCAGAAGCAGCAGACAGTGGCAGTTGGCAAATCGGTGGTGCTGACGTGCCAAGCTGACGCCCCGGACCCTGGACTAGTTACTCCTCCGCAATGGAAAGATCCAAAGGGGCAAGTCATCAATGAGGCTGCGTAAGTTGAAAACTATTATGACGATATAGTGAAAATCACATACACATAAGATAATTGTAGACAGCGATATTAATATAGAAATTATATTCAAATGAAACTCTCTTGGTCGGATGACAGACGCCCTCGTCAAATCCCCTATATAGGTTAGTTGGCCAACGCCAATAATGCCAAAGATGATCAAGAAAAAAAAACTAGACTACTATTAAATTATAATGATATTTCAGGAAACCTCCCGGGTATATTATTGTTTGTGGCCCATTTGGCAAGGGAAAAATTGGAATTGTATTTAAGTTCCAAATAATATTTTATTTTGTGTCACAGCGCTGGTACCCGCCCTGAGATGTACACGGAAACGCAGGCGGCTAAGCAGTCTCAACTTCTCTACATCTCATCTATCACTCCGGCTATGGCAGGCAACTACACCTGTGTCTCAACGTATGCCAACATGCCTCTTAGTGACAGCGTGGTCCTTGAAACTATCGGTAAGTGACTAACTTTATATTTATTTGATACATAGTTATTTTGGAAATTGGTATTTTTGTTCTTATTTTTTTTTATCGTGTAGCGACTTTTATTAGCAAATAGGGCACATATGTTCGGTTTATTTTTCAGTTGCAATCACCTGGACCAACGCTAACGAAAACCAATACGCTACTAAAGGAAAAGATTTCAAAGTAATGTGTGAAGTGACTGCAGAACCTGCTCCTTCTGTAGACTGGTTCAAAGAAGGTACTCCGGTAAGTATTTACCGAAAGCAAATTGAATTTATATTATATTTTTCACTTATGTTGTAATTTAAAGAATATAATTTATTTGTTAAAGATCATGACTGGTGATAGATACGTCATCCACGCCAATGGTTTAATGATCAAAAATGTCGAAGAAAGCGATGATGGTACATACACATGCCGCGCTGTTGTTATTCAAACCGGCGAATTAGATGAAAGGAACATTAAAGTCGAGGTTTACACTGCACCTGAAATGGAAGAACGTGAAAGTCGAGTGGAAATCAAAGAAGGTGAATCGGCTGCCATCACATGTAAAGCTAGAGGAAAACCTCCACCAAAATATTCGTGGATCAAAGCATCGACACGTGAGGTAAGCAAAATAACATTACGATATTGAGTGAATTCGTAAGCGTATTTGAATACAACATTGTCTATTTCAGAATTTGGCCAGCACATCTCGATTTAGTGTAAATGAAATATCTGGACTCTTGAGGTTTGATCGAGTAGAAGCTGGTGACTATGGCAAATACATCTGTAGTGCTGTCAACCAAGCTGGTCAAAATGAGACTGAAATTGAAATTGAAGTGTTGGTGCCACCGAAAATATTTGAACTGTACAATACAACTGCGGATCAGAATCAGGAGGGAAAACTAGAATGTAAAGCAACTGGCAGACCAGCACCAAGAATAAGCTTTAGGAAACTAAGTAATGCTGAACGGTTTGTCAATGGACCTAACGACAATGGACGGTAATTCTACTTTCTAAATAAAATTGTATGATCAAACCTAACATAGAATAATTAAAATATTTTCTTATTTGCAGTATAACGATAGAGACAGCAAGTCACCAAACAGGTGATCAGATGCAATCAAGTGCAGTAATGACCATCCTTAAAGTAAATAGGACTGACGATGGCTTATATGAGTGTATTGCTGAAAACGATGGTACGGAAACATTGATCACATAAAATTTCTGTATATTTGGTAACAAGATAGTAATTGTTTAATCGTTACAATTTGACAAATATATATTTGTGTTTTATTCAAAGATTTTGGACACCACGCACAGAGCACGCGTTTTCTTACATCAATGGTTTTTTTACAGGTGGTCAAGCAAGAAAGAACGGTCATTTGACAGTTCATTTCAAACCATCTTTTGAGCACATGTCCAATGTACCAATTTGGAGCTGGAACGGACAACCTGTTAATCTAAGTTGCATTGCTGAAAGTATTCCTAATGCTACTATCAAGTGGAAGTAAGTGTTGGGTTTTATGTAATGTTTTATGGGATAATCTTTCTGATTTAGAATCAAAACAATTTTAAATATTATTATGTTACTTATAGATTCCACGAATATGACCTGACGGAATCGCCTCAAGTGCGAATATACGGTTCTGGCCCACTCAGTTATGTCACCGTTACTCCGACGGACCCAGCGCTTTACGGAATTTACAAGTGCATTGCCACCAACAAACTAGGTGAAGCGGAACACATCATTCAGTTGAGGCAAGCTTTCCCACCAGCAGCTGTTGTGCAGGTTAGTGATCCGTAGCCAAAGCTACATAATGTTCTTTACTGATTTTGATAAATTCAATTCTAATGATGTTATTTTCCAGGCTCGTCAAGAAACAATAACAGCAACCTCAGTGTCGTTCAACATTGTCGGTCCATCGGAAGACATGGGACCACCAATTCTCGCGTATACAGCACAATATAAAGAAAACGGAAATTATGACTGGAACCTTGCTATGAACCGGACTTGGTCTATAAATTCTCCATACATTGTTGAAAATTTAAAACCTATGTATCAATATGACTTTAGATTTGCAGCTGTTAACAGAGTTGGGGCTGGACCTTGGGGAGCTCCTCTAATGGTTATTATGCCTAGAAGGTAAATTTATGAATTAAATGGTAAATCAAATTTAATTACTTTTACCAGTTATTTGGAATAATCAATTACTTTGGTATAATTCTATTCCAGATCTCCACCAGAGCTACCAAAATGGAGAGATGATACTCTTAGTTCAGAATCTCTAATACACGGAAAGTACGCAGACAGATTTGAGCTGCAATGGCGGGTACCTGCTCATAATGGTGAACCAATCGACATGTATGAAGTCACTCACTGTCCTGTAAGTATTTTTACAACCTTGCAAGGGATTTTGTGGTAGTAAAATAGGATATAAATTTTAATATTCTTTTGTTTGAATATAATAGGTGCTGAAAGTAAGTGGTGAATGGCGAGTTGCAGCAGAATCTCAATGTGTTGTTGAAGAACTAAAGTATGAAGCGATTGCGTATGAAGTGCGTGGTTTGCAGCCTGACACCCGATACCGAATGCACGTGCGAGCCCACAACGTTCTGGGCTACTCTTTGCCGGCCCAGCTTTACGTACAAACTGCCCTCGGTGAGTACAATAAAGAAAGTAATGAAGTCCCGTTCCACGCTGGATTCTACGACGTCTATACTGCTCCAAATCCTCTGAACCGAACATCAAAAATAACCGCTTCTCTCCTTACTTTGTTTGTTCTTTTGTATTATATTCTGTGAGATGTTTATGTTTAGTAGTTATACATTTGTATTACTTTTATGTACATCGATGTTTCAGACTTCTGCACATTTACATTTCAGTGGTAGTTATTATAATTTAATTTGTAAATTTTATTCATTTTATCACGTCAATTGCTAATTTTTACTTTTGGTTTAGTCATCTTACACCAAACCTTGCCTTCATTAGGTAGACTTTGACTGAATTGAACTGAAGTAGGTACAAGTGAAATAATTTCAAATGTTCAAATGAATTGTGATGTGTGTGTTTTGTGGCTATTTTATGTTTGGCATGTAATTAATGAGTTTAGTTTTAGTAGTATAATTTTTAAGCTTTCATAATTTCTTATATAATTAATTTATCTTTTGTATGAGTTTAGTTATACATTATAATTACATCTTCAAGTTCAACGATTTTATATTTTGTTGGTGTTAATTTTTCAATGGTAAGTTTTACGTTTCAATTTATAGTTGTATATTTTTTTTGTCATGTGAATTGTGCATATTTATCATAACAAATATTTTCTAGGTAACCCAAATGGAAGTCCGACCTCTTTAAGATGGGCTCAAACCAATATGGATTTTTTAACTACAATAATAAGCATAATAAGCATGATATATATAATTTAAATGATAAAAATAAACAGTTAAACTAACTTTTAAAATTTGTATACAGATTTGTAGAAAAAAATAATCATTCTAAAAACGACTGTCGTTCTTAGGATAGTAATAATCATAATTGTTGTGATAAATTAGATGTTGTAAGACTGCCACTTGGTTAAAATTTTAAATTCTGATATCAAGGCTAAAATCAGTAGGTACGTGTTTTTATTTCACGTTGAGAATATTTTAAATTGTGTGGCGAAATAAGATCACTTTTATAATAACACTTGCAAAATATAGAATCGTTAAATATTTATTGTTATATTTTAACTTTCACGTACTTTTGCATATAAATTTAATCTGTAGTATACTTTTGTAAAATCACTAGTTATAAGTATAGGTTTTAGTAAAATTTGCCAAAGCTAAGGCATTCGTTCGTATCTTTTAAAGTTTCATAGAATATTATACAACAATTGTCTACGAATTTTTGACGACAATTTTGTCCTGTTTTTATAAGATCTAGCCTAAAATACTTTTAAGGAGTGGTTAGGGTAGTGAAAGGAAATCGTCCAACTTAAAGTGGTCGTCATTTTGAAGAGTTGAAATAATTTTATGTAGATAGCGAAGATTTCTATAAAAAGAGTAAAAAGTATGAATGTGATCTGTTTGTTAAACGAGGCAAAATGACCAATTTGAAATGTAATAAATGATGTTTTGAAAAGGGCTTAGTTGTTTGAAGTGAAGTTAAATTAACCAATCGTCAAGTTGGGTTTAAATGAAGATTATGTTGAATTAATTTAAACGGAAAATGTTAAACAAAAACGATAAAATCTTCATTCAATTCCAAGAAATAAAGAATATCCCGACAGCAACCATTGTCCTTCTTTTTATATTTTTGTTATATTTGAATGAGAATCCCAAAGAAAGCTGTCAAGATGCTAACCAAGAGATCCATGTTCTTTTGTTATCGATCGTGTCAAGTGTGTTTGTGTCACCCTGACCGACATCTGGGTAAATATATTTTATATTAATACTCTCCTATAGTAAACCTGCTGTATCCCTAGTTTCCTTGGAATGAACTAATTTATGCATGGAACCTATTTAACGCTAGTTTGTGTACACCGAAATCAACTGTTAAAAACCACTCTTCCTACTAGCATGGTCAAAAAAGTGTATTTATTTATATAAAACGTATCTCATTAATGTCAGTGTGAATACATTATAATTATATGAAACGTATTGCAAAATCTCACAAGAGGGCATATATGATATTCCATATTGAACGAATGCAATCATTAATAAACTAGCAAATGCAACGTTGAAAAACTCTAAGACCTTACTAATTATCTCGAAAGTTAGCATGAAACTGTTTTTAAGGTGTACTTTTTACCATGGGGAACGGGTATGAAGTTTCGGAAAGCAGTCGTTTAGTCTATTATTTTTTCAAATTGTAGCAATGAAGGATGTTGTCGTTTACATTTTTCATATTTCAGATGTTTTATTCATTGATATTAATGAGATACTTCGTTTAATGTACGTCATCTCCCCGATATTGAGTGACTTATTGATTTTATACATCTTTTTTAGTATTACTGATTTGTGATACTCAGATTTTAAGAGGTCAATGTCATGTGATATTTTGTTTTATTTGAATGAAAAATCAAACCAATTAGTTTCCATGATAAAAAATATTTTGTGTACAAGGGCTCTGTGTAATCCATAGCATGAAGACATAGATAGGATCCATTTGTGTCACACCATAGACCATAGTTTTATTAAATTATATTTATTATCTGGTTGTAGACCTATCATTAGAATATAGTCACCTAAATTCATGTTTGTTGTTTGAAACGCTTGATTACGTTCGTTTCATAATTATCCTCGATTTGAGTTTTACGAGTCTTAGATTAACTAATTTAAATATTCCAACATTTTCAGACAGCAAATTCTATAACAGAATTCCTAAGTATTCAAAATGAAATTTAGTTATATTATTTATTTAAGGTGATGGTTCAAATATTCGTTTACGGTTTATACCTACTATATTTGATAGGTATTTATTTATATTATTAAAAATATTAATTTTTCTTAAGATCGATATTGCTTCGAAATTAAATGTGACTTCTTATCGTTAGAACATTTTAAGGTAATCAATCATTTTGTGAGTTAAGATATTCTTTAAACCTTTACCTTAAAATGATAAAAGGCGATAAAAAGTCATAGAAATAGACTCTGGAATACTTTGTTATGGGGTTTGAACATTTATTTTCCATTAATTGACATTATTTGGAATGTTTGCATCTTGACAACTTTTGTTTAGTATCTGAATAAGGTTGCTGCTCTACTATGCATCATTCATCGCTATCATTTCTCATCTATGATCATTGTTTCATTTCATTCAAACCCCATTTCATTCAGGTGGAGAGCTTTCTACTCCAAATTTTTATATCAAGTCGTCGTCGTATTTCAAAGGTGTGACGGTACTATCGGTGATTGGGTGCACGTTTTATTGAACTGAAAGCACTCTTGCTGTCACCACTAAGATTGTAATGAATGAACAAATGCTTGCAATAACTGAACTGTTTCTTACTACTGCACTGTCTTCAAGCACAAGCATCGTTGCATTTGTTACAATCCCCACTATCGCGTCATCTAACATATTATTATCCAGCTTTGCAACATGATACGTAAAACTAACTGTATCAAGAGCAGTAAACCTTTCTACCGACAAGATTTACATTCTTATAGTTTTCTTTCAGTAGTAAAATAGTTCAAATAAAAAGTAATTAGTATTGAGTCTACTGCTCTTATGAAGTTCAGGTAAGAACATTTTTTAATGAATTTAATATCTGCAGGTGTGGGACGAACTGATTTTGCTCCGCAACAACTTCTGTCGAATGGTGCCATAATAGGAGTGGCATTGGCAGGAGTGTTCATCTGTCTCATCGTAGTGGATCTCATCCTGTTCTGCTTCAGGCGGCAGGGCGTAATTGCCACCCTTTGCGGAAGGCGAAGCAAGAAGCATAGCGACGACGAAGCTAAGCTTGGAAGGTATATATTTATTGTATTTTGCAAAGCTTTATGTGTTTCAAACATTATCATTAATATAACAGTTATTGAAATCATACTTAATGTCTCAAATATCGTAATCACCTGATAGCACATCATCGACAATATTAATTGTGTGTTTAAAACTACTTACATTCAAGTATTTATTTAGTTTATGTTTCTCCCTTGTATCAAACATGTCGTGCCGTTTCTTTTGAATGTCCGTACTGAATGTTAGTGTCGATGAGAGATGTTTCTGCCCGCTAGTCTGTACGGTTGGCGCTTCCCGCTCCCTTATTGCAGCACGAAGCCGCGTGCGCCGCCCTCCCCCGCGCCTCTGCCACCACCCGTGAAGCTCGTGCCGACTCCGACGTAAGGCACCACACCCTTGAGTTTGCCTGCATGCTTTGTTTGTGCGGTTGCTCTGGCACGGCCCTCGTGAAATATAAGGCAAAGCAGGTGAAGTGGCTTCGCTAGGGCCGGCCAACTTGTAAATATTAATTTTAAAGCGTGCTTCGCGTGCCTTCTGTAAATACATTTGGATCGTGAAAACAAATAAGCAAAGCTTTTATTTCTAGAAAGTTCTTTGAAAACTGTAGTTTGAAATAATGAGTGTCGTTGAAGAAAAGTATACAGTCGAGCGCATGTATTGCAATATAATTGGAAGTAATTTGAATCGTCATATATGACTTTCGCGTTTAAAAGCTGCGATGTGATTTTCTTTGAATGTTTTGTGCGAGTTGTTAACTGGAACATCTCTTTCGACTATTTTAATTTAAATGTTTGTTTGTTTATCCATTTATTTTAATATATCACTTATGCAAGTCAATTTTCACTTATAACCTCTAATACCATAATAAAACATCCTTGCACAAACCACTAACAGAATTATTGTCTTTTCCCACGCTGCCGCCTCATTCCGGTCACAATCTAGCTATGTACCTACTACGCCAGTGTAAGAATTATCACAATATAATTTTCTATCCTTTTCAAGTTAATGTAGAGATCCAGTGAAGTAAAACAAGTAAACTTATAATTACACATATAAAACATAAATATATTTATGTGTCTGTCAAATACATCAATTAGCCACTTAGTACTGAATTTCTATATTGACAACAACAGATTTTTTACAACTGCATATATTAAAATAAAATCTTTCTGCATCGATTGGTTTGCTCGCCTTGTGTGTTGCTTAGATTGTGTTTTGTCCAAAGCAATTCAACCTATACAACGTGTAACCCAAAAACGCAAAGTCTCAGACAGGTAAACCCAACTGGTGTTTGTATTTTATGTTTCCCTAATAAGTTTGATACTTACTACGAACACACTCTGAGCTACGGAGTATTACGCGGCAATGTTTATTAAAATGTTTAGTGGATTTTACTCGTGATTCTGAACAAAATTATTCTCAGGTTTTGTGTTATACGTTGTAAATTCTACTGGAAAGACGATTTGTTGCCTCTAGAAACATATGGATGTGGACCGTAAACTGAATCCAGAATCCGCCTGTAATAGTTCATGTTGCAATATTTCGGGTAACAATTGTAGATTGTGTTTGTGTTACATAACGAAGGTTTGCATTTCCTAAGGTGCTTATCAAATTAATTTTAAAAGTATGAATTAAAATGGAATGTAAAATATTTTCATTATTTTATTTTAAAGTACTTTTCTGGTTTATTTAGCAGTAGGTGAATCTACTTAAATGGTGATTGGAGTGGTAGTAAAGTGTATGGTTTTTGTAAATAAGTAGATATATAATTAGCTGTGAATACGCTTCAATTCTTTGCGTAAAATTTGATATTCTAAATGTAAACTTTACTCCCAGGGATGAAAAGGAACCTCTCAAGGACACAGGAGATGAGGCGATGAAGAGAAACTCATCAATCGAGTTTGACGGCCGGCGGGTGTACGCCACAAGCGGACCGATCATCGGCAAGAATTCTGCCGTCTAAACAAATATCTATTCTCAACACGTGAAAGACTAAAATATTCATGAGCAAATGTATTTATTCATACTGGATGTTAAACGAGTATAACGCTTGTGTAATTGTGATGCGCGACCAGTATTTGAAACTGCCAAAAGACGAATTGTTACTCTTATCGTTAAGTGTATAACCAGCTTTACTGTCCTTTCTATGACTTATTTCATCACTATAAACTGTTTTATGATTGTAATCACAACTTGTTTTGTGTACATTTGTAAGCTTGATATTTAATGGATGTCCTACTGTTGCTTCTTGAGGTACAAAGTGTGCCTTCTAGTATCTAAAATAATGACTTTTATCAACTTTTGTAAAATCAATATTTAGATCTGTTGAACCCACCTAGCTAGAGTGATGTCTTATTTTCTTACATTCTCAACCATTTTACGTACAAGGTTAGAGATATTAGTCTAATACTGAGGTTGATTAAAATCTAGTTGATATAAGTCATTTTATATTTTATCTACTTCTTAAATGAGGGTATTATTATGTAGGTTAGTGTATATAGGTACGTACTTTATATAGGAATTGTCTACAATTACGTCACAAAAACTTTCTCATTAGGTTATTTATTAAATATCTGCCTATTTCATACTAAATTTACTCATGACAACAAAATATTAGAGCTTGGAGTCAAATTGACTCCTTTAATGACCAAATAAGATATCACATCAAAGCCCATGTAAATAGTATTAACGACCAACTTTTTTTTACCATACATTACTAGATTAATGTTAGGTTTGATTCTTTTAAGCTTTTTGTAGTGAATGTACACATGAAAAAACAATTTTCACATAATCAAAAACAAATGTGCTCCCTCTCCAATTATTAAGTGTTTTGGTCTGAGGGAGAATCTTTTAAAATTCATAAGTGTATATTTACCATAAAAAGTTTACAAATGAGCCTTAAAAAGTCACTCTCTACAATAAATTACTGTGAGATTTTGTACATACTACTTAAGAATCTATGTAAATACATATGTGTAACTCTTCATTTAGATATAGATATACAATTTCATATACTAGAGCAAAGCAGGGGAGTATAATTATGACATCACAAATAAAAATGTTGTCAAAAATTGCTCTGCTAAATGAAATATTAGCCTAGTTAGTCCTCTTAGGGTGCTTTTTGCACTGAGGTGGTGAAACGCAGCGAAGACATGAAATAAGACCACGTCACAGAATAAAGTAATAGGACTATCATACAAAAACCGGACACTCTCCGCCCCCCTTGCAATCAACCCCGTATCCCCGAGCGCACCTGTCCGCGAGATTCTCGTGGTCCTTATGAGTGTCTTTTGTACTGAATATGGTTCAGATTCAGATAATTTTATTCAATGTAGATTCTTTACAGAATACTTTTTAGAATACAATGCAAATAGAGCGAGTCTACGCCGTGCAAGCCTACGCGACCTTCCAATTTCAAATTTCAAAATCACGGTCGATGTATGTACCACGTGACTAAGATGACGATATCAAGCACTCCGATTCTTGTATCATAAATACATGCCAGTAGATGCACGATTGGTGCTCTTAAAAGGGCTCCGTGTCACAGGGCTTATGCCTCTTTTGTACTTTTTTTGTCGCTTTATAGTTCAGGAAACTTATACTTTTAAATTTCAAATTTAGAACACACGAAAATGGGGACACTGGACAATGACCGAAGCTCCGATCAGTAAATTGCAAGTCTCCGCTACGCCTCGCTTCAGTAAAAACGCACCCTTATACAAAAGCTTGCTACCTATTTTAAATTATAAAGCTTCCTAAATATTGTTTTAAAACCTTTGTTTTTAAATTTTCGATCAATTATTATAAAGTTAGAGCTAAGAGAATTACCTCATAGCGATTTATTTTAAAATCTACGAAATATGCAATGCCTCTTAAATACACCGTAAGTTTTCAATGGTTTTGCTCCCGAAGACCAAGGTTGTTTTAAAATGCAATTTTCTACTTCGTTTGTTCATTTTTTTTTATTTTGATTTCTAACAAACTAACAAACGAACACATCGAATACGAAAGAACACAACCAAACAGACAGATTTATACAGGGTGTAAGAGACGGTGTACCGAAAACTGAAACTGAGTGATTATACTAACGGAAACAAGCAAATTTACCGAAAGAAAAAAAAACTTACTCTAAAAATTTTTTTTACTCCATATACTAAAATAGGCACGTGACCAACTCATTCTTTATTCCCATACAGTATATCTTCGGGAATACCTATTGCTTATTTTTTAATGAGTAGAATCACTGGACTTCGGAAGCGAAACCACGTAAAATTCACATTGTATTGTGACGTTTCCACAACATAGTATAATTTATACAACGTGTAATGAAAAGGTGTAATAATACGGAAGGGTGAGAATCTGCCCATGAAACTGAACAACTTTTCCCAAGGAACATAGGAAGTAATTCGAAAAACCAAATTTGACCTTCCATACAAAATGGGCTATCAGCTGATGCCGTTTCTATGAAAGGTCAAAAATTTATTTCGTCCCATGACCTAATGTTTTTTTGTGAATATTGTTCAGTTTCATGAACAGATTAACAACCTTACGTTTTATCACAACTTTCCGTTATACGCTGTATATGAATCGAATAAGCGAATTTTATTTTTTACTCTACCTAAGTACTGTTAATTTTAATTAGATTTTTAATTTATTATAGATGCAAAAGTGTTTTCGTTAGAACTTTTTTTAAGAGAATGAATGGAGAAAGTAAAGTACCTATGTTTAAATAGGAAAACAGAATAAATGGGTATACCAAGTGAAGAAAAATAGTAAATAATTGTATTTTTTTACAAACGTTTAGGCAACTTGAAGATGCTTTTCCGAGATAAAATCCAAAACTTTCACTTAATTATTATTTTAACAATAAAGCATTGAGTCAGAATTGCTCAAAAATCAACTGAACTTTAGATTAAGCGCAGCTTATACGTCAAAATAAATATTAAGATTGTATGTCTGCCTGTCAGCTTGTCTATATGAAATACGAAGCGAAATCATGAACGTCTTCATGATCAAAAAGCGCATTTTTTAAATAAATGTTTTTAAACAATTTTTTGTTTTATTTTTGACAGATTTATAAATAGTAGGGTAACCAAAAATTGAGTTTCGAACACAATGTTTACGCATCATTAATATTAATTTGCTATAACAAAGCTGTTAGTTAGGATAGGGACGCCCAAAAAATTTGTCGACAAAGGAATGAAAAAGCTTGATTTATTCTCGTTAGTAGTATAGAAAGAAGCATAGATACGAATTGTGCACGCTTTTTAATCAGCAGCGGGTGTTATTACAATGTAATCTTTTGTGAGGGGTTGCGTTGAGGCCATATTTGGGCCCGCAGCTTTTTGAACAATAGGACAAATGTTGTGCAACAACACTTATAGGCGTATTAGTTGTGAACAGTGCTGTACTTTTCACTGTTGTCGATGGTAAAAGTTGGTATAGGGTATATGATAAAAATTGAATTCAAAAATTATGTAACACCAACATAATAAATTTTTAGATTGGTTACTTACTGCTATTCGGTGTTTTTAATGTGTTGCTTCCCATGAAACTGAACAACTTTTCCCAAGGAATATAGGTCAACATAAGAAAAAAAATGTTCGAGCTCCCGTACAAAAAGTGCATTTTGCATTTTTGTATTTTTTTAAATTTCTTAGTTTTCAAGTTATGATGAAAAATGTCAAAAAAAATACCATTCCCCCCCCCCCCCCCTTATCTCCGAAGTTTGAGTAAGGAAAAATCTGAATTAATTACAGTTGACAGAGGTTTATGTAAACTTTACAGCAAAAATAAAACGATCTTTCTAAGTGGCACAGTTTTTCAGAAATCTGCAAAAAACCTTTACAAACAAATTTAGTTTTGCGGTCCTGAAAATGGACTTTATTGCTTCCAAAAATACTATAGGTATATCGGAACCCTCGGCGCGCGAGTCAGACTCGCACTTGACCGGTTCTTTTTCTTATTTCACCTATGCTCCTTGGGAAAAGCTTTTCAGTTTCATGGACAGAACCTCCGGACTGATAAAAAAAATAAAAATGTTGTTTAAATTAGGATTTATGTTACAAAAGTAGGGGTTAGGTTTGCACTGCCTCGAAATTTTCATCGAATTTAATGTGTGAAACCAAAGTAGTATGCGGGAATGAAATTTCTCTAACCGTGATCCACTCACTTGCAGATAAGATGAGTGCCTGGCTTCAATGTCACTGGGGCGTCGTCATGTTCAAAGGCTCCTTCACAAATCGTGTCAAGCGGTCTCCAATGGATACCGCACTAGAGTCGATTTTGTGCTTAAGAGCAGCTTTGTGGCTTTCCAGACAGAACTTCAAAGACAAAAATCTTACGTCCCAACTTGTTTTTCTTAAGGTTGACCCAAAATTTTACCGAAATGCAAATTATTAATCAATCATTTTAAGAATGTATTAAAATAGCCTTGAGTTACAAATAGCAAACTTGAGGTAAAAAAACGTTATTTAATTATTTATTTTAACACTATAATTATGTAACAGGTCATGCTTAGATTCCTAACGTAATATAAATATAATATTATCAACAATCCATTAAAAGCCTGTGTACGGATGAATCACGAATCAGTCTTCGTGTGTTTTCGATAGATATGTTACTCCGATACAACACAGCACTATTAAAAGTTCTATATAGAGCGCAGTCAATCGGTGTGGTTTAATACATTTTCGGAGCGGACGCAACAATGACACACCCTACAGCGAGCAAAATTAATGCGTATTCCAGTGACCACGAACACAGTAAGTATTAAGACAACTTTAAATAATATGTACTCACCTAGCATTGAGAGAAAAATTTGGAAACAACCCCTGTGTCTATAAACTCAGTTGTTTTCGAAGAATTATATCTGTGGTAGGACGATTGTAAAATCAGCCATATCGTTGGCTGATAGTAAACCGAGAAATAAGATATGAAACAACAAGCTGAAACTTTCATCCTTAAAAAAACCTGTCAAAACTTTGGACCGTTACTCTCAAGAACATCGCACGCACATCACATTGCCACCCTACAATAAGCTCTTATTGGTTATTGAGCGCAACAATTAGGGTTGGCCACGCGTCCGAGCTTACAACTACGACCGAGCCAGACAGCTCCCTTTAAATAATTACCCAGTAGCAGATGATACGGATTACCGCTAAATAGAACACACCCTACCAAAACTTGCCGTATAATAGCAAAATGTAGGCCGACGGGTAACTTACGTCATCGATACGATGCGTGCAGTAGAACAGTATGAGCCGTAAAAAACACACCCCTTATGTTTTAGATTGACCGCTTTGAATTAGAGCTGCCAAGTAAAAATATGACAGGGTCTAACATATCGCCACGCAAGGCATGGAGAATGGTTAACAGTATGGTTGATGTTCTTATATAAAATTAAATCAAGGTGTAACTAAAAGGTTACAGCGAGTCTGAAATGTGTGAATCAGCCCATAAAACTGGACAACTTTTCCTAAAGAACATAGGCCAAAAAAAAATCTTCTACCTAAATAGAAGAAAAGAATATATCTCTTATGTAGTTTCTATTGATCGATATATCTACGATTTCTTTCTGCTCACTTTAGCCAGAGTTTGATCGGGATAATTTTAATATCTGCGTAAGTAAATGTCGTTAGAAGGTCCTACTGCCTCATGCCGGATCGAAGTTACAACTACCAAACTGAAGCTAAAACTCATACCATTACTCTTAAATTTTTATTATACCCTAGAATACACACAGTTATAAATATTTTGTGCTCTTTGTAATCTCCGTCATAGAATAAATTATCGCCGTTAAAGTTGCGTTCACATTCAAAAATACTACGTAGGTATCATCATCCTATCGAGAGGGTCGTTAAATCGATGACCGACCTCACCAACTCTGACACCAAATTTGTTGAACCGCCCAAGGCCGTTAAAGCCGCAATCACACCTTCCTAAATTCAAAGACTAATTCGGCATACACTGCTGGGCGGCTTGGTTCTGCCAATATCCTTAGTTCAACGAGCAACGTATGCCGTACTAGTTTCTGATTAAGGAAGGTGTGATAGAGGCAACCTAACGACAGTAGACCTAACTACCGTTGACAGTAGTCGGGATCAACAGATTCATCTTACTTCTTGGAAAATCTGGTGATTCATCCTGCAATCTCCTAACCAAACTGGAGAAATCATACAAAGTGAATTACGTTTGACTGTCTCCCCACCGGGAATTAAACCCAGAACCTCCGGAACGAGAGCCGAACACTCTAATCTAACCACTAGACCTCGCCATTATATGACTTTGGCTGCAAAGTCTAAACTAAGTATGAGGATAGGTACGGAATTACTCATGCAACGTGTAACGTAATAATTATCTCTATTTCACACACATATATACACACACCCACACACACATACACAAATACATACATTCTTTTTTAATGTTAAGTACTTTAGTTAAGATGAAAGAAAATTAGTTTAGTTTAATACTTAATACATTTTGCTTTATATCTGGATAGGGAAGAGCGCAGTCTCCTAATATAGGCATTGCAATGCTTAACTGGAGACTCCAGTCATTTGTTAGAATGTGCAACTTTTTAAGAAATAAAGATTTTTAATTTTTAATTAAAATTTTTTAATAATTAAAAAAGCCGTTTAATATGCACTCACCTTTCTCCAAGTATTAAATTTTAATAATTATACAGGCAACACTACCCCTAGTTACTTTAGCTAGACTTGCCAAATGGATCACGGTCTATCAATTTAGTGGAATATTGACACGGCAATAGGTTATCGGGGTTATCCATCAATCTGCCACCCTCGTCGGGGTGATAAAATAACCTAGATGTATGTTAAAGCTGGGAAGGAACAGCACAGGAACAGCCATCTGTCTTATAGGAAAAGCTTACATAACAAAAGGTTGACCTATAGGTCCTGTGTCTGTTAGGTACACGTTAGGTACGTATACCACAGATTTTGATAGGTACATACGAACTTAGTTATTTATTTATTTTTTTACTCATGTAAAATTAAACAAACATTGATTTAAAAAAACCGGTCAAGTGCGAGTCGGACTCGCGCGCCGAGGGTTCCGATATACCTATAGTATTTTTGGAAGCAATAAAGTCCATTTTCAGGACCGCAAAACTAAATTTGTTTGAAAAGGTTTTTTGCTTATTTTTGCTGTAAAGTTTACATAAACCTCTGTCAACTGTAATTAATTAAAATTTTTCCTTACTCAAACTTCGGTGATAAGGGGGGAATGGTATTTTTTTTACATTTTTCATCATAACTTGAAAACTAAGAAACTTAAAAATACAAAAATATATTTTAAAATGTACAAGTAAAACCCTTTCATATGATACCCCACTCGACCTAGTAGCGACAATTTGAAAGTTGGCCCCCCCTGTTTTGGCCCCCTTTACATTAATAATCATTCTTTCATTATTTAAGAGCCATGCTCTTGTCGGTGTAGCTTTCTCAATCATACTTAAAAAAAAAAAACATGTGCAATTAAGTTGGGCAACTATATTCTAAAACTATTCCAAATTTCAGGTCGATAGCATGTGTGGTTGCTGAGATATAGAGGTGTGACAGACAGACGGACAGACAGACAGACAGAGCGGCACCATAAGGGTTCCTTTTTTTACCATTTTGGTATCGGAACCCTAAAAACGACAAAACAGGTTATTTAAAAAAAAATACTTGTAAGAAAAAATGGTGATTCGCAAAACGAATAAGTGACTAACACATGGGAAGTTGAATTTATTTTGTGTGTTATTAACTAAGTCGTATAACGAAAGTTGTTGCTTTGACCTCACTATTAATAAGTGGGCAAACGGATGTCAGGTAAAAAAAACATTGTATTGTTACTGAATCCTTAAACAATTAGCCACTAAAAGCTTTTTAATGAGCATTATGGCTTAATTAATTAATTGAAGCCTAGCCTAACAAAGGTGAACTAGATATTAGTTAAGGTATACATTACATTGAAATATGCTATCGACATATAATTTGCGTTGCTTTTGCCAAATATTAACCACTAAGTGCCACTAACAAACATGAAGTTCCTGAAGGTGGTGGTAGGTGGTAGAGCTTATGTGCAAAGTTCGTCTGCGTAAGTACCACCCTCTTGCCTATTATAATAGGATACTGTCGTGAAACAGTAGTATTAGTATTTATTTGTACTAGTTGTACTTCGGTATTAAAGGTGACAGGAGAAATTCCATCTTAGTTCTTAAGAACCTTAAGGTAGGCAACGCATTTTTTGTCTTAGTGAGAAAGACAGGACGCCACGGGTGGTGGTGATGGTGACCACTTACCAGCAGATGATCTGTTAGGAAAATGTTAAAAGCTTGAAGACTATTACTATTTTAGAGAACAAAACAACAGTTTTGTTGGATTTTTAGAAATCACAACTTCATAAAAATTTTAATTTGCTACAATTCGTAAGTGCCGTAAAAATATTTTTGCGTATTTACAAAGCCGTAGTACAGACTTCCTGCAAATTAGCTTCCAGATTGAACAGGTTTTACACGTTTTTTTTTTGTTTAATATCTTTATACAGCCTATTAGGGTTCTGCCTGTCACACCTGTATATTTCAGCAACCACTAAATGCTATCAACTTAAATAAAATTCGGAGTAGTTTAAGAATATGATTGCTTTACTTTACTTCAATTGAAAGTCTTATAAAAATGTTATTATTGTTAAGGGGCCCAAATGGATAATTCAAAATTTTATATTGTCATTACTGGATCGAGTGGGGTAACATATAAAAGGGCTTCACTTGTACATTCCAAAATAGATTTTTAATTATTTGAAGACTTAATTTTCAAGTTATGTTTAAAAATTAAAAAAAAAAGCCATTCCCCCCCCCTTATCTTCAAAGTGTGCGAAAGAAAATATTAGAAGTTTAAGTAAACATTGGAAAAAAAACTAATAGATAAGTATCACCGTTTTTTAGAAATCTACAAAAACCTTTATAAACAAATTTAGTTTTGCGTTCCTAAAAATTAACAATAATTGCATCTAAAAATACTATAGGTATATCGGAACCCTCGGCGCGCGAGTCCGACTCTTGACGGTTTTTTTTATCACCCCGGAAATTTTAGAAGGTGGTTCTTTCCATGAAACTGAACAACTTTTCCGAAATAACATAGGTCGAAATACGAAAAAAATATTTCGACTTCTCCTGACCAAAGAAAATGTTCTTCGGTCCCGGATATTTTAAGAGAAGGCTCTTAAAATATCCGGGGTGTTAAAAAATAACCCTATATACAAGGTTATTTTTTGGACCTGATATGCGTATGCCCACCTTATTACAGAGGTCAAAAGCAACAACTTTTGTTCTACGACTTTGCTAACAACGCACGAAAAATTTTCAACTTCCCATACAAAATGGGTCGGTCACTTTAGTATGGGGAGTTTAGTGTCGGGAGAAAAGTTGTTGCTTTTGACCTCTGTAATAAGGTGGGCATACGCATATCAGGTCCAAAAACCTTGTATAAAGAGCTATTAGGGATCTTGGTCAGTGAATTATCTTCTAGTCAGTTTTTCTCTCCACCAGATGCTTTGATAGGACACGACATTTAGATTCTCATTGACTTGGTCAAAGCAATAAATAAGTCAAAGTAATAAAATGAATAAATAAATCAAATTATTTAACTATGGAAAATTAATAATAAAACATTGTTTTTTTTTTAAATTTAGGTCTATAAAGATTAAAAATAATTTTAGATAAATAGTACGTAACATAAAATATTATTTTTTAGTTAAAGAATCTTCCTCTCTCCTACTTTTGCTGTGCCTGACAGGGTCCATGATGTACCTATTTATTATATGAACACCTTGTAAATCTCATGGGATGCAATAAATGTATTGAGTATTGAGTATTTACTCTTTCTCACTTCCCTAAAAAGTTTCTTCCAATGATATTTCAGAAATTCTCGAAATAAGAATTTGACATTTGTTAAAATCCTGGGCGACGACAGAATTTCCTATTACAAAAGAAATAGAATATTGTAATACATTGAAGCGCACTACACGTCACAGAAAAATGTTGCACTCATCACTCAAAAAATATTGGATTTTTTACGGAGCTGACTTATTGCTCTACTCTGGGGGAGTCAGGGACTAGATAAGTACTATACGTAGCTGTGGCGTACTTATTTGTGAAAATTGATAAGTACATCGAACAATAAAACAAACAAACATAACTTTCCTGCATGCAAAGGTTGTCTGGAAGAGATCGCTCCTAGCGATAAGACCGCCTTTGTCACCCTAGATTTAAGAGTCTCCTTTTATTGTTAATGTGTTTTGTGTGTGACAATAAAGTATTTATCTATCTATCTAAAATGACTACGTAGTAACTAATAGAAAAGTACACAAGTACAAAAAAAATGGGGCATTTGATAGAAATTTGTAAATAATTATTATCACTCTGTTTTAAAAATAAAAAACTCTACAACGTCACTACGAATAAATTAATTACCTAAATATTACGACGACTTCATGTCATATCATTATCATTGGGTTTCGTAGTCAACTACGAACCTTTATAGCTTCGCCATGTCCGTTGGTCTGTCCGCGGCTTTGCTCAGTGTCCCTTAGTACTAGAACGCTGTTATTTGGTATAGATATACATACATATAAGTCACGCCGACAAAGTGGTATAATAAGATCTTGAAAAAACATTTTTTTACGGTACCTCCCGTATCATGATGATTTTTTTTTCTCGTCGACCCCATATTGTGGGACGTCGTTAGATGGGTCTTTTAAAAATATTGTGAGTATTCTAAGAAAGTTTCTTGGGATCTTTTAAGGAGTTTAAGCAAGGTTTAGGGCTATGCTCGGAGTCTCTCTGCGAGATCGAATCAGAAATGAGGAGATCCGCAGAACAACAAAAGTAACTGACATAGCCCTGAGAGTCGCAAAATTAAAGTGGCAGTGGGCAGGGCACATCGCAAGAAGAACCGATGGCCGATGGGGCGTAAGGGTTCTAGAGTGGCGACCACGTACCGGAAGACGAAGCGTTGGCAGGCCCCCCACAAGGTGGACCGACGATCTGGTCAAGGTCGCGGGAAGCCGCTGAATGCGAGCAGCGCAGGACCGGTCGCTATGGAGATCTTTAGGGGAGGCCTATGTCCAGCAGTGGACGTCGTTCGGCTGATATGATGAAGGAAGGTTTAGCTTGCCTTCCGAAGCACTAAAACTCTCTTATTGTTATGCCACTAGTAGTCGCTCATCCGGTTTCTGCCTAAGGCCACAGTTGCTTAACTTTTGTGATCGGAAAGGAACAGCAACTAGCAATGTAATACAAGTTGATTTAAAACCGATAAGTATAACGAGCTTTTGAACAACTAAACGAGTGTCCAAGTTTGCCACTAATTCGGCTGCCGACAGGAAGCTAGCGAGCACCGCTGTCAAAACCTCAAGTAAACTTCAAAATTCACTTGGAATTACATATCCTATAAATTCTGATTATAAATGATAATAGGTAGATAGAATACAAAGTTGGGAACTCAAGGTGGCGGGATTTAGAGGTAAGTTTTACGAAAGCGCGCTAGATTGACTTTACCTTTTATACCGATTTAATGTGGTATATGTATAAAATTAAATGTGCTTAATTTGACTTGTCGTTGATTGTTACATCCCTTTGCGTGGTAGGGAAAATTATAGATTAGTTCTGTCTGGGTTTGACTGCTGATCTATGAAAACGTATTCCTCAATGTGTACAGGTTGTATTCAGTGACAATCACATATTACGTAGTATGCCGGTTAGAGTAGGAGCAAACTATTAGATTTTTTTTTGTATTTTGTTACGGTCAACAGCACGTCAGTGGAAGCAATTGCAACTCTATTTCCATGCTATGAAGTCCAAAGTGTTTTGACTGATTTGCTGTTGGGTGTAAATACAGTCGTCACAGTCGCGGGTTTATCGCTGTATCGAATGCGCCGGCACGGCACGCCGTTGTTTTCAATTTGGGTTCGTCAATTAGAGTAACATCATAATCCGGCCCTCTGTTTGCACGGTTAAGGGCTAGGGACAGTATTACCAGCCCAGAGCGCTGCGCTACAAAGGTTGCGGCTATGTCGCGGGTTATGGATTTTTGAGAAACATTCTCAGGAAATCTTACAACCATTCATAGTTTGCCACAGAAAATTTATGAAAATTTAATGTAATTTTTCTTACAGGCCAGCCACCTGGTGGTAAGACTGTTGAGCCACCACAGCTACAACTACTACTGTTTTATATGTGTTTTTTTTACACTGAAAATGAAGCAAAATCACTTTGCCCATTCTGAGAGTGTTCTATGTCACAAATGCATATCTCCTGAGACGGATTTTGCACTAAAGCCCTTTTATCTGGAAAATATCTACTGCGAAATCCTGATTTTAACAATCGTGAATAATTAAACAAATAATTTGGTGTAAGCAAGAGATCTTTAGGGGAGGCCTATGTCCTAAAGTGGACGTCTTTCGGCTGATATGATGAATTGTGTATTACAATTTAATGCACCAATCAAATAACACTTTACTAGTACCCAAAACAAACAGCAATAAAGAAAACCCATAGAGTTACACGACTTTTCCGCGCAAGCCCTGCGCGGATTTGACACCCGTTGCTCATATTAAGAAAAAACCAATGAGGTAAGAAGAGTTAAACATCGAAACTAATATACTTAAATAAATTTATAATTTTGTTTGTTTCATACACACCTTCAACATCTTCGTCAAAGATCATAAAACAATTTAATAATAACGATTAATAAAATACCGTTTTCGTGTTTATTACTGCGACACAGGTATTCAGTTTAAGCTGGGTTGGGCAGGAAGAGCAAACAGTGCGGCCGATTAGATTAATGTTCGGTATTCGTTGCAAGCCGAGGGTAGTTCGATAGCCGCTAATTTGTAGGGTAGAGTTCTGAGGGCAATGAATCGGCGTAAAAAGTATGGTTTCACCAGTACGCAAGCTTTCTTGATTACAGGGAAAGTAATTTTAACTTCTACGAGGTTTCAACACTTTACCTTTCTTGCAACTTTTATTCGACGACTTTAGAGTTTGACTTCTCGTACAATTACTTAAAATACGAAAAACGTAAAAGGTTTTGCCGCCTAATCAGTTAATAATTAATTTTCCTCTGAATTCTGCGTAACTGTTGAGCCACTCTTACACAAAGATTTCTTATAAATTGCCATTGGTTTGTATTATTATTTTCGAAGCCTGATGTGTTATACGTAAGAACATTCTTTGCATACTAAGTATATTGGATATTATTAGATTTGACATTTTGACATTATAAATTTAAGTTTGTTTTGACATACGTAGTAATTTAAAGTGAATTCTTGACATTGTGGTTTCATAGTTTATTATTATTATTATTTACATTTAATGACATTCTTTTGTAGAATTTTAATTTGATTCTGTTTGGTTGGTTTACATCTTATATTGTTTCATTACATAATATCACGCCTTGTTCCCGTCGGGGTAGGCAGAGACCACAGTTCTCCACATGCAACGATCTTGACATACTTCCCTTGCTTCCTGAACTTTCATCAATCCTTTCATACATTTGTAATATTTTATTTTATTGTAACATTCAAACAAAACTATGAATTGTTCTATACAATGATATGAATTGTACACACAGCAGCAAGCACGTAGAAACAAAACCAGTATACATTGAACCAGCACTACGTTACAAACGCACGAAACCAGAGACCCGCTCAAGGCGAAAGTGTTTCCATCGATTAGCGGCCGTGTGTACACACAGCCGCACATCAGTAGAAACACTTTTGGACTTTATGGCGTGGTATTAGAGTTGAAAAAGTTTCTACCGACAAGCGGTTGACCGTACCAAAGTCACTGGAGCAGATGTTATACAACCTGAATGTCACTGATTTTGTTCCCGAAGCCCAGTGATGATTTAACATTTAAGACTCTCCCGAAGGATACAGGTAAAATTTGACATATGACCCTTATGTCAATTTTCCATAGAGTTCCCGGAAAATGGAAAATTCATGAAAAATGTATTGCAATTTATGCGAAATTATGTCTTATCGCGTAAATAACTACATTTTCTTTTCGATTCCTGCGAATTTTGACATAGGGCTTGAGAGGTTAAATAATTTGGCGGTATTTTAGTTCATTAGGAGGAATCCGTCTAATAATTGATGAAAACAATCATTTTTCGAAAAAAAAATTACTTAATTTTTTTTAATCCTGCTTTAGTACTAAAGTTGTCATGTGATCGACTCATTTTGCATAGGAAGTTGTAAACTTTTTTCGAGTAAAAATGTTTTTCGTCAGGAAAGTTGCTTATTTTCAAGAGTAGATCACTGGGCTTTGGGAGCGAAACCAATGAATATTCACATTGTAGAGCGCTCTTTCTTTTCGAGCGCAAGGAAAAACGAGCTTAGGATTTGGATTGGGACCAAAATACTCCTTTTCACTTCTCATGCTCTGAAAGTGCCTCTTTGTGCAGAATTTTGTGCACTAGGGCAAAAAAGTAATCGCGGTGGTGTACGCGGGCCTGCTGCACCCCCCCCCCCCCCATGCGTCAACATATTCTTCACTAAAACAGGACAACTCATTCTTCAGTTACATTTAGAGAGTACTTTTACGTTTTATTTCCTCGCAATCAAAGTGAAAAGCAGAGTATATATAACTCGTCCACAAAACCATTTTATCCTCGACATTACTATCAGCCCTCGCCTTCGGCTCGGGCTGCTAAAAGTCTCGGAAAAATGGTTCGTTTTGTGCACTTGTTGTAAAATCTACTATTGGAATAGGTAAAAAATGTATGAAGCAGCTGAAGTTTTTTGCAGCAAATATTATTTTCATGGTAAAAGGTTTCAATATTTGCAGATTTTATCAACCCTCTAAATTACATGGGGTGTAAAGGACAGCTTTTCGAAAACTGAAGGGACATGATCAGTCAACGAAACTGAACAACTTGCAGTGATTGAAACTTTCAGGAAATAATGTCAACCAAGTTTATAATTTTATATGACGATATATTACATTTCTTTCATTTCCTGAAAGTTTCATTTTACTACCTGAAGGTAAGTAGTCACCACCGCCCACAGCGCCCTCTATGTTATTAGTAGCATAATTGACACTAACAAGACAGCTAAGCGAGTTCAGTTTCATTGACTGATCATGCTCTAAAAGCTGTCCCATACACCCGGTAAAATTAAATGTCGTTTTCTTTGAACCCAATAATATCCTTTTCGTTTCAGTTCTACAATAATTTTATTTTCTTCGGCTATCAAGGTTTTCTAAAAGCCAATAACTCGACTCCACAACTATAAAATCAGCATGACCAGACATTTTTCAAAGGGCTTACCAAGTTATGATAAGACACATGAAACATAGCGAATAAGTTTTGTCTATCATACATCGCGTTTTATCCTTCTCTATGTTAAGATTTGGCTAGAAATAACCAGCAGTGTAGCTTTAAATTACCACTGAACGAAATTGATAGTTCTCCCTCTAACTTGTAACAACCAACGATATTGGCAACCCCTGCACAGATGGTCAAGCGATTGACCGGTTTCTATGAACCGATTCAATCCCACCTAATACCAGATTTTCAACTGTTACCAACAGCTGTTGTTTGTAATGTTCCGTTTCATAATTGCAATGTGAAAAGTAGAGGAACGGACAGTGTAAGCAGTAGGGTAATAAGTTTAGAAGGTCACTGATATTATTTTCAATTATTGGGTAACAAAAATGGGCAGCGAAGAAGCTGGATGCAGTTGGTTTTCCACCAATAAAATTAGGTTGTAATTAGGTTAACGAAAGATTCAATACACAAAACATTTAAATTAATAGTGAAATTGACAGGTAGGAACAGTGTTCTGGAAGAAAGTTACTAGGTACGGTACATTTTTAGTTACTTAAATTATTACTTTAAAAAATGGTAAATGTTAGGGAAATCTGTCGAAATGGCGTGACTTCAACTTGGTACACTTTTTCACCCAGTGATTTTGTTAGACGCCCAGTGTAGTGAGTGATATAATAATAAAACATAAAGAACTTGGCGATAAGTGGACGTGGACGTGGAGTGGAGAGACAAAAAAGCTTTTTGGAGTAAAAAATGATTTTCTTCGTGAAAGTCACTGGGTTTCGGTAGCAAAACCAATGAAAATTCACGCTTGTAGATAGATAGATAAATGCTTTATTGCGCACATAACAAAAATATAACTAATTTTACAGGAAATCTTAAACATAATGTGAGCAAAGGCGGCCTTATCGCTACAAGCGATCTTTTAAAGGCAACCTTAAATAATTGGATAAATTTAAACAAAAGCACTGCGTCAATTGTAGTTTATTCTTTTGGGTCAAAGAAAATATAGGTAGTGCAGATCTCTGTCTATCTAGACAGAGGTGATTGATGAACGAATAACTTGAATATCAGATTCTAGTCTCGTTTCCGGAGTAAGGTTTCAACTCGGCCCTGCCCCGTTTCCAGTCGCAGACAGCATCTGATAACGACTCCACAGGGTGTTATAATTAAATTATAAACTTTTGTGAGCCCGAGAGCCCGACCGCGCGGAAAGGGTCAACTTGCGCGTAAAGTAAATGCCATATCGTAAAACTTTATTACGTGCCAAATAAAGGGGTTATAAACTTTTACATTTGTTCTCCGCGCCCCAAGATTGTAAAAGCTCAAAGTTAATTGTGGAGAAAACCTTTGTCTAAACGCGATTTACGAGTTTCAGTTCTACCTTATCGTATGGCGCAAAAGCATTTAGGATAATTGATTGTGCTTACGTTTTTGGTAGAAAAATGTTTACCTACTTTTTTCGGTAGCAGAAAAATTCGCTTCGTATAATTCAATTTGAGTGAAATTCGGACAAAAAGGCCCTTTCGCTAAATACCGAAAAGTTTTTGTACGTGACCCCATCACGACTATCCCAAAGGGTCCGCGTATGTCCCGGCCCGCTTTTTATTTGCCATTTTTATTCCACTAAAGAAGAGTTCCATGTTTTATTGCGACCGTTGTATTTACAGTATAACTTTTGTATGAGGTTGGGTTCATACGAGGACTCCTTTATAGCGCTGTGTAATTGACAAAAGGAATGAGGACCGTGGTCACCGCGGGGAAAAAGGTAGAAATTTACTACGTGCTTCAATATTATTTATGAAAAATTCAGTTTGCAACGGTTTACGATTAACGACCATATCCTTTTGATTAATGTACCAATTATAATTTAATAACCATTTAGCTGTTGAGTTTGGCTGATTTAATAGAACTAACTGATCTGTGTGTTGCTAAAAAAAATAGTACCAACCCTTCTCTACCCGTAGGTGTCGAAAGAGGCGATTATAGGCTTATGAACTAGAGGATGGACAGCAGCATCTTTTTGTGTATTGTACCATCTTACATACTGCGGTCACCAACAACAGCGGTCGCCAGCCGCAACACTTAAAAGCGTGGTGACTAAGATAAATCCCCTCCCAAGTACCACGCGTTTTTGCTTTAGTTCTGAAGGGAGCTCCTTGTCCTGCAGTGGACGTTTCATGGGATGTTATGATGATGATTAGAACTAACTTACTAATTGCTTCACCTTTGTAAGTTCATACACTAACGCCTGAAGTTATTACAATAGCAAATGTGCTCGTATTTGTTGCTCTAACATTTCCATTAGGCGAAGCACTTTAAGCTCGAAGTTTGTTCTCCAGCATCATGCCTTGCCGCCGCCGCCGGGTCGTCGTCGCTTGCGGTAATAACTATCATGTTTTGATGCACTAAAGTCAACCCTACCGTTTACATAGCCACGTGACAGAGTCGTTATATGTTACTATAAAAAAAATCATATTTCTTTTCTGTCTTTTCTTGCTTCATCGCATAGGTTCATAGGCAAGATCGGTTGTGCAATAAGTTAAACTGTTTAAATAAACATTTGCAATAAGTACAGCATCCTGTAAACAACTGTATTGATTTAAGTACTCGTGTCCGAGTGGTACCGGCAAAGAATAGTACCAACCCGTAGGTGTCGTAAAAGGCAACTAAGCGATCTAAGCCAAAGGATGAGCACAGCAGCAGCATTCTTTTGCATATTGTTCTACCATCCTCCGCGGTCCATCGTGCCAGTCGCAACGCTTACAAGCGTGGTGATTATATGGTACAGTCAAGAGCACATCACAGTTGAAACACTGGACTTTGTATACGTCGCACAAAATAACTTTGGCCCTGTCATCGATGCGCAGAAGTAAAAACTGGCCCATTTTTGACTTCTGCGCATCAATGACAGGGCCAAAGTTATTTTGTGCGTCGTATACCGTTCATATTTGAATAGACGTACGGGCTAGAGTCGCGCTGTGAGTGTCAATCTTGACCTGTCGTTGACTGTGCTTCCCTTCCAAAATATATTTTCGCAGTAAAATTATTTTTTTTCTAAATCAAAGCGATACTAATCACGAAAACGAGCCCGAAGAAAGCAACAAAGCACTACCTACTTTTCTCGAAACGTTTCGTGGTATTTTCGAACCCTCATATTCGAATTTTTCTTACAATTTTTTCAAAAAGTACCTACACTCAACCGCAAATCTGTGGAAACACATCCACTGCGAATATCAGCCCTACTTCTTTGTAAAAACTATTTTCAGATCATTCAAAGCGTTTCCATTCCACTGATGTGCGGTTGACCGTACATGCAGTGGTGTTCTGAAAAGGCACGAGCAAAGGTGCTCACATAAACTACGTCCCCTGGACTCAGCTGCGTTGTGCGGACGAAAGTGAGTGCGGCCATTTAGCGAGAACCCTCGACAGCCCCGACAAACCCGCACTTAGCGCAGACAGTTAGGACGGCTAAAGTAAACAGTTTATGAGGGCAAGTGACCAGGTAGTCGCCGTTTTTCATTCCAGTCGAAACTCAGTCTGCTAGCAATGCATTAATGCTAGCCTAGCAAGCATTAAACCCCCTTGTTTTAAGGCTTAAAGCTACAACCACAACGCTACATTTAAGAGTTTCCTTTTTTGTTAACGTGAACCATGTGTGACAATAAGGTGTTTATCTATCTATCTATCACACCTTCCTGAATTCAAAGACTAATTTGGAATACATTGCTGGGCGGCTTGGTTCTGTTTATACCAATATCGTTACTCCAACTGAGGCTGGTTCGGAGTGCAGTGAAGACGTATTTTGGCGAAAGAAGGAGCATTTTACTCCAAAATACCTTTGGGTACCACCGGTACCCGAGAGCACGTAACTGGATAGGTAGCACATTTTGTATGGAAGATGAAAAATTATTTTGGTATTTCGGCCTACGTTTCCTAGCGAAAGTTGTTCAGTTTTAATGGTCTGAATGCACAGTTTCAAGGATTACAGTGTTTACCCTAAGACCCTGTATATTGCATATTTTAATGCTTTCAAGCTCCTTGAGATAGAAAAAAAATTCACTAAAATTGCGGTTCTTTAACTTTTATTAACACTGAATAAAGTTATGAATCGCTAACTTTTAAGATCTAGTGTTTTGTAATAAAATTATTCTTTGTCCCGAGCAATATTAAATTTTATGGAGTGGAAAAGAGCGAGGGGCCAGCTAGCACAATGGTATGATTTGTAGCTGGGAGACACTGGGAGATATCATCTTAGAGAAAGCTTATTAAAGAAACTTTTCTTTTTATTTCGTTGTCTTCTACATTCATATTTGGTATCGTCGTGTGGTGCCTGTCCGTGTGGTGCCGGCAAAGAATAGTACCAACCCATCTCTACCCGTGGGTGTCGTAAGAGGCGACTGATGGGTTTCGAACCAAAGGACGAGCGGCTACATCTTTCTGTGTATCATACCATCTTACATACTGCGGTCACCAACAACAGCGGTCGCCAGCCGCAACGCTTATATGCGTGGTGATTATGGCTATTCCCTAAAAAGTACCACGCGTTTTGCTAGAATTCTGAAGGGTTCTGAAGTTCCCTGTCCTGCAGTCGACGTTTTATGGAATGTTATGTTAAAGAGTTGTAAAACGTAGTGATTTCTGAGTCAGTAACTAGTACGGTCTGTAATAGCTACGTTAGTTTTTGGAGCCGATACAACTGCCTATTCGATGATCGAGCGCAGCGAGGTTCCACACTCTTTGGATCGAATGACGTTAAAACATTGAAAAAAATAAAAAATATCTTATGTAAATCAAGTGATAGAATAGTTTGGTTTAAGTTCAGTCCGATTTTATAAAGTTTTCAGGAAACTTTAAAATATTTTACGATTATTTTAAGAGAAAATTACGAACACAGCGAAATATTATCACCCAAATCAGTACCGTCGAGCCGTTCTCAAGTGAACGGTTTTATTTGAGTATAACCTGCTACGTGTCAAACGACAGAGTTCAGACGGACAGACATTATCTCTCGGTCGTTTAGTAGGTAGGTCCCATTGGCAACCTTTGAATACGTAACCTCAATGAAAAATCATAATTCATCATCATCATCATATCAGCCGAAAGACGTCCACTGCTGGACATAGGCCTCCCCTAAAGATCTCCATGTCGACCGGTCCTGCCCTGCTCGCATCCAGCGGCTTCCCGCGACCTTGACCAGATCGTCGGTCCACCTTGTGTCCCTGCCAACGCTTCGTCTTCCGGTACGATCAAAATCATAATTGCTCTAGTCTAATTCCGCTCTTACAAATGGCGTTTTCGGACTCGGCTACCTTTTATAGGAGATTTGACAAAGGCACTAGTTTTGACTCAGAGCAAAATTACCATCTGACCTCCGCAACCCAAAGGACAAACCAGACCTTATCCTAGATAAGGCTTAGCTAGGTTAGGGGACAACCTGATTTTTAAGCCGCCAAATGGCCTCTGACTTGGCTTCCAGACTACTATCATTGACAGTAGCCAGGACCAACGGCTTAGCTTGCCTTCCAAACCATGGTAACGCTCTTGCTGCTGTGCCACTAGCGATCACCCATCCGTCCGGGTTCTCAGATGATCAGAAAGAAAGAGCAACTACTACTCGGCTATACAAGCTCCACGGGTTTAATTGTTGTAAATACCTACTAAATAAAATCAATGGCTATGCTATAATTCATACAGTCATATCGAAACTACTACTCGTAGCTATAAACATTTCACCACAACACATTTGGCGATTGGTCACGCAGAACGATTCATACGAGTGACCCCTACGCCCTATAGGTGCCCTTGTTTCTAGGGACCCTGGACCCCATCATGTAAGTCAATTAATTAATTATCCTAACTGACAGTTTGGCACGATATCGGAAGGACCATTAGTAGAATTGATGACCGAATGTGATGTTTGGTTATTAAGTGAATTAGGTAAAGTTGTTGATGGATATTAGTCTACAGCCATTAATAATGATTTATTGAGTTAATCGAATGAATTTAATTAAGAATATTTAAAATTAACGACAAATTGGCCAAAATAAAGTTGAGCACAAAATAAGTGCGACAATAGTGCGTTTTTATCATTTTGCAGAGAAAGAGAACATGGCAAGATAGGACTTCATAGACCCGTTGCGCAAGCACTGACACTGAGGAGCTTCGTCTCAAAATATGGCGAATTTGTTCTCTGGTCCACTATGCACCTCCAACAGCACTAACGAGGATTTATGTATACATGAGGCAGTAGCAGAATTTAGGTAGGTGAATATAAAATATTAGTCGGTATTTGATCATATTGATACAAAGAAAATATCCAGGAACCAGTGGTCCTAGATACTATAGTGTATTAAGAAAAGATTCTTTTCAACAGTCGGCTCACGTCAGTGGATAGTAACGAATTTAAGCCAACTGCTATAACATATAATGTTAGGTAGGTCTGCTAGGTCTATCTACTCTAAGGGTTTGAAACTCCTTTGAGATAAAGCATAGGACACTAATCTACAGAAAATACAATCTACTTATAAAATGTACGTTTCGATTAAAATAATTTCAAATGATGAGCATGACTTTAAAATAGCTCTTCGTGCACTAATGATTGATTGATTGATGCCATAGAAACTTTATGAACTAATCCTTTAATTTGAAATACTTACTATAGATGATTTGAAAACCAGTCTGTACATACTCTACCTGCTCCGAACTTTATTGTATGTGTTCGAAAACAAATCATTTTCCGAACTAAAAGTCAAAAACCGCATTATCCGTTCAAATTCGATTTAACTGGCGTTAAAGGAACTACTTCTAGGCAGACTTTTTGAGCATATGAGGATCAAGCATAACTGGAAAAATATCTAGGTGGATGTATAAGTGCAAAAATAAGTTTCAGACTGGTCATGGCGACTAAGTTTTAATAATAGGTCTTTACCTATGAAACTGCCGTTTTGTATGGCGAATTTTAGGTAAACTCAATTTTCAGTACTAACATTTTTGCATTTTTCTTAGGAATTATAAATCCAATTTTTTTTATTTTTTTAAGCATTATTGGGAAGACATTAAGCTAACAGAAACTTAAATTCAATTTTCGAAAAATATTACCTGTAAAAAAATATAACAAATCTAATGATGAAATCGGACGACATTTAAAACGAACAGTTTTCGAACCTTTAATTTTATATATCAAACTAAAAATAAAAACTTAATTTTATGCGTAAATTGATAACCTAGAAGTCAACTTTCAAATATAAGACAAATGAAAAAAATAGCATTAGAATTATAGGAATTATGATCTCATTAATCTGTAAGAAAATTTCGGCAATTTCATAGCTAAAGACCTATTAGTAAGAACCTCATTGGGCATGTTCGGTCATAGAACCAGTGCTAACGCTCTAGTTTCAGGTTTGAGTACCATTCAGCCATTCCTACTTGACGAAGTAAATTCAATCCTATTACCATTTACCTAGTTTTAGTTGCTGCCACTCTATTCTCGTGGTTAATCGTAAATTTTAGATTGCATTGGGTTACGAACACCCAGACTCCATAACGCACATGTATCGGCTTTTTAGGGAAACATACACAGTGTTTTAATTTTAATGGACTCGTTCTTTACTTTTGTAAAGATGTAAAGGCTTATTCTAAAGACCAAAAGGACAATAATAAATAATATTTGTTGATAAATCCAATTACCTAATCTAGAATTAAATACATGTAATGCAAATTTTAATAGGATAGATAGATAGAAACTCTTTATTGCACAAATTTACAACAATGAAATACAAACAACATATCTTATTGCGCTCAAAGGCGGCCTAATTGCTTAGAGCAATCTCTTCAAGGCAACCTTAAAATTGGGGATCACTGAGACTAGGACTTCAAGATTAATTCGTTAAAACGACATTAAATTTAATAATATTCAATTCAATAACTATCTGAATCCAGCAGATTTCCTTGCAAATCTTTTTATTTACGGCATAAGAGATGCTAGTGAAACGTATCGCTATCCGTAGAAAATAAAGTATTTATTAAGGGACGAGCGGTCAGTACCGACGGTTTGTCCCTACCCCCCAATCCGTAGGGACATGGGACACTCTACGGTACTGTTTTTATAGAATAATACAAATGAATGGATATAGAACGTTGGTGTCAATGTCGTCATCGTCTCTACTCTTCTCTCTACTGTTAAAAAATTGTAAATTGATTTTGTCTATACATTGCAGACATTTCCAAAAAAAAAATTTCTCGTGTTGCTATTTTGATGCCCCTCGATCCGAATCAATGATTTTTGGACTTTTCGTCTGTTTGTTTTTTGTTCAAGCATCACGCCAAAAGTACTTTTTGTTCAATAGCTAATAGTTTGCCTTAACAACATTTTAACACGCAAATGAAGTCGCGAGCAAAAGCTATATAACAATATTTAAAAAGATACGTAAAGAATAGTTATAAATATTTTGAAAATCTTTTCAGCTCTCGTGGAAAATTGTAAGAAAATATAAATATCACAAAAAGACCAGTATAACTACACATACTCATAAGTGACAAGATTCTACAAAGACCAGGTCATTGCCCTTTTCGTTAACGAGGAGAGCTTTTGTCGTTATAATAGAGCCATCGCCACAAATTACTAAACAACCTGTCACAAGTGCCAGCCACACATTATCGACAAAAGAAAACAATATCAGGAAGAACTTCGGATATAACTTGCCCTTGTCGTCCAGCACAGATTAGAAGACCTCTAGGTTTCGAAGTTTGTAGGAAGAAAAATTGAAGAACTCTTTCATATTGATCAGTATAGGTATCCTTTATAGGTAGTACTGTAATGTATCCTTTACAGCTAGTACAACTTTTTTTGAGCCGATTGAGATCAAAATTACAAAATTATTTTAACTAATCAAACAAATAGTAGGTACCTACAGTGTATAGTAATGCCTGTTTTACTTTACGTAACAACGATAAGATTTTTATTTGCAAGAGCAAATAAAGAATCATCCACTTCGTGATGAAGACCTAAAGGAGCAGAAACATCAAGAACATCACAACGAGCAGACAAGCAGAAATCAGAAGTTTAAGGATATTCGTATATATTACTATTTACATCAGTATCCACATAATCCATATAGCAACTTGATAGCGGTCTGGTTTTCAGCTGCAGTATTACGTTGAGTCACCCATTCAGTCCTTTATCATTTATGTTCTTCATCATTCTATTTGAAAATCTGTATGCTTTGTGAATAATTTTGTTGGCATTAGACAAACATTTTACAAATCTATAATTTTTTGTCTAAAAGTTTCCTAGTCTATGCAGTTTAACCACGGCCTAATATAAGGCTAAGTGCAGACAGCGGGGTCCGAGGCCCGAGGTGAACGACCCATCTCCCCAAGGACACCTGCTGATGTTATTGACAACAAGCCAAGTTGTTTCTTTTATTTCGAGCGAGGGATATATTCCACCGAAATTGGTATTTTCTGCACATAAACTCGATCGTAGCCGTTACGAGCGGAACTGAAAATTTATTATGACGTAATGGACACCGGTCATAGTGACTTTTATTGTGTACTTCATAGCGATATTTGAACCGATTTTTAAGCCCATTTTCAGATATTATTGTTTGTAACCCATTTTGCAGGTAACAAAAAGATAAAATCATTTCTTTGTGAAGGTAGCAATGAAAATTAATGTGGGTGGGGTCAGGGTAGAGTAGGGGTATGTTTCGGTTTGTAGTGAATTTGGCGTACCTAAGGGTTTGGGGTTTGGGTTTGGTAATTGAGCTCAGTTCAATCATAATAGGTCTTTGAGATAAAAACAATAGCAAGACGTTTATATGTGACAATATTTGATCAAATTACCTTGAAGAAATCCAATTTACTATTCTTCACCAAAAAACAACAACTTTAACTTGTGAATAATTATGTATTATGTATTATAATTATGTATTATGTGATTCGTTCTTTGCCACATTTTTGTAAACTGTTGACACTAAATAATTTTCAATTTAAAATGGTAAGTAATTAATACAAGATAGGTAGTAAGCAGTAGAATTTTAATACAAATAATATGTTGTTTGGCCAATGGGCTTAACCGACCTTGATCTAGCCCTGTGAACAGAGATGAGGTCGACGATTGAACGAGCTTGCCCAGAAGGAGCCTCTTCACTTGTTACATTAATAGATATGGATTATATGAACTCGGGGACATAGACGCAGGCAGATAATTCCACTCCTTAAAGTAAGGCCATCATAATAGGTCTTTCGAGACAGCAGCACATGACCTACAAAGAAAAATAAACTATGTGTTGGTGTAAAGGAAACAACAAAACGGACTTCTTACGTTAAATTGGCCCTACTTTAGCTGTGCTTGATGCTCATATCATAAGTAATAAAAGATGTAGCGAAGCGCTTTTTTCGGATGTGTAGAATTGTAGTGTATGGAGACACCCTTATTATAGAAGTATAGAGATACCTTTATAATGTGTTTTGTGGACTAACCATCATGACGTATAAACCTTGTACCGGAATACCAGCTATACGTAGACAACGTCACTGTTTATACATATAACCTTCAGATATTCTCACTCAGGGTAATGTCTTAAGAGCAATGTCAGCATTCCTCTATTATAAACATTAAATACACTACGTAATGTTATCCCCAGTGTGCCGATACGACCATGAAAACCCTAGTATATAAGCCTAACATTTTCCTCAATAAATCAGTTGTATTTTCAACATCAACCAGTGTTTAATTAACTCCCCGCTCCAATGCCGCAACAACACAGAATGTCAACCAATTGTAGGTGATATTCTGCGATGCGTCTGGACTCTGCATGGTGGATGGGGTACCTATGTCAGAATAAGCTTATAAATGTATTCGTTAGAAGCAGATTTTTTAATAATAATAATTACAGTACTCTATATATTTTTTTTTTCCCACAATGGCGCCACATTGTTTGTGAAGCGATGTAGTTAAGCTGACGTCATTAAGAGATTTTAATATCCAACAATGAATAAACGATTTTGATTTGATTATCACATTACAAAAATCAACAATATTTGCATTGCAAAGTAAATCACATTAAATCATGTTATCATTGAGGAACATACTTAAAAACATAAAGTCATCGTTCAAGTCGGGCCTGCAATGGAAGAACCAGGCGAACTCTGCCAATCTCAAAATGCATCGCCCTTATACATATTTACTTCAATTTTATTTTATGTTGATCCCGGCCCCGAACAGCATTGCCCGGGGAACAGTAAAGCTCAAGCTTATACCACCAAAACACGCTTTATTCCTCACTCGACCATAGATAACAAATCTCGTATTGGAAAAGGATAGCACTACGAGACAGCGGAGACAATTTTGTTACCAGTTCTGCGATTTCCGAAGCTTGTTTTGATCTCCGTCTAGATAAATTGAAGAATAACAATGTATTACACAACTATTTGCTTGTTTTCCTAATCAACTGCATTATTACTCACCATAAAAATGAGCAACTGTCCCAAAGGACGTAGCCCTACATAAGGAAAAAAAAATACCTTCCATACAAAATGCCCAACAAGCTGACGAAGTTTCTATAGGAGTTAAAACAAATTTCTTTTCGTATTTCGACCTATGTTCCTTAGGTAAAATTGTTCCGTTTTACGGAGATAGATTCACCTCATTTAGGGTTTTTATACCCTCCACATTTTTCCAGCAAAAGCTAGAATTCTGGAGGGAGCTCCCTGTCCTGTAGTGGACGTTTCATGGGATGTTATGATGATGATACCCTTTTTATTACATGATATAATTATTACAATAAGTTTAATAATGGCTTTAACTTGATTAAGTTTTCTTATATATTTACCCGCTATCAGAACACCAGCCGGCAACATCAGACGGATTCTGTAATGCTTACTCCTACGTATGTATTGTTCTCTATAATATGAAACGTTATAAAGAATTCATCGCAAAGAGAATGTTTGAGGTAAAACCATGGTAATACACTTGTTCCTTGTGTGTTTTATGTTTTTCTAAGACATCAAATCCGTTTGTTATTTTTTGTACTTTTGCTTGGACGTGGAATATCAAAGGGAATAACGTCAAGATTGTATGTGGCTTTACTTGCCAAATATAGTTTCTTTTATAGGTAAATTCAGACTTTTCCAATTACTTTTGCACTAAAACTGTGGACCACCCCTCATAAATAATTTTGAATGATACATAATGTTTGTTGTAAATAGTAAGGGGTAGGGGGTGCGGGTTGCAATAAAAGTGTTAGGTATAATACCATTCTTAACATTCTGCTTACATGGAGACTTCATGCTCTTGTAGTCATCATGTATTTTTTTTATTTAACCTGTGCTGTCCCACCGCGGGCAAAGGCATCCCCCTTACGCTTCTCTTCCTCCCTATTGATCACTGCTATCGACCACTTTGAAATCTTTCAAGGGATGACTTTTGACAACTTCCATTCCTTTTGAGGCCACCCCTTATTTTGGCATCCACCGTGAGCACCGCAAATAAAAATAAATGGTACATACAGCAGCATTGCACTTACTTTCTCGCGATATGCAAATAAAAAGTATCAACTGCAAACTTAAATTTGTAATTAATTAATTTTAAATTTGTTTGGAAATACAAACTTATATAAAATTATCGCTTTTCAGAAAAAAATTCTAATGAAATATGCAGATCAATTCAGAATTCAAATTGTTTCGAGTAAACGATTTCGAGTAAATATGAAATCACACAGACCAATTGATACTGCTGCAAGATACGAGTTACATAGAGATGTTCAGTCATACAAAGTTTCATAAAAATCGTTTGAGTCGTTTTTCAACAAAATTAAATTCTTCATTTTTGTTGTATACCCTCAAAATGAGAGCCAGCAAGCAACCACTCAGAAATCTTCGATAAATTGGTAAAAAATCTAAAATTTAAAATAATAATACGGTAGCAATCGGACTATTCGTTTAGCCGCTAGGCCAAAGCATGACGGACAGACCGACCGACCGACGGACGGACATTTTTAGGAGACTTACTTTTTATGATACGAGTATGGAACACATTTTTGAGAAAATTTAAAACACTGTTTTCTTCGCAAATTCTTCTCGCTCCGCTCGAAAGTAAAAATAAGCAAATAATAAACTTGCTCTACCAATCAAACTTCACTTTGTTGTTCATTGTGTTGGTCTTCCCCCAGTAAGTACTAACTAACTAGTGTTAGTGCTTGTAGGTGCGGGCATCGAAGGAATCCCTCACGCCCAGGCTTTTGCTCCCTGGGCACTAAACCCAGAGTCATGTTGAGCTTAAACGCGCGTAAAGTATTACCACACCCGAGCATGGCCCAATTCACAAGGAGGCTGGTAAGTGATTGTTTTTTTGGTATTTTTTTGGCTGTATTCACTACTCGTTAAGTATCTATAACACTAAAACAGCAATTCCGTAATGAAACTTGGTCCTATATTTCCCACTAGTCGGCCAGCGCGCTTGAACATTGAATATTTATTTTCGAACGTGCTTGCAACCTCGCTTCGGCTGATATTTTCTCTTAGGAAACGGACTGAAAATATATTAGGACTTAGAAATTCTAGACAAACTCGAAATTGGAAGCGAACTGTTCGACAACATTTCCATTTCTAGTAGAAACTAAGTAGCTAAATACTTACATGTTAAAGGTTTCAAAGTGGAAGTTTCCTTGATATCTTTTAGAGATACTGTCTTAGTTTGTATTACTACAGTTATTAAGTTTTATTGAGGATAAGGATTTGTAGGTTTTCAAGTAGTTAATATTATGCAATAATAATCAGTTACATTTTAATAATCTGCGTTTCTACTGATGTACCTACTATTTAGTAGTAATCACCCTTAACATTGTTACAACTATAACAAAATGTAGTTTAAAACTATGCCTAATGCCGGAAGGAAGCTGCAAGAAGCGAAGCGTAAAATCGGAAACAGCCGCCCGCTCACCCCAAATCGTTTGGCGGTAAATCAAAATCCCTATAAAAAAGCTATGGCAGCGATAAAATAATAAATATTGTCGGTGTTTTTATTGTACTTGCACCAATATTCACAAATCTTGCGTCGAATCGGTGAACTATGGCGCTGCAAGTTCATACGCGTCGGCGTAGGATTTATGCGTGCCTAACCTTATTTTGATATAGCTTCTACTGCAGTATATTTCAACACTTGGAAATTAATGTGTCAGGTTCGAAATATCAAGCTCTTCTACTGATGAAGCTTCGTTAGATAATCTTATCAGATAACAGGAAAGGTAGTTTTGAAACTATGTACCTATAGTATGATGTTTGAGTAAAAAAAAAATTCTGGAAAGTTGCATGTTTTCATGAGAAGAATCAGTGGGCTTCGGGAGCAAAACCAACAAAAATGCACGCTGTAGTTACACGCTGTAGAATAGTTCCACCGTTTATAGCATTCTGATTAAGCACTCTAATTTTTTTTGTGCGATTTTCCATTTCCTAAAGTACGCCTTCAATCTTAAGAGGCTCAGCAGAAGGCAGACTTTATGTTGTGACAGTCCGCCATTGGTGTCGATTCTGGCAGAAACAAACTAAAACTAAACTAAATTTGACAGGCCTCAAAGTGTTGCTGTCTCTTTTCGGACCTATAGGGGGTAACAAAGACGGCAACACTTTTAGGCCTGTCAAATTTAGTTTAGTTTTAGTTTGTGTCTGCCAGAATCGACACCAATGTGGCCTGTCTTGGGTGGCCGGTACTACAATTTTTTTTCGATATTATTATAGTTTAATTATATCATTGACATGACATAAACGCGCCGCTTCTATGCGCGTATTTTCCAAAATCTTTGATTTGGAAGGAAAATAGCTTGAATCGAAAAGGTTAATCAGATTGATTGTTATTAGGTTTGAAACGTTGAGCAATTTAGATTTTTTTTTATTTTGACTTTTATTCTGATAAAAACTATAATTTTCGCGATAACGGCCACACTGGCGGACTGTCACGGACAAAAAGTCTGTCGTCTGCTGTGCCTCGAAGAGCAAAAATGTTCTTAGTTGCAAAACATTACAGCCCTGGTCATAAAATCGAACGAAGGGGTTACAAGTCCTATATTTAGGCGATGGAATATCAACTTACTGCTATTCCGGGCACACTACTAAACATAAGCAACTATATAAATAAAGCAATATACTATTAAACGAGCAATATTTGTATTTATATTAGGTCTTTACCTATGAAATTGCCGTTTTGTATGGCGAATTTTAGGTAAACTCAATTTTCAGTACTAACATTTTTGCATTTTTCTTAGGAATTATAAATCCAATCTTTTTTATTTTTTTAAGCATTATTGGGAAGACATTAAGCTAACAGAAGCTTAAATTTGATTTTCGAAAAATATTATCTGTAAAAAAATATAACAAATCTAATGATGAAATCGGACGACAATTAAGACGAACAATTTTCGAACCTTAAATTTTGTATATCAAACTAAGAATAAAAAATTTATTTTATGCGTATATTAATAACCTTGAAGTCAACTTTCAAATATAAGACAAATGAAAAAAATTGCATTAGTATTATAGGAATTATGATCTCATTAATCTGTAAGAAAATTTCGGCAATTTCATAGGTAAAGACCTATTATGTATTTATCATTGTAATCGGTTTCTCGAAAACGTCTAAAACGATTTCGATGAAATTTAGTATACATGGAATTTCGGGGACGGGAAATCGATCTAGCTAGATCTCATGTCTGGGAAAATTCGTTTTCTCCGTTTTTTCAAGCGTCGATTACAACCAGGGGCTGGCTAGATAAGTGATTATGAGTACAACGCATTAGCGTTTAAGAAACCTACAGCGCCATCTGTTGGTGAGTAGCACAGTTTGCTCACCCGATTATATTTTAATGTTTATTATTAATACTATTGTTCTTAGGGCTTATTTTAAATTTTACAATCCCAAAAATCACTCGGTCAAGGATTACGCTCAATAAACTGTAGTATTTCTACTCCATACTAGATGGCGACTCTGTATTTAATTTGGCACCATTGAGCAAACTCGGTAGCCCAGGTGCTTGTAATAAAGAGTCATAATAAGTTCATAGTTACTTAGTTATGTAAGTTTATTGTACAGTTTTTGGTCTAGGGAATGAATTCCAATTTGTGTACAGATTTTTAACTATTTTAAGGCATTGAGCTCAGTACCTCAAACTAGGGTAGGAAAAACCTGCGCATGTAAAATAGTACCTGCCTAATTAATAACTAATTTAATTATAGCGATTACCACTTTCGCTACATTCATAATCCCGAAAACATCAATAATACCTACTCAACTAATCGGCTTTGCATCAAATAATCATAATGTTATATCGTGGTCATTATAATGGGCTAGGGTTGCCAGATTTGATGGGTTGAATACCGGGACAAAAAACAAGACCGCTCATGAAGGCAAAAACACATCTTTATTAGACGCATATTATGTATAGTAACCTGGGCGACCGAGCTTCGCTCTATAATAGCCACCTCAACCTGAAAATATCATCGGATGAGCAAGCCATGCTACTCGCCAATAGATGGCGCTGTTAGTTTCTTAAACGCGCAAAGCAATAAAAAAAACGGTGAACATTAATTTTCCCAGACATGAGACCTAGATCCATTTTTCGCCCTAGCTAAACCGATTACAAATATTTATATATATATTTTTATATATACAAATATTGCTCGTTTAATAGTATAGGATTTATCACTGCTTCTTGCATGCAGCTGCAATTTTTTTTGGCAGTCTGGGCAGCCTAACATTGATATAAATTCAGAACAAGATAAGTTATAATTTACTCTTGTCTGAAGTTCCGTCTTAACAAAATCCATGAACATGCGGTTTCGTTCATTTGTCCATAAGTTTAACATCAAACTAAAAATACGTTCACAAAAAGCCAAAGCATCTGCCGCGGCTAAATCGCTATTGGTTGATGACTCGCCTAGTAAGCAAGGCGCGTGATATTTAAATTGCGATTATGCTTATCTCAGCCATTCCGGGACATTTTTAAGAATTCCGGTACCCGGGACATACACCCCTTTTCCGGGACTATCCCGGTGAGTCCCGGCCATCTGGCAACCCTAAATGGGGCTAAATAAAATGTAGGTTGGTTTGACGTTGGTATTATGTTGATAAGTTTTGTTGAAAATTTGGACTAAAATAAACTACAAAAAATATATTAAACGTTGCTGAAACCCGCTCGAATTTTAGAAAGTAACAAAGAGAAAATCAATTTATATATCGCCATTTTCTTAGGATCGTATTTTATTTATTTTCCGGCAATGATTAGTTCATAAAATAAAAAGGTAAAATTAGGTAGGTCCCTTATATTAATTTCCATTTCCATTTGCCTGCTGTTCCTTTTTAAAATTTGTTTTTGAATATTAATGAGTTTTTTGGGAATATTTTTTTTTAGTAGGTACTCGTACATCGAACCAAATCCTATTTTCACAACTTAGCGCTTTCCAGCATTTTCACTCATTGCGGTAATTCCTGTGATTCATCTCCGAGCCTCCTGGGGACCAATTCTTGAATATCACCGGGTGATAAAATATCACTCAAAAAATTCAAAATCGCAGATTTTTCTTTTTAAAAGTAGAGATTGATATTCGCTAAATATAAAGCAGTCTTTGATTGTTAATTTTCATGTATTCTGATTTACCTTTCAACTGTTTATCAGGGCAAATGTGACTTATTAAAGTCTCAATAGTGATATTTTATCACCCGGTGATTTTCAAGAATTGAGTCCCTGAACATAAAATTATGGAGATGCTTTCTTCATCCTTTTTTAGGTTTAAAAGCTTGGCTTAAAAGCCTGAATAAATGCACTCATTGGAAAATGAGATTGATACAAAGCCGTTCTACTCGAACTGACTGATAATAAACAAAGACTGCTAAATTGGTTTCCATTTACCATTCATCATTGCTGATAAAACAAAGTCAAAAATGAAACCACTTTCAAAAGCAGGTCAGATTTTTAATGTATTCTTCTCTCTCAGGATAGTCTACTGCAGGACATGGACATCCCATAACAAAAAAAATCTTATACTTTTGATATTAAAATGTTGCGTTAAAAATTTGTAGTGACTACAAATACTAGCCAGGCAAAGAACAAATACTTTTAGCCCTGATCAGGGATCATACCCGCTACCTAAATTGTAGACGGTAGAGTCGCTACGGATCGCGCCAACAACCTGAGCCCACGAGTTCATTGCATAGATAGAGAGGGCTTTTTCAGAAAACACACACAACATGACTGATCACAACGGGGATTTCAATAATGTAAAAGGCCTTTATTGATAAAAAAAATTTTAGAACAAAAACGCCGACTGTGTAACAGAAAAGAGGAAAACAAGCTAGGATCAAAATTCACGTTAATTAAATCTTATGTTTATCCGATCCTAGGATCCTAGCGTGTTTTTAATTCTGTTCTGTTACGCAGTCGGGTTTAAATTCTTTATAAATTTTTTATTTTAAACTTTTTAGTATTAGATTTCAAAAAGCGATTTTTTCAAATTATTAAACGAAAGTGCTCAACATGTAAATTGAATAATATTATGTTCTTGTAATCACCTCTTAAAACCCTTCCTTTTGTTACCACACTTTAAAAATAATCATGATGCATTTGGCCCCAAAAAACCACCATATATTGACTTTTTATAATTTTAATATACCCAGTGTCACTCGCACTATTGGGAAAATGTATACGAAGTATTCATCAAAATCGTTTCAGCAGTTTATTAGTTCTGAGGGAACAAAGAAAATCACATATATACATACAATACCGGTCAAACACAGAGCCCTCCTTTCGGGCTTTGCTTAAGTCGGGTAAAAAGATACACAAATCAACCGCTCTTTTTGTGAAAATGACTGATGTGGGTAGTAGAAGTGAGGGAATTTAAGTATATCAGATTCGTAGGTGGTGAACGGATGTGGTCTTTGCCAACTCGAAGGAGAGAGAGAAGCGAGATGAATGTGGCATAATTTATGATTTTGCTTACCTATATTGGTAGTAAAAAGACATATATCTCCCAATGAATCTTACTGTGGATACATTCAGACCCATAAAAATGCGCTGTCACAATAACGAAGACCGAATTTTAAAGTTCCTCAAAAAAAATTGTTCAGTTTTATCTAAAGATGTCCTTTTACACTCTTTGGATTATAGTTTTCCTCAGAGAGTTGAGGGAAGAAACTTTGTTTCATAATATGACTTTGTAAACCTGATACGATCACGATTTCAATCCCGATCTAGATTTTCACTAACAGTGTACCTACAAAGCCTCAAAGGCCCGACCTTGGATCGGTAATGGAACATATGTTATCTGCACCTCACACCACACGAATGATTCTACTCTTTGGGCCTCATTTCTAACCGTCGTTCAATAAAAACATTGAGGGAAGTATTTATTTTATTGTCTGTGGGATTACTCTTGACCTCGATCTAGTCTTGAGGCCAGAGATTAGGTAAACGATGGTACGATACGAGCTTGCCCAGAAGAAGCCTATTCACTTGCGACTTGAATAGATTCGGGTTATTTGAACTCGGGAACACAGACGCAGGCAGAGAATTCCACGTTTTAGCCATTCCTTAGGATTATTGCGTTTAAGTTTGATGCAGAATTAACAACTATGATATAATAGGTTGACAGTGACTAAAATATACTTAACCATTGCAAAAATTTTCTTGTGGTGAGCTCGTTCCAACATCGTTGACCTTATCCCTATACCAGGGCTAGAATTATATTCTTTTGATTCGAGATAGATGAGCTTTATTTTAAAATTAGCCTTGGTCCAACTATAGTACCTAATCATATAAAAGTTTTAAGTATACATTTATTTTTCAATTACCGTATTAAAGAGCCGTTAAAAAGCAATAATTCCTGAATTGTATTATTTCTCGCAGATTTTCCCTCCTGTTTCTGTAAATTTATTACTTAGCAATGGTTTCCTTGTAATTAATTTCAACTCTTATCTTAAACGCTTAATTGGACTTCGGAGTTCTCTTCAGCAGAAACGCTGTTAACTGGAATGATTTTGGAATTTATTTATTTTAAAATCTGTTGATAGAAGTCTACTAAATGAATTCACTGTATAAAACGGTAAAACAGTCAAGATCACGTCAAGCTTCACACCTTATCGCAGCAGCGTATAGATACGGAACTCGCACTGAAGAGCAAGACAAGCTTGACCTGCTCCTGACTCTACTACCGAGCATGTATTAGTACATACTAATATGTGGGTTACAAGATCGATGACCGACCTCACAAACCCTGGTGTCAGAGCTGTTGAGCCGCCAAAGGCCTCTGACATGGCTTATTAACGACTACATCCGTAAATAACAATGGGGACCAACCGCTTAACGTGCCTTCTGAAGCACGGAATCTACCTTTTTGGACAATCAGATGATTCATCCTGCAATGTCCTATCTAAACTGAGGAGGTCGCACCAAGGGATTTTTGTTTGACAGTGTCGCCACCGGGAATCGAACCCAGAACCTCCGGATCAAGAGCCGAGCGCTCTAACCATTAGACCACAGAGGCTGTTACATACTACTACTTTCTTTACTTTGAAAACAGTAAGTTTTTGAAAATTAAATAAATATTGTCATACAAAATCCACATACAGGGTGTAAGGGACAGCCTTCTGAAAACTGAAAGGGCATGCTCTAAATACCTTTCAGTTACTGAAAATTTCATAAAATGAATAAAATTAATTGCATCTCCACAAAAAATTGTAAACTTGAATGGACAGTTTGTATATAGGGTGACTTTTAATTAGTTCTTGATAACAAAAGTTATGCATGTACTCATGATACTGAACATTTTTTCCCAAGGAACATAGGTCGAAACACGAAAAATCAAATTTGACCTCCCATACAATATGCGCTATCAGCTGATGCAGTTTCTATGGGAGGTCAAAACTTGATTTTCGTATTTCGATCTATGTTCCTTGGGGAAAGTTGTTCAGTATCATGAGTACAATCATACCTTTTTCTATCAAGAACTAAATAAAAGTCACCCTATAGAAGAGCCGATTTTATTTTTTATTTCTTGAAAGTATCATTGAAAGTTGTTCATTAGGAAAATGTCATATTCACTATAAGGCAATCTTCATTCCAATCGGAATCATAGGTTTCCAATGTGTTACATTAATTTTTAAATTAAGCTAACCCAACCTAACCGAACCTAACTAATTGACCTTACATTGAATAAAAAATTCAGACTAAAATCTATTTATTTAACACACTTCCGGTGGACCAACAGGTTTCCTATAAACTTCCTAGGAATTATATACAGGGTGTAAGGTACAGGTTGGCAAACACTGAAAGCGTATGATCAGGCAATAAAACTTTCCGGAAATGTAAAAAAAATATCGGGCTCTCCATACAAACTGTCCAATCAAGTTTGCAATTTTGTATGGAGAGGCCGATTTTATTTTTCATTTCCGGAAAGTTTTATTTACCGAAAGTTGTTCAGTTACGTTGACTGATCATGCACTTTCAGTATTTGCCAGCCTGCCCCTTACACCCGGTATATTTCCTAGGAAGTGTACAGAAATCCTAAATTACACACATTTTGGGTAATATTTGGATTCACATCGTTTTTACTTTTTTATAGGTACCCTTTATTTTACACCTTGTATTATTGGTGCATATGAATTTGTAGTAGGTAAGTAATACTCGTACCATGTCCTCCTGAGACCCGGCCTATTGAAACTGGTAGATATACAGAGTCTTTGGCAAAGGTCTGCAATCCTTTCAGGTGGTAGCTCCCCATGAAACTAAACAACTTTCCCTAAGGAAAATAGGTCGAAATACGAAAAAAATTTTTGACCTCCCATAGAAACTGAATCAACTGATAGCGCATTTTGTTTAGGTCAAAAATTATTTTTCGTATTTCGATTATGTTTCTTAGGGAAAGTTGTTCAGTTTCAAATCCTTCAGGGTTGATATACCCTTTCTGTTACACCTTGTATAATGTAATTCACAATCACTCAATTTGATTTGTTTCGTAACTACTATACCTAGGTAAGTATCATAGATGATACCGGGGGTCTCAAGAGGATAAATGAGCTTACTTATTTAAACCAAAAAAATCCCTGGCTGGTTGTAACCTTGATACGGCCGTAAGTTTGACATGGGTACGTGTATGTAGGTTGGTACAGTTAACAGCACGTCAAGCTCCCAACCACGTCCACTCTCCTCTCCCCCCCACCCCCCGCGTCACTCATACCCTCTCCTCACCCTTTGACTCATCCAAAGCTCAATGTAGTACCATTACTGTCGTCAGTGGGCCTATATAAACCCAAACAAAACAATAGTAATATCCACTTCAATACGCTATAGTGTAGGCATGGAAGCAGTTGACCCCAACATAAATTGCTCAGGCAGATTTTATTTGACAGGATGATAAAGAATCATGAATAAACCCTTTATAGGGCAGACACCCAGGTAAAGAGTTTGGAAATTGAACTCTATTTATATTTTTTAGAGGTTGTGTGCACACAATAGAACCATAAAAGCTCATTAGTGGTGAGTCAGTACATTGTAAAATTAACAATTAAGTCCATTTTACAAACTTTTGAGAGGTCATACATTTTTTGTAATTTTGTATGGAAAAATTTAAAGTACCGATTTTTTTTGGATTTTTTATAGAAGGTTTGAAGGTGTCTCATGTAGTGTTATATCCCAGCAAAGTACCATCGACTGAGGATTGAATGCGGGGGTCTTCATAAAACGATCCGCTTCGTTGCCTAGACTACTAGTACTTACAGGTAATTCTGTGCCAAAATCCAACAGAAGTTTAGTATGGCTTCAAAAGTCTTTTCAGGTATGTTTCGACCTTTCCAGGGAACCCTTAACCTCAAAACTTGTCTCAACGAGGTCAACGAAATGGTTCTTCAGTGTTAGGGAAATATTTGAATTAATTATTCAGACAGCTAATCCGTTGTATCAAAAGTTTGAATTTAACTTTAATTTTAACACACACAAAAGGCACACCTGTTTGCATTAGTATGTAAGTTTCAGGACTGTTTTTAGTCACTAATAATCAGTAATAAGTAGTAATTTGGTAGCTTTTTGGCACTACCCCTCATTACCGCCTTTTTTGAATATCCCCACAAGAGCTCTAAATTGCAATAGAGGCAGTTGAGATGCAATGGAGAACCAAAATGTCTTAACTGACGTTGTTCAAAAATATTCGGCGAAGCTTACTCATCGTGAGCGCACGTACACCAAATCGTCTTTGTAAAGTGTGAAATACCTTCAAAATGAACAAGTGCGATAAGTGCTCTAAAAATATAACCAAGACAAGGCCAGGATTAGAGTGTAATCGTTGTGAAAAAATTGTGCATTTCAACTTAGAATGTAGTGGTCTTACAACTAAGCAGCTGGCTGCCATTCGAGCTTCTAACAACTTGGAGTGGACGTGCCAAGAATGTCGCGACAACTCAATAAAGCGACGGTCTATTGTGGTACCAGACGAAGATGATGAAGACGATGCTACTAATTCATCACCCAAAGTACAAATTGATGTCAAACAACTACTTTCAGATATCTCTAAAGAAGTAGAGAAATCAATTCAAAGGGAGATGAAAGACATACAATACTCTCTTCAATACCACACAGATAAACTAGACGAAGTTCTACAAAGTCTAAATGCGTGCCAAATTACTATTTCTGAGCTTAAGAAAAAAAACATCGAATTAACCAACAATAATAATTATCTTAAAACGAAGGTAGGAGCACTAGAACAGCGTATTACAGAAATTGAACAACGTAAACTTTCAAAGCATATTGAAGTATTTAATGTACCGGTCCAGGAAAACGAAAACCCACTTGAACTTGCTAACAAGATTGCAAATAAAATGAATCAAAGTACGGATGATATCAAACAGGCCAAACGTCTGCCTGGGAAAAAGGAACGTCCAGGTTCAATTCAAGTACAATTGAAAACGGAAAACCTACAATCAAAATGGCTTATGGCAATAAAAAATTACAAAATTGATCTTAAAGTAGCTGACATACTACCCGAATCCAATAACGGGCAAAACACTATTTACATCAAAGAAGCTTTAACACCATTCAATAAACATCTACTATGGCAGACAAAGCAAGAACTTGGTGGCACCTACAAATACATATGGATCAAGAACGGTATACTTCGCATCCGAAAAGAAGGTCAGGATGAAAAAGCCCACATAATTCGGGCAGTTGAAGACATTAAATTTTTTTAATAGGTTTTTAGAAAACGGCAAAGTAAAATGTCTATTACCCACCTCTCAAAATGGCTGTAATAAAGGATGATATTTTGGAACTTAAAGACTGTTCCGACATCCAATGTTTCGTAGATAACATACCTAACAAATTAAATTTATTATGTATTCATTTAAATATAAGATCCACTATAAAAAACTTCTCCGCCTTAGAACAGTGCATATTTTCTTGCTCAAAACAAATTGACGTCGTAATTTTAACAGAAGCAAACATCTCCGACTCGATAAGTAGTATGTATAATATTATTGGATATAACATGCACACAGAACTCAGAAAAAGTCGTAAAGGAGGAGGCATTATTGTATACACACTAAAAAAACATAAGTTCATACCAGATAAAGTAAAAACACTGCATTTTGAATGTTTAATTGGCACAATAATCACTCCACAAAAATATTCTGCAATTCTGTGCGCTGCATACCGTCCACCAAGTCTAAGTAAACACTTGTTTATACAGGAAATAAGTACGGTACTAAAAAAATCAGATCGACTCAAGGACCTCTTCCTTCTGGGCGATATTAATATCGATCTGAAGGTAAATTGTCCTATAAAACATAGTTATAATTCCGTCATGTACAACCATGGCCTTGTGTCCGGGATAACGCAGTATACTAGAATAGAAATGGTTAAAAACAAATTAACAAAAACATCTATCGATCACATCTACGCGAGATCCCGTACACAAGAGTTATACACTGCGGCGCTAGGATCTGTACTGGCGGACCATCGCACTGTAGCACTTGCCTGCACTGGGCCCGCGCATACACAGGATGATTCTAAAACACTAATAAAATATGATACTACTATACTTACAAAGTCTTTAAAAGAAATAAATTGGAAAACAAAACAAAATATAGCTTGCCCAATTAGTTTATATAAAATATTAACAAATAATATTAAAAATTGCTATGAAAAAGCAAAAGTAAAAATCAAACTTAAAAATAATCGAAACCGAAATAAAAACTGTAAATGGCTTAACAAAAAAATTTTTAACGCATGCAAATACAGAGACAAATTATTTATGGAATGGTTAAAAGATACAAATAACAAAATACTTAAACAAAAATACAACAAAGCCAGAAATTTGGCCAATAAACTAATCTACACAACTAAAAACAAACAAATATATAATAAGATAATAAAAAATAAGTCTAACCCTAAAAACCTATGGCGCATACTAAACGAACTCACAGGCCGCATAAAAAGTTCTATTGATAGCATTATTATAAACGCGTTCGAAGATTTAAAAACAAAAATAGCTGATATAACAAATAATTTTGCAAATATGTTTCACAGTTGTGTTAAAAATATGATACCTAAATGTAAAATATTGTTATTAGACAAGGCAGAATACATGCGACCGCTTGATGCATCGTTTAGATTCAAGAAAGCAGATTCTAAAGCAGTCATAAAACTTATAAAAAATCTAAACAGTGACAAAGCACCCGGCGTAGACAGCATTAGAGCAGTAGACATTAAGGCCATATGTGAAGATATTTCGCCAATCATAGCTAGATTTATAAATGCGTCAATAAAAACCGGTATATATCCAAAAGAGCTAAAAACAGGCGTTGTTAGACCTATATACAAATCAGGTAGCCAAAAGCTTTATGAGAACTACCGGCCAATTACTATACTACCAACTATAAATAAAATAGTGGAAAAATATGTTTGCGAACAAATAAACGACTTCTATAGAAAACATCATGTGTTAACTAAGACACAATTTGGATTTCAAGCTCAAAGAAGTACTACACAACTACTGTCACAATTCACGGACACTATATACACACACTTAAATGACAAGAAACATATATTAATTGTCTTTATAGACTACAGTAAAGCATTCGACACATTACAACATGACACCTTACTGGACAAACTCGACGACTGTGGTATAAGAGGACCATTCAAGAAATGGTGCCAAAATTACCTAACAGATCGATCATACCTAGTTAGTATAGGCAATGAGTTTAGCGACAAATATAGCGTAACTGAAGGTACTGCTCAAGGCTCAGTCTTAGGACCATTACACTACTTAACTTATGTAAATGACGCCGTAAACATTATAAGAGATTGTGAAGTTTTTCAATTTGCCGATGACACTTGCCTACTAACAGCAGACACTTCGATAGATAACGCACTAAAACGGTTACAAGCTGACTTCACACTCTTAACAAAATGGTCTCATGATTTGGGTCTTGTCCTGAACACAAAAAAAACTAAGGTAATGTACATAAGTTCAAGCCAAAATAGAATAAAACGAGAGATCAACTTAATAGCACATGAACACGATTGTCTACACTCGAACTTTAGCCATTGCAACTGTAGTCCAGTTGAACTAGTGACTCAACAAAAATATCTGGGTCTGATAATTGATGATCGACTAAAATGGACAGATCATATAAACAACGTATGTGATAAACTGCGTGCTATATTAGCGAAATTTACCCTAATCAAAAGTAAAGTCCCGTACACAATATTGCTATCACTCTACAAAGCATTAGGAGAATCGACCATAACCTACGGACTTAGCAGTTACGGTCGAACATTTAAAACACACCTTAACTCGATATACCAGTTACAATTACGCATCTTAAAAGCTATAGTCCCTTATAAAATAAAAAATAAATATAAAGATAATTATCATGCCCTGTTTTCCTTCTGTAAAATAATACCTATCCAAGACAAAATTAGTTATATAATTTTAGTTGAGAATTATTTTAATGAAACACTCAAACACAATGCTAATCACGGAAAGGTAACCCGCAGCGTAACGAATGCCAAATTAATTGTCCCAGGCTTTAAAAACCTCTATGGAAAACAGACTCTAAAATATATTGTACCTAAACTAATTAACAACCTGCCAAATTCATTGAAGATCATTATTAACGAAAAGAACATAAAAAATAAACTATTACAATTTTTTATAGACGATAATCAAGTAAAGTAACACTTCAAGGAAACACCCTGTGTGTGCGCGCTGCTCCCTACTCCTAACAACTGGTTTTGTAATCTGTCTCACTCAGTGCGCTTCAAGTTGTAATGTCGGCTAAAGCCTCGATCACAGTTCGGGGATTGTTTCGGCATACATTGCTCGTTGAAGTAAGGATATTGCAATTAATATAACCAAGCCTCCCAGCAATGTGTGCCAAATTGATCTTTTTAGATTTGTTCGTGGCTTTATCCTCATCGTATGTATTCATTTGAAAATAATATTGAACTAAGTTGCGTGCGGTCGCAGAGTGCCATCGAATCTGTAGGTGTACGGACAAACCTAATTAGGTTTTTGTTACACCTTACATAAATTGTAAATTAGTATTAAGATTAGTATGTAATTCTTTTAAATAAAAAAATAAAATAAATAACCACCCTCAACCTCTATCGTTTCCATAATTGGTGAAGTGTTATTTTACTTTGACTTGATGGATGAACAAAAACCTGCAAATAACATAGCAGAAATTCTGATTACGAGCCCATTAAATATTCAAAAGCAACTCCTGTCAGATGGCTGTGTTTTATCACTACTCACACGTGAAAAACGTGACACTGAGTCATCAATCTTTTCGCTTATTAGACAATGTACGTTTTTTGTTGACAGCCAAGCGACAACGCGGCGCAGCGGCGGCGAACGGAGGATCGAATTTGCAGCTACAAACTGGATATGAGCTGCTACTGCTGGAAGTGACATTTAAAACAAGTTCAAAAGTGCATTTTCATTCACAGTGAAGCAAAACGGACTGATAAAAAATATATAATAGATCGGAGTGCTTTTAATACTATCGCTGGTCACGCGTCACGGCGGCGATTTCTTGATCATTTCAGTCTCTTCGCTCTGCCTGAATGGAAACGCATCCTTACAGATCGCCCTTTATTTTGTCGTAGGTTGAAAATAAGCCTCCTATAAGTTTTTACCTCTATAACATACAAAAACTTTTTTTTTGTGAGCTCTACATATTTAGGTTTAAGTAAAATTATTAAGTTAGCGTCATGTGAAAAAATAATTCTACGTTTTCTTAACTGGCAATGAAACACGTATGGAACCTCTATGTATCTGTGCTCTTACATGTTTATCGACACATAAATTTAGTTACGTGCGTTTTAGTTACTACTTTTTATCTTAAGGCCAATGCCATTCTTAACGGATTTTAATTCTTTGTCAGTATCAATATTCTGAAACCGTACTGGTAGGGGAGAAGCAACACAGCATTTCATTACAGACTGCGCTGCGAACATATAACCACATAAATATAACACTGACCATGCCTGTCTGTACCTATAACATTTGTAAAGGGCCGATCACACCTGACTGAATTCACACACTAAGTCAGTTAGTCTCCTACGTAGGAAAGGAAGGTAGAAAGATGGAACTAAGTAAGTCACTAACTGAGTAAGCCGCATAGTAAGCAACGCAGTAAGGAACTTTAGTGAAGGGCCAATACGAATAGAACACCTCATCGTACGGAAAATATTAATAAGGGCTAATTTATGTTGTATAGAAAAATACTAGAATAACTACAAAAAAAAAACAACAGAATTACCGGTATACTAAAAAACAAACAAGGAAATAAAATTAGGTTGCACCAGTCAAGTAAACATAAAGAATTTAAGTGCTTTATTCATTCTTTTAGTTAGAATAAATTTTTCATTCAAAACCGTACGAAAAGCAAATAATTATTCCAATGAAAAATAACAATTGAATGACAAACAAACAAACAAAGCAGGTTTATTAACTCTACCGAACAGTCGTATAGAAAATATCTGAACCTTTCAATTATCGATGATAATCTATAGTGATTTTTTTTTAATTGTTTATTAGTACTTGTTATTACACCATGAATAATAATTATTTTATATCGACAAGTTGTTCATCATCATTCGCAAACTTTACCCATCACTAAACTTCCTAAGTTCTTTACTTGAAGGGAGTAAGGAGGTTTAGTGATGTCCAAGTGCGAATGATTAATTTTAATTTAATTCCGTGTTCGCATCGAAATTAAATTGACCAATACATGGTCTAAGGGACTGGTTTTCGAAAACTGAAAGGGCGTGATCAGTCAACGTAACTGAATAATCTTCAGTAAATAAAACTTTCAGAAAATATTAAAATAATCCTCTTTTCCACAAAAAAGCCACGATCACACCTAGCTGAATTTAAAGACTAATTCGGCATACATTTCTCGTTGAAGTAAGGATATTGCAATAACACAACCAAGCCTCCCAGCAATGTATGCCGAATTAGTCTTTGTGTCCAGCTAGATGTGATCGTGGCTAAACTGTCCATTTGCAATTTTATATGAAGAGGCTGATAGTTTTATTCACTGAAAGTTGTTCAGTTACGGCGAATGACTATGTGCACCTGCTAGACTAGAAAAAGAGAAAAAATGTATCCACTTCATTTACCACAGCCATTGTTTTTGTTTGATCAGAAATACTCTTATTCATAAGATTTGGCACGGCAATGTTCAGGTCTCATTTGTCCATTTTGAGCTAAATAAAAATAAAAACATCATGGAAATGTATTGTCAGCCTACTAAAGCCACGATCACATCTGGCTGGATTCAAAGACTAATTCGGCATACATTGCTGGAAGGCTTGGTTATGTTATTGCATTATCCTTACTTCAACGAGCAATGTATGCCGAATTAGTCTTTGAATTCAGCTAGCTGTGATCACTCCTTAACTCAACCGAACAGTCGTATACATTTTTTTCATAGTGAATTTTTTAAAGTTTATTATTAGTACTTATTATTAAACCGAGATTATGCTTTATTTTTATTTTTCATGGACAAGTTGTTCGATTCGAATTAATCATTCGCAAAATTTTCACATCACTAAACCTTCTAACTCCTTTACTTGAAGGGACTTAGCATGTTTAGTGATGTCCATGTGCGAATGATTAATTCAACTTATCGAACAAAAAATATACTTATATTAAAAAAACGGTCAAGTGCGAGGCAGACTCTCGCTTCGAGGGATTCGATATTCCTGTAGTATTTTTAAAAGCAATAAAGCCCATCTTTAAGACCGCAAATAAGTGTGTCTGTAATTTTTTCTTCTTTTAATTATCGGTTGTATTTGTCTTGAGGTTGTATCAGCCATTTTTTAACAATCGATAGTATTTTATTGTACAATAATTATTTTCGATAAGGCTATTCAACAGAGTTACTGTATTTCAAGGTCAACTACCGACAGTGAAACTATCGCTATCGGAACATCACTATTCAGCAACTGTATTAGTAGGCACTTTTTCTACTTAGCTTCCTAGCTAGAACTCTGAATTCACAAACGTCTTTTTCTACGTAGCCTCCTAGGTAGATTTCTTATTCAGTCGTCAAATTCAAGCAGGTGTAATCGCGGCTTAAAACTTGAACAAGCCACGACAGACAGAATTTTTTATGAAAACAAGTTGACTAATTTAATTACAAACACAATTTCAGTTGCTGCAATGTTGCTGGCAAAACACTCGGAACACGCAACATTAAAACTAAAGTTTCGATTTTAGTGAAATAAGCCACTACAACAAACAGTTTCGTTAAACATGGCAACATTGAACTTTTACGTAAAATGGTGGTGCATTTTGAAAACTCTTGTATTCATCTGTCACTTCGCATTTATAGTTTAATAAAGACTACTACTAGTTTTACGGTAGCTATTGATCGAACCGAATTTATTAAATACATAAAGCAAACGTTTTATAAAATTTTCTGACGAAACTGTAGGTTATAGCGAAACCAGTCGAGTTTATGAAACCATATTCTACATACAAGTGTTATCTTTTGAGTTATTTTCTGTAAACCTGGTATAATAAGCCTTAAACATAGGTATGTTTGAAACAACAATAGGTGGACCACGGGCAAAACCCGTAAAAAACTTTGTACAAAAAAGTTAGATAAAAAATTAGCTTCCCTATTCTTTGTACTTCGGATTTCCGCGTGTTTTATTCCACCTTAAGCACAGACAAAGCGTTCAAAGATTGGAACCCTTCGGCTTTCCGAAAGAATAGACTCATCGTGCTTAAGGTTATCCCAGTTTCTTATTCCTTGCACGTTTTGCGTTTTATTGGTATTAAGCTATCTTGAACCCTTTACTTGTGTAGACGTTTTGGCCGCATTACCAAGGATTTCCTTCCAAAGGGTGCAACATTCCTGGTGTTTAAATTTTGAATGTTGTACAAACTTAATATTCATTATGTGATTATAAGGTTTGTTGCTGAAACAATCCATTTTCGTATCATAGAAGAGAATTAAAATACTTTTCACTTCTCATGCTCTGAAAGTGCTTTTTTATGCAGGATATAGGCTGCACAAAATCGAATTTTGTGCACAAGGGCAAAAAAGTAATCGCGGTGGTGTACGCCCTGCGCGCGGGCCTCCTGCACCCCCACCCGCGCCGCACGCGCGTCAACATATTCTTCACTAAAGCAGAACAACTCATTCTTCAATTACATTTAGAGAGTACTTTTTCGTTTTATTTCCTCGCAATCAAAGTGAAAAGCAGAGTTTATAACTCGTCCACATTTTATCCTCGACATTACTATCAGCCCTCGCCTTCGGCTCGCCTCGGGCTGCTAAAAGTCTCGGAAAAATGGTTCGTTTTGTGCACTCGTTGTAAAATCTACCATTGCTTGTCGTTACTCGCACACGCCATTTTATACAATTTTATTAGATTGCATGTAGTTGATATTTTTTATGAGCCCGTCTTCTTTAAATTTTTTCCCATCCTGGACTCACTCCGCAGATTTATCCTTCTTATCGACCCCATTGGCGTTCAGTGTTCAGTATACATTCATCGTAACTCACAAGTTATATTTCATACAATGATGGGCTAAAAGTAATCGTAAATATCTTACCAAAATCGAATAAAAATACAAATCTGATTAGTTAGATGTTTAATTATGAACCCTGTCAACAAATCTTTTGAGGATCACACCTGTCTACAGTTTCCAGGAAAGTCAGTACATCACTTCGTCGGATTCCATTTACTTTCAGTGATCTTTTTGAAGTGACGCACGGGTTTTCCTGAACATTTTAGATGTATATAATGTTTGACTAATTTGTTGACAAGGTTCTTATCTAAAGATTTGACTAATCAGATTTGTACTTTTATTCGATTTGGATTATATATGGACGATTACTTTGACCCCATCATTGTATGAAAATGTACGGTGAAAAAACAATCGACCCGTTTTCTTTGCTCTTTAGTGTATATTGTGCTTCTTAATTTACTGCGGATATTTGAGTATGTCACTATGAAATAAGAAACATCGTTTGAAAAGTGAGGAAATTTTTTATCGGCCCATACAAACCGTCGTCTCTTGGCGGCGGCGCGAGGTTTGTATGGGAAAGCCGGAATAAATTCTCATTTTACGAGCTAAAATGATCTTTAGAGAATTTGTTCATTTTTCTATTCGAGTTGCATACTCTATTTAACCTTATACTTAAATGAATATTGATATATAACTAAACATAGGTTCAAAACAAAGCAAAGTACGTTTTCGAGCACGAGCAATGCGGAGTCGTAAAATTGGTCGTACTCGTAAAGTATTGTGCGTTTTTATGATTCAACTGCACTGTTTGCTCAAACCCTCGGACGTGTGAGAGCAGTACAGCGGGATACAAAAATGATAGTTTACTTCATGCAATCCCAATCGTGCCCTACTAATAGAGGCCTCGCTTTCGTCATAGAGTATTCTCTGCCTGCGTCTGTGTTCCCGAGCTCTTATAAGCCGAATCTATTTAAGTCGCGAGTGACTAGGCTTCTTCTGGGCAAGCTCGTTCCATCGTCGACCTCATCTCTGTCCTCAAGGCTAGATTGAGGTCAAGAGTAAGCCCATACATAGTAAAAAAAAAGAGTAGCTAATATTTGCATTATTTTTATGCTGCGTTACTGATACTTAAAAGTTCAAGGATCTCCAAGGTTTCTGAGGTCAGTTATTGATTTTACAATCCACACGATATGATGATGATGAAGGATCTCCAAAACTATGTATATTAATTTACTTTATGACTGTTCAGTAGTTTTTATTGGTTTAATCTTTCAAATTTTAGTTTATTGCCCAGTGCCCACGCATGTCATTGTACTCGTAGCTCTCTCCATATTTCTTTTCTTTATTCAACTCGCCGTATGGTTCACCCTGCAAGCTATGGTGTCGATACTGTCAGGCTAATGGTCAGTCTATTTAACACTGATGAGAAGATTCCAAGCCTGACCTCAAGACCATACTTAACGAGAGAGAGGAATCACTTCTAGGCCACGCACTAATTCCAAAATTGTTTCATCTGTGTTACAACATGGACGCATCTCATTTTTAGTGTACAGTCAAATAAGCTTAACACATTGAACTGTGCACCGTCCTTATTTGCTTAGCTTGTTACAGCTGGAACTGTTTTTGACTGTACTATTTTTGGTGAATTAAAATATAGTGTAGTTTCCAATCAAATTGAGAATGGAGGTTTAATTAACGAACCGATCGACAGTTTTGAAAAACGAATGGGGATAGAAATGGGATTTGAATTCATTTTTGACGGTATAAAAGTGTTTTGTGGCAAAAACATTTTGTTTTAGTGGATTGGATTAAATTTTTGTTCGGCTAAACGTTAAAAACAATCATACTAATATAATAAAGAGGTAAATTCTGATTGATTGAATGATTGACTGACTCATCAACGCACAGCCGAAACTACTGAAGATAGAAACACGAAATGTGAAGATGTTGTTCATGTTATGGAGGTTGCCACTAAGAAAGGATTTTTAGAAATTCATCCCCCAAGGGTGTGAAATGACGGAGGATAATTTGTATGAAAGTCCTTTGTTTCTTAAGTTAGATTCTCACAAATTTGAATTTAAGCTTTTGGTTAAAAATAAAGAAACACGTGTTTAAGCGTTTCTTGAAAATCATCCTTTAAGAGGGTGAAAAAGGGGATGATTTTTTTTCGTATGTTGGTCTAGAAGCCGAAAATTTTTAAGAGATATAAAAATTGGAATTTGAGCTCTGCGTAAAAAAATTAAAAGTATATTGTGTATAGGCATTTTGGTAAATTCATCCCCTAAGGGGGTGAAATAAAGAAAACTGATTTGTATGACAGGTCTTTGTTTCTGTTAGATGCAAATTTAAATAAATAAACATTACCAGATGTGAATAAAAAGTATACAGAAAAGCATTTTTGCTGCTGCTTCTTTATCCATTTTTATCCATTTAAACTACGCAAAAAAAAAAAAATTATATATATATATAGTTGCAAAAAATATTTAAAGTCGCTTCCACTTTCACCCGTGCGAAGCCGGGGCGGGCCGCTAGTAATAAATAATATTCATTTTCAAAATAAGTAACAGAATTTGATTTCAGTGGATTTCAGTAACTTTTTTTTTTATTGAAAATGGGCTTACTCACATGTAAAATGTTCTTATGCTGTGTGTGTGTACCCTCCTTCCTTCCTAACCTACCTACTCGTAATTGAAATTAATCGACTAATGTAGGAATCAGTTAAGAGTATGTGACTTTTCTTACTCAATGTACTAGGTGTGAAATTTGTGCAGTGCTCGTGTCTAAGTAAATTTGGTCATCTCACCCAATCTCTGTTTACGAGGGGTCAGCCCCTGCAGTATCGAGATTTGAGGGCACTAACCATGAATCATACTAGAAGACCGCTTTATTTCATTTGCCCTCGTCTTTTGTTTTTATTTCCCTTTACAAAACAATCCATACTAATATTATAAATGCGAAAGTAACTCTGTCTGTCTGTCTGTCTGTTTGTTTGTTGCTCTTTCACGCCTAAACGGCTGAACGGATTTTGATGAAATTTGGTATGGTGATAGATGGTAACTTGGAGACGGACATAGGCTACTTTTTACCCCGGGAAAATATCTCATTCCCTGGGAATCTACACATACAATAATACTCTAGCGGGCTCTTTCACGCCTGAACGGCTGAACGGATTTTGATGAAATTTGGTATGGTGATAGATGGTAACTTGGAGACCGACATAGGCTACTTTTTACCCCGGGAAAATATCTCATTCCCGTGGGAATCTACACATACAATAATACTCTAGCGGGGTTGTATCTGCTACAGCACACCGAAACTACTTAACCGATTTTGATGGGACTTCTTTTTTTACTCAACTAAGTATCGCTGATTACGAAAACTACTACAATTTTGAAATCCAACGTGGTAGACGTAAACTACCATTATCCCCTGGGGATAAGGTTGAGGTGCGATAGGGTTGAAATGTCTAAAAATCAATATGGGTGTCGTTTGTAAGGTTTATCGAGCCGCTGATTACAAAAACTACAACAATTTTGAAATCCAACATGGTGGACGTGAAATGCTATCATCCCTTGGGGATGAGGTTGGGGTGCGATAGAGTTGATATGTCTAAAAATCAATATGGGTGTCGTTCGTATGGTTTATCGGGTCGCTGATTACGAAAACTACAATGATTTTGAAATCCAACGTGGTGGACGTGAAATACCACCACCCCTGGGATGGGGTTGGGATTCGATAGGTTTGAAATGTCTAAAAATCAATATGAGTGTCAGTTGTATGTTTATATAAGGATAGGGATAGCGGTTAAGATGGCGTTAGGGGTAGAAGCAGGGATAGGGGTAGGGTCAGGGATAGGGAGAGGGGGAGGGATAGGGAGAGAGTGTAAGGGAGGGGAAAATGAGGGGAGAGAAAGGGGGAGGGAGGGGTAGAGGGCGTGGGAGGGGGTAGAGGGAGGGGGGGTAGAGGGAGGGAGAGGGGGAAGGGGAGGATGAGTGAGGGGAAGGGGGAAAGGGAGGGGAATGGGAGGAGGGCGAGGGGGGAAAGGGAGTGTGATGGGGAGAGGGGAAGGGGGGAAATGGAGGGGGAAGGAAGGGTGAGGGGGGGAAGAGGGAGGAGCGAGGGAGAGGAACAGAGAGTGGGAGAGGGTGAGGGAGGGGGAGTGGGAATGTATGGGGGGGGATACAAAAGGATAGATAGGGAGGAATAGGGACCTTTTTTACTTTTATGAATACCTCCTCGCTACCCATTCTTTTCACTCCCTTTATTGCCTTCTTTTTTAAGTTCGCCTGTAACGGTTGACAATGAAAATTCCGCACTACCTACCAGTTAAATAAAATCAAAAGATAATTAAGTTTGTAGTAAGATGCATTTATTCAACTTGGATAAGTACAAATGCATCTTTTACGTAGGGATCAAGAAGGATAAGCGCTCCGTAAAATATGTTTCAATTAAGTTCGAGTTCTCTTTTTTTATAAAATCTACGCGGACGAAGTCGCGGGTAACAGCTAGTGCTTACTAAATTACTCTTTTTGTATTTTCTATCTATAACTTTCTTTTGTAAAACTAGTACCTATGATAGGTCTTCACCTACGTTTGAAAAAACCGGTCAAGTGCGAGTCGGACTCGCGCGCCGAGGGTTCCGATATACCTATAGTATTTTTGGAAGCAATAAAGTCCATTTTCAGGACCGCAAAACTAAATTTGTTTGTAAAGGTTTTTTGCAGATTTCTGAAAAACTGTGCAACTTAGAAAGATCGTTTTATTTTTGCTGTAAAGTTTACATAAACCTCTGTCAACTGTAATTAATTCAGATTTTCCCTTACTCAAACTTCGGAGATAAGGGGGGGGGAATGGTATTTCTTTTGACATTTTTCATCATAACTTGAAAACTAAGAAACTTAAAAAAATACAAAAATATATTTTAAAATGTACAAGTAAAGCCCTTTCATATGATACCCCACTCGACCTAGTAGCGACAATTTGAAATTTGGCCCCCCCTATTTTGGCCCCCTTTACATTAATAATCATACTTTTTTCAAAAAATTTTCATGTGCAATTAAGTTGGGCAACTATATTCTAAAACTATTCCAAATTTCAGCTCGATAGCGTAAGTGGTTGCTGAGATATAGAGGTGTGACAGACAGACGGACAGACAGACAGACAGACAGACAGAGCGGCACCATAAGGGTTCCTTTTTTTTACCATTTTGGTATCGGAACCCTAAAAACAATAGAATCAAGCTTAAAAGACTGTTTAGAAAAGGAAGACATAGGTAGAAGAAGACATAGGTATTTAATTTTAGTATCGCGGCCTTTGAACATTACTAACGATAGATTAATTGTCAGTATGCTTAAATTGCGGTTTGAAGGTGGTAGGGCTTTTGTGGAAAGTCCGTGTGGGGAAGTACCACCCCCTTGCTTTATTCTGCCGTTAAGCAGCAGTGTTTGCACTGCTGTGTTTCGGTTTGAAGGGCAAGGGAGCCAGCGAAATTACCGGCATATGAGACATACTTCGTTCTCAAACTGAGCAACGCGCTTAGCTGTCTTATTAGTGTCAAAATATGCCATTAATAAGACAGTAGGTGTTATGGGCGGTGGTGACCACTTACCATCAGGTGGCCCACCTGCCCGTTTGCTCACTTGTAATATATATATATATATATATATATATATATATATATATATATATATATATATATAAAAAAAAACTTTCGTGCAGAGTTTGCGCTACACAATTGTAATGTACTTTTGTTTAAAATGCGCTTTAAAAAAAATATTTGAGTTTAGTAAAAACGCTAGACAGTGTGTTGTTTGTGCTGCAACAAAACAAAGGATACCTAGTTAAACCAGCTTGAATGTAAAACTGTATTTACTGAGCAACAAAAGGTGGCTGAATTAAAACGTAATACATAATGTACTGTGCATTTCGCCTCGTATGGTAATTCTGCATTTCACATGCTGTGTTATTCGTACCGAATGCGCGACTGCGATTTATATGGCCTTTTTTATTATTAATAAAATATAAGTGAATAAAAATAAATAAAATCTTATAAATTGATTCGATTTACCTTACCGCCGAGAGATATGGTGAAACATTAGTCCCTCCACACCTTCATATGTGACAAGTCTCAATCATTACACTATAGAGAAACTGTTATTTCTCTTTAAAAATACTGTTATGATCACGTTCCTGTAAAAACACGAATTTAAAAAAATAAACCGACTTCAAGACTGAAAATCGAAAAATAAAAGTTTTTGAGGTTGGTGCCAGCCTGAATATTAGAAATAAAAAACTACAACCGTGAGCTAAAATTGTTTTTTTATATATATATATATATTTATTAAGTTGCATACATTAAAATAAAGTGTGATGGCGTTTCACCCCTAAAGAGCGGATAGTTGTACAACATGAGCGATCATGACAGATTTTAACTTCACCTTTATGAGCATTAAAATTTTTACTGTATTTATCTCAGTAACTAACTATGTAAGAAAACAAAGCAATGAACCTGCGTGTCGATGACAATGACGGGCTTCCGGTAACTCTCAAGGGATGTCCAACATTGATCTCCATAATTAATTATAAACTAGACCGTAGTATTGATTGATACGCATACGGGTATTGTACGGAAGTGAAAGGGGTATTGAAAGAAGCATGAAAGTAGAATTAATGCTGTAGAAATGAGAGCGTTGACGAGTATCATCGGTGTAAAATTGAGTGACAGGATTAGAAATAGTGTGATAATTTTTGTAGGTGGTAGGGCTTTCGTGCAAATTCCGTCTGGGGAGGTTTCCCCGCTTGCCTATTTCTACCGTAAAGCAGCAGTGTTTGCACTGCTATGTTTTGGGTTTGAAGGGTAAGGCCGTCCGCCGCGTGAAGCGTTTGTACTCAAGTAATCAAGAGCGCTGTTCACCCTCAGAATTAAGATAGTATGTCTCACGTGAAGTAATTTTACTTGCTTCTTTACCCTTCGAACCGAAACACAGCAGTGCATATATACTGCTCTACTTGTCAAAAACGGACAAAACAAAAACCCTAACACCTATAAAATTCCAGTAACCAAAAGAATTAAAATCTATGGAAGGGTGACAATATTTTTATAGTCGATAGGGACATTTCATTGAGCTTTTATTGCATTTCGTTGGGGGAAATAAAATCAGAAGTTTAGGAGAAATGAACTGAAAAGAAAAGGGTTGCCGGGACGCGACGAGAATAGACAATTCGACGGATAGATGTTGATTTGTGAAATCCTACTGAGCATACTGATGAGGTTTAACGCAAATCTCAACTTCGTTGTGGTAAAATCTGTGCTTAAATAGTAAAACAAAAAATATCTACCTATTAGACTCAAAACGAGGGAAGCATAAACACCTGTCCAGTTTCAAATTCATAAGTTATTGGCCTTACGACTTTGCAAAATTCGGAAAAAATTGACTTTCCATTCAAATCTGAGCAAACAGCTAGTCGGTTATTCTTCTAATCATTCATGTTTTTATACAGGATTTTTTGAAAGGCAGGATTTGTGTGTAATAGTTGTCATCATAACATCCCATTAAAAGTCCATAAATGGACAGGGAGAGCTTCAGGAACCCACGGCAAAAATATGTACTACATTTAGGAGGGGAAGTGTTAGTCACCTTACTTTTGATAATAAATAACAAAAAACTCGCAGATAACAAACCTGACAAGTGACGTCACCTATCACAAAGTATATTGTGGTGGTGATATTTATTGGAGACAAACGGTCAGGTAGGTGAAAAGTCGTCCATCAGACCTGAACAGAGCGATAACAACAAAATAGAGGCCCTTAACTCAATATTCGTAATGAAAGATCAACCTTTCCTGTTACATTGACGGTTATTCTGACCAATCCATGTGTTTAATGAAATTGGCATGGCAATGTAGATCAAATTTAAAATTTTTGTCGCCGTTTCCCCTGATGGGAATAGACGCAATAGGTAGTTAGTACGTGGGGATTGTAGGGGACGCAACAATCACGAAATGCTTTTATTTTTTTTCTCTGCACCCCCGTTTATTGCCTCATCAGCGGCCGTTATGGGCCGGGATTGTACTTTCTCCACATAGGTACCTATAAGCATTTTGCTAACAAGTATCGGAAAAATGAAATGTATTTCCATTTCTAAGTTTATGTTGTAAGTATAAAAAATATAGTTGGAGATTTTTTTAAATGTAAAGATGCTTAGAAAGAAACAAAATATAAGGAATCATGCGACAGGTAAATTTCTGTGATGCGCCAGTGCAATAACTTTGTTTATATCTCCCTATTGTACATATCAAGAAAAACCTGTATTTCCACCAAACAATATAACAACACCACCTGATATTCTGGATATCAAACTCTAATTTGATGATACTCAAGATAAACTTATTACATTACCACATACAACACAATTATCACTAATTATAGCGGTACGAATAGTAGCTTAGTTCGTTAGTTCTCATAATCAAGTTTCGGAATTGCCCCCTAGTCGCGGCGAGGCGTCTCGGAGCTTCGCTAAGGTACGTAAATATCTTGCACGTCGGAAGGGTATCCGGAAAGCAGTCCCCGCTTCAGCAACGCGGTGTTAAGCACGATAATTACACGGGCTTTCCCAGGTGTATCATCTGTAAGGTCGCTTTACATATTCCAGGCTGCAAAGATTGCATTACGTCTACAGAAACAGAAATGACACTTATTAATAGTAGATTAGTAGCCAAGGGCTCATCATCATAACATCCCATTAAACGTCCACTACAGGACAGGGAGCTCCCTCTAGAATTCTAGCTTTTTCTGGAAAAATGTAGAGGGGAAGTACCATAGTCACCTCGCTTGTTAGCGTTACGGCTGGCACCATGGACCGCGGTTGTAGGTGACCGCAGTAAGTAAGATGTTAGATACAAATGAGGATGCTGCTGCCAATCCTCCAGTTTATAACCCTTAGTCGCCTCTTACGACACCCACGGGTATGGAAGGGTTGGTACTATTCTTTGCCGGCACCACACGGAACGGCCAAGGGCTATAAGGCATCAATTGTAGCCCGAGATATTTAGGCGCACGAGCGCAGCGAGGGCGCCTATAGTTCGAGGGTGCAATTGATGCTTACACCCAAGCTAACTACTCTGCTTTACATCTCGATTGTGAGGTAAGTAGGTCCTTATTACCACCAAATTGTAGGTGACCAATTAACGCTCTAGGGTAATAATGTAGCTAGAAAAGCCCTAGGGCGGTAAGTAATAAAAAAAACACTTCACTCTTTCAAAATTTAATTACTTACCGCCCTAGGGCTTTCCTAGCTACATTATTACCCTACAGCGCTAATAGGTCACATACAAGCCCCATTTGGGGGTAATAAGGACCTACTTACCGAATATGAGAGATGTAAAAATATTTTTTGCCGATAGTTTGTTTAATCGAATAAGTTAAATTTTACTTGCAATTGTCGGCACTTCGTGAAACTCCATCTCCAGTTTGGTACAAAAATATTATCTCAACAGGTTTCGATAGGAGAATCAAACATAAAAAATGTTGGGGAAAATGAATTGTTATGCTTTGACCGTCAAGATCAGAAAATTATGTGAACCAAGTACATAAGTGTTTCCATACTAAACTATAATATGTTATGCCGCGTCCGTGTGGTATTATTATAAGAATAGTACTCATGTTAAGGCAATTTAATTTTAGATAATCTAAGCAGTGTGTTTTTGGTAGTTATCTACCAATATTTATTTATATGTAGATAGTTTCCAAAACCATAGCAACAATGGCCATTTATAAGTCCAGTAGACTAGTTTTAAGGCTTATACGATGAAGGCCTTTCATCTATTAGGCTCCTGCCACACATTACATTCTCCACGACATGAATGATCTAAAATCCATGTTTTCTTATATTCCAACGCTTTCCAACACATTGTGCAGCCATGACACCAAAACCAGAGTACATTTGACAGCAAGGGTAACATTGTTTTACAAACTTGTTTTTTCTGACAGCATAAGCCAATTTCTTTTGCCATAGCTGCAAATTGTGTTGGTAAGCGTAAACAAAACAAAAAAAAACAGTCAAGTGCGAGTCGGACTCGCGCGCCGAGAGTTCTGATATACCTATAGTATTTTTGTAAGCAATAAAGTCCATTTTCAGGACCGCAAAACTAAATTTGTTTGTAAAGGATTTTTGCAGATTTCTGAAAAACTGTGCGACTTAGAAAGATCGTTTTTATTTTTGCTGTAAAGTTTACGTAAATTTCTGTCAACTGTACTTAATTCAGATTTTTCCTTACACCAACTTCGGAGAGAAGGGGGGGGGGAATGGTATTTTTTTTGTCATTTTTATGTTTTTACACTAAGAAATGTAAAAACATACAAAAATGTATTTTAAAATGTACAAGTAAAGCCCTTTCATTATGATACCCCGCTCGACCTAGTAGCGACAATCAGAAATTTGGCTCCCCCTAGTTTGGCCCCCTTTACATTAATAATCATATTTTTTTAAAAATTCTTACATATACAATTAAGTTGGGCAACTATATTCTAAAACTATTCCAAATTTCAAGTCGATAGCATAAGTGGTTGCTGAGATATAGAGGTGTGACAGACAGACAGACAGACAAAGTCGCACCATAAGGGTTCCTTTTTTTACCATTTTGGTATCGGAACACTAAAAATGGATTATATACATTTTATTCTGAAGTTCCTAGTTGGTGAGCTATGATGATAGATAACAGATAAGCAGATCAGCTTACACTTTGAAGCTCATTTTCCAACACCAAGTTTCCGACATCTTTTCTTTGACGCGGTACAGCAAAGGAAGAGTCTCTTTAATACATACAGGCTTTTGAGTGGATGAGCTAGTAAAAATGTTTTTTTTTTCAGGCGTGCTGTGCTCAATTTGTCTGACATTAAGAAGTTGTTAAAAGAGTGTTTAACTGTTATAAGAAAAAAAACAATAATAAAGCAGATCAGAACACCATCCGCATTAGAATATTCAAATAATGATTTCTTCAATGTGACCATGAAGAAAGGGGGATTCACAAATTATGCAACTGTCAACAAAATTAGAATCTATTAAATTTGCATTTCTCAGATATCCTTCTTCATTTAATTATATGCAAAGTCAAGTGACAATGGAACTTAAAATCTTTTGGATCATGAAATGATCCTCTGAGACTTAAAGTACTAAGACTGAAAGCATATTTGTGTAGCGTATAGGTATAGAAATTGCGAACTCACGGGACGCTTTTTTGTGAATTTAAATACATATCTGACTTTTGAAACCCTTACCTCATTCTGTGATGTTTTTTATTAGGGTTCTGAACCCAAAATGGTAAAAACGATACCCTTGTGGTGCGACTTTGTCTGTCTGTCTGCCGGTCTGTCTGCTTTGTCCCACTTGTTTATCTCAACAACTACTCACGCCTTCTTTGGAATGGTTTTAGATTATGCTTGCACAACTATATTATAAACAAAAGATAAAAAAAAAAACTTATTAGAAATAGGGCCCAAATGGGGGGGGGAGGGGGGGGGGGGATTTGAAATTATCGTATATTTCAAAATTGCTTGATTTGTACATTCCAAAATACATTATAGTATTTTAAGGCTTTTTGTGTTATGATAAAAAAATAAATTAAATAACAGCCAAGTTTGCAAAGCGAAAAATCTGAATTAAATATAGTCGATAGAAGTTTATGTAAACATTACAGCAAAAATACAACGATCTCTCTAAGTAGCCAGTTTTTCAAAATATGCAGAAATCTTTTACAAACAAACTTAGTTTTGCGGTCCTAAAAACAGACTTTAGTGCTTCCTTACTATAGGTATATAGGAACCCTCGGCACGCGAGTACGACTCGCACTTGGCCGGTTTTTTCCTAAAGGCACAATCTTAAAGTTATTTAATTAAGAACCTACTCCTTAAAAACATCTACTTACAATTTCCATCTGCATGTTCTCTTACTTGTACATGATATAATATAAGAAAACTTATCTCTATATAGACATAATTTTAATAAATAGGAATTCATAACATACCATAACCTTTTCTCTATGCCATAATATATTTTTCTAGTGTCTCTCTCACATTACGACTCATTTTGAAAGTCAAAATCCTTTACGTTTTTTGACCCAAGTTATTTGGTGGTTTGTTCTAATTGAATTTGCACAGAAGTCCAAAGTAACCTAGAATAGGTAGGTACTGAATTGCGTTATATATATTTTATTTAATACATACAGTATCAATGAGACAGTCAGCACTGTATACTACACTACGCCATATTCGAAACGTTTCTGGATAGCACTAAAACAGATTGCGGCTTACGTGGTGTCAGGTACGAATTCGACTGTCAGGAATTAGGAATGAGCGACTAAAACTGTGTTGTGTGTGGCACCGATGCTTTAGAATCCAGAAATGAATCAATGTGTTTGGAATAATTTAGTAGGATTCCCGTACAGGGCGTCAGGAATTTCACATTTAGTTGACTCAGGTAATGCGACTGCAAAATTAAATTGTTGATTTTATGGCCAATTAATACGACAGCTACAAAAGGTTCTCATAAAAGAATTGTCGTTTTTACTTTGAGGATCAGTTTTAAGATTAAAATTTATTGATAGGTTTGTTTTTCACCTAAATAGCTTATTATCACTTCTATTGCTTTGGCATAAACACTGTATGAATCATTTTTGACATTCCAAAAGCTTTCAACACCCCATAGTACGAAGGCAAGCGACCGTTTACCATGGATGAGGCAGGGTCGGATGCGTCACGTGTCGCCGCTGTTACCGTCCCGCCGGCCGGCGCGACGTCTCGACGCCTCTCCCGTTACTAGGCAACCACTCCAGTTTGCTGAACTCCTAGTACTTCAATGAAAGTCTTGGAGAATTTGATGGGGATTTTATCTGGTTAAAATAGCAAACAAATTTTTACAAAATGTTGTGTTTCCTTCCTTATATCCTCGATCCAGAGGTTCTGGCTTCGACAAAAAAAGACTTTGTGAGACTTTCCCTACTTTAGTTAGGGCATTGCAAAATTACCAGTTTTTTTTAAAGTAAGATGACTACGGAGACAAAATGTGCTTCGAAAGGTACGGTCATCAAACTTATGACAACCATGAGTTTTATCCCCGCAAGTGTAAAAGTCACTTTTTGGAAATCTATTTATTAAAGTGTAAAAAGAAGCAAAATATTTATTCAGTTCATTTTACCAAACAGACACTTTCTGCTAAGGAGGGAGCCATAAGCGTATCCATTTCTAGCGAGGGACCTCCTTACTATACTAAATCATTTGAATTTCTATCAAATCTCAAAAACGTTAAATTTTGATTTTTCTCTTTGAGAAAAATGTAACTTAGGACTAAGTTATCACTACAGTTTTTCAAGAAAAATACAACAATTTAAGGAAAAAATGGTGTTAAAAATCACACATAAAATGGTTATTACGAATCATTTACGTTTCCTTTCTTACTATTAATGATCAACACTCAGGTAAATAGGATATATTTTCACTTTCACAAATAAAGTTTGGATGAAACGTTAGATTTTTTTAAAGCCTTTTTTTTATATTCATAAAAAGTAACACAGTTTTTTATCCGAGACTAGGAGACATTTTACACTTCACTACCTCATACAGAATATGTACATGACGGACTCTATACTATACTCTATATAATCAAAAAGATTAATAAAAGTAAATAAATTATTCATAGAAGTAAGTATTGGTCCATTATCGTGCTCGAATCCCAATCAAAAGTCCACCTTCTCTAGACACAACAGATAGATGATCTTTATCTATGAAAATAACTCGTGATGGAAATAAAACTTCGTCTATATTTTTTTCTTCATTTTTCTTCTCCAAATTTTCTTTATCTTCATCATCTTTTTCTACATCTTTTCTTTCTACGTCTTCTTTTTTCACATTGTCTTTTACTATATCTCCCTTTTCCTCCATTTCCTTTTCCACATCTTCTTTTTCCGTATTTTCTTGTTTAATTTCGTTGAAATGTTCGTCAAAATTTTGTACAGAAGTTTCGTCTCTTATTATATTTACATGTACATAGCTTGGTTTATCACTTTCAGTTCCTGATCTCCTGGATATGCCTGTGGGTAGTGCCCAATGTTTTGCGTATGTCTTACGTTTTAAATGAAAGTACCAATAGTTTTTCCACCCGTTGAGGTAAGTGTCATTTTTATTAAGAAACCACTCTGGTTCATATTTGAATGTTTTTATCTTGACTATGTCACTTTGTTTATTTATTTGAGGGTATGATGTAACACTTGTTTTACATTCTAAAAAGCACAATAGCACTAAGGTTGGAAATAAGTTTTTGTCTGTTTTTATAATGTACGCTATCATTGTCATGTTTCCTGGTACACATATTTTCCGAGACTGCTGGAGAAATTAAATACTCAATATTTCATGCTAAAGTATGGTTATTATAAGAGATTGATAACATACTAAGAATTCGTTACAGATTGACATTCTAGTTTCAAAGTTATTAAGGTTTCGATACGGTTTAGTGTGAGAGCGATTATATGTGCCACACATTTATGGCAACTATAAAACGTTTATTCCCATCAGTTACAAAACTATAACTGATGGGAATTAACTGTGATTGGTATAATCCATAGATATTCTGTAATCTGTGGTATAATCCCAAGGTCAAGGAAAACTTAAGAAAACAAAAACGACTGCTCATACAAAATAAGTGAATAACGTGAAAATCTATGAATAACATTTTGAAAACTTTTTGTTCTAGGTAAAGTTGCCTATTTACATTAGTTGAATCACTGGGCCTGGGGAGTAAAACCGATGAAAATTCACGTTGGATAAATGAATAAAAACAAACAGGCACAAAAGGGAAATTTTTTATTGTTTGAATGAAAATGTGTTTCATCAACAGAGTAAAAGGATTAAAGCCATCCAACCTCATAATCAAACCAAATTGATGCATCACCTCCAAACATGTAGTAACCAATTTCTAGTCAAGTCCCAATTCATTTTGTCACAATAAAGCTTTAACAATTTATAAAGCCGTGAACACAAATTTCCATTTGGAAAAGTTGATAATCTCTTAAATCGTCGTCGACGTGTACGTCGTAATATGCGACGAAGGGAAAAGGGCCTAATAGCGTGCCCAGCGTAGCCTTAAGGATTAAGAGCTTATACCGATTAGGCCCATTCCGTTGTGTTTGCCTGCGTTAGGTGCAGTGCACGTACCATGTTTTCATTAGGCTTTGTTTTGGGGATAATGGACTCTGTGGGCTAAAATACGAGCACCTACTTTTCGATTTGCAGGTTGTGTGTGTTTTAAGGTGTGGTATTATTGGCTGTTATTTATGGAGCTGCCTTTATCTACCAAAACCGAACCAAAATGGTAAAAACGGAACGTAAAAATACCATTCCTCCCTAATCTCTGAAGTTTGCGAAAAGAAAAATCTAAATTATTCAAAGTTGATAGAAGTTTAAATTTTATAATTCGTCGTTTTACATTATGCCTTGGCATTCTACAAAATGCCGAGAATTTTTTTTATTTGTCTTTTTACGTAATGACGCAGCATTTCAGAAAACTGCGCATAATTCGTTTTCGTTTCATTGTGGTCGTAATATAACCGACCCGATCCCTAGCAAGGTAGGTTGGGTTTACCGTGGCTAACGAACCTAAAATGCACCCGTGATCTAAAACCGTTGATCTAAAATAAAAAAAGTACGATTCCCACCCTCGTTGGGAATCGGTTCCTTTCTCTTCTCAAAAAGGTATAAAAGGTAGGTAGGTGGGTAGGTAGGGTAGCTATTCACGCTCGCCTAGGTCTGCTGGAAGACATTTCTTTATTGAAATAAGTAGTACCTGTTGTGTCGTCTTTTTATATTTATTGTCCATTATGTTTACTTGTGTGCAATAAACTATAAATAATAATAATAAAAATGTTGTCATGTCAATTACACAACAATAAATTGTCGCGATGGCTACCGCAAAGTCAACAAGCTATCGAGTGAAAAGTTGAACAATTTGGTTAAACGATTCGGTTCATGGTTATCAATCATTTCGGCAAATAAAACATAGATTTCCCTTTTCTTAGTGCCGGTAAAATCTTTTATCTACGGTCCTTGTCGTGTTTGAGTTATGAGAGTTATGAGATGATAAAATAATCTTGAAAGTTGATCACATTAATTACACATTTACTTTAAAACCAAAGTAGATAAATAAATATCTAAGGTCCTACAGATAAAGTTAACATAATTGTAGCATGTTACTGAGACCATGGAACTGAAAAACTTTTCCCAAGAAACATAGGTCGAAATACGGGAAGTAATTTATGACCTTCCATACAAAATACAGTATCAGCTGATGAAGTTCCTACGGGAGCTCAATATTTAGTTTTCGTATTTCGACCAATGTTCCTTGGTTCAGTTTTATAGTCTAAGTAATAGTTATGCAAAAATTATGTTCACTATTTCATTAGGTCCTTAGCTTAATACAAGATATTTCTCATTCGTACGATTAAAACAATAAAGCTTCAAGTAACGAATTAATTCTTACTACAAAAACTATACCTAAGCTCTTTTAATTTTTAAGAAGTCGTAAGCTCCTTAACTACCTTAAGAATTTGATGATAAAGATGACTTTGTACATCTAAATCTTAAAATGATGCATCTCTTTTGCCCCTAGTTGGACACAAAAATTGGTAAGATTGATCACTTACTTCCGGAATGACTTTTACATTACAATTTATTATGGTAGGGTAAATGATGGACCCCAATAATAACTGCATTGTCTTGTTAAAAACATCAACTTAGATTTAAAAGAACAAAATAGCAGCAGAATATATCTGGCAAACTGTATTTTATTTCTATTAAGTGATATCTAATGGTAATGAAAGCAAAATAAAGTCTAAATAAAGCAAAGCAAAGCAAAATAAAGTCTTGTTACCCGACTGCCCCAAAACAGGAGGGTTATGTTTTTCGAGTGTATAGTACATCTATGTATGTCGATTTCTTTGTCGCGCTCTGCAGCCTAAACGGCTTGATAGATTTCAATGTGTGAAATTTTAGAACTTGTTTTTTCTCTTTTCAGTTCATATTTTTCAACACAAGTCAACTGCATTACCGACATGAAATTGCTGCAGTATGAGAAATTTCTTGCTATATGTGCACGCGGTAGTACCACGGGCAATAAATCGCGTAGAGAAACTTCCACAGCAGCAGCTGCTGCTGTGTCGCACTCTGACGTTCTTTGTAGTTAGGTACAATCAACAGTGGACCGAGGGTGTCTACTCTCAAAGTTCGATATATCGAAACGATACTACTCGAAACATGCAAATGCAAAACTTCGTCCCTTGACAATAGAGTAGAATATTGGTTGGATGAATTTTCAAACTGCATCCAACCAATATTCTACTCTATTGTCAAGGGACGAAGTTTTGCATTTGCATGTTTCGAGTAGTATCGTTTCGATGTATCGGACTTTGAGAGTAGACACCCTGTTTCATTCTTATTTTAATATACGTCATCATCATATCGTGTGGGTTGCAAGGTCGATGACCGACCTCACAAACCCTGGTGTCAGAGTTGTTGAGCCGCCAAAGGCCTCTGACATGGCTCATTAACGACTACATCCGTAGATAGTAGTCGGGACCAACGGCTTTACGTGCCTTCCGAAGCACGGAATCATCTAACTTTTCGGGCAATCAGGTGATTCATCCTGCAATGCCCTAACCAAACTGGGGAGGTCGCACAAAGAGATTTTTGTTTGACAGTGTCCCCACTGGGAATCGAACCCAGAACCTCCGGATCGAGAGCCGAACCCTCTAACCACTAGACCACGGAAGCTGTTATATACGTAGGAACTTAGGTCGAGCTGGGATTTTCAAGCTTGACGAGACTTTTACTTATAAGCACACATGGTCGCTCGTCGATGGAAACACTTTGACCTTGAGCGGGTCTCTGGATTCGGGCGTTTATGGTGTGGTGTAGCGATGCTTTTGTTTCCACTTGCTTGCTGCCTTCCGTACCTAGCCTACATAATTGCAGCATTACGAACCTACATATCGAAAAAAAAAAGAATCACTAAATGATTATTTTATGGAGAAAAACTTACCTTATTTTTATAAAATTACTAAAGTCTATCAAGATAAATTTTCAAGTAGTTAATCGATTGTCACCCATCTTATCATTATGGGGTAACTGTATGCTACGGTTGGTAGTGATCCAGCCTTTTACATCTTTACTTAGGTCGCAGGTTTGAGACAAACATTTGGGTAAATGAATGAGCATAGGGATTGGTTCTGAGACTGGTGTTATTACTCAAAGCATAGGTACTATTAAATCTCTACTATTATAAAATTGTAAATTGATTTTGTCTGTTCATTGCAGATATTTATAGATAAAATAACGTTATGCTATTTTCATGCCCCTGAATTTAAACCACAGATTTTTGTAGTTTTTGTGTGCTAGCTTGGTAACTTGTTCGAGCATTACGTAAAAATAACGAAAACAGGTAAGTATATTTTTTTTAAATGAAGACGAAGTAGCGGGCAAAAGCTATATTGCTTATTTTGGAATTAGGTAAGCTTGTGTAAAACTTTTTCCGGATCGCGCTATTTTTAATAAATTCTAAAATTAGTGAAAATGATTTTTTCCACGGATAACATAGCGAGTTCATTATTTCACCCCCGAAAATCCCTATATTGTAAATTTCATCGAAATGGTTTGAGCCGTTTTCCAAAACACGATTACAAATATATTTTAGTATAAGTATTGCTCATTTTATAGTATAGGAGAAAAAGCTGAAAAGGACTATCTATTAAACTTATCACGATACAGTATGTATATCGTATGTTTATTTTGTAGTAATAATACTTATAATGTATTCTAAAGTATTTATGAAGTATATGAACTTTACAAAAGACTATTTTTAAAGAGATAAGCTCAGCATAGTCAAATCACTCAATTATGTTTTACTGTGCACAATAAAGAATATGTAAGTAAAGCTCAATAAAAATGGTAACAACGAAGGCCAAATCATGCATAGCTTATTTCCGCCAACATCTGCGTTGCTAACCCTCCAAGTCTCCCTCGAGACCAGAGTAAATGAGTCACGACAGAGCAAACTTGCTCTGGAAAACAACTTGGTCGGTATTCCCAGTATTGATTACCGATTATGGTAACTCTTAAAGTTGGTGCTTGTAGGTGGTAATATCCGGCGACCATCTGTGTCTTCCCCTAGACACATGGAGTAATATCCTAGCAGACTTGTTCAGCGGTAAATATGATATCTTACGAGCGCTTCGACAAAGTGATAATGATAGTAAAGGAATAAAGTTGGTTACGGTTAGACTTGCAAACTCAAAAAAAATACAAGGTTTGAAATCAAGGATTTGTGTATTAAAAAATTATATTTAGTTTAATTATATTTAAATTATATTTAGTTTAATGGTATGATTTTAAAAAATCATACCATTATTACTTAATATGAGATTTTCGGCATAGCCGTTCGAGGAACTCACAAGTAGGTACTAACGTACATGTGTAGGTGAATAATTTATTGAAAAGTTCTACCAGCTGCTTTAAGGCTCTGCTACGAGTATAAGTAATATTGGTATTAGTAGTTAGTGGAATTATTCATTCATATGTAGATAAACGAGTATTTTTCATAAAAAATTGGCATTTTGTAAAATTCCGAATTAACATAACTAGGAATTTTTATATTTTTTGCTTATTTTTAGGCGGCGCGTAAACCCTTTCTAAAACACTCGCTTCGCTCGTTCAGCTTGTGCTTTGTGGTGGCAAGATAGCCTAAAAAGCCTCGACTAACGAACCTAAAATGCACTAGTGGTCTAAACCCATTTACAACCGGCCGACACCATTTTACAATTTGCCGACCTTATACAATATACCGCCGGCTGGTTTGTAAATGGCGAATTATGCTATTTGACTGCGACATAAATATTAAATACATACCACTAAATGTTACACAAAACGCGAAAAAATAAAAGCTCGACTCTTCAAATCAATTAAAACCCCTAAAAAGACTGCTACTGAATAGCGTTTGTTGTCCCTTAGGGCTACAATGACGTCACACACCACAAGGGCGCAAAAGTGACGTCACTCGCTCATATTCGACGTCCGGCTTTTAATCTAAAAGCGGTTCGGTGTACCAAACCAACGCTGGCCGTAGGGAAATGCACTCATTTTTAGAGAATATCAATCAATCATTGTACGGTCAACTGCACGTCGGTAGAAACTTTTTGAACTCTATTACCACGCCATAAGGTACAAAAGTGTTTCTAATGACGTGCTGTTGAGTGTACTTGCGGCTTGAGAAGTTTTTTTTGTATTTGCTGTAGTAGCCAATGTTTTAAGTGGCTTACACTCTGTCAAAAGCTTTGGGTAGCTTTTTAATTTAATTTGCTTTTAAAACGTGTTTCAAAAAATATTTTAGATTTCACTAAGCATAATGACTCGTATAATATTGTAGAGGTTCCAAGCCTACGCTATGGAAACTACACTTTCATTCGACCAGAGCCAGATATATGGGTATCAGTGAGAGGTATACTTTATCTGAGCATCCGACCGATAGCCGATTGATGTGTAGAGCAATAGAATTTTTGAATATGCTTCGATTCGAAAAACGATGACATTCGATTGATGGCCACGATATTTTTTCTTTACAGCGTTATAAATGTTAACCTGCGCGATAAGTTATGTATATGATATCTGATTTGATTTAAAGTGCTATGTATCACTTGAACTCTTTGGGAAACTATGAGGGAATATCAGTCTTCAACTACCCACTCGCTCACAGCACAGCTCTCTGAGCTATAACAGTTCCTAGTAATTTGGTGATGTGTGAATGTGTTGTTCAGTATTTCGTATATTGCAATTAAAACGCTATAAAAAAGTATTTTATTGAACAAGAAAAATACTATGAAATTGAAGTAGGTAAGTAATATAACTTGAAACTTGCAAAGCTACAACGAAAAGTTTCTGTTTCAAAACGACTGCAGTTTCCTGAAGTAGAACATTATTTCCAAGTCTTTTTATTATTTAATGCGATTATGAACTTTGAGAGCGTTGAAACTAGGAACCATCAGGAAAACTGTAGTTCTGAATAGTTAAAGTTCGATGTTTCTTTTGAAATTGTTTACGATTTCAAGCAATCTACTGTAAGTGGTTCTGCCGAGTTCTGCTGCTTTATAATATTATGTGCATAATTAGAGAGGATATTGCTTTAGTGCTTTAGTTAAGCAAAATAAGATATGTTACGGGTAATGTAATCCTTGGCGTAGGTACCCGGTTAATCCTTAGAATAACTGGGGTTAACCAAAAAAGGCTAAAGGGTGGAATTATCTGCCTGCGCCTGTGTTCCCGAGTTCATATAACCCGAATCAATTCAAGTTGCGATTGAATAGGCATCTTCTGGGCAAACTCGTTGCATCGTCTACTTCACCTCTGTCTTCAAGACTAGATCGAGGTCAAGAGTAAGCCCATTGACAATAATAAAATAGAAATCTGCGTTTATACCTAGGTTTAATTTAACTAAAGCAATCAAACTAAACTTATAGTTTCTACAAAAACATTACCCAGCTAATGTTGGGTTATGTTCTGGCTATCGGGTAAACGTCGAATCCCATTTGATTTTCGGTCCTTATCTTGAACAAATCAACCATCGGACGGATTCAACAAACAACCAATTAAGTGTAATTTTAAACCGCAATCAGAACAAATTGCTCAATAGTTCACTCAGAAGAGATGTTCGGAAGGAAATCATTAAAGTAGTGATTAAAACTTTGTCAATAATAGAGATGAAACCTCTGTCGGGTGTAATGTCTATGACGGTTTGCTGCCATAGCCAAACAGATGGCGCCACCAGTGCCACGACCTACCGAATGAGAATGGAACACATTTAAAATTTAATTAAAGAAAGAGAAACGCGAATTTTCGCTTGCAGAGCATAGTATATTTACGGTTATTGCAATGGTGAATGTAAAAATGATTCTTGAGATAAAATGTTGTCCTCTCTAAAAGCATACATACAGCAAAAGAAAGTTATCAGTATGGCTCAAAACACTTAACTACAACGAGACCGAATCTATTTTGTACATAACCACCTAATTCCGTATTTAGGAAACTTACTTTTTCATATTATCTTACGTCTAAGTTTAGATCCTATCCTATTCTACTAATATATTATTTTAAACGCGAAAGTTTGTAAGTATGGATGGATGGATTTTTGTTACTCTTTCACGTAAAAACTACTGAATGGATTTTAATGAAACTTTACAATAATATACCTTATACATTAGAATATCACATAGGCTGTAAATTATAAAGATACGGCGCAGACGAAGTCGCGGGCACCAGCTAGTATTCTATAAATAGATCTTTGCTCTGTGTATGTATGAACTTCATTATAATTGTAACAGCGACATGGATTGCCGCGATACAGGTTTTACCTAGCGCGGAATCTATCAGGAATCCTTTATAATTGTAATTTTTTTTCCTGGCAATAAAAGATTTATTATTATTATTTATTATCAATATTTACTCTTATTTGGTCAGATTTCATCATCCAACACCGAAGAATACTAGAGATAAATACACTGCGATGCGCTTCAACAATGCGTACAAAACTGAATAACAATACAAAAATTAACATCATTCCCAAATAATCATGGTCGTTAGTGAGATTCGTAAACGACCGTTTTTTTTTCTCTATTTGGGAAAGTCGTTAAGTTTTATTTTCTATGTAACATAATATTTGGCCAGGAGGTATACAAAAATGTCCATGTAAGTATAATGCTAAAGTACGTTGAAGACGTCACCATTGTGCTTCCAGCTCAACTGCAAATTTTATGCACAGGCTTTGAATGTGGAAGTAATTTTGGAGGAATTGCCATGGTCGCATCACTTGGCAGTGGGGGTGACCGTAGTTTGATAGCGATAGGTGATGGACCCTAGAGCGAGAGTGGACAAACGCGGTTATACAAACTTCGGCGGACAATATTGAACCTCTTTTAAGTTACCCATAAAAAATAGACAGAAAATTACCGCATTTGCTCGCGCTTACGTTTGCATCATCTATCCACCTTTTTTTCCATATACAGGGTGTAAAAAAGTGCGATGATCCTTATAAAGGTGATTCTACATAACTAATAAATTGTAAAAAAAAAAAAATTAACTATATTTTTAGGGTTCCGATACCAAAATGGTAAAAAAAGGAACCCTTATGGTGCCGCTCTGTCTGTCCGTCTGTCTGTCACACCTCTATATCTCAGCAACCACTTACGCTATCGAGCTGAAATTTGGAATAGTTTTAGAATATAGTTGCCCAACTTAATTGCACATGAATTTTTTTTGAAAAAAGTATGATTATTAATGTAAAGGGGGCCAAAATAGGGGGGGCCAAATTTCAAATTGTCGCTACTAGGTCGAGTGGGGTATCATATGAAAGGGCTTTACTTGTACATTTTAAAATATATTTTTGTATTTTTTTAAGTTTCTTAGTTTTCAAGTTATGATGAAAAATGTCAAAAAAAATACCATTCCCCCCCCCTTATCTCCGAAGTTTGAGTAAGGGAAAATCTGAATTAATTACAGTTGACAGAGGTTTATGTAAACTTTACAGCAAAAATAAAACGATCTTTCTAAGTGGCACAGTTTTTCAGAAATCTGCAAAAAACCTTTACAAACAAATTTAGTTTTGCGGTCCTGAAAATGGACTTTATTGCTTCCAAAAATACTATAGGTATATCGGAACCCTCGGCGCGCGAGTCCGACTCGCACTTGACCGGTTTTTTTTTATTTTGGGTGATCATGAAATTAGATTTTCCTTCAAATAACATTACAGTAATTTATTTAAATGGATAGGCAGTGACTGAATGTTATTACAAAAATAAAAACATCTTTATCTGTATCATCAGCTGATCGAGCTGACATTTAACTCTCCATGCGCTTCGCTTCTTCTTGAGCTAAAACTACTCTTTCTAAAGATTTTTTTTTTGTTATTTTTTACAATCTATTACTTATGTAGAATCATCCCTTAGAAGGATCGTCGCTCTTTTTTTACAACCTGTATTTTGATTAGTATTGAAAGTGTTTAATAGTAATGTAATTTTAACGTCAAACACATTTTTAGTAAAATATATTCAGAACCACTGAAATAATTTATTTCATTGTGTGAGTTTCTTTCATTGTTTATCTATTTATAACTTAACATTAATTAAGCAACGTTGCAAAATTTCTGTTTCGCCATCTTTTCTTAAAACATCCCTTTCTTTTGGTAACAAGAAGCGATTTATTTAAGTGGGGCTGGAAACACATTGCTTGTTCATTGCCCCTTCGTAAGAAGACCCTTAAAAAGGGGTAGAAATAATAGAAAAAACACAAAATATCATCGCATTAGCGAAAAAACAGCCATTATGGGAGATAAGCAGAATTAATAGCGATGCTTTTTAACAAAAGATCTTGTAAAATGAGATAGGAAAGGGTGGCAACTTAAATATTTTCCACAAGATTTGTTGCGACTTGTTTAAGTAGTTACAATTTTTATAAAGTTTTTGTTTACTTTGTCTGTAAGCTTTTGCTGCGTCGTTTTTATTAATTCATAAAACTTGCATCCAACTGATCCAACTAAGACCAGCATGTAGAGCTGAGCTCTACTTCGTCTTTTAATAGTCATTAAATAATCCCATACTGCAAACGAGCAATACAATAAAATATACAAGGGTTTTCGGGGGTGCAAAATTGATCTATTTAGGTCTCATGTCTGGGGAAATTCGTTTTCACCGTGTTTTTATTAATTTCTTTCCGCGTTTTAGTGCGTTAAAGAAACTTACAGCGCCATCTGTTGTTGAGTAGCATAGCTTGCTCACTCGGTGATATTTTAATTATACAGAACATAGCTCGGTCGCTCAGGTAGGTCCTAAACTATTAAACGAGCAATATTTTTATAAAAATATATTTGTAATCGGTTTCTCGAAAACGGCCCTAACGATTTCTTTGTTACGCGGGTATTCGGGGGCGGGATATTGGTCTAACTAGGTCTCATATCTAGAAAAATTCAATTTATCTGTGTTTTTAAGCGTATTTTTAAAATACCGCGTTTTAGACAGAAACCTACAGCACCATATAATGAACTTGGTGGGTGACCTCCATTCAAATCAACGCGATATGTTTTGTTCCAATTAGTTCAAAAAAAGACAAACAGAATTTTAATCACAGTTTAAATTTGTAAAATAACATTGAGCCGTTTTAATAAGGATACAAGCCTAATATTTAAAATTTAAAGAATTTTACTCAAACGTAAATACACCTTCAAATACATATTTTTAAAACTCGCTCCATTCTATGAAAACTGTGTAGGTGGAGTTGAATGAGCTAATTCTTTACTAAAAGATTGATTCTGCACCGAGCTTCTAAAAGCTGCTATTTATCACCACCGTGTACGAACATGGTTTTTTAAAAAGGGTTCCGCTGCACAGAACGCTGAGGATATAACAAAAATGCAGCAATAAGAAATAGAGAAAAATGTAAAATTCAATAGGATGAGAGAAAAACGTTAGCCACAATTTTTAAAGATATAATTTCTTTAGAAATTGTGGCTGTTTGTGCACCTGTTTATGCTAGCTCGGCAAGAGATAAAAATCCAGCAGCAGCATTTTATAAAATACGCGAGTGCAAAATAAACGGACAAATTCAATTTGTGTCGCCTTGTGAAAAGTTTCTGGGAAAATATGACATTCCTACAAAATTCTCAACTAAAGCGGCATTACAAAATGATTTCTAAAAATAAGCGTGATGTTTACGCGTCATGCACGTCTCATTTCAGCCAAACTCGGACCAAGCGTCAGTCGCCACGCGGCCCGCATGCTTAGTTGTCCCAAATATCAATCATTTGGAAAGGAACGCTACTCTTTTGTTTTAAACTATTTACTCACGTTCTGGCCAGTACATTCGAAAAAATATTTAAAAATATTACAAACAGAAGAAAATCGGGAATGTCACTGTGAAGTTTTTCGTATTTTATGTCAGTATTTCTTAATTTCATATATAAATTGTGTTTTGTTTTTAACTCTATAAAATGGGATCGAAGAATAAATGGAGCTTTTTGATTAGCATTGTGTTAATCTCTGCAAGGATTGGAGGTGAGATTAAAATTACTGACTTTTATTTTACAGCAACTCTAGATAAAAATATTGTTACCAAAGCACACACAAAATTTTCTGAAGTACAGACCACAGTACTTTATGTTAAGAAGGCGTTGTTTCGAAAAAAAATGCCTATAAACGCTTCAAAGAAGGTGAATTTTAATTTTGCCTGATATTGAGTATTCGTAATAAAGAAAGTTTACTGTCACAAATGGAAAACCATAAAGGTTATAAGGAAAGTAGATCTGGAAATACATATCAAAAAGCTGTAATGAAACGGTTTTTGTACTTTTTTTATGAATTAATTAGTCTGTTTATATTTATCTCTATATTTATAAATAGGTACTTACTTACTTAGTAACGTACGGTCACTCCATCTAGCTCTAGTTAGTTTAGGAAGCCGGTGCATTTTTTCTTGATTTTTTCCAGAGTTGTACAGTCATGAGCAGATCAAGCATTATACTTTAACTCTTACAACTATTGCAGTCAGAATCGTATAAAGTTCAATGTGTCAAGCTCGAAGTGCTCTTGTCTGTACCTACGTTATGAAATGGTTATGATTTAACTTTTAAATACTTCGTTTACATAACAATGTCTGAACGTCTGCGGCACAACATTTATTTCATTGAATAAATGTAAATGACAATAAACGAACGATACGAAAAATGGCATGAACTATACAGTCGATGAAAATCAACCTCGACCCTGCTGTGGCACACGTCCTATAAAAAAAAATATACGCGTCGACTTGAGAACCTCCTCCGTTTTTTTTTTCGTCGGTTTAAAAGTAACACAAAAATGCAGCAATTTTGCTCACACGACAGAAATGCAAGGAATGCAATTTTAAGGGGTTTGTCTTCAAATGGTCTCAAAGAGTTTACGAATATTACTTGGTCTACGTTTTGTTATGTCTGTCGTTGCATCTTTCGTTGAAATTTTCACAAAGTTTGTGTTATTTTAGCGGATATTCTGCCAAATTAATAGAAAATTAAGAGGGTCTCCGCTCCAGTCTTCATACAAAAAAACTGTTTTAATAATAAAAAAAAACATATAAATAAAAATCAGATTACGTATCTTTATCTTTATCTTGTCTTTTATATTTTTAAGAGACCAGTCTTTGATTTTTTTCCTGAAATGACTTTTTGAGTTACAGTTACTGACACAATCTACAGGAAGTCCATTAAATATCTTAGACACTAGGTACTGGTAGGTTCTATCCCCGTAGTAATTTGCAGGTTTAAATTGGCTAACAATGTTTTTTTATGCAACCCTCTCCATAAAAACTTTCGTAGATTGACTGGACTTGTTGGCTTCTTTTAGAAACTTTGATTAAAGCCGTGTGACGTGTTTGTATAGGTAGTCATCACTGTGTCGTTAAAAGGCTTCAGTGGTCATTGAGTTTCAAGAGAAGACACTGCAATAATAACGTTTTTTTCCATTTGAAAGTGACCACTGAAGATATAACTGACAAAATATACAGGGTGTAAGGGACAGGTTGGGTAATACTGAAAGGGCATGATGAGTCAACGTAACTGAACAACTTTCAGTGAATTAAACTTTCAAGAAATAAAAAGAAAAATCTCGGCCTCTCCTGAATGGACAGTTTGTATGGAGAGGCCGATTTTGTTTTATTACCCTAAATGTTTTATTCTCTAAAAGTGGTTTAGTCCCATCCATCCCCTTCCAGTCCCTTACACCCTGTATATTACAGAAAAAAGACTGCTTGCGTAATCTAAAGCTAGAAATTCATCATTCAATTCTGCATATATACAGTATTTCGTATTTAAATCCTTTATAATTATTATTATTAGGAGCCTGTTGTGTCCCACTGCAGGGCAAAGGCCTTTCTCCCACCTGTCCACTTTTCCCTTTCCTGGGCCCACTCCGTCCAGTTATTGGCGCAAGTGTCGAGCTCATCCCTCCATCTTTTTCTATGCCGACCACGACGACGCTTGGCGTTAGGTGGTATCATCTTAACTCCCTTTGTAAAGGTGAGCGTAGGCAAAGACGCAGATGGCGCAGGGTGGGGCATAGTCGCGCTTCCCTCTCGCTTTATTACAAAGAAAACTGAAAGATAGAAATAATGTTCTGTGCTGTCCTGCCGAAATATACAGTTTCATAGACTGAACCCACAGTTTCAGTTGTTGAGAGTATTTCTATGTTAGCGATATGTCAATTTTGTACAATCCTTGCAAATAAAGAACCCTTGAATTTTATCAAAATGGACGTTTTAGTTTCATTAGAATACCTGTTTATCAAATTTTTATGCTTAGTATTTGTGAATTAGTACTTAATTCTAAAATCCGGACAAGTGCAAGTCGGACTTGTTGGGTTCCTACGATTCATTTTTGTTATGAGCATTTAGGATGTTAAGTTACACAGCTGATAATTAAATCCGATATACCAACGTTGTAAGCTTCAGAACGTTGTAACAAAATAATAGTGTATTCCAGAAATGTCAGAATGCATGTTAACATCGTTGCTACTGGCAGCTTCATTGAAGCGTGACTAGCTGTACAGCCGGCCACACAGAAACACACAGCAAATAACTGCTTCATTACTTCGATATAGAGACTTGAAGTCATGTGGTTGACTGTACATACCGGTAGATGGCGGCGGTATTGTGCTCAGAAGCTGACGAGGTATTCTGTCCGTCAATTTTCAAGCGAATAGAACAATTTCTCTTCCATTTCGAATAATGCTGAACAAGGAAAAGCTAGCGATATGACGGATGGAAAAGTCGATTTTGATAAAGGCGATGGTATTTTCCAATTGCTAATGCGAATATTAGCTTACACAGTTCAATAACTACCTATTAACCTCCTTTATTTTTGAAGTCGTTTAACGAATATAAAGCGAAGTGGGATATATATGTTTTTGAACTTTTAAGGATATATATTTTTGAACATTTGAGGACCAATGTTACTATATTTTTTTGTATATTCTTGTTAACTTCTCAAAAATCATATTACAAATCACAGAAATCTAAGCATCAACATTATTTCAGTAATCACTATGACAACACGGTATGTTTTTGCCAAAAAAATATTGCAGTATTATTATTATCAAAAAATACAAATACATATTGCTTATTTGTGTAAACACTGTAAGCTTTGATTTTGAATGATATGAATTAGTTTGGTTTACTTTATGTTTGAATAGTACTCTACGCCAGTCATCCATTACGATTGCCTACAGTGTATGTATATTTACTTTAAATTGATATTAGGAAACCATCACGCGATCCGTCAATCAAAGTATATTTAAAGTAAATACAGGCGCATCCTAAAACAAAGATTTAAAACTATGTAGTAAAGATATGGAAAAGTAGGATATGACCGTGGCCCAACCAAGAATATATTTTTATTTGCATATTAAAGTTAAAATACGTAACGATGTTCAAAAAGTCACATAGTGGAAACAAACAATAGTAGAAACAAAAATCTTTATACACTCGCTCAAAGAAAATCAACGAAAAACACAAAAATTAAGGCATAACGGGAGTTATAGTTTCAATATCTGCAGTGCAAATCGAAGAAAGGACTCGGACGGACGGACTTGGGCGGAAGGAACTTAATATTGTAAAATTTGCTAATTCGTATTGTAAGTTGTAACACAGCAGCTAGGTACAGTCGTCAAGGCAAAGGTTACAATTAGTAGTTTTATTAGATATAACTGGAAAAAACTATAGATACCAACGTTTTAACGGCAAAGTATTATGTAACAATAATAATAACGATTATTAAATAGTAACATAACACTAGCGTATCAACCGTCAATTTAGTGGTACACCAGCTAGTTGAGCTTGTTAAAAACGTGACGCATCTCTGAAATTGTGTGTTATTGGTGTCATGGTGGCTAAAATAGGACAGAGTTTGTATTGTATTTAAGATATTTCCGAAACAGGAACTTTGACCGGCTTTGTAACTGAAGAGTCACTAAGACATGTATGAATCAGCTTCTGAAATTAAACTATTCTTGTTAAGTGGTAAAGCTACGACGTTAACCGCCGTATTTAAAAAAAAATATTACGCCCTACAAACGTCGATGCTTTACTGCAGAAGACGTTATATTGAATAAGGTCTGATCAGATTTGTTCCCTAAAGTTCAGTACTTAAGACGGTGTGTAGGCGCGTTCAAATGTTCCTGTTAGGTCCCTCAGTATTAAGACCAATATACAATAAGTAATAAAGAAAAATATAAATAATGGTTAATATATATAGGTACATTTTGTTTTGTTGCTATAGTCGGGCTATTCGGAAACGTCTTTTTATCTTAAAAACTCTTTAACGAATTTTTAATACTTATAGAAGATGTAAGAAAAATTTTAACCACTATTTTAGCGTGATACTCAGACCGTGAAACTGAACTACTTTTCTCAGGGAACATATTATGTCAAAGTACAAAAAAAAAGTCAACTTCCCATAGAAACCAGCACCAACTGATTGCGCATTTTGTGAAATAATTTTTTTTAATGTATTTTGACCAGTTTCCTTAGGGAAAGTTTTTCGGCCTCATGGTCACCTGTTCTCTGATGATTAGCCATTTGATACCTTCAAACATGATAGTATTATCAGATAAACTCGATATTAAAGTACTATTTTATTATTAAAATCAACACTACAAAAGCAGACAAGTCCCAAAGACAAGATTATATTAAAGCTTATTGAAGTGAAGTTCAAGATTAGGACCGGCGGCGAACACCGAATTTGTTCAATTGCTTAAATACTCCCGTACTGTGTTTGTCCGTGCTGGAAGAATACTCGTGAAAGAAAGATGTTTTTTTTAATGGAAATATTGATATACTTATTGTTTTTTCAAATTATACCAAAAGTATCAGTTTCACTTATAATAATAAGAAGAATACAGGGAAATCCTAAGATTTTTCTTGCGTTTTGGCTAAAGCTATCTTATCATTTGGTGTAAAGGACAATTTATCATAAAATGGAAAGGAATTTAAAACAAATGACATTCTTAAAGCATTGGTTGAAAGTTGTTTAGTTCAGTTTGGTTGGCTAGTTATGCTTTTACAGATTCATTTATACATACTTAATGAATTTTTATTGCTTTTGCTCCTGAAGCCCAGTGATTCTTTTTTTATTTTTTCATAAAAAAATAAATAAATAAAATATGTTTATTTTGCATTTAACAAAATATTTTGAAAATAGGGGCAGGTGTCTCCTGCTAAGCTTATCGCCTGTGTTAGGAGGCACCGCTCTTCCAAGACTTATATTAAATTACAGTTAAGTTGCTTTACTCCACCAGTGTTTAATAAAAAGAAACAATACATCATAAGTGAAAAAGAGGAAGATTACCTAGAGTCACTTATTTAGACAATTTTTTAAGAGGAAGTATATGAGTACAAGTAGAGTGTATGTGTGTATATGTGTGAGTTTGTGTATGGGTGTGTGTATGTGCGTATGTGTGAGCGTATGTGAAGTTAGTGTTACTAGTAGTATGATCATACATAATATAAATGATTACATATACAGGGTTCAAGCCTTTAATTATATATTATATTATTATATTAGACGTACGGTCAACCGCACGTCAGCAAAAACTTCTTCAACTCTATTACCATATCATAAGGTCCAATAGCTTTATACCGATGCGCTGTCGAGCGCACATCTAGTAACTACTGAGCAGCTAGCCCTACGACAATAGTCTTGGGATCGACAACATGAGTACAAGTTCCACTAGCTGCTCAGCAGCTCCTCAATATAGTCATAAGTCTTATCCATTATCCAATTATGAATGCATTTCTTGCATTCGTATAGCGTTTTAGGGTAAATTGAAAGCTCTTTATTTATTAAATTATATAATTTATTGGAGCGCTTGTTAAATTGTCTGCTAGCAAATGTAGTTTTCACATTAGGCACCGTGCAAACTATGTCTTTCCTTCTTTTTTTACTCAATGTCCTGGGATCATATTGGAGTGTCTTATGCTTTTTCAATAAAACATTAGTTATACAGGGTGTTAATTTAATTGCGTGCCATAGCTTAAGGGGTGCTTCAGTTACGATAAAGGAACACAAAAAAAATACTTAAAAAAATCCTACTGAAAAAAAAACTAAAACTCCATTGATACTTTACTAACGCAAAGACCGCGCTATCACCGAGCCAATGCGCAATAATCAGTGGAAAGGTATGCATATAAATAACTGAAACTCTTTCGCGCGCTTTTGATAGCGCGGTGCTCCGGGTCATTGCTCTCCGCGTTAGTTTAGTTTTAATAGAGTTTTAATTTTTTTTAAGTACGATTTTTTTTATAATTTTTTTGAGTTCCTTTATTGTTACTGAACCACCCCCTAAGCTATGGCACGCAATCAAATTAACACCCTGTATATAATTTTCTAACCGATAGTAATGCACAAATCTGATAAAGTTCTACAGTAGGAAACCTCCTTTTTTTAAAATACATAATCTTGATCAGACTACGTTGGGCACGTTCTAGTTCTAGAAATTTAGTTTTACTAGCTCCACCCCAGATTGAAATGCAGTAGACTAAAACAGATTGAACCAAGGCTATGTAAATGTCTCGTAGAAGGTCCCTGGTTTCACAGCCTGGGTCAGCGTACCCTCCTGGCATCACATGTCTTAATGTTTTAAAAATCCATGAAAGCTTGTTTAATCGAAGTATGACATATTCGAGATGTTGGTGCAAAGAGAGTCGCTGATCCAAGAAGACTCCGAGGTATTTAGTGTGGGTAACTTTCTGTATAAAAGGACAGGTGCAGTTACCTAAATTAGATGAATTTGAGCAACTATGAATTTGTGTCTGAAAATCATTGTTAGGTTGTCCGTCGTTTTGAATGCTAAAGCAAATATAATTGGTCTTTTCTGCATTAAGCGTAAGTATGTTAAAATTAAGCCACGAATATATTTGCTTTAGACCAGCTTCAGTGTTAAACCTTACACTATCCCAAGAGTCTCCTGTGAACACAATGGCGGTGTCATCAGCATACGAAAGGATTTTTGCATTCTTGAGTTTCATCTCACAAAGATCGTTAATATAGATTAGGAACAGAGTAGGCCCAAGAACGCTACCCTGTGGTACACCGTATGACACCTCCTCAAAATCACTTGTGCATTTATCTAGCTTCACTTTTTGCATCCTATTAGATAGGTAGTCTTTGAAAAGTAACAGTGGGGAACCCCTAATTCCAATAGATTCCAGTTTGTTAATAAGGATAGGCAGAGAGACGGTGTCAAACGCTTTTTTTAAATCTCAGAACACAGTTATACATTTGTTTCTGTTATCAAGCTGTTCAACTACAAAGGAACTCAGCGCAACCACTGCATCATCAGTCGATCTCCCTTTTCGGAACCCGAATTGGCTATTCGAAAGTAGATTAAATTTTTCTAAAAAGCTGGTGAGTCTTTTATTTATGAGTTTTTCAAAAATTTTCGAGATAGCAGGGAGCACAGAAATTGGTCTATAGTTGCTTACAGCGTCTCTCTCCCCACTCTTATATACTGGAGTAATTATCGAGTGTTTGAGACCAGTAGGAAATACCCCCTTTTCAAAGCAGAGGTTGACAGCATGTGTGATAACCGGAACTAAGTCAGATTTCGCGTTTTTTAAAAAGGAAGCTGGGATATCATCCCATCCCGGTGAACTGTCTGACTTGAGGTTCATCAAGACGCTGCAAACCTCGCTTGTATCTGTCGGGAGGAGGACAAAAGAAGTTAGCTGCGATGCCACTATTGGTGAGTGATTAACATTAGATAGTGGTTGGATCTTTTGTGCTAGCTCTTTACCAATATTAATGAAATATTTATTAACAAACTCGGCAGATTCTTTAGGCGACGGCATAAGATTAGTAAGTTCCATGTTCGAAGTATTAGGTTTATTTGTATATGTTATATTTTTTATATTTTTCCAAAGTAATTTATTATTTGTAATACTTTTAGTCAATATATCACTGTCATATTTTCTTTTAATCTTTTTAATAAGTTTATTACAAAAATTTCTATACCTTACATAAATCAATTTATTAGTGTCATCAAAAGGATCTGTTTTAGTTTTCTTGTGTAGTCTGTTACGGTTTCTAATACATCGTAGGAGTCCTGGAGTAATCCACGGTTTAATAATTCTAAATTTGGATGGGATATTAGTCTCAACCGTGTTACGTTTTACTATTAAAGTTAAGGTGTAAATAAGTCGGTTAATTATTTCATTAGGATCGTTACAGTGTAATAATGCAGAAAGATTCTGATTCCTTAACTCCTCAAGTGCTGTTTCAAAGTTAATAACTGTTTTAGTTTTGTTAGCAGCTAAGGTTTTTTTTATTTTAAATATGGATAAAAAGGTGGTATCATGGTCAGTCGTTGTGGTATGCAAAACTGCAACATTCGCCGCAGTCTTCTTTGTATTTATTTTTAACATAATATGGTCTAGACAGTTCTTTTCCCTCGTCGGTATAGTGTGACCAGCAAGAATTCCGTGCAGAGAAAGAGTATTCAAGTAGTGAGTTCTATTTTTGATTTCATAGTAAGTTTCATCCGTTTTAAGAGTTATGTTAATATTTATGTCGCCCGCAATAATAATATTTCTGTTACCAAAATTCAGCGCTTCGAGGTGTTCAGACAAAGAATCGATAAAGCTTTCTGCATTATTGTTTGCCGGCGACCTGTAGATTCCAAGTACCGTACTATTTAATATGTCAATCTGCAGGCATGATGCATGTGCCAACTTTATTTCATTAACTTTATGCCTTAGCTTACTTTTAATGTAAACGACAATCCCAGCGTTCTGATTTTGGTGACAGGTAGTATGGTAGGTTTGATAATTTGGAAGCACAGGGAGAGGTTTCTTAGAATTAAGTCTACATTCTTTTAGAATTATAAGGTCAATTTCAAATGTAAAGTTTGATATGGATACAAAAAAATCATCAAAGTTGCAGTAAATGCTCCTTATATTTTGTGAGACCAAGGTAAAATCATTTTTATTAACACTTAAGTACTTGTTGAACTGTGAGATATCACATTCAAATGAGCGAGCTATTTCTATACCGTCTATGTCGTTTAATGTATTTAAATACATATTAATATGTCAGACATTAAGTTTTTTTGTTTGTGGATAAAGTCGTCAGTCGACTAGTAGGACAATATGTAAAAATAATAACAATAATTTGTGATGTGAGGATACTACGTAGTAAGTTATTTTTGTTGGTAATAAATAATATATGAGGCTTGTTTAATTTTGGATCAATATGTAGAGGAGTGTGGATATGTGTGTTTATGTAAGTGTGTGTGTAGTTATGTATTATGTTCTGAGTATACGGGTGTGTGAATGTGAGTGGATGTGAGTAGAGAAGTGTGTATGTATGTACAGCTGCTATTCTAATGATGATAGCAAGCAACTTTCTCGAAGAAAACAATTTTTCACCAGAAAAAAAAATTTTGGCCTTCCATAGTAAAGTTGTCACGTGATCGACTTACTTTTATCGGAAGGAGAATCATTTTTCTTCAGAAAAGTTGCTTGTTTTCATGAGTAGAATCACTGGGCTTCGGGAGCAAAAACCAATGATTTCCTATAATTCACGGTGTATTTTACGAGCTGATGGCCAACTTATTGCATCCTGATCTTAACACCCTGATAAATTATACCTAATTCATTTATTTTACCATGAGTTTACGTAAAAAATAAAGACCATGAAGTATTATTAGCTATCTTACGCTCTGCTTATCCATCAGCGTTATTAATTTCCTATATCTATAATAAGCTGTTAATGCTTCGAGCTAATTCAGTGATGCGACCTTAAACTACTGTTACACGCCCCTATTAAAGTGCTTTGCTAATAGACTGAGCCAATATTGGCAGGATATAAGGGTATTCTACTCTTGCAAGAATTTTATATTGAGAGAAAATTTGAACATACCTACTTGCGACTATGAAATAAACAGTAAAATTAATAAATCACAAATTGCTGATGTCACCTATGCGGCTGTCAAATTCAAGAAACATATATACTCTCTAACCGGTCAAATTCAAATGGGATAGGGTTTATCACGTCTATCGTATGCCTGATGTCTTATGGGCGAAAGAAACCGTCCAATGAATGCCAGCAAGAGACAGAAAAAATCATGCATAAAACCTTTGTAGGAATAGCGAGACTAAGAAGAAAATAATGAGGGAAAGCCTTTGCCAGCAGTGGGGTACTTCAGGGCTACCTCGCAAACTAACCTTACCCAACCTAACCGATTTAGCGAAACTAACAAGAAAAGAATGGAGGAAAACTTTTGCCTGCAGTGGCGCACTTCAGAGCTACTTCGTAAAATAACCTCACCCAACCTAAGCGATCTCAAGTAGGGATACATTAGATTGAGTTTACCTAGACTAACGAACCTAAAATACACCTGTGATCTAAACCCATTTACAATTGCCAACGCCGTTTTACAATTTGCCGACCGTTTACAATTTGCCCGCCGTTCGCAAAAGGAAAATTATACGATTTTTCTGCGGTTGTGTATGATTTAGTAGAATAATAACCTACCTAACTAGTTTACCAAATTTCTGTAAGTGCGTCCACTGAAGGTATTGTGTATGTTGATACGATTATCCTCCTAATCCAGATTAAGCAAAGAACAAGGAAAAGGTAATCCTGTGGCTAAGAACGCGGGCTTTCCTTATTTCATCAAATAAACTACTTAGCTGAACGAAGACAATGACAACATAATTATGAACTACTTTACTTTACGCACTATTTTGTAAGTTTTACCAAATTCGTCTAGATCGTTTTGAGGGCTAACTCTGTCCATGCAGTGCAATTCCAAAGATATATGCTTCTTATTCCTTATTAACGCTCGTGCGACAAAATTGGTATTTCCTCATTATTTACTCTTTATTTATACGTCATAAATGACATTATTTTGATCTTAGACAAAACTTTCGAGTGTACATACCAGCAGCTTAGCGTAAGCGGACTCCTAGGTCTGTGATCAAACTTTAACTTTTAATCTACGATTTTGGAAATACGCAAACAACTTTTGACTCTCCACACAAACGATCAGCAGAACTAATTGCTTCTAATCGGTTCAATAGTTCATCAAGGACAGTAAACGAAAAGTCGTAGAAGAAAAGGCTGCCAGATACTTACCTACATACAAACATGCGTACCTTATGGTCTCTTGCAAGAATTTATTAAATCCCTGTATAGCGGCCCTGAGTAAAGTTTTCCGCAGAATAAGACAAGTGCCTTTCTATAATCGTAAACACAGTAAAAATATATGGGATTGACATTCGCTGTCACGCAGCATTTCGTTCGCTTATGTCAATCTTATACATTTTTATTCTATTCTAATGGCGTTTACGATCATATAGAGCCATTTGTTGCTAGGACCAGGTAGACATGGTGGGTGAGTTTGTCATTTTGTAGCGGCCATTTCGGATTATGCATAGTAAAACGATGTTAATTAAAACAATAGCAATGCCACACACAAGCCCCAATTAATCAGAATACGTTGTATTATGTCAGAGGCTGGAAATCTGTTATATGTGGGCTGCAATCAAATTGAGTTCCTGTATAGGTACAACAGCTTTGAGTATACAATTTTATTAGTCGTGTTAATAGACACAGTATGGACGAACTACATGGCTTTGGACCTGTGCTTTGTTTCAAAAGTCGTTGTTGTTGTTGTTTTAGACTTCACTAATAAGTGGGAAAACGGGTGACAAGTCCAAAAAATTACCTTGTGTAAAAGATAAAGCTCCGAATATTTGACAATATACGAAGCCCAGTGATTTTACTCATGAAAATAATAACTTTTCAGATGAAAAAACTTTTACTCGAAAAAAAATTTTACTTATATTATATTATTATTGTATGCGATAAAATCAAGCAAAAAGACCATTTTTGTACTTAGGTACACGAGAAAGATATTTGTGGAGGAAAAATCTTGAAAGGCGAATTCAATGCATAACGCTGAGTTTTTGATAGTACAAGGTACTAAAAACCTATGCTATGGGTACCTAAGTACTTACCTCACCTACAAATTTATTTTTACCGCTAAAACTAATTAGCCATGTTAGTTCGTCAAGCAGGACTGCAGGCAAAGGCTAGTAATAAATATGTTTGCAACCCCTGCCTTCATGCATTCCGTGATGATATAAGTCTGCAGTGACGTACGTTCATTTTGATGGCCGCTGATTACCTTGTGGCAGACAAAACACAATGCAATGTTATTATTTTAGGTTGTGACTAATAAAGGAGATAATTAATTATTTGGGAGTTTTGAATGCTCAATTTTCGTTATGGTTAAGATAATTAATTTTATAAATGTTTGTTAGTGATACTTAAACACATCTTGCATCGTTGAGCACTTACATGAATAGCAATAAATATTTACAAGTGTAGTAGATCGAATCATAGACACACTGTTGCAGTGTTGTGTGAAAGAAGCAGCCTCCAAACTGTTTGACGAAAGTGCCCTCAACGGTTTGCAAAGAAACTTACGCATTAAACACCTCATGTCATGAGGGGTCCAGATATGAAACTGGACCATCAAAGCGTAGGCATGACAGGGGGTTGGAAAGAGTTTTTGGATGACGTAAACAATGGAAATCGTAACGCATAGTACCACCCCCTAGGTGTTGTAAGTGTTTATAGGCGGCAGTGACACTTACCATCAGGTGAGCTGTCTGCTCGTTTGCCTGCTCTTGCATTAAAAAATCTGCAGAGGTTGTCTTTGCTTAACTGACCTTAAAAATATCGATATTAAAGAAAGAGGCCAATTAGATCAGAATTCGCTACCATAACTAAAATCTAGGAACATGTATCAGAAATTTATTGGCACAAAGTAAGTAATTTTAAAAAACATCATACAATAAGAAGCTGCATACTTTCTTTCAAACAGCGCCGGTACCAAGAACACTAATAGACTTGATTGAGAGTATGATTGAGCACACGCCGCCTTTAAACTAAACTACACACTACACCAACAGTAATATTTATGTCACTCTCCAACAAACCGCGTTTATTGTGACTATACTGAGTGTTTACAATACAAAGTTGAGAATTTTTTGTTGCTCATCAAGGATCATTTTTGCATTCAGATTCAGGTGTGAAATATAAACAAAGTCAATCATTTTCCGTAGATTATGCTATAAAATTTTCAGACCTTACTAAATTGACGGGTTGTAAGAGAATGTATAATAATAATTAATTTCCATACATATTTATCTATATTTCCATACATATTTATATATATCTTATGTCCATACATAGTTATCTGTTGTTAATCACAGATACATTAATTATTAGATAAGCAAAGTCTATTTTAGATTGCGAGCTTATTGTCACCATTTGTTTAAAGTGCTCGACTTGATTTTTACTTTCGAGCGGAGCGAGAAAGGTATTGTATTCGTGAAAAAAAAGTTTTTCTATATTTCTCAAAAATGTGGTCTATATCACGTATACATCATAAAAAGCAAGTCTCCCAAAAATGTCCGTCCGTCGGTCGGTCGGTTGGTCGGTCGGTCGGTCGGTCGGTCGGTCGGTCGGTCGGTCGGTCCGTCGGTCGGTCTGTCCGTCACGCTTTGGCCTAGCGGCTAAACGAATTGTCCGATTGACACCATATTTTAAATTTAAGAATTTTTTGTAAATTCATCAAAGGATACTGAGTGGTTTCTTGCTGGCTCTCTTTTCGAGGGTAGCAGTCATACAATGGAAATGAAAAAATTGCGATTTGCTTAAAACAGCTCAAACGATCTTGATGAAATTTTGCATTACCAAGACTCTGCATGCAAAGTATCTTTCGGCAGTATCCATTGGTGTGTGGAAGTTTATATAAAGGGTGTTCCCTTACTACTAAAATTTAAAAATGTGATTTACTCAAAATCGGTATTAATGAGCTTATTTTAATGCTTCAAATTGGAATCCTAAAATGGTTATGTACCTGACTGCATATTTTATTTCAAAATTTTTACAGAAATCTAGTACAGGTAAGTTTGCATTTCCATATTATTTGTATGGAATTACAAACTCAAGTTTGCACTTGGTCCTTATTTACTCTTTGCTATCCGCAGCCCTTTATAATCTAGCAGTTATAGAATTCGGCTCTTGATCTGAAAGTTCTGGGTTCGATTCCCGGTAGGGACACTGTGTCGAAAGATGACACTCGTATATCGCGAGAAAGTAAGTGCAGTGCTGCTGTACCATTTATTTATGCAAGTAACAAACATGTTTTAAATATCCGACCAATCTTTTACCCTTTATTATGAGAGCAATTTTATTTGTATTCTGTATGCACGAGTTTATGAAGATGTTGTTGGAGACGTTTGAGGCAATAGAAATGGTTACAGTCAAATAGTTTGACCTTGAAAGTTACTTTTATTAATCGTTATTTCAAGAAATAAGTACGTTGACCGACATTATGTGATCAACAATAGATTGACATGAGATAGGAAGATTATAAACCTTAAATGATTTAATTTATTTCTTTATTTAGCTTTATTCCGAAGCTTATTTTTACATTTGTTTGACTTGACAAGCACTATTTTTCTTCTTGCTTGGTTTGTCGAGAGCTCGCCACCTCTCAGAATGCATATTTGGAAAACTTTGCTTTTGAATAATTATGATTTACTGAGCTAAAAATAAAACTGAAAATTCAAACTAGAGAATTCACCTTCATGGATACTGTTGACACATCCTGACTCTGCAGTCAACTTATAAATAAATAGCTAAAATTTGCTTTATTCTTTCATTTTCCTAGAAAATCACTAGAAATTTGTTAGTAACAGATTGTACAAGAATAAATTTGAAAATTTTATAATATCTTCTTCCAAATATAGTTCCAAATCCGTGAACATCCATTTGTGTATCATATTATATTCAATTCATTCATAACATATTCTGGCGTTATTCTGTTAACAAATTACTGGCCAGAATGTTGCAAATAGATTGGCAGGACTAGTATGGAAGCGAAGCTAGATAATCAATATTTATAATATCAGATCCTTTATACATACCTATTATCATCAACCAACTATACAATTAAGTTTACGCTTGTGGCCAAGTCTGGCCATCGACTCGAGAAAGCGTATAAGAATTTAAACTCCACACCCTCTCTTAGCATAATATAGTACCTAATCCCTTCGCAATACAAGAATTCCATTTCCCGATATTTTCCATTCATTCGAGATTGGTAGGGCCCCACCCTAGATGTTTCCCAATGTGCTAATTCTTCCACTTGGGAGAAATAACATTAAATCGTGGCGGTCTGCATCGATTACAATGCCTTTCTACTAACAAACCAATAATTTAAGGGAAAATAAATGTTTTCGTAGTATTTCTGTCTTGCAACATTTTTACATGAATATAATCTTTCCTGGAAATATTAACTAACTCGCAGTTATATTTTGTCACATTTATCTATGTCACAACCCATTTACTGAGATTTTATGAGAAAGGTTTCTATTTTATCACTTTCAGTGTTCTGGGGGTCTAGAAAACGTGCTAGATGACGGAAGCGAATGTTATTTTATCACAATTGCTGCACGTTGCTAGAGTTTAGTTTAATTCGTTAGCTATATACATACAAAGCTTAGTAAAGTGGAGCGCAAGGTATCTCATTTCTCTGCTTAGAGCCTTAGACAACAGATAAGAAAAAAGAAGTCGACACTTACATTTTCCTACAATGACGCCATCTATCAAAAAACAAAAACTAGATTTTCTTTTTTTAAAACGGCTAATAAACGCCATCTAGTGTGTAATGGTGTGGCAGTGGAGTGGTAGAGACTCAGAGTAAAAAACTATAGAGTCCGCCATTTACATATTCTGTATGAGCTAGTGAAGTGTAAAGCGTCTCACTGTCGCCCATACTAGTCGGTCAAAAAACTCAGTTAAGTTTTACAAAAATCAAGATATCTTTAAAAATCTTATGTTTTAGTATAAACTTTGTTTGCGAAAGTGAAAATATATCGTTTTTTACTTGTGAATTGATCATTAATACTTTGAACGAAAGCGTAAATAATCCGTAATAGCCATTTTATATGTGATTTTTAACACCGTTTTTTCCTGAATGGTAAGTGTTTTCACCAGAAAAACTGTGGTAGTAGCATTTATTAGTCCCATGTCACATATTTCTCAGAGAGAAAGATAAAATTTTTACGTTTTTAGGATTTTGAATAAATTCCATACATTTTAGTATGGAGGTCCCTCGCAAGAAATTGCTACGCTTATGGCTCCCTCCTTAGCAGGAAGAGCTGCTACTAAAACCTCCTTGGGTAGAGAGGTGGAATCTACCGCTCTATACTTAGAAGAAGTAGGTGTACGGTTATTATATTTTACAGCTTGTAATAAAAGAAGTTACGATGATATACGGATGCTAGGAGAATGTAAACGTTTTATGATGAAATGTTAGGGTTTCGTGTCTTTTTCAATGATTTGATAAGTTCTTCGTGGCGCCACTTTGTTTGTGAAGCGACGTAAATGTAACTGACGTCATAAGGAGATTTTTAATATCGCACAATGAATAAAGAACATTTAGATTTTTTTTATTTCCTTGCAGTAAAAAATTATAATATTTTGACAATATAAGATTAATCTCAAAAATGCTTACGCGTTTGCATGTACTTCTCCTGTTCGTTTAAAATCCTCTAAACGAGAGAGATAAGAGAACGTTGTCGCATAAAAGAAGACGTAATGACTAAAATCCAGAAAGGGACGCTGAGATGGTTTGGTAATGTAGAGAGGAGAATGAACTAAGATTGACAAAAGGATCTCTTTTGAGATCACCTGGCAAGAGTGAATGGAAACGTTGAAGGCCTCGGCGATCGTACCAGGACCAAATTCAGAATTTAATTAAATAAAGGCCAGGCTAAAGTATCCTTAACCGAAGAGCATGTATAAAAAGATTAATGAAAATACAGGAAGCGAGGAACTGAAGGAGGAGGACTGTGGTCTCTGCCTATTGTGACGGTAAAGAGGCGTGATGTTATGTATGTATGTAAAATATTTTACTGAAGTAAAAAAAAATCGTAACCACTTCAGAACAAACGCCTCAAAGATACTCATGTCAATAAATAAGTCTGATAGGGTGGTACCTACTGTTAACAGTGACACAAATTTAAATTTGTTTGCAATCCACTCTTTACAAAAAGGAAAACAAAAGAGTGTTAGCTTTTAACAAGTGAAACCCAAATATAATCGTCCAAAAAACTAATCGCTGCAATATTTTGTAATTAATTATCTTTGGTTATAATTACCAGAACAAAATCACTTATTGCGGAACAAAATAGTGATTGTAAGTTGTGAGTAAGTGTACTACGGAACCTTTTACCAAAAAATGCTTTGCATTTGCTCAAACATCATTTGTTTATAATAAAATGTTATACTGTATAGCTGGCCACGCTCATTTACTTTTATGTTCGATCTTAAGTCACACAGAATGTTATACAACTTAAATTTAAGACGATTAAAGTTACAATAATATGTTTAATTTAAAATGAAATCAAATATTTTTACTTATACGTAATTGAAAATTCTGATCTGACCTCCATGCTTACAGTACAGGGTGTCTACTCTCAAAGTCCGATATATATAAACGATACTACTCGAAACATGCAAATGCAAAACTTCGTCCCTTGACAATAGAGTGGAATATTGGTTGGATGAATTTTTAAACTGCATCCAACCAATATTCTATACTCTATTGTCAAGGGACGAAGTTTTGCATTTGCATGTTTCGAGTAGTATCGTTTCGATATATCGGACTTTGAGAGTAGACACCCTGTATCTAAGCCAAATCGATTACTTTGTAACAAATAATGTCATTATTTTTTAACAAAAATATTTCGTGGTGTTTGTTATACAATGTGTCCCAGGGATAAGTGACCACCCGGCGTTTTTTGAATATTTAAACAAAACTAGTAATAATTACTTTTATATTTGGGATTTAGCGGCTTTGGTTTTTTTTTTAATGATTTTTTTTTAAAGACGCGTGACGTGCTGCAGTTTTTTTACTATATTTCCTATGTTTGTTCATCCTTTTCCATGATTTTTTTTATTGACTAGCTGACAGAATAGTTTATCAATTAAAATTATTTAACATAACTAAAATGTAGTAAAACATTTATTAAATAAAAAAACAAAAATAAATTCGAAGAAAAAAAAAATATATTTTTCAGTTTTTTCAAAATAAATCTAAAAATGCCCCCTTAATATCACATTTTTAAAATTTATTAATTAACTACATAATATTTCCTACAATAGCTCAAAACACTGTTTCTTACTATTTCAAACATGCACCAAACTACAAACTCTTGAATCAGACCTTTACTCGTTACAAAACACAAAAAATGACGCAGGTAATTTTTTTTTCTTTACTTAAATAATTACATCTCATAAAAAATATCTAATGGATATTAAAACGCCTAACAGTGTCAATAGCGGTTTTAGTTAACTTTGAATACTTTGCTCTTTTTTAGGGTTCCGTAGTCAAATGGTAAAAAACGGAACCCATATAGATTCGTTATGTCTGTCTGTCTGTCTGTTTGTCCGTCCGTATGTCACAGCCACTTTTTTCCGAAACTATAAGAGATATACTGTTGAAACTTGGTAAGTAGATGTATGCTGTGAACCGCATTAAGATTTTTACACAAAAATAGAAAAAAACTATAAATTTTAGGGTTCCCCATACTTAAAACTGAACTCAAAATTTTTTTTCATCAAACCCATACGTGTGGGTTATCTATGAATAGGTCTTCAAAAATGATATTGAGGTTTCTAATATCATTTTTTCCTAAACTGAATACGCGCGAGAGACACTTCCAAAGTGGTAAAATGTGTGTTTGTTGTACATTACCATGTTACCCCCCCCCTGTTGTACATTACCATGCAAACTTCCAACAAAAATTGGTTTGAACGAGATCTAGCAAGTAGTTCTTTTAATACGTCATAAATCGTACACCGCAATTTACCTTTCATTCAATCAACTCAAATAAACAAGTTACATCACATAATAAAGTTTTTCGCAATAAATATACCATAACTTTTACTTATATACTTACGTACAGGTTTGTACGGAACCCTCAGTGCGCGAGTCCGACTCGCACTTGGCCGGTTTTTACTAAGTATGGGAGTCAAATTTCAACTGACTGTACTTTTGCTTTTGTTTGAAATTAGTAGCAAACATTGTTCTGAGCTATTGTAGGACATATCATGTAGTTAATTAATAAATTAAAAAAAAATTGATGTTAAGGGGGCATTTTCTAGACTTATTTTGAAAAAACTGAAAAAAAGAGTATTTTTTTCTTCGAATTTTAATTTTGATTTTTATCTAATAATTTTTTTACTACATTTTAGTTATGTTTAGTAATTTTAGTTGATAAACTATGATGTCGGCTAGTCAAAAAAAAAAATAATGGAAAAAGATGCACAAACTTAGGAAATATCGTAAAAAAACTGCAGCACGTCACGCGTCTACAAAAAAAAGATAAAAAAATCTTTAAAAAAACCAAAGCCGCTAAGTCCCAAATATAAAGGTAATTATTAATAATTTTGTACAAATATTCAAAAAACGCCGGGCGGTCACTTAGGGCCAACGCAAGCTGAGGTGCAGGCCGCAGGACGCAGGACGCAGGCCGCAGGCCGCAGATTTTGCAGGCCGCAGACGTAGGTGACCAACGCAAGCTGGGACGCAGTTACTAAACACATGCGGGCACAGAATACTATTACACACCTACGGAAGGAAGAATGACAACTTATAGTGAAAAAAATTAGACTTTTTTTAATATAATAGAAAGAAGGTTTGAATTCTCCCTTCTCATAAACTGTAATGCTATCTTGTACTGTATCTAATATCTACATAGGGATTTTAAAAATAGCTTTAAAATCTATTAGGAGGCTAAATGCAACAACTTTTTAGGGTTTCGTAGTTAACAAGGAACCCTTATAGTTTCGTCATATCCGTTTGCCTTTCTGTCCGTCTGTCTGTCTGTCCGCGGCTTAGCCCAGAGACCCTTAGTACTAGAAAGTTAAAATTTAGTGTAGATTAGAGTATTTCATCCACGCCGAGAAAGTGGTCAAATAAAAAATTTTAATGTGGTCAAATAATTTTTTTTTTATTTTTTTTTCTTGTTAACCCCATCGTGTGGGATATCGTTGGTTAGGTCTTTTAAAAATAATGTACAGTCAAGAGCAGGTCAAGCTTTTCATTCGCAGCGCGACTTTAGCTCCTACAGCTAATTTAATTGTGAATTTTTTAAGCTGTCATCCGAAATGTAGATCTCATCGAGACCTATCATTTGTCTCAGCACGCTAATAGTCTAGGATCAGTAGTTTTCGAGTTATAGCGATTCTTAGTTTGACAGCTGTCATCCGACATGTAGATCTCATCGAGACTTATCATTTGTCTCAGCACACAAATAGTCTAGGGTCTGTAGTTTTCGAGTTATAGCGATTTTTAGTTTGACAGCTGTCATCTGAAATGTAGATCTCATCGATACCTATCATTTGTCTCAGCACACAAATACTCTAGGGTCAGTAGTTTTCGAGTTATAGCGAATTTTAGTTTGACAGCTGTCATCCGAAATGTAGATCTCGATGAGATCTATTATTTTTCCCAGCACAAGAGTAGTCCAGGGTCAGTAGTTTTCGAGTTATAGTGATTATAAATTTGACAGCTGTCAACCAAAATGAAGATCGCTCTATCATTAACAAAAAAAAACCGGCCAAGTGCGAGTCGGACTCGCGCACCGAGGGTTCCGTACCACCACATAATCATAATTGTATTAGTTGAAATCTCAGTAAGTTAATGTGCTAGATTTTTTGAGTCCGACACGCGCTTGACCAAATTTTATTATTTGTTGTTATTTTATAGCTTATGCACTATAAACATACCAATTTTTAAGTTTGTAAGTGTTCCCGTTTTTAAAATAGAACTAAAACAAAAATCGCCTCAGCGACCATCCAACTTGACCCCTCTCTTATATGAATGTTCTTGAAACGGGAGCTCACCACAATTGGTTACCATTGGTTGTGAGAAAAGTTGTAATATTTAATGATTTCAGACTTTTCCCATTATTTGTACTGTGAGACCTAGCTTCTTGCTAAATTTCATAATTTTAGGTCAACGGGAAGTACCCTGTAGGTTTTGCATTTTTGAATAAATGTATGGAGATGAGGACATAAAATGCCATATCTTTTGATTGCGTCATTGTAAAAAATTTAAATTTTCAGATCTTGTGTGGTTCATGGATCCTAATATATGGTATCAATTTCATCTTGATACCTTTACCCGTTCATGAGTTAAAGGGTCTTGACAGACAGACAGACAGACAGACGGACAACAAAGTGATCCTATAAGGGTTCCGTTTTTTCTTTTGAGGTACGGAACCCTAAAAATAGAAAGATTTTAGCCATACACAAAAAGTGGACCACGGGCGATAGTTTTGAAATAGTTTTATTTCAAAAGTGATCAGGTGTTCCACGGGAGAAAAAAATCTTCCGTGGTACACCCAGGTCACAGTAAATATATAAGCTAAAGCAGTATGGAAACTCCTAACAAACGTCCAAAACTGGCGCACTCACACATGCGCACACCGCTACAGGAAAATAAGCAGTTTTCGCGCTGAAGTAAGTCGTGGGTGCCGAAACCATAATACAAACAAATAGATACATAATATAGGGTCCCTATAAGTATGTCCCTGTCCTTGTGCGATAAAAGGCGACTAAGTATCTTAATCTGCCCTTGTGTCATAAAAGGCGACTAAGTGTCTTTATTTGCCCTTGTGTAATAAAAGGCGACAAAGTGACTTAACCTTTCCTTGTGTCGTAAAAGGCGACTAAGTGTTTCGTGATTAAGTGGCTTAGTCTTCCCTTGGGTGCTAAAAAGGCGACTAAGTGTCTTCATCTAAGCTAATGTGATAAAAGGCGACTAAAAGATTTAACCTTCTGACTTAACATTTTATGCAAGACTGTCTGCAAAATTTAAGTTTCTGTGTAACTTTCTAAAAAAAATATTATTTCGTATTTCGACTTTTTACGGAAAGTTGTTTAGTTTTACAGTCCCAGAACATGCTGAAAGGAACAAAGTTGATAGAAGCACCCAATATTTGAGTTCATCATACTATTCTTATTTCAAAAATTCTGGGTTACAACCTTGACGCTCCGACGCAGAATAGTTCTTTTTTCAAAAAAAAGCCCGTGTTTCCATACTGCTTTAGCTTATATATTTACTGTGCCCAGGTGAACCACGCGGGTGTACCACGGGCAATGCCTGCGCTAAAGTACTAACCCATCGCTACCGGTGTCGTAAGAGATGATTATGAAATTTTGAACAGGAGGATAGGCAGCAGCGTCCTTTTGTGTATCATACCACCTTACTTTCTGCGATCACCAGCAGTCGCGGTCCTTGGTGCTAGCCGCAACACTAACAAGCGTGGTGACAATAGTACTTCTGATCAACATTTGAGCAGTTAACCACAGATGTATTAAAAAAGCATGCAAAATTTATTTTATCTGTGGCATAACTTTTTGTTGTTTCTAGTTGCATGAGTCTGAATTCACACGCAATAGTGTGTTATTTATTCTGTGGCACGCAGAAACAATTGCCGGCAGAAACAAGGCGCAGACATGTGTCTGCGTACACATGTCTGCATCCCAGCTTGCGCTGCTCTATGAAGGTTCATACATTACAAAAATCTGCTCTGCTCTGCTCTGCCCTGCCCTGCGCCATCTGCGTGGCAATATACGCTAAGCCTTATCCCTGGGACACATTGTACGAGTAGGTATATTTGTTTCGGATCATAGCGTGATCGGATTTTGTAAGCGAAATCAATTTGCAATATTTTCCCGACGACGTTTTTCCCGGAAACATATACTGTAACTCATCATTCAGATATGTTCTAACTGAACCTTCGGCGCAGCAGCACAGCAAACAGTATCACTACTGTCATAGAACCTACCGATGAGTTTGCGATTGGATCTCGCGGACTGCTCAGGGTCCGCCACCGGACACATCTTGTACACTCAACCGCACGTCAGTAGAAACACTTTTGGACCTTATGGCGTGGTAATAGAGTTGAAAAAGTTTCTACCGACGAGCGGTTGACCGTACTATATTCTAAATAATTATGCTTGATTTAAATGACAGCGGTGTGAAAGCAGGACGGAGTGATGCGTAAGGTTATTTAAGCGAGAGAGACAGGTATCGCTTTAGCTTAATCTTACTCGCTCTGTCTTACTCTCACTCGCTCTGTCTTGATGTCATTCTAATCAAGCTACATTCTCTCAACTGAATAATACCTACGCGTCTGTTGTTCTTCTCTCTGGATAATGTTGTTGTCCAACTTATTTTCTTATAATTAGACCTCTTAGGCTTTCTGCATAAGTAAGCGTCTTAAAACTCTCCTGTTACTTCATAGGTACAAGGAGCTTTGCACAGGATTCCCAGCCCAATATAACTCCAAGGTACAACCACAAGGTATAATACGAAATGGGACATTTGGTCCTTATTGGCTTATGGTGTAGACGGTCGACACGAGGAACGGATTACAGTCCTAAATGTCAAGTGTCAATACCACACCTCTCTACCGTCACTAGGATTAGGGGAAACTATATTTTATTTGGGTCATATTGAGTATTTAAGTTCTTTATACTTGAAATTTTTGCAGTCTGATTTCGGCTGATGCTATATCTTTATACCCTGTTACCCTTTTCATGGAACCCACTGATGTCAGGACAATTTTTTTAAAATTTTAGGCTTTATCTGACAGTCGAAAGAAAAGCTCAAATGTATTTCAAATCCTTATCATTATATTACTCAAAGGAAATCTTACTTCTTATTAAATGACGTATTTGAAAGTATTAGATTCTTATGCTCTGAGAAGTTAAAACATAATTTTAATCAATTTTAGAAGCGTTATTTATATTATAGTAAGGTTCGATTAGTTCTAGCTAGAAACTAATATTTCATTAATATCAGACTCCTTTGTCAGGACAAAATTTTTACAATTTTAGGCTTTATCTGATAGGCTTTATCTGACAGTCGAAAGCAAAGCTCAAATGTCTTTCAAATCCTTATCATTATATTACTCAAAGGAAATCTTCTTTCTTATTAAATGACGTATTTGAAAGTATTAGATTCTTATGCTCTGAGAAGTTAAAACATAATTTTAATCAATTTTAGAAGCGTTATTTATATTATAGTAAGGTTCGATTAGTTCTAGCTAGAAACTAATATTGCATTGGCTTGTATCCTTTTTAATTTCATAGTTATAAAAAGAATGTTTTAGTAAATAAAACTGTTTATTACATGAATGAGGATATTTTTTTTAAATTAAAAAATCATGCATATTCCTTATTTAGATACAATTAGGCAGTAAATAATAATTGATGTTTCTTTGAATAGAACACTCCACATTCTGTCATTAGAAACATTTATGGCTCAGAACAAAAACCTCCTTGCTTCGATTTATGGCGACATGACGACAGATTTTAATATAGACGAATATACGCAAGAACTTATAGTATAGTATGGTCTACTATCAAGTAGATTTGTGCAGAACTTGAAGAGCGCAGCTACTTTTTTGAAGAAACACTTAAAACCCAACTCAATACCTTTTTTGTTTCAGAAATCCACACATGTTTCACTTACAACGAGACACATCTACCCACCATCCTTAAATCAGGCACCTCTTTCTATCAAGAATGCAAATGTGATGATCCAGTTATAGGTACTGAAAATCTTTACTGGATTGGACCTGACGATCAATTAATTGGAACATGGGGGTAAGATAAGACACATTTTTTTTTTAAAAGAAACCTCATATTATACAACGTGTTAACAGAATAACTGAAACCGAGAAAATATTTTGTTCAGAATCGAGAGTAGAATCAATTTCACGGGATTTCGATATCGCTTCTATTCTAAATATTTTTGTGGATACACACGCTGGCGGCGACGCCAACGGAGGGAAGTGGGCGTGGCGTGCGCGAAGTGCGCGGACTAGAACAACGATGAAACTAGAACAATGATGAAACTTTAAAATAACAATATCTACCTAAAAAAATATTTTTTTATTATTTTTTTTACGGGAATGGATTTATTTTATTAAAAATCAGTTGGGGTGTATGAGGGTTTCGCTTATTCCATTAACACGCTGTATATTATGTACAGACAGACAAGAACATTGCCACTTACAAAGGCCAATGTTTAAAGCCTGATTTGCTTTTTTATCTGTGATAAAAAATAATTTAGTCTGTTTTTATAAAAATAGTAAATTCTTTATTAAAGCAAGATAACCAAATAAATAAGCTAACTTAAGTTATATGGACATCCAATCTGTTAACTTTTAATACTTGATTCCTAAAAGAGAGTTTTATTTAAAAAGAAGCAAACTTAAGTTATATACACATCCAGTCTGTTTACAACATACTTGATTCCTAAAAGAACGATTAAACCATAAAAATGTTTTTGCAAGACCAGGAAGTGCATCAAAAGTGTACACAAATCGGGAACATGAAGTAGTCAGTCTGTTCATACCACGAGTGACCAGAGCCTTATCTGGGGTGTACAAATGTATTTCAAAAGGAGTTGATGAACGACAGTATGCTATCAGTTACGAAATTGACGTCTATGGTAAGAAAAATCTTTAAAATAGAAATAGAAACCAAAGAAAAAGCTCAGTAAATAAAGAAACAATAATAAACCATTCAAATCTTTGTAATCTCTCTCTTCTCTCAATATGATTCTTTTAGTGTAACTCTTTAGAGTTTCCGAATCCCGCAGATTTCCGCGAATTTATTTGTTTGTCTGACCTGCCCACTAAAATCTTCTGAGCATAGGCACGGACTGGCAGATGCTTTCCATATATCATTTTATGGAGATTAAGCGCTTGAGTGAGACAACGTGGTCCGACAATCTCGTGAAAGAAGCAGATAGCAAAGGCAGTTTTTGTGCAGACCCTTTAGTTAAAAGACCCACATTCAACAGTAAATCCCTTTTCGTCATCATCATCAAAATTTTTGTTTTTTAAACGGGCAGTATTTTCACGAACAAAATCTTGAGAAAATGATTATCATTCCACTTTGAAAAAATAAATTAACATAACTTGAACAACCTTTCGTTCGCCACAGGCCGCATACCGAAATAGAGAATAGACCATTCTTTCAAATTATACGCATTTAGTCAGTAACCTCTTAAAAAGACAACACAAAACATTTACGTAATTGTACACGTTGTCCCTACGACTGACGTGACATTTTTTAAGCTTTCCATTCCGTGAACGTACATAACTTTGATTCAAGCTGTACACTGTATTTCTGTGAACATGCATTAATATCAACAAACACTTCTGTAGCTTTTACTGCTCATAATCTGATCATTGTCAATATGAGGTTTTTTTGAAACTTCGATTTCCCCAGTTACCATAAAATTGATTTGGTTAACTATAATAATTGAGTTTAAAATTCGTAATGTGTCCGTAATGAATAAAAATAATTTTGAAGTTCTGAACAGCGTGTTGAGATTTCTAATTTACCTGTGGAACACAATATACGAGTATACTGCTGTAGTTTTTTTATTAGTAGAGGTATGTGTTAGATCTTTCATTTCTATGTCCGATTAGTCTTGTAATATGTCGTGAATATTATTATTTGTTGTAGAGCCATTATACGTGATACCGACAAATATATCGCCACAATTCCTTACAAATGGGCAAGATTCGCTAATTCGTTGCTCAGCGAGAGGCCACAACGCACCTTACATATCATGGTACAGAGGACCAGATTTTACTGAAGTAAGTATACGTGGTAGGTAAATGGAGAATGTAGGAAACGGCAATGTCAACAAACTTTTAATTCGATTAACATAATTTTTTAGTTATATGAAGGTGATAAATATAAGAGTACAGAAGAGGGTCTTGTCATAAAAAATGCCAGTAAAGAAGATGAAGGAGAATACCACTGTACAGCAAGAGTTCCTTATACTGGAGAAGATGTTGACACTCTTATAAATGTAGAGGTAATTAATACCAAAGTAACATAAGATAGTAGTATAAAGACGACAGAACAGCAGCAAGTGAATTCACCCATATAATTCATTATACTACAATACATTAAGACAGTAAACGTGCTAGGTGGTATAGTAAGTTTTACATAAACTGTGGCTAGGATGGTTTGTATATTCCCAGTCATTCTGTCCTGTACAATTAGTACTTGCACATATCGCAGAGTTGTTTAGTTGTGTGTGCGCTTCATGTTTTATCTGACTAAAACATTGTGTGCATTGAGTTTAAAACACCCTGTGCTTCTCCAATTTTATGTGCATACGAATCACATCTTTTCTTGGAACTTTACTGTACATACTTGATCAACGTCTTTTGAATTGATGTTTATCTATAAATTTTTCTGAAATGATGAAAAAGCGAATTTACTTATAAACACTATGCCCTTGTAACAATCCATAGAAAATTGAATTAGCTAAATAAACATCGATAATAGCACGTACACGTAAAATTACAAACAAGCTCGACAAACATTATCGAAATCTTTGTTTCTGTAGGTGATGACGCCTCCAAAAGTTGAAGACCTTGTCGCAACATTAGACGATGTAGTACAAGAAGGAGATTCACTGACGTTAGACTGCAAGGCCAGCGGTTTTCCTTTACCGACTTATTCTTGGAGAAAGATCCCATCTCAGGTACTTTACTCAATTTATTGAATTAGCTAAGTATAAAATTAATTGCCTTGAATGATAAAAATAGTTGCACAATTCCCACAAAATATTTTTTTTTACTTCTACACTGGCAAATTGTTGGATTATATTCATATTCATATTCATATATTTGGTAATAAAATTGTTATTACATGTTAAACTTATTATAATATCCTTTGTAAACATCTAACAAGTTTATGCAGCTTTGACTCATTTCAGAATACTACGTCAAAAACAATTGTAGCTTATGAAGAGAAATTTAACAAACTGGTATTCAAATCTGTGACAATAAATGACCAAGGCATTTACGAATGTATAGCAAGTAACAAAGCCGGTGAATCAAGACAAAATATAAGTATTGAGGTTAGTAACGAAAATTTTAACAAGATAACGACAGCGCGCGCCGCGCCTTATATTTTGCCCGCGCTGCTGAGCTGTCGCGTACTCTACCCACACATGAATTTCTTCAAAACTTTAAATTTTAAAGAACATTTATTTTTTGTTTTGCTCAAAAAAAGGTATTGGCGCCTCCAAAGATCACAGAATTTGAAAATAAAACAGTGGAAGAAGGAACTAGTGTAGAAATAATTTGTGATGCCATTGGCAGACCCCAACCTGTTATTAATATTACTTATTATGGAGCTCCGACTGAATAGTAAGTAATAAGTACTTCTATTTTTTGTCTTTTTATTCGGACTTGGATATAAGTAGGTAGTCCTTTAAAAATAAAAAAAGTTCACGATTATTTGAGCCTTTGCAGAAAGAATATTGTTAGCCTGTAATTTGCCGCCGCCTATGATGTTGTTCCTGTAGATGACAATGCCGCTTGAAAAGTTCTTCCTGAAGAGGCTCCTAGTGTTGATACTTCATACTTTTCAGTCCACCAGCTTACGGAATGAACATCAACGATCCTACTCGTATAATATTTAACTTGACCTTTGAAAAAATACACCGTTTTCACGAAGGAGTTTATGGATGTAATGCAACCAATGAAGGTAGGTCCCAAGCCAATGTAATATTAAATACAGAAATAAATATGCATTTTCTGCAATTTCAAGATTGGTGATATGGCACATCTTAGCAGCCAATAACATAAAGTTCTCGAATTACGGCTTCGACAAATGTAGTAAAATGTAGGACTTGCAGACCTACCATAAAAATTTACTGACGATTTGGTTATAAAGGTCACTTTGGTCGCCGTAAGCTTTATAACTTGGAATATTTTGAGAAAGCCATATACAGCAGTGGGTGTTTTTAGGCTGATTAGATCACAATGATGTTTTACCTTGTTAATTGTGTACGTTTTTCAGTTGGTTCTGATGAAAAAGACATGTACTTGACTGTCTTATACAAACCATTTTTTGAGACTCCTGATGAAATTGTATGGGCGTGGGATGATAACCCTGCCAACTTGACCTGTGATCACGAGAGCCAACCTTCAGCTTACGTTGAATGGCGGTAAGACATTTAATATATTCTTTGACATAAAGATTATCTATCTTTGTACTTACCAAGGCCATTGAAAATACTTTGTTTAGATATGATACGTTCTATATGATTTCAAAAAGCTATTATGTAGAGCAGTTTATTATTCGATCACCGAGTTATTAATATGTTGTTCATTAGACAGTGCTATTAATTTGTAATTCTATTATTCACAGTTTCCAAGGAAACAGCAATCTCATTCAGACTTCAGAACAAATAGATGTTATACAATTTTGGATGGCAAAGTTAAATACGACAACGGAAAACCAACTAACAGTTATTCCTTTTAAAACGTACCTGTACGGGACCTACGAATGTACAGCAAAGAATCATCTTGGCGAAGCTAAGAAAACCTTCCACGTAAAACAAGGATTTAAGCCTGCGAAATTAGCTGTTGACCAAGTAAGTATACAGCCATGGGCCTTCGCACACCTACAATATTTTTAAAGACATATGAAATGACACCGCCCACTAGAAAGTAGACGAGAAGAAAGAAAGTCCATGTTCACTTTACGTCTACACGTGTAAGGAACAATTTTTTTAAACTTTTATCTGACCATTTTGTCGGCTTGTTTAATATGTATCTAAACATCATATACGTAGTTACAGCTATTTAGCTCTACGAGTATAAGCCAAGCCGCGGACAGACAGACAGACATGACGAAACTGTAAATAAAGGTTCCTTGTCACCTACGGAACCTGAATAGTATTTTTGTTTTGTTAACAGATCGACCTTTTCAGTTCTTGCTACCCCATCTCTTATACTAGGTTACTTTTTTGGACCTGATTTCCTTTTGCCCACTTATTAGTGAGGTCAAAAGCAACAACTTTTTTTCTACGACTTTGCTAACAACGCACGAAAAATTTTCAACTTCCCATACAAAATGGGTCGGTCAGGTGACGGAGTATGGAGAGTCGAAATTTTTTTGTGCGTTGTTAGCAAAGTAGTAGAACAAAAGTTGTTGTTTTGACCTCAGTAATAAGTGGGCAAAAGGAAATCAGGTCCAAAAAAATAGCCTTGTATATCGTACGGTAATTTTATTAAAATCTTAGTTTAATTAAATATACCAATAAATTTAAATTGACCAGGTCAACATAACCGACGTAGCAGCAACGTCAGTAACCTTTCACATCCAAAACAGAAACACTGACGGACCTCCATTGATCGGTTTCACTGCCGAATACGACGAAGTAGACAGTTACAACATAACCGATATCCATACAAACAGAACGTGGGCTGTGAATGTTCCATACAAAATAGACAAGTTAGAACCTATGACGGAGTACAAAGTCAGAATTGCTGCTATGAATCTCGTGGGAGCTGGACCGTACGGAGAATACATTTCCTTTTTCACACCTGAGAAGTAAGTATTTCATTATTTATGAAGCCTTATGCTAGAACTTTGGGTCTTATGCAACTGATTTTTAACCTCCCCCACTCTAATAATTTTGTAGAAATGTTGTGTATAACGTGTATATCCAATCACAATGCAATACAAGGATTTGGTCTAATAGTGGAACTCTTGTGGAAAGTGTAGATAGATAAATAGATAAATTCTATATTGTCACACAAAAACAAAACAATACACAGGACACTCTTAAAACTAGGGTGGACAAAGGCGGTCTTATCGCTTAAAGCGATCTCTTCCAGAAAACCTTAGTTGCTTGTAGGAAAATGTAAATTGTAACTGTAGTAGTGTGCCAATGCCAATATATAGATAATATTTTATGTAAGTACAACTACAATAAAAACAAAGAGTGTACAATACAAACAAACAGTGTAGCACAGGAACTTAATAATATTATATCATAGCCGTATGCCAATTAGTCTGATACACTTATCTCGAGTAATTTCTGGTGCTCATGTTTCAAAATATAACTCTTATTACTTATTCTTTGTCGTCAATCGAATAAGACAAAGCAGGTTAAGATAAAGTATTTCATAACGTTTATAACATAAACTTCCTACCTCCTAATGCTCAGCGAGGTCCTAGCGCCTGATTGCTATTTTTATTATCTTCAGTTTTTTGGCTATAGCTCATTAACCTGTGAAGCCTGTTCCTTGTTGACTACGGAACCCTAAAAATGACCTTAAGAAGAATTAAAACTTTAAACATGATATTTTTTGAACTAATGGTTAGACTTTTAGCCAGATCTTGAAAAGTTCAACATTTCTATTTATGTCTAATTCAGTTTAAGCAACTAACTAATGGACTAAGCGCCAATTGCAGAATGCGTCTATAAAGTTAAAAGTCCTTTAATTCTAAAAATAAATTGTCAGCCATAGATTTCATGAAGCCGTAACTATAAATTCATACAAGTACTTAAGGGGCTGATAAGAGCTAAATACGAGTACGCTTCACTTGAGCAGGTTTTTAACGAAAAGTGATGAATGTATGGGCTTGAAAAAAAAAAATGTAATAATTAAGCATCTTTCCAAGAATGTGGCCGACTCCGAAACACGATTAAATATTTTTTGTATGCCATAAAAAAATCCAAAGTTACCTCTGCTTTTTGCCCTTTTTTTGCCGTTTTTCTTAAGTACCCATTAATCTATGATGCCAAAACTTTCACACATTATTCAATACATTATGCATAATAATATAGCTATTTGATAATTAATATTATGGGTATAGATTTTGAGAAAAATGCAAAAATGAACGAAAAACGTAAAACAGCGCGAATCCGCTCCGTTCTAACACGCGCTTTCTGTTCTTTGTTAGAAAGGGAGGTAATTTAGTTCTTATCAGCCCCCCTTAAAATTTTCCTTTGAATTAATCTACTAACATTACGAACTCAAACTTTTGAATCAATTCTCTCAATGGTTTCCCAGATCCGCACCGGAGCCTCCTATGTTGCAGGAAAATTCGGACCCGGTTCTTATCCCAGCGAACAATAAGATATTGAAATTGAAGTCCCCAGTGCACAATGGGGACCAAATAGATTACTACGCCATCAGATATTGTCCGGTAATGTATTATGAGTATTTTCAAACCATCTTACTGGGTTTTTCTTTGTAAATAATCGCTTTCTGTTAAATTGCGTTTCAGGTCTGTTGAGTATAAACAAGGCCTTAGTTATTCTCATACCAACATAATACTATAAGGTCCTACTGAAATAGTGAACATATTTTAGGATGTTATCCAATCCAGACCATGGAACTTAACAACTTTTCCCAATAAATTCAGTTTAGGTAGTTCAGTTTCGTGGTGTAAGTAACATCTTAAAATTATGGACGCTTTTTAGTAAGACCCTTAACAACGCGTCATTCCAATTAAATAAAAATCTGATTCGGTCAATTTGTATGTAGAACCAAATTTTGAAAAACCAAATTTTAACAGCCTCCGTGGTCTAGTGGTTAGAGGGCTCGGCTCCTGATCCAGAGGTTCGAATCCCGGTGGGGACATTGTCAAACAAAAATCCCTTTGTGCGACCTTCCCAGTTTGGTTAGGACATTTCAGGATGAATGACCTGATTGTCCGAAAATTTTGATGATTCCGTTCTTCGGAAGGCACGTTAAGCCGTTGGTCCCGACTACTATAAAATTTGTTTAGTTACATGGGTAGAATCACCTCGACCAAGAGGTGTTCCTATGGTAAAAAACCGGCCAAGTGCGACTCGGACTCGCGCCCTAAGGGTTCCGTACCTATCTACCAAATGATATACTAAAAGCTTTTGCTCTTTGATTTTAAAAACTCAACGACCATCCAACTTGACCCCTCTTTTATAGAAAAGTTCTTGAAACGGGAGCTTACCTTAATTGGTTACTATTAGTTGTGAGAAAAATGATTTTAGACTTTTCCCTTTATTTGTACTAAGAGACCTAGCTTCTTGCCAAATTTCATAATTTTAGGTCAACGGAAAGTACCTTATAGGTTTTGCTTTTTTGCATAAATGTATGGAGATGAGGACATAAAAAGCCATATCTTTTGATTGCGTTGATGTAAAAAATTGAAATTTTCAGATCTTGTGTGGTTTATAGACCTTAATATACCTCTTCCCGTTCGTGAGAAAAAGGGTCTTGACAGACAGACAGACAGACAGACGGACGACAAAGTGATCCTATATGGGTTCCGTTTTTCTATTTTGAGATACGGAACCCTAAAAAACACATTTTGTTGGTGTCAAAATTATGGGGCGGCTCCCAGTCTAGCTGTGAACTTTTTATGGGATGTGATGGGTGATAATGAAGCTTTGAAATTGCATAAAATTTTATGCATGCTATTTCATTGAGTTATTGGAAATGTATGAACAACTAATATTTTTTTTCATTCGAAACTGTCTTTGTACCTAGTCATCGTATTGGTTATGGGGTGTAAAAAGTCCATCTTTCAAAAACTTTATACAGTATATAGATTATGTCGTTTAAATTGTATAGTTTCATGGCCTCATCGTTCCAGTTTCCAGTACATGCCTTTGGCTCCCAAATCTAACTAACTTTTTAGGTTCCCAAATACTTACTATAGGTGACTTTATCCTAAAACGTGTAAAGCTAAGTACCCATGTGGTGCCGGTAAAGAATAGTGCGAACCCATCTCTACCCGTGGTGTTGTAAAAGGCGACTAAGGGATTATGAACCGGAGGATCGGCAGCAGCAATTTTAGTGTTTTATTACCATCTTACATACTGCGGTCATCAACAACAGCAGTCGCAACGCTTACAAGCGTGGTGACTATGTTGATTCCCCTCCAAAGCACTACGCGTTTTTGCTAGATTTCTGGAGGGAGCTCCCTGTCCTGCAGTGGACGTTTCATGGGATGTTTCGACGATCCTAAAGTACTAAATGGCAGATAATTACTGTGGTTAACAAATTTTAATTTTCTACAACCGAAATAAAGACTATTACGATATACGAGTACTCTGTACATTCATCTTCCATCTCTATTTACTTTCATCTCTATATTATCTCTATTCAACGGGAAGTTTTAACTTCTTTCTAGTTGGACGGCTTCGAATGCACAGAACAAAGAGTACCTCCAACAACAGAACTCAAACTTCATCATCTTAACCACAACACATCGTACCGGCTGCAGATCTTGGCTCACAACTCTGTGGGCAACTCAACGCCTGTCAGTCTTCAGATTACAGTTGAGGGTAAGCCGATTTACGTTCAACAAAGGTGTAGAGAAACGAAATTTTGTAAAAGAAATCTACCTATAGCAACATAAAAAACGGGGACTGTCGAAGAACCAGTTACCGAATATAGTTCTAGTTAGTCGATTGCAATCCTCCCATAGAATATAACCACTAACCAAGATTTGTATTTGAGGGTTCGCCGAATCGGCCAGCTATAGGAATGCTCCAGGTTTTCACGTTTTCACCGCATGTATACCACTGTCCACAGTATATCTTAGAAATGGTACGTTTTTGTATAGAATCTACACGTTTGATTTGATAAAACCAGCACTAGAGTGTCTTTTTGGAAGTACGCAACTGGGTGCTTTTATCTTGATGATGGTCGAACGAAATCTGTCGTGGCGCATCGGTTCGCCAGTTTCGCCACCGCATTCCAGAGATTGAAGTAAGTGCGTGACCCGTAGCGACATCTAGGGTTTGCAGCTTCCAACTCATGAGAAACATTACATGAAAGGAGGCAATCGACTTACATAAATTGAATAAATTTTATACATACATACATAATATCACGCCTTGTTCCCGTCGGGGAAATTATAAGAAAAAATTATAAAACTAACGTAATACTTAACACATAGGTATTTTAAATGAAGGAATTATTTTAATCCCAATGCTTATTAATTAAATACTGTTTCCATTTGAGAACAAGTTATATAACATTGACGAGAAACTAGACGTTAAAATTACCCATGCTAATTTTCGTGAACGGTGACGAAAAGATATGACGCAAAATTTCCAAATACAAATTTATAGAAGCTCATTAGGATGATGGAAAACTCACAGATATGTGAAGATGTATTACAATTATCATCAGCATATCAGCCGAAGCATGTCCACTCCTGCAGGCTTTTCCTGAAAAGATAAGTACTGAACAGAATATCCATTTATCATATTTTGGTTTTCCGTTGCAGTTTCAGATGAGCCACCCGAAGACATGTTTCTAGCAGCGGAGACAATTATTGGGATATCAGTTGTTGTGGTAATCCTGTGTATATTGCTACTGGATGTGATACTATACTTAACTCTGAAGAAAGGCATGATAGCCAACTGTGTTCACAAAAAGAGTAAGAAGAAGAAAGAAGTGAAACAGTACAGGTTAGACTACTAACCATACTTTATTCCTAGTTAGAGACATATAGGTACACACGGTCGCACGTCAATGAAAAACTTTGACCTTGAGCGGGTCTCCGGTTTCGAGCGTTTATGGTGTAGCGCTGGTTCAGCTTATACTGGTTTTGTTTCTACATGCTACCTGCCGTGCGTACCTATATACGGAGAAGATGCAGGTTCGATTCCTGACAACTATATACAGGGTGTAAATGCAATACCGAGCGGCAGCTCAAGGGTGTGCTCAGACCACGAAACTCAACAAATTTTCCAAAGAAACATGGGTCAAAAGTGGTGATATTTTCTTGGTTTCTCCATACAAACCTTCAACAGTGGACGGATCTCCGATTTCGACCTATGTTTCTATGGAAAAGTTGTTCAGTTTCGTGGTCTGAGTGCACCCTTGAGCTGGCGCTTGGTTTTGTATTTACACCCTGTATAAAAAAAAACATCTATAATATGTTCAATACAACAACAAAAAAAAACAACTATAAGTACAATATCTGCAATGATGGACTAGTTGAGCTAGTATAGCAAATTATGCTAAATGGCAGCACAAACGCAAAGTTTAGTGCGGAAGTCACAAATTTCAAAACATCAAAGAAGATCACGGTAGCCTTGTTGGAGGCATCTCGGGTACATAAGTATAATACGTACGTTTGCATCCTGTCTGTGCTTGTGAATTTTTCAGATTTTCTGTGAATTTTTCAGATTTTCTACCCGTAAATACTTTCATACCTTTTGGTTTCCACATGAGTTGTTAGATCCTATATACAACAAGTGCAAATAAATTGTAGAGTATTTATTTATTTTTCAGAGACAAGAAAGGTTTGTTAAAGGAAAGTGCTGAAACCGTGGAGACACTGAAGCGGCCAGACAATGGACACAAGGAGTTTGAATACAATAAGAGTACAGGAATTATTACTGGGAAACATTCAGCGGTGTAGAAATAATAATGACTTGATATGTTAAGAATAACGGAGTATTATAAATGAGGGAAAAATATTGAAAAGTCTGTGAATGTATTATTAGCGTCCTACTACTAAATAGGAATAGATTTTATTGCAGCCGGCATAAAACATTGCTTTTATTGGACCTTACCCAGCTTACACCGTAGCATCAAGGTGCCTTCCACCCGTGCAGGCTTTCCCCTAAAAACAAAGCTCATGCTGACCCGAAGAAGGCGCCGAGGTGAGCCCTACAGAACAGTCTTCTGCATCAGCATAGCCGCATTATACCCCGGTCGTATTGTACCCTATTACTCTCGGCGAAAATTTCTAGTTTCGCTGCAGAAGCGTATTTCGGCGGAATGATCCAAAAAGGACTCACCATTCACTTCTTGTGGGCCTTGCCTCTAAGAGATTTAGTCTCATCGAGACAAGCCCTTTTAGGTGAGGGTCTAATCTGCCTTCTCGGGTTTTTCCACAGCTCTCTGCTTCCAGGCCAGTTTACTCTCTCTCTTTACTGGCATGAAACACAGGACGCAGTACTGGTCTTTGAGCTGCTTGCGTTGAGTTTGTACCTCAGGGTTTCTCCTTATAAGCTGAATTGGGAAAAATCTACAGTAGTTTGGAGCTAAGACAGAAGCCAATGACGGCATGCAGTTCTGTTGCTCTCGTGCCGTGGATACAGGGCAGACCGCAGTTGAAGCCAGTTCAGTCAAAGCAATACAAACTGAGGTCTCTCGGCTCAGGTCCGGCACTATATCTTCCCAAAGATTTAATAGCGCATTATGTATCGGAGTTACATTTTTACGTATTCTGACCTAAGATCCTTAGGAAAAGTTATTCAGTTTAAGTGTCCGTAGGTGATTAGGAAACAACATATACAAGTTGTAGGTAACAAAAAGTGTATACTCGTATAAACCCTGAAGGATGCGATTCTGCCCATGAACTTTTCCTGAGGAACATAGGTCGAAATACGAAAATAAAATTTCGACCTCCTAGGGTATAACAACCCCGTATACCCGTGAAATTGAATAACTTTTCTCATGGTCGACATACGAAAATTTTTTAATCCGACATCCCTAACCGTACTACTGAACGAGTCTCAGTAGTTCGGTCCCGGACAAAACAACCGAACTACTGAGACAAGACGTCCTAAACGAATTCAGTATCAGCTGATTCAGTTTCTACGGAAATTCGAAAAAATATTTTTCGTGTTTCGACATGTTCGAAACAACCGAATTTATTCAGTTTCATGGACAGAGTCACATCGTTCAGGGTTGCTATACCCTTTTTATTACACCCTGTATTTTGCAACATTCATGTAGATCTGTCCGGAAAGAATTTACAGAATGCTGTATTCATAGTTTTTTAAATATTTTTTATATATTTAAAAAAATATTTCGGGCATAATTTCCTTCAGTTTTTTACATCTCTTTGTAAACCATTCCAAATCAGAATGCTTTTATTTAAGTTTTGGAACCCAAGTGTTGTAACATAAAGGATTATTCATAAATCCCTGCAAATTAGTTTACAGATTCTCAGACCATAAAACTAAAAGAAATAAACAATATAAAATTGGGATATCCCATAAAATCCCTTTGTTTTCGGCGCAAGATTTCCATGGGAGTGAGAAGGTAATAAGAAACTGGACTGTGCTTAGTTGGATAAATATCCTTATGGTCTGACTGAGGATCACTTTATTGATCCATAGTCACACCGGTGTGGTAACTCGGTGTGACTATGGGTCGGCAGCCTTTTTGACCTTGGGAAAGTGCAGTTTAGACCAGCACCAGACAAGCATCTCGTAAATACTAAAAAGAGTGGACGACGCGCGGTCCTCGCGTTGGTCACTATTTTCACTTCCCTGTGCCACATAGTCTGTTTTTCAATAACTAAGTAGCGAGGCAAGGCTGGTATGGTGCTGAGGCAGATAACGGACGCCGACCCTAATGACAGACAGGGTGGACAGTAAGGGTGGTTTTCCACCAGTGCTGTGCGAGGGAGCGAAGCTGTTAGCTGGGAAAAAACCAATAGGATTGCTCTATTTTCCTAGCTTGTCAAATGCGCTGTCAAATAGAGCAATCTTATTGGTTAGAAATTTCCAGCTCTCGGCTTAGCTACGTCGCAAAACTTTGGTGGAAAACCATCCTAACACTAAATTTTTTGCAGTATTAAAGACAATCCAGTAGGTATAGGTACGATACGATGCGACGCTATACCGTCGTTCTGTGTTATTTATTTCAATGTTTATCTATATTACAGTATCTAATGTAAAATACAATACTTATTCTTAATTACTTGTAAGTTGATTCTCTTTATAATTTCATCAATAATTCTCCTCCCGCCTCTATCTGTTGCCTCCTATTACATTTCAATGTTTAGATTTTATATTCTGTTAAACATAAGGAAGGCTGCAGCAGAAATGTTAAGATTTTAAAGTAGATGTCGCAGATGGATTGCCGAATCAGCTGTTTTAAATAACCGCGTTGTTTTATAAAACCGTAAAAACACTAAACAACAACGTCGCGATGTTTGGCTATTTCCCATTAGACTAACTGGTGCCCGCGACCTCGTCTGCACAGAATTGGACAATTCACACAATATCTGTATAAATTGTAGCCTATGTGTTATTCTGATGTTATTGTAAAGGTTCATTAAAATACATTCAGTAGTTTTTACGTGAGAGAGTAACAAACATCCATCCATCTATACTAACAAACTATCGCGTTTATAATATTAGTAGGAAAGTAGGATTTTCGGACAAGCTACCGAGGCTTAAACGGCCAAAATTAACGGTTTTATTGTATGATTTTCTCATAAATAGGTTCGTTAGGTGTTTTAAGGTGAACACAAGCCTGCATAAAAAGCTGGCTACTAGCTGGCTATTAGCGTGCCTTCCACCAGAGCCGTGGATTTCTCCATTTTCCTAGCTTACAGCTGCGCTGTCAAATAGATCAATCCCACAGGTTGGAATTTTCCAGCTCACAGCTTAGCTACTATAGTCCAGTCAATCTACGAAAGTTTGTATGGAGACGGTTGCATTAAATGCACATTAGGGGATTATTTATTAAATTACCGGTAAAACATTTATAAATTTAAAACCACAGTAATCCCCGACATAACATTGATATTCCATAAACCAGTTTAAGGTGAACTCAACCTGTATAATATTTTCTATGTAGCACAGGTAAGCTTATACTGGTAGTACTTTAACAAAAAAAATGTGTTTTTACAAAGTTGCCGGATTTAATTATTTACAGCTTCAAATAGCCTTTAATACTATTTAAAATTAATTTCTATAAATGTGCATTTAATGCAACCTCATATCGTAGATCGACTGGACTACTACGCAAGCTCGGGTTGAAAGGCACCCTTAGGCTGTTTTACTCTTTCTAGTATTGTATACCTATGTGAATTTGCATTACGTATTGACTTAGTCAGCAGTTTTGTTAAACGTAGCGCACTGACAATCCAAATGAACGTTTTTTGGCTTTCACAAAACCAAGCTGTTTGTAATACAACTAGCGGTTATGTTAAACAGCTGGTTCGGCAGACAAAGATGCATAATATAGACTTTGTACTGGGTTTTAGGGTGAACAGTGAGTCTAGTCGTATGAATTTAAAGATTTCCGTATGTGTTTTTTATTATACTCACCAACCTGATCAGAAAAAGCCGACTTAAGGCACAGAATTAATAATAGTACTACATACAGAACGGAAGCTCTCCGCCTCCCACCAATCGGAGTACCTCAAGTGCGCGCGCATCACCCCGCGGGGCCCTGCGCGATATCTCGTCCCATTTCTCGTCCTGTTGCCACGCGATATGCAACGCTTGCAAAAGTTGAAAAAATGGTGCGTGGTTGTGCAGTTTACGGTTGTCTTTCGACTCTCCAAGACAAAGTAAAGCTTGGAATAAAGTTAAACAATAATAAGAAGCAATTATTATGGAATAAACACCATAAAGTAGACACAGATGTTTTCTTTCCTTTAAACATTTCTTTCATTGATAGATTTAATAGTGAATTTTTTGGGTTAAATGAAAAAAAATAAAGCTTTGAATAGTATGTATTTATTTATTCCTTTCCATAAAGCCATAATATAACAGCATTTTTTGTCATTTTCTGGAATAAAGTTTGGCAGATTTTTTTGCAGTGATGATATGAGCAGATTCGCCATTTTTTCGCCATTTCGGTGGCGGCGGCCAGCCAGCCGTCAATAACGAAGTTTAGTGAAAAAAATAATTGTTTTTAGAGTTTGTGAGATTATTTCAACGTGTGTTTGTTTGTTTTAATTGAAATTCGATTACAAAATACAACAAAGTGAGGTGACGAGTGATAATGAAGTTATAATTCGTTTGTGAATTGTGTAAGTCGCTTTATAGTCGAACGAAAAATGTGCAACTCGAAACTGTAATAAAAGTATAATGGTAATGTTCTGTTATCTACGTTTTCTAGGGTAGGTAAGTGTTTTCTAGATACCATCAACCAAAGAAATTTGACCTCATATAGAAGTAATATATAAGAAATAATTCGTCACAAGTAGGGATGTGGGCATGCTTTCATCTATCGATAGTCGATAAGTTACACAAGGACAAATCGATGTCGAAACTTTGACCAAAAAGTTGAAGTACTAAACTTTAATAAAAGGCAAATCTGTTAAAAGCAGTGATTAAATTCATTAAAAAAAAATACTTTTTGCATTTTTTACTACAGGTGATTTCTTAAGTAGGTGTTTTAATATTAAAGATACCAAATTTCTTACTTACTTACTTACTTACTAAAAGTAATGGACGGTAGCGGTGGAGGCAAGAGGGGTAGGAGGTGTAAAGGTTCTTTTTTTTATTTTCATGAATATCTCTAGCTTACATACAAATTATGTAGGATTTTAAAACAAACTTTTATCCCTCAATTCAATCCATTTGGGATGGTTTTGCAAAAATGCTGAAATACGGGTTTGTGTTTTTCTTCTAAGTAGCTCAAATAAATTTTTAAGCGAAATTTCGTGTATCTTATCTTGCCTTATAACGTGGAGCTGAGTTCCTTATTGGACCTTAGAGCACAAGGAGCCTGTAGTCTTCTGGTTTCGGATAAGCTTGACCCAGAATCTTCATACACTTGTGAGCCAAAGCGTTGCATGAGCACAAGAATTGCTTGTCAGTATTGTTTGTAGCGAAAAACTTTCAAACCTTTTTTGTAGAGAATTTTATGTAGATTAATTTAGTATTTTTATTAATTTTCTTACAATTTGTTGATTCAGGATGATTCATGCTGATTGAGACATTTCAATTTGGCGAAGACACACAAAGTTATATTTGTTTGACAGTGTCCCCATCGGGAATCGAACCCAGAATGAAAACAAAACGCGTTGAATGTTGTAAAATATAATAAATGGTACAGCAGCACTGCACTTACTTTCTCGCGATATGCAATTAGAACTGTCAACCGCAAACTTAAATTTGTAATACCATACCTACACATAGTATGGAATTACAAACGTTTATTAAGGTTTTTCTGAAAAATGTTCTACCACATGAATTCGGAACTCGAATTGTAAAATATTAAAACAAACCAACCGGAAACGATTTCGAACAAATCACATGTTAATATTTTGGTAGTACTGGAACACCTTTTATATGAATTTTCACAGATTTTTAAATTTCAAAACTCTATTTCTTACGAATAGTTGTTCAGTTTTGTCGACTGTAAAGCTCTTTCAGTTTTAGGTACATCCTGTGTACTAAATTTTCACAAAATCCAATCAAATTGAATATCCATTCAGGTAGATAACCAAAACAAAATTAAAATTATAGAAAATAATACAAACTTAATGTAGTCAATTAGGGTCAATGTAGGTACCACTAGTTGACCATTTAAGCGGTTTTATGACAAAATTCATAAAAAAACTAAATTATTAGTTCTACTTTCAGAGTCACTTCTAAAAGTTCGACTATGAATTAGTTAGGCTTGTGATATAATAAGTGTTAAGGACTTTACAAAATATGCTCTTAAAGTTTTTTTTTTTTTTCAAATGTTACATTGCATGACCACTTCGAATAAACATACGAAAGTACTAGCTAGACAAACCCATAACTTTATTGTAAGACGCCAACATAGTTAAATTCTATATAAAATCGCGGTATTTTTAAATTTTCTTACTTTCAGTTCAAATTTAAGTTTTGGTCAGCTATTGGTGCTTGGTCATCTAGTGGTGCACTGACCCTATGAGTAAATCACAAGTTTACGTTTTGGTAGTACAGGAACACCCCTTATATGGAATCACACAGACAAACTGATGATGGCGCAAGATACCTTGCATAGAGATGCTTTGTCAAGCAAAGTTTCATAAAAATAATTTGAACCGTTTTAAAAAAAAATTCAATTCTTCATTTTTGTTGAATGACAGCTACCCTCAAAATGAGAGCCAGCAAAAAACCATTCGGAAATAAAAGTCTTAAATTAAAAATATGGTGTTAATAGGACCATTCGTTTAGCCGCTAGGCCAAAGCGTGACGGACAGACCGACCAACCGACAGACGTACATTTTTAGGGGACTTGCACATTTTTGAGAAAGTTTGTGCAACTTTTTTCACGAATACAATACCTTTCTCGCTCAGCTCGAAAGTAAAAATACTACTATCGATAAAAAATACATCACTCATAAACTCCAACATGATCCCACAAAAAACGATAAATTACAGTAAAATACGTAACAATTTCCATATTATCTGACTGTAGAAATGATAAGTTGACATTTTTTTATGCAATATTTGTGATAATAATGCACAAACATGAAAAATACTGAATAAAACTTACAGATGAAAAGACAAAATTTCTTTGCAATTTTCGTTTTGTTGTTTTGAAGATGTACAGCCATCAACTACACACGTTATTATTAAAAAGAACAATCACTAATATGGAGAGCAACTTAAGAATAAATTCACGTTATTTTTAAGTTATTCACTACATGTTTTTTATAATTTACACAATGTTTACAACATATAATTTAGGAAATATTTACAACCGTTAAAATCCCAACAAGTTACAATAATCCTATAAACTTTGTAAATGCAATGAACGCGTCGTTCATCTAATTTGGTAGGATGTGATCACTGACGACTTGACATGGCATGAGACATGCTAGCAGTTGTCATCCCATACTGAAAAAAAATAGCATGGTTTCTTCTCCGAGCGAAGCAAGGAGGTTTTTGTTCTGAGCCATCAACCCTACACTCACACGTCTATAACCCACCCACACATTTGCGCGTGTAAAAATGACAGCTGTCACTTTTGAGGCCAGACAGATGAATTGCGGCTGGCTGGTCGGTTTCTCTGCTCCTCTTCATACATTTTGTTTGATGGTGCGTGCGCCCGCTGGCTCGTAGGCAGGCACGCCGTGAGGTGCGCCGGTCCAAACACAATTGCATACAAAATGTATGAAAGAGACGTGGCGCAAGCCAGACAGAAGAGGTGTGCCGCACGGCTAAAGTAGGCCGTGCTCCAGTAGTTTCTTGTAGTTTCTTTTACGCTGCCATAGTACAATCGTAGACTCGCTCTTTTGCATTATAACATGAATTAATATATATATATATACCTTGCGAAAATTCTACATTGAGTATAAATTATTTGAATCTACCTCCATGGAGGAACTCACGGTTTACTGTAATATCCCGTTTAAAAGTCTGTAATATTATCGTACCTACTTATTTACACACTTAAGGTACTTATTTATGTACATCCTAATGTAACTGAATGGACTGTGAGTTTGTGTGTTGCTTTCCATGATACCAAAGACAATTTAAAAATATAATGTGTATTATTTAAAATTCTTGCCTACTTATAATTATGTGACTACTTGGATACGTGACAATAAGTTTAGTAGTCATAATCCAAAAAAGCTAGGATAGGTTTAGCTATTTTTTACTGCAACAAAATGATGAAAGAGTGAATATAACTTTAGCGTTTTGTCTTTAGTCTTTATCTATCATGTTACTTGGACCATGAAACTGAACAACTTTTACCAAGAAATACGAAAAAATGATTTTACCTCTCTTACAAAATGCACTATCAACTGACGCAGCCTCTATGGAATTGAATTTTTTTTCGTATTTCGACCCATGTTCTCCCGGGAAAGTTGTTCAGTTTCATGGTCTGAGTAACATCCTCAAATTATTTTCATTATTTCACTAGGACTACACAGGGAGTAAAGGACAGGTTTCCTAAAACTGAAAGGGCATGAGCAGTCAAGCTAACTGAACAATTTTCAATAAATAAATCTTTCAGAAAATGAAAAAAGCGGGCCTTTTATTAAAACTGTCCAATAAAGATTGGAATTTTGTATGGAGAGGCTGACTTTATTTTCATTTTCTGAAAGTTTTATCCACGGAAAATTGTTCAGTTATATGCCTTTTCGGTTTTCGAAAAACTAGTGTCCTTTACACTCTTTATAGCGAGTCACGAGTCTTTAGGCGTGACTGCGCACTAAGCAGCCCGTTTTACTGAATAATCACTGCTTTAAATAACGGCCACGGCCTCATAATTTTTTTAGGGTTCCGTAGCCAAATGGCAAAAAACGGAACCCTTATGGATTCGTCATATCTGTCTGTCCGTCCATATGTCACAGCCACTTTTTTCAGGTGTAGGTAGATGTATTCTGTGAACCGCATTAAGCATTTTCAAGAAAAAATAGAAAAAAAAAAACCAATAATTTTTTGAATATCCCATACTTAGAACTGAAACTCAAATTTTTTTTTCATCAAACCCATACGTGTGGGGTATCTATAGATAGGTCTTCAAAAATGATATTAGGTTTCTAATATTTTTTTCCTAAACGGAATAGTTTGCGCGAGAGACACTGGTAAAATGTGTGTTCCCCCCCTTCCCCTGTAATTTCTAAAATAAGGGAATGATAAAACTAAAAAACATATATATGATGTACATTACTATGCAAACTTCCAGCGAACATTGGTTTGAACGAGATCTAGAAAGTAGTGTTTTTTTAATACGTCATAAATCGTACACCGCAATTTACATTTCATTCAATTAACTCAAATCAATAATGTGGTGGTGCGGAACCCTCAGTGCGCGAGTCCGACTTGTACTTGGCCGGTTTTTTTTTGTAGCAAATCTTAAAATTATATCCAGTTACACTTAGATTTATAATTTCAAGATTATTTTCCTATGAAAATTCACTTACATTGCAATTTCGTTGTCCCGATACGTCCTATCATCTCCTATCCCTTTTCTTAATGAGATTTTAGTACATTCGGAAACAAAACCTTCACATTTTTTTTTATTAATTATTAAAATATTGATATGGCTCCCAGCTGTTCTCTAGAAACTGAGGTCGAAATACGAAAAACCAAATTTGACCTCCCGTACAAAATGCACGATAGTGCATAGCTGATAAGCTATGCACTTTTTATGGGGGGTTTCTTGGTCTAAGTAACATACTTACTAAAATTATCTTCAATATTTCATTAGGACCATATATTTTTCCAAATCGAGAACGCAAGGTTTCTTTCATGTGAGTACATAAACATGAATATCCATGAGTATATAACAGGAAGGTATAGTGGTTTTGCTCTGGGACTAAATCTGTAAAACAGCGGTAGTGCATCTGTCGGCTCTCACGTGAAAGCGCTATTAGCGCAATTTATAGGCTTACCGGAGAAACGATTGCCAAACAGGTGCCAATAATGGCTCCTTAAACTTGTACTGATCGTATTTAGGGATTTCGTAAGAAAGACGCTAGGAAATTTTACAGTACCTTTTTAGGGTTCCGATACCAAAATGGTAAAAAGAGGAACCCTTATGGTGCGACTTTGTCAGTCCGTCTGTCCGTCTGTCTGTCTGTCTGTCACACCTGTATTTCTCAGCAACCACTCATGCTATCGACTTGAAATTTGGAACAGTTTTAGAATAGCATTATCCAACATAATTGCACATAAAAGAATAAAAAAAAAAGTTATCATTATTGATGTAAAAGGGGGCCAAATAGGGGGGGAAAAATTTCAAATTGTCGTTACTAGGTAGAGTGGGGTATAATATGAAAGGGCTTTACTTGTACATTCTAAAATATATTTTTGTATTTTTTTACGACTTTTAGTTTTCAAGTTATGATGAAAAATGACAAAAAAAGTACCATTCCCCCCCCTTTATCTCCGAAGTTTGTGAAAGGAAAATCTGAATTAATTACAGACGATAGAAGTTTATGTAAATATTACAGCAAAAATAAAACGATCTTTCATAGTTGTACAGTTTTTTAGAAATCTGCAAAAAAGCCTTTACAAACAAATTTAGTTTTGCGGTCCTAAAATGGACTTTATTGCTTCCAAAAATACTATAGGTATATCGGAACCCTCGGCGCACGAGTCCGACTCGCACTTGACCGGTTTTTAATTGTAAATGGGCTTACTCTTGACCCTAGATTTAGTCTTGAGGACAAAGATGAGGTCGACGATGGAACGAGCTTGCCCAGAAGAAGCTTATACACTCGCGACTTCAATAGATTCTGTCGTCTGTCTGTCTGTCGCACCTGTAAATCTCGGCAACCACTCATGCTATCGACTTGAATTTCGGAATAGTTTTATAATATAATTATTCAACTTAATTGTAAACAAATAATATAAGTGGGTTATCATATAAGAGGGCTTTACTTTTTTATTTCAAAATATTGTTTTGTATCTTTTTACCACCTGACAGCCGCAAACCGACAAAAGGCGTCGAGGCCGACCAAGGCGCCGATGGCGCGATGAACTTGACACCTTTTGCAAGGTCTGGCAAGAGCGGGCTTTAGATAGGGACCAATGGAGGGAAGAGAGAGAGGCCATTGCCCAGCAGTGGGACATTATAGGCTAGATAAGATAAGATAAGTTTTCAGGTTATGATGAAAAATGACAAAAAATATCATTCCCGTCCCACTTATCTCCGTAGTTTGCAAAAAGAAAAATCTCAGTATACCAGGAGAAATAAATTAATCTTTCTAATATGCACAGTTTTTCATAAATTGGCATACTAAAAACATTACAAACAAATTTAGTTTTGCGATCCAAAAAATTTACTTTATTGCTTCTAAAATTACTATAAGTATATCGCGACCCTCGGCGCACGAGTTCGACTCGCACTTAACCGTTTTTGGGTTTCTATACCAAAATGGTAAAAAAAAGGAACCCTTATGGTGCGACTTTGTCTGTCTGTCTGTCCGTCTGTCTGTCACACCTCTATATCTCAGCAACCACTCATGCTATCGACTTGAAATTTGGAATAGTTTTAGAATATAGTTGCCCAACTTAATTTCACATGAAAGAAATTTGAAAAAAATATGATTGTTTATGTAAAGGGGGCGAAAATAGGGGGCGCCAAATTTCAAATTGTCGCTACAAGGTTGAGTGGGGTATCATATAAATAAAAGGGCTTTACTTGTACATTCTAAAATATATTTTTGTATTTTTTTAAGACTCTTAGTTTTCAAGTTATAAGGAAAAATTTCAAAAAAATACCGGTCCCCCTTATCTCCGAAGTTTTTGAAAGGAAAAATCTGAATTAATAAAGTCGATAGAAGTTTATGTAAATATTACAGCAAAAAAAACGATCTTTCTAAGTTGCACAGTTTTTTTGAAATCAGCAAAATACCTTTACAAACAAATTTAGTTTTGCGGTCCTACAAATTGACTGTATTGCTTCCAAAAATACTATAGGTATATCGGAACCCTCGGCGCGCGAGTCCGACTCGCACTTGACCGTTTTTACTTTCGAGCGGAGCGAAAAAGGTATTGTATTCGTGAAAAAAAAAATCTAATTTTCTCGAAAATGTGTTCTATATCACTTATACATCATAAAAAACAAGTCTCCCAAAAATGTCCGTCCGTCAGTCGGTCGGTCGGTCGGTCCGTCGGTCGGTCTGTCCGTCACGCTTTGGCCTAGCGGCTAAACGAATGGTCCGATTGACACCATATTTTGAATTTAGGAGTTTTATGCAAATCCATCGAAGGGTTCTGGGTAGCTGTCATACTCGTACAATGGAAATAAAAAATTGCGATTTGCTCAAAAACGGCTCAAACGATCTTGATGAAATTTTGCATGACCAAGACTCTCCATGCAAGGTATCTTTCGGCAGTATCCATTGGTCTGTTCCCTTACTACTAAAATTTAAAAGTGTGATTTACTGAAAATTGGTTTCAATGAGCTTATTTTAATGCATCAAATTGGAATTCTAAATTGGTTATGTATCTGACTGCATATTTCATTTAAACATTTTTACATAAATCTAGTATAGGTAAGTTAGTATTTCCATATTATTTGTATGGAATTACAAACTTAAGTTTGCACTTGGTCCTTATTTACTCTTTGCTATCCGCAGCCCTTTATAATCCAGTATAATTCGGCTCTTGATCCGGAAGTTCTGGGTTCGATTCCCGGTGGGGACACTGTCGAATGATGACTCTCGTATATCGCGAGAAAGTAAGTGCAGTGCTGCTGTACCATTTATTTTTTAATATTAACAGAAAGTGTCAGCGATAGTTTAAACAGAGCTTTAACTAAAGAAAATATCTACGCAACTTGGGGGGCTGTTAACCCAGGGCACAGATCGTTATTACTAGTAAACTCCCAGGGCCGTATAAATCAAACGAGCAGGTGGGCAGGTGTCTGGTGGTAATAGACCGTAAGGGCACTGCATGTTATCCTACGTCATCTAGTACACGAAATTTGCAACTTTGTGGCGATAGTAGTGGCCTAATAGGTCCACAAAACGTTGGTCTGCCAATCCGAAACCTGGCAGGGTTTGTACAGTTGGAGAGAAAAGTGGTTAAATGACAGATTACACGAATGAAATCTATTCGTAGAAATAGAAGGTACCTATATAAGTAAAAACAACAGGTCTGCCTTGCAGTGGCGAAGCGTCCATATAACACGATTCCTACCGGCTTCCCTTTTTAAACCTAGGTATATCAAACCTAGGTATATCAAAGTAAAACGAAATTAATACACATAAAGACACAGTTTACTCCTATTGAATTAGATTGTTTTTATTTTGCCTGCGATAATAATAATATCATTTATTAATAATATCATTTATTCAAATTAATACTTATAGGCTAAACTAATACATAACAGTGGAAGATTAATTACATTTGCCTGAACTAGGAGAATCCTGTATTTCAGGCGGATAATATTCACAACAAAAAATTTTTGAATCGCCTGGTTCAGCCTACGAAGAACGCCTAAAAATGTTTTTATAGCACAGGAAAGCCGGGAATCGTCGGCTTATGATTCCATAGTACAGGGCGTTTCAGTCGTTTGAAATTATTTGCGTTTTGTCTCTGTCTTCGTTTCGCCAACTATGGGAAGAAATAAGCCGGCATCAAGCGGCTTGTGGCGTTACAATTAAATGGTAATTTAACAGGTGTGAACGAGATAAATGAGTGTGCGTCTTGCATGCAATGATAATGACAAATTTTGAAAAATTTTGACAAATTTTGAATTAAATGATCAGTATGGAAAGTCGTGATTTTCTTTTTTGCAGGGCTTTTTTCGTTCGTTGCAAGTTCGGCAGGTCTTCGCAATTTTTCGTTTGGTTCGTTTATTGTTTGTTTTGCTTTCGTTGACGCGATCTTATACGAGTAGTTTATGTTTGTGTTGTTGGTGTTAAATTGTAATTATTATTTGTTTTGTTTGAGTAATGGTGTCGTTTGTTTATTTTACTATTTTGGATTTTGTTAAAGTGCTGATCGTGAGTTTTTCTATTGATTTATTTTATATTCAACTGAATAATGAGCTGGTCAAAGTTCGTGTCGTATTAAGGTTAGTTTAACCCATTGCTTCTAAAAATTAAATGAAAAACATGCAGTCAACATGTAGCAGTTAAACCATGTTTGACAAGAGTCGACACCGTTGAAAATAAATTAAGCGAGACGATTTTATTAATAAACACTTGCTCATGTTTTGTTGTAGGTAAGATGTCAAAAAAGAGAAACACATAAATAAACCCCTTCTTTGCCTTATCCCTTTACGAACCATGCTGACGAATAATAGGTAAAATACTATTCACTGCAGAGTAACTTGCTCTTGACAGTATTCGCAAACATTTAGCTCCATTTAGCAAAGGAAGGGCCTAAGATGTTGCCTGGTACTGCTTAATTTTGTTCGAACAATTTTGCTCGGGCTTCCCTTTTGCTAAAATCCACCCTTCGCCACTGCTGCCTTGCATCCTATTGGCAGTTTCGCTAGTCGGACCACAAATGTGGTCGGATGTGATTGGACCACAAATTTGGTCGGACTGGCGAAACTGCCAAGAGGATGCAAAGCAGACCTATTGTTTTTTACTTATATAGGTACCTTCTATTTCTACGAATAGATTTCATTCGTGTAATCTGTCATTTAACCACTTTTCTCTCCAACTGTACAAAACCTGCCAGGTTTGGGATTGGCAGACCAACGTTTTTTGGACCTATTAGGCCACTACTATCGCTACAAAGTTGCAAATTTCGTGTACTAGATGACGTAGGATAACATGCAGTGCCCTCAAAGTCTATAAGTGGTCACCACCGCCCATGGCACCCACTGTCTTATTAGAGCTATTAGTGAAATAATTTGACACTAATAAGACAGAAAAGCGCGTTACCCACCCTGGCTGGAACTAAGATGGTATGTCTCATGTGCCGGTAATTTCACTGGCTCCCTTACCCTTCAAACCGAAACACGGCAGTGCAAACACTGCTGCTTTACGACAGAAAAAGGTGTTGGTGCCGTAGTTTCTGTTACTGATTTGCCATGTCGTTTCTACGTTTTAACGGAGCTTTTAATAAAAAATTGGACAAGAGCGAGTCAGACTCGTGCAACGAGGGTTCCGTACCACAAAGGTAAAAACACCTTTTTAGTTATGAACGCGCAGTCACGCAGAAATGTAATAAATACGCGCGAGTCCGACACGCACTTGACCAGTTTTTATTATTTGTTGTTATTTTACAGCTTATGCACTATAAATATACCAATTTTTACGCTTGTAAGTGTTCCCGCTTTTACGATAGAGCTAAAAAAAATCGAAACAAGTTTGCAGTAGGGCAGCCCCCCCAATTTTTTTATATTTTTGATTTTTGGTATTTGTTGTTATGGCGGAAATAAGTTTGTGATAGGGTAGACCCCTTCATTTCTTTACATTTTAAATTTTTAGTATTTGTAGTTATAGCGGCAACAGAAATACATAATTTGTGAAAATTTCAATTATCGCGGTACTCGTACTACCTATTGCGGTTCATGATGAGATACAGCCCGCTGACAGACAGAGAGTCAGGCACACAGACAGACGGACAGACAGACATTGGAGGCATATTAATCAGGTTCCGTTTTTCCGGTCCCTTTGGGTACGGAACCCGAAAAATGACTAATTTATTTACATCGACGTTAGCTTAAATAGTTGAAGGTCAGCTTAAATAGTTATAATGTACTGTTTATCTTATAAACATTATAATATCGTAAAAAAAAAAATAGGTACAAAAACTTCTCTACAAAGTTCATTTAACTCATATTAAATTACGTACACGTTGTGTTAGTTACAAAGCATACCCCCTGAAATTAATCTTATTACTTTTTCTATTTCTTAGATAGACAAGTTTTAGGGTTTCTTTCCGAGGGATTGGAAATTGAAGCATTTAATGAACACTGATTGATTGGAAGGAGAAGTGATCTGACGGGCCCCAGTTTGGGCGCCAAGCACAGATTGAATTAAAATAGCACGGGAAGAGTTGATTGGATAATTGGTGAAATAATGAAATAAGTGCAGTAAAGCATAGTTGATAGCATTTTCACCTTGAGATCGTTTTTATTATTTTAAATAAAAAAGACCTTATTTTTAATAACTTCAATTAATTTACGTGTCAGTAACGGCGTGTGGTGCCTGCGAAAAATAGTAGCAACCCATCTCCACCCGTGGGTGTCGTAAGAAGCGACTTAGGGATTATGAGCCGGAGGATGGGCCTTCTGTGTATCGCACCATCTATCTGCGGTCACCACCAGCCGCAGTCCATGGTGCCAGCCGCGGTCCATAATGTCAGCCCCAACGCTATCAAGCACCTATCTACTTCCTCTACAAATTATACTACTTATGCGTTTTTGCTGGATTTCTGGAAAAAGCTCCCTGTCGACGACGGATCACCCGGCTCACGACGGCTCCCTGTCATTGTCAGTGGACGATGGTTATGATGATGATGATTAACGGTGAACAAATTTTGCTCGCTCAAATAAAGGAATTTCAATTAGGTACATTACGTGTCAGTAACTAAAATTTACTACCTACTTATGCGCTTTTGACATTGGAAATGTCTTTTCGTTCGTTCCAGTATAGGCCCCGATTTCACGAAAAAATGCGATCCCCTTATATCTGAGATAGTTGTAAAGATATGATATTCAAAATAGGCTCAATAGACGCGTATTCACAAGAGCTATAAGATGCAAAAAGAATTATTCGAGAAAATAAAAAACTAAAAAAGTTATGGCTGAAATAGTGAAAAAAAATTTATTGTGTGTGTTTAAAGTAACTAAAATTGGTGTGTTTAAAGTAACTAAAATACATTATGCAATTTGGATTTTAAAAAGTTCCCGGTCCGCGTGAGTTTTATTGGTTTTACTTTCCTGAATAAAAAAAATATTACTTAGGAAAATTTTTTCGCTTTCGCATACAAAATGAGTAACACTAACCACCTTATTATGGAGTCAAAATAAATTTTCGTATTGTGTAGTGGTACAGAACCCTTGTAGTGACCCGCACTTGGCCGGTTTTGTTTAACCTCTGACTAGTGTAAAACGATGCAAACCCAAACATGTGATCTTATTGCCTGTAGAATCATAGCTTGCCCAAAGTCCAATATCTAACCAAGTCTAAAACTTGTCAAATACCTCAACTTTATAGTTTCAAATTGGACAAGTTTCAAGAAGGCCATCAGGCTGAAGATTCTCCAATATCCGCATGTGAGACGCCAAGTTTCTTCCAATATCCGGACGAGCGATTCTTCGCTTGCCTTCTTATGAAGTCCTATAATGAATATTGTAATACCTTCTTATGCAGGAATCAGTATTACAATATGCATAATAGCACTCAATTACAACTGGAATCCCATACTTTACAGAATGTTACTTGGACTATTAAAACTTACTTTTTTAGGGTTCCGTACCCAAATGGTGCCAACGTGACCATATTATTAAGCCTTCGTCGTCTGTCTGTCTCTCAGTTCGACCTTTAAAGGGCTGTAGCTTTTGAACCGTAGTTGCTACATGGTTGAAATTTATTTATTTAGTTATTTTTGCGGATAACCTAACAAATAATAAAAACATTGTAAATTTAAAAAATAAGGGTGCTTGTCATATATGAACTGTGTTTTTTTAGCTCTATAGTAAAAACGGGAATTCTTCCAAATGTGAAAATTGGTATGTTGATTAGTGGACGGTATTTAGTGTTACGGAACCCTCGGTGCGCAAGTTTGACTCGAACTTGGCCGCATTTTAGGGTTCCGAACCAAAATGGTAAAATGGAACCCTATGGTGAGACTTCGTCTGTCTGTCTGTCACCACTCTTGCTATAGACTTTAAATTTGGAATAGTTTTAAAATATATAATTACTCAACTTAATTGCAAATAAGTAATAAAAATATAATTAATAATATTTTAAAATGGTGACAAAATTTTAAATTGCCGTTACTAGGTCGAGTGCACAGGTCGAGTGGGGTATCATAATATGAAGGGAGTTTACTTGAACATTCCACATTCGATTTTTGTATTTTTTGTCTTCGTTTTCAAGTTATTTTGAAAAATAAAAAAAAATATTTTGCGACAGGAAAAGATGGATTTAAGTACAGTCGAAAGAGGTTTTTGTAAATATTACAGGGAATATAAAACAATCTCTCTTAGTTGCACTGTTTTTTAGAAATCTGCAGAAAACTTACAAACAGATTTAGTTTTGCGGTCCTGGACCTATAAAAATGGACTTTATTGCTTCCAAAAGTACTATAGGTATATGGGAACTCTCGGCGCGTGATCCCAACTCGCACTTGACCAGTGTTTTTGTGACAGTTTGAACTCCTCTTTGCAATCAAAAGTAAACTCGCAGAACACTTTAAAATTTCTATCATCATTTTAATAAAAACCCAAAACTAATAAAAACCGAAAAATAATGCTACCTTCACTTAAAAAATATCGATGTGGTTTAATAAGTACCGTGACAGACCTGCGGTACGATCTGTTTGCCAAGGGGTCGGCAACCGAAAAATCGGTCGAGTATGAGTATGACACGTCAGCGCGGAACCTTCCTCCATGACAGAACTTTCTGCGTCAAAACTTTCTGCTACAGATCCATCCGCAAACAAACCTTGCGCTTGGAACTTTCCGTAGGTGTTGTTACTTTTACTTAGTTAATTGAAATCAAATATTATAAATATAGGTAATTAACTGATCGTTTGGTGCCGGCAAAGAATAGTACCAACCCATTTCCACCCGTGGGTGTCGTAAGAGGCGATTAAGGGCTTATGATGGGCAGCAGCATCTTTCTGTGTATCGTAACATCTTACATACTGCGGTCACCAACGACAGCGGTCGCCAGCCGCAATTCTTACAAGCGTGGTGACTATGGTAAGTCCCCTCCAATGTACCACGTGTTTTAGCTGGAGTTCTGGAGGGAGCTCCCTGTCCTGCAGTGGACGATTTATGGGATGTTATGATGATGATTATGAACTGGGCCTAGGGAAAAGTGGCATTTAACAGCTTAAGGCTTTCTTATAGCGTTTACAAGAATAGAAATCCACTAACTTGTCTTAAAGTCCTGGACCGTGCCCTGGACATAAGAAAACGTTTACTGACGCTAAATTGGTAAGTAATCTAAATAAGGGCTCCCGCACACGACCGAGTTTTTGTAGGTCCGATTATCGGGCACATTTTTCCTCCGATTTTACGACCGATTTTGTGACCGACCCAACGCACACGAGCGATAATCGGTGACCGATTTTCTTGTATGACGAATGACGATAGGGAGGTGATCGATCAAAATAATATCGACACACGATGTCGATGATTTTATTTTTTGTTAGTGAGATAAGATTCCATGAAAATATTGTTTTATAAGTCTCGGTATTATCAAAAATGCTTCTAATGGTCATTATTTGTTAATATACAGGGTGTTAGGCTAGGATACCTATACAGAATGTAAGAGTAAGTATAAAAGGTTTTAGGTTAGAACGACTAAGTACTATACATACAGGGTGCTAGGGTAAGTATACTGGGTGTTAGGTTAGGATTATTATACAGGATGTTAGGGTAAGTATACAGGGTGTTAGGTTAGGATAAATACACACGGTTTTAGGGTAAGTATACAGGGTGTTAGATTAGGATCACTATATGTATAGGGTCTTATGGTAAGTATACATGGTGTTAGGATAGGATAACTATACAGGGTGTTAGGTTAGGATCACTATATGTACAGGGTTTTAAAGTAAGTATACAGGGTGTTAGGTTAGGATTACTATACAGGGTGTTAGGGTAAGTATACAGGGTGTTAGATTAGGATCACTATATGTACAGAGTCATCTATACCCGTGGGTGTCGTAAGAGGTGACTAAGGGCTTATGAACCGCAGGATGGGCAGCAACAACTTTCTGTGAATCGTACGATCTTACATACTGCGGTCACCAACAACAGCGGTCGCCAGCCGCAACGCTTACATGCGTGGTGACTATGGTAAATCCCCCTCAAAGTACCACGCGATTTTACTGGAGATCTGGTGGGAGCTCCCTGTCGTGCAGTGGACGCGTTTATGGGATGTTATGATGATATTACGATATGTACATCGTGTGGCCTGGAGCAGCGGCAAATAAAATTAATGGACCGTCCATAGGGTATCACTGATCGATTGACAGTACTTGCAGGTATCCTTAACCAATAAATTCTGCACAATAAATACAATAAACTTTTAATTCACTACCCGACTACGGCAAAGAGGAGGGTTATGATTTTGAACGGTATGTATGTATACTGGTCCTTCATAACTTCTAAACTAGTTATCGTAATTTGACAAATGAGGTACCGTTAGGAGCGTCTTGATCAACCGCTGGGTATAGTAGGTAGGACTAGGCCCGCCCCGGCTTCGCACGGGTAGATATAGTGTTTTTTTGTGTCACGGGTTACTAAAAAAGAGTAAAAACGATTTGGATTTATTTTTAATTTGGATTTATTTTTAAATTACTTAGTGGTAGGGATTTTGTGCAAAGTCCTTCTGGTGAAGTACCACCCCCTTGCCTATTTCTGCCGTGAAGCAGCAATTCGAAGGGTAAGGGAGCCAGTAAAACTACCGGCACATGAGACATACCATCTTAGTTCTCAAAGTAAGCAACGCGCTTTGCTATCTTATTAGTTTCCAAATATCCTATACTATTAAACGTGCAATATTTGTACAGTACCTGGTCGACCGAGCTTCGCTCTATAATAGCTGCCTGAACATTAAAATATCATCGGGTGAGCAAGCTATTCTACTCGCCAACAGGTGGCGCTGTAGGTTTCTGTCTTAAAGGCGGCCCCCGAACGCTCTCATATAGTAAATTTCATCGAAATCGTTAGAGCCGTTTTCGAGAAACAGATTGCAAACATATAGGTATATTTGTATACAAATATTGCTCGTTAAATAGTATTTTCCCAAGGAACATAGTTCGAAATACGAAAAACCAAATTTGACCTTCCATACAAAATGCGCTATCAGCTGATGCAGTTTCTATGGGAGGTCAAAAATTGATTTTCGTGGGAAAAGTTGTTCCGTTACTGATATTGATCCCTGATCTATGTCACGCATTCAAATTACCCGGTATATATATATATTTGTAAACGGTTTCTCGAAAACGGCTCTAACGATTTCGATGAAATTTACAATTTCTCCGCGATTTAGACGGAAATCTACAGTGCTATCTGTTGGCGGTAAGAATAGCTTGCTTATCCAATGATATTTTAATGTTGTGGCGGCTATTATAGAGCGAAGCTCGGTCGACCAACTACTGCCACTAATATGGGTGCTATGGGCGGTAGTGAACACTTATCAGGTGGCCCACCTGCGCGTTTGCTCACTTGTAACATAAAAAAAATGGTTTAGGTTCATAAGTAATAGACAAAGCTAGATTTCTCATCATCGCATACACTCTTTGATGCTCTACCTATGGGATAAAGGCGTGATGATGCGTTTGATTAATATTAAAATATCATTAACCAATTCCTCATAATATCTAAGAGAGCCTATACTTTAATTATTTGCCCCTGTTATGTACAGGACTAACGTGCCACACGTTGTAGGTACGAGTATATACCTAATCCGTTTCAAGCTATGGTTTCAAGAGTCAATGCCAACACTTAGGGCCATCACACATAGCTCCGGCACGGCGCCGTGCCGTGCTCCGGTGCGGCGCCGGACTACGGCACGGCGCCGTGCCGTAAAAACTCACGGCGCGCGCCGTGGAAATCTCCGGCACGGCGCCGTGCCGTGCTCCGGTGCGGCGCCGGACTCCGGCACGGCGTCGTGCCGTAAAAACTCACGGCGCGCGCCGTGAAAATCTACGGCACGGCGCCGTGCCGTACTCCGGTGCGGCGCCGTGCCGTGGAAATAGCAGTGTGGCCAGTCATATGCTAGTTTCTGCGATTTTAGGAGGATTCGGTCTCTGATTATTTTGACGATTTACATATGAAAATGACTGAATGTTAGAATAGAATTAATTGCAGCTGCAAGTTTACCTAGTATAAATTTAACTGAAATAATTTCTAACTTGTATTGAATCGGAATCAAATGGAAATAAAATAACAATTATATTGAGATTGAATTGGAGTAGAATTAAATTGGATCGGAATTAAATGTAAATGATTGAAAATTTAATTGGAACAGTGTTGGAATTGAAATGGAACAAAATTGGAACTAAATTTAGAAAATTTCATATGGGGAAAAATTATAGATTCGCATCAGATGGCGCGTCAGAACTCAGATCAAGTATAGAAATGGATTTGCAACTAATCATACCAAGTTAGAGCAAGCTCAACATATACTGTTTATTATTTTCGGCACGGCGCCGTGCCGTACTCCGGTGCGGCGCCGTGCCGTAAAAGTACAGTGTTGTCAACTATGTGGAAATAATAAACAGAAATTGAGCCATAAATACGATATATAATTTGTTTTTCATTGGTTTACCCACATTGTTAAGTTATACAATAATTTTAAAGTATTTATAAACATTCAAATTTTAAATGAGGTAATTTTTTTTATAAGTGAAAACTTCTTTAGCGGCGCTTAGAAAATTTTATAGAGGGAAAAAATGATAGATTCGCATCAGATGGCGCGTCAGAACTCAGATCAAGCATAGAAATGGATTAGCAACTAATCATACCAAGTTAGAGCAGGCTCATATATACGAAAGTTCTAAAGTGTGATAAAGACCAAAACATCTTTTTTGTCTTTATCGCGTCTGATCTCAGATGAAGTATAGAAATGGATTTGCAACTAATCATACCAAGTTAGAGCAGGCTCAACATATACAAAAGTTCTAGTGTGATGAAGACCAAAACAACTTTTTTGTCTTTGTCATAGTCTCGGCTTTTTTAGTTGTGCACAAGCTGTCAAACTAAAAATCACTATAACTCGAAAACTACTGACCCTAGACTACTCGTGTGCTGAGACAAATGATAGATCTCGATGAGATATACATTTCGGATGACAGCTGTCAAACTAAAAATCACTATAACTCGAAAACTACTGACCCTAGACTACTCATGTGCTGAGATAAATGATAGGTCTCGATGAGATCTACATTTCGGATGACAGCTGTCAAACTAAAAATCGCTATAACTCGAAAACTACTGACCGTCTCCTGAGACAAATGATATGAGATCTCCATTTCGATCCGTCTCTATGAGATCTACATTTCAGATGGCTGCTGTCACACTAAAAAAAAATTGTTTTTACTTCTGCCGGCACTCCCGGATTGCAACCTGTCCTTTTTTTTAAATTATAAGTTCCATTTCTTTTCAGGGTTCCGTACCTCAAAAAGAAAAAATGAAAACTTATAGGGATACTTAGCTGTCTATCTATCTGGCAATGCAATGTCTGCCATTTTCTAGGGTCAGTAGTTTCCGAGTTCTAGCGATTTTTAGTTTGACAGCTCTCATCCGAAATGTAGACCTCATCGAGACCTATCATTTGTCTCAGCACACGAGTAGTCTAGGGTCAGTAGTTTTCGAGTTATAACGATTTTTAGTTTGGCAGCTGTCATCCGAAATGTAGATCTCTTCGAGACCTATCATTTGTCTCAGCACACGCGTAGTCTAGGGTCAGTAGTTTACGAGTTATAGCGATTTTTTGTTTGACAGCTGTCATCCGAAATGTAGATCTCATCGAGACCTATCATTTGTCTCAGCACACGAGTAGTCTAGGGTCAGTAGTTTTCGAGTTATAGCGATTTTTAGTTTGACAGCTGTCATCCTAAATATAGATCTCATCGAGACCTATCATTTGTCTTAGCACACGAGTAGTCTAGGGTCAGTAGTTTTCGAGTTATAGCGATTTTTAGTTTGACAGCTGTCATTTGAAATGTAGATCTCATCGAGACCTATCATTTGTCTCAGCACACGAGTAGTCTAGGGTCAGTAGTTTACGAGTTATAGCGATTTTTAGTTTGACAGCTTGTGCACAACTAAAAAAGCCGAGACTATGACAAAGACAAAAAATATCTTTTGGTCTTTCATCATCATCATCAAATCAGCCGAAAGACGTCCACTGCTGGACATAGGCCTCCCCTAAAGAACTCCATGACGACCGGTCCTGCGCTGCTCGCATCCAGCGGCTTCCCGCGGTCTTTATCACACTAGAACTTTTGTATATATTGAGCCTGAGATCTGACGCGCCATCTGATGCGACATCTGATGCGAATCTATCATTTTTCCCCATATGAAATTTTCTAAGCGCCGCTAAAGAAGTTTCAATAATTCAATTCCAATAAAATTTTTATTCAGTTCTGATTTAGTTCCAATTTTGTTCCATTTCAATTCCAACACTGTTCCAATTAAATTTTCAATCATTTACATTTAATTATGATCCAATTTAATTCTACTTCAATTGCAATTAGATTATATGCTATTCCAATTCGATCTCAATATAATTGTCATTTAATTTCCATTTCATTCCGATTCAATACAAGTTAGAAATTATTTCAGTTAAATTTATACTAGGTAAACTTGTAGCTGCAATTCATTCTATTCTAACATTCAGTCATTTTTATATATGTAAATCGTCAAAATAATCAGAGACCGAATCCTGCTAAAATCGCAGAAACTAGCATATGACTGGCCACACTGCTATTTCCACGGCACGGCGCCGCACCGGAGTACGGCACGGCGCCGTGCCGTAGATTTCCACGGCGCGCGCCGTGAGTTTTTACGGCACGGTGCCGTGCCGGAGTCCGGCGCCGCACCGGAGCACGGCACGGCGCCGTGCCGGAGATTTACACGGCGCGCACCGTGAGTTTTTACGGCACGGCGCCGTGCCGGAGCTATGTGTGATCGCCCTTACCAACACATTTTGCAGCCATAGAACCAGACAAACCACCAAGAACCAGACGAACTAGAGTATATTTGACGAAAAAAATAACATTATGTTACAAACTTGTTTTTTTTCTGACAGCTTTAGCTGATTATCTACTATTGATCATGGTGCACAATAGCCTTGATATAGTTAGCTGCAAAATGTGTTGCTAAACTTTGGCATTGACTCGTGAAACAGATTATATTATATTCACTAGTACCTACTCTAGCGCACCTAATGTACTTACGCAGAGCAACAGAGGGGTACTTGCGGTGAAGCGGGGGGAGGGGGGCGGGCATCGTAAATACGGATACGGAGCACCTTGTTTTAAAGGTTGATAACTAAACACTGGCTCTACACGTTGGCTGCGTGACCGCGCCGGCGTAGCCAACGTCTACTAGGCCCGTTTGCGTGAGTTTGCCGTTTGCGACCAACGCTCGCCGGCGTGCCGTCGGTTATCGGTTTTGCCACAAGCCGCAAACGGCGTTCACACGTTGGCCGTGTCCTCATTTCCAATAAGTGGAGTAGATGGACGTTTTAATTTTTTTTAATAAGTAAAAATTATTTCATCTTATTTTTCAAATATGGTGCAGCTGGTAATAAAAATTAAAAGCACTGTAAAAGTACATTGCAGCGGCAGTAATAGTCTCCGCGTCTACGTCCATCTTGCTTGACAGACCTACACGCTACACCTACACACACCAACGTGTGAACGCTGTCATCAAGCTTGCCGAGCCGGCGCGGCCAACGGTTGGCCCAAAGTCTACTGGGGGCTAAAGGCTCATCCACATATTCGGCCATGAACGCCAAATATAAGCCAACACGCATGTGTAGGTATAAGGCATATACAGCGAACAAAATAACTCTTACTGTGGCGCAGAAGTCAAGAAAAGAGTCGCGGGAGTGAGCGCGGTAGTGGGAGAGGATGCGAGTGAATCGTTCATTGGCTCTCCGCCTGTCACCCATGCGCAGAAAATAAGAACCACAGAGCTCTGAAGTCCATCTACTTCTAGAGACGAATTCTTTATGTCATTCAATAGAAATCAGTGTCACCATTTACTAAAACTAACACGTTTTCCTTTGAGTGCGATAAACATATTACCATTATCGCGAGAGAGTAATATGCAAAAAATAGGATCACTTTGTTGTCCGTCTGTCTGTCTGTCAAGACCCTTTATCTCACGAACGGGTAAAGGTATCAGGTTGAAATTAATACCATATATTAGGATCCATGAACCACACAAGATCTGAAACTTTCAATTTTTTACAATGACGCAATCAAAAGATATGGCATTTTATGTCCTCATCTCCATACATTTATTCAAAAATGAAAAACCTACAGGGTACTTCCCGTTGACCTAAAATTATGAAATTTGGCAAGAAGCTAGGTCTCACAGTACAAATAATGGGAAAAGTCTGAAATCATTAAATATTAAAACTTTTCTCACAACTAATGATAACCAATTGTGGTGAGCTCCCGTTTCAAGAACATTCATATAAGAGAGGGGTCAAGTTGGATGGTCGCTGAGACGACTTTTATTTTAGTTCTATTTAAAAACGGGAACACTTACAAACTTGGAAATTGGTATGTTTATAGTGCATAAGCTATAAAATAACAACAAATAATAAAATTTGCTCAAGCGCGTGTCGGACTCAAAAAATCTAGCACATTAACTTACTGAAATTTCAACTAATACAATTATGTTTATGTGGTGGTACGGAACCCTCAGTGCGCGAGTCCGACTCGCACTTGGCCGGTTTTTTTTACTATATTCGCTTCTATGGGGGGGTGCGCGCGCAGGCGGAGTGGCCCTATCGTAGTTCTGTGGTCAGAACCAAACTTAAGGAGAGATCACACCTGGCTGAATTCAAAGACTAATTCGGCACAGTATATCACGCCCCGTGTGGTGCCGGCAAAAAATAGTACCAGCCTATCTCTACCCATGGGTGTCGTAAGAGGCGACTACAGGGCTAATGAACCAGAGGATGTGTATCGTATCATCTCTCTTATATTCTGCGGTCACCAACAACCGCGGTCCATGGTGCCAGCCGTAACGCTAACAAGCGTGGTGACTATGATACTTCTCCTGCACATTGTTTTAGCAAAAACTGGAATTTTGGAGATAAGATAAAGATATTTATTTGCTATAGAAATTTAGGGAGGGAGTTTCCTGTCCTGTAGTGGACGTTTCATGGGATGTCATGATAATATTACGATGTACATCGTAATATAGTAAAGGAGCTTTATTTTTAAGAAGATTTCTGCAACTGGCAGTAAGACGCATATTTATAGAAAAGTGCCTACGTACAGTTGACCGCACTTCAGTGGTAACACTTTGTCCATTGCGGGTCTCTGGTTTCGGGCGTCCTGTTTATGTTTTGACTGACGTGCTGTTGACCGTACCTACCTAGCTAGCTATCCAAACCTGAAACGAAACTGGAAAAAAAAAACAATGAAAACCGGTTGTTTCGGTTGTTACAGTCCAAAAACCGACCCTACCCGTAAATAATCCGTTCTTGAATTTTTTTTTCGTAGGTCCCTCGGGGGTACTGGGAGTGTAAATTTAAGAAGGAGACTGAATTAGGCTCCCGTGTGTATTCGAAAAATGGTTTATTTTTTCAAAAAAAATGGTTTTTCTTGAATAACTCGGCCATTTTTGATTTCACAGTAAAACCGTACGGACAAAAATTGTAGGAAATTTGAATTTCTACAAGTTTAGTCCTTACAATTTTTCTTCAAGGATCGATATTTTTTTTAAATTAAACCTGAAAAACGCAACAAATTCAAAATATTACCATTATCTCCTGTTCCACGTTTTACGGCATGAATAAAAAGAAACAAAGTTGTAGAAAATCAAATTCTGAACAATTTTGGTCCCTACCTTTTTTCTCCCAAAATCGATATTTTGGAAATTAAACCTGAAAAACCTGACACAAATTCTAAATATTATCATTATCTCCTAAGTTCCACGTTTTACGGCTTGTATGAAGAGAAACAAAGTTGAAGAGAATCAAATTTTGAACAATTTTGGTTCCTACCTTTTTCCCCCAAAATCGATATTTTGGAAATTAAACCTGAAAAACGCGACACAAATTCTAAATATTATCATTATCTCCTATGTTCCACGTTTTACGGCATTAATGAAGATAAACAAAGTTGTAGATAATAAAATTCTGAACAATTTTGGTTCTTACCTTTTTCCCCCCAAAATCGATATTTTGGAAATTAAACCTGAAGAACGCGACAAAAATTCTAATTATTATCATTATCTTCTATGTTCTACGTTTTACGGCAAGAATGAAGAGAAACAAAGTTGTAGCAAATCAAATTTTGAACAATTTTGGTTCCTACCTTTTTCCCCCAAAATCGATATTTTGGAAATTAAACCTGAAAAACCTGACACAAATTCAAAATATTATCATTATCTCCTATGTTCCACGTTTTACGGCATGAATGAAGAGAAACAAAGTTGTAGAGAATCAAATTTTGAACAATTTTGGTTCCTACCTTTTTTTCCCCAAAATCGATATTTTGGAAATTAAACCTGAAAAACATGACACAAATTCTAAATATTATCATTATCTCCTAAGTTCCACGTTTTACGGCATGAATGAAGAGAAACAAAGTTGTAGATAATAAAATTCTGAACAATTTTGGTCCCTACCTTTTTTCTCCCAAAATCGATATTTTGGAAATTAAACCTGAAAAACCTGACACAAATTCTAAATATTATCATTATCTCCTAAGTTCCACGTTTTACGGCTTGTATGAAGAGAAACAAAGTTGAAGAGAATCAAATTTTGAACAATTTTGGTTCCTACCTTTTTCCCCCAAAATCGATATTTTGGAAATTAAACCTGAAAAACGCGACACAAATTCTAAATATTATCATTATCTCCTATGTTCCACGTTTTACGGCATTAATGAAGATAAACAAAGTTGTAGATAATAAAATTCTGAACAATTTTGGTTCTTACCTTTTTCCCCCCAAAATCGATATTTTGGAAATTAAACCTGAAGAACGCGACAAAAATTCTAATTATTATCATTATCTCCTATGTTCTACGTTTTACGGCAAGAATGAAGAGAAACAAAGTTGTAGCAAATCAAATTTTGAACAATTTTGGTTCCTACCTTTTTCCCCCAAAATCGATATTTTGGAAATTAAACCTGAAAAACCTGACACAAATTCAAAATATTATCATTATCTCCTATGTTCCACGTTTTACGGCATGAATGAAGAGAAACAAAGTTGTAGAGAATCAAATTTTGAACAATTTTGGTTCCTACCTTTTTTTCCCCAAAATCGATATTTTGGAAATTAAACCTGAAAAACATGACACAAATTCTAAATATTATCATTATCTCCTAAGTTCCACGTTTTACGGCATGAATGAAGAGAAACAAAGTTGTAGATAATAAAATTCTGAACAATTTTGGTTCTTACCTTTTTTCCCCCAAAATCGAAATTTTGGAAATTAAACCTGAAGAACGCGACAAAAATTCTTAATATTATCATTATCTCCTATGTTCTACGTTTTACGGCAAGAATGAAGATAAACAAAGTTGTAGATAATAAAATTCTGAACAATTTTGGTTCTTACCTTTTTCCCCCCAAAATCGATATTTTGGAAATTAAACCTGAAAAACGCGACACAAATTCTAAATATTATCATTATCTCCTATGTTCCACGTTTTACGGCATGAATGAAGAGAAACAAAGTTGTAGAGAATCAAATTTTGAACAATTTTGGTTCCTACCTTTTTTTCCCCAAAATCGATATTTTGGAAATTAAACCTGAAAAACCTGACACAAATTCTAAATATTATCATTATCTCCTATGTTCTACGTTTTACGGCAAGAATGAAGATAAACAAAGTTGTAGATAATAAAATTCTGAACAATTTTGGTTCCTACCTTTTTTTCCCGAAAATCGATATTTTGGAAATTAAACCTGAAAAACCTGACACAAATTCTAAATATTATCATTATCTCCTAAGTTCCACGTTTTACGGCATGAATGAAGAGAAACAAAGTTGAAGAGAATCAAATTTTGAACAATTTTGGTTCCTACCTTTTTCCCCCAAAATCGATATTTTGGAAATTAAACCTGAAAAACGCGACACAAATTCTAAATATTATCATTATCTCCTATGTTCCACGTTTTACGGCATTAATGAAGATAAACAAAGTTGTAGATAATAAAATTCTGAACAATTTTGGTTCTTACCTTTTTCCCCCCAAAATCGATATTTTGGAAATTAAACCTGAAAAACGCGACACAAATTCTAAATATTATCATTATCTCCTATGTTCCACGTTTTACGGCATTAATGAAGATAAACAAAGTTGTAGATAATCAAATTCTGAACAATTTTGGTTCCCACCTTTTTGCCCCCAAAATCGATATTTTGGAAATTAAACTTAATTAATTAATTAATTACCTATTAATTAATGAAAACTTAATTTGTTCAGAATTTGATTCTCTACAAATTTGTTTCTCTTCATTCATGCTGTAAAACGTGGAACATAGGAGATAATGATAATATTTTGAATTGGTCGCGTTTTTCAGGTTTCTTTCCCAAAATATCAATTTTGGGGGGGAAAAGGTAGGTGCCAAAATTGTTCAGAATTTGATTCTCTACAACTTTGTTGCTTTTCATTCATGCCGTAAAACGTGGAACATAGGAGATAATGATAATATTTTGAATTTGTCGTGTTTTTCAGGTTTAATTTCCAAAATATCGATCCTGGAAGAAAAATTTTAAAATACAAACTTGTGGAGAATCAAATTTTCTAAAATTTTTGTCTTCATGGTTTTACTATAAATTCAAAAATGGTTGAGTTATTCAAGAAAACCCATTAAAAAAAACATTTTTCGAATAAACAGGAGCCTGATTCAGTCTACTTTTTGAATTTACACCCCCAGTCCACTCCCCCCCGAGGGCCTACGAAAAAAAACCAAGAACTGATTATTCACGGGTCATAAATGTCATAATGATTGAACTATTTGTTATTATCTCCAAGCATACAAACATATTAGAATATGATATATTATCTACTCATTAAAAAATCCGGCAGTGCGAGTTTAATATTTTTTTACTAAAGTTTCTAGGACCTAGCCTAGGCACCTACCTCAGTACCTTTGTACCACAAAAGATGTAAAAACAGTATAATTACAACTACCTACAAGGTACGCACAGTAGCAAGTAAGTGTTAACAAAGCCAGTAGGTACCTATAACTTGAACCAGCGCTAAGCTACAAACCCCCGAAACCAAAGACCCGCTCAAGATCAAAGTGTTACTACCTAACGTGCGGCTGACTGTACCTACCCACTAGCGCCGCGGTTGTTGGTCAAACAAACACAATCACTCTGATGATGACTAGGTAGGTTTAGGTTACCAAGAAGGTATATTATTATACAACTTGTAATTACCAATACGCAAAACCTCTCGGGTGGTAGTTTTACTCGTTCTACTCATGAAACTGAACAACTTTATTGGAAATTAGAATAAAAAAATTGAGAATCGGAATTTTGTATTTTATTTTTGTTGAACAAAAGTACCACTCGAGAACCTTTGCATACATTGTATATCTCACGGAACTGTTTAATCTACAGGGTGTAAAAAAAGTTCGACTATACTTCTAAGGAGTGATTCTACATCGTATAAAATAAAAAAAAATATTTTGCTTAAAAAAAGTTGTTTTAGCTCAAGAAGAAGTGAAGCACAAGGGTTAAACGACGTAGACAAGGATGTTTATTGTTATTTAATATCCACTCACTAGCACATTTCAATAAATTACTGGAATGTAATTCGGAGGAAAAACTAATTTAATGATCAAACAAATCAGAAATTAAATATTAATTAAAGTATTTTTATTTTAGTATTGTACGTACAATCACCCCTTAGAAGGATCATCCTACTTTTTTTTTTACATCCTGTATTTTTCATTCGTCCACGGCTGGCAATGTTGATCGTAGTGGCACGACAATTTCTGTAGGTAGGACAAGGATTTCCAATTTCTATGAGGTAGATACTTACCAAGAGGTAGGTACTTATGTAAACCTACCTAGAAAACCAAACTTGAAGCAAATCTAGAATAAAATAGGTACATAATTTTACTTATTTATCGTCGTTCATTCGTCCGGCGGAAAACAGAAAAACGTTCGGTTTTTATTTTTGTCTGAGACTTGTCTTCATACGTTGTTTATTACCTACACGTAATACAGGAATCAAAATCTCGATGTCAATATCCATCGTGCGTGATTCAACACGCACCCCTCCCTAGCGAGTGTACGGAGCTGACTGACGAGACCGCGACGGCCGGCGACGGTGAGTCGTGTGCGTTGAAGTATAGATTTACGTATGTTCCATTTCTCACCGACAAACGGATCGGCCGTGACGGCCGATTTTATTTCTCACCGAGTTTTTGTCGGTCGTGTGCGTTGAAGTATGGCAATCAGTACGTTCCATTTTTGACCTACAAAAAATCGGCCACCGATTCTCGGTCGTGTGCGGGAGCCCTAAGTATTGACTATCAGAACTTTGAAGGGTTTAATCTTTTGAATTGGCGAAACGGTTCAAATCCAATGACATTATCTTACTCCTAAAAACTCATATTGAACTTATAAACGGTAGATACAGCAATGGTCACGTTCTTGTTCTGCCATTAGTTCTTTGCGCGGAAGCGTCGAGACTAATGCCCTGTACGTGGCGGCCGTTAACAATACTGCAGGGAAATTCACTGTGACCTCCTCTACTATAACATTTTGTAAAAAGTTTTTAGGCGTTTTTTCATTAAGATATTCTTAAGAAAACCACTGAGTTAGCTAGGTAACTGAAACCACTGAGTTAGCAAGCTAGGTAGGTAGCTAAACATAAAACCCGTTAGCACTTTTAGGGTGCGGGTCCCTAAAATGAGCGTTAGGGCTCCCGCACACGACCGAGAAACGGTGGGCGATTATCGGCCAGGACAAGGACGGAAGATCCAGGTGATAACACGTCAGAGCGGGATGCCGACAAAAAATCGGTCACCGATTCTCGGTCGTGTGCGGGATCTCTTAGAATAGAGGCGATTTCAAAGTCACACTTCGTGCGGATTGCAGTACCTATTTTCACTTCATTACTTAGGCGTGATTTTGTATTGCCAATAAAAATTTCTACTCACGCTACAATCTCAATCAGTTGGGGCAAGCTACTGATTGCCATCAGATTGCAACGTAAGTAGGCAGATTGGGACTGACATCCAACTAATTGTCAAATTGTGCAATCCAATCTTAGCAATCTACATTCTGTCAAACAAATTCTCTCCGTACAACGTGTGGAGCGTGATTGCTTACAATTTTTAAACTTTTAGCTCTATGGTCGCAATTTTCCCGTCCCTATGCGTGGCTGTCATTTATTATTGTTGTTAGATATAAGCAAGGAATTTGGAATTTGTTGAAGGAATATGGAATTTGTTGTTGGTGTAACTGGAAGCCAAACTGTTAAATGAAAAGTGAAGCAAGAAAATTTTACCGTCTTTTCCTCTCTGTCTCTTTCTATGTAGGGTGACCATAATTTTTTTACTATACAGGAAGTTTGTAAGTGTACGGGCCAAGCCGTACCTACCAGGCACGATATTAAAGCTGGCATAAGGTGCAGAGTACGGCGGCGATGTTGCGTACCACCGTCAACCAGTGTTAGGCAAAATGTAATCTAACTACTGATTACTAACTACGATTACATTTTGTAGTTAGTAATCATAATCGTTGATTACATAAAGTATTCGTAAAAAGTAGGAAATTTTTTGATTACTAACTACAAATTGTAATCGCAATCACGATTAATTGATTACTTTTACTAACTACTTTTTTTTTACTTCACACTATTTCATTTTATTTGTTTTACATGCTATTTAGATGTAAACATATATTTTCATGCCATGCATTGTTAAAGATAGGGTCCGCTTGATTCAACACATTTTCATATACAGGGTGTGAGGGTGGATTTTTGAGACGGGGCAGCAAGGGCAGGTACTTTAACCGTAACAGTTTTACGAAAACGTTCCTAGGAGACCATCCATAACTTTTTAAGATATTCTGAACTGCATTCACAAATTCGATTTTGGAATTGTTACCGGTACGCCTCGTTCTCGTTACGCCGCGCGCGTTTACGTCGCGTTCTTTTACAGCGAGTGTTGCTGACGTCGAGCCATGCCGCATTTACACATTCGCACGAATGGCGAGGCGAATCACGCGGCGAGTCGCGAGCACGCATGTGTAAGCAGCGCACTCGCTATTCGCCTCGTCACTCGCCGCGCGACTCGCGCGTTCGCGTCGGGAGCGGTTTTTCGAGCACGAGTCAAAGGCCGCGAGTGGCGAGCGCGAACGTAGTGTTCACACATTCGCGCGCTTTCAGTTGACGTTTAGCTTCTGTAGCGGTAGCACGTATTGCGGCACATAAAGATGGAGTGGAGCAACGAACGTGTTTGAATGAATTCGATTATGAATTCGATTCCCAGCGTGTATTGTCTTTCACTATTATTGAGAAATAATAATAAATTTCAATATAATTGAGAAAAATAAAATAGAAAATCCTAAAAGTATTTTTTTTTAAAGTAAAAGAAAAAACCAATGGTAAATAGGTACTTACATGGTTCTGTTGCGATGGCACGTTATCATCCACCATCGTCTGCGGCGACGTTTCCGTTTGATTTTTTTACGTAGAACATCTAAATAATTATGTAAACACATCAAGTGTAGAGCGCATGCTGCAATTACTTGTAGGTCCTCCATGTTTGCGTGCAAGTATCAAACTGAATACTCCACGAATGTGTGAACGGACATTCGCGTCAGCACTCGCACACGAATGTTTCGTCGAATGTTTCGACGAGTGGCGAGGCGAGTCGCGAGCGCGAATGTGTAAATGCGGTATAAGAAGTACGGTCAGCTCAGCAGAACTGTATTGTTGATATTTTCTGAGGAGGAATATGTAGGAAAGTACAAATCTTATGCTCATCATCATCATCAGCCTATTGTAGTAGGGGAGGCCTATGTTCAGCAGTCGACTTCCTACGGCTGATATGATGAAGCGACAAATATTAACTTATATTTATAGTACATAACTGCAGTGCAGCGGCCAGCAAAAGAGTCATTGAGGGACGAACGTGTAAATGTGGGCCAAGGCGAAGCCGAGGCACACATACGTGAGTCCATCCATGCCTAGTTGTGGCCAAGGCTTGTTAGTAGGTACTTTTATAATGCGCGGAAATTATGTAACAGCCTGTATAGAACACCCTGTTTAGAACACTCTGTATAGAACACCCTGTATGGAAAACCCTGTTTGGAATACGCTGTATAGAACACCCTGTATAGAACACCCTGTGTAGAAAACCGTGTATAGAACACCATGTATGGAACACCCTTTATAGAACACCTTGTATGAAACACAGGGGTACTTTACAGGGTGTACTATAACGGATTTCTATACTGGATGTTCTATACTGGGTGTTCCATAACTTTTGTTTGCCGGCCGCTGCTCGCATGTTACAGCAATTTTGATTTATCTCGAAGAAGGTTTAGTCAAAATAATGCTCAAATTTATAAGCATGTTTGAGAAAAACATATTTACTTACAAAACAAGATATTATTAGAACTAAAAAGTAATCAGTAGTCAAAATAATAATAAAGAAAGAAAGTCGTAATAGAGGTCGGGAGGCAGTTCCGACTCATTTACTGTTTGTTCCTGCAAATTGAATAAACAAATATCTATAAATATATATCACTCCTCATATTACGAAAAACATTTTAAATAATTACGAAAAACATTTAAAATAAATTCTAACCTACTGGTAATTAGTGACCTGGCGAAGTAGGCATATAAAATACTGCTTTGATAAAAGCAGTCCATGGTACCAGCCGCAACGCTAAAAATCGTGGTGACTAAGACTCGATGTAACGCTAAAAACCGTCTTGGTTAGACCTTGCTATCGTATCGTCCACAGATCATGTTACGAGTAGCAGCCATGGCCAGTTTCCTGCTGAAGCTTTTTCATACCACGATCAAATTTTTGTATCGTACAAGATTCGTTGTCCTAAAGCTAAGCCCCGTGTTGTCATGCAACGTAACTTTAAAAACATTGACAATGTCCGATTCATGACAGACCTGAACAATATTGACTGGCAAGCTGTGTTTTATGCGCCTACAGTAGATGAAAAACTGGAGATTTTCAATTCCCTCCTTCTTCAACTGTATGATGTCCATGCTCCTCTCCGTCCTGTTAAATTAAAACATCTCCCAGCACCTTGGCTGACGGATGACATCAAAGCTCTCATGGCTAAAAGAAACGCTGCCAAAGTTAAGTACCGGAACAATCCTACCGACTCTTACCGTGACAAGTATAAAGAACTAAGGAACCGGTGCAGCAGGCTGTGTAAGGACGCGCAACGTCGTCACATCCATAAATCGGTTGAGAATGGTAACCCGGTCAAAGTGTGGTCATTCCTAAAGTCACTGGGTATTGGTAAGCCTAAAAACACCTGCTCATCTAAGCTTGACATTGCCGCTTTGAATAGTCACTTCACCTCCTATACTCCTATTCCTTCCACAGTCAAAATGGACTCGATTATTTCTCTTTCCTCCCGTCCACCTCATATTTATCCTTCATTCTGTTTTCGGTCCGTGTCTCCGAGTGAAGTGGAGAAAAACGTTATGGCCATTAAATCTGACGCTGAAGGTGTTGACAGAGTTAGCCGTCAAATGATTCTCCTTTCTTTAACTAGTGTAGTTCCTGTACTCTGTCATATCTTCAATTTTTCCTTGGACACGGGCTGTTTTCCCTCAGCCTGGCGTAAAGCTGCTGTCGTCCACATTCCTAAGATTAGCAATCCTACTTCCTTGACCCATTACCGTCCTATCTCCATTCTTCCTTTCCTATCCAAAGTCCTTCAACTCTGTCTCTTCGTAAATAGTCATTCTGTTCTAAACCCATACCAATCTGGTTTTCGCCCTGGGCACAGCACAGTTACTGCACTCATTAAAGTGACTGATGACATACGCTTAGGGATGTCTGATCAACTCCTTACTGTTCTTGCACTTCTTGACTTTAGTAACGCATTTAACACGTTAGATCACGACATCCTCCTTGAATCAGAATCAGAATCAGAATGTTTTATCTTGCTATGCTTCAGTCGCTTAATATGTCTCTAGTTGTAATTAGTTGGCTCCGTAGCTATCTTACTGGCCGCAGTCAATACATCCTTTTTGATGACAAAAGTTCGTCCTCCTGTGACATAGCTGCTGGTGTGCCTCAGGGTGGAGTGCTTTCCCCTCTTCTTTTCTCTTTTTTCATTAATTTTGTTACTCCTCTCCTTTCCTGTAGCTATCATCGTTAAGCCGACGACTTGCAAATCTATACACAGGCTGCTGCTAATGATCTCTCCATCGGCATCGATCAATTGAACAGTGATCTTGAAGCTATTCTTCACTGGAGTCAGTCGCATGGACTTGCTGTTAACCCCAACAAGTCCCAAGTTATCATTATCGGTGGGTCAAAACAGTATGCCCGTGTTGAGGTTGACGCACTGCCTCCCATTTTGTTTGATGGTGTTGTGTTGCCATATAACAAAGTTGTGAAGAACCTCGGTGTGCTTATTGACTGCACTCTGTCTTGGAGACCACAAGTGACTGAGGTTAGTCTCAAAATGTTTGCTGATGCTGGGTCACTGAGGCGTTGGAAAAATCTGCTGCCGGTGAAGACCAAGATCGAACTTGCGCAATCGCTACTCCTGCCAATCCTTGACTACGCTGATTCGTGCTACATAGACCTCAACGAGGATTTACTTAATAAATTGGAGCGGTTGCAAAATTTGTGCATCAGATTTATCTTTGGGCTGCGCAAGTTCGATCATGTGTCCGAATATCGCACTCGGCTTAAATAGCTGTCTATCAGACAGAGACGTGACGCTCATGTGCTGAGTCTGGTTTATAACATCCTCAACAACCCCGCCTCCCCCCGATACCTTTCTGAGCGTTTCCGTTACCAAAGGGCTGACCATACGCGCACTTTCCGTTCTACGTCTTATAAGGTCTTAAGGGCGCCGTTTACTCGGTCGGGATATTACAAGGACTCTTTTACAGTTAAGGCCACTTACTTGTGGAATGCTTTGCCACAGGACATTCGTCACTCCAAAACGATTAATATATTTAAACTTAAAGTACACGAGCATCTCCTTTCTCAAACGGTTTGCAAATAGCTTTATAAATATTGATGATCTATTTATAATATGTATGTAGTATGTATTTAGTGTTATAAGTATATTTACATATATGTATGTTGTTATATATGTATATATATGTGTATGTATTTATATATAATAATAATAAAAAATAATAATAATAATAAAAATCTTTATTTCTTACAAAAACAAATATACAGGAAGGTTGTCATAACATTAAATTTAACAAAATTTACAGCTTCGCTTATGTGAGTTATGTCCCTGTCTCCCAAACTAGGTTTTATCCTGTATCTTGGGAGTCAGTGAGTCTGGGTCTTACAATTTTTATTTACAGTACATACATACATAGCTGGTAGTAAGTAATAGGGGTTTTTATTAGCTAGTAGGCATATCGTATCATAAGGTATATTTTATTTATAATATAAGTAAGAAACGTAAGTTTATCTATACATATAAATAAATAAGTAAATTAAATAAATAAATAAGACATCATTATAATGTTAAATATATACAACGAAATAATACAAAAAATACTATACATAAAAATATAAATAGGAGTTATGACACATATAATATTTATTTAGTCCGAATAGGAAGGTAGAATATTTGAGTAAGCGTGTGTACGTACATGTGTGTGTCTGTGTGTATGGGAGTGTGTTTGTGTATGTAGGTTTAAGAGTAAGAGAATGATTTGATTAAACTTCACGGGATGTGAAAAGTATTTTATTCATTCAAGTCATGAAATAAACTTTAATAGGTCTTCTATTTTATTATAATCCTGTGTCAAGAGCCAGTTAGTAAGTTTAACTTTTACTTCAAATTTGTTTAAGTGGGATAATCCAAGAATGTTGTTAAGTTTTGAATACATATAAGTACTTAAAACGTAGTATTGGTGACTAGCGAAAACAGCATTATGAGGAACTGAATTTGGGTTATTTCTTCGTCGTTCAGGGATTGGTAGAGGGACATCTTTGTGCTTTCTCAAAATGGATTGCAGCACAAAGAGCTGTCTAACTGTTAGGACTTTTGCATCTGAATAAAGTTTTGTTCTATCATATCTGCGCGGTTTTTTGAGCATCACTTTAAGTACAGCTCTTTGTGCCCTTTCCACTTTGATCAGATGTGTCTTATAAGTTCCTCCCCATACAGAGATGCAATAGTTAAGTACGGATTGACATAATGCAAGGTAAGTCATATTAAGTATTTCGGAAGAAGCGGAAACCCTAAGTAATTTAAATATATATATGAGCCGGACAACTCGAATGGAAAGTACATCAATTTGACTGGCCCAGTTTAGACCCTCATCAATGAGTACTCCAAGGTATTTTATTATTTTAGTTTTGTTTACTTGGAGACAATTGCAGTTTTCCTGTAAGTTTTTGCAAGTATGCGCTTTAACATTAAAGTTATTAGGTGGTTGTGTGTTTTGGCGAATTGAAAATGATATGAAGTTTGTTTTTTGAACATTTAATGACAGAAGATTAGCTATTAACCATGTTGTGACCTGATTGAGTGAAACCATTAAATATTATTAATGTATATATTATTTAATTATTCGATGTTTCTTATGTGTTCTTAACATTAGGTTTATTATATCATTATTCTTATCTTTTTACACTGCACTTCCTCTTCCCAAAGGTTGTCTGGAAGAGATCGCTTACAGCGATAAGGCCGCCTTTGCTCACTTTCTGTAATTAATTATTGTTATTTTAATTTGTTTTTTAGTGTGCAATAAAGTGTTTATCTATCTATCTATCTAAGGCAATTTCTCTCCATGTTGTTCCAACAAGAGCTAGAGTTGTGGAAGGAGCTTATGGGATGCTATGATGATGATGAATTTTAACAAATCAAGCAAAATCATACTAAGGAAGATCGCAAGAAGGACGCACTTTAGGTAACTTCAAGGCAACGTCAAAGAAGTATAGAAAAGTATGGTCACCCGATTTGATATCCTTTAGTGAACTTATAAAACGATATTAATTTACCATCTCAAATCTTAAGGTAAATGAGCAGACTAAGTATTAAACATAATATTGTATACGATTAATAGAAATCTAAAAAAAGAAGCGCTAATAAAGCAATAATTGCCAAATTATCGATTTTAAAACTTTTGAAACAATCTTATATATCACGCTAAAATTTTGTACTAACTTGTGGAAAATCACATCACACTCTAGATAAAATATACTTTTGCAACGACGCACTATACAATTCACAACTATTTTGCTCTTTTGATTGTAAATATCTCGTTAAAAAACAATTTAAACTTTTGAAGCGAGGCTCGAACATTCGCCATATTCAAGTGTCATTCTTTGACATATTGCAATAATGATACCATTATAGGACTGCAGAAATTACCTTCAAATGTGGGAAATTTAATTGAATTATGATCAAAGAGATTCCAAGTAGGTATAATACTCATACAACTTTAAAAGTCATTGATTTAGTAGGTATTTTCTAGATTTCACTTCAGTGGCTTAAAAACGGCTCGCGAGATTAGACCACACTGGTGGTCTTTTTTTAAAGTTAGATTTTGACCATCGACACGAACACACCTTCACAATAAAATTGCCGAAAAAGCTTATTAATAAAAGCTAAGCTATTAACAATTAAAAGGTTGTTAATTCAATGAGCCGGTTTCGCAGCTAAGCGTAAACTGAGTATTCAAAGATGTCGATAGATGGCTCTGATGACAGTTGCTTAAGAACTTAAAATAAATCTGTCATAGATGAAGCGTGAAGTATATAAACCTCTTTGGGCAACACTTACAACAGATAGGAAAAATAAGTTGACAGTTAAATTTTCCTACAACAACGCTATCTATCAAGAAAATTAAAACTAGTTTTTCTTTTTTAAAAACCGGCTCATTGTGGTGGTTTAGGTGGAGATTTTTTTTACGCAGGTATTATTGAAGGTGAAGTTAGAAAGAGAGGAGACGGTATCGTCTGACGTTCATTTGTTTTTGGTTGTAAAAATTTTTGTCTTCAACTTTTTGTTCGAAGAATGTTCTCCAGTCTCACTTATAAGCTTCTTGGATATAAGCAACATTTTTAGCCACTATTACTCGTATCTCCTTTTCTACGCTTATCTTCTTAATATATATAAAAATCAGTTCAAAAACTAGAACCCGACTACTGGCAAATCTTGCTCTAAAAAGTATGTAACAAGAAAATATTGTCATCGGAAATTGTTATGTACAAACTATGGTATTAAATAAATATTTATAGCGATGTTCAGATAATAGCCGTGAATATTTATTTAATACCATAGTTTGTACATAACAATTTCCGATGACAATATTTTCTTGTTACATACTTTTTAGAGCAAGATTTGCCAGTAGGCGGGTTCTAGTTTTTGAACTGATTTTTTATTTCAATTATTTTGGAGTTGTAAATACATAAAAAAGCTAACAACATATATATTTTTGAAATGTGCTCGTTAAGCCCTTTCATTTGATACCCAACACGGTACGGTAAAAAAATTTTGTTTTATTAGTCCTTGAAATTTCTTGTATCCTTTAACCAGCGGATAATTAAAACGCTTCTAACGACACCTCATTTGTCAAAATATGAGAAGTAGTTTAGAAGTTATGATGGAACAGATGAACATACATACATACATACATAGCCTGTCAAAATCATAACCCTCCTTTTGCTTTGCCGTAGTCGGGTAAAAAGGATAAACTGACTGACTGACTGAGGTATCAACGCACAGCCCAAAGCGCTGGACCTAGAGACTTGAAATTTTGAAAGTAGATACCTTATACAATGTAGGCATAGACTAAGGAAGGATTTTGCAAAATTTCACCCCTAAGGGGGTAAAATAGGGGATGAAAGTTTGCATGAAAGTCCGTCAGTTTTGAAGTAAGGACCTTCAAAATTTAAATTTAGGGTTTTTGAAAATTCTACACCCTATGGGGTGAAAAGGGGGATGAAGTACAAAATCCTTCATTTTCAAAGTAAAATCCACAAAATTTATTATTTAGGTATTGGGGTTGTAATTCTGTGGAACGTACATCACCGTTATTGAAATTCCACCCCAAATTCAACCCGGGGACGGGACGGGGACGGGGATGGGGATGCGGACGGGTTTGTGGACGGGGTTGCGGACGGGGATGCGGACGGAAATGCGGACGGGGATGCGGATGGGGATGCGGATGAGGTTGCGGACGGGGTTGTGGACGGGAATGCGGACGGGGATGCGGACGGGGATGCGGATGGGGACAGGAGTAGGAATAGGGGACGGGTTAGGGTAGGGGTGAATTCAAAAGTATTTCATTTTAGATATTATTATCAACGTACCTGCGTATTTTCACAGCTATACCATATTTTAAGTTGGGTGTATGGTAAAGTGAATTTCGGCCAGATGAACCGTTGACGTGAATAAGGTGGCGGATAGTGGCTGGATGCGGAAGGCGGAGGACTGGATGTGGTGGCGAGTCTTGGGAATGGCAAATGTTTACTAGTGGATCAGGCTGCTGATGAAGACGATTATGATCGATATTAAAGTGCATCTAAACTTGGCATTGGATCGGATTTCAACCCTTTTGTAGGCAAACAATTAGCCGATAGGAACTTGGCCCCCTTTTTAACACTTATGTTTTTGGTGGGATTTCATTTCTTTATGTTCAGTTTGCTATACAAGGTGTAACAAAAAGGGTATATCAACCCTGAAGGATGTGATTCTGCCCATGAAACTGAACAACTTTCCATAAGGAACATGGTCGAAATACGAAAAAAAAATTGACCTCCCATAGAAACTGAATCAGCTGATCGCGCATTTTGTATGGGAGATCAAATTTTTTTTCGTATTTCGACCTCTGGTCCTTAGGGAAAGTTGTTCAGTTTCATGGGAAGAATCACATCCTTCAGGGTTGATATACCCTTTCTGTTACACCTTGTAATATTGCCGAAATTTTCTTACAGATTAATGAGATCATAATTCCTATCATTCTCATGCTATTTTTTTCATTTTCTTTTATTTGAAAGTTGACTTCAAGGTTATCAATTACGCATAAAATAAAGTTTTTATTTTTAGTTTGATATATAAAATTAAAGGTTCGAAAATTGTTCGTCTTAAATGTCGTCCGATTTCATCATTAGATTGGTTATATTTTTTTACAGATAATATTTTTCTAAAATTAAATTTAAGTTTCTGTAAGCTTAATGTCTTACCAATAATGCCTAAAAAAATAAAAAAAATTGGATTTACAATTCCTAAGGAAAATGCAAAAATGTTAGTACTGAAAATTGAGTTTACCTAAAATTTCCCATACAAAACGGCAATTTCATAGGTAAAGACCTAATATTACTTATATTTATAGTAACTATCGCAACGCTGTTTGTATTTTCATAGTTTCGTTAAAACATAGGTACTTGTTTTCATGCATGACTAAGTCTGACCTTCTTTTTAATATTTGGTACATTAATTTTAGTCTGACTCGCACTTGACCATTTTCCAAATTTTTCCTTTACTTTAATGCTAACGACTACCCCGATGCCAAATTTCAGATTTGTAGGTCTCACAGAAGTATGACCAACAATTTTATGCATAGTAATGACTAGGTACCTATATCCTGACTCGCACTTGACCAATTTCAAATTTTAAAATTTTTGCTTTACTTTTTTTAATGCTTACGACTATCCCCATGCCAAATTTCAGATTTTCAAGTCTTAGAGAAGTATTACCGGCATTTTATACATAATTTTGACTAAAACCCGACTCGCATTTGACCAATTTCTAATTTTTGAATTTTGCCATTATTTTTATCCTAACGACTACCTAAATGCCAAATTTCATAACGCTAGGACAATTGGAAGTGGCCTGGAGGTTTTGATTACCGGTCAGTGAGTCAGTCAGTCATTAAGTGCCAAAATTAGCTATTTTCACGGGGTCATATTTCAGGATATACTGTACGATATGAAATTTGGCAAATTGCTTCAGTATTAGTATATGATTATGTAGGTACAGTTTTATCTCTGTACTTGCAATAGGCACTGAGCTACAGGGGGTTCAAAAGTGGGTCGAAACGGTTCGTGTAAATAGTGCACGGCATGCGCGTGGCCTGTTGCGGGAACTTGGCCTGCGCACTGCCGTGCGCTTAGATTATCGTCTGTAAATTATATAAAATTCAGCTGGATCTTGAATTGTACTCATATACTTGTGCACCGTAAATCCCGTTTTTCTTTAGTTTAAAATTACCCGGAATTTGACGAGAAAATATCTCATACCTACGAAAAACCGGTAACAACATAAAATACGAAATCCACGCGAGTGAAGCCGCGGGCAACAGCTAGTTGTTTATAATTCGATGGTAAGCACAAGTCCCGCATTTTGAAATTTTGACAAAGACTGAAAGTTTTTAATTGAAGAATTATGGTGAAACTGCTTCGTGAGTAGAGTATAGTCAATCTCGATTCTACAGATTGCAACAACAAATTGTGATGGAAATTGTCACTTGAGGAGATCCTTCAACTATAATAAAATAAAGAAACTTTTACCTACCAAGGGTGTAAAAAGAAAAATCCCGAAAACTGAAACTGGATTCAGACCATGAAATTGAAAATTTTTCTCCAAAGAACAAAGGTCGAAATAAGATTTATTGTCTCATAAGTACGGTCAACCGCTCGTCGGTAGAAACTTTTTCAACTCTATTACCACGCTATAAGGTCCAAAAGTGTTTCTACTGACGTGCTGTTGAATGTACAACATGCATACTGTTTTTATGGCAAGTAAAAAAAATCAGTTTCGACTTATGTTCCTTGGAGAAAGTTCAATTCTATGATCTGAGTCATTTACGTTACGACCATCATTGAACTATTAATTAAACTACTGACGAAGTGTCAATTTATGTGTGCATCGGCACTTGATATCGTAGATACCAGAAGAGTACTCCATTCTCCATGATCTGTGGTGCTTCTTGCCAATAATCGGCTCTTTGGAGGGCATCCAGGTCTTTCCGAACTTCGTCACCCCACCTGTACCTAGAACGACCGACGACTGTCCAACCGATTTGATAAGGCTTAACTAATTCACGTACTACATCAAAGTTTTGCAGTTTTAATGTAATTAAGGCAAACTGCAAGCAGAAGTTAAACACAAAATGCAACATAATAAACGCCTGCCAAAAGTTAGAATTTATAGCTCGAATGCAACCTATAATTTTAGCAAATTGAAGGTTACTAACGAATAGATTGTGCCCTATTGATGGGACAGGAGCTATGATAAGAGGGGATGTCCCGTACGATACCGACCCGTAATACCGCTTCCCGACGACGACGCCACAGATTGCGGTGATCATGTGCCTTGCATACAAATTCTTAGGGGCAAGTTTTTATCCAATATTGTTGAAGTCATATCATGACTCAAAATAATATGCAAAATAGTTTATAAAAAGCCTCCTCTGTTCTTTATTCTTATAAGTCGGTTGCACAAAGCGTGTTTGAAGTCAAAGTTTTTTTAAATCTATTGCTGACCTTTATACCGTTTTGTTAACAAAAAAATAAGTATCTATCACACCTATATAGTCTGATGTTTAGCTACGTGCCTGCTGCCGTGCGTTCAATTTGCAGGACTCTGCTGCCTATCCTTCGGCTGAAGTAACTACCCAAAGTAGTCTTTCACAACAACGTCCACAGGAACAAATAATAATATTGTCTCGTTATCGTTGCGTAACACACGGTCATTTACATTTTCTGTAATAATTTTAAAATCTACACATATTGATAAAGAAAACCGAATAGAGAAGATAAAGTTATCATTATCTTATCTACAAATATGACAATATTGGCTTTGGTTTCAACTTTGCAGTGCTAATAGTTACGTTAGATTATACCTAACTATCACATAAAAAATACAATTATACCTTCTTTATTAACTTCATGTGAATAGGGCTTAGAGCAATCGTGTGACTCTTTGGCATAGGGTATTAAGGTAAAGTATTTTTGTGAACCAAATGTGTTTTTGTGTCGTTTCTTCACATCGTACTGACAAAACGACTTTGTTTTTAGCATTGACGTAAAAAAAACGCTGCGCTTCTAACGCGTAGTTTCCAAAATCTTTGGTTTTTAGACGGACTAACAAATAGAAAGATAATTTTTACATTTTATCTTCTGCCTTGTGTTACGTGTCTGTGTTTGGCTTGATTTTTTTTGTGATTTTCCCGATGGTGACTAGACAGAGACCATGAATCTGTTGTGTGTACAGACTACATTGAAGGAAAATAGAGAATACTTACCAACCAGGAAATCATAAATCCCTGACTCTACAAAGGCTGGACAGAAACTAGAGTAGAGATGCAAGATGTGCCCACATAGACAATACAGTAACTTTCTACCTACTGTAGAAAAGATAATAAATACATATTAAAAAGATACTAGGAAAGGGTATCAAATAATGTATGATGACTTGACCACATCTTTGGCACCGTATTGGCACAGATAAGATAATAGTAAACTGATGTTAACTATAGCCACGATCACACCTAGCTGAATTTAAAGACTAATTCGGCATACATTGCTGGGAGGCTTGGTTATGGTTATTGCAATATCCTTACTTCAACAGCAATGTATGCCGAATTAGTCTTTGAATTCAGCTAGGTGTGATCGTGGCTTATCGCGTTTGTCCACCGCCACCGGGACTTCACCGAATCGAGACTGAGATGACGGCACGGGTGACTTGTATGCAGTGGACAGGCGGCCATACTTGGTAAGTGCTACTTCGGTGTCGTCCCGGTGACGGTAGACAAACCGTGATCAAAGTCGAGGACAAAGCTATTGAAATCTTGTTTCAGATCATGGTTACATTAACTTTATGGCACCGATTTGGAAGTCCTCCATCTTGGTCGGTCAGAATTATGGCTGAGATCCTTGGCTTAAACCTTGAACTAAAGAATGTTGAGTTTGCAAAGATGGAACATAAAAGTCCGGCATACAGAAAAGTAAGTACCTATTAAATTTAAAGCGTTTGAAAATAATCAATAGCTACTCGTAATCATGATTATCAGATAAGATTCTAATTTTGATCTTTTCAAATGTTTACCTACAAATTTTCCTCAGATGAATCCTATGGGTACCTTACCGGTGCTGAAAGATGGCGACTTTATTATATCTGACAGGTATGTAGGACTCGAATTCAAGAGTAAGTCAAGCTTGACAACACTGCTTGGCCATTGAAATAAGAACAGTCAACAAAGTATAATGTATCATAAGCAAGTATAGCTTGATTTGCTCTTGACTGTACCGAGCCTTAGCAACTTTGTCAACGTGACGTTTCGTTTTCTGTAAAAGACAACCTCATACGTGGGTCTTGAATCTTCGTCACTATTCACTAAACTAAGCTTCTGCTGTGGTCTTGCCTGCCTGATGCTGCTATGTTTGCGATCTAAAGCGGTAAATACATACAATCTGGGCGCGTAATTTTTTTTCCTTCATGGGTAAATAGGAGTATTAGTTTAGGCACGAAGCAGTTGACCCGAACATAAATTCCTCAGGCAGATTTTATTTGACAGGATGATAAAGATTTGATTATTGATTGATTTGATTTGATTTAGCAATAAGGCCGCCTCTTGTACTACTTTGTTCTTTATCTTTACATTTCTGTAACTATTCCTTGTATTTCTTGGTGTGCAATAAAGTATATTTGTATTGTATTGTATTGTAAAGTATCATGAATTAAATGTTAATTCAAAAGATCCAAAAAAAATTCACAAAAAAAAAATTTCATACATTTTTTGTAATTTTTGTATGGAAAAATTTAAAGTACCGATTTTATTTTGGAATTTTTTATAGAAGGTTTGTCTCATATAGTGTAATACCCCAGCAAAGTTTCATCGACTGAGGATTTAGTGCGGGGTCTTCATACAACGATCCACTTCGTTGCCTAGACTATATAGCCTTATATGTATTGTATACAGAGATATTTAATCACCCAGTGATATTCAAGGATTGAACTCGAGTCTACGTCTTAATTCATATCAAAATATTTTTTGTTACTTTTCCTTCCAGTCATGCAATAATGATTTATCTCTTGGACATGTACGGCAATGAAGAGCAAAAGAAGTTATTATACCCTAGCGATAGAGAGGAAAATGCATTGGTACATCAAGCCATGTTCTTCGATACTGGAATAGCTTTTATAAGAGTTAAAAATATTGCCGTAAGTATTATGTAGTACTACCTACTTACTTGACTATGCAAGGTTATTTTTTTGGACCTGATATGAGTATTCTTACGTTGTTAGTAAGGTCAAAAGCAACAACTTTTGTTTTACGACTTTGCTAACAACGGCCAAAAAAATTTCGAGTTCCCATACAAAGTACCGTAAGTGACCAACACATTTTGTACGGGAAGTCGAAATTTTTATGTGCGTTGTTAGAAAAGTCTTTGAACAAAAGTTGTTGCTTTTGATTTCTCTAACAAGGTCACAGATTAAATAATAGTAAACTACAAGGTAGGCATACTCATATCAGGTCCAAAAAATACCTTGTATCAACGTCAATTTGTTGTGAAGATAAACATCGGTAACACGGCCCGCCCCTCCATATTGCTTAAAGAAAAAAAAATATCTACACAAAAAAAATCCTGGTCTGGTGCATCCTTGATACGGCCGTACAACGCACATCCTTGTGCCCGTTTTAATGACATTCTTCCACACCTGATAGGTTGGCTGGAAGAGATCTCTTAAAGAAATAAGCTCGCCTTTGTAAACAATTTTCATTTGACAACTTTATGTTATTTGTGCGCAATAAAGAATATACAATCTGCCACTGCCAGCCTGCCTATTTACAAAGTTAATAAAAAATGTGTCAAAAATACCTACTGATAAACGTGAGGTAAACAGTAAGTTCTTTCAAGTTGATAAAGGACCGATCACACCTGACTGAATTCACACACTAAGTCAGTTAGTCTCCTACGTAGGAAAGGAAGGTAGAAAGATGGAACTAAGTAAGTCACTAACTGAGTAAGCCGCATAGTAAGCAACACAGTAAGGAACTTTAGTGAAGGGCCAATACGAATAGAACACCGTAACGTACGGAAAATATTAGTAAGGGCTAATTTATGTTGTATAGAAAAACACTAGAACTACTACAAAAAAACCGGCCAAGTGCGAGTCGGACTCGCGCACCGAGGGTTCCGTACCACCACATAATCATAATTGTATTAGTTGAAATTTCAGTAAGTTAATGTGCTAGATTTTTTGAGTCAGACTGCGCTTGACTAAATTTTATTATTTGTTGTTATTTAATAGCTTATCAAACTTAAAAAAGCTTAAACATACCAAACGAGCAATGTATGCCGAATTAGTCTTTGAATTCAGCTAGCTCTGATCACTCCTTCACTCAACCGAACAGTCGTATACAAATTTTTTAAAGTGATTTTTTTTAAGTTTATTATTAGTACTTATTATTTAACCAAGATTATGCTTTATTTTTATTTTTCATGGACAAGTTGTTCGATTCGAATTAATCATTCGCAAAATTTTCACATCACTAAACCTTCTAACTCCTTTACTTGAAGGGACTTAGCAAGTTTAGTGATGTCCAAGTGCGAATGATTAATTCAACTTATCGAACAAAAAATATACTTATATTAAAAAAACGGTCAAGTGCGAGGCCGACTCTCGCGTCGAGGGATTCGATATTCCTGTAGTATTTTTAAAAGCAATAAAGCCCATCTTTAAGACCGCAAATAAGTTTGTCTGTCATTTTTCTTCTTTTAATTATCGGTTGTATTTGTCTTGAGGTTGTATCAGCCATTTTTAGGGTTCCGATACCAAAATGGTAAAAAAAAGGAACCCTTATGGTGCCGCTCTGTCTGTCTGTCTGTCTGTCTGTCCGTCTGTCTGTCACACCTCTATATCTCAGCAACCACTTACGCTATCGAGCTGAAATTTGGAATAGTTTTAGAATATAGTTGCCCAACTTAATTGCACATGAAAATTTTTTGAAAAAAGTATGATTATTAATGTAAAGGGGGCCAAAATAGGGGGGGCCAAATTTCAAATTGTCGCTACTAGGTCGAGTGGGGTATCATATGAAAGGGCTTTACTTGTACATTTTAAAATATATTTTTGTATTTTTTTAAGTTTCTTAGTTTTCAAGTTATGATGAAAAATGTCAAAAAAAATACCATTCCCCCCCCCTTATCTCCGAAGTTTGAGTAAGGGAAAATCTGAATTAATTACAGTTGACAGAGGTTTATGTAAACTTTACAGCAAAAATAAAACGATCTTTCTAAGTTGCACAGTTTTTCAGAAATCTGCAAAAAACCTTTACAAACAAATTTAGTTTTGCGGTCCTGAAAATGGACTTTATTGCTTCCAAAAATACTATAGGTATATCGGAACCCTCGGCGCGCGAGTCCGACTCGCACTTGACCGGTTTTTTTAACAATCGATAGTATTTTATTGTACAATAATTATTTTCGATAAGGCAGAGTTACTGTATTTCAAGATCAACTACCGACAGCGAAACTATCGCTATCGGAACATCACTATTCAGCAACTGTATTAGTAGGCACTTTTTCTACTTAGCTTCCTAGCTAGAACTCTGAATTCACAAACGTCTTTTTCTACGTAGCCTCCTAGGTAGATTTCTTATTCAGTCTTCAAATTCAAGCAGGTGTAATCGCAGCTTAACTCATTATAATCGATTGTCAATAGTTTATTATTTATTATGGTTATCGAGAAGAGAAAGGGACCGGTTCCCAACAAGGGTGTAAATACGCCCGAGATAAGAATCGTATTTTATTTTAAGTGATGCATGCATAGTATTATTATTCTTTAGGGGAGGCCTATGTCCAGCAGTGGACGTCTTTCGGCTGATATGATGATGATGATGATGCATAGTATTTTATATTTCACCTAAGAAGGAAAAACTGTATAAATTGAATACAAATTAATAAAAAAATATTAAATAACAAAAAACCCAACTGCTTAGCACAAGAAAGGAAAACAAGCTTAAATCTATTGGATTTGGTAACTTGAATTGTATAAGATACTGCAGGCGGGGACGAAAAAACGTTTTGTGGATGTTTACGACTTAATTTTGTTCGTCCCCGCCTGCAGTATCTTATACAATTCAAGTTACCAAATCCAATAGATTTAAGCTTGTTTTCCTTTCTTGTGCTAAGCAGTTGGGTTTTTTGTTTTTTAATAATTTTTTATTTAAAACTTTTTAGTTTTCAGATTTGCTACGTCAAGTTATACTAAAACATTTGCTTAAACCTTAGAATCGGGTTTTGTACCAGCTATTGTTTGATACCCATGTTGTAAAAGTAATGATTTAAAAAAATATATTTCACCCTTTTTTTTCTCTTCAAAGGTGCCCTACTAAAATATTATACCCTATGACACTCCCACAATGAATACAAATCTAACGACACCTCATTATGTTGAAATCTATCAAGCCGTTTAGGCTGCAGAGCGCGACAAAAAAATCGACATACATACATACATCATCATCATAGGCCATAGCCGTCTATGTCAGACGATTTAAGCAATATTCTGTCGATTGCACCGTTTTTCGAGGCTGAGTAAGCCTATTCGGGAGCGGCAGGTCCTGTCATACGCTCTGCAGGTGAAGCTTGTGTTATCAATAACTGATGTTATGTCGTTATTTTTCTTACGTTTCTCGCTTTTTTCGGCAAGGTCACAACACCAGGCTTCATCGTGTACCTTGCGTCCATCCAGTAATGATTTACGCCATTTGGTTCTGTCCTCAGCTGTCTGCTCCCAGTCTAGGTGTTTAATACCAAAAGTGATCATGTCTCGCTTGGCGCAATCTTTAAAGCGCAGCATTGGCCTACCAACATTTTTTTTTGCGTGCGCTATAGGACCAAGCAATATACGCTGGGGTAGACGGGTTGGTTCCATTCGGTTCACGTTGGTTCCATGGTTGGGGACCATCGTAATCGTCTCTGCTTCAGCAATGCGAAGAAACTGGGCAGCTGGGCTCGTTGTAAGACCGTTTTGTTGGTTACCTTATCCTTTTAGGAGATGCCTAGGATGTTTCGGAGGCAGCGCATATGAAAGGCATTAAGTCGACGCTGTTGTTTTCCGTACGTTGTCCTTGCTGCTCCATACAACAATATGCTTAAAATGCATGCTTGGTAAACGATCATCTTGGTTTTTGATGATTGTTTTGCCAGACTCTTGTATTCAGCCTGCCGAACATGGTCGCCGCTTTGCCGATACGAACATCGATCTCCAGGTCAAGTGAGAGATTGTTCGACACAGTCGACCCTAAGTACGCAAACTTGTCCACTACTTCCAATATGGCACCATCCAGGGTTATTACCGGCTTCTCTGTATTCCCTTGCATCAGCACAACTGTCTTTTTGGCGTTTATAGACATGGAGAACAAGGAACATGCCCGTGAAAACTTATCGACGATGATTTGTAAATCAATTGCAGTGTTGGCCACAAAGGCTGCATCATCAGCAAATAGAAGGCTGTCAATAAAAACGTCCTCGCGATGGCGCTTGGAGTTAAGAAGTGAGATTATGTTGTAAAACTTCCCATCAGCTCTTGTATGTAAATTTATACCCTGCTGGTCATTGCCGAATGCTTTTCTTAATAGCAATGAGAAAAATATACCAAACAGGGTGGGTGCTAACACACAACCTTGGCGGACACCTCTGCGCATTTTGAACGGCTCAGATGTAATGCCACCAGCAACGACAGCGCCATTCATATCTTCGTGGAAGCTCTTTACTAAACTAAGAAGCTTTGGTGGACACCCGATGCTGTTAAGAGCGATATATAGTCCCTCTCTGCTGACTGTATTTTTCTACATACACCCAACAGCACGTCAGTAGAAACACTTCGAACTTTGTGACATAGTAATAGAGTTGCAAATCTTTCCATTCACGAGCGGTTGACCGTACGTAAGGTATGGTTGTATTTGGTAGTCACAAAGAGGTTTTAGTCGCTGGTGGTTCCCTTTGGCGAAGCATGGGCTAAAACCTCCTTGGGTAGTCGACATCAAAAAACAGCTCCTTAGAAAAGCTACAGTATAACACAAAAGTAATTAATGTTGCATCTTGCACGGAAAATTTAGTCATTGCTTTATATGTTAAAACTTAGAAAATTATTTCCAAAAGGCCTAGCTAAACCCAAATATTTTATAAAGAAATTTAACAATAAAATATTACGAGATGAGCAAACGACGCTACCCACCAACAGATGGCGCTGTAGGTTTCTGAAACGCGATAGTAAAAACAGCGCCTCTGGTACGGAGTAGAAAAACTACAGTATATTACAAAAGTAATGAATGCGGCATCTTACACGGGAAATTTAGTCATTGCTTTGTATGTTAAAACTAAGTGATTCTTTTTCCAAAAGGCCTATCTAAGCCCAAATATTTTATAAAGAAACCTCCCAGAGTTGTTTTATCAATAAAATATTACCAGGTGAGCAAGCGACGCTACCCACCAACAGATGGCGCTGTTTGATTCTGAAACGCGGTAATATTTCCACTTTTTTATGGATATCTTCCGGCTCATAACAATATTGCATTGTCATCCGATTCACATACGCATGCAAAATTTCATCTCAATCGGAAACCGATTAAGATTCTCTTTTCAGTCGGGTATTTTATTTTTTGAAATAGTTTTTTTATTTAGTACTTTTTATATTTTTTTTATACCCTATGACACTCCTGCAATGAATACGAACCTAACGACACCTCACATGTTGAAATCTACCAAGCCGTTTAGGCTGCAGAGCGCGACAAAGAAATCGACATACATACATACATACACTCGAAAAACATAACCCTCCTGTTTTGGGGCAGTCGGGTAACATCCGATTCACATACGCATGCAAAATTTCATCTCAATCGGAAACCGATTAAGATTCTCTTTTCAGTCGGGTATTTTATTTTTTTAAATAGTTTTTTTATTTAGTACTTTTTATATTTTTTTATACCCTATGACACTCCTACAATGAATACGAACCTAACGACACCTCACATGTTGAAATCTACCAAGCCGTTTAGGCTGCAGAGCGCGACAAAGAAATCGACATACATACATACATACACTCGAAAAACATAACCCTCCTGTTTTGGGGCAGTCGGGTAAAAAGCCTTGACCTCCAAAACAAAATACGCTATCAGCTGATGCAGTTTCTATGGGAGGTTGAAATTACTTTTTTGGTTTTCGAAAGTTTCCTTTGGTCAAAGTTGTTAAGTTACTTTGAACCCGCCCCTGAGCTATATAGGGTGCCTTTTAATTTGTTCTTGATAGGAAAAGGTATGAATGTACTCATGATACTGAACAACTTTCCCCAAGGAACATAGGTCGAAATACGAAAATCAAGTTTTGACCTCCCATAAAAACTGCATCAGCTGATAGCGCATTTTGTATGGGAGGTCAAATTTGGTTTTTCGTATTTCGACCTATGTTCCTTGGGAAAAGTTGTTCAGTATCATGACTACATGCATATCTTTTGCTATCAAGAACTAATTAAAAGTCACCCTATATACCTAATATATTTATTTGATTTCAGTTTCCTATAATAATGGAAGGCGCAGACGAATTCTCAGACAAAAAGAAGAGTGAATGCGATGACTTGTATGATATCGTCGACATGTATTTGGACGGAAAAGACTACGTTGCCATTAACAGATTTACTATAGCTGACATTAGTGTAGGATGTTCTGTTATCGCTTTAAACGATTTGTTCCCGCTCAATAGAGATAAGTAAGCGAATAAGTAGTTTTCCTAACTAGAATTCGAATAGAAGCTAGCACTGTCAACCAAGCCAACGGAAAGGCAGCAATTTTTTTATTGTTTCCTACTTACGTATTTCAATTTGTATTAATTAAAGGCCGAAATTTTTCCTGCTACTCGTCGCGTGGACTATACCTAGTTCGAAGTCTTAAAACAAAAAAGGATGCAAAAATCAAGCCTTTCTTAACAATATTTCGTGCAGTGGACGATCTAAATACTTACTCGAAGACGATGATGTAAATACTTATATTTCATTGGCAATTTCTATGTAAAATATGTACTATTTTCTTCCGTAGATTTCCCCGGGCTGCTGCTTGGTTAGAGAAACTGCGCGCGCGACCCTATTTCCAGAAAATAGCTCTACCTGGCTCTCTAGAACTATCCGGTTTCATCAAATTAGTGATGAACAAAAACAAAGAAAATAAAAAAGTACTTACTATGTAATAAACTGATTAGGTACCTACCTAAAGTACCTACTTACGCCACAGCTAAAGGACCGATCACACCTGACTGAATTCACACACTAAGTCAGTTAGTCTCCTACGTAGGAAAGGAAGGTAGAAAGATGGAACTAAGTAAGTCACTAACTGAGTAAGCCGCATAGTAAGCAACACAGTAAGGAACTTTAGTGAAGGGCCAATACGAATAGAACACCTTAACAACGGAAAATATTAGTAAGGGCTAATTTATGTTGTATAGAAAAACACTAGAATTACTACAAAAAAAAACCGGCCAAGTGCGAGTCGGACTCGCGCACCGAGGGTTCCGTACCACCACATAATCATAATTGTATTAGTTGAAATTTCAGTAAGTTAATGTGCTAGATTTTTTGAGTCAGACTGCGCTTGACCAAATTTTATTATTTGTTGTTATTTAATAGCTTATTCAACTTAAAAAAGCTTAAACATACCAAACGAGCAATGTATGCCGAATTAGTCTTTGAATTCAGCTAGCTGTGATCACTCCTTAACTCAACCGAACAGTCGTATACAAATTTTTTAAAGTGGTTTTTAAGTTTATTATTAGTACTTGTTATTTAACCAAGATTATGCTTTATTTTTATTTTTCATGGACAAGTTGTTCGATTCGAATTAATCATTCGCAAAATTTTCACATCACTAAACCTTCTAACTCCTTTACTTGAAGGGACTTAGCAAGTTTAGTGATGTCCAAGTGCGAATGATTAATTCAACTTATCGAACAAAAAATATACTTATATTAAAAAAACGGTCAAGTGCGAGGCCGACTCTCGCGTCGAGGGATTCGATATTCCTGTAGTATTTTTAAAAGCAATAAAGCCCATCTTTAAGACCGCAAATAAGTTTGTTTGTAATTTTTTCTTCTTTTAATTACCAGTTGTATTTGTCTTGAGGTTGTATCAGCTTATTTTTAACAATCGATAGTATTTTATTGTACAATAATTAATCGCTATCGGAACATCACTATTCAGCAACTGTATTAGTAGGCACTTTTTCTACTTAGCGTCCTAGCTAGAACTCTGAATTCACAAACGTCTTTTTCTACGTAGCCTCCTAGGTACATTTCTTATTCAGTCGTCAAATTCAAGCAGGTGTAATCGCGGCTTTAGTAGTGCGGGCGAAATGTATGGCGCGCCTACAGGCACGGTATCGGTTTCGCATTTCTTGCCTAATAGCACAGATTAAATAATAGTAATCGTAATAATAGTAATAGTATCGTTTAATAGTAACAAAGAGTCCGTCACATATATAATCTGTATGAGGTAATGAAGTGTAAAACATCTAGTAGTCGACTATGACTAGTCTGCCAAAAAACCCAGTGTTTTTCAAAAATCTTTAAAAATCTAATGTTTTAGATACCTAAACTTTGTTTGCGAAAGTGAAAATATATCTTTTTTTACTTGTGAATTCATCAAATACTAAGAACGGAAGCGAAAATGATCCGTATAATAGCCTCCTTATGCGTGATTTTTAACACCGTTTTTTTCTGAATGATAAGTATTTTCACCAGAAAAACGGTGTAAATAATATTTATTAGTTCCAAGTCACATATTTCTCAGAGAGAAAGATAAAAAATTTACGTTTTTAACATTTGGTAAAAAATCATACATTTTATTATGGAGGTTTCTCGCAAGAAATGGATACGCCTAAGGCTCCATCCTTAGCTGGAAGTGCTGCTACTTAAATTATTTTATTATTTCTTCTCTTGTCCTTGGTCTACCTCTCTATTAGGCAAGAAATGAGACTAGGTATACATAAAACAGGTGCCATGCCTGCATTCTTAACAGAGGCCAAAAATTTTATCAAAATAAATGATCAAAATAATTAGTTTGGTCTTTAATTTGTACCTAGGTACTTAAACCCATTTAAGAGGGAAATGGGACAAAAATTTTTGTTTGCGAGAGAGATAAATGGTTTTACCTACTTTGCACGTGTTATTTACTCAAATAAAAATAATTTTAACAAAAACTACGCACCTTTAGAATTTTGCAAGGTTTCTATCAGCTATTAAAACTTTTTAATAGCTGATAGAAACCTTTATAGGTACTTACCTATAAAATAACCATAGCAGTTTTTATCAGCAACTGCAAACATTAAAAACAACCAAGCCAATGTTTTATTTTGGAGTCGTTGCCAGCCAAGAAGTAGCATTGTAGGTAACATCTGAAGCACATAGGTAGTGTCTTTTATTACAGAGGACGACGGGGGCTGAAGGGATATTCATATATGAATATATAGGGTGACTTTTAATTAGTTCTTGATAGCAAAAGATACGAATGTACTCATGATACTGAACAACTTTTCCCAAGGAACATAGGTCGAAATACGAAAAACCTAATTTGACCTCCCATACAAAATGCGCTATCAGCTGACGCAGTTTCTATGGGAGGTCAAAACTTGATTTTTGTATTTCGACCTATGTTCCTTGAGGAAAGTTGTTCAGTATCATGAGTACATTCATACCTTTTTTTATCAAGTATCAAAGAATATGGTAGCAAATGACCACTTCTAACGCCCAATTCAATTTGGCACACGATGCGCCAAACATCCTGTATAGGGTCCTAATGAAATAGAGAAAATAAATTGCCCATGCCCAATAAATTGACCATGAAACTGAACAACTTTCCCAAAGGAACATAGGTCGAAATATGAAAACAATATTTTGATCTCCCATAGAAACTGAATTTTGTAAATTTCAAACCTCACTCGTCTATGGGAGGTCAGAAATAGATATTTGTTTTCCCACCTTTGTTCCTCATACTAACATACTAAAATTAGGTTCAGTATTTCATTAGGACCTTATAATTATATTATGTGCTGTTTAAAGGTAAATCATACCTGATACCTACCACCTTATATCTCATATTACCTACTTACTTTATAGGTAAGGACCTACTTACTTAACTAATACAATAAAAGTAATATCAGCGATTATGGGATCACCCAGGGATATTCTCAAACTGGGACTGAATTCTTTAAAATCACCGGAAATAGAGATGAACATGTCAAAGAATAAGCTTATGACCAATAGCTTAAAGAAAGTGGTGACAGAGGAATGCGGGAGAAGGGAATACATTTACTTCGGCCAAATAGTATAGGCTCCCAGGCACGACAAGACAAAGAAGTTGCTGGACGCACCGAAAATGCTCGGAAAGACGATATTCAAGAATTGAGTCTCCGAATGTGTACATGGTGTAACAGAAAGGGTATATCAACCCTGTGATTCTGCCCATGAAACTGAACGACTTTCCACAAGGAACATAGGTCGAAAAACAAAAAATATATTTTGACCTCCCATAGAAACTGAATCTGCTGATCACGCATTTTGTATGGGAGGTCAAAACTTTTTTATCGTATTTAGACCTATATTTAGGGAGTTGATCAATTTCATTCAAATAAATAATACTTCAGGGTGGGAATGAAGGTTTCTGTTACACCTTGTATATTAGTGTAACCAAAGTTTGAAATCCCACTTTTTCTCCTTACTTAAAATAGTAGATTAATTTTACAAAATTACTGTGTTACGAGTATCATATTACTTTGCCTAACAGAGGGACTTCAACGGCTATATTTTGATGGGCTTTTGTGCTAAGTCCGTCTGGGGAAGTACCACCCCCTTGCCTTTTTCTGCCGTGTTAGCACTGCTGGTTTCGGTTTGATGGGTTAAGCCGCGATTACACCTGCATGAATTTGACGACTGAATAAGAAATCTACCTAGGAGGCTACGTAGAAAAAGACGTTTGTGAATTCAGAGTTCTAGCTAGGAAGCTAAGTATAAAAAGTGCCTACTAATACAGTTGCTGAATAGTGATGTTCCGATAGCGATAGTTTCGCTGTCGGTAGTTGATCTTGAAATACAGTAACTCTGTTGAATAGTCTTATCGAAAATAATTATTGTACAATAAAATACTAACGATTGTTAAAAATAAGCTGATACAACCTCAAGACAAATACAACCGATAATTAAAAGAAGAAAAAATTACAGACAAACTTATTTGCGGTCTTAAAGATGGGCTTTATTGCTTTTAAAAATACTACAGGAATATCGAATCCCTCGAAGCGAGAGTCTGCCTCGCACTTGACCGTTTTTTTTAATGTAAGTATATTTTTGTTCGATATGTTGAATTAATCATTCGCACTTGGACATCACTAAACATGCTAAGTCCCTTCAAGTAAAGGAGTTAGAAGGTTTAGTGATGTGAAAATTTTGCGAATGATTAATTCGTATCGAACAACTTGTCCATGAAAAATAAAAATAAAGCATTATCTTGGTTTAATAATAAGTACTAATAATAAACTTAAAAAATTCACTTTAAAAAAATTTGTATGCGACTGTTCGGTTGAGTCAAGGAGTGATCACAGCGAGCTGGATTCAAAGACAAATTCGGCATACATTGCTCGTTGAAGTAAGGATAATGCAATAACATAACCAAGCCTCCCAGCAATGTATGCCGAATTAGTCTTTGAATCCAGCTAGATGTGATCGTGGCTTTAATAGGCTGACAATACATTTCCGTGATGTTTTTATTTTTATTTACCTTAAATGGACAAATGAGACCTGAACATTGCCGTGCCAAATCTTATGAATGAGAGTATTTCTGATCAAACAAAAACAATGGCTGTGGTAAATGAAGTGGATACATTTTTTCTCTTTTTCTAGTCTTGCAGGTGCACAAAGTCATTCGCCGTAACTGAACAACTTTCAGTAAATAAAACTATCAGCCTCTTCAATACTCTTCATATATAATTGCAAATGGACAGTTTAGCCACGATCACATCTAGCTGGATACAAAGACTAATTCGGCATACATTGCTGGGAGGCTTGGTTGTGTTATTGCAATATCCTTACTTCAACGAGCAATGTATCCCGAATTAGTCTTTGAATTCAGCTAGGTGTGATCGTGGCTTTTTGTGGAAAAGAGGATTATTTTAATATTTTCTGAAAGTTTTATTTACTGAAAATTATTCAGTTACGTTGACTGACCACGCCTTTTCAGTTTTCGGAAACCAGTCCCTTAGACCATGTATTGGTCAATTTAATTTCGATGCGAACACGGAATTAAATTAAAATTAATCATTCGCACTCGGACATCACTAAACCACCTTACTCCCTTCAAGTAAAGAACTTAGGAAGTTTAGTGATGGGTAAATTTTGCGAATGATGATGAACAACTTGTCGATAAAAAATAATTATTATTCATGGTGTAATAACAAGTACTAATAAAAAAAAAAAAAAATTCACTATAGATTACCATCGATACTTCAAAGGTTCAGATATTTTCTATACGACTGTTCAGTAGAGTTAATAAACCTGCTTTGCGACAAAAAAAATCGTAAAAAGAACTAGGTAAAGGAGTGATCACACCTAGCTGAATTCAAAGACTAATTCGGCATACATTGCTGGGAGGCTTGGTTATGTTAATTGAAATATCCTTACTTCAACGAGCAATGTATGCCGAATTAGTCTTTGAATTCAGCTAGGTGTGATCACTCCTTAACTCTACACTGCGCGTGGCTTGACACGAAGTACGAACTTGGTCGGTTATTTAGTATCGATTATTACCGGTACTTTTAAGAATTCGATATTCTCGATATTTTCTATAGGAATATTCGGTAGAGTTACTGTATTTTTAAAACTCAACCATCGATCTCGTTATCGCAGCAACACTGATTCAATAATTTTCAAAATTTACGGTTCGGTTAGGTACTCAATCAATCGCCAGTTAAAGCGCGACGGAGTCAGATGTGTCCGTGTAGAATACTTGACTAGTGCAACACTGTTAGTTTTGAATATAGCGGTCTTTAATTGTTTTTCTAGTAGGAGCGCTTGTTTTAAGTAAAAAAGTATACCATCAGTTAGGCCATTATTTTTTGTTCGACAAGTTGTTCGATTCGAGCCAATCATTCGCATTTGCCCATCACTAAACCTCCTTACTAAGTGGCTTACTATGTTCCGATGTCATTTTTTGGTGGTCATTTCCTCCGAGGCGAGTTCGCCCGGTTGGGCATTTCGCCCGAAAGTATTCATTGTTAGTCGAGGTCTTTTAAAACCATATCCAAAAGATAATGAGAAACTATGGCAAACAATAAATAAACTTACATACAGAAATAAAAAATCCAAATAAGATCAATAAACTTCTAGATAAAAAGAATTGACTTCAGCATTTTGTTACTGTAAAAATATCGTTGGCCGAAAATATTTTACTTAAGACTGCACCACGTAAAAACTACCAAAACGGCAATCACGGTTTAATATTGCTTACATATTTAATATGTTTTTTTTTAAACCATTACGATTACGCCATACTATTTTAGTATGACCGCGCGAAGTCTAATAAATAGCTCTGACACGCGGCCGATACCCACAAGAGCTCGAAGTGAGACCACGTCAGTTTGCACCGCGACGCGCCAAAATTATGGATCGCGTTTCAAAGTATACACATTCTCTGCTTTCATAGTGTAACAAGGTAACTTTGTTTTTTACTATTTTCTAAAGTAAGATATTTCTTTCCTTGTATTTATAAAGTGTTTGTTTTAGAGAAATGGGGAAGCGCAAAGATAAATATTATGTATCCCGTCAATAATTCAAAAAATATCTCTTCCTTTAACCAAGTAAGTACCTTCTTATATACCATACCTAGGTAGTTTTGTTTTGTGATGGGTGACTGGTGATGAAGGGTAGGCGGAGGAAGATAGGTAGATGATGGGTGATCGGTCAAAAGGGTTATCAGAGTAATAGATTTTCGGTACGTGATTGATGTCCGGACGAAGATGGGTGACCGGTGGATGATATTGATGGGTGACCGGCGGAAGAAGAGTCAATGGTAGATGATGGGTGACCGGTAGATGATGGGTAATCGGCAGTGGTCGGAATAGGTAGAGCTGTTTAGGGTCGATGATCGGAAACTTGAACGTGCTGCTTGCTACATTATTTCGTCAGGTCTGTTAGATTTTCCTCTTGAGACGGATTTCCATGGCATGGCTTTTCAAAATAAGACTGCCTTTTGATCGTTAGTATGTGTCGTTTGATCTTTCGATCACAAAAACAACGAAATGTACAACGATGGCACGGATTTAAATGGATTACTTTTTTAAAAGAAGCAAACGGCGCCAAACTTAGGCAGGAAAAAGGCTACATTATTTCGTCAGATCTGTTAGATTTTCCTCTTGAGACGGATTTCCATGGCATGGCTTTCCGAAATAAGACTGCCTTTTGATCGTTAGTATGTGTCCTTTGATATTTCGATCACAAAAACAACGAAATGTACAACAATAGCACGGATTTAAATGGATTACTTTTTTTAAAGAAGCAAACGGCGCCAAACTTAGGCAGGAAAAAGACTACATTATTTCGTCAGGTCTGTTAGATTTTCCTCTTTAGACGGATTTCCATGGCATGGCTTTCCGAAATAAGACTGCCTTTTGGTCGTTAGTATGTGTCCTTCGATCTTTCGATCACAAAATCAACGAAATGTACAGCGATGGCACGGATTTAAATGGATTATTTTTTTAAAAGCAAACGGCGCCAAACTTAGGCAGGATGATAGTTGATGACTGGATGAATGACGATGATGAAAGGATGATAAGTGATGCGCGGATTATAGTTGATGAGTGGATCAATGATGATGAGTGATGCGCGGATGATAGTTGATCAGTGGATGAATGATGATAAGTGGATGATGAGTGATGCGCGGATGATAGTTAATGAGTGGATGAACGATGATGAGCGGATGATGAGTGATGCGTGGATGAATGATGATGATGAGCGGATGATGAGTGATTTTCGGATGATAAGTGATGCGCGGATGATAGTTGATCAGTGGATGAATGATGATGAGCGGATGATGAGTGGTGCGCGGATGATAGTTGATGAGTGGATCAATGATGATGAGTGATGCGCGGATGATAGTTGATCAGTGAATGAATGATGATGAGCGGATGATGAGTGATTTTCAGATGATAAGATATGATGAAGATGCGCGGATGATGAGTGATTTTCGGATGATAAGTGATGTGCGGATGATAGTTTCTACCACCATGTCATTACGAGTAAGTCTAAAGTGTTTCTACTGACGTGCTGTTGAGTATACAAACTTGAAGAGCTGTTCCCTGTCGCCCCTCGAGTAACCCTCCGTTATACAATCGTTGCGCTGAGCTATATTAGTAGAGTTCATTAAAAATACCTTGAGAGAAAAAAGTTCCATTCAAAACACAGTTTTTTAAAAGGTGTCGTTTCCTCCGAGCGGACGAGAACGCGTCTCGGGTGAAATGACGCACTACGACTCCAAGTGGACTGCGCGCATGTGTGTGTTCGATCATACGCACACTACTGTTGCTTCCGACTCGACGCGAAAACTAAACAGTTTTGATCCTATACATTTTTTTATGAAAGGGACAACTGATTTAGACATGAATTGAAAATTTTGTCAGGATTACAAAGTATCTCTTTTAAGGAAGTCTAACAAAATTACGGACAAGTACAAGGTGTCAAACAATCTCCTGAAAACTTCATCAATGGACTCATACCATGAAAAATTAACGATTTTCACCATACATACATCTATACACAACAAAAAAAAATGTTAAAGTGCGAGTCGGACTCGCGCATCGAGGGTTCCGATATACCTACCTATAGTATTTTTAGAAGCAATAAGGTCCATTGTAAGGACCGCAAAACTAAATTTGTTTGTAAAGATTTGTTGCAAATTTCTAAAAAACTGTGCTACTTAGAGAGATTGTTTTTTTTTTCTGAATTATTTACATAAACCTCTATGGACTTTAATTAATTCAGATTTTGTTCTTCGGAAAACTTCGGGGATAAGGAAGGGGGAAGGTATTTTTTTAACTTTTTATGTCATAACTTGAAAACTAAGAGTCGTTAAAAATATAAAGAACTATTTTGGAATGTACAAGTGAAGCACTTTCATATGATACCTAACTTGACTTAGTACTGACAATTAAAAACTTTGACCTACCCATTTGGGCCCCCTTTACAATAATAATAATACTATAATTATTTCAATTGCAATAAAGTAAGACAATCGTATTCTAAAACTACTTCTACTACTAAATATAAAAGTATAAACGAGTTTTTAGCTTGCTTTTCAATTTATTTTAAGGTCATTAAAAATACTCATAGAAGCCTTTATACAAAGTATCTGAACATATCAGTCGCGCTATAAAGTGTACCAGCACAGAAAATATAGAGGTATACTAACGTATAGCACAACTAGTGAACTGACTATGATCCCTACTATGTTGATGTTCCTTAATAGTGATGTACAATTATTTCAAGAAGCAACAATCGAAATATTCGAATGTACTACTTAGTACTATCCAAATAATCTTTTAGCATTCAATTGTTATTTTTCATTGGAATCATTATTCGCTTTTCGTACGATTTTGAATGAAAAATTTATTCTAACTAAAAGAATGAACAAAGCACTCAAATTCTTTGTGTTTACTTGACTGGTGCAACCTAATTTTAATTCCTTGTTTGTTTTTTAGTATACCGGTAATTCTGTGGTTTTTTTTTGTAGTTATTCTAGTGTTTTTCTATACAACATAAATTAGTTCTTATTAATATTTTCCGTACGATGAGGTGTTCTATTCGTATTGGCCCTTCACTAAAGTTCCTTTCTGCGTTGCTTACTATGCGGCTTACTCAGTCAGTGACTTACTTAGTTCCATCTTTCTACCTTCCTTTCCTACGTAGGAGACTAACTGACTTAGTGTGTGAATTCAGTCAGGTGTGATCGGCCCTTAAGGGAGCCAGTGAAATTACCGGCACGTGAGACATACCATCTTAGTTCTCAGGGTGGGTAACGCGCTTTGCTGTCTAATTTGACACAAATAAGTGTCAAATTATTTCACCAATAAGACAGTGCGGCATGAGCGTTGGTGACCACTTACCACTAGGTGGGCCACGTGCTCGTTTGCCCACTTGTGACATAATTTTTTTTAAGGTGTAAGCAGCAAAATAAACACGATATAACTATTTAGGAATAATTTATTTAAATATAGGTACCTATTAAAGTAATGATAAGATATTATTTACAGAATGATATATACCTTTTCCATCACATAAAGTTACCTATCGATCCTTATCAACCCTCATTTCGTAAGTCTTTACTCTGACTATATTTAGTTATCAATCTCTTTCACTGGATTATTATTTACCTACTTATTAATTTTAATTTATATCAGACTTCGGTGGACGCTGAAAACACAAGCTAAACGAAAGTTTATGAAACTTATACAGAGCTTTGGAAAAATCCTTTAAGCCCCTAGTCTTTTAAATAGGTATGGACTTATTCTAGGGGCAAAATACAGCAAGTTTTGACCAACGTCTAAAAATACTTCGACAGTGCATATAAATTGTACTAATCAGCTGATAATTTCCTATAAGAGTCGATTAAGAGTCTAAGCCTTGGTCTAAGCGCACTAGCACCCCCATCAATTAAAAAATATTACTCGCTAAATACAAAAGTTATCGAAAATCTGGAAAGACAGAATGAAGTAAAGATACTTTAGTTTATTCAGAACCTATTAATTTTTTAAAAAATAGTTCACTATTATTAAAACGGTCACTTTTAGCAGTTTTGGTATCTATAACTACAGTGAACTTTATTTTACACAGTTTACAAGTTTTATACAAACAAGGGTACCTTTGCTTTTCGGATTTTTGATAAGTTTTGTATTTAGCGAGAAATATTTTTTGTGACTGATAGGGGCGCTAGTGGCTAGGGTAGCCCCTGAAAGTCGTGGAACAAAACTTGTTGCATTCAGCCCCTAGAATAAGCTATGTAACGGTTCTAAGTAAGTACAATGGGGGCGATTCTAGCGCGGCCGCTAAAATGATTAAAATTTCACAGGTCTAAAAGTGATGCTGTCTTTTTTCAGCCTATATTTGGTTAAGAGAAGAGAAATTTGCTGAGAACCATCGAAAATAGAAGAGGGATGATGGTCGGACACCTGATAAGACATGACACTTTCATAAAGAATATTATTGAAGGAAAAGTAGAGGGCAGAAGAGGAAGACCAAGACGCACTTATTTTGACCAGATAAAAGAGAGGGTAAACGTCGAGTCTTATCAGGATGTCAAATCATTGGCAGAGGACAGAGAGAAATGGAGATTGCTCCACCGATAAGAGCGCGGCTCTTAAATATGAGAAGAAGGCGGTAAAAAAGATAGCAACATTTTTAGACCTTTCAAATTATAGCCTTAAATTTAGTGGCCACGCTAGAATCGCCCCCAATGTTTATAAGGCCCTGTTAACCTTATTGTAGCAGTTTTCGTGGGGTGGTAACAAAACACTACAGTGGAGAAAAAATTGTTATTGTGTTGAAAATACAAAACCAACCTCTTATCCATTTTTTTTCTTTTATTCCAATGCTTACCAACACATTTTGCAGCTATGTCAAAGGCAATCGGCTAATGCTGTCAGAAAAAACAAGTTTGTAAAACAAAGAATTATTTCCGTCACATATACTCTGATTTATGTCATAGCGGCTGCAAAATAGAGTTGCGTTCCGAATCGGGTAAAAATTACCTTGACAGCAGGATAGTTATATGACGTCCATCGGTGTGGTCGAGACAGACTGCTGTCAAAGGGTAATTATTACCGTTTTGGAACTCACTCTAGCTTGGTAAGTGTTGGAATAAACGATAAAATGGAGTTTACAAATATTGTTCGTTCGGTGACTGTACAACTAATTCATTATTTTTATACAATACGTATACCTAGCAACTAACCTTTGAATAGCTAATATATAAGGAAATGAGGTGTTAACTTTATAAAAAATAATGATATCCCATCAACAAAATAAAACGTGAAATGGGGCTAAGTTCGGCTTTGCGCTGAAAGTGAGATCTAAATGGGTGCCAAGTTCTACAAACATTTTTTAAATCATAACTGCAGAAACGCATACCGTTCTTCAGTTGCCTAAAAACAAAACTTGTTATAAGATCTGTGTAACTAAATGTTGAAACTTGTCAAGTATTAGGTATCAAGTAATAGATTCATTATATTAGGGCGGTTGGTATATTAATTTAAGTAACACTTGTCAATTTACGATATTTAGTCACACAGATCTCAGAACAAGTTTTAAGGCAAATGAAGAATGTTATGCATTTCTGCAGGTATGATTTAAGAAACTTCTGTAGAACTTGGTACCTATTTGGATCTCACTTCTTTTTTTGGCAAAATCGTTGCGCCGAACTTGGCTGCATTTTACATTTATGTTAATGATGGGATAATTAACTACTTATTATCATTTACAAATTGTCAAAAAGGTTGCAGAATTAACCTAAGTAAGTACATGTCATCTATAAGCAGCTTGCGCCATAGTAACACTTCGGACTCTACACAGAGCGCGAATTTGAAATTAGAAGGTCGCGTAGACCTGTATTATTTATTGAAACTTAAATAATTTGGCGGCATTTTAGTTTATTTAAAGGTATTATATCTCAAAACGTCGTTGGAGGTGAAAAACTCGCTATGTTGTTTGCTAATCTTTGCCTACCCTTTGGATTGTTACTTTGGAGTTCTTTGACCACTTTTTTTCATTTGTTTTTAGAGCATTTAGCTATTTTAGTCTTATTACCTACTCTCTAGATTAATTGATTTTAATTCATAACATACCTATTGCATTTTACATTAAATCTTTTCAAACCAATCTTCCTCTATACTAGCTTATAAGATAAAAACAAGTTTTTGACAACCCTAGTTTTACCCAAGTTTTTGACGGTATTCCAAGTTTATCTTATATACTATCTTCGCCCAGTGACACGAACTTAAAATATTTTTGAGCTAGTAAAGTCTTTGTTAATTGATGGGACTAAAGTACTCAGTATTGCCATACAAGTTTTTAATTTTAGCGCAAACATTAAAAGTATCTCAAAATCCAGGCGAGGTTATGGGTCTCGTCGGCACTGGCGAATGCTCCCGAGAAATGCCGACGATTCAAGGCGCGTAGGTACTTGGCGGATTTCAGCCGCTTGTATGAAGACGTCATACCTTCTCTGTACTTTGGTACGCACGACAGCAAGCATGTAGAAACAAAACCAGTATAAGCTGAACTAGCGCTGCGTTACAAACGTCGAAAGCCAAAGACCTGCTCAAGGCCAGTGTTTGTACCGAGGAGCGGCCGTGTGTACTATGGCGCAAGCCTATATCATGGTTTATCCATGAAACAACTATTTTTATATTAGACCGAAGTATTGAGCAAGTTCTACAAGATATTCCCTTGGATAGATAGATACTAATTAACATTACACAATATAAATAAATATTTAGATCATTTGGATAGGTAGTTGTTACCCTACATCTAAGTTCTTAAGTATGTTCACTAAGCCAATTGCAGAAAGATTCTTTAAAAATACAGTTCTTTCGAATTCATTGCTGACAGTTCATTTGTCAAGGAACCGTTGATTTAAAGGACCGTTAACTTTTTAAACAAGCTTTCCGCACCTGATAGATAAAATTAATGCTTATGCTGACTTAAATGTTATGGATTTTTACCTTGATTATGCGGAGCTATTAAAGAAATTACAACAAAATGGCGCATAAAACTATTATAACAAATTTTACTGTATACTTTAATATTGTTCCTTTTTGGGCAAGGCTTATATAAAACAATAAAACTTTTATTAGCGTCGCCTCTTACAATTTATAACGTGCACATTTAGACTATGCAGCGGTGATTTTAATACAGAAAAATAAATTCTATTTTCAATGTAAAAAGTATTTTAAAAGTGGATATTTGTTACTTATTCTATGACTATGCTAAACAATAGTCTAGGTTTTACTGTGCGTGTATTGTAATTGAAGAAACGACATTTATCCTAACCCTGTTGCACAAATAATATCAACCTGTCTCGCTTAATAACATGTATCTATATAACCTTTCTCGCTCACACAATATGTTGCAGGCACATTGTATGATTCGCCGCTTTCGGGTACCTCATCATCATTGCCATATTCCGTTTTCACTAATGGTTTTTCGGAGTCGGCTACCTAACAGAGAGCCTTTTACACAGAGCGACTGCCGTCTAACCTCCGCAACCCAGAGGGCAAGCCAGACCCAATCCTAGATTAGGCTTTAGCCAGGTTAATGGCCAACCTGGCTGTCAGAGTTTTTCAGCCGCCAAATGGCCTCTGACTTGGCTTGACTACTATCCTTTACAATAGCCGGGACCAACGGCTTAACGTGCTTTCCGAAGCACTGAAACGCTCTGGTTGCTGTGCCACTAGGGGTCACCCATCTAATGCCAAGGCATTACGTAAAGTGGTGAATTTCACAATATGCCTGCCACGTAAATATTCCCTTTTAATGACCGCTTTGTAAAAAACGCATGTTTTCAATTTTAAAAATAAAAATACCTATATTATAAAAGACGTTAAAAACAATACAAAGTATCACTTTTAGAGCTTATTTTGTGGCATGTTATAAAAAGTATTGGAATGAAAGTTTTGACACCTTGGTCCTATTTTATCAGTGTTTCAGGAAGACTCTCTGCTCCGTGGGAAGACCTAAGTAGGTGCTAGTATCTCTTTCTAAGTAAATTATTACTATACAGGGTGTAACAAAAGGGAATCTGCCCATGAAACTGAACAACTTTCCCTAAAGAACAAAGGTCGAAATATGAAAAATGAATTTTGACCTCCCATAGAAACTGAATCAGCTGATAGCGCATTTTGTATGGGAGGTAAAATTTCTTTTTTCGTAATTCGACCTATGTTCCTTGGGGAAAGTTGTTCAGTTTCATGGGCAGAATCACATCCTTCAGGGTTGATATACCCTTTCTGTTACACCTTGTAGAACAAGGGCAAATTGGGCCTCCAGACACGGTTAGTTCATGTCAGTATAGAGATTGTCAGTCCTATTGTTATTATTAGGCCATGGTATAGTGAACCCAGACCTAATTTTTTCACCCATACAAACAAAATATGACCGTTGTCGACTTACAAAATAAATCTCAAATTAGAGATTACATGAGAAGAAAACCTAACGTGCACAGTCTAAGGTAATAAAAATAGTATACCGTACAGTTCTCCGTTCTTGCAGAATATAGGTTGACTGAAAGATATTGCTCCTAGTCAATTCTAAAGCTCAAGTCACACAGAGGCGGTATGATTGCGAAAGCGGTCCGGGGGCCGTTTGGCGGGAACAAAATAGCGCGCCGCGACCGCTTTTCAATGTGACAGGGTGCATAAGAACTCATACTTTACAAAAAATACCGGCTCCGGAACGCTTCCGCTACCGCGTCTGTGGGACGCGGGCTTAAAGAGGATATTGAAGCCTGGGGGGCTTTACTTTTGAGTAATAATAACACTTGGAATTCTGTTTGACGTGATTTTTTTGACGTTTTGCTAAGTAACATCCATGAACATATAACTTTTTCAAAAAGTAAAAAATCGAAAAGAATAGCTTTCTTGTTTTCTTGAGTTGAATAACTGGTCTTCCGGAGCAAAACTAATAAAATTTCAATTTTTATAAATTTAAGGAATGTTCTGATCATATTTTTTTATTTAGTGTTTTCGTGTAAAAAAGTTGTTAATTTGACAACTTACGCGTTAGTTTCCGGGCTTGCACATAAGTTCCTGTCGCTGCTCTAAGGGATGAACCATACAAAAATTTTGAATAACTAAAGACATTCTATAAAGAAGAGATACATAACACAGAATAACGCTCACATAGACATAGTTATACTTTATCAATATCTAACATAAAAATTTTAAAATCACCTCGTCATCTAGTGGCGCCCCCATCAGTAAAAAAAACTTACTGAATACAAAATTCATCGAAAATCTGGGTTAACAGAACTACCGTAATTTATTTACGAGTAGAACCTATCAACTCTTTAAAACCCAAAAAGTGGCCGTTTTTTGGAATTTTCTTGTTCTTTATTTTTTTGTGAATCTGTAACTATAGTGAACTGTACACAGCAAATAAGTTCTACAAATACTATACACCTGTACTTTATTGTCTGACCAGATTTTCGATAAGTTTCTACTTATACTATTAAACGAGCAATATTTCATCGTTTATTTTATTTTTGATCGGTTTCTCGAAAAAGGCTCTAACGATATCGATGAAATTTACCATACGAAAGTTTTTGGGAGCGAAAAAATCGATTTAGCTATCTCATGTCTGGGAAAATTCATTTTCCTCGTTTTATTGAGAATTTCTTTAAAAATAGCGCAACTCAGAAACCCTAAAGAGTCATCTATCCGGTAAGCTTTGGTTAAGATTACGCAGAGAAAAGCTCGGTCGCCCAGGTACTATTTACTCAGCAAGTAGGTAATATTTTTTTACGGTTGGGGCACTACTAAGCATAGGGTGGCCACTTAAATATTGGATGTAAGAGGACATCTCCCGAAAACTATAACTTGGTTTACACAATGAAACAAAATAACTTACTCCGAGGAACATAATATTATTATTTTTTAGTTTCTTCCAACGCTTACCAATCTATTTTGCAGCCATGACAATAAAACTAGGGTATATTTTGATGAAAAGAATAACATTGTTTTACAAACTTGTTTTTTCTGACAGCTTTAGCCGATTGCTTTAGACATAGCTGCAAAATGGTAATCGTTGGAATAAACGAAATAAATGCATTATAGTTTGATTCCTGAAAAAAGATTTTACTTTCCAAACAGTGCTGTCACGTATCAGATTCTATAGGAATTCTCAATTTTTTTTTCGTATTTTGAGCTATGTTCTATGCAGAACGTTGTTTTGTTTCATTAATTTTCGGAAATTTCTATTTACACTACGTATAAAAAAGGTAGTACATACCTAATAGGTAACTGAGTTACTAACTTAAAAATAATGCGTTATTTTTTTTAATAAAAATTTTCAGAACTTTGAACCGTGGTGCAAAAAGTACTAAAAATATTAGCTTGTACGCTTTTAATCTGCCTATCAAACTAAACAACTTTTCCCATGAAACAGCACATCTTTTCCCAAAGGACACATATCGAAATTTTTATTCCATACACACTAGTCAGGTTTGTATGGGAGGTTGTTTTTTTTTCGTATATCGACCTATGTTCCTAGGGAAAAGTTGTTCAGTTAACTTTTGGCTTTACGGTTTTTTTTTGTAAAACCATATTATTATTCAATAAATACGTATCACTTATTGCATTTTAGAAAACTAGTCATACATTTCGTAATCTATATAAACTTCAATACAAAAAGACTAAGCAGGTAACTTACAAAATCTAAACTTATTTCATTTTATTTATAAACTACTTTAATTATTGCATTATTGGAGCGTAGTAGAAGTAATAATTATCATTATAATTTTACTAAGGGACTTTCTAATATCTAGTTTCAATACCTACTTACAATCAATTTTATAAGTCACATCTCACATCGATATAATTCGTTACTGCATAAACATAAATCTAATTCTGGCTGAAATATTCAGAGCAATTAATAGTCAGGGTCTCGATAAAAACTTATCCCAAGGAAATTTCGAAGAGTGAATATAAAAAAAATTACCTCTCATACAAACTGGTACCTATATCAGTTGTATTTTTTTCTTATTTGAACCTATTTTCCTTGAGAAAAGTTATTCAGTTTTATAATAAATGTACACAGCCAAAAAAACATAAATTTATTTCGGGCTTTGATGTTCTACGGTAAGATTTGAAGTTTATGGTGTTTTAGTTAAATAAGCTTTTTGTAACTGAACTTTTACAAGACCCGTTGCGTTTGTGGAATTTTAAGTAGTTGATTTTTTACACATTAATTTTTCAAAATCTGCAAAACACCACAAAACCACGAGTTGGTGTTTTGCGTATGTGGTGTTATGCGTCTAAAGGTAATCAATCAAGCACAAAAGTTTGTTAAAGCCAAAGCTCTGTCACTTTCTGTTTTGACGACAATGAATGTCATTAGATTTAAATGAGCTTTAACTTTAATGGCACTTTGTGCAACTACAGAATATCAATAAAGCCATTCCGCGAGTTTACAACCTAGTCAAATGAGCTACTCTTTATTGAACGTCAAAACAGAAATCTTCCATAGATTTTAACGATGACGTCACAACTTTTTGCCATCGTTTACTAACTTTTAAACACAAAATTATTATTTTTTTAATTTAACTTTATACGAAATTTTAAACTTATTTTGCTTTTCATCAATGTTAAATAATTCTTAGATGCAAACAGAATTTTTTAGAATTTTTGATCTAGTAAAATCGCGGATTTTAGCTCGCTCACCACAGCAACGCATACGCAACAACCAATAGCGGACTATGAAAAAAATTATAGCTGAGCAGGTTCAGAATCGAAAGACGCTCAAAAAATCAGATTATCAAAATCACTACCTATAAGTACATCATAATTTTTTCAGCGGCTTTTGATGCTGACTGTACATTGTTGTAACCTATAGCAGTCCACGAAAGAGCTTCACGTTTTGTAAATAAAATAACAATCTCAAATACATGTAAAATGTGAATAATTCTGACTAGTTATACAGGGTGTCTCATTCAAATCGGTCAGTATGGGAAAGTCTGAAACTATAAGACACACGAAGATTTGTTCTTAGGAACCATGTCACCGATTTTGATAAAAAGAAAAACTGCATTCATACATTTGAAAAAAAAAAAGTGTACCCAGCTGGGGAATCGAACCCGGTAGTTTTGAAAAAAAAGCTTACAGTTTTTCTGTTTAAATAACGGTTGTGTAGGTCTTAAGCAGTAAATGTCTCTATGAAACACGATGTCTAAAATGAATAAAATGCATTGTTTTTACATACTTTAATTTATCATAGTAGGTGTTCGAAGTGACCACCGTTTTTTTCAATACAATATGGGTACACTTTTTTTTCAAATGTATGAATGCAGTTTTTCTTTTTATCAAAATCGGTGACATGGTTCCTAAGAACAAATCTTCGTATGTCTTATAGTTTCAGACTTTCCCATACTGACCGATTTGAATGAGACACCCTGTATATAAAAAAAATAGTCTAAGCGTTTAAATGTGTGCATTGTGATTACAAACGTGTACTTCGTGAAATTTAAGAAATTGTTTGAAAACCTGACGCTCTTTCGTGAACTCTATCATATAAATCTAGCAGAAGAGCTTAGTTATACTTAAATTATATTTGTTTAATACTCTAATAATATATTATTACAATATATTTACACCTTTTATTATTTGATTCATTATTATGATAATAATTCACTTCGATTAGCTAAAATTAATAAACATTTTAAATAATTGATGTAATAAATTAATATTTAAACTACTAAATAATAATTAGACTAGTGGTATAAGGCAAAATAAAATTTGCTCTATAAAAAAATCTAAGACAACATTTTAAAAATAAATAAAAAATTGAGTAGAGAAATAAAATGTAGTTTTTTTTTGCTTTTTAGTTATTAGTAGGCAAAAGTAGGCCATTTATTGTTAAGAGTAGTCTCTTCTTTAATAACTCGTACATAATGTACCATTTATTATAAGTGCATCTTTTTAAAAACATTTCCTGGCATTTATCGAAGTTTACTTGGCTGTATGTAAGTCATTACCCTAAACAAATTCAGTTTCTTATGAAGAACACTGGTTTTTATACAGAGCCACTGGCATCTGATTCTGCAGCCCTGATCCAATCCTAGACAGTGCATTGCCAAGCTAGCGGCCAACTTGGCTATCAGAGTTTTCAAGCCGCCAAATGGCTTCTGACTTGGCTTATTGGCTACTATCAGTGAAAGAAGCCGGGACCAAAAAGTTAACATGTCTTCTGAAGCGCGGAAACGCTCTGGATATAAAGAGCAACACCACTCGATCACGAGCGCTTCCTTTAAGTCATTGACAAAAACAATAGCACATGCTTGTGCAGTATTATAAAATTTATATGACCTTTTTTGAAACACATGTTATTATGTATTTTATTTGAAACCAGACATGAAATAGCCCATAAAATAGGCTAGTGACGCAAGAAGTTAAGCAACTTTAGTTTGCGGAAAAACAAAGGGAATAAACAACATACAGCCAAGTCTATCATTTTTTTTTTCTATTAGTAAAATCTGTTCTAAATATGAGTTCTACGAGGCAATGGTTTGTTAAAATAAAGAAAATTTACGAAATAAATTTGGGAAATATACGTATCTCTCTCGCACACGCCATCTCACCGACATTCGTATTTTGGTCGTTGGAGAGGAAGGCACCATTCAAACTGAATATGCCATAGTTGTAAAATGGAATAATATTCAAATTGTTGTGTTAAAACACTTAGAATCATTCGAAAACGCAAATGAGAGCGCTGCCACAACCAATGAGGTTTGAAAGGTATCACACTTCGATGTGGTCATCTGGGATAGGTGGGTTTTTCAGTTTCTTCGTGCTAAGTATCTGTGTTTTTTGTGTGCGCGTATGCCATACGTACACCTTCGTACAGTTCTCCGCTAGCGGTTCTAAGTCGCTCTGCTTCGCAAAATATTTCAGGATCTCGCTTTCCTGGAATTAATAGAATGCGAAATAAGTTCACATATTTTAATATCACTACCTATATTACAGGGCGGACCAATCTAAATAATGAAGGAAATAAGTGTAGGACATAAGGATGACTTATTAACTTATTAATTTATTTTTTTCATGAAACTCAACAACTTTGCCTGAGGAACATAGGTCAAAACACAAACTGTCAGCTAAATTTGTATGGGAAGTCGAAAAATTTGCACAGTGGGTATAAGCATAAAATTGGTTGGCAATAATTATTAATGCACTTTTTTCGAACAATATATTCGAGAGCAGCACCAAAAATACTGGATCGCACACTAAAATAATTCAAAATAGCACCAAAAATACTAGAATGCACACTATTAAATGTTGTCAAGCAAATTCGCTTCTGGCTTTCGTTGTGATCGAAAGCCAACCTTACAAAACCTATCCGATCCCGTTCAGGAACGAGAAAGATGTGTTCCAACCGACCTATGTAAACTAACCTAAACTTGACTGTCACGCAAAGTCGCTTCTGAACTAAGTAGTCTAGGCAACGAAGAGGGTCGTTGTATGAAGACCCCCGCATTAAATCCTCCGTCGATGAAACTTTGCTGGGGTATAACACTACATGAGACACAACCTTCTATAAAAAAAAATCTGTACTTTTAATTTTTCCATACAAAAATTACAAAAAATGTATGAAATTCGGCCTGAGAAATTTATGTTGGGGTCAACTGCTTCGTTGCCTACACGAAAGTGGTCGAAGACTACATAATCCCGAAGGGAATCGGTTAGGTTGTGTTAGTTTGTTTTTCGACCACCAGAAGCTAATTAGTTTGACAAAATTTAATAGTTAGCACATTTTAAAGTGCAATCCAGAATTTATGGTGATATTTGGAATTATTTTCCCTCTGTGGTCTAGTCTAGTGGTTAGAGCGATAGGCTCTTGATCCGGAGGTTCTGGGTTCGATTCTCGGTGGGGACACTGTCAAACAAAAATTTACCGAAAAGTTAGATGATTTTGTGCTCCAGAAGGCACTATCTACAGATGCAGTCGTAAATGAGCCATGTCAGAGGCCTTAGGCGGACAACTCTGACACCAGGGTTTGTCAGGTCGGTCATCGACCTAGCAACCCACACGACATGATGATGAGTGTGCAATCCAGTATTTTAGTGCTATTTAGTGAGCAAATTTTAGTACGCATTCCAGTATTTTTTAATGCACAATCAGTACTTTGATGCCCAATCAGTATGTTTGATGTGCAGTTAAATATTTCCTAAGATTCTTGCTCCATAAAGGGACTGAGAACAAAAAAAGGCATTTGCCTTTTATATGGTGCCATTTTTTAGTAGCAACCGTGAATCTACGAAAATGTATGAGCCTATAAATGTATAAAGCACGATAAAGAGAAATTCGATAAAGTAATATTATGCAAAAGTAAAAGGTTTTATCAGTAAAGTACATACAAATGAACAATCACACGGTTTGATAATGGTAAATAATGGATTTTTACGCCTCATAATCTTTGGGATATCAACACCAAGGACAATTCCGATACCTACTTATAAGCAATTTTCTTTTGATTAACTTCTTAGTACTTTTTCTTTTCAAAATTAGGAAATTCTTGTTTTTTGTATATGTAGTGATTTGGTGGATAGTAAAGATAGTGTGTTACGCAGTGAATTGATTACGGAGTGCGCAGCTGATGAAGATTTCAAGTGATGTTGTGTATTTTTTTTTATGTTACAAGTGAGCAAACGAGCAGGTGGGGTACCTGATGGTAAGTGGTCACCACCGCCCATAGCACCCACTGTCTTATTAATGGTATATTTTGACACTAACAAGACAGCAAAGCGCGTTGCTCACTTTGAGAACTAGGCTGGTTGACGATTGCCAAATATTTAAAAAGAAAATCGTTTAACAACCCTGAAGGATGTGATATGGATGGCAAGTTGCCAATGAAACAATCAGCCAACAACAAAAAAACCGGCCAAAGTGCGTGACGGGCCACAACTCACAAGCACAGGGTTTAAACACAAAGCACGTTTTGATTAAGTATTTCATAACGTTCATGACATATCTACTACTGTGAATTTTTTCACATTTCCAATAACAACCGTTTAGCTGGCAGGGGGGGGACGATGACACTTGACTCCAACAAAAAATTGTTCTTTTTAGCTTAACATTCCGCAAACGGATCCCTAAATCGAAAAAGGATGATTACAGATTCGCATTATTTGTTAAAGACCTATCTAACGATACCATACAAGAAAAAAAAATAACCGCGACTTTGCTGGTAGGGAGGTACCGCAAAAGTATTTTTTTCAAGACTTTGTCGGCGTAGGTAGATTAAGTATATGTCCATTCAAAATTTCAGCTTTCTAGTACGCACGGCAGCAAGCACGTAGGAACAAAACCTGGTTAGTATTAGCTGACCCCGCGCAAGGCCGCAAACGCCTGAAACCAGAGACCCGCTCAAGGTCAATATAAGTGTTTCCACCGACGTGCGGCTGTGGGTACTAAGGGTCTCTGAGCTAAGCCGCGGACAGACAGACGGACATGACGAAACTACAAGGGTTCCCTGTTGACCACGGAACCCTAAAAACTGACCGATATGGTCAAGATTACTATATTGCGTTCAAAACGCAAATTACTGACTTGACCCGGACAGCCGCCAAACCAGAATGGGATTGGGCTTTCGCTATGCCGTATGCCGGGTATTGTCGCTTCTTTTTTTCCCACCATGACACCAATTTGTTTGCGAAGCGATGTAGTCATTAAGATATTTTAATATCCAACAATGAATAAACTATTTTGAGTTTGTGGAAAAATCACAAATAAATAGAAGACTAGGTACTTGGCAGATCCAGATTTAGGTGGCAATTTAAGCTTTACGCCTTTCAAAGGAATTGGCCGAAGGAAGCACAGGATCACATATAGTAGAGCAAGGGAATACGGCCTACTTAAGTGGGTATCCTATAGCAGCATTCATTCCATACAATTTGGATCAAATGAATTCTCCTATTTCCTTCCTGGATAAAGCAAAAACCTGTTTATCGCCCCGTTTTTCCGCCATATTTAGACGAATAACAGAATAAATTCAAAAGTTTTAAGATAAGAGAACAGGGGAAAACGGAACGTCAATTTCTAAGCAAACATTCTAAGCTGTTAGTTGTCCCTATCGCATAATACGGGTATTGCTCGGTCGCAACGCGACATCGATAGTTTGTACAAATACCTATTTATGAAACCAAATACGCTCTTAAGATGTGATAAATGTGTGTTCTCTTATTAGTTTATGTAGTATAAACGTGTAAAAATATGTTACGAGGTGCATTCAATAAGTACCTCATCGCCAGAGGGCGCTGTAGTTTCAAAAGAGTTTTACCACAGCGTAGCACATTCTTTTTTAATTCTTTTTTCAAATTTTCATTCCAATCCCTTCAATTGTTTTAATTTAACAACTTATGGAAGCGAACGTGTCGATCGGTTTTACAAAAATGGAAAAAGAGCAATATCGTTCGGTGATTCGATTCCTATTTTTGGAAGGGAAAACGCGCATCGAAATCAAAGAGCGCTTGGATGCTGTGTACGGTGACTCTTCTCCATCGATGGCCACCGTCAAGAATTGGTTCAACGAGTTTGCACGTGGCCGTACGTCGGTTTTTGATGAACCACGTCCAGGTGCACCGAAAACAGCTGCTACGGAGGAAAACATTAAAAAAATCCATGATCTCGTATTGGCAGATCGCCGATTGAAGGTTCGGGAGCTAGCTGAGACTGTAGGCATTTCAGAAGGAACAGTGCATCATATTCTTCACGAGGAACTCGGCATGAGAAAGCTGTCGGCGCGATGGGTGCCGCGTTTACTCACACCGGAAAACAAGCGCAACCGTGAGACCACATCGGAGACGTGTTTGGCACTGTTAAAGCGGAATCCAGCGGAGTTTTTGCGTCGTTTTGTGACCGTCGATGAAACCTGGATCCACTGGTACACACCTGAGACCAAGGAGCAATCAAAACAATGGATCCAGACCGGGGAACGTGCTCCAAAGAAGGCGAAAACCTTAAAATCGGCCGGAAAAGTTATGGCCACCGTTTTCTCGGATTCACAAGGTGTGATCTACATCAATTACCTCGAGAAGGGTTACAGTTACAATTACAGGGCTTTACTATGCCGATTTATTGGGCCGATTCGACGCCGAATTAAAGAAAAAACGACCCCATCTGGCGAAGAAAAAAGTGCTGTTTCACCACGACAACGCACCGGTTCACACGTCTGCCGTTGCCACGGCCAAATTGGTCGAATTACGCTACGAATTGCTGCCCCATCCACCGTATTCTCCAGATTTGGCCCCTTGTGACTTCTTTCTGTTTCCTAATCTGAAAAAATCACTCGCCGGGAATAGATATGGATCAAATGAGGAGGTCATCGCCGCCACGGAGGCCTATTTGGCAAAGTTTGACAAAAACTATTTTTCGGACAGGTTAAAAAAGTTGGAGCATCGCTGGGCTAAGTGTATCGAACTAAAAGGAGACTATGTTGAAAAATAAATTGCCACTTTTCCAAAATTTTCGTTTACTTTTTGTAGGCTATCTTATCTTATCTTATTACGTGGGGCCGAGATCCTTGTTGGACCTCAGAGCACTTCGACCCTATGGGATCTTTTGTGCTTCCCCTGCCTTATTGCTCCTAAGCTAAGTATTTATTGAATGACCCTGGTATTTTTCCAATTCTTACTGCACTCTTGTGTCCCGCTAAATTAACATTTTCTCTCAAGACCTTGGGTAGGCGGGAAGAAATCTTTTGTAGAGATAAGCCCGTCTTTGTAAATGTCTTCTTGTATGGAATTCACTGTCTGTTAATTGTGCAATAAGAATATATCGATTAAGGCCGGTGTGAATGTCTACTTACCATCAGATGTTTATTAATTTGTTAAAATAAAATGACTACGGAATATTTTTATAAAAAAAACTAATTAAATTACCTGAAAACCAGACTGCACTTTTCTGGAAAATTTGGCGTCAGGATGGTCGAGTAGCATAGTGGCATTAATGGCGAAACCAGCCATGTCTATCGGGAACGGTCGGAACGGCTTCCAAATCGCGTTGAAGCCAGTTACCTTCCCGTTGGTGACTATTGGCATTTCCACTCGCATGCCACCTACTAGCCCCACCGGCCACACGCCCACTCTTTGTATCTTTCTTATCTGTAATTCATGAAAATAGTTATGTTAGCTGACTAGAAAAGAGCAAGCCATCTTAGACATATTTCTCGTTGGTGTAGCTCCCGAGCCTTCGGCAGGATTAATTATCGCGTTACATAGAGTTTTTGATAGCAAAATGTATATGTGTCGCAGACAAATTGTATAATTTGTCGTTTTACATTATGCCTTGAAAACTACAAAAATTCCGATTTTTTTTTATTCGTAAATTTTTAAATAATGCCACGGCATTTTACAAAACGGCGCGTAGTTCGTTTCTGGCAATCGCCGGCCGCTACCGCGGTACGCTCGCTTCGCTCGCTCGGCTCATGCGTTTTGAATGAAGGAGAATGTAATTACTGTGGCTTACGAACCCAAAATGCACCAGTAATCTAACCCCGTTTATAATCTACTCTCGCCGATTTACAATTTGCCGACCGTTTACAGTTTGCCCGCCGTTTGTAAACGGCAAATTAAACGATTTACCCGCGAAATATGCATGAACATGTACAGCCAAGAGCACGTCAACCGTCGCACTAATCTTAGTTAGCGTTGAGACGGAAATTGCTCAGCGAGTGTCAAGCTTGACCTGCTCTTTACTGTACTCGTGATTACAAACAAACAACTTTCTTAGTGAAACATGGGTCGCAAAACAATATTTTTTTGGCCTTCCCATACAAACTTTGTACCAGCAAGCAATTAATTAGTAATGGCAGTTTTAAATAAATAAAGATCGAGGTAAAGAGTAAACTCATTGACAATAAAAAAGAAGTTAAATAAAAAAAAGGCACGACCCAAATATTATTTCGCTGCTCGACCTGTCTTTTTGGGAAAGTTGTTTGTGATCAAGAATACATACATACATATATTTTACTATCAAAAAGTAATAACAAGTGACCCGATAAAATACATAAAAAAATGGTTTTATAAAAATAATACATACTTAATAAAAAAAAAATCTGGATTAAATCAATCCAGATTTTTCCATATAACACGTAAATTAAAAATTTGGTAATACATTATGTCAAACAAAATAAACTACAAAAAAATATATATTATTATGTCAAAAATGACAAATTAATTTGACAAATTACATACGTATACACTAAACAAAAACTTTATCAAAAATCCGCGACATGTACACACGGCCGCACATCAGTAGAAACACTTTTGAACCTTATGGCGTGGTAATAGAGTTGAAAAAGTTTCTACCGACAAGCGGTTGACCGTACAAGGTTATTTTATGTAGATGATATGTTTGCCCCTTTGAGTATTAGTTTGCCCATGTATTCTGTGTCGAATTTATGGGTCGAAAGCAACAATTTTTGCTCTATCTCTTAACTAATTTCAACTTCCCATACAAAATGTGTTAGTCACTTACGTTACTTTGTATGGGAACTTAAAACAAAATTATGCGTTGTTAGCAAAGACGTGTTTCTTTTGACCTCACTAATAAGTGGGAAAACGGAGGTCAGATACAAAAAAAAAAAACCTTGTATACATACTCCATTGTGGTTACGATAGCAACTACAAGATGCTCGTGACATGAGGGTAAAGAGTTCGGGAGAGAAGACAGCCTAATAGAGAGATGGATGGATAATGACCCTCGCTCTTGAACATTCCTTATGCTATTGAAACGAAGCGCTTGCATTTCGTTCTGCTTTGACCTCAAAATTCATACAGCCAGTGTCTGTTTACAATCAGCTGACGTTCTAAATTTAAAATTATTCTGCGCCCTCGCAATTTTTTGACGTTTTTCATCACTTGGCATCGATCGATCGTTCATAGATCGATAAATCTATCTTTAAATTTAAATATTTGTTTTATAAATGTTTGTAGACACCAGTATTGGTAAGTGCTTGCTTATTACTTCGTTTCTTTTTAGGAAAATTATTAAAATTATCTGTAACCACTAAAACCTTGTATGTAAGTTCAGGTGTCTACACTCTTTATTATAAGAAACCTTTGTAAATATAGAATAAACAACAACTGTGAGTGCAATTATCTATCCGTTATTGATCCAACTGCCACATTTCCACCACTGGAACTTCTGAGCCTTCCACAAAACCACGAACATCTCTGGCGTGACTTTCCATCGTTCTGTCACACTATGGTTTTCCGTTACCATTAAGCAAGGAAAAGCTGCTAGATTGATGGGCATATTTACACCGGAAACATCTAAGATATTATATATTCTTTGGTCTAAGGGACCACTTTAACGTTATTTTTACATATTATAATTCTTGTAAATTACTTGCTTAAAATAAAATTTTGTAAAACCACAAAGGTAAACGTAGTTACTTTGAATGATTGACTGGTCTGGTTCACAAAACAAAAGATCTAGAGACACTGTACTCTTCTCTAGATTCGGCCTGACTCCACAGTCAGACACGACTAGCACCAAAACTGATAGTTAACGTCACATAAGATATTAATACACACGGCCGCAAGTCGGTGGAAACACTTTGACCTTGAGCGACTCTCTGGTTTCGGGCGTTTATGGGGTAGCACTGGTTCAGCTTTTACCGGTTTTGTTTCTACTTGCTTGCTCCCGTGCGTACAAAGTAACTCTTGCAACATCGGTTATTTACTGCGTATGGGTGTCAGGCGGAGAGCCAATGAACGATTCGCACGCCTCCTCCGCTTACCCCCGCGACTCCTTTTTAGGGCTCCGTACCTAAAAGGTGGAAAACGGGACCCTTTTGATATGCCTCCCGTGCATGTTTGTTTGTGTGTGTCACCGGGCTGTATCTCATGAACCGTTATAGGTAGAATTTTTAGATTTTAACAAGTGTATTTCTGTTGCCGCTGCAACAACAAATAATAAAATAAAAAATAAAAATAAAAATAAGCTCCTAAAAAGTTTAAAGGGGTGCGAAAAAAAAAATCTTGACCTACCCTGTCAAGTGGCGTATCGTTGTTTACAGCTTGTTGAGTGGATACCATTTTTTTGTTTTAAAAGATATTTAAATACAAAGGAATAAAGTCAGCAAGTTGAAATTTTCACAGAATATGTATTTCTGTTACAACAACAAATACTATTTTTTTTATTGAGAAATGCTTCCCTACTACAAATGTGTTCTTTAGGCGATTTTTGCTCGATTTTTTGTTTTAGGTCTATCGTAAAAACGAGAACATTTACAAGCGTGAACATTTGTAAATTTATAATGCATAAGCATTACATTGCATAAGCTATAAAATAACATCAGATAATAAAAACTGGTTCAATGCGAGTCGGACTCAAAAATCTAGCACAGAAAGTTACTGAAATTTCAACTAATACAATTAATTGATGTGGTGGTACGTATACCTCGGTGTGCGAGTCCGACTCACACTTGGTAGGTTTTTTAGGGTTCCGTAGCCAAATGGCAAAAAACGGAACCCTTATGGATACGTCATGTCTGTCCGTCCGTATGTCACAGGCAATTTTTTCCGAAACTATAAGAACTTATACTGTTGAAACTTGGTAAGTAGATGTATTCTGTGAACCGCATTAAGATTTTCACACTAAAATAGAAAAGAAAACAATAAATATTGGGGATTCCCCATACTTCGAACTGAAACTCAATATTATTATTTAATTCATCAAACCCATACGTGTGGGGTATCTATGGATAGGTCTTCAAAAATGATATTGAGGTTTCTAATATCATTTTTTTCTGAACTGAATAGTTTACGCGAGAGAAACTTCCAAAGTGGTAAAATGTGTGTCCCCCCCTGTAACTTCTAAAATAGGAGAATGATAAAACAAAAAAAAAATGTATGATGTACATTACCATGCAAACGTCCACCGAAAATTAGTCTAAACGAGATCTAGTAAGTAGTTTTTTTAAAACGTCACAAATCGCAAACCGCAATTTAACTTTCTTTCAATCATCTCAAATCAGCTAATTTAATTAATATAATGTGGTGGTACGGAACCCTCAGTGCGTGAGTCCGACTCGCACTTGTCCAGTTTTTTTTTAGTTCTGCGCATTAACGGTCAGCCCTAGAGTTACTTTGTACCAGCTATACATAGGTATTATTATTACATTTGTCATTTTTGTCACGTTGGAGTGTTTTCAAACTGGAAGCTATAGCCTAACAATATTTCCTGCACGACTTTTTGTGAATCTTTTGCCACATTTTGGTATCAGCTCGCTGAGACATTAGGCCGACATTTTTTGCGCTCCTGTTTATAAACATTTTCCCATACAGCCAGTATTTTATGTCCCTGAACCGATATCGTAACTACATTTTATCTGCTAAAAACACGATAAAACTATAAAAACTTTTGTTAAACATTCAAAATAATTTCCTGTATGGGGATAAAGGTCAAACACTGCACTGATAACATTATTATCTATATGATGAATTTGTACAGAATTACAATGTACAAGTTCGATGACATTTTGCAATCAGTTATAGGTACCCAATCTACTAGGACTTCTCATTACTCTTTTGCAGAAATTTATAAGGATAAATATGATGGGTAATTACTTATAGTTAGGGTGCTGGCTGCAATTTGGGTATATGATTTGCTCATGATTCATATTAATAGGGATGATAGATCAGCTCAATACGAATCGATTTGGTCCTTACAAGTTTTTCTGTTCGTCGCTGCGTTTTTGAGTTAAAGCAAAAAAAAAGAAAATAAGATACTAAATAATGTTTTTACTTTCGAGCGGAGCGAGAAAGATATTGTATTCGTGAAAAAAAAAGTTTTTCTAATTTTCTCAAAAATGTGTTCTATATCACTTATACATCATAAAAAACAAGTCTCCCAAAAATGTCCGTCCGTCGGTCTGTCGGTCCGTCTGTCGGTCGGTCTGTCCGTCACGCTTTGGCCTAGCGGCTAAACGAATGGTCCGATTGACACCATATTTGGAATTTAGGAGTTTTATGCAAATCCATCGCAGGGTTCTAAGTGGTTTCTGGCTGGCTCTCATTTTGAGGGTAGCTGTCATACAACTAAAATGATAAATTGTAATTTTCTCAAAAACGGCTCATAGAATCTTGATGAAACTTTGCATGACCAAGAATCTCCATGTAAGATATCTTGCGCCAGTATCAAATGATCTGTGTAATTTCATATAAGGGGTGTTCCTGTACCACCAAATCGTAAATATGTGATTTACCCAAAATTGGTTCCATTGAGTTTATTAAAATTTTCTATAATATTACTCCTGGATTGGTTATCTACCTGACTGGATATTTTTTATGATTTTTTGAATAAATTTTAGTACACAGGGTGTACCAAAAACTGAAAAGGCTTGCTCAGTAGACTAAACTGAACAATAATCCATAAGGAACATGTGTTGGGAAATTAAAAAAATCTCCATGCAAGTATCCTACGGTAGTATCTATTGATCGTTGAAAATTCATATAAAGGGTGTCCAGTACTACCAAAAGTTAAACATGTGATTTACTCGAAATCGTTTGATGTTTGTTTGTCTTAATGTTTGACAATTTGAATTCTGAATTGATCTGTATATTTCATTCGAACATTTTTTTGGAAAAACGTAGTATGTAAAAGTTTGTATTTCCATACTGTTATAGTATGTGCAATTTATTGTTTAATATTTTATTTGTATCAATTATTTCTATATCATTAACATAAATTAAGAGTAAGTCAATTGACACGCGCACCTTTATCCTGCTCGCTTATTGGCGGAAGCTATTCCACCACTACCCTCGACTAACTTCAGACTAGTACTTACCAGTATAGGGGGGAGGTTGTTTTGAGAAGGTGATATAAACGGCAGAGAGGTGCGCGCGGCCCCATTCGGATTATAGATTTCAAAGTGTGAAGTGATATTACGATTTATAAAAGTGAAATAAAAGTTAAGGTGGAACTCTTGTTTGATTCCTCGACGTCCTGTTACAGTTCCGAAAGTGGGATCACTTGCTGATAAATAAGTGAAAGCAAGTAAAACCTAGTCTCACAAAGTGAGTTGTATTGTATATCAGTGCCACATTACATAAGGGTAAGTGAAACATTTTTATTTTTACTTCCGTCTTTTTACGATTGGATTCGTACAATCGAGAATTATTTGTGATTTTGCGGTAGTTGCTTTTTATTTTAATCACAAAAGTTAAGCAACCTAGGTAGATTATCACTAGTAGTATAACAGTTCAAACGTTTCTGTACATCAGAACGCACGATAGGCTTTGAATTTAAAAACTGAGAACTGAATGCACGTTAGTCACTAATCTGGCAAAGCTTGGCTTGGTCTTTGGTTTACATAGTCCAGAATGATGTCGCTCTGTGTAAAACCATACCTTTTTTCGAATCCCCAAGGCTTCAAGGTTAGATTAGAATAGTATAATCATGAAATGAAAACAATTTTGAAGCATACCATCATTTATTATGTAGGTAGGTGTTTTTTTTATTAAGTACATCTTATTTGCTTACTTGAAATAGTAAAGTACAATGGTAATAGGTTGAATTAGCTGTTTTCTCTTTTCTTCGTATTACATATAGTGTAGTACTTGGTTTTTTTTAATCCTATTCTATTAAACGAGCAATATTTGTATAAATATGGTTTAAATCGGTTTCTTGAAAACTGCTTAAGGATTTCGATGAAATTTACCATAAGGGAGTTTTCGGGGTGAAAAATCGTTTATCTGATATCTTAACATTAAGGCGGTTATTATAGAGCGAAGCTGTGTCGCCTAAGTACTAGAGGTAAAATGACGTAATTTACCAGGTTGCATAAAATACCACAGCTTTTATAAAAATAATTACTGTCAGTAAATAAATTGTGGCTATACATCTTAAAACCTTTCTTACCATTAGTTTAATATTTGATTATTGGTAGGAAGTGTATGAAAAACAACAAGATACTGTGGGATAATTTTTGACATTACAGAACTATGGGAAAGAAAAAGAAGCAGGCAATGCTGACGCCTCCCAGAAGTCCTGAGGCTGAACGTGACCATCAGCAGCGGCGTTCACGTCGCCGACGAAGTGGCTCAAGGTCATGCAGTCGACGGGCCACCCGTTCTGCCAACCGCGAGCGGTCGCGAAGCCGATGCAGTTCAGGCCGGAGTACGGCCCGAATCAGGAGTGGAACAAATGACCGCTCGAGGCAACGAGATAGCAGTCGCCGGGCAAGCAACCGTGAAGAGCAACGTTCACGTAGCTCAAAAAGCGAAGCATCTCGAAGATCACGTAGTCGCAGCCCACACAGCGAACAAGGGAGAACGGACAGCAAGGGTAACGTAAATAATTCACAAACCAATAATTTAAATTCTGAAAGCATGATAACTATATTTAGAGAGCTATTTCAAACCATGAAAACAGAAAATAAGAGTGAACACTACCCTATAATGAATGTCGTCCCAGAGTTCGACCCATCCAAACGTAATCAAACGATAGATATGTGGATAAGTAAAGTGAGTGAATGTGCGCAAATTTATGGATGGTCAGAACGACAAATAATTCATTATTCTCTACCAAAATTAGTTGGGTTAGCGCAAAAATGGTACCAAGGTTTGCCTAGTCTTTTGTTTTCATGGGATGAATGGCAAAATAAGTTAAGATTAGCTTTTCCAAGTAAAGAAAATTACGGTCAATTGTTGACGGACATGCTTGCTTGCAAGGCACGATATGGAGATCCATTAGAAGAATATTTTTATGAAAAAATGGGTCTTCTTAATAGATGTGATATTTCCGGACAGCGTGCAATAGACTGTATACTTTTTGGAATCGAGGACAGATCAATACGAACCAGTGCAGAAGCTGCACAGTTCGCAGAAACTGACAAGCTTTTAGTTTATTTGAAGACTGTAAAAAGCATAAAGAAGAACGAAAAAACTAATAACCCCGTGCAAGCAAGCAGCTCCGATAACAAGACTTCAAAACCGTTAAGGCAAGGTCAGAATAGTAATACGAAAGGTAAACCCAAGAAATGTTACAACTGCGGGGGGGATGGTCACCCCTATTACAAATGCAAGCAACCAATCAAAAGATGCGATTTATGTAAGAAAATAGGTCATCTTTCAAATGACTGTCCAACCACAAAAGATTCCACTAACGCAAGTAAAACTGTACTAAGGGTTTCTCAGGAACAAGATAACGATCTGAAATACTTCAAAACTGCTAATGTCAATGGTCATAATTTAGAGTGTTTTATAGACTTCGGTAGTCAGTGCACTATGTTGCGGGAATCCGATGCTAGGAAACTGTGTGAAACTTTGTCTATGACGGATTTACCTACCTTGAGGGGGTTTGGAGATTCTGTAGTTAATTGTTTAGGTAAATGCGAAGTTCAGATAGAATTAGACAGTGCAAAAGCTACTCTCGAAGCTCTGGTTGTACCAGATCATTTGTTACAAGTGCCTGTTTTGATAGGTCAGACTTTTACAGAACAAGAACATGTAGTAGTTTTCAAAACTAATGACGATTTAAAGATTACCTCAAAATCTCCCGAATGGATAAGAACATAGGGCTTTATATTGCTGAAACGGTCACTTTAAACGGGTTCACTGAAGTGGATGTCTATTCTGAGCCTAAATATACAGGTGACTTGTTTGTTGAACCGAGTTTGTGTCAAAACCCTCAAAAGGAGTATGAATTGATACAATGTGTAATAAAATTAAACGATGGTTGTGGGAGAATAGTTTTGAAAGGATTAGCTAACGTTGGTTTTGAGCTCAATAAGGGTACTCTATTAGTCCGTGGGCTCCCTCTCAAAGAAATGCAATTTTGTCATGTTGGTAGGATTGAGAGCACTATGGATAACCACTCCGTTTCTTCTATTGATGAGCAAATGTTGGATCTTAATCAAGATATAGGACAAAATGAAAAACAACAATTACTTGACTTATTGAATGATTACAGAAAATGTTTTGCTTTTTCGATTAAAGAGCTAGGATGTGTCTCAAATTCTGAAATGGAAATTAAACTTGATGATAAAACACCTGTCGTTTACAGGCCTTATCGCTTACCTCACTCAGAAAGGGAGATTGTTCGGAACATGGTTCAAGAGTTAGAAGAAAGCGGCATTATTAGACCTTCATCCTCGGATTATGCGTCACCAATAATACTTGTTAAAAAAAAGACTGGCGATTATCGCCTTTGTATCGATTTTAGGGCCCTGAATAAAAAAAAAACCGGCCAAGTGCGAGTCGGACTCGCGCACTGAGGGTTCCGTACCACCACATAAACATAATTGTATTAGTTGAAATTTCAGTAAGTTAATGTGCTAGATTTTTTGAGTCCGACACGCGCTTGACCAAATTTTATTATTTGTTGTTATTTTTTAGCCTATGCCCTATAAACATACCAATTTTCAAGTTTGTAAGTGTTCCCGTTTTTAAATAGAACTAAAACAATTATAATCGCCTCAGCGACCATCCCACTTGACCCCTCTCTTATATGAATGTTCTTGAAACGGGAGCTCACCACAATTGGTTACCATTAGTTGTGAGAAAAGTTGTAATATTTAATGATTTCAGACTTTTCCCATTATTTGTACTGTGAGACCTAGCTTCTTGCCAAATTTCATAATTTTAGGTCAACGGGAAGTACCCTGTAGGTTTTTCATTTTTGAATAAATGTATAGAGATGAAATGAAATGAAATGAAATGGTTTTATTTGCTATAGATATGGTAACATGTAGATGAAGGGTACAATATGTAGAGTGCCATATATCTAGCCTATATTTTGGCATGCAAATTTCTTTAAAATTAATTATATTCAAAATAAGATTACAAATTCGTTAAATCTACCAGTCAAAAATATAATAATTAAGCGTGAAATAATCTCAATAATGTCATAAAAGTTGTAAATTGTCAAATATTATTATGTCATAAAAATTATAAAATAAGATTTTGAACATGTTCCAGGTATTCTCTAACCGAATAGAAGCATTTCGATATCAACCATTGTCTGAGCTGGGATTGAAATCCTCGTAACGGCAAGTTTTTTAGTTCCAGTGGTAAATGATTATAGACAAAAAATGAGGACATAAAATGCCATATCTTTTGATTGCGTCGTTGTAAAAAATTGAAATTTTCAGATCTTGTGTGGTTCATGGATATTAATATATGGTATTAATTTCAACCTGATACCTTTACCCGTTCGTGAGATAAAGGGTCTTGACAGACAGACAGACAGACAGACAGACAGACAGACGGACAACAAAGTGATCCTATAAGGGTTCCGTTTTTTTCTTTTGAGGTACGGAACCCTAAAAACGGTAAAAGAACATTACCCTTTACCCAGAATCGACGATCAATTGGATAACCTTTCGGGCTATAAGTATTTTACTTCTTTGGATCTGGTATCAGGGTATTATCAAATTCCAATGTCAGAGTCATCAAAACATTTAACAGCGTTCATAACCCCTGATGGGCATTATGAATTTAACCGAATGCCCTTTGGTTTAGTAAATGCTCCCGCTACGTTTCAGAAAACTATTAATAATATCCTCGGAAACGCCAAGTTCAAAGAAGCCTTTGCTTATATGGATGATGTCATAATTCCCTCAAAGTCCGTGGATGAAGGCATACAAAAATTACGAGACATATTAGAGCTCTTTGCTAAATCAGGTTTGACTTTGAAGTTGTCGAAATGCAGCTTTCTCATGAAATCGATTAATTATTTGGGGTTCGAAGTGAGTGAGAATGGGATAAGGCCTGGAAAGAAAAAAATTGAAGCTGTAGAGAAATTCCCAAGACCAACAGATCAACACAAGGTCAGACAGTTTTTGGGACTTGCCAGTTTTTTTCGTAGATTCGTGAAAGGTTTTTCAGCAATCGCCAAACCCCTCACCCAGTTACTTAAAAAGGACGTCAAGTGGCAATGGGGTGATGACGAAGAAAACTCTTTTATCGTTTTGAAGAAGGAACTGGTAAAACGCCCGATTCTTTCATTTTACAACCCAGAATTTGAGACTCAGTTACATACAGATGCCTCTAAGGCTGGCATTGCCGGAATACTAATGCAAAGACGAGATAAAACTTCACCATTCAATGCCGTGGCGTACTATAGTCGTCAAACATCTCCAGAAGAAGCTCGATTCTCGTCTTACGATTTAGAAACTTTGGCGGTGGTAACTTCTTTGCAGCGGTTTAGAGTATATCTTTTGGGCATTCACTTCACCATAGTAACTGATTGCAACTCTCTACGAGCAACCTTCGAAAAGAGAGACATGCTTCCTAGAGTGGCTCGGTGGTGGAGCATGATGCAGGAGTACGACTTTAATATTGTATACAAATCGGGGTGTACTGTGGCCCACGTAGACGCTCTCTCTAGAAACCCTGATCCCTCGGAAGACGACAGCTTCTTGGTCAGAATTATTAATACCGATACCGACTGGATAGCTACTGTACAACAAAATGATTCTGAATTACAGCGGATTGTCAATATCCTGAATGATGATGAGAGTAATCGAGTTATAGAAATCAAAAACAACTATGTTGTAAAAAGAGGCTTGTTGTATAGGAAGACTGACGACGGAGATAGATGGGTAGTACCTAAAGGAGTTAGGTGGCAGATATTAAAGGCTAACCATGATCAGATAGGACACTTTGGGTTTGAGAAAACTCTAGAAAAGATTAAAAGTTCTTATTGGTTCGCTAAGATGAGAAGATTCGTCAAAAAGTATGTGGAGTCCTGCTTGGAGTGTGCTCATTCCAAAATTCCCGCTGGCAAAAAGGCAGGTGAGTTACACCCAATCACCAAAATTGAATCTCCGTTCCATACGTTACATATAGACCATTTAGGCCCTTTCGTTCGCAGTAGGAAGCGGAATTGCTATTTGTTGTTGATAATAGACGCGTTCACCAAATTCATTATGTTGGTGCCAGTCAGAAGCACCAAAGCTGTTCATTCTGTGAAGGCTATGAAAAACTATTTTCATATATTCGGGGTACCAAAACGAGTGATTTCCGATAGAGGAACATCTTTCACCTCGAAACGTTTTCAAAATTACCTACACTCACTTGGTGTTAAACATATTATGAACGCTGTGGCGACGCCACGAGCTAACGGTCAAATTGAGCGTTACAATCGAACAGTTTTGGCCGCTCTGACTGCTTCCAATCATGGAAAACCAGAGAACTTATGGGACGAAAGTGTGTCTGAAATACAGTGGGGATTAAACAATACCTTAAACAAAGGCACGGGTAAAAGCCCAGCTCAAGCCTTGTTTGGGTTTAACCTTGTGGGCACAAGTGACTCCACCCTTCAATTAGCTGTTAGTGATGCTGTAGCAAACCCAAATAGTGATTTAGAAACCACTCGAAGCGAAGTTTCCGAACACGTGAGACAAGATCAACAGAAACAGAAAGAAAGATTTGACAAATGTAGGAAAAAGGTTAACTTTAAAGTTGGTGAATTGATTAGAGTAGAGAGAGAAGTCCCTTCCACAGGCAGTAGTAGGAAATTGATACCAAAACTAAGAGGTCCTTATCGCATAGCTGAAGTACTCGAAAATGATAGGTATGTTTAGTTTAGTTTAGTTTATTTATTTTCATATTGTAAAATTATACAAATTCCATTATGTCAAATTATATGCCTTCACAATATGATCGTCAGTCTGTATATAAAAATAATAAAATGAAATGATAAACAATATAAAATTCAATGTCAAAATAGTAATCACATTGAGTAATAATTAGTTAAAATGTCAAATAGTACTACTTAATGTATAAAAATATGATACTCTTTCACAGAGTATAATGCTTTATTCAATAAAAAGTTCTTCAGCCGACTCCTGAACGTTTCGTCAGAAGATTCATTTCTTATATCAGCGGGCAGTTTCTCATAGTATGTGGGTCCAATAACGCGAGGATTTTTCACGAGCAGCGCGGTGCGCCTTTGCACATTTTGGAGGCATCCGGTTCGACGAAGATGCTTACCCGGTACCTCCACTCGCTCGAAACTCGACAGATTCCTACGGATGAACATGAGGACCTCAAACAGGTAATGAGAATAGTGCGTCATTATCTGGTGTTCGACAAATAACGCCTTACACGAGTGCCTGGGCTTTATACCAATCATCGTTCGTAGTGCTCGCTTCTGTATTCTCATTACCCTGTTTGCATCAGTCGAGTTTCCCCATAGTAACGTGCCGTACGACATCAGTGAGTGGAAGTACGCATAGTACGTCTGTTTTAGCGCATCGGAGGATATAAGTGGCTTTAATTTACGTAAAGCGAACACCGCACTGCTTAGTTTATCGCACAGCTTATCAACATGCACTTTCCAGTCTAAATTTGGGTCCAATGAGAAACCCAGAAACTTGCAATCGTCAGTAAGTGGCATTGGAGTTAGTCCGATTGTGGGTCTCGTAATACACCGACCAGAAAAGAGCATAATATTTGACTTCGAAAGGTTTAATATTAGACCGTTTGTGGTGAACCAGCAGCGAAGCCTATCACACGTTGTGCCGAGTTTGTCACTGAGCTGATCGTAGGTTGGCGCACTCACTACTACCGTTGTGTCATCAGCAAACAAAACCATCAAACCGTCACTTAAGATCGATGGAAGGTCATTTATAAATGCTAGAAAAAGAGTATTTCCTAGCGCCGAACCTTGAGGAATACCTACTGTCACACTGCCAGCCTTGGACCTCTGCCTTTTCCCGTTTAGTGTGACTTGCACGGTTTGTTGTCTGTTTTCTAGGTAAGATTTTATCAACCTGAGAGCATTATTTTTAAGTCCATAGCTCATTAGTTTATTTAATAACAGGTCATGATTTATGACATCAAAAGCTTTTGACAAGTCGCAGAATATCCCTGCGACTTTGTGCTTGTCATCGATGGCGGTTGTGATGCAATCATAAATTTTGTAAGCAGCTGTGGTAGTTGACATGTGCCGGCGGTACGCATATTGTTTGTCAGTTAGTAAGTTATTTGTCTCAAAATGTAGCATAAGATGCTTAGATAAAATTGATTCAATGATTTTTGAGATGTTTGGTACAATTGATATGGGCCGGTAGTTGTCAACTGTTGACCTTTCACCTTTTCCTTTGTACACGGGACATACTCTTGTGCTCTTTAGCACTTCGGGGTACACGCCCTCCGAAAACATTATGTTTATCAGGACGACGAGTAGCTCCGACAGTACTGGCCAGATACACAAGAGTATGTTTACTGAAATATCGTATATATCGAGTGTGTTTCGGGTCGTCATTAAAGTTTTCAGAACCCGGTCCAGATCAGCACGAGAGACAGTTGGCAAGGAAAAAGTCGGCACATCTGTATGGCATAAATAATTATTAAGATATTGCAGTGACCTTTGTTCATCTACCTGTATTGTATAATTAGATGCCATGCCCAAAAACCGAGCATTTAGGTGGTCAGGTACTTCTTTGTTGGGAATTTGTTGTGAGTTCATATCTTTAAGGGATATGTCTTTAGGTGCCGGTTTAGTTGAAACTTCTTCGTTTACTATTCGCCAAATCTCTTTTGATGGGTTTCTGTTGTTTTTTAACCTACTTTCTACGTGAAATTGTCTGGCTTTCATAGTTTTGGATTTAATTAATTCGGAATAGTATTTAATACAGTCAGAGACAATTTTTTCATCAGGATACTGGCGACGAAATTGAGTAAGGTCATTAAAATTCTTGAGAAGTCCATCTATTTCATCAGTCATCCAGGGAACATTTGATTTTTTTCGCAATTTTAATTTTCTTATTGGAAAGTGAATGTCAATATAATATGTCAATATTTTAAATAATTTGCAAAACTTATCATTGATGTCAATAGAAAGATTATTTATAAATTCCCAATCATAATTTTCAAAGTCAATAAAAAATAGATTAATTGCATCTTCTTTAAATAACCTCCGTTCAATAAATGTATTTGGTAGTTCGCAGTGCGAACTACCAAATACATTGTGGAAGATACTCCGCTGTCTCGCAAAGGTAATAGAAAATTTAGCGGTATATTTTCAGTAGACAAAATCCATCCATGGTTAGTATATAGCAGAAACGATGAAGATTCAGATAGCTCCGATAGTAACGGGAGTGAGTAAACTACGGGTACACTTTTGATTGCGTTATTCGCGAGTCTTGCTTGTAATTGTAGAAGTTTCAATTTAACCAAATGAATAAATCTGATTGTTGTTGATATGAATTTATTCTTAATATTGTGTACATATTATAATGATTGAAGTCTAAGTTAAGAGTTATAAAGAGAATCATAGATATTGTTGAAATAATTGTTCATAGAGACTGTTGTGGATATACAGAGGCCACAGTGGTCATAGTAATAATGAGATTGTTGTGAATATGTAGAGATCACAATGATCATAATTATTTGGAAATTGTTGTGGATATATAGAGGCCACAATTATTTTCCTAATAAGAATTATTGTAGATGTATAGAGGCTACAATAATCGTAGAAAAAGGAAATTGTTGTGGATATGTAGAGGCCACAGCGAATTCTTTTTAAGTTCTAAAAAGTAATTGATGTTGATGGATTTTTTTTTTATTTTTTGTACAATCAACAGAACGTCTGTAATCTCTCTAGACTTTATACCATGTTAAAAGAGTCACGGGTGTTTCTGCTGGTGTGCAGTTAATTGAACTTATCTTTACATGGCGTAAGATTACCATTAGTGTTATTTCCCGGGACGGGAAACAAATCAGGAAAGGCCGACTGTTATAGTATGTGCAATTTATTGTTTAATATTTTATTTGTATCAATTATTTCTATATCATTAACATAAATTAAGAGTAAGTCAATTGACACGCGCACCTTTATCCTGCTCGCTTATTGGCGGAAGCTATTCCACCACTACCCTCGACTAACTTCAGACTAGTACTTACCAGTATAGGGGGGAGGTTGTTTTGAGAAGGTGATATAAACGGCAGAGAGGTGCGCGCGGCCCCATTCGGATTATAGATTTCAAAGTGTGAAGTGATATTACGATTTATAAAAGTGAAATAAAAGTTAAGGTGGAACTCTTGTTTGATTCCTCGACGTCCTGTTACAATACTATGTGTATGGCATTACAAATTTAAGTTTGCGGTTGATAGTTTTTCCTTGAGTATTGCGAGAAAGTAAGTGCAGTGCTGCTGTACCATTTATTTTTGTCTGCCTTTGTGGCTCCTGTTTAAAATACTTTTGAAGATGTAGAAAATCGAAGAGGCAGACATGCAGGGCTCGGCATTATCACGAGACGAAGTAGTGAATTTTTGCATTTTGAAGCGCTGTAACTTTACGACGCAGGGCTATAATGGTGGCAGACCATTTTTCTGGGGTTTTATACATTGTATGCCAGGTGTATGTTTCATTGTCAAATTTCAAAATAGTTAAAACTTAATTCCTCAAAAACGCAGGGGTGTGGATGTCCGCCAATATTTTTTGTATCTTCTAGAGGATTCTCCTTATCATCAGTCAAAGAGGCAGACATGAGCAAATCATATAGAAATTTGTCCTTCATCACCCTTACTATTAGTTTATAGTTATTATTTAGGCACCGTCATGCCAGTGGCCATAAAAAAATGTAAATGTGACATTTTACATTACTAACTACTACTAACTTAGTTAAAGACTAATAAACTTTTATTTAAACGGGTTGCCAAAAGCTCTCAAGAGGCACGTTCTCAGGGGTCACAGAAGACCAGCGCAACGGCAGCGCAAGGTGCTGTAGCATAAGCTTAGTGGCTACCTTATTTAGTTGGTGTAACTAAAGTAAAAATTTTTTTCTTTTATTCCGACTTGATAGACAAAAATAATCACAGCTGTTCAGTCAATTTGCACTAAATATTTGTAAATGATAGACAAGAACCTTCCTCACGAAATACTCTACTACTACTCTAGTCAAAGCCGTATTTTGATAAACGAAACGGCGAAACCGTAACCGCTTCTGACGTGGATAGCTGCGGTCAACCGCACGTCGGTAGAAACTTTTTCAAGTCTATTACCACGCCATAAAGTCCAAAAGTGTTGCTACTGATGTGCTGTTGACTGTACGTCTATTCTTTCGTTTGAGGGGTCATTTCGTGCCAAGAGGCCCACTGGCGGCAATTGGTATACACGGCCGCTCATCAGTAGAAACACTTTTGGACCTTATGGCGTGGTAATAGAGTTGAAAAAGTTTCTACCGACAAGCGGTTGACCGTACTACAATCGAGCTTTGGATGAGTCAGAGGGTAAGGGGAAGGGGGTAAGGGTTGTGTGTGAGGAGAGGGAGTGTGTGAGGGTAAACGGGGGAGGGAGGGAGGGGGGGTGAGTTGGATATGGGTGAGAGCTTGACTTCCTTCTGAGTACCTATCTACATAGACGTATTCATGTAAAACTTATGCCTTATCAAGGATACAGCCAACCAGGCATTTTATTTATTATTTTGGTTCATGCAATCTCAGAGCGTGCAGTAGATTCTGAGAATAGCTATCACAGACAGACTGGCTACAGTAAAACGCGTCGGGGGACTTTAATTTACAATATGTAGGTACATGTATAGATAAATAACGCTCAGGCACAGAACGAACACTTATGTTCATTACAAATTAATAAGCGTCGAACCTGCGCGGGCGATTCATGGCGCAGAAGACTATCTAACCTCCTCCACAGTAAAGAGATGATCTCTTTACTGTGCCTCCTCCAAGTATCTAAACCTCTAAAAAACGGTCAAGTGCGAGTCGGACTCGCGCGCCGAGCGTTCCGAAGTTCCGACATACCTTTAATATTTTAAGAAGCGGCTTAGCTCAGAGATCATTTAATACTAAAAAGCTGAAATTTTGTATGGATATATACATTTTATCTACGCCGACAGTGGTAGGTAGAATACAATCTTGACAAAGATTGTATTCTAAATCTTAAAGAAGAATTTAGGGTACCTCCCCAAATAAAGAGGGGGTGAATTTTTTTTTCTTGTCAACCCCATAGTGTAGGGTGTCGTTGGATAGGTCTTTTAAAAATAATGTGAGTCTGCTAAAAACATTTTTCGATTTAGAGATCCGTTTGAGAAATATTTAGCTTGAAAGCGCATTTTTTGTTGAAGTCGAGTGTTCCCCCCCTGCCCGCTTAACGGTTGTTATTGAAAATGTAAAAAAAAATCACAGTAGCAGTATGTATGATGAAATTAAAAAGAAAGCCATCACAGCTTATTAGGCTTCACAGGTTAATGAGCTATAGCCGAAAAACTGGAAATCTTAAAAATAGCAATCAGGCGCCAGGACCTCGCTGAGCATTAGGAGGTAAAACGTTAATGTTATGAACGTTATTAAATACTTAATCAAAACCTGTTTTGCGATAAAAATTCGTAATTAAACTATGGAACCCTATACTGCGCGTGGTCCGACGCGCACTTGGCCGGTTTAAAAATTTCGAAATCGGCTAAAAGAACTACAGCCTCGAGGCTGTTAGATAAAGTATGTAATGTGAATTATTATGCAATCTACTACGTTTATTCTCAGGGTCAACTCCGGCGTTGCGTTTATCACACCATCAGGTCACCAAGTGCAGCTGTGGGTCAAATTAATTCTAAATCGGCGACGACCAATTTATCTTGCAACCATTTTAATTCACCTGATTCACTTTATAAATATTTACGTTTGTCAAGCGCTAGTAATAATACAGAACGTTCATACATTATTTATTAAACTTAGTTTAATTTTCAAGCGGCGATCAACCGGAAAACGTAGAAATTTTTAAGGAAGCATATGTCTAGCAGTAAACACATCTGTTCACGTCTGTTCGAGCGGCTGGTGAAATTTGGTGGCACAACTGACGAGCTAGAACGTCAAGATCATGAATGAGGATACGAGGATACTATAAAAGAGGAGCGGTTGGCGCAAGAAGAAGTTCAGAAGTAAAAACCGGCCAAGTGCGTGTCGGGCCACGCGCAATATAGGGTGCCGTAGTTATTTTACGATTTTTTTTTATCGCAAAGCGGGGTTTGAGTAAGTATTTCATAACGTTTATAACAAAACTTTTTACCTCCTAATGCATAGAGGTCCTAGCGCCTAATTTCTATTGCTGTTTTTATTATTTTTATTTTTACAGTTATAGCTCATTAATTAGTGATAGTTTTTCTTTTAATTTCATCATATATGCTATTACTGTAAATTTTTTCACATTTCCCATAATAACGGTTTAGCCGGCAGGGGTGGGGGGGGGGGACACTCGACTCCAACAAAAAATTGCGCTTTCAAGCTTAATATTTTGCAAACGGATCCCTAAATCGAAATATGATCTTTGCAAACTTATATTAATTTTAAAACACTTTGCCGTGCTTCCGAAGGCACTTTAAGCCCAGACACTGATAGTATATAAGTCAAAATCGAGGTTATTCAGAGGATGATAAACTTTGTATTGTTATTGCTTGATGAAACTCCAATGTAAAACACCATTTTCACACTAGTTTCACAATTTATTTAGTAAAATTTATACAGAGTGCGACCGGTTTCGACTTAACACCGCCAGGCACTGTCAAAGCAAGAAACATATATATACTCTCTAAGTTGTCATCCGCCTGGGCCCCGGTGTCGTCTGCCTGACGCGACGCGCTGCGGTCGGGTTATGTCAAATGCCGCGGTTCATGTACTCTTGCGGGCTCTCGCACCTGATCACTTTTTTTCCCCTATTAGGAAAGCGATTACGTAATTCAAGCGCAACCAGGGATCGGGTGTGAGAAATGGAAAGTAGCCGCCATTTTGACCTTTTCGTTACTGGATCGATTCCTTTTAAAATCAACACCTGGGGTCTATTCGGTCTCTAATAACGGATAAATAAAACTGGATAATCTGACCGCCATTCTTACCTTTTTACTTACGGGACCAATTGCTTTCAAAATGAATATGTGTTTGCTGTCTAGTCATTTTAACAAATAGGCTGTGTTTTCTTACCGGTTTAAGCCGCGATTACACCTGTTTGAATATGACGACTGAATAAGAAATCTACCTAGGAGGCTACGTAGAAAAAGACGTTTGTGAATTCAGAGTTCTAGCTAGAAAGCTAAGTAGAAAAAGTGCCTACTAATACAGTTGCTGAATAGTGATGTTCCGATAGCGATAGTTTCGCTGTCGGTAGTTGATCTTGAAATACAGTAACTCTGTTCAATAGCCTTATTGAAAATAATTATTGTACAATAAAATACTATCGATTGTTAAAAATAAGCTGATACAACCTCAAGACAAATACAACCGATACTTAAAAGAAGAAAAAATTACAAACAAACTTATTTGCGGTCTTAAAGATGGGCTTTATTGCTTTTAAAAATACTACAGGAATATCGAATCCCTCGACGCGAGAGTCGGCCTCGCACTTGACCGTTTTTTTTAATATAAGTATATTTTTTGTTCGATAAGTTGAATTAATCATTCGCACTTGGACATCACTAAACTTGCTAAGTCCCTTCAAGTAAAGGAGTTAGAAGGTTTAGGGATGTGAAAATTTTGCGAATGATTAATTCGAATCGAACAACTTGTCCATGAAAAATAAAAATAAAGCATAATCTTGGTTAAATAATAAGTACTAATAATAAACTTAAAAAAATTCACTTTAAAAAATTTGTATACGACTGTTCGGTTGAGTTAAGGAGTGATCACAGCTAGCTGAATTCAAAGACTAATTCGGCATACATTGCTCGTTTGGTATGTTTAAGCTTTTTTAAGTTTAAGTTTAATAAGCTATTAAATAACAACAAATAATAAAATTTGGTCAAGCGCAGTCTGACTCAAAAAATCTAGCACATTAACTTACTGAAATTTCAACTAATACAATTATGATTATGTGGTGGTACGGAAGCCTCGGTGCGCGAGTCCGACTCGCACTTGGCCGGTTTTTTTTGTAGTAATTCTAGTGTTTTTCTATACAACATAAATTAGCCCTTACTAATATTTTCCGTACGTTAAGGTGTTCTATTCGTATTGGCCCTTCACTAAAGTTCCTTACTGCGTTGCTTACTATGCGGCTTACTCAGTTAGTGACTTACTTAGTTCCATCTTTCTACCTTCCTTTCCTACGTAGGAGACTAACTGACTTAGTGTGTGAATTCAGTCAGGTGTGATCGGTCCTTTACGGGTCCTTATTAACTACATGTTGTCTATCTATAGACACGCGACTGCGACAAGTGAGCCGCGCCAGATAATCTGCCTTACGTTGCGTTTTTCATAGAAACAAGACCGCAGGGCAGCAACCGTGCGCGAATGCTCTTCACGCTTAGATGGATTGGATTCGGTCCTTGATTATTTTAAAGAATTACGTATAAGAACGTGATTGAATATAATAGTACCTAGGTTAGCCTATAAGATAAAAACTGTATGGTTTGAACGCAACGCCTACAAACTGCTTTGCAGTTTGGCGATGTTTAGATAAGGCAAATTTGTGATATGTAAATAAGTTAAATAAAAAAAAATTATTGCAGATGTAAGCTTGCAATAAGATAAAAAGAATACAAATTGAACTGAAATTAAATTAAATTTGAATTGATCCTAGTGTTTGTATCTTTAAGACAAAAATTAAAGGTCTTGAGATCTTTATTTCGGTTGAAATTTTGTTAAACCTTAAACCGCTTGGCTGGCCCTAGACTATACCTATGTACGTTCGGATGTATTGCAAAATCAAAGGTCGTGCTGCCGCTCGCGCGGTCCCGTGACCCTACCAAAAGCACGAAAAGTATCAAGAAGTTTCTAGTCCAATTACCCCAGTGTTGCTAACTTTAAATTTACACTTCCTTATTATTCATCAGTTTTTAAACAGTACCTGACGATGTTAAGTCGAATCCGGTCGCACTCTGTATAAATTTTACTAAATAAGGTGTTTAATTACATAAATAAATAAAAAAGGGAACAAGGCGTGATGTTATGTATGTATGTATAAATAAAAAAATGTTATTCAGAGGCTTCAGAACTCTGACAGCCAGGTTGGCAACTAACTATAGGATTGGCATAGGCTAATCTAGGATTGAGATTGGCTTTACTTTTGGCTTGTAGAAAACAATACCCTCCTCAAATCGCCTAGATAATGTGGACGAGTGGACGGAAATAATGATGATGGTGAGTAACATAGATGAGGTCGACGATAAAACGAGCTCACCCAGAAGAAGCCTATTTACAAGCGATTTGACTTGAAAAGAAAATAAGTTATATAAATTCGTAGTAGGTAGAATTTTTGGACTTTATTTGTTCATGATAGTTTATACAGTTCTCTGACGTGAGTAAATAAACGTCAGAACTATCAGCACAAGTGGACAAATTTAAACCATTTAAACCATTTATTAATTAATCCAGCTGTTCACACATTTACAGTTCGGGTAGTATTGAGAAGCCACAAGAATACACATTTTAAATAGGATTATTTTAACTCAAATTTGTTCTGAAGGTTGACCTTCATCTACCTGAAAGCTATATTGCGCATTTTACTTACACCTTACACGTCCAAAAAGTTAACACGAGACTAATTGACGCTATAAGGTGTGTTTTTGGCATAATTAAATCCACGCCGTCCCGCTGGCTGCCTCTGCTGAGTCACAATACCCCCATACCCCACTTACGGAGATATCACGCACTCGTGAGGAAAGTCAAAAAGATAGATAGCACAGTCCGTCCCGATTTGCCTGCCTACCGGGAGTTTACAGAACCACCATCGCAGCAACTAAAATCACGCCGACCAACGAGCGCAACTGCGCAGAAATTGGGACCGATGGTTTTCAGGTGGAGGAATCAGTTATTGGAGGCGACTGCCGGTCATCACATCGTTCCCCCAAATCATATTCAGAAACCAGAAAGTTTCTCACTACAGAGGAAGTACTGGTGTCGTGTAAATGTGTGAAAAGCTGGATTAAGCAGAAATGGGGATAGAGAGAGAGCTCGTAAGCGAGCCTAGGTAAGCGATTGTGGCCTAGATTCAGATAATTTTATTCAATGTAGATTCTTTACAGAATACTTATTGAATGTCATGCAGAATACAATGCAAATAGAGCGAGTCTATGCCGTTTCGGATCGTGCTAGCTAGAAGAACAAACCGTACACCATATTATCGTAGAGCGCTGTCATAAACGACGATTTCGGTGCGTAGCCTTGATGCTTAGGTGTGAGATTGTGCTCAAGGGGCATCTTGAGGTCTTGCATTAATTAATGAACAGAAATTGAGTAGCTGTCATCGGAGCAATTATCACTTGAGTGTTAAAAACACACTCACTAATTTATAAATGAAACTTAACTCAAAATTGTTGATACTGTCAAATAGTGACTTGAGTATTATTTTGTTCAGGCTGTATATTCTATGCCTGCCTGAAAGTGAACTTCGCAAAAAAATTATTTTATGTGCCGCGAATAAAAAAATATAAAGAAAATAATTGAAAACTCTTATGCTTTCTGTTATGTGGGTTGATTTTCATTAAAACAAATAATAACACAAACTGTCAGTCTCCAATGTCTCCATTATTTATTTATTACGAAAGAAGCAACATTATAAGAAGCAAACACAAAACGCAGACATAAATTCTTTTTGTTCTTTTGACGTTTGTGTCAAAGACGGACACTTGAGATTGGTATTTGGATAGTAGTTTATTAATTAGCAAGATCTTGAGATGCTAATTGCATCTTGATAATTAAGTCAGCTGACATGGTCTTGGGGAAGATTTTGAGAGGGATTTATCAATACGATATAGGCCTTAATTTCCTACAATTAATTACATGGATATCGCCATACGATTGAATAGTAGTTTTATGTTCGTTGTTGTGAATTCTTTACTGTGAATTAAAATAATTATTATAAAGTATCAAAATTCAACATAAACATTTCTCACTTAAATATCATCTCTTGTCAACAGGAATTATGCAAAACAAACATGAAACAGATTGTCATCGACCGATGAATCAGTCATATATGAATTTGTGTTTGTGTTTCAAAACAAAGCCGGAGCGCATTCTTCAACTTGCCAATTCGCTAGTTTCCGACCTAATAGTCAAAATATCATCGTAGTGCATCCTGACTCCTACGTTTAGATTTAATGTCTATGTGAGACAGTGAAATAAGCGACAAAACTTTATTATTCTAGGAAGATTTTGTATAAATTTCGTAAATATATGGGCAAAAATTACCTTATAGCGGTATGCATTCTTAGGCCGGTATTTCACTGGGACACCATGGTGGCGCGACTGGTTGCGCTACTGGTGTCCGTAACTAGACACCAGAGTCGCTACACCCTGCGGCCACAGTATTAAGGGCTATATTTCACTGGGAGTGGTAGCGCGACCAGCAGCCGAGCTGGTTGCGCCGCCAAATGCGCTCGGCTGCTGGTCGCGCTACCACTCCCAGTGAAATATAGCCCTTAATACTGTGGCCGCAGGGTGTAGCGACTCTGGTGTCTTTACTGGTGTCTTGTTACGGACACCAGTGGCGCAACCAGTCGCGCTACCAGTGTCCCAGTGAAATACCGGCCTTAAACTTATGAGAGCGAGTTAAAAGGATGCCTGCCGGACACTAGATGGCAGTTGTAGGTGGTAGGGCTTTTGTGCATAGTCCGTCTGGGGAAGTACCACTCCTTGCCTATTTCTGCCGTGAGGCAGTAGTGTTTGCATTGCTGTGTTTCGGTTTGAAGGGTAAGGGATCCAGTGAAATTACATAACATCTTAGTTTTCAGGGTGGGCAACGCGCTTTGCTGTCTTATTACCGTCAAATTATGTCACTAATAAGACAGTGGGTGGTATGGGCGGTGGATACCACTTACCATCAGGTGGCCCACCTGCTCGTTTGCTCACTTGTAACATAAAAAAGAAATAAAGTTAGCAGTAGTGGCTACACCATCATACTCCAGACTGATTTACCTGTTTCTTTATGCAGTTAACAATGACCGAACGGTAACCAATTTTTCCTTGCTGGCACTATGGCGATCAATAAGTAATAAGAAAGATCCAGAAAACAAACAGTTATTGATAAATTAATAAGCACTTTTCTACGTAGCTGGAAAGTCTATTCATCAAATAAAAATTCAAAACTACACCAAATATATAAATAGTATTGCAACAACTCAAGATAAGTCACTTAACATTTTTTTTTGAAATTTTCAATTTATTTATCCCACAAATACGACATAACAAACCAAACTAATACCAGGTACTTAAACGCAGGTTCTACGTGTTGAAGAGACAGGTGTTTCTCTGAAAGCAGGTTTAGAGCACAGACTCATATCTCGCGCACCGAGAGTGCCGTAACACATTAGGACTGACAATCCCCATACTAAAAAACGTAACCCGGAAAAAGATAAAACTCATTGAAACTAGATGGCGCTTTCGAATAACCTGAAAAGTAATAAATAATAATGGTCTACTGGGTATTCTGCTAAAAAAAAACATTAAATTTTCAACATAGTTTTAATATAAAGAAACGCATACAATGAAAATAGGTATGGTTTTTTAGCAGAATACTGGACAAATCTATATATAGGTTGGCGCCATCTAGTTTTACACTTTTCCGAGTTACGATTTCTATATGGGGATGGTCTTATTATTAGGCCATGGTACTCCTATTAGTCTATGTTAGTCCTAAGGTAAAAAGACCGTCGAGTTATGGGCGCGCAGTCACGCAGATGTGTATGAAATACGCGCGAGTCCACCTTACATTTGACCAGTTTTTATTATTTGTTGTTATTCTATAGCTTATGCACTATAAACATGCCAATTTTTAACAAAAAATAAAGCAAATTTTTAATTATTTTTATTATTTGTTATTATAGGGCAATAGCCTACCTACCTATTACGGTTCATGAGATACAGCCCGCTGACAGACAGAGAGACATCGGAGGCATATCAATAGAGGCCCGTTTTCACCCTTTGGGTACGGAACCCTAAAAACTAGAGTTGCTACGTATAGTTAGTACGTAGAACTGAAAAGTTAGTAATTAAATTACTATGAAAACAAGTATTTCTTTGTCACAAGAGCGTAACTACAGCAAACGAAAATATATTAGCATTAGAAACAGAAACATAAGCTAGACCTAATTTTAACTCATGCCGTGTCTTCCGTTTTGTGCTCCTTGCATAAGTTGCCTAATAACTACTATTCTTTTCTTTATTTTATTTCTCATTATAGCGAAACCTAACATTTAAGTTAATTGACCATATTAAGAAGAAGTAAAATCACGGGGAATTTAGCCTTATAATGAATTTTTTTTGCTTCCAAGCGGATACCCTTACAAATATCACCATCTTAGTTCTCGGGGTGGGCAACGTGCTTTGCTATCTTATTAGGGTAAAGTGTGCCAATAATAAGACAGCGGGCTGTATGGGCGGTGGTAACCACTTTCCATAAGGTGGCCCACCTGTTACATAAAAAACCGGTCAAGTGCGAGTCGGACTCGCGCGCCGCCCTCACTCATTTAAATATGAATTGAATCTAAACTATAATAGGATTACCCTGCATATTTCGAAGCAGAACATAAAAGAAGTAAGTATGACAAAAGATTACTGAAGATAATCCATAGATATTTAATAGACGGTGTTACTTTTGTAAGAAATAGATCACAGTCATGTATTGATAACATTTTGACTAACTTATCGGACAATGCAATACTCGACACTTTGATTGATCACAATGGACTAGCAGACGGTCATGCGGCTGTATCTACGAGTGTTGAAGTCGAAGATTTGCATTTAGAAAAGTGGAGAGAGAAAGTAGTGTACATAGAACGTAGAGTTTTCAATAAGGTTAATAGGGATACATTTAAACAGCACATCAAACATATAAATTGGTGTAATTTAGGCGTAAACGGATTTCTGAAATGTTTTGTAGAGCAATTTAGGTATATTTTTAAGAAAAAGAAGAAAAAAGTAAAACAAAACAGAATAGGAAAATTAAATTGGTTGACAAAGGGAATTAAGGTAGCGAGTTTGATGAAAAGGGTTTTGTGTAATCTTGATAACACTCACAATGACCCCAGTTTATTTGATTATAAAACTAAATACATAAAGATATATAGAAAAGTTCTTATAAAGGCTAGATCCATTGCTGTACAGCATGAAATCCGCAAAGAGAAGTACATGTCAAGGGGTATTTGGAAGATAGTAAACAGGTGTGGTCCTAAAGCAACGACCAACAAAAAAGAGCAGATATTCCTTAAAATAGATAATAAAGTAATTGACGATCCTATAGAGTTATCAGAAATATTTGCTGTAGAGTTTAATAAAGGCCAACTAAATTCTGATGTGAATTTTGATTTAGCTCAACGCTTTCTAAGAGAGTACAATGTTAGAGTAGCCATAGAATTAGATTTCTGGCCTACTACAGCTCGAGAGATAATTAAAATTGTTAAAGAGTTCGAGGATAAAAAGTCTTCAGGTTATGACGATATCCCTATCTCAATCTTAAAAGAGAACATTGATAATCTAGCTAATCCTCTTGCTAATTTATTTAATAGTTGTGTTAGCCAAGGGCTGTTTCCCGATCAACTTAAAATAGCCAAAATTATACCGGTGTTTAAGAAAAATTCTAAATTGGACGCAAAGAACTACAGGCCCATATCTTTATTGCCGGTATTATCGAAAATTTTTGAAAAGATAATTAAAAAACGTTTATTAACACACTTGAGTAAACATAGAGTTCTACACACAAGACAATTTGGCTATAAAAGTGGTGTGGGTACGTCCGATGCGATCGATATGTTTTTGGAAGACATAGTGACTAAGATGAATGAGAAGAATAAGGTAGTTGGCCTATTTCTTGATCTAAGCTCTGCCTTTGCAATGGTCGATCACTCACTATTGCTATTTAAGTTGGAGTATTATGGTATTAGAGGCAAGATACTCCACTTAATCGAATCTTATTTGTGTAACCGTAGGCAGTTTGTAGAAGTTAGACAGGTGGGAGCAGATGGATCGGAAAAAATAGGTACTTCTAAACTTTTTGACATGCGTAGAGGCGTTCCTCAAGGATCAATATTAGGACCAATATTTTTTATAATTTTTATAAATGACATTTTATCTTATATGAGTAAAGTGGTACCAGAAGCAAACTTAGTCATATTTGCTGATGATACAAATGCTGTACTTTCTAAACCTACCACAGAAGAACTTGAGAAAATAGCCAATGAAACTTTAGTAGCCTTTCATGTATGGTTTACAGCAAATAAACTACAGGTAAATGAAAAAAAGACGAGCGCTATTCTCTTTAAATCGACAGTTAATAAAAAAACAACCTTGAACTTGAAGATGTGTAATCAAAAAATTGAGTTAGTCCCAACAGTTAAGTTTTTAGGAATACAAATTGATGCTCTCCTAAACTGGAAAACCGAATTAAATACGATCGAAAGCTCAATTAGCTCTGCCTGTTTTGCTCTTAGGACTTTACGAGACGTTCTTGGTATTGACCAGCTTAGAGCTGTATATTTCGCTTTAGTAGAGTCAAGGTTAAGGTACAGTATAAAACATTGGGGTAACGGGTATAAGTATAATGTCACTAAGGCTTTCACAATTCAAAAAAGGGCAATACGCACTATAGCCAGAATCCCTCCGTGGGAATCTTGTAAGGAATATTTTAAGAAATATAAAATTCTGACTGTGCCCGGTCTCTATGTAATGGTACTTTTAGTTGATATAGTTAAAAATAGGCACAAGTTTGAAACTGATTGTGATATGCAAATAAGACTTAAAACTAGAAGGTTAGATCTAATTAATGTCATTAAACCAAACCTAAATATTGTCAAGAATAGTCCTTTGTACCAAGCTGTAAATATATTTAACAAGTTACCAACTGATTTAAAGAACATTGATAATTTGATTAATTTTAAGAGACATTTGAAAAAATTTTTATTAGAAAAAGTTTTATATAGTGTTAACGACCTGTAAGTAGTGAATCTTGTACTTGACCTGTGATATTAATTTACTGACATCAAAATTATTATTATCTTTTTTTTTTATTTTTTTTATTTTTTTTATTTTTTTTTTAATTTTTAATTTTGGACTTAATTTGTGTAGAGAATAGATTTGACATGATTTAATTTTTTGGGATATTTTATATTGTAGAGCATTTAATTTTATTTTTTAGGGATTTTGTTTTTAATTTTTCATTCGATACTTCATTTCTATTTTTGTGATATTATTTAAATTTTTAGTTTTATTCTATTTACTAATTTTATTGTAATTCGCACACAGTTATGTACTGTTTTATGAATAAAGATGATGATGATGAATAAAAGTGAAGAATGATGACCAAAATCAAGAAGATACGGGATATTTGTATCTAAGCTAGTTTGGACCAAATATTTATGATTTAAGATCTTAAGGGAAAACTAAATCATCGAGTATTCAAAACCAAGAAAGCTGGGAGAATTTAGCGTAAACAACACTAGCTAAAACTCGATGTTCATTTAAAAGAGCACTCAAAAGAAGTATAAAAACCGGTCAAGTGCGAGTCGGACTCGCGCGCCGAGGGTTCCGATATACCTATAGTATTTTTGGAAGCAATAAAGTCCATTTTCAGGACCGCAAAACTAAATTTGTTTGTAAAGGTTTTTTGCAGATTTCTGAAAAACTGTGCAACTTAGAAAGATCGTTTTATTTTTGCTGTAAAGTTTATATAAACTTCTGTCAACTGTAATTAATTCAGATTTTTCCTTACTCAAACTTCGGAGATAAGGGGGGGGGAATGGTATTTTTCTTGACATTTTTCATCATAACTTTAAAACTAAGAAATTTAAAAAAATACAAATATATATTTTAAAATGTAGAAGTAAAGCCCTTTCATATGATACCCCACTCGACCTAGTAGCGACAATTTGAAATTTGGCCCCCCCTATTTTGGCCCCCTTTATATTAATAATCATACTTTTTTCAAAATTTTTTCTTGTGCAATTAAGTTGGGCAACTATATTCTAAAACTATTCCAAATTTCAGGTTGATAGCATAAGTGGTTGCTGAGATATAGAGGTGTGACAGACAGACAGACAGACAGAGCGGCACCATAAGGGTTCCTTTTTTTTACCATTTTGGTATCGGAACCCTAAAAAGGTACAAAGTCCAATGTGTCAAACTTGACGAGCTCTTGCCTGTATTCAGAGACTTTGCTTAGTTTGGGATCATAATGACCTCGGGTAAATGTTATAGAAAGCCAATGAAATGCCAGCGCGGCGGGCCGGTTCGTCTTGACGATTTGAGACCTATTAGGCTGCATCGTGTAAGCCGGTGATTTTCAGGTTACTTACCTCATCAAAAACCTTCAAAGCGTAGGTGTTATCGTCGTCCATGAAATAGAGGAAACCTCTTTTGTCTTCAGCGTTGACCAAGTGTTCCTTTAGCCACTCCAAGGCTAAGTTCCGTTGCTCAACGCCACTAGCCTGCAAAATATACGAACCAGTTCATCAATCAACATCGCAGAGACATTTCAAAATTAGCGTAATAGTATTTATTAGAATAGTAGACTGTATAACAAGGCAGCAAAATAATATTTTTAAGGCGAGGGCGTCAATTTGAGTCCAGAGCAAAGTGAAGGATTCTAGAGTAGAATCCCGAACATGGCGAGTAATATCCTGAACGTAGCGAGGGATTCAATAGGTCGCCTAAGATTAAAAAATAGTATGCAGCCGCGTGATACACTCTACGTTTCATATCCCTCTGAAAGAAAAGAGAAGAATAAGAGGCCCATCTAGACACACTCACTCATCACTAATTTTGAATATGAAATAGTATTAGATTGTTATTATAGGAAGTAATAATAATAAATAGCTAAATATTATAACTATTTGTAACAACTGAAAATTTTATTAATTGTAATAGGGAAAAGAAACTCTTTGGTAGTAGTCTTATTTACAGTTCGAGCGTATTTCTGTTTCTATTATTCTTAAAGAGCCAGTAACATTTTTCATACAATATTCTTGTACGATTTCTTTTAGTCTCAGATCACTGGATAAAATTCATGTTCTAAATAAAATCTTATTTTCACCCGCTATGAAAATCTCTTTCATAAATCTCTTTCTATGAAAATCTCTTTCACTTGTAGTGAAAGTGATAACTCGAAGAATTGTTCCCATCTCAAGAAAAGCATGAAATTTTCACCATCAATAGGATGTCCCAAAAGAATCATTTTGAGATGTAAAGGGAAGTCAGATTCGGTTCAGGGGTGCCGGGAGAGGGGGGGAACGGGGTAAAAAAGGCACCTTGATCATTATTTTTTTGCTGATTGATTATTGAATGCTACCACCGCATGTATGGTGTCGTTTTCGCTTAAAAAGACATTGGGAATTCATTTTGGTACATCCTATTCATGGTGAAAATTTCATGCTTTTCTTGAGATGGGAACAATTTTTCTCCCCTTAGTATCGCTCATAGCTCTCACTTTCACTATTGGAGAAATAAGCTTTATGTTCGCCTTTATTGGCAAACCAGTCAGAGATTTTAGAATACATGAGATGAAAATTAAATAGTTATGATAGATACAATTTAATTACACGTTACGTGTTACGCTAAATCCAAAATAAGTTTTAGTGTCAACAAAATATTAATACGTAAATTCGTCAGCCAGCAGAAAGGCCCATTATTTTAAGGTCACATTAATCAATTTTATTTTCATTTACGTTAATTAAGAAAGTGTCACCAATAGATTTAAAGGAGGACTAGCTCTAATCTCCAATGCAGCTTTCTGCAATGGACAGTGCGATGTATTATTTATTACCCATAGTTAGTAATTACACTCTTTATTTAAGTTATTTCTAAGGCACAGCAAATAGAAAACCTAAATACCGAAAGTTATTTAGAAAGTACTAGATACTTCAATTACTAACTTAATTTAATATGCCTCATCTATTTTCATGATCATAAATTATTATAAGACATAAAAAAGTATATGAAAAATTAAAAATTAAGAAATATAAAATATACCAATAAAAATATAGGTACATATATTTTGGGTATTATTACCTTTATCTATCTTGGTATTTCAACATTCTGTTATTTGAATTTCTACTGATCAGGTATGTAGGTACGCAACCGGTAATAAAACATTTCATACTTAAATATTTTAAAAGACTCCTGCAAGCCAAATGACTTTTGAGGAATAAATTGATTATATAATAGGTATGTTTCGAGTTTCAGGAGGTAAGCTACATACAGCCAATACAATAAAATTATAAATACCATGGAAATACCAAGTGATAGGAAAGAAACCATGATTGTGACACACATGTGATGCAATAAAATAATTTATCATAAATAGATTTTTCATTACTTCTATTGCTATGTGTATAAAGGCGTGATTGAAAAACAAATCTGTGCCAGATTACGAATTTCTTTGATAAAATACCTGTTTCACTACTGTCTTCGGTTTGGTTTTTAGCTTTGGTTTTAGTTTGATTTTTAGCTTTGGTTTTAGTTTGGTTTTAGCAATAATAATGTTAAATTACTAAAAACTAAAAAGAAACAACTTAACTAAACATAGTTATAACACTACCTAGTTAGCTATTGGGCAGGCACAGGTCAGTTCTTAGACCGATTAGCCAGCCATTTGCTGCTCTTTAAATCAATTAATATTAGTTATTTCACTGACTAACTCTAACATACACATTAAAAACTCAAATTAATTTGGCCTACATACACAATACCAAGTTGTGTTGAATGCAGAAATCCTATAAGTACAGACATTTATATCCATGCCCTGAAATTTATGAAGATTTTATAAATAAAATTACAAAAATCAAAACGAAATAATAATAATGAACTAAAATAAAAAAATCCTGTCCAAAATCAAACATTCAAAACTTACTTATCTAAATAGTATATAAAAGAGCATGTTTCTGACAAAATTACTGATTTATCAACGCAACGTTGAGCCGTAACCGGCTATTAGCTACAGATTTTTTTACAGAGGTTACTTGCACGTTGATACCTTAGGTTGAAACCACATTTTCTAAATTCATCCCAAAATAAAGTTTGTATGAAATACCTAATAAAAAAAACGCGTGTTTCACTATTTTCAAAGTTTCTATAAAAATCCTAACTAAAAAAAGGCGTGGCTTCACTATTTTCAAAGTTTCTATGAAAATCCAATTTTAGCTAAAAAAAAGGCGTGCTTCACTATTATTATAAAGACAAGAGGGTGAAATGAGGGATGAAAGTTTGTATGAAAATTCTAAAGTTTTGACATAGGATCCTGCATAAAAATTCGGATTTGAGCTAATGAAATAAAATGTGTTTCAGCATTTTTACGAAATCATCCGCCAAGGGGGTGTATTCTTTTTAGAAGTGACACGCACGAAAATTCAGATTAAAGGTAATCAGGCTATCACTATTTTATAAAAATCCTCTCCCAAGGGGGTGAAACGAGGGAAAATAAATGAGTTCCTTGAAAATTTGGTTTTATTTAAGCTAATGAAGAGATTAAAGAAATACTTGCATACGTAAATATAATCACGCCTCTTTTCCGTCGGGGTAGGCAGCAGCTCTCCATAATTATATGCTAAGATCTTGACATACTTCCCTTGCTTCCTCTACTTTCATCAACCCTTTCATACACAAAAAAAAACAGCCAAGTGCGAGTCTAACTCGAGGGTTCTGTACCACTAAGGTAAAAAACCGGTCAAGTGCGAGTCGGACTCGCGCGCCGAGGGTTCCGATATACCTATAGTATTTTTGGAAGCAATAAAGTCCATTTTCAGGACCGCAAAACTAAATTTGTTTGTAAAGGTTTTTTGCAGATTTCTGAAAAACTGTGCAACTTAGAAAGATCGTTTTATTTTTGCTGTAAAGTTTACATAAACCTCTGTCAACTGTAATTAATTCAGATTTTCCCTTACTCAAACTTCGGAGATAAGGGGGGGGGGAATGGTTCATGTGCAATTAAGTTGGGCAACTATATTCTAAAACTATTCCAAATTTCAGCTCGATAGCGTAAGTGGTTGCTGAGATATAGAGGTGTGACAGACAGACGGACAGACAGACAGACAGACAGAGCGGCACCATAAGGGTTCCTTTTTTTTACCATTTTGGTATCGGAACCCTAAAAACCGTCTTAGTTATGGACGCGCAATCACACAGAAGCATAATAAATTAGCTTGAGTCCGACATGCACTTGACCAGTTTTTATTACGAGTATTTGTCGTTATTCTATAGCTTATGCACTACAAACATACCACTTTTCACGCTTGTACGTGTTTCTGTTTTTACGATAGAGCTGTTTATGACTGCTCTAAAAGCTTAATTAAAGGATACTTAAGGCCTTTCCCTTAGCCAACTAGCGCCACCATCAGTAAAAAAATATTACTCGCTAAATACCAAACTTATGGAAAATCTGTCTCACTAAATTGAAGTACGGTACCCTAGTTTATTTAGAACCTTTCAATCCTGAAAAATATAGTTCACCATAGATACAGCTTCAATTTTGTAAAACAGATTTTCGATAAGTTTTGTATTTAGCGATTAATATTTTTTTAACTGTTGGGGGGATACTTGGCTGGGGGAAAGCCCTTAATGAATTGACAAACATTACTGAAAAAACTTTACCCTTTTTTTTCTGAAAAGTAAAGGTAAGTACATGATATCACATTATTTGATCATACTGTACTAATACTAAAAACCTGAAATAGTGAAATATAATACTAGGTTTTTGTATTATAAAAGCTTAAAATAAGAATAGCTTACCGTAGAATGCTTAGCTTTATTAGTTTTAACATTAAGATGTGTGTATGTCATCATGGATTCCTTTAGCAAATTTGAAACAAGAGCAGTCTTTTCTTCAGAGTCCTCCACGACAATCCAGTGGAAATTTTTTACATGCATCAAAGTTTGTGACAACCTTAAAAATAAAAAAATAACCATTACAATGTTGGATTTATAAGCTTAAAATTCTTTATTTCATGATTATTGTAATGATAATCTACCCAGAGCAATAAGCAATAATTTACAGTTGTTTGGTATTTTATGTTTACACCATAGCAATTAATGGTTTGTATGAACAGCTGAATGAACAGCCAAGGGCAATAATTTCAAGAGTAATGAAATTACATTAATAAATTGCCAATATCAAATGATTCTCAGGTAAACTGTGAAAACAACTGGTTTACAAGGTTGAAAAGATGAGCAAACATGAGCAGAGGTCGGGATCGGTCATTCCGAGTCTGCATTTTCAAATGATATTGATATCATTGGGGCCCTTCATTATTTATCATTTTCCAGAAGTTCTAATATTTATAATAATGAATTCCTAGTTGTTTTGAGATTCTAAACAAAGTCAATCCATACTAACCCTCCCCCACTGTCACACCACAATTTTAAGAAGAGGGCTGCAATCATATCACTTTTATGTGTGATTGATCGATGCGCTAAGAAAAAGAATGCAGACCTGCAATGACCAGCAGATTCCGACCTTTGTATAATATGAGAAAGAATAATGCCCAGCAGTGGACTACTATAAGTTGATATTGTTTTTAATTGCAAATAAGGTGAAGTGGTTTGCCAATAATGTGTACATATTTGATAAGAACTCATTTATGCACATAAACACATAATCATAGCTGCATTTTAATGTCTTGTTAATAAGAAAATTTTAATCTTGTAATAAAACCTGCTACCTGAAATGAAAATGTACTTTTTTGAGATTTTGTACATTAGATAAGTGCATCGGTGCATCTATTGCCAATTTGATAGCTATATACAATGCGGCAACAGGAGATGATAACCAAGGGCAACTATAATTTGATTGGGGTTACACATCTTACCTGGTGAGATCAGCCTTCTGGGCGAGCCTCGTGTAGGTTGGTGTTATTGCATATATTGTCGACAGATTACTATATATTTCAGTAGTTAATTGATACTCAAACTCCGGCCTACTATTAAAGAAAAACAACACTAAAAACATCAACATTCCTAAAACTATGTTATAATTTTATATGGAAAAAATTCAATCTTAGAGGCACAGCAGATGGCCGACCTTTCGTTGTGACAGTCCGCCAATGTGGCCGGTACTGCAATTATTTTTGTATCATTAACATGAGAAAAATGCTCCGCTTGTTTGCAAATATTTTCCAAGATACAGAAAACAGCTTGAATAGTTGTTCAGTTCAAAGAGTTATTTAGTTGAAAAGGTTGATTAGATTGATTGTTATTTACTTTAAAACATAAAACAATTTTGAAAAATTCTAAGTTAGATTTATTCTGATAAAAACTATAATTTTCACAATACCCATCACACTGGCGGACAAAGTCCGTGACTGCCCATTCCTACCTGGCTCTCTTCTGCTGAGCCTCTTACTGTCACACAAAATTATTTGAAGATCAGTACTTTATTATACTATTTGCAAGGAAAGGCTATTTTTCACAAAAATAAAATCTTTTATTTTCTTTTTTGAACTTTGCAGTTATTACCAAGTGTAAATTAATGCCCTTTTTATTAATATTTGTCGAGACATTAGCCTTTTATATCTTTCAGCTAGTTTGAGGTATAACAGACAAGCTGTTAATACAAACCGATGATTGCTTGTACATCAAAAACTTTTAATAAATAATTAGGTACCTACCTAATATCAATTAATCTATGTATTAGTTGGTTCTATAAAAAAAAATTAATTAAATTTTTGAGACTAACTGCTTCAATAATTTATTATTTTTATTTTTAGTTTGGTATATTTGCTACCTACCAGACCAGACATAGTTAACATGACAAAACATTCAGAATAAAACAACATAGGCCTTAGGAAATCATTTACTAGGAATTAATCACAACACAAATATGCACCTAGAGCTTTCGGCATAGCAGTTATACACCACAGCAAACCTTTAGATTAATAGCGGCTTATCCATTGCCAAATCACGGCAAAGCGAGTTGAGATTCAAGGGCAAGTGCACCACGACCAGGCTTACTACTCGATCAGCTTTACGAATCTTACTCTTACCCGATTAAATCAGCTTTCTGCGCAAGTCTCTGGTAAGTCGGCGTTATCGCGTAAATCGTTGCTAAATTACTTGTTTCTGTAGATAACCGACACTGAAACACCGGCCTACTATGGAAAAAAAACAATACTAAAGAAATCAACATTCCTATTACTATGTATTGTTTTTTTATATTTAAAAAAGGCATCTTATTGTCACACTACACTTTGGTTTAAAAACTACGCTAACTGACAATAATTTAACACGCTTTACATTCGATTCATGTTAAGTTTAATTAATAATTTTATTTATTAAAATTATATTTTTTTATGAAAATAAACGCTACGCGATGCGGCTATGCGGTTACGTCGTTCATCGAACTCTAAGATTTGGTGTGACCATACCCATATATTAAAATTATTCTGACGTATAAACAAAATATACGTTAGTATTATATTATAGTCTAAGCAAAATATTTTTTTTGGAACTGATATGCGTATGCCCACCTTTTTACCCTGTCCATTGTAGTTGGATTCTTTTAACAAATAGCTCTTGTGATGGGATGTGCCCGGTAAACTTTTACGATATTTCAGCTTAGTACAGCGCGTTAAGTCTGTCTATGACGATTAGTTTCTGCTCATGGGTGACAGGTGGAGAGCCAATGAACGACTCGCTCGACCCCCTGGGGGGAGCCGTGCTCATCCCCGCGGCTCATTTTTTTACTTCTGTGCATTAACGGTCACAGACGGAGTTATTTTGCACGCCGTATACAGTCAAGAGCACATCAAGCTTGACACATTGGACTTAGTACCGTTTTTATTTCAATAGATGTACGGGCTAGAGTCGCATTGACCACGGCTATTATCTGAACATCAGAATGAACAATTAATTATGTACCTAACCATAGTTTATATATAACAATTTCAGATGCAAATATTTTCTTGTTTCATAATTTTAAAACAAGATTTGCCAGAAGTCGGGTTCTAGTTTTTAACACTTTTTTTTTACTACGTACATACCGACTTTAAGTAGGGCCTCTGTTACTCTGTAGGGCCTTAATCTTTTTCTAGGATAGGTCACAGATTTATAAAGGAGAGCGTCTCCTTGAGGGATAGGTACTGAATAGATAACTGGCAATTAAAGTATTTTTACACAAAATCGATCCACGCGATCGATTACAAAGTAAAAAATGACAAATGTGTTTTTTTAAATTAAATAATAAATCCTGCAGCTAGTTAAGTAGTAAGCTGTAGGTGGAACCCTGAACAAACGGTACTTAGAGCTTGGTTGTTAAAAAAAAACTAGCATTTTGCGCTGCATGATGCTCGGCTGCTAAAACAGTTGGCAGAATAATCTATTAGGTAGTATTTTGATTGAGTGTGTAAATTTTTATTATTTTATTGTACATTTTGGAGCAAATCTAGAAAATGACTGAGAAAATTGGAATGTTTTGTTGCATAAGGTTTAACATAATATGACATAGGGGCAAAGTTTGTTCATACATTTTATATGGTACGTCATAATTTTTTTCAATAAGAAAATCCCAAAGTTACTAAAATGGAACAAAAGTTTATTTTTGGCAACACTATCTCATTGAGTGTCTTTGACATTTGACAGTTAGGATGCGTTCCGAATCGGGTAAAAATTACTCTGATATGGCTTTTTGGCGGGAACTCGACATGGGCGTTTGCCTGCTTAATTGAAATTTTGTTTTTTTGTGCATTTAGTGATTTAGTGGATAATAAAGATAGTGTGTTATGCAGTTAATTTACTACGGAGTGCGCAGCTGATGAAGATTTCAAGTGATCTCGTGTTTAAGCCCCGTTTGTGTTGTCCCAAAAAGTCACGAACATTTTCCTTCGTAAAGTTCACTATCGCTTTACGAGGGGAGCAAAAAGAAAGAGAGTTAAATTTTACATCAGACATGGCTGTATGGGCTTTGTACTCTTTGCCTTTCCGAAAGGAAGAATGAAACCAAAAAAAAAAATTACTCTGATATTTAGCGTTATACAAGGAGCAACGTTGCCAACTGTACGATAATTATCGTATTTGTACGATAATTTGAGGTGCTGTACGATAAAAAATAATTTGGTACGATAGTACGATAATTTTACTACCACGTACGATATTTTTAGATTTCATACGATAATTTTGAAAGACATTTTCATTTCATGTATCCGAATTCAATAATGGTTTGTTTAAGAAGTTCATACTCGTCTTCGGAAGATGGCGCTCAGCACTGGTGAAAAATTTACCACGTCTATAACAAAAAGCGAGACAGATATACCTTGGAAGCGTACAAATCTTAGTCATCTTTCTCTTTTCACAATACGTATTTTAGCTAAGTTAACAATTGACTAAGCACATTAAAAGCCTGTAATAAATGAAAAACAAAATGAGTGGATGGAGTGAGAAAAACTGGTTTTCTTGGACTTTGCTTGCAACAAGTTTTGTTTACTTTACTAATGAAACAAATTGTTTATTATATTAGATTAGTTTAATAGTGATTGCTGATTGCGCTTTGGATCTGGTGTTAAGGTGCTGTTCAGTTCCGACGAAACTACCGAAAGGTAAGTGAGATAACTCATGTATTCGAAAAATTGCTAAGCTGATGCTGGTGAAGTTACAGTCATGCCGTATTTATAGCACTTATTTGTTACGTTACAAATTAACTCTTTCTTCAAATTATGATAAAAATGAATGTACGATAATTGTACGATAATTTTAAGACCAAAATCCGATAATCTTGATTTAGAAAGTTGGCAACACTGACAAGGAGGTTTTAGTAGCAGCTCTTCCTGCTAAGGGTGCAGCCATAAACGTAGCACTTTCTTGCGAGGGACCTCCATACTAAAATGTATGGAATTTTATTAAAAACGTAAAATTTTTATCTTTCTCTTTGAGAAATATGTGACATGGGACTAATAAATGCTACTACTACAGTTTTTCTGGTGAAAACAGTTACCATTACCATACCAGGAAAAAACCGGCCAAGTGCGAGTCAGATTCGCGCACTGAGGGTTCCGTACCACCACATAAACATAATTGTATTAGTTGAAATTTCAGTAAGTTAATGTGCTAGATTTTTTGAGTCCGACACGCGCTTGACCAAATTTTATTATTTGTTATTATTTTATAGTTTATGCACTATAAACGTACCAATTTTCAAGTTTGTAAGTGTTCCCGTTTTTAAATAGAACTAAAACAAAAATCGCCTCTGCGACCATCCAACTTGACCCCTCTCTTATATGAATGTTCTTGAAACGGGAGCTCACCACAATTGGTTACTTTTAGTTGTGAGAAAAGTTGTAATATCTAATGATTTCAGACTTTTCCCATTATTTGTACTGTGAGACCTAGCTTCTTGCCAAATTTCATAATTTTAGGTCAACGGGAAGTACCCTGTAGGTTTTGCTTTTTTGCATAAATGTTTGGAGATGAGGACATAAAATGCCATATCTTTTGATTGCGTCGTTGTAAAAAATTGAAATTTTCAGATCTTGTGTGGTTCATGGATCCTAATATATGGTATTAATTTCAACCTGATCCCTTCACCCGTTCGTGAAATAAAGGGTCTTGACAGACAGACAGACGGACAACAAAGTGATCCTTTAAAGGTTCCGTTTTTTTCTTTTGAGGTACGGAACCCTAAAAAACGGTGTTAAAAATCACACATAAAATGGCTATTACGGATTATTTACGCTTCCGTTCAAAGTATTAATGATCAATTCACAAGTAAAAAAAAAACCGGCCAAGTGCGAGTCGGACTCGCGCACTGAGGGTTCCGTACCACCACATAATCATAATTGTATTAGTTGAAATTTCAATAAGTTAATGTGCTACATTTTTTGAGTCTGACACGCGCTTGACCAAATTTTATTATTTGTTGTTATTTTATAGCTTATGCACTATAAACATACCAACATTCAAGTTTGTATGTGTTCCCGTTTTTAAAATAGAACTAAAACAAAAATCGCCTCCGTGACCATTCAACTTGACCCCTCTCTTATATGAATGTTCTTGAAACGGGAGCTCACCACATTTGGTTACTATTAGTTGTGAGAAAAGTTGTAATATTTAATGATTTCAGACTTTTCCCATTATTTGTACTGTGAGACCTAGCTTCTTGCCAAATTTCATAATGTTAGGTCAACGGGAAGTACCCTGTAGGTTTTGCATTTTTGCATAAATGTATGGAGATGAGGACATAAAATGCCATATCTTTTGATTGCGTCGTTGTAAAAAAATTTAATTTTCAGATCTTGTGTGGTTCATGGACATTGATATATGGTATTAATTTCTACCTGATACCTCTACCCGTTCGTGAGATAAAGGGTCTTGACAGACAGACAGACAGACGGACAACAAAGTGATCCTATAAGGGTTCCGTTTTTTTCTTTTGAGGTACGGAACCCTAAAAACGATATATTTTCACTTTCCCAAACAAAGTTTATACTAAAACATTAGATTTTTAAAGATATCTTGATTTGTGTAAAACTTAACTGAGTTTTTAGACCGACTTGTATGGGCGACAGTGAGACGCTTTACACTTCACTAGCTCATACAGAATATGTATATGGCGGACTCTATAGTTATTTACTCTGAGGCGTTATATGACGTCCATCTGTGTGGTCGAGACAGACTGCTGTCAAATGTTAACTATTACCGTTTTGGAACTCACTACTACGAACTACTTCAAATTAAAATACATTATGATACTAAATATATATTTTTTCTTAATTTTTCACTTGATACTCAGGGCGAAAACGAAATGTCTCAGTAGATGGGGACAATGAGAGAGTAAAGAAAAACCATGTACACATAGCCCGGTGTTTAGGACGCAGGCATTGTCCAGATTTTAAGGCTGGTCTGTTTTAAATAAAGCCCACGACTTTTGTGTCTGGCAAACGTTTTATAATAATACTTATTGGGTCTTTAACAGTAACTATGAAATTGCCGTTTTGTATGGCGAATTTTAGCTAAACTCTATTTTCAGCTAACTAACATTTTTATTTTTTTTAGGAATTAAAAATCCAAATTTTTGATATTTTTATTAAATTGGAACGACATTAAGCTCAGAGTAAAAAACTATAGAGTCCATCATATACATATTCTGTATGAGCTATGAGGAATATCGCGTGACTCAGTCGCCCATACTAGTCGGTCAAAAAACTCAGTCAAATTTTACAAAAAACAAGAAATCTTTAAAAATCGAATGTTTTAGTATAAACTTTGTCTGCGAAAGTGAAAATATATCTTTTTTACTTGTGAATTGATCATTAATACTAAGTACGGAAGCGTAAATAATCCGTAATAGCCATTTTATGCGTGATTTTTAACACCGTTTCTTTCCTGAATGGTAAGTGTTTTCAACAGAAAAACTGTGGTCTTAGTAGCATTTATTAGTCCTATGTCACATATTTCTTAAGGGCTCCCGCACACGACCGAGAATCGGTGGCCGATTTTTTGTCGGCATCTGTCGAAATGCCCATTATGAAGTTTGGGGGTATTATGATATGATAAAGAATAAAAATAGCTCAGGGTGAAATGAGAGGGCACTTCGAAAGGGATGAGTCAAAGCAAGGTTAGTTACCTGAGCAGATGTATTCGTTACGAGCAGTGCAGCTGGTAGAGGACTCGGCACCAATGGGTTCTCACAGGCTCCATCTAAAATGTTTATACAACAATGCCATCTCCATCTCTTATACATCAATCCTAAGGGGGAAGGGTCGTACCGTGGTACGACGCTTCTCCCTTTTCTCGGATCGAAACCAATATTGTTACACAAGCAGAGATGAGAAGTTAGCAAATAGTCAAATCATGATAAATACAATATGTGATGTATGGTGTAATACTGCCTCGTGTTTAACCTTGTTCAGAGTATTCGTGTAAGATGATGATATGTGACTACATAGAAGTATTCGCCGGTGCCTCATTAGTGTATATCTAAGTCCACCTGAATGATTCTCTCCTCCCTACCAATTAAGTAAGTCTACGTTCGGTAATGGTAGTAACCGATGACGAAGTTGGACATCCATGGGCGTCAATCCTGGATTCCTTAGGTTGCCGTTACCCCGACCACGGACCTCATGTCCCGGCCAGACGTAAAGACACTATATTATTATTATTATTAGTATAGGACTTTCGTGAAGCCTTCATATAAACAGCGCGTCCACACTGGACTGCATATCTCTCAATCAAATATAAGCTAGCAATAATGAAATAAACTCACAGGGAGTTTCGAGCTCGTATCAAATAAATAGTGGGTAATTCCACAAATCTTATTATCTCAGGCCTGAGAGACGCATATCATTATATTAACATATTATCCTATCAAATCGATAGTGTGTCTTCCGTAACCTCATGTACTGGTCTAGGTTCGTATTCAAGATAGTTTAAATGGAGTCAAACATGATGATGTCTGGTGTAGGTGGGTAAGTAAGGCACATGGTAAAATACATAACGCGACAAATTGAGAATTGTTAGAACCAACATACAAAAAATGGAGATGACTTAACTTCATTACTTCGGCCGTCCTCAGGAACTGGCTTGCTCCTTCACTAATTGTTACTGGATCTTCTTTGCCGGTTTGCTGGGAGAATGTAGTCGTCTGACGCTAGCTCGCATAATGGATGCATGAAGCAGGGCGGAAATCACTATCTCTATCTTTAAGTTGGCTGTTATGTACTTCCGGTGTTACCCGTTGCAAATTGACTATTTACATTTTGTACAAATGCAGTTCGCGAACGCTCGTCGCGACACTGCCGGGGCGACTAGAATAAGGTCAACAAACTTCGAGTCCACTGCCTTATTTTCTCTAAGGCCTTAGTGGCTGCTGCTCGCCGTTGCTTCTGATCAACTTCTTCATTTCCATTTTCAATATCTACTTCTTGTTCTAGTTCACGGTCTGTTACATTCTCTTTCATGTGTAAATCGCTTATATTGTCAGGAATTTCCATTGTATCAGGAGTTGTGTCTTCTTCGATGGTTTCAATATCCATTAATTCTTCTTCTAGAGTTTGTAAGGGTTTTTTTTGTTCACTTAATGGTTGAATGACTGTGTCTTCTATGTTAACTTCGGCTTCGTCTTCAACTTCAAGAGGATATAGATGTGTTATGGATCGGGTGAATTCTTTGTTATCTACTTTGACTTTAGCCGTTCTAGTCTCACCATCATTGCTAGGGATTAATGTAGTGATTCTTCCAACCTTCCACGTCTCTCGGTTTTTTATGTCATCTTTGATCTGTACGACGTCTCCAACCTTGGGAATTCTGGTGGATTTGACCCTAGGTTCCCTATGTGAATGTTGGTACCTTTCTCTTAAGCTACTTAGATATTGCCCTAGGAACATTCTTTTAAATTCCCCCAGTATTCGTTGTCCTCGTTTCCAGCTGTCGATAAGATTTTCTTTGGTAATGGTTCCTCCGGGAATAGCATGTTGAAGAGATGGGGTAATCAAGATGTTCTTTCCAAATGTTAGAAAATCTGAGGGTTTCAAGACGTATTCGATGTCAGATCCTACATAGGTTAGGGGTCTGGTATTGACTACTGCTTCAATCTCTTTGATAATGGTGTTTAATTGAGAAGTTGACAATAGATGTTTTTCGATGGACCTTTTTAGGCAGTTTTTTACGATGCCGATTAGTCTTTCATAAAATCCACCATTCCATGGTGTTAATTCAGGTATGAATTTCCATCTTATCTTGTTATCTATACAATATGGGTTCGTCAATACCTCTGCGGTTAATTTAAATTGAGATGCATTATCTGTTAAGATTGTTTCAGGTATTCCTCTGGATGAGATGAATCTCCTCAGGGAGAGAAGACATTCCTCTGCTGTCAAATTCTTGACTACTTCCATGTGAATAGCTCTAACGGCTAAGCATGTGTACAAACATATCCATACTTTCTCTTCTCTACCTTCGTCATTCACAAACATTGGTCCGAAATAATCCATGCCTGTATAGGTGAAAGGTGCGCTGTAATTCGCTCGTTCTTTAGGTAAAGCTGGTGTCGGTGGAAGACGGTATGGACCTCCTCCGTGTTTGACGCATCGCGGACATTTCTTTATTATCCTCTGGACTTTTGCTTTTCCTTGGGGTATCCAATAGTTTTGACGGATTATACTAAGAGTATGTGAAGCTCCCACGTGATGGTTTTTTCCATGTACTTCTCTTATTAGTTCATCTGTAAACTCGCTGTCTCTAGGGATGAGGATAGGATGTTTTAAATCATAAGGGCATGTAGTATTCATTAAACGTCCCTTGCATCTGAGTAGACCGTCGATGTCACGAAAGAGTCCTAAATTTCTTGTTAGGTGTGTTTCTTTACCTTCTATTTCTTCTGGAAAGTATGATTGTTGCAAGCTTTGTAGTTGACTTATGAGATCCTTCGGGAGAACCTCCCCGGCGAAAAGGGATGACGTCGTCGGTAGCTCTGTTTCTAGAAGAAATTGAGGGCCAGTTAACCATTTGGTTTTTTCCTCTTTTGTGCTTTCTGGTCTTGTTGCTACATCTGCAGGATTTAATGCTGATGATATGTGTTTCATCGTGAGTTCTTTGTTCTTTTTTATTTCTTCTACTCTTCTTGAAACAAAGGGCGGTAATAGTTTCTTGGAGTTGCACCATTCTATTGCTATTTGGCTATCTGTCCATAGCGTCTGTTTTATTATCGCTGGTTGCAAGAATTTTAAAGTGTATTGGATGAGTCTGCAACCTATCAAAATGCCGAGAAGTTCTAATCTCGGAATTGTCAGTTTGTCTTTATCCTTTATCGGAACGAGTTTTGATTTGCCTATAATAAAACTTATCTCTTTTCCATTGGTTAAGTATACAACTGCAGCATAGGCTTTGAGGGATGCATCCGTAAAGCAATGTAGATGATAGTCATTTCGTTGGGGATTCTCGAAATAACGTCTTGGTATTATTAGTTTCTCTATGTCGATGAGATCTTTAGTAATCGTTTCCCATTTGTTTGTTATTTCTTGAGGTAGTGTTGTGTCCCAAGCAGCTTTTATCATACATGTTTCTTGTAGGAGTAATTTAGCAGATAACAATGATGGGATTGTGAATCCACAAGGATCATACACTGATGCTATAATTTGTAGCATCTCTCTTTTGGTTTTGGGTTGTATGTTCGGCATTTTAAATCTTAGTTGTAAACTGTCTTCTTTAATATTCCAGTTAAGTCCTAATACTTTTACGGTATCTTCTCGATAACTATCGGGAATTTTTTCCATCAGATGTTTAGAGTTTGAACTCCATTCTCGTAGATTCATAGACATTTCTTTGAATACTCTTTTGGCTGTTTGATATAGTTCAATTGCTTCTTGATCTGTTTCTACTCCAGTGACTAGATTATCTACATATATGTCACTAGCTATTTTGTTGACTTCTTTCTTGTTTGATTTCTTCAGATGATGTTTAATGGTAGCGTTGAGTAGAAATGGACTGGATATCACTCCAAATGGCATTCTTTGGAATCGTAAGTGTAGGAGATTATCTTCTGTTATTGGCTTATTTATATCTTTGACCCATAAGAATCTGGTAACATCACGATCTTGGTCATGAAGGCCAATTTGAAGAAATGCCTTTTCTACGTCGGCGCATATGCCTATGTTGTGATATCGGAACTTCAGTAGCAGGCCAGTGAGTTCTTCTAACATGATTGGTCCACGGAATAAGCATTCGTTCAGGGATTTGTTGTTTCCTGTCTTCGATGACCCATCGTATACAATTCGGAGTTGTTTATTCTGGCACTTGACTCCGTGATGAGGCAAATAATGTGTAATATGATTAGACGTATCTCTCCTTTGCTGAGCAGGTACTTCCTCGATAATTTCCTTTTGTATTTGTTCTCTAATCATCTGGTCGTATTGTTGTAGTGTAGAAGTGTCAAGGCGTTTCAGGAGACTAGATAGACGTCCGAATGCTAATCCCTGATTTTGGTTAAGAGCTGGTGGATATTCGATCCATGGCCATGATACATAGTATCGATTCGCGATGAATTTTGTAGTATCATTGAAGTGTTTTAGTGCTTCTTCTTGACGGTCTTCTTTAGGTGAGTCCGTTATTCCGATCGATTCAAGGCTCCATAGGTCCTTAACGTTATAGTCATTTATAGGTAGATCCGGTTGGTTGAGATTAACTTCTAAGTTCGTTTGGAAGTATGTGATCATGGTTAAGTTATTTGTTGGTTTTGATTCAGTTTTTCCACTCAAAATCCAACCTAAATCGGATTTAATCAAATATAGATTTTGTTCAATCTTTATCTTTTCCGTAGAGATTAGAGTGAAATAGTAATCATTTCCGACAAGAATATCTACTTGATCTTGAAGTGATCCATCATCAGCTAAGTCAGATTTGAACATCTTTTCAACTTTTATATTAGGGTATGATACACTATTTGTTATTTTCGGAACGACGTTGGCTTCCATGGTCATGAATTGACCGGTTTTCAATAAAACTTGAATTTGCACAAGTGGGCTTTCAATTACTTGCGGTGTTTCAGCTCCGAATGTAAATATAGTTAGTTTGGTGTCTTCTTTCACTTCTAGGTGCAAGTCTTCGGCTACTCTTTTCGTGATGTACGTCCTCTGACTTCCAGAATCTAGGAGGATGCGATAGGTTGAATGACGTTTGCTGTTTTTGTTCTTCTTGATCTTAGCGATAGCTGTTTGTAGGATGGTTGCATTTCTTTCGTTGATGTGAAACGTTTTAGACTGAGTTTCTCTTTTTACACCTCGTGTAGGACATAATGCTCTGTTATGTTTCCCATAAATTTTACAGTGATAACAATTGGTTTTCTTTCGGCATTGAGTAATGGTATGACCCAATCTGAGGCATGAAAAACATCTATTGATCAAGCGTGATTGTCTTTGAGTGATTGTCTTATATTTTTCACAATTTTCGTTGAAGTGATTACCATTGCAAAAGATGCATTGAAATAATTTTCTTCTTTTAGGCTCGGGTCCTTCTTTATTCTCCCTTTCAGTGGTTTTTTGGGTTCCATTGGCGTTTTCGTATCTCCTTTTCTGCGATCCTTGGTTAAAGTGATTTCTCCTGTAGTCATTAGCTTGTCCTGGATTAAAGGAGAATCGTCCTGTCAGTCTAGCTGCCCCTGGTTGGAATGAGAGCCGTCTATTGTTGTTTGAAGATTCGTGATTAAAGAAGGCTCTTCTATTATCATGTGAAGTTCGCTGGTTGTGGAAGGTGGGTTGATTTTCACAGGATTGTCCTTGATTAGAAAAGAATTGTCCTGTATTGTTAGTTATTCTTCGATATCTGTAGGGGTTTGGATTGAAATTAAATAGTCTTTTCCTATTTCCAGTGGATTGCTGTGGTTGATTGCGTTCTTCCTTGGATGCAGTTTTACTCTGTTTATTGCTGACATGAAGTGCTTCTGTTGTGTAATTTCCATTCTGGTTGTTCTGGTTTTTATGCGTAGCTCGGTTGGCTTCTTCCCTAGCTGAAATGATGTTTTGCAACTCCTTTCGAATGTCATCGACAGTATTTTCCTTGATTTTCATCTTCATTTCATAGACTAAGTCCTCGGGAAATTTTTCTAATATGAGAAAACGAAGGTAGCTGTGTGTGGTATCTTCTCCTAAAGAGGCCAATATTCTCAAATGGCGGTCTATATCATCGAGGGCTCGACGGCACGTAGTAATATCCTTTCCTGCTGGTGGTATTTTATTGAGTGCAGAATAATGGGCGTCGATTAATTTACTAAGGCTTCCATAACGTTCTTTTAAGGAAGATATGGCTATATCATAATTGGCGTTGGTTGATTCTAATCCTTCTATTACTTGAAGTGCTGTACCTTGAAGAACAGTCTTGAGGTATAAGAGTTTGTTAACATTAGACAGATTTCTGTTGTGAACATTGGATTCAAATTGGTCCCAGAATTGGTACCATTGCAGGATGTTTCCATCAAAGGTGGGTAGAGACAGTTTGGGTAATTTTCCAGATACTACTTTGTCATCTTCCTTGTTCATGGTGGGTCTCTTAATCTTAAACTTCGCTTCACAGAGTACTTCTTCTGCTTCTAGTTGAATTGCAGAAATTTCCGAAACTTCATCAGGATCAGGGTTATTCACATATTTGAAATAATTGTTAAGATCTTCTTTCAATTTCCCCAGATAACTCTCTAGTTTAGCAGTAGAAGTCTCGTATTCTAATAAATTGTCTTCGGATGGACCTCGAAATTTGTCGACCAAATCAGATTTTAGTTCGTTTATTTTAATTACAGTTAAGTGCAGAACTCGCAAGAGGCATTCCTCCATCTTGGGGTGTCCTGTAAAGATGCAAAAAATTCCTAAATGAATATGAAATCAACCAACTGACATTGATGGTTTATCATGAAAATGTCAGCAAGTTGGTCCAAACATTCATTTATATTCAGCATCCTTGATGATACAAAGGTTGTGTAGGTAATTGTTTAGATTATCTAGATTAATAAAGGGAATTAAATGTTTGAATCGCTATTCAAAAGAAATTTTTTTTTTTTTTTCCAAATATAGTTAGGTATGATTAACCACTTCATAATGTTGTTCCGCTTCGCTATACATATCATAGTTAAGAAAAAAAAATAAAAGGGGGATGAGTGAAATAAAGGAAAACAGGGTTTTTTATTATTCAATACATTCAAGAAAAGAAAATTTTTTCAGAAGGATAATTGACCTGGCAACACTGTACTAAAGGTCCTTCAACTTTATTTCAGTACATCCGAATATTATTTCACAATTTTTATTTAATGATACTTGTATTATTTTAGATGTTGGTGCGCGTAGACCGGAGGCAGGAGTGTTGTGTTGGATCTGCTTCGCTAAATCTTCATGAAATGAGAGTCCTCCGTCCACTTCACTGATGTTCGATAGGGCGCGGTGACAAATATAGTCGAGTGGTACATGTGGTGTTTCAAGACCGTACCTTGCAGGGTTGCGCATCACTGGGTTGAGCATTTTTCGAGATGCGTGTGGATGCGTTGCGTTATACTGGGTTGAACATTTCTCGTTTGCACATTAATAGGTAAAACATTACAAAATGATACATTCATAATCACAATTTACTAACAAAAACATAATCTTCATGTAATCAGATCACTAAGAATTTAGTATTGTGAACTGAATCACATTCATTTTTTATTTACACAGCACTAAGTATTTGATACACTGACCACTGCACAAGTTTACCACCTCTACTCGTCACTAATTTAAAAGAAACTTTTCAAATCATGAGTGTATAGGTCAAGTAAAATAAATAGACCTACATTGGTATAATAGTATAAATTGGTATAATGATGTGTATCACCGCACAAAAAAAAATAAAAGGAAAAGTTTGCTTCACAGGAAAATGTTTCAAACTGTATTTATAAATTGTTTCACCTGCACCTGAATTTATTTTGTTTTATTTGGTATTATTACCCTTTATAAAGAACAACATTATGAAGCTAGAAAATTGAAGTAAAAGTTTAAAATAATTTTATAAGAGTAGATGACAAACAATTAAAATTTAATTGTAATGTGATCGCTTTCTTCACTCGCATTGTAAATTATACAAGAGTAAAGTACAATATATTTTTGTATTATAATTCTGATTCAAAGATAAATTATGATTTGAGATAAGGTTAATTACAATACAAGGTTGGAAATGTTTGTTGTTTAATTGGTTTTGTTGGTAAATTAATGTTTTTTAATGTTTATTTGTTGGTCATTTCACAAAAATCACTAAAGGTTAGTTTACTATCATTTAATTTGTGGCTAAAGGGTCACCTAGCAATAGGATATTGATAAGGTTAGGCTTTTAAATAAAAACAAATAGTTATTATGTGGCAGTTGTCTCTCTTGCTCTGCCCGAGTAAAACTTTAGCTCATGAAGATCCTTTTGTCTTGCCATCTATGAGCGTCCGATGAATTGAGTTTTTCTAGTGTAAATGGGAGTAGAACAATATTAATCAGATGAAAGTTTGCTTTCCTAGTTTTAAAGAGAGAAAAGGAATGAGAGAAAGCAAGAAAGAAATTTGAAATTAACTATTGAAGAAATTCTCTGATAATAGTATTCTTTCTGCTGGCTCTATGGACTTTTATTTCAAAATTTTACTGAGAATTTTCTTGTCAAACTGATCATATCAAATTGTAAATTCAAAGACCTATTATCTATTGGTTTCAAAGGGAAATTGTTGAAGAAAGTGATGACTGTGTCTCCATAGGTGTATGGTGAAATTATGATTAAGTTTTCTGCTCCCTTTCCTTATTGTTGGGGGAAAGTAGAACCAAATAAGTAACTAGTCGGTATAGAGATCTCTTTTCTTAGATAATTCATAGGAAGGCAAGAGGGACTGTGCCGTTTTCTAACAAAGAGAGTACTTCAATGCTTGATATTTGTCTATCCGGTATTTGGGCACGGAAAGTGTTCAACAAGTGTTCACCGAGGTTTGTATAGATGGGAAAGTTGTAAACCTCTTTGTTGTGATTCATAACGCACGTCCCTGACGTTTTTACTTCTTAATAGTCTCATTTTTGTACTCCACCTTTTAACTAACTAAATAGAACGAATAAAGTTGTTGTACATACCAAATAGGTTTACACCGCTATCTAAATGGATCAATTACACTTTCACACACCACCGAATGAATGCACCGAATGTTTTTAATTACTAGGAGAAGAGTTTTCTAGTTTTTTCAGTAATCTTTAGTATAAATTACAACTCACGACGCCATTTGTGGAAAAAAGGGTACTGCCAACATGACGACACGAATGACAGCCAAACTTCATTATTTTGCTTGTGATCCGTCTTGCCTTGCAATAAGGTTCACAGGTATAAGCAATGGCGGGAACTACTATCACTGCGTGTATGATTGAGTATCTTATTCGCGATAATATTAAGAATTATTGATTTGTTGCTAAGAAATTTCACGAAAAAATAATTTTCCTTCTTTTACAGGTTTTGTTCACTAGTTATCTGATAAAATGGACTTCCTTTGAAAACAAGCTATGCACGACATGTACTTATTACCGGCTTGCGAATTATTGCAAATGGCGGCTGGAGTCCTTTCACCCCGACCGCGCACCATTTCCTAAATTATGTTATCACATTAATTTGGAAGCGGTTTTTTGATGAATTTGACACGATATTGGTTTAAAAATAATCATTTAGTCCTTCGGGAGGATAGATCACGTACCATCTAGCAATAATATGGATGTGTCTTCATTTCATTGAGAATAAAAGTGTATCTTAACGCCATCTATCTTTGAATGTTTGAATATGCGCTTTCTTAGGTTATGTACCAGAAAGAAAAAGTTTGATAGCTATCTGTTTGAATAACATTCTAGGATTCTTTTTAAATATCGAACAGGTTAATTTAAATATAGATTTGTAGATAAGACTGTAATCATGATGTGGTTTTAATATTCCATTGTTTTTCAACTTCCTTTCAAAGCAAAAAGGAAACGAAACATACTTATAAAACGTTGCTTGTTTCTATGATAAATATTAACTACACAGCCAAAGTAGGGTGTGCTGACTAGTTTGTTGATGCAATAAATGATGATAAATTTCATTTCTTTGGTGTTGTCTTGTAAATAGTATTTCTGTTCTGTATGATTTATGTGTTTTAAGTAGAATGATGAATATCACGTTTAAATAAATAGATAACATTTATGAACACCCATCGATGCCCATCCTGTACCCAACTTTACTTTGCTCTGCTGAAAGTCTAGATCATTTCTCAGCTATCTTCACCATGTCGAAATGCCCATTATGAAGTTTGGGGGTATTATGATATGATAAAGAATAAAAATAGCTCAGGGTGAAATGAGAGGGCACTTCGAAAGGGATGAGTCAAAGCAAGGTTAGTTACCTGAGCAGATGTATTCGTTACGAGCAGTGCAGCTGGTAGAGGACTCGGCACCAATGGGTTCTCACAGGCTCCATCTAAAATGTTTATACAACAATGCCATCTCCATCTCTTATACATCAATCCTAAGGGGGAAGGGTCGTACCGTGGTACGACGCTTCTCCCTTTTCTCGGATCGAAACCAATATTGTTACACAAGCAGAGATGAGAAGTTAGCAAATAGTCAAATCATGATAAATACAATATGTGATGTATGGTGTAATACTGCCTCGTGTTTAACCTTGTTCAGAGTATTCGTGTAAGATGATGATATGTGACTACATAGAAGTATTCGCCGGTGCCTCATTAGTGTATATCTAAGTCCACCTGAATGATTCTCTCCTCCCTACCAATTAAGTAAGTCTACGTTCGGTAATGGTAGTAACCGATGACGAAGTTGGACATCCATGGGCGTCAATCCTGGATTCCTTAGGTTGCCGTTACCCCGACCACGGACCTCATGTCCCGGCCAGACGTAAAGACACTATATTATTATTATTATTAGTATAGGACTTTCGTGAAGCCTTCATATAAACAGCGCGTCCACACTGGACTGCATATCTCTCAATCAAATATAAGCTAGCAATAATGAAATAAACTCACAGGGAGTTTCGAGCTCGTATCAAATAAATAGTGGGTAATTCCACAAATCTTATTATCTCAGGCCTGAGAGACGCATATCATTATATTAACATATTATCCTATCAAATCGATAGTGTGTCTTCCGTAACCTCATGTACTGGTCTAGGTTCGTATTCAAGATAGTTTAAATGGAGTCAAACATGATGATGTCTGGTGTAGGTGGGTAAGTAAGGCACATGGTAAAATACATAACGCGACAAATTGAGAATTGTTAGAACCAACATACAAAAAATGGAGATGACTTAACTTCATTACTTCGGCCGTCCTCAGGAACTGGCTTGCTCCTTCACTAATTGTTACTGGATCTTCTTTGCCGGTTTGCTGGGAGAATGTAGTCGTCTGACGCTAGCTCGCATAATGGATGCATGAAGCAGGGCGGAAATCACTATCTCTATCTTTAAGTTGGCTGTTATGTACTTCCGGTGTTACCCGTTGCAAATTGACTATTTACATTTTGTACAAATGCAGTTCGCGAACGCTCGTCGCGACAGCATCCCGCTCTGACGTGTTATCACCTGGATCTTCCGTCCTTGTCCTGGGCGATAATCGGCCACCGATTCTCGGTCGTGTGCGGGAGCCCTAAAGAGAAAGATTAAAAACTTTGCGTTTTTAGGATTTGATAAAAATCCATACATTTTAGTATGGAGGTCCCACGCAAGAAAGTGATACGCTTATGGCTCCCTCCGTAGCAGAAAGTTCTACTACTTAAAACTCTTTGACATTAAGCTTACAGAAGCTTAAATTTAATTTTAGGAAAATATTATCCGTAAAAAAATTAAAGAAATGTAATGATGAAATCGGAGGACATTTAAGACGAACAATTTTTGAACCTTAAATTTTGTACCTATATCAAACTAAAAATAAAAACCTTATTTTATGAGTAAATTGATAACCTTGAATTGTTATTGTGCCGTGTGTATTGATGGCTATAAATCATCAAAACAACCAAAAGAATACTGCAATTAAATTTTGTCTTTTCATCTGTAAGTTTTATTCATTACTAGCTGCTGCCCGCGACTTCCTCTGCGCAGGTTTATAAATTGTAGCCTATGTGTTATTCTGATGCATAAGCTATATTATTGTAAAGTTTCATTAAAATCCATTTAGCAGTTTTTACGTGAAAGAGTAACAAACATCCATCCATCCATACTTACAAACTTTCGCGTTCATAATATTAGCTTAGGTAGGAAGTACGATTTTTCATGTTTGTGGATTATTATCACAAATATTGTTTAAAAAATGTCAAATTATCATTCCTACAGTCAGATAATATGGAAATTGTAACGTATTTTATCGTTTTTTATGGGATCAGTTGGAGCTTCTATGTAATGTGTCTTTTATCGATAGTGGTGTTTTTTTCATTTCACAATATTCAACGCAATTTTGTTTTAAGTTTCCTGTAGATGAAAATCTATAAGATCAATCGATTAAGCAACTAAGATAGCAAATTAACTGGAGACCTACTTATGTATAGCCACATTAAAATTTGCTCTGTATAATTACATACATACATACATAACATCACGCCTCTTTCCCGTTGGGGTAGGCAGAGACCACAGTCCTCCACCTGCTACGATCTTGACATACTTCCCTTGCTTCCTGTACTTTCATCAATCCTTTCATACATGCTCCTCGGTTAGGGTACTTTTAACCTGGCCTTTATTCAGAACGTCCTGAATTTGGTCCTGGTACGTTCGCCTAGGCCTTCCCCTTCCAACGTTTCCATTCACTCTCGCCTGGTAGATCTCTTTCGTCAATCTTCGTTCATTCATCCTTTCTACATGACCAAACCATCTCAGCATCCCTTTCTCGATTTTGGTCACTACGTCTTCTTTTACGCCACACCGTTCTCTTATCACACTATTTCTAATCCTGTCACTCAATTTAATACCAATCATACTCCTTAGCGCTCTCATTTCCACTGCATTAATTCTACTTTCATGCTTCTTCTGCCATACCCAGCTTTCACTGCCATACATCAGTGTTGGTACCAAAACACCCCTATGAACAGCGAAACGAGCCTTGTGAGACACCTTCTGACTCCTCATAAAGGCGTGCAGGGCACCATTCACCATGTTTCCAGCATTCACTCTTCTTTCAATATCATTTTCACACTTTCCAACTCTCGTAAACTTTGAGCCCAGATACACAAACTCCTTCACTTGTTCGACTTGTTCACCACCTATTAATATAGTACACTCTGTCATACATTCTTCTCTTTCAAGTACCATTAGTTTCGTCTTGCTTACATTTACTTCCATTCCTTTCCTGTCCAAAGCCACATTCATCATTGTTACCATCTCCTGCAACTCGTCAGCAGATGACGCAAGTACAACTTGGTCATCAGCGTAGAGAAGACATTTGATGAGTAACTCATTCATTCTCAGTCCACACATGCTCTCTTTCAGATCAATGAAACAATTATCCATGAACAGGTTAAACAGCCAAGGTGACGCTACACATCCCTGCCTAACACCTTTTTCGATGCTAAACCATTCAGTGTACGCCCCGTTTATTCTGACACAAGCACTGGAATACTCATAGAGATATTTCAGTGCTTGAATCAGATGACCGTTTACCCCATACATAGACAATGCTGACCACAATTCATTCCTCACTACTCGGTCATAGGCCTTTTCCAAATCCACGAACGCGCAGTAGACTTTTTGGATTTTAGCCAAAAACTTTTCAGCTATGCACCGCAAGGAAAAGACCTGATCTGAACATCCCATTCCCTTTCTAAATCCCGCTTGTACGAGTACATCTCATAATTTTTGGTCAGTATCTTTCATCACTCTTTCAATCAAAACCTTTGCATACAGTTTGCCGACGACACTGAGAAGGCTTATTCCGCGGTAATTTTTGCAGTCCTGTTGTGACCCTTTTCCCTTGTACAACGGCACAATCACAGCCTTGCACCAGTCACCTGGTACTTGGCCGTTCGTCCAACACAAGTTGAAAAGGCGGTACAACTGACTAGCCACAATGCCTCGCCCAGCCTTCAACATCTCGACCGACACTGTATCATACCCAGCTGCTTTACCTGATTTCATACTTTTCATCGCTTTCATAATCTCATCCATACTTATCTCAATTACACAATTCTCCTCTTCATTCTCATTCCACAGAAGACCTAGGTTCACTGGCCTCTGCTTTTTCTCTCTCAAACAGACTTTCAAAATATTCCTTCCACCTCCTCAGAACACATTCTTCACCTTTTATAATACTTCCATCCTGGCTTCTGATTTTACTCAGCTCCGATGTTCCAAACTTTCCTCGGGCTGTCCGTATGGATTTCCAGATAAACTTTTGGTTTGGACTGGAAATCTTTAGTAAGCCTTCTGTCAAACTCATTCTTACACTCCTCTTTCTTTCTCTCAACAACTTCCTTAACAATACCTTTCGCTCTTTTATATACCTTTCTTGCTACACTTACGTCATCACTTGTTGCCTTCTGCATTCTTTGGTTAGCTTTTACGGCTAACCAATCTGACTATGATTTCTTCTTCTCACAAACAGCTGCCTGTACACTTTTATCCATCCACATATTCTTCTTTTTTCCACCCTTTCTCCTTTTTGACACCCCACAAACATCGACAGCTATACCTACTACTCCATCTTTAAATTCATTCCACAAAAATTCAATATCATTTACTTCATCCAGGTTCTCAAATCTTTCACTCAACCCTTTCAAGTATTCTTTTCTGACATCCTCCTCTTGCAATCTCTCTACTTTAATACGTTCTAGAACGCTCGTCTGCTCTTGTGGTCTATGCCGCCACCGGTTAAATAGACCACCAATTCGGGTCACAACCAGGTGGTGGTCTGTGTCGATGGCGACTTCACGATATGCGCGAGCGTCCAGAACTATTTTCCTCAATCTTTCATCCACAACTACAAAATCGATCATACTTCTCGCATCACCCTCCTCTCTTGTGTACATAAGGATCCTTTTGTGGTCAAACATAGTGTTTGCCACAAAAAGACTCCATTCCAAACATATCTCAAGCAAACTTATTCCATTCTCACCACATTGTCAAAAGTATTTGAGAAGGTTATAAACTCAAAACTAACAAAGTTTCTGGAATCTCAAAACATACTTTCCAATTCACAGTATGGCTTTCGAAGAGGAAGGTCTGCTGACGATGCGGTACATGATTTTACGGACTTTGTGGTGCGGAGTGTAGATGGTGGCAAAAAGTGCTTAACGATATTCCTATACCTTGCAAAGGCATTTGACACAGTTTCTATCCCCAACCTAATTGTCAAATTGCATGACATGGGAATAAGGGGAACGCAGGTGAGTACACGAGTGGAGATCTTCCATTAACACATGGTGTTCCACAAGGCAGCATCCTTGGGCCCACACTATTTCTGTGTTATGTTAATGAATTATGTAGTATGCAGCTGGAAAATTGTCACATAATCTCATACGCAGACGACACTACCCTAATATTTGTAGGTGACTCTTGGGAAGAAGTGTATCAAACAGCTCAGAAAGGGTTTGATATTGTATGCCATTGGTTAGCAGCTAACTCGTTAACGCTAAATACAGAAAAAACAAATTACGTACTTTTCTCTATTAGAAATCCAGGGGTCGAAGCAAATACCCTCCGTGCTCATGGTTGCTCTTTTCCTCCTGTTGTAAATTGTAACTGCCCTAATATAAAAGAGACCAAAGCTATAAAATATCTAGGAGTATACATTGATAGTAAACTTTCATTCGATATACATTTAAATAATTTAACTGGAATATATCTTGTGTTTCGTTGGAATATCAGAGCACCATACCTCTTTGTCATTCATATAGTCATCCAATCTGTAGTAAGCTTTTTTACATAACGTTTGCTTTACACATTCTTTAAACTTTCTCTCAGGTAATTGCACTATTTTGTCAGGTATTTTGTTGTAGTATCGTATACACAGACCAACGAAAGATGTATTGACTTTAGTTAATCTAGTATATGGTTGATCAATTTTATGCTTATTTCTAGTATTAAAATTATGCCTGTCACAAATTGTTATTTTAAACCACGTTCTTACCCAACTGTAGATCTGTACAGGGATGCTCAAGTATTAACAGTGCGACAGCTGCATATCCTTGCGTGCATACTAAGACAGCATTGCGAAACGGCATCCTTTAAGAATGATGTTAGTAATACGAGGAGACACTTTTCAGTTTGTGAAAGAAATCAAGCTAGAACGCAATTTGCTAATATTTTTTTTTACTTTCAAGGTCCAAGACTTTATAATAATATCAATAAGCAACTAAATGTATTCAAAGATTCTAAACTTAAATGTAAGCAGAAGACTATAGCTTGGCTTTTGCAACTATGTAGATTATAATGAAACAGAAAATTTGTTGACAGTTAAATCGTAATAAATTAGTGATGTATAAATATACACATACATACACAAACATGTACACACACTGGTCCACCCACACACACACAAACACACACACGCACGCACACACACACACACACGAGCATATGTCGGCGTCGTCATCGTGCCTAGCCGTACAGAAAGGAAAACCACGTTCTCTTAACGTTTGCGGAACGTGCACCGGGCGGTCAGGTGATGCGAATGACGCAACAAGCGCCCCCCACTACCTTGTATAAAAGGCAGCGCTCGGAAGGAGCAAGTTTCAGTTCTGCTTTGGCACGCTCGGTGCACGGATCGCTGTTTTCCTTATAAGTGATATTTTTGTAATATCGTTTTACTTTTTTATAATAATTATTTAGTTGGTAACTAATTAAAATTAAACTGTGTTCACTTGATCAATGTGATTAAAATATTTTAAAAGTGCTTTACCGCTTTATTACTCATGTCCCAAGACATTCCGATACATATATATATATACATTGATAGACGCACTTACACTTTTTATAACTACTATAATATTTTCATTTAGCTTAGAAATCTCCATAAATCCACCTTATAATTTTAATAACATGTACCTATTACTGTATTGGTGTCCATGAGGGGGGACCTGGAGTCCTAAAATACAGGCCTTGGCTTAGTTTAGGCTCCAGCTACCCCACAAACAAATTACTAAGTTATATCGCTAGTTTTTATTTACATTTAAATGTTTTTTGTAAGTTTTTTGTTTGTGGAGAGAAATAAACAAATTTTATTTTATTATTATTTATTTTATTATTATCATTCACACGTTCATCACCAAACTTACCAACAACTCTTTCATAACCGTCACACTTTCTTCTTACCCATCCATTAAAATCACTTAGCATGATAACTCTTTCATTCTGATCACATTTCTTTAACGTATCTCTCATATTTTCCCAAAACTCATCTGTTTCTTTCTGGGCTTTCAGGGACTTTCGCGAACCAATATTCGTTGGTGCATATGCACCTAGAACAAAAATTTGGGTCAGTCCGACTTTCAGCTTGACCCAGATGAGTCTTGGGCTCACACACTCGACTTCTTTCACGCACTCTATCATTCTTCCGGAAAGTATGACACCGACTCCCTGACAGCCTCTGCTGGTACTGGGAACACCAGACCAGTACGCTGTGTAAGGGCCGTGTTCTGTGGTGTCACAACCTTTCTTAGTCTCATTCACACACAGAACGTCTATACGCCTTTCATCCGTCATCTGACATACTTCATCTATTTTGCCATTCATTCCACCTCTGACATTCATCGTAGCAAAGCGGCTCTCCATAGACCGCTTTTCGCCCCCGCGAGGAACGGGACGTGATGGGTTGCGAACCACATCGCCGCCTTTCAAGTTTTTATTTTTAATGAAAAACATTGCATTCTCACGAGTAGCATGGGATTGTGGTCCATCTTGGCAGAGCCTGCATACCAGGACAAGGCTAGCCTAGTTCTGGGTTCGCCTGGGCCCAGGGCCTGTGACCGCTTTCGACTAGACTCGCCTCTAGCCACGCATCCATTGGCGCGGTCAACCTTAGATTGGCGGAATGGACAGGGATAAAAGGAACGGGAGGGATAGGTTAGTTGGGATAGGAATACTTGGTGTAGGAAAGGAATAAGGTAAAAAGGATATTACTTTCTCGGAAGGATCAGGATGAGTTAGTAATAGCTCGGGGAGCCGGGGTCGCGTACCCGTATACAATACAACAACTCCCAAGGAGAAGGTTGTTGAGATGTGTACCCCCTGACTGTATATTTACGGCCTATTAAAATTTTGTACCTACAGATTTTATTCCTGTAAGCAGTGCCGGATTTACACATTTGCCGTCCGTAGGCTATTAAAATTTTGCCGTCCCTGCTGACCTCTAAAATTCGATAGTACCCTAAAGTAGAGCAAACGTAAGAAGTCCGTTTTGACGTTTCCTTAACACCAGCATACAGGGTTCATTTTTGCGAATTTTTGCTTGCAGTGTAAGTGCACGTGTGCGTCTTTTCCTCGATTTCTAGCCCTTACGCCAAATCTAAGGGAAATATCGAAGAAGAAATTATTCGCCTTACAGGCATAAAGGCAGGTTTTTGGCCGTCGTTTGAGCGGTCCAAACATTTGACTGCCGATGTAACACCACGCTCACTCTTCTGCGACTGTGTGTTTTTGTCCCTAAGCACCGTCAGCTCTTATACTACCTGCGCACTCACCCTACCTGGTTGATTAGCTCCATTTGGAGGCAATCGATAGTAACACGCGTCAAGCAAATATTTTAAATGTTGATCTTTAAAGGGATCGTTGACCAGCCTGCCTTTTCGACATGGAAGTTGGGTGTCTGACAGGTTTTCGAGATTGGTTTGCCGATGTTCCTGGCGTTTGGGATTGTAGATGTGGGGATCGCCGCTAGAATGCTATCTTCTGATGGTAGCAAAACCCTTATACTTCATGAGTCTATGCTAGTCTACCATACCACGGTTGAAGGCTGGTCCAACTGGGATCGAGTCAGCTCGGATAAAAGCAGACATGACTGCTCCAGAGGATGGGCCGTTCTCTTTTCTCCTAACCTAGGACTTTATTGGATGATATGATTCGTTGCGTGTTGCCGTGGTATACTGTGGGTAGGGGCATCACGCACTAAGTTGTCTCTGTTGCTAAGGGTTGTCTCCGCTACACCTTGCTCTAAACGAGCCTCCAGGCCTAAGCCGCTTTTAATATAAATGGCAAAGACCAGATGGATTAACCATGGCACCGTGGAGCAAGGGGCGAAGGCTCGATTAGTACGTGTATCAGTACGTACGCTGCGTCGCATCTCAAATCGACCTCTGGAACTCTCGACCTCGGCACGCCAGATGGACGCATCATAAATACTCTGTGCTCGAGGTTTTGTACACATTTTTTCCTGTGGCGTTCGAGATAACGAGTTCTTGGGACAGTAAAGCAAATGACTGTGTGAGGGAGATTGGATGATGAAGTCTTAGAAGTTAAGGAAGCGCGTAGGTTCTTTTCTGGTCCAGCGGCCTGCAAGGGCCATACTACAGCGTGGAAACTTTACAAGCATAATAGGGACGTTTGGTCAGGGTAGAACCGGCGAGAGACGTAATGTCCATTTCTGTTTTGTTGTTTTGGATGATGCCTATAATTAAAAATTCATTATTTTTTAATTTCTACAACATAATTTTTTTTCCCATAATTTGCCGCCCCTAAACTCTGCCGCCCTAGGCTCCAGCCTACTCAGCCTATTGGTAAATCCGGCACTGCCTGTAAGTACGTAAAACTATTATAAATCGTAGATATATCATTGGTCACCCACTTGGGTTGATGATGATGATGATTCTCATTTTTTTAGGACCGCAAAACTAAATTTGTTTGTAAAGGTTTTTTGCAGATTACTTAAAAACTGTGCATTTTAGAAAGATCGTTTTATTTTTACTGTAATATTTACATAAATTTCTATCGACTGTAATTAATTCAGATTTTTTCCTTTCACAAACTTCGGAGATAAGGGGGGGATGGGTATTTTTTTTGAAATTTTTCATCATAACTTGTAAACTAAGAGTGGTAAAAATATACAAAAATATATTTTAGAATATTAAACTTAAGCCCTTTTATATGATACCGCATTTAACCTAGTAACCACAACTTGAACATTTGCCCCCCTATTCGGGCCCTCGTTACATTAATAATCCTAATTCTTTTTTAATTTAACCATATTCTAAAGTTATTCTAAATTTCAAGTCGATAGCATGAGTGGTTGCTGAGATATGCAGGTGTGACAGACAGACAGACGAAGTCGCACCATAAGGATTCCGTTTTTTAACGTTTTGGTATCGGAACCCTAAAAAGAAAATAAATAAAAAAAAACACTTGGGGTTGGGATTTTCATAACAGTGACAATACCGGTCAAATGCGTGTCGGACCGCGCGCAGTACAGGGTTCAGTAGTTTTTAGGATTTTTAGGGTTCCGTACCACAAAATAAAAAACGGAACCCTTATAGGATCACTTTGGTGTCCGTCTGTCTATCTGTCTGTCAAGACCCTTTTTCTCATAGACCCTTTATCAGGTTGAAATTGATAACGAATATTAAGGTCCATGAACCACACAAGATCTGAAAATTTAAAATTTTTACAACGACGCAATCAAAATATATGGCTTATTATGTCCTCATCTCCATACATTTATGCAAACTTAATTTAGAACCCATTCTGTAAGGATGTCCTACTGAATAAATACTTATCAACATGTGACGAGTTTCTACTGTTTTCATCACCACCTTCAAACTACCTCACTGACACATCCCGATGGCATCCGTCCTGATACCACAATCACTTTGTTGTCCATCTGTCTGTCTGTCTGTCAAGACCCTTTTTCTCACGAACGAGAAGAGGTATCAAGTTGAAATTGATAACGAATATTAAGGTCTATAAACCACACAAGATTTAAAAATGTAAATTTTTTAAACGACGCAATCAAAAGATATGACGTTTTATGTCCTCATCTCCATACATTTATGCAAATAAGCAAAACCTACAGGGTACTTCCCGTTGACCTAAAATTATGAAATTTGGCAAGAAGCTAGGTCTCACAGTACAAAGAAAGGGACAAGTCAATATTTCAATTTTTCTCACAACTAATAGTAACCAATTAAGGTGAACTCCCGTTTCAAGAACTTATCTATAATAGTAGGGGTCAAGTTGGATGGTCGTGGAGTTTTTAAAATCAAAGAGCAAAAGCTTTTAGTATATCATATGGTAGATAGTTACGGAACCCTTAGGGTGCGAGTCTGACTCGCACTTGGCCGGTTTTTTTTTTATTGAAAAGCAGGTTTTTATTTAGTAATTCATAACGTTCGTAACATAAACTTTTTACCTTCTAATTCTCAGCGAGGTCCTAGCGCCTGATTGCTATTGCTATTTTTATAATTTCCAATTTTAAACATAAACATGTAAAGCCTTCTTAGCTGTGATATTTTTCCTTCAAATTTTATCATTAAGCAGCCTCTGAGAATTATTTCACGTTTTCATTGACAACCCTTTATCTGGCAGGAGCCACTAGACTCCAAGGAGTTAGAAAGTGATAGACATTGGATAGACCAAGGGGATAGACACTTTATGACATTGACACAAAGCATCTTTAAAGTTAAAGCTCCTTTAAATCTATTGTTGTCACTTTCTTTGTGGTCAAAACAAAAAGTGACGGCCATAAATTTAACGGAGCTTTAACTTTAAAGAAGTTTTGTGCAACTGACCGTGAAAGACACTAAGAATGACAATAGATTTCGCAGGTAAGCGTTAACTGAGTATTCAAAGGTGTCGATAGATGGCGCTGAAGCCCTTAAAACAAAATTATAAAAGAGCATGTAACCTTATTGGCATACCTACCGTCCACCATCTTGAAAAAGTCAGAAATCTTCGCCACTCATGAAACTGGTGTCAGTCGATAGTAAACGGCATTACAAATACAAATTATTGATTGTCAAATTGCCATAAAACGTATACTTTTAGAGATATTGGGACTTAGAAATATTTATTTTAATAAGGATAGCAGTTTAACTTGCAACTCCAGACTATTGTTGTTTCAGTTTGCTGTGAGAATGTGATATTTATCCGACTGCCGCAGAAGAAGGGGTTATGTTTTTCAAGTGTATGTATGTATGTGTATTTCTTTGGCACGCTCTGTAGCCTAAACGGCTTGATGGATTTTGAAATAGGAGGTGTCGTTGGACTTGTGTTCATGTCCGTTGTGGAAGTGAGATAGGGTATACAGATAATTTTAAAATGACGCCTGTGGTTCAAAAATAGGGGCGGATAGTATTGTTTTTACAACGGTGAATTTAACGTTAAAACATTTTATTTTCACTAGAAAATAGCAATAACACATTCACGTGGTGTTGCATATAGGCTTTACTAAAAAAACTTGATCTCTATATTATCTCCGAAAGTATACGTCTTACGGGAATTTGACAATCAGTAATTTGTGTTTACAATTAAACTATCGACTGACACCAGCTGTATTAACGTGGTTTTGTGGTGCCACTTCGTGAGCGCGTAAAAGCTATCTACGCCTTTTTTATATATATATAATTATTGTGTCAAAACAAAGACAGAAGCACAAACAAAAACTTAATAAACAACGAAAATATTCTCAGAGATAGAGAACGTGGATTAAATCACTTGCAAGCAGTAGAAGACACAGTGGCAAACTGCCGACCCAATTAAGTTAAAAAAGGCCCAGGGGATGCGTTTCTAGGATTTAAAAAAATGTGAGTGAATAGGCATTACAATGCCTATTGTAAAAATAAATATGACGCGCGCGTTCTGTCTCTTTCTTTCTTGGATAGATTATCCAATAGACTATTGAAGATAGAGAGAGACAAAACATTATTTAGTATCTTTTTTTTTTTTGCTTTAACTCAAAAACGCAGCGACGCACAGAAAAACTTTAAGGACCAAATCGATTCGTATTTAGCTGATCTATCGTCCCTATTAATATGAATCATGAGCAAATCAAATTGCAGCCATCACCCTAACTATTAGGTTAGCGAGGGACCACGAGCCGTAGTCCTTGGGCATTTTAGCAGTTTATTTAGGTACATATTTAGGGACATTTCCCAAACTTGTTTCTTTGGAAAAGTTGTTCAGTTGTTGTTTCATTAAAACCAAATTAGGATTCCTCATACAAACTGTTCGATCAAACTGAGCAATTTGTATGGAGAGGCCAAAAATTTTTTTTTTTTTTTTGAGAAAGTTGATGAGTGACACATTTGTTGTCATGCTCTATTTCACCAATTTCTTGCAATCGGAGGGAAAAAGAACCGGTCAAGTTCAAGTTGGACTCGTGCGCCGAGGGTTTCAATATACCTTTAGAATCAATGGAAGCAATAAAGTCAATTTTTAGGACCACAAAACTAAATTTGTTTGTAAAGGTTTGTTGCAGATTTCTAGAAATTTAAGCAATGTAGAAAGATTGTTTAATTTGAACTGTAATATTTACATAAACTTTTATCGACTAAGTATAATTAATTCAGATTTTTCCTTTCGCAAACTTCGGGGAATGTATTTTTTTGTAATTTTTGATTATCACCTGTAAACCAAGAGTCGTAAAAATACATAGGTACAAGTTTCATCGAGAACAGTTTTAATTTAATATTTAACGACAAACATCTTTATACTACTTATTATTACTTGTACCGTTGGAAGCTTATATTTTCCCGCTCAAGGCAGATTAGGAAAATAAAATTACTTCATCCAATCCTTCATTAAGTAGTTGTAATATATTAAGTAAAAAGGAACTTTCCTTACTCAGTTAATTACAGATATTTTGAGGCGCAAAGAATCTTTCCTAAACATTTATTTTGTTCGGAATGGTAGCAAAAAAAAATACTTGTGGTCAGTAAATTTAATTTGTTGGATGAATGAAGCCCGTCAAGTTGATGACCTATTTATTTGCAAGGTTGCTCAAAGTATATGATTTTGTGAGCTTGGCGCGTGAGCCAATTTAGAAAGCACCAACCACGCTCACATTTGAGTTGACTATCGCCATTTACAATCGGCCGGCATATTGTAAAATGGCGTCGGCGGATCGTAAATGGATTTAGATCACTGATGCATTTTTAGTTTGTTATCTAGGTAAACCCAACCTAACCGACCCCGATTAGTTTACTATTATTTAATCTGTGCCCGAGCGTGATCGGTTAGGTACACCTAACCTAACCTAACTGATTTCCGACCACAACAGTTACTGACAGTTGTTGCAGAAACAAATTATGGGCCGTTTTGTTAAATGCCTGACCATGATGTGAAATGGCGATTTTCATAATTTCTCGGTATTTGGGAAAATGTCCAGGCATTATGTAAAGTGGTGAATTTCATACAGTTTGCCTGCGAAATATTTATCGTGATACGTGGGGCTTGCAAAAGCGCAGAAATTTGGGGAAAGAATATCCCAAAAATCATGGTAAGAACCTGTCTTAATTTTAGTAGTCACTAAGTCTTGATGGCAAAGGCTTAAAGACAAGTGGCTTTCTATTATTATCTTAAACGCTAATAGAATATACTAAAAATGTATTAGCTGCCACGCAACATTCCGTTTGCTAATGTCAATCCCATACATTATTATTGTATTATTTATATTAGAAGAAGAAGAAGCGTTTACGATGATAGAAAGCCGCTCGGCTACGACCCCTGGTTTCATTTGTTGAGCGTAGCTGGAGCTAGACTCTAAATTTAGAGTTGGTCCGCGCGGCCTCAGCCCGCTCAGGTATCGAAGGGCATGTAACTGGCACGGATCGGGAGTGTCCTCATGTAAGCTGGCTGTGGCCGGGGCGCCGGGGGTAGTGCGCACGCAACGACTCGTCTGCACCGTGGCGAGGCGGGAACCCAGAGCTCTGGGACACTGGCGGGCGAGCTTTCCCGCGCACTGGTCGCCAGATCGAACGCAGCCGCCGCCGCCCGCCGCGCGGAACCACTTGTTGAATTTAACCTCTTTGCTCAACGCGCGGTTATCTCCCAGTGTTCTATTAATAGATTTTTTAAATTTTACTTTTTAATTTGACAGTAACTACCTGTGATGCCTGTTCTTCGCTTCCGCTATGCCTTGTTCGTTTTTAACACTATCCTTACTAAACCTGCTTTATTGTTAAGGACAACAGTTTTGTGATGTAGACCTAAATAAAACCTACCTTCGTCCGTGTAAACTTGTTGAAACTTTTGAAATTTTTAAAAACTGTTGTATACTCATCTTTGTTAACTGTTGACTACTTCTTAAAAATAGATAACTAATATATTGTAACCATTTTCTCTTAATTAAATCTAAACATAAACATTACTGAGAAGTGTGTGCTCCGAACTTTACTACAGGTAAGTGAATATCCTACTTATTTATTTACAGTTTATTGTACACAAGAAAATACATTAAAAAAAATTTTAATTAAGAAAAAATACACAACAGGCGCTGCTTATTAAATTTTATAGAATAGTTTTTGAGTAAGCATTCACCCACTTACGATTCAGATTTATCGGTGTTAAAATCGAAACGAGACGATTTTTACTAGTGGTAAGTATTTGTATGCATGGTTTCCCTTTCTAAAACATTTTGTTCCTTGATGGCCAGTCAAGGAGATGGTCATTATTGCTTGACAACTATTTACGTGCTTTACAAACATGTTTGAGAAGGCATAGCGTGCTTGCCAAGCATTCGCAGTCATTTTAATTTAGTCGCCACAGAGTGAATTAGGCTCTGAACTTGTGATTCTATACAAAAATATAGGTTAAAAAAATAAACTTACGTCAAAGTAAATAGACAAGCCCGTTGGTGTAGTTGGTAGTGAGCCTGCCTCACACGCCGCCGTGGGCCGCAGGTTCGATCCCCGCCCAGGGCAAACATTTGTGTGATGAATACAAGTGTTTGTTCTGTGTCTGGGTGTTATTAATCAATTTATGTATGTATATCAGTCTCTGTTACCCATAGTACAGGCTTTGCCTAGTTTGGGATCAGGTGACCTTGTGTGAAATGTCCCCCAATATTGTTATATTAATTTATAGAAAGAAACTAAAGTAACCGATTTTGATGAAACTATAAATGTAGGTTTCCTTAGTTAAATTATAATTTTATTTTTATTGCGATCTGACTTTTAGGTGGCTCTGACTGATATTTGCGCGGGCAAACAAACATACACTTATAAAAGGTATTAGTTCCTATGGCCACCTTCCGACTTCATCATCAGAACCCTGGTGATCATCTGGGACCAGAGTACTTGAAAAGACAAATCCAACGAACCCAAACTCGACGGGTCTATCTTGTATAGTTTATTAGTTCCTATGGCTACCTTCCGACTTCATCATCAGGACCCTGGTGATCATCTGGGACCAGAGTACCTGAAAAGACAAATTCAACGAACCCAAACTCGACGGGTCTATCTTGTATAGTTTATTAGTTCCTATGGCCACCTTCTGACTTCATCATCAGGACCCTGGAAATCATCTGGGACCAGAGTACTTGAAAAGACAAACCCAACGAACTCAAACTCGACGGAGTTGCGCTGTTCCGTTTAGAAGTTCCTAAGGCCAGCTTCCGTCTCCATCAGCAGACCAGCACGATGATACCATAAGATTGTATTGTCACCAATCTCACATAAGTATGCCAAATTTCAGTGCAATCGAATAAGGATAACTGGTCTAAAATTCAGTTTAAAGATTTGTCCCACACTAACTAACCTAACTAACAAGGCAAGTTAAATAAAAGCTTGTAAAAAGTGTCAAAAAAGTGAGTAGCTGCGAAAGAACCGGCGCTTCCCGTGATGCCGTCAGGACTTCTGCTGTTAGTCATTATGAGAAAAGTGAAAAAATTCTTTATGCTCTAGTTGGCAAAGGCGATCCGATCGCTGAGAACAATCTCTTCTAGACAACTTTTGTGAGAGTCATGACAGAAGAGGCCTTTGGCGTTTTATAATAAGTATTAAAAGCTTGACATTTTTCCAATAGTTTTCAACTAATCCCTGAAATGTACGATCAAAGTTGTACAGAACCCTAAGAATCAAGTCAATTCCCACCCTCCACCTAACAACTTAAGGCAATTAATTACATAATTTCGTGATATTTTAGGAATCTCATTATTCTTTGTAATAATTTCTCATAATTCTCCTTTGTTATAATCTTCTGAGGAAAATAAAATCGATACCATAAACTTACATTTACTTGTTATGTGAGTGATTTGTAAGCGTAGTTAATATTTTTACAAAAAACGGCAGAGACTATATAATATTAATTCGTATACTATTTAATTCGTATTACAATTTTTTTCTACTTGTAGACTTGGTCTTTGACGAAAGCTCAAATGTCCATACTCGCAGTTCAAACGCGAGCAATGGAGCGTATGTTTGGCCTGAAACTGACCGATGGGGTTAAATCACAAATTTCTGATGTGGCCCACGCAACCGTCAAGCTAAAGGGTCTGGGCTGGTCACGTGAGTCACATACCATTGGAACAGAATTGCCAAGACCGCAACTATCTGGCAACCGCCGAGAGACAGACAGCATCGAGGCCGATCACGGCGCAGGTGGTGCGATGAACTCGACGCTTGGCAACTAGAGGCTCAGAGTAAAAACCAGTGGAAGAAATGGAGGAAGCCTTTACGCAGCAGTGGGACAACCATGGCTAATAAGAAAATAAGAGAAAGACAGTCAAGAGCACGTCATACTTGACATATGAAGCTTTGTATTGTTCTCAATAAAATTTCTGTAGGAGCTAAAACCGCGCTAGTAGCAAGCTTTAACTCTGACTGACTGTTCTTTTATAATGTATTTTGATTCTTGTTTTTTTTTTACTTTACCTTTTTTCGTGCCACAAACGACGTTTTGTAAAATGTCGAGGCATTATGTAAAATGACGAATTATAAATTTCTCGTCGTTTTCTAAAAATCTTAGGTAGATATAATGTAAAACGGCCAATTATACAATTTGCCTGAGAAAGTCCTCCCGGCTAATGTATTTCAAACTTTCTTCGTAGCGATTTTCTACGGCGTAGTCAAAGCGTAGCTGAATCCTGCCTACTAAACAATTTATATTGCCGTGCAATTCTCCATGTTCTGTGTGTTGTTTAATGGAATGTTGAGATGGTTTTGATTGATTTTAATATCAAGCTATCTTCGTAGACATTTTCTACGGCGTAGTCAAAGCGTAGCTGAATCGTAGACCGCCTACAAAACAATTTATGTTGCCGTGCAATTCTCCTTGTCCAGTGAGTTATTTAATGGAATGTTATGATGGTGTTATTGATTCTAATATCGGTTTGTCAACTGCCTGAATCTCGAATAATTCTTTTTTCACGCCACGCTAGTGTTCAACAACAAAATTTTGACGTCGACCGCGCGCACGTTACACATCCTAACAGAGTACTCGTCAATATTTTTATTTTATACGAGTTATCAGTGACTTTTTTGTGAAAATTTTGTGTATATTGTTACCGTTAGAATATGAAAAGCGAAAAGTAAAAACAGACAGGCTTATATTTTTGTATAATTGCTCTAAATCCGATTAGTGAAATAGAATCTTCGTGTCCAAAGACAGTTTACCGCGCTTGTGTAGTAGTGTATAACCAAAACGCGTAAGTGACGTCGATTCCACGGTGCATAAGACCTTTTTCTCGTAACCGCTTAGTCCGAGACCGGCTTTGGTGATTGCAATCTACCTTCGGCGCAGAAATAATTGTTATTTTTTATAAATATTGTGCATACAAGGAGTGCTGACAAACCGTGTATAATTTTAAAATCTGAAAAACATTTATTAAAATGTCTTGCGGCCAACACGTTTGGGGATGTTGCCAGAATAACGATGCAGAGGACGAGCATTTTATTAATTGTTCAACGTGTGGGAAATCTTATCATCTTGCATGCTTACTCATTCCCGGACTCGATGACTCACAAAATAATTTCGATTGGATTTGTCCAGTATGTTTACCTCAGCAGCCGAAGTTAAATCTTAGCAAAGATTCTACCCCGGTCCGCAATGTTAATACTGTAAGAGCCAATAAGAAACCGGATGTAAACTTACCAGCTACTTATTCTGCATTTACTGCGGATGATGTGCGTAGCATTTTTAAGGAGGAAATGAAGTCATTGCTACAGGAGTTTAATAAAAGCGTTTTCAACATTGTTAACACGCAGCTAGATCCAATTGAAAAAGAGCTGTGTGAGTTTCGCGAGTCGATGGATTTCATCAACAAGCAGTATGAAGATATAAAATCTGAGCAAAAAACTGCTGAAAAAACTATGAAAAAATTACAAGAGGAAAACCTCAGTATGAAAGACACCATTTCGGATCTCACTCTGCGCGTCAACAATATGGAACAGTACTCTCGGTCTAACAACCTAGAAATTCAATGTGTGCCTGAAGCTAGGAATGAAAACTTATACACAATTATCGAGCAATTGGGCCACGTTATTGGCTGCGAATTAAAAGAGAACGATGTCCTCCATGCAACCCGTGTTGCTAAGCGTAATAATGATAACAAACGTCCTCGATCAATTGTGGTGCAGCTGGCTTCGCCGAAGATTCGTGATCAGCTGTTAGCTGCTACTTTCCAATACAATAAAACTAACCTGGAGAATAAATTAAACAGCTCAGATCTTGGATTCTCTGATAAATCACCAGTGTTTGTTATGGAACATTTATCTCCTTTTAACAAGGAGCTTCACGCTGCTACCAGACTTCAGGCTAAGAAAAAACTGCACTACAAGTTTGTGTGGGTGAGAGGGGGTAAAATATTCGTAAGGAAGAATGAAGAATCAGAAGTTGTTTACATAAAAAATATGGACTCTTTGAATAAATTATCGTAGGATTTTTTTTTGTCGTTTAGAATTATACCAAATAGCATGCTATAAGTATTTTATTACAATTTAAATGTCTTTAAAAATGTTTTATCAAAATTCTAGAGGACTTCGGACCAAAACAAACACTTTTTATGTTAATTCTTGCTGTAGCAATTACGATGTCATTATACTTACCGAAACTTGGTTAAACGAAACGATACTATCTACTGAATTATTTGATGAGAGATACGACGTTTACAGAAGGGACAGGGATTGCGGGAAAGATGGTGGGGGTACTCTAATAGCAGTTTTAAAGAAGTTTAAATCTAAACGAGTTAAAGATTGGGAAAGCAACTGTGAGGACCTCTGGGTAATGATGAATATACCAAAAGCAAAAATTGTACAACAAATAGCTCTATGTGCAGTTTACCTTCCACCACCTGTAAGACGTCTTACTTTAGAACATTTCCTAGATAATTGTAATACAGTCTTTGAACAGAACACTGACATCGAGGTATGCATAGCTGGAGACTTTAATTTAGGGTCTATCGATTGGAAACAAGTACGTAATTCAGTAAACATTTATGACATATATCCTAGCATATGTGAAACATTAATAGATTTTACGTACGTTAATAAATTAGAACAGTTGAATTCTATACCCAACATTTCTGGTCGTATACTTGACCTTGTGTTAACAACACTTTCTAATGGTACTGTGTCAGAAAATGTAAATCCAATGAGTAAAGTAGATAAATTACACCCTCCTTTGGACATAGTTTTCTCATTGGCTGGAAGATCTACCCTACCCTATAATGTCGCTTCTGAGAGACGAAATTTTTATAAAGCCGACTATGACGTGATTATCGAACATTTAAGTCAAATAAGATGGGAAGAGTTATTTACAGATTCACAAAACGTGAATAATATGCTTGTCATCTTTTACCAGGTTTTGAGAGAAACAATTGAAACATTTGTACCGTTTCGTAAGCCGCGAAAGAATACTTTTCCTCCGTGGTTTGATTCTCATCTCATTAAAATATCTAACAAAAAAAATAGGCTGAGAGTGCGTTATAATATATACAAGAACCCTTTGGACAAATTTGAACTTAATATAATTGGGGTACGTTGCGAAAAATTAGCTATAGGGCGTTATAACGATTATAAACGTAATTTAGAAAATAGCTTAGCTAAAAATCCTAAACTGTTCTGGTCCCATATGAAATCTAAGCGTGGCGGCACGAGTACTTACCCCTTGACTATGAGTGATGGCGTAAATGCTACTTCTGACAGTGCAATTATATGTGAAATGTTTGCAGCAAATTTTTCATCTGTATATAGTAAAAGTGATAATGTAAGTTACGATATAAGTCCTACCTTAAGATTACTACAGCTATATAGTCAGTGCTTAACAGCTCCAGTTATTACTAGCGAGTCTTTGTTAACAAAATTAAAATGTATTGACTGTAAGAAAGGAGCTGGTCCTGACGAAATACCTCCTTTCTTCTTATCTAAGTGTGCATCTGTTCTAGTGAATCCTTTATTGGCTATTTTTAACAAATCTTTATATACAGGTGTGTTTCCATCCTATTGGAAAACTGCAAAAGTAGTACCAATCTACAAATCAGATGAAGATGATTTAATAACTAATTACCGGCCTATCTCTATTTTGTCGCAATTCGCAAAAGTTTTTGAGTCTCTTGTTTGTACGATTATTCAGAGCCATTTGAAATTATATTTAAGTGACTTTCAGCATGGTTTCGTTACCTCAAGGTCTACAAGTACCAACCTGGTCTCATTTTCTGAAATGTTGGTAAGAGGTGTTGATTCCGGTCAACAAATTGACGTGATTTATACCGACTTCAGCAAGGCCTTCGATAAAGTTTCTCACGAATTGCTTATTTATAAACTTTCTTTGTATGGAATCTCGGGGTCCTTGCTGAAGTGGGTAGAATCATACTTAAATAATAGAACCTTTTACGTTGTCATTAATGGATTTCAGTCAAAATACCACCAAATTTTATCCGGGGTACCTCAAGGCTCGCATTTAGGCCCAATTCTTTTCAATTATTTCATAAATGACGTACAGGATTGTTTTCGATTCTCAGAAGTCTTCATGTACGCTGATGATTTAAAGTTCGCAAGGTCGATTAAGTCAGTAGAAGATGCACTTCTTCTTCAGAGTGACCTGAATAGATTAAATAAATGGTGTGATATTAACAAAATGATTTTAAATGTCAAAAAATGTTACTTTGTAAAGTTCTCACGAAAACATAACCTAATAGATTTTGAATATAATATTAACAATACTAAAATTAATGAGGCACATAGTATCAAAGACTTAGGCGTCCTTTATGACAGTAAGCTCACGTTTAAGCCACACATAGATACAATAATAAAGAAGACATCAAAGACTTTAGGATTTGTTATTAGGAACACGAAACTTTTTAGCAATAATACCAAAATTTTGCTCTATAACACTCTGGTTAGAAATGGGTTAGAATATTGCAGTGTGGTTTGGAGACCACATTATGCCGTACATTCACTTCGATTAGAACGTGTACAAAAGCGTTTCCTTTGGCACCTCTCGTTTTCAATTGGAAGGGCTAAAAAAGAAAAGTCTTACCGATCTAGACTCCATTATTTCAAGATGGAAACATTGGAAAAACGAAGGAATATGTTAGACGGATTATTTATGTACAAGATTTTAAGGAACCAAATTGACTGTCCTACATTATTGAATAATATTAGTTTTCGAGTCCCACGACGCATACCTCGATGTCCTATAACCCCTCTCTGTCCCCCCTTTGGTACAACTGTGTTAGGTAGTAACTCTCCCATATCAAGAATGTGTAAGATTATTAATGACTGCAGCGATCTTCTTGACCTTTATAATGACTCTAAACCAAGGTTTTATAAGTCATTACGTAAGGGTTGTATTAAGTAGAACCTCTCAAAGAGAAATAACTAATAAATATCTTACTACTGCTAGTAATTTCTCTTTTTAATTGTTTAACTTAGTATAGTATTACTTTTAGTTTCTCTGTAACTTTTAATTTGGATGCTTAATTTTGTAACGGGTTGTGTTTTTTTCATACGTTTTGCCTAATTTTGTTGTAAATTTAAATAGGTATTTAAAATTTAGTCTTAGAATCAATTTAACAGTGACGAGTTCTTTCGTTGTTTTGTTTGTAACGTTGTAGCTGATCATTAGTGTGCATGCGGAGTTTACCTTTAAGTAGTTGTTACTCTTTAATATGTATTAATAACACTTTTTTTTTCATTATGTATGTAATAGTGTAAACAACTGTTGGTAGACCTTAATAAATAAAAATAAAAAATAAAATAAAAATAAACACGACAGCAGTTGTTGGACAACTCTACGATAACGTGCACCTGAAAAAGAAATATTTCTTTAATTCGTGGGAATTCAATGGTTTCCCGCAGTAGAAAGTAGTGTATGAGTGATTTTTAAGTAGTTCCGTTAGTTCAATAATTTAATTTTTTAGAAGGTTTTGAAAATCAGTCTAAATTCAACACCCAGTCCAAAAATTACCCTATAAAGAAAAAAAACAGGGAAGTGCGAGTCGGACTCGCGCACCGAGGGTTCCGTACCACCACATAATCATAACTGTATTAGTTGAAATTTCATTAAGTTAATGTGCTAGATTTTTTGAGTCCGACACGCGCTTGACCAAATTTTATTATTTGTTGTTATTTTATAGCTTATGCACTATAAACACACCAATTTTCAAGTTTGTAAGTGTTCCCGTTTTTAAAATAGAACTAAAACAAAAATCGCCTCCACGACCAACCAACTTGACCCCTCTCTTATGTGAATGTTCTTGAAACGGGAGCTCTCCACAATTGGTTATCATTATTTGTGAGAAAAGTTGTAATATTTAATGATTTCAGACTTTTCCCATTATTTGTACTGAGAGACCTAGCTTCTTGCCAAATTTCATAATTTTAGGTCAACGGGAAGTACCCTGTAGGTTTTGCTTTTTTGCATAAATGTATGGAGATGAGGACATAAAATGCCATATCTTTTGATTGCGTCGTTGTAAAAAATAGAAATTTTCAGACCTTGTGTGGTTCACAGATCCTAATATATGGTATTAATTTCAATCGGATACCTTTACCCGTTCGTGAGATAAAGGGTCTTGACAGACAGACAGACGGACAACAAAGTGATCCTAAGAGTATAAGGATTCCGTTTTTTTCTTTTGAGGTACGAAACCCTAAAAAGGACGGGTTGCACTTCGGGAGTGCCCGCAGAAGTAAAAACTTACATTTTTGAATATTATGCTTTTTGTAAGGGTCAATCGCGCCATTGCTCGCGTACTTTTTTGATGTCACTGAATAAAAACCCGTATTGTAATAAAAATACGGTTGACAGTTGACGCTTTTTCGATCCGGCTACGGATTTCACGCGACATCTGACGCGAGTTTAACATTTTTTACCCATTTAAAAACTTTTTCTTTCCAAGCGCCGCTAAAGAAGTTTTCCCTTAAAAAAAACAAACATCATCACAATTTTTAGAAAATCGTTATAATTTTTGTAAAAGTAACGGCAGCTTTAGTGAGTAGAAAAAAAGTGCTGCACAAGGGGTGCTGTTTAGTTATTCTGCAAAAAGGCAATTGAAGCCAGCAGCGGAACTAAACTGTTAACATGCCCTGAAAGAAATAAACCTAACTTTTACATTTTCGTGAATCATTAGTCTAAGATGAAAGACTGATAATCTAATACTTGTTTGATATTCCTCACAATCGTACGGTCAATCGCACGTCGATAGAAACTTGTTCAACTCTATTACCACGCCATAAGGTCCAAAAGTGTTTCTACTGATGTGCTGTTGAGTGTAAAAAGCTCCTTTACATCTTTTGTAATGCGCACAGCTGAGGAGTAGAATTCTCTGCCTGCATCTGTGTTTCCGAACTCATTTAGGTAACCCGAATCTATTCAGGTCACGAGTGAATAGGCTTCTTTTAATGTGAATAGATTTTTCCTTTCGCAAACTTCCGAGGTAAAGGGGGGAATGGTACTTTTTTGACATATTCATCATCACTTAAAAGCTATAAAAAAAGGCCAAGTGCGAGTTGGACTCGCGCCCTAAGGGTTCCGTACCTATCTACCATATGATATACTCAAAGCTTTTGCTCTTTGACTTTAAAAACTCAGCGACCATCCAACTTGACCCCTCTTTTATAGAAAAGCTCTTGAAACGGGAGCTCACCTTAATTGGTTACTATTAGTAATGATTTTAGACGTTTTCCTTTATTTGTACTGTGACACCTAGCTTCATGTCAAATTTCATAATTTTAGGTCAATGGGAAGTACCCCCTAGGTTTTGCTTTAGTGCATAAATGTATGGAGATGAGGACATAAAAAGCCATATCTTTTGATTGCGTCGTTGTAAAAAATTTTAATTTTCAGATCTTGTGTGGTTCATGAACCTTAATAATCTTTATCAATTTCAACCTTTACCCGTTCGCGAGAAAAAGGGTCATGACAGACAGACAGACGGACAACAAAGTGTTCCTTTTTTTATTTTGAGGTACGGAACCCTCAAATTAAAAAAAAATATTGGAATGTCCAAGCAAAGCCCTTTCATGTGATACCCCATGCGGCCATGTAACGGAAATGTAAACTTCCCCCCTCCCCCCCCTTTAAGCCCCTTTACAATAATAATAAAAACAATTTTTTGGTTCTTTCGTTTGCAATTGACTTAGATAAATATATTAAAACTCTTAAACCATTCCTAATTTTAAGTCGGTAGCGTTTGCTGAGATAATAAACAGGTGTGACAGACAGACATACAAAGTCGCACTATTAAGGTTCCGTTTTTACCATTGTGGTTCAGAACCTGTTCAGAATCCTAAAAATCGTATGAATGAATAAACCGAATGTTGAATATGGAAGCTATCTTGGGATCACTATAAACAAAAATAAAGATATACATCCCTTGGGCAAACTTACTTATGTACCTACACAAGTATGCCTAAGGAATGTATATCTTAATTGGTATTAATGGTACACTAGCGGTTTGGTGAAACGAAGCTTTTGTGTTTCAGGATATTTTTATGCAATTGATATTAATGACAGCGAAAACCTGAAGCTATATGCTCCCTTATATTCGTATTGAAAATAGAAGCTATTATAACTGCTTCAACTAAAATTGTAGATTCCAAAATTAACTTAAGGTCCTATACCTTGAAGCTTTGTGCAGCTTTCCTTTGCTGGGTTTGAGTCATCATCATATCAGCCGAAAGATGTCCACTGCTGGACAAAGGCCTCCCCTAAAGGTCGCCATGATGACTGGTCCTGCGCTGCACGCATCTAGCGGCTTCCCGCGACCTTAACTAGATCGTCGGTCCAACTTGTGGGGCCTGCCCACGCTACGTACTTAACTCTTATTTTTTAACACCCTGGATATTTCAATGAAACTGAACAATTTTTCCTGAGGAACATAGGCCGAAATACGAAAACAATAGACTTACCATACAAACTGCATCAACCAGTGTATGGGAGGACGAATTTTTTTTAGGAAACCCATGTTCCTTAGGAAAAGTTGTTCAGTTTCATGGGTAAACCACCTCTTAAAATATCTGGGCGATAGAAAAATAAGAATGAATAGTACTTACATTGGGTATAATCAAAGTTAGCTAAGTGAACCTAAATCATCATTAACGTCCTTATATCCGTTACGTTTAAAATTTTCCGGCCCTTAGTCTCTTCTCTTCTTATTTAAGAGCTACGCTCTTGTCGGTGGAGTAACTTCCACGCCTTCCTATCTTCTGCAACTTGTCTGACTTTCTGATACGACACGACATTTATTTTTTCCTTAATCTGGTCCATGTAGCAACGTCTTGGCCTTCCTCTACCTCTCCTTCCCTCAACCTTTCCTTCTATGATAGTTTTTAAAAATTTGTCGTGTCGTATCAGATGTCCCAACATGTTCCCTCGTCTATTTTCAATAGTATTTAATATGCTTCTTCTTTCATTAACCATGTTTAACACCTCTTCATTAGTTTTCTTTTCTGTCCAGCTGATTTTCTCCATCCTCCTCCAACACCACATCTCGAATGCTTTTAACCTTTCTCTATCTCTTTGCGTTAGGGTCCACGTTTCACAGCCGTAGAGGGCAATACTCCATATAAAGGCTTTAATCAATCGTTTCCGCGCTACTTTTGAAATGTTTGCTTTGAACAGATGTTTTTTATTATTGAAAGCTGTCTTTGCCATAGCTATTCTTGAAGTAATCTCGGGCGTGCATCTGGAATTGTCTGTGATCAGGCTACCTAAATATCTAAAGCTTTTTACTTCTTCAAGCGGACTGCCATTTAATATGATTGGTCTATTTGATGTATTATGTTTTTTCCTGGACGTTAATGTCTTCGTTTTCTTAGCGTTGATTGTTAAACCAAATTCCTGAAATGTTCTATCCATTTCTTCAACAAGAGCCTGTAAATGTGTGGAGTAAAACTATTTTTTCCTAATAACTATCATGTACAATAATAATACACTTTTTCACTTTCATAGCTTTGTAGCGGACTGGGACAGTTACTACATCACAATTTTTTGATTTATCGCCACGACCATAACGCGGGGCACCTGGGCTCACTACTTTTATTGAACATAAAATAAAAAGCAGCTTTATTTATAGGCAACGTAAAAGTATCTATTATAACTAGATGATGAGCACTTGCGTTAATAAATGTGTCTCTAAGTATTAAAGTTTTTTTTTTTTTCATTTTTATTACATCCACTGACCATGTAGAAACTACCCAAAAAGCTAAAAACGCCACAAAATAACAATTCAGCTAATATTTCAAACTGTGATGGACGTTCAACTAGCCAGCCTTTCAATCTTCTTTAATTAACAGTACAGCAATTCATAATTTATTTGTAATAAAAGAGTAAGAGTTCACGAAATACGCTGCGGTTTATAAAACATTTTGCAGCTGGATATTATCACAAAAAACATTTTAACACACCTTCAAAATATGGTAATGTTTCTATTAGCACTAAAACGTCTAAAATAAGCATAGCATTTAATTATCGGGAATTTACTGAAATATTAGAAAACAACCACGTAAATGACAAATTTATTGGTTAATTAATATAAATAATTTTATAAAATTAACGTTCATTTATGATATTTTCTCGAATTCAGCTTAATTTCTTGAAAATTTTAGTAATGTGATAAGCATAAAAACTCATTGCTCCTGACCGAGATAAAAAAATAAAATAAAAATAAAACACTAGTGCGGTAATATAATGTGTTGAAAAAGATTTTTATCTCAAGTGCTAGCACTAGCAATCCGTATTAAAGTAAAACGATCTCATCGAAATCTGTATGCGTCAAAAGGACGTTCAAAGGATTTGATCCAGTCCAGTTCTTCGCAAAGTTTAATAAATGTTCAAAGTTTTTGCTAGCAGAATGGATTGGGTGGAGAAAAACGAAATCCTATTCTTGGAAAATTTGTGTCAGGGTGATGGTTAGACATGGTTATGCGCAAAATTTTAGTCTACGACTGGTGCAAATTCTATGCGGGAGCAAATGCTTTTCGTATTTTTATACTTTTTGAGCCATTTTGTACAAAGACAATAGTGACTCCCATGTTTATTGCACTACATCTTTTATATGAAAATCTTCTATAGTGAATAAAATGTTTTGTGTCAATTTAATTTAAAAATTTAATTATTTTTTTCCGGCTGGTTGCAACACACTGCTTTATTCATAGGTACTAACATAAAGAATCAGGATTGCGCTGACTGAAAAACTCACTACTGAAATGTCAGTACGATCCTGCTTAAAGAAAACTGGCAGTTCTGTCAGTACTACTCGGGTCAGTACCATTATGGGCATACTGTACCTGTGTTGTTGTTGTTGTTTTATCACATGTGTAAGTCATGAGCCGTTTATTTGTGCTTAATAACAGAACATTCCCATAATGCAACCTTTATATAGACCCAGAAATCACCGTAACAGCCGAGCCGCTATCAATTTCAAATCTAATTTGACTGTTGCGAACACTTAGTTTTACATCAAGGATTCTCGACCTTTTTTTTTTTTTTTATTTTATTTATTGGAGAATCAACAGATAATAGCCTTATAAAGTACTTGATTACATTTTTAAACACATTTTTATAGGTCAAGACTACCTCCTAAACATTCTCACCAAGACATAAAATGGTAGTGAATTTAAGCTACAGGTTGGAAAAAAAATATATAACAAAAAGAGCTATCTTAAACTAGTTCATGCAAACTTAGTAATACCATTAACAAAAAATAAATAAATAAAAAACGCTAAATTAAGTAATGTAATCTAACAATCGTGATTCCATAATAGTGCCTATAATTTATGAACAATAGTATCAGTATTTTTATTATTTTTTGTGCCTAATAAGTTTTCAAGTTCATTTTTGATTTTTTTTAAATTATTGCCGAACAGGTCAACACAAGCCAGTTCCTTATTATATTGTTTACATATTATGTTTAGAGGAGCGCGCATTACACTATGCAGGTAGATCTTCTGTTTTGCAAACCCAACAGGTTTTGGGGTGAAATGATTGTCCAAAATGTTCACTATATCTTCATACCGCACGGTTGGTATGTCCTTGGGCTGTGCCAAGTCGGACGTAGACGTACCTTGTATGTGCCCTCTGTGAGTGCGCTAAACATAATTGCACGCCTTTTTAAATCGGATGTCGCAGTAATGTCACTTGCAATAAACTTTTGCTGCCAATCTTTTCTTATAAGTGTCCCAATTCTGCACAGAATTCTCGAAGTTTTCCAGAACCGCGAATTGAAGCGACATGATATTATTACGTATACATGATACGTATTTGAGCGGAGCGGAAGACGAGGAACAAGGCCGGCTAGGCGGCTGCTTGCAACTCATGCAGCTATACAAACATAGAGAACACCCTATGGATTATGGCTGTATTATTATGCTTATAATGTGCTTATGATGTTTTTAAAAACGCATGTTTTATAGAAAAAAGACACTGACTTGTTAAATTTTCCATCTGAGGTTTTTCAGATTCAACAAAAAGTCCAGAAATAATAAAATTATCAATTAAATTAAAAAAATTACATTTATTTATTTATACACTCTTCCAACTAAACCTTTGTCTAAAAAAAAGAAACAGTTTTAAATGTAACAAATAAAAAAGTGAGAGCAATAGAATATTTTGGCAAACGAGCAGACAGTACACCTGATGGTAAGTGTCCATAAGAAAACAAATTTTTGCACTGGTACGATGCTATATTTTTATCATAACCACATAAAAATATTTTTACTGTGAACGCTTAAAGGCCTGAGTAGCGTTATTTATAAAACGGTTTAAACACAAGTGCGTAATTTTCCAAATCAGTGAGTATAGCGTTAGCGTATACCGGCTCACTCACACCATCGCCCAGGGAAGTGTATTGGCAATCGAGTTTACTGCAAACGTCTAGAAACACTTTCTTATGGAAAAATGATATTTCTAGATGAATGAAAATCGGCCAAGTGCGAGTCGGACTCGTATGTCAAAAATGTTTTTGTCCTTACCTGTATTATTAGGAGTTAATTTTAAGACACTTTTAGTTTGTAAATATTTTTTACTAATAAAATAATTGTCCTTGCTAGACAATGACATCATCAAACTACATTGTATTTAAATAAGTTTCTATCGACTTCAATTTGCAGCAAAACTTCAATGATGAGGAACCCCTCCTCCTTCGTATTTTTTTGTTATAAGTGAAAAACTAAAAATAGTAAAACATAAAAAACCTATTTCGGAATGCGCTTGCTTTATCTAATTTGTAACTACACTTTGAAGTTTTGCTTATCTTACTTTGGCCCATTTGCATTTATAAAATATTTTAGATTTTTAAATTTGATTTCTTACATTAGTATTTGCTGAGATAACCAAAAGTGACAGCCTGATAGCTAACAGAAGCACAAAGCCGCACAAATTGTTCATAATGGTGAATTTCCACCAGTGTTGTGGGAGGGAGCTAACTAAGCTGTGAGCTGGAAAATTCCAACCAAAAAGTTTGCTCTATTTTACAGCGCATTTGACAAGCTAGAAAAATGGCGCCATCCTATTGGTCGGAATTTTCCCAGCTCAAAGCTTAGCTCCCTCGCACAGCACTGCAGGAAAAGTAGTCAAAGGGTCCTCTTTAGCAAAGCTATTTTATAAATATTCACACAGTACTTTAGAGAATATTTTAATTAAGTTTAACCTCTAAAGTTTAGACGTTACACTTAATTAAAATATTCAGTGCTACTTACGCAAAAAGTCAACTGAATAGAAGGTAAAAAAAAGGAAACTATGAAAATTATTTCTAATAACAAAATTATATGTGACAATAAGACTCAGGCAAATAATGGAATATAAATTAAATTTAGCTTCTCGGTCCGGCTACCTAGTCTTGTCTAAGAGCTATCTAGTTGATGGTCTATGTAATACCCAAAATATTCATGAATAAAAGACAATTGACACAGTGGCATTCTAACCAATTTACAAAATACCGTAAAATCCATCCGAGACACAGAAAACAAAGTTTGCAGCCCGCTCCGTGAAGAGGCATCGGAACGCTAGTACTATGAAAATTCAATATTAAATACTCTTTAACTTGATACTAAGCTAAAGCTATAGATACTTCCCTATCCAAATACCCCACCTCATTACTTATTTATCGTCCGAAATCCTCTCTTGCTTCAAACAACATTGATTGTGTACAAACTTCCCAAGTCTGGAAGTATGCTATAATTGGAGAGCACAAAATAATCCTATCGACTTTGTAAATAACTTAGAACGGCTACGAAAATAATGTTTTCCAATTCATTTTGAACTTCTCCTACGTCGACCCGTCGTTCGGAACTCAACCTTTTCTTGACCTTGGTTGAAAATTCAAAATGAAAATTCATTAATTTCATTGTTGCGATTTTGTCTACATAATTTAACTCATTACTTTTAATGGCATACAAAGGGTGTCCTCTGGGGTTTTGAGAACAATTTATATGAGGCACTCTCATTTGACTTCTGAAAAGTTTAAATTTTCAAGCACCTAGCTAATTTTGATATATTCTTAATCAAAATAAAGTAATAAAAGTTATCCGTTAGCTTAGGATTCGGTAATTAAAAAAAAAAATTATAAGTAGTAGTTTGAAATTTAGATTGGTATTTTAAAGCGCTTTGCTATTTTCTGGTTAGAGAGAGCCAGAACTTAGAAAGCAGTCATACTCGTATATTCATATAATGTGGTTTATAAAATACCGTTCAATACCAAATATCAAATAATAAGTCTTCTTGATGGACAGGATTAGGGATTACAAAGTTTACTATCCATCGAGGGATTTAACCTTTGTTCACTTTAAGATTTCTACCCAGTCTCCAAGAGGAGGATTAGACACGTATGGCCGTGAGCTCTGACGAAAACACCAAGATAGGGATTTCGGTATGTTGGTACAGTACGCCTAAGTTCCCTTATTTACCAGATACATACCTACTCGTTAGTTATATCTTACTAGTTAATTACTTAACTAGTTAATTAGTTCTTTAAAGTTTTGTGTTTGAATACCTGCCAATTTTACTAAGAGATAAGGAATAATTAATTCATAATACTTGATTTGATAAAATTTTCATATGACCTATTGTATCAGTCTCAATCACCTGATGCAGCTTATTCACAGTTGAATATTTTATTTTTATTTTATTTTAAAGACTTTTGAGCTTAATACCTGCCAACTTTACAAAAACGGTAAGGAGAGCTAATTAGAACTAGTTGTTGAACATAGTTTATATAGCTATTACCAATGCCTTTAATCACAAAAAAAACGCAGATGAAAGATGTTGTTTTTATTTTCCGGGGTTTCCCCTACAATATAATATAGGTATATATAGGGTGACTTTTAATTAGTTCTTGATAGAAAAAGGTATGAATGTACTCATGATACTGAACAACTTTCCCCAAGGAACATAGGTCGAAATACGAAAATTAAGTTTTGACCTCCCATTGAAACTGCATCAGCTGATAGCTCATTTTGTATGGGAGGTCAAATTTGGTTTTTCGTATTTCGACCTATGTTCCTTGGGGAAAGTTGTTCAGTATCACGAGTACATGCATACCTTTTGTTATCAAGAACTTTCACCCTATATACCAGATTTAAGATGGGTGCTATCTCATAACTCCCATAACCTTATTATTATTTTTAAATTTAACTAGAAATACTGCATTAAAACTCAAATGGAAATTTTTTTTTTTCAAAAACTATAACCCGTCTACTGGCAAATCTTGTTCTAAAAAGTATGATACAAGAAAATATTGTCATCTGAAATTGTTATGTACAAACTGTGATATTTAACAAATAAATCCCTGCAAGTCGAGCAAAAAAAAAGCGGCACGGCTGAACCATCCTTTTCTAGAAGCAGTTCAGGCCATTTACGACCCCCCTTTAACTTCGCTGTGGATAAAACTAGAAGCCTGTTTTAATAGTTACCTAACAGGCATTGTATAAACACGTTATATTTAAAATTTCATTCAATTTGAACCTGTAGTTTAAGAATTACAGCAAGCCAATATTTCTTAATTTTGACGATTTTGTCCCTCATGACTGGCCGATCATCAAAACTCTAAGGCACTTCTAGCAGACATAGAAGCTTCAAAAGAATATGATTAGTGTTTACTGCATAAATCAAAGAAATACTAATATACAGGGTGTTAATTTAATTGCGTGCCATAGCTTAAGGGGTGCTTCAGTTACGATAAAGGAGCACAAAAAAAATATTTGAAAAATCCTACTGAAAAAAAAAACAAACTCCATTGAAACTTCAGTAACGCGGAGCACCGCGCTATCACCGAGCCAGCGCGCGAGAATCAGTGGATAAGGTAGACATATACATAACTGAAACTTTTTCGCGCGCTTTTGATAGCGCGGTGCTCCGCGTCATTGCCCTCCGCATTAGTTTAGTTTGAATGGAGTGTAATTTTTTTTAAGTATGATTTTTTTTAATAATTTTTTTGAGTTCCTTTATCGTTACTGAACCACCACCTAAGCTATGGCACGCAATTAAATTAACACCCTGTATATTGCAATTTCCGTCCAGTTTTCTAGATACACCAACTACTTACATAAATAACTGTATAATCCCATATAAATATATAGGATTACATTTGCAGTGAATGAATAAGTGAACCTGTATATGTATAATATAATGGAATAATAGGTGGGTCTGAGATACGTATGTCAAAATTTTTGCACTTATTGGCTCAAATATAAATATCACTAGCGACCCGCACCGGCTTCGCACGGGTGCAATGCTGATGCTAAATATACTACACAATGTCTATAGGCACGCGCCGCCGCCGCCGCCGGTGCCGCCGGTACCGCCGCAACCGCTATGTCCCTGTAATATCTTCAAAAATATTCATTTATATTACATCCTGTGAAGGGTCATATTGATCTTTATTAAATGCACAATGTACGAGTATTTATATACTTAATTGGATAAGGGTTAATGCTGTATTGCTTAAAATCGCTTCGTAAATAAGCCATTATTTCTCGTAAAAAGTAAAGTATAAAAATGGTTTATCGGGGGTTATCCCTAAGAGATAGATATATGTAGTATGTGACTTTTTTGCAGACCTTTTTAAGTTGTACAATTAGGCCGAGTCCTAAAGCTGTAATTTTTTATTGGCTGGACATAAATCGAAACCGTCAATTTACTATAAAGTTGCTATGTATTGTAATAGGTGGTGGAACACCTATGTGAAAAATATTTTTTTATGAATTGGCTGGCTTTTAGATTCTCCAGAAAATCATTTTTTTTGTTTGTTTATGCATGTGAAGTCAAGCCAAAAATCGTAACTAATATCTGATGGGGTAAACTTTTGATGTGGGTTCCAAGGTACCTACTTCAATTAAAACTAAGAAAAAAAATTTGCGCATATTTTTTTATTAGCAAATTTGTATGCAAGTAACATAAAAATCTAGGCAAAATTGGCAACCAAATTATTTTAAATATGATAGGCTTTACAGGACAGTTTTTGAGCAAATTACCTAGAATTAAGCATATTAATCTTAAGTTAAATATTTTCGTATTTAATGTTGAAGCAAAAATACCAACTGAAAAACTTTTGTTTAATTACAGTTTTTATCATGTGTTCTTTTCTTTATTTATAAAATTAAGCATAACTATGCAAAGTAAAAAAAGTTGATTTTTAATTCAATAGATCGCGTCAAGCGCGCGAGTACCGGCGTAATCCTACTAATATTATAAACGCGAAAGTTTGTAGGTATGGATGGATGGATGGATCTTTGTTACTCTTTCACGTAAAAACTACTAAATGGATTTGAATAAAACTTGGCACATATATAGATTAGGTCCTGAAATAACACATAGGCTTCTTTTTACCGCGATATAGCACTTCATTCCAACGGGAAAACGCATTTAATGTTAATGAAGAAGGTGACTGACTCACTGACTGACATATCAACGCCCAGCCCAAACCGCTGGGTCTAGAAATTCCAAATTTGGCATGTTGGTTCCTTATGAGATTACAGGGTGCATTAAGAAAGGGTTTTACAAAATTCCACCCCTAAGGGGGTAAAATAGGGGATGAAATTTTGTATGAAAGTCCGTCAGTTTTAAAGTTGGATCTTCAAATTTTGTATTTAGGCTTATGACTAAAAATTCATATTTACGTACCTCAGAGTTTTTGAAAATTCGACACCCTATAGGGTGAAAAGGGGGATGAAGTTGAAAATCCTTTATTTTTAAAGTAAAATCCACGTAATTTATTATTTAGGCATTAGGTTTGTAATTCTATGCAACGTTCATCACTGTTATTGAAATTCTACCCCAAATTCAACCCCTAAAAAAGGGAAATGGGGTAAAAAAGTCTAAAAACCGATATGGGTATCGTTTGTATGGTTCATTGGGTCGCTGATTACGAAAACTACAACAATTTTGAAATCCAACGTGGTGGACTTGAAATATCATCATCCGCTGGGGATGGGGTTGGGGTGAGATAGGGTTGAAATGTCTAAAAATCAATATGGGTGTCATTTGTATGGTTTATCGGGTCGCTGATTACGAAAACTACAACAACTTTGAAATCCAACGTGGCGGACGTGAAATTGGGGTGAAATGTCTAGAAATCAATATGGGTGTCGTTTCTATGTTTATATGAAGATAGGGATAGCGGTAAAGATGGCGTTAGGGGTAGGGATAGGGGAAGGGATAGGAATTGGGAGAGGGACAGGGAGAGGGGGAGGAGGAGAGGAAGGGGGACAGGGAGAGGGGCAGGGACAGGGATGGTTTGACAGACGGTTGGACAGATGGTTAGACGGACGGACGGACGACAGATAGAGGGAAGGGTGGATGGTCAGATAGAATACCCTGCGAATAAAGTCGCGGGCAACAACTGGTATTATATATTCTGTGGAACCGGTATGGCGTGCCGTGCGCCCCGAGACTTTTTTCGTCTACGTAATGTCAAGAGTACGTCAAGCCTGACATAATATTAGACTTTTTAGTGTTCTTATTTCAACAGTCCAAGTAGCTAGAGTGGGCTGCAAGTGTCTGGCTGCCTGCTTGTACAAACAACAACACTTCAAACTGTACATTGAAGAGAGAAAATATCATTGAGGGAAGATAGATAAACAGTGTTACAAAAAATCGGGCAAGTGCGAGTCGGACTAGCGTGCTAAGCTTTTGCTCTTGACCCCCAAATCTTGACCCCTCTTTAATAAGAATGTACTTGAAATGGAAGCTAGAGTTAATTGGTTGTGAGAAAGGTTGTAAACTTTAATTATTTCAGACTTTATGGTTCCGTATGTTCCGTACCCATAGGGTAAAAAATGGGATCATATTACTGTCATCCTAAATGTAGATCTCATCGAGACCATTATTTGATTCAGCACACGAGTACTCTAGAGTCAGTAGTTTCCAAGCTACGGGGTTTTTTAGTTTGACAGCTGTCATGCAAAATGTAGATCTCATCGAGACCTATCATTTGTCTCAGTACACGAGTAGTCTAGGGTCTGTAGTTTTCGAGTTTTAGCGATTTTTAGTTTGACAGCAGTCATCCGAGACCTAACATTTGTCTCAGCACATGAGTAGTCTGGGGTCAGTAGTATTCATGTTATAGCGATTTTACTTTGACAGCTGTTATCCGAAATGCAGAGTTCATACATTTAGGATTTGCTATTAAATAACGATCAAAACCAGTACGTCAAGTCTGTTGTGCACTTATCACGTTGTGCACAACAAAAAAAGCCGAGACTATGACAAAGACAAAAAAGACGTTTTGGTCTTTATCACACTTTAGAACTTTTGTATATATTGAGCCTTCTCTAACTTGGTATGATTATTTGCAAATCCATTTCTATACTTCATCCGAGATCTGACGCGACAAAGATAAAAAAGATGTTTTGGTCTTTATCACACTTCAGACTTTTGTATACAAGGTTATTTTTTTGGACCTGATTTCCTTTTGCCCACTTATTAGTGAGGTCAATAGCAACAACATTTGTTCTACGACTTTGCTAACAACGCACACAAAATTTCGACTCTCCATACTAAAGTGGTCACGTGACCGACCCAATTTGTATGGGAAGTAGAAAATTTTTCGTGCGTTGTTAGCAAAGTCGTAGAACAAAAATTGTTGTTTCACTAATAAGTGGGCAAAAGGAAATCAGGTCCAAAAAAATAACCTAGGGAGTATATTAAGCCTGCTCTAACTTGGTATGATTATTTGCAAATCCATTTTATACTTCATCCGAGATCTGAGGTGACATCTGAAGCGACATCTGATAAGAGTTTATAATTTTTTTCCCATCTAAAAAGTGCCAAGAGCCGCTAAAGAAGTTTTCACTTCAAAAATCGAGCACAGTAAGTTACTGACATTTCAATTTTCATCTTTCATGTTTAACTTTAAATTCCGAAGCGCGTACCGAAAAAAACAGCGAAGCAATGCGACGTTGCCGTACCGTGCAATCACGAGCCGTGTACTATGTTAATATCAATTATGAACTTTATTTCAACTTCTTTAGGATCGATATGAAGCGTTTCATAATGTAATTTTTATATTAAAAGATACGCTATAGCCTGAAATGTTTAATTTTCAAAGTAATCGACGTAAGTACAGTTTTAGAGTATAATTAAACACTTTTTATTCAGTTAACTATTTTGGCCACTTTTATGTAAAGCTTTAACATATTTTGTTCACTTTTATGACTGTTTGATGAAGTACAACAAAATTTTGAAGTACAAAAAGGTACGAGATAGTTATGTATTTTGCCCAAGCAGACAAAAAAAAAACTTTAAGAGGGATTTTTTTAATTTCAGGCTTTAACTAAGAACTTAGGTGCTTAATTTGTTTGTAAAATACTAAAACTTTATCATTGAACGAGCCCAGAAAACATTTCGTGTAGTTGGTATTTTTGCTACAGTAACTATTTATATAATAGGGTTTTTTTAATCTGTAGCCTTGTCCCATTTGGTGATATGCTTAATTTTAAGTAATTATGTAATTACTTCCAAGACTTCATAAACCACAAAAAGAAAATCTTGGTTCCGATTTTTGTCTAGCCCAAAATTTAATTTTCTTGGGGTAAATACTGTTGTACATTATTTTGATCTATCTCATAGAGTTCAGCCAGCGTTTGCAATGTAAGCGCAAAAAATGTGTTTATTTACGACATCACTTTAGAAACCTCTAAAATTATCAGTGTTTCTCTTAAAATTATAAGGTTTATATGTATGCATGCATAATATAGTAATGCATGTATTGTACATATAGACCTTTCTCTGCGTAGTTTTAAATATCTAAGCTTACATAGGGACAGACAGACAGACAGCGGGTAGCGACTTTGTTTGGCTTGAGCAGTTAAAAGGATTGACAAAAATTCTTGTTCAATCGAAAAATGTCTTGTACCTCATATGTACATAAATCCCCAGTGCCTGGAAAATGTGTGGAAAATAATAATTATCAGATTTTTTGAGTCATGTATCTTTTGGGAAAATTGTTTTAATTTGTTTTCAGAGGAACGAACATACTGAAATTGGCCAGGAGTTCAAAAATTACCCAGTACAAACTCTAACAACACAATATATATTTGTCGTGTACGAGTATACTTCCGGGTCATGAGTACGGTTCTTGTAATGACGAGCAATTATTTGAATAGCGACTGACTTCTGAGTGGTGTGACTGGGAGTGCGCGCCCCTACAGCGCGCCCCTCCCCTGCTTCCATTTTTGGATCAGTCTACAAGCGGCAGCCGAGCAAGTTACTGGGGTCCTGACTTGTGATGGACATTAGATCATAGTGTGGGGCTGATATTATTCATCAGGAGAAATACGCAAGTCTGACTACAATGAGATGAGACGCGATGTGTTGGCTAAGATGATGAGTGATCGTAATCGAAGAGTAAGCCTTTACAGCCATCTAAGACTATCGCCGATGTCTAATCACGACATATTTTTTTAACAAAGTTTATAAGTTAAGCAAAAAGAAACTCAAACTGCTAAGCTACAGCAGAAACTAATAAAGAGCTTTGTTTAAGTACATAAGAGGAGTAATTTTGTTATCCTCTCTACCATCGCGATCTAATCAGTGATAAAAGATTTGTGATAAAGAGTTCGCAATAAAGGAGTTTCCCTCAGAAACATAGGTTGAAAAATGAGAATTTTTTGGTCATACAAATTCCAGTATTGACGGCGCGGGGTTTGCATGGGAAAGCCAATTAAAAAAAAATCAGCCTATGTCTGTTAGGGAAGTATTTTGAGTTTCATGTCCTACGTAACATACTTAAAATTTCATTATCAGACATTTCATTGTAACGATCTATAAGCCTGTATTGTAACTTGAATAACATATTAACCATAAGCTGTTTATAAATGGGTATGTGTGTGTGTAATGGAATACACGATATACCAGTAATAAGTATCTGGGGAGCACTCAACCGTCGGCCACATCTCTAACTTAGAGTAAAGTTTTGCTACGGCCCATTTATTACGTTTAGGAATAGGTATTCGTTGTTAAAAATAGGAATTTTCTATTAAATCAAAGTTAATAACTGTTTAAATAATTTTTGAACACAATTAATTTTGAAAATAATCTTAAAAACGTAGCAAACAGGATCCGCAATCATTAATTTTTATTAACACCACAAATATGTGGATTGTAGAACAATTTGGAGCTGGAAACTTTTACTTTGGATGTCAAGGTTAGGCCCTTTTTTGGTGTAATTGCACCAGGCCATCATGAGCGATGATGAGGGGAGGGAAGTGGGCGCGTGGCCGTGCCACTTTGCCCTAAAGCTTACGATCGCTTTTTAGGGTAGGTGGCATAATATAAACATCACTGTAAATAGTGATTAAATACCATAGTTCGAAAATAACAATTTCAGATGAAAATATTTTCTGGTTTCTTACTTTTTAGAGCAAGATTTGCCAGAAGTCGGGTTCTAGTTTTTGAAGAGATTTTTTATTTAAATTATTTCGGGATTATGTATACGTAACAAAACTAACAATATACATAAATATACATTTGAAATGTGCTTTAAACAATTTGATACCCAACACGGAATGATTAAAAAAATAGTTTTTCTCTCATGATTTAATCTCCTCTATAGAGAGCGCCACATTCAATTAAACGAAATTTCTTGTATTCTATTATTAGCTGATGAATAAGACGTTTCTAACCACAGAAAAATAAGGGTACTTAGAAGGAGGATTAAAGAAATAATTCGTCACAAGGTAGCGAAGGCGTCGTTCTATGGATTTGACGGGTTATTTTGAATATTTCCTAGTGATCACTGATAGTTTGACATAAAATATTGGGACATGTTGGCAGATGTCATCCCATAGTAAAATAAATTAGCAAGGTATCTATTCCGAGCGAAGCAAGGAGGTCCGAAATCTTTGTTTCTAACGATACCTCATTTGTTCAATTAAAATAAGTAGTTTGGAAGTTACGAGTATAATGGTACAGATTAATATACAACGTGATTTTGTAATGTCTGACTATACTTGAGTACAACTTTTCCCAAGAAACATAGGTTGGAAAATGAAAAAAATTTTGGCTTCCCCATACAAACCTTGCGCCGTCAATAATGGAATTTGTATGGGACGACCAAAGAAAAATCTTATTTTTCAACCTATGTTTCTTGGGAAAAGTTGTTCAGTTTTGTCCTATGATGTGATCCTCCTCGAAAGCCTTCTTTTAGCAGAGCTGGCTGGCGAGTATTTCTAAAATTGAATTTGATTTCGAATAATGACGTCACGTTCTGAAAACAGTCACCAGTCAACTCCTGCCCACGGCTGGGTACGGACGTTGCTATTAGCTTTCTATATAAAAAAAGAATATAAAACGTAAATGCGATTCCAAGCGTCTCTTTTATAATAACCCCGGTCCTCGTGTTCGCTATAGTACCATACTCAAGTATAGTCAGATATTACAAAATCACGTTGTATATACATGCATACGGGTCAAAATAATAATCCTCCTTTTTGCCGTAGTCGGGCAAAAATAGTACCTTTCCTCCAAATTTTATCACGCGTTTTGTTATTATAGAATTTACTTATGTTTTGATAAATAAAGCAGATTTTACTAAAGCATTCAAATCTCTTTTCTTTTTATTGTTACAAAGTAAGTGAAAACGTTGTTCTTTTTAAATAATATTACTTTATCAGTTTTGTAAATTTAAGCACTTTCAAGTTGAAACAAGATGGTGAAGATTGCGTTATTTCAGGTAAATTAAAGGCGGAAAAGTTGCTTCTTTTCAAAGCTTTCAACTTAAGTAAGATTAACTATAACTTGGTTTGTGAGATGTCTCAAGTGTCTTTGTAATTTGTGAAAGGTTCAAATTGCGATTCGAACAACTTGCAATTACAAGATGTGGCTAAAGACCTAGACGTAATTAATTATTTTAAACAGGATAGCAGTGAGGTCTTTCGTCTATTTTCGCAGAAATTTCGTGAAGAGTTAGACAACTGTATATTTCTTGAAATCGTTTATGAGAGCAATATTTTAATTTGTCTGGTACACTCATTGGCGTAAAAGAAAGGGTCAGACAAAATTATACTTTCATAAATAGTCTCAAAAAGCTTGTGTACCGTTTGCCAAATTAAAGTACTTTAAGATAATAGCCATATTCGTATAAGTGCACTTTGAACATGCACTGAATTTAGCATTCATGCACTGAATTTAGCATTCATAACTTTAATCTTGGATGTCTATTTAAAAGTATGACAAATGTAAATATTTTTAAACAGTCATTAAAAACCTATCTTTTGGAAAAGTGCTGTTGAAACATTGATGAATTCTAATTGTTAGCAAACATTTTTGAAGATTACTTTTTATTTCTTAAGTTTGGACATTGAATTGTATACTTTTAACATTTGTTAAAACCAATACTTATTTTATTAATAATTTTAAATTTTTGAATGTACATACTTAGACATATTGATTTCTAGTTTTAACATAAATTTCGAACACGTTATATTTATTGTTATCGAATCGAATAAATAATAATAATAAAGCATGATAAATTGATAACTAATTAACAACAAGTGTAGAAACATCATAAACTATAGTTGAGGGACGATGCTCTATATTTATCATAACATGAAATTGAAAACTTCTGTTAGCTGGGATTTGCACATGATCCTAATAAAATTCTAGCTAGCTGTATGTACCTTCATATAGTGAGGTTACGAGTATTATTGTGATCGTAAACGCTATAGTGAGATGAACTTGCCGAGAAATTCAAACTTTTTGACGTTAGACTCCTGCATCCCGTTTCGAATAAAATAAAAAAAATTCTGTATCAAAGAGATTTGAACCTCGCTGCGCTCGGATCCGTATTATACACGTAAATGCATTTATTTCCACATTTACATATTTTTTCACGAACTACTGAACTGATTCAAACGGGGTATTCGATATTTTTTATTATATTACCAAAAACGTTACGTTAAGCCTTAAGGTTTCTTTGAATCGGTCCAGTTGGTTGTGTAGCTGCATAAGCCTCATTCGTCATAAAGCGGCCCAGTCACAGTCCTGCCTTGCAGTCCCGCGTGCTGGACTGCCTGAGCAAGACCGACTGAGAATTTTGTTACTGCATGGCGTCCTGCAAGCTCCGCTCACCGCTTGCAGTCCGCTGCGAAGTGGTTTGCAAGTGTAGTGGTTTGCAGTCTTGCATAGCAGACTACAATCAATTTTATTAAAACAAATTCCCACATGTTTTATTAAGTAAATAACGACATTAATTCATGATTAAAATACAAATATTTACACACACGTACTTTTTATTCGATTAAACTATAATTTACATTTAAGTTTTAAAACACAAAAAAATTTTTGTTCAGTATTTAATTTCAGGGTTCTTCGGTGTCAGTTTAATAAACGTGGGTATATAACTTCAACTAAAATCAAAGGTTGCGTAAGCAAAAAACAAAAATATTGTCGCTCTAAAGTATGGCAAAACTCAAAATCCCCGATGCCCCACTAATTAGTTTACTATTTCCCGCATTTTGGGGAACTCCCCAAAAATTGGCAACCCTGTCTGTGCATGAGCTCTGCATTACTGCAGGCAGTCTTGCACAGCGGACTGCAAGGCAAGACAGTGAATAAGCTTTCAGAAGTGCAAGTCAGGACGGTGTGTGAGCTACATCTTACCTGCCACGAAGGACTGTAAGGCAGGACTGTGAGTATGCCCACCATATCGTCTAATATGATCACTGACTTGCAGGCACTTGAAAGGACAATACAATACTATTATAGACTAGCTGGTGCCCGCGACTTCGTCTGCGCAGAATTGGACAATTCACACAATATCTTTATAAATTGTAGCCTATGTGTTTATCTGATGTTTCAGCTTTATTATTGTAAAGTTTCATTAAAATCCATTGAGTAGTTTTTACGTGATGGAGTAACAAACATCCATCCATCCACACTTACAAACTTTCGCGTTTATAATATTAGTAGGATACTCGTAATTCCTTTTTTTTCTGCTCTGTTTATTTAAAAAACGTTGAGCGTACGCGCGTTTCGTTTTAGAGCTGTTTGTTAAAAAATATATTTTTCCAACACTTTTTTACAGTCTCATCAGAAACTCGTAATTGCTCGTTCGTTCATGTGTACCTACTAAGTATAGCTGTAAAATTAACACGAAAGTGCTTGAATTGCGGTCCCATGTTTAGGTTCAGGATTAGCATATAAATGAGCGCGGCTCTGCTGTCGTAGTCGCGATATACTTAGTTGCCGACTTGTCGATAGAATCTATCGCTTTAGCTCATGACTTAACTAGATTATTGTTCCATCGCTTGAGAATAAAATAATTACAACTAGGTAAGTGGTTTACAACGAAGCGAAGATTTTTGGACTGTAACTAAACTGGGTCATCGATGAAACGATGGAAAAATGACGTTTATCGGGTTTATTAAGTGAAAAGTTCACTTTTGTGTGTAAAGTAAAATGCATGTATTTAAGTTATCTCTATACATATAATAAAAGAGTAAAAACCGCGTGTCTGTACTTTTGATAAATTTATAAAAAAATAGTGTGGGCGATAAAAAACGACTAATAGAACTCAAAAATATATTTTCTGAACTTTTTGTCTGTCTGTCTGTCTGTATGTTTTCGATAAACTCTGAAACTACTGAACGGATTTTCTCGCGGTTTTCGCAGGTAGATTAAGCTTAGCTCTGAGCAACATATAGGCTATGTTTCATCCAAATCGGTTCACTCAATCAGAAGCTACACTTATGTAAAGTATCAAATTGCCTGTACGATGATAGCTTACAAACCGATTCAAACTGAGTTTTCAATTACGAGTTTGGCTTTCTTTTGTGCAACATAAAAGTTTAGTTTCATTGCAAACGGTTCACTCAGACAGAAGGTACGCTAAGTTTCATGCGGCGGCGCAAATAACTCACAAACTATTGAACGGATTCAAACGGATTTTTCAATAAACTGTCGAGCTTACTTTTTTGCAACATATTAGCTTACTTTCATTGAAAACGGCTCACTCAGACAGGTGCACGAAATTTCCAGCGGAGGCGCCAATATCTCACAAACAACTGAACCGATTAAAACGAAGTTTTCAGTAACGTATTTGGCTTACTGAATGCAACATGTATGCTTAGTTTCATTGCAAACGGTTCAGTCAGACATAAAATACACTAAGTTTCAAGCGGCGGCACAAATAACTCACAAACTACTAAACGGATTTAAACGGGGTTTTCAATTACGTGTTAAGCTTAATTCTTTGCAATGTACTAGCTTACTTTCATTGAAAACGGTTCACTCAGACAGAAAATGCCCGAAGTTTCAATAGGCGGCGCCAAAAGCAAACAAACTACTGTACCGACTCCAACTTGCATTTCCATGACGTGCTTGGATTAGGTACTTCCGTGCCACATATAAGCTTAGGTTAGTTGAAAACGGTTCACTCAGATAGAAGTTATGCAAAGTTTCAAGCAAAGGCGCGAACAATTCAAAAACTTTTGAGCAGATTCAAACGTGGCTTTCAATACCGCGTTTGGCTTACTCCTGTGTAATAAATAAGCTTAGTTTCATTGCGATAGGGAGGTTCACTCTGACAGAAGATACGTAAAGTTTCAAGCTGCAGAACCAAGAACTCACCTACTGAATTGGTTCAAAGTCAAACAGGGTTTTCAATGACGCGGCGGGCTTCTTTCTGTGCAACATATAAGCTTTATTTCATTGCAAACGCTTCACTCAGACATAAGGTTCGCGAAATTTTAAGCGGCCGCACCAATACCTTACAAACGACTTGAACTTTTTTTTATCGCCATCGGTTCATTCAAACAGATAATAGGCGAGTTCAAAGTTTCAAACTGTGAACCGAGCTGAAATCAAAAAAGGCTTATAATTTTGTACGGAAGAAAGCCCGCAATACGTTGTTGAAAATACCGTTTGATCCGGTCCAGTTGTTTGTGTAAAAATCGTGGGTACAGCTAAAGATTCGTAAAATCTAGATTTAGTTTTATTGTAAAAATAATAATAAAAAAATTCCGGTTACGGCATTTCGGTGCAACAAATGTAAAAAAAATATGAAAGTTCTAAAGTTTTGAAAACTTAGGAAGCAGGTACTTATAAACGAAATACTTCAAAAAATAAAAAGAGAAGTGAATAATTGTTTTCTAGGAATTGTCTTTTAAGGGGAGAGATAAGTTACAAAGATTGTACGGAAGTGAAGTCCAACAGTTTTGTATGTAGGAACATATAGAGTTAAAAGCATGAGAAGCTAGACACGTTGGACTTTGAACCGCTCTTTCTCTTTTCTTTCGCAGTAGCCACAGAAGCTAAAGTGACTGAGCCTCAAATTTAATTAGGCTTTGTTTTGTATAAGAAATAACGAAATCCGTATCATAGTTACTCCGCGTGGAATTCGACTATGATTTTACACTTACGAGGATAGTGGGCGACCTAACAGCACGTAAACAAGAGGTGTTTAATTTACAAAAATCCGTATTATCGGTATTCTGTATACCTAATAATATAAAGGCGAGAACTGCACTGTCTGTCTGTCTGTTACAATTTTATGACTAATCCGATAAACCGATTGTGATAAAAACTTGGTACGAAGATAGTTTGAACCATTGGAAAAGTCATTAGCTACTTTTTCTGACCCCACGCGGACGGAGTCGCGGGCAACAGCTAGTTAAAATAATATGTAGATGTAACATGATGATAAGATACTTAGCCACAGGAACAGACGAAGAACCAGATGATGGGCAGCGAAGTGCTTCTAAAAGCATTCACTGAAAAAACGGAGAGCCAACCAAGATAAATTTTCTCTTGTTTGGCATTTTGTGATTAAATCGAAAAAGATATTGAAAGATTCAATAAAGCGTCTAAGTCAATTTAAATTTGTGATCTTTAATTCAATAATCAAATTGATACAATCCAATAAGGTCTTTGCAAGCTCAAATGGAGGCAAGATGCTTGTTTGAAACTATCAAAATCTTGATTGAATCAACAATTTTTTTTTTCAGTGTTCCTATAGATTAAGCGAAGGTACATAATACTCGTAGTGACAGAGACGGACAAGATGTTTCGAACACATTGTTTCTACTGATTCTACTCGTATGTAGCTTTTGATAATACACTCGGGGGCAAAAAAACCGGTCGGTCTGTTTTCTATCATGAATTTTCATACAAAATACCAGGCCACTCAGAAAGTATTGCGAAAAATAGTTTTTATATATGGGAGACTGGCCGGTCAGAATCTTTTTCGAAAATATGATTACTTGTAAGTAAAAATATGTGTGTTCCATTTTCAAAATTTCCCTCCACATTTTTTGCGAGCCAATTCAAAGTATCGTGTCTTACTGAAAAATGGATCTGCGCCGGGAACATTTTAGAGCTATGATTTTTTACGATTTCAAGTGTCGCCTGAAACCGGATGAATCGTTCGATAGACTTCAAATGGCATTTATGGATGAAGGCCCCTCCAAGGCAACCGTGTATCGTTGGTATAACGAATTTAGGCGCGGTCGACCAACCTTGAGGGATGAAGAAAGAAGCGGTCGCCCTTTGACGGCTATTACGGAAGAAAACGTGCTAGCAGTGAAAAATTTAATCCAAGATAATAGGCGAATTACATATCAGGAGATTCAGCACATATTAAAGATTGGATCGGGAAGCGTTCACGAGATTCTACACGGGCACGGGCGCTGGGTGCCGCACTACCTCACCGACGCTCAGAAGCAGGCCCGGGTGGAATGGTGCCGTGATATGCTGAACAAATTTGAAGCAGGCTCGTCTCGGCGTGTTTACGACATCGTAACAGGTGATGAGTCCTGGATTTATCAATACGATCCAGAAACCAAGCGCCAGTCGACAGTTTGGGTGTTTCAAAATGAACCAACGCCTACCAAAGTGAAGCGATCTCGAAGCGGGGGGAAGATTTTGATCGCCAGCTTTTTTAATTTGACTGGCCACTTGGCCTCAATTCCCTTACGAGATCAAAGAAGCATCAACGCCGAATGGTATACTACCAAATGTTTACCAGAAGTTTTTTCTGTTGTGAGCAACAAGCGACCAAACACAGGGCTCCGCGGACTACTGCTCCACCACGACAATGCGCCTGCACACACCGCGCTCAAAACGAGGGACTTCCTGGACAGCACACCAGTCAAACTCCTGGGTCACCCTCCTTACAGCCCTGATCTAGCACCGTGTGACTTCTTTTTATTTCCAAAAATAAAAAATCAGCTCAAGGGGATACAATTTTCGTCGCCGGAAGATGCGCTGGCTGCGTTCGAGCAGGCTGTAAACGAGGTGTCTACGGCGGACTGGAAAAAGTGTTTTGAAAACTGGTTCAGACGCATGAATCTTTGTATAGAGGCTGGTGGAGAGTACTTTGAAAAGATTTAATAAAAATATATGTACCTGTAGAACAATTTTTTTTAGTGTCGCAAATATTTCTGAGTGTCCCACGTATAAGGCGTCAAACGAAGCGTCAATAAGATATCTAAATCGATTAAAAATACAAAATTTGTATTTTTTGATTGATTAAGTCTTGTAATTGAATGTGAGAAAAGCTGTAATAATTAATGATTTTAGACTTTTCCATTTATTTGGTCTTTGAGACCTAGCTTCTTGCAAAATTTCATGATTCTAGGTCAACGGGAAGTACTCCTATTGGTTTGGTTCGTAAATGTGTGAAGATTGAAACATAAATGACCTTAACGTTTGATTGTATTGTTGTACTATTTATTTTTATACCTTCAAGGGTTCATGGAACTTATTATTCCACCCATTGGTGAGAAAAGGGACAGACAGACAGACAGAAGTGTTCCGTTTTTTATTCCTTTGTGGTACGGAACCCTCATAAGAAGATATCAGCGTTCGAAAACTTGTTTGATAAATAGTAATTACAAAATTATTTGACCTAATAAAGGCTTAATTTTTAAGGCAATTTATCATTTAATGAAGTTTTCGCTGAAAACGACGTAAATATAGCTTTTCAAAATTTCCATGACCAAATTACATTATTTTACAAACTATGTTTCCCGAAAATTAAAATTAAAATAAATAATGACAAGAAACAACGATGGGTCACTAAAGGTATAGTAAAGAGCTGTAAGACAAAGAGGGTACTTCGTTATAAGTACTATAAACGCAAATCAATAAAAACCAAAACTAAATATATTAACTACTCAAAAAAATTAAGACAGACAATCTACAAAGCAAAAAAACATTCTAACATTAGATTTATTAACAACAGCAAAAATAAAAATAAAGCATCTTGGACAATTATAAATAATGAATTAGGTTTTAACAAAAGCCATAAGAATGACATAAACTATATTGATTATGAAGGAAAACACCTAACTGATCCTACCGAAATAGCTTCTGCGTTCAATGACTATTACATTGAAAGCACAAACAAAAAGATGAAAGTAAATAATGACTCGTATATAGCATCCACCCAAAGTAACTTAAATTCTATGTATTTAGCGCCAATGTCAATAACTGAGGTAAGAAAGGAAGTCATGTCCCTTAATAACACCAATTCCGAAGGGTACGATGAAATCGGTACAAAAGTTATCAAAGCTTCTATCGACAGTATAGTTATCATACTCACTTATTTAATTAACCTTTCCTTCTTAACAGGAAAGTTCCCTGACACTCTTAAAATCTCAATTGTAAAGCCCTTATATAAAAAAGGTGATAAAAATCTACTAATTAACTACCGCCCCATTACCCTGATTCCAATATTTTCAAAAATCTTTGAGAAATGTATGTTGAAACGGCTTACACAGTACTGCGACAAATTGAAAATCATAAGTAAAGATCAGTTTGGCTTTCAAAAAAACAAGTCAACTACTTCTGCTGCTTTTTCACTTATCAAGGCTATTTTGGGTGGTATCAATAAAAAAGAATTGACTACAGTTTTATTTTTTGACCTAAGTAAGGCCTTCGACTTTGTAGCGCACGATCTTCTCATAAAAAAACTGTCTACTTATGGAATACGAGGATTACCACTTGACTGGATCCATTCTTACCTCAGCGATAGAAAACAAACAGTTTCTATATCAAAACTAAATGAAAAAGGTGAAAATATCTCATATACTTCCAAATATAAATTTAATAGATGCGGAGTCCCACAAGGTAGTGTGTTGGGGCCCCTTCTTTTTGTTCTCTATATAAATGATATACCTCTGATTACCTCTCACAAATGTACGCTCTTTGCTGACGACATTTCCATAGTCATAACGACAAAAGGTAAAATAAATGACATTGCATTAACAAATCATAAGGATGACATAAACAATACTATTGAAAACGTACTTAGATGGCTTGATAGGAATAATCTGCAAATTAATTTATTAAAGACTAATTATATGAATTTTAACAATAATAAAATAAGACATTTACAATTTATTCATAATGGCAAAGTCATAGACGAGGTTGAAAACACTAAATTCCTAGGTTTAAAAATTTACAACCAGCTTAACTGGAAACCTCATATTGCATACGTTAGTGAAAGACTCAACAAATTTGCTTATGCTTTAAAATGCCTTAGAAATTTAACTAACATATCCACAGTTTTGTCTGCTTACCACGCCTATGTAGGATCGATAATACGTTATGGTCTTATCTTGTGGGGGAATGGTGTCGACGTGAGGAGGGCTCTCATAGCTCAGAAGAAGTGTGTTAGAGCAATTACTGGTGAATCATCACGAACTTCATGTAAACCGTTTTTTAAGAAGCATGGTTTGTTGCCACTACCTGCACTTTACATTTTTGAACTTTGTGTTTTCGTGAGACAAAATCCGGATGTTTATACAAAAGCTGGAGAAATTAGCATGAGAGGTTGTAGGGATCCAGAGAGATTGATTCATGTAGAAACACCACTTACTGAAAAATATAATACTAGTTGTTTATGTATGAGTATAAGAATATTTAATAAAATTCCTAACGAATTTAAGAGCCTTGACATAAAGCAATTCAAGACAAAATTATATAAATGGCTAAGTGACAAAAACTATTATAGTGTTAAGGAATTTCTTTCTGACCAAAATTGAATTATTTATTATTTTTATTGTAATTTTGATGTAATTTGAATGTAATGATTTTAATGTTATTAATTATTAATGAAATTTATTGACATAATTTTGTAACATCATCTAAAAATATTTGCATGCCTTTTGTGGGCAAAACATGACTGTTCTGTAATATCTATTGCAACATCCTACTACCATGTTTTAAGCGAATAAATGTTTCTATTCTATTCTATTCTATTCTTAAAAATGGACGGAAAAATTTTTCACAGGACGTAATAAAGGAAAAATATAAAAAAAGGACGGGTTGCACTCCGGGAGTGCCGGCAGAAGTGAAAACTTTAATTTTTTAATATTATGCTTTTTGTAAGGGTCAATCGCGTCATTGCTCGCGTACTTATTTGATGTCACTGAATAAAAACCCGTATTGTAATACCAATACGGTTGACAGTTGACGCTTTTTCGATCAGGCTACGGACCTGACGCGACATCTGACGCGAGTTTAACACTTTTTACCCATCTAAAAAAGTGCCAAGCGCCGCTAAAGAAGTTTTCACTTCAAAAAACGTTGTTCTAAAAGAAAATCTTTTGGGTAACTGAATACAGCTGCTTATTGAAAGAAAACCATTACTATTCTACGAGTAACTAATTCATAAGTAGGTACATAAACAGAAGGTATTTCAGTTTGAGAAGTTTTTCACAGAGTGACAAGCTAATACCTACTTATCGTACAAAAATGTAATCTCTATTACCTAACTTCATCATATGCCATATTTCATAGACAGAGGAATATTTCGGAATCTTCCATACAACGATTTCTCGTTAATTGTGACCTACTATTTATTTTTGGTTTCTTTTTAATTAATTATGAGATTTTTCTCGTCATTAATTATTTCACTTCACAAAAAGTGGAATTCAATCTTTTATCCTCAAAGGAAACCCGCGACGATCGGATTTCAAGGTAGGAAAACAAAAATTTTAAAGTACCGTGCGGTGCCGGCCTAAAAAAGAATAGTACCGACCCATCTCTTCCCGTAGGTGTCGTAAGAGGCGACTAAGGGAATGAAATTCAGAGGATGGGCAGCAGCGTCCTTCTGTGTATTATTTTATCTCACTGCGGGCGCCAACCCGTCTGCCAAGCGTGGCGACTATGGTAAAACCCCCTAAAAAGGAAACATGAATCACAACAATAAGCTCCGGCCCCTAGTCCCTGGCGGCCCCGCTATTCCTGGCTCTGGTAGCAGCCATGGTAACGGTGGGGCAGGGGGTGCTAAGAATCCCCGGCAGATGCCGAGGTACCTACTACGACGACCTCTGGCCCTGGCAACATATAACACGCGCACATTGCGGACCGACGAGAAGGTTGCTGAACTTAAAGAGGAATTGAGCTGGTTACACTGGGACATCTTGGGTCTATCTGAAGTCCGAAGAGAGGGGGAGGACTCGATAACCCTAAAATCAGGGAACTTGCTCTATTTCCGGAAGGGCGACCAACTGTCCTAGGGAGGTGTCGGGTTTATGGTCCTCAAGTCTCTCGAGAACAACGTGGTCATGATCGACGCGGGTAGCGTACCTTGTACTCAAAATCACCAAAAGGTATTCACTGAAGGTCATACAGGTATACGCCCCCACATCGACACACTCTGATAATGTAGTCGAGACTATGTATGAGGATATATCTAAAGCCATACATACACCTAAAATCCACACTACGTTGTCATGGGGGAATTCAACGCGAAATTAGGCAAGCTAGGCGATGGTGAGCTGAGGGTGGGGCAATTTGGTGTTGGATATCGGAATTCCAGAGGCCACATATGTTAGCCGACTTTTTGGAGAAAGAAGGACTCTTTATGATGAATTCCTTCTTCAAAAAGTCGGAAAACCGAAAATGGACCTGGATCAGTCCCGATGGTGCTACAAAAATGAGATTGACTTTATCATGTCGACGAAGAAGCAAATATTCAATGATGTCTCTGTGATCAATGCGGTTAAAACCAGAAGCGATCAATGGGTTGGTAAGAGGCACATTGAATATCAACGTAAAGCTGGAAAGAACTCGATTGATGAAGTCTACGCTCCAACCAGCACCCACCAATATCCAAAACCCTGACAGATTTCAGCTCGAACTACAAAACCGCTTTGAATGCCTTGGTGAATGCGTAGATGTGGACGAATACAATAACGGGTTCGTGGAAACTGTCCATAAAATTGGGTTAAAGTACTTCAGACCCCACTGTACTTTTTGGTTCTTTTAGAACCAAAAACATCTCTGACCATACCCTCAAGCTAATAGAAGAAAGACACGAAATGGTTCTGCAGTCTTCGGAAGATGCTACCCGACGTAGAAAAATATGAACTGAAAAGAGAAAAAGCAAGTTCAATTTATAAAAAAATATAACTACCATTAAATATACCTTGAATTTCATGAGGTACGAGTATTGCAGGCGGGGACAAACCGGGGCGGACAAAAATTATGTGTTTGGAGGTGGTTTTTCTACATTAAATATATTTCGTTATTTTTTGTTTGTCCCCGCCTGCAATACCTCATGAGATTCCGGTTATATTTATGTTAGTTATATTTTTTATAAATTGAACTTGTTTTATCTCTTTTCAATTCATATATTTCTACACAGTCGGGTAGTTTGTTTTTGAAATATTTTTTTATTTAATACTCTTTAGTTTTTCTGCAGTGGGACACCATACAGACTACATAAAAAAAAGTTTTATTAATGAAATATTCGTTCTATATTTTTTTTTATATTTAGTTTTAATTTTTTTATACCCTTTGCCACTCCCACAATGGATACCAATCTAACGACACCTCACATGTTGAAAATTTTTAAGCCGTTTAGGCTGCAGAGCACGACAAAGATTTTCAGTTTTTTTTTTTATACCCTATGACACTCCCACAATCAAAACAAATCTACGACACCTCACATGTTAAAATCTATCAAGCCGTTTAGGCTGCAGAGCGCGACAAAGAAATCGACATACATACATACATACATCGTCGTATCCTACGAAAAAGGGCACTATGGCCGTAGTGGCTTTTTATTTTTTTTAGTTATATAGAATCTGCAGCCCATTTAACATAATCTGAGTTCGAGAAATCACAAAAAGTCAATCTATATCAACAAAAAAAAAAGTTTTTATAAAAAGCCACAATTGCATTCTCTCATTTCTCCCCACGAAGACCGCCACTCTAGCCACAGTGTCTAATTTCTTCGCGGATGCGCGGAGAAGCAAGTGATGCAATTGTTTAGTTTTATTGGCTTTTTACTTGTTATTTTGTGATTGTATTGAATAAGAACGCTACTGAATGCAATTTTATGATAAAATTATGCAAAAAGCTTTAGCTTTCATAGCTAGCATAACGTTGTTAAATTAATTCATTATCTTCGATATAATTTTGAGCTACTCTGACGAAAAAAGACGCTATTACACTTTGTGGCCTTATTCCACGGATTTGCCTAGTGTTACTTCTATGAAGATTTGCTATACCTAACCGCCTTTGTGGCTTTATTCCACGGAAACTTATTACTATGTCCTTTATTTGCACGTTTTATAACGCGTATTATAAAATAAGTGATCTTACTGACATTAACTTCACTGCCAGTAATTTAGTTAGGACGCCCTTGTGGCATTAGTGGCTTTTTTAACGTTGGGTGGGAGGTATTAAGTTGAGTAAATAAAAAAAAACTGTTAAGTGCGAGTCGAACTCATACACCGAGGGTACCGTAAAATTTTGCTCCACTTATTTAGGCACTATTTTAAGCTGACAGATGGATGGAAGGAAAAAATTTGGTATGGGGTCACCCTTTTAGTGCGTTAGCACCCTTTGCGTACGGAACTTTCAAATCAAATGCATTTTTGACGTAGATACGTGTATGTTTTCGTTTAAAGGGTCACTTCGTAAATAGGAGAATGTTGGTACTTTATCGAAGCAGTAATTGTCACTTCATCGAGGCGAAGGAGAGGGCAAGGGGTGAGGGAAGGGGGGCCATGGTTAGGCGTAGGGTGAGGAAGTGATGGGCAGTGAGGGGGGGGGACAGGGAATGCAAGTACAAGAGTATAATCCAGTCATGAAATTTAAGAGCCTGTCAAGCTTGACACACGCAGTGTGACTTTTCTTTGTACGCTGTTTAGTTTAAAACAATCTTGACGTGCTCTACAGCCAACAAGGGACTTTTTTATATGTAGCTGTTCCGGAAGTGGCTAATCATCATAGTATGTTTGTGTGACGGCAATTTTTTGAACCGAAGTAACTATATAGATGATTTTTTCAAAGAATACGTGTTATTATTGCGAATTACCACACAAATAATAAACGCATTGAAAAGATAAAAAATAAGCGGGTCTATACGATTGATATTTATTTCACAGTTTGAGAATACTAACGTATATTTATTTTAATACACAGTATAAGGGAAATTCTTCCAAAAACAGAAAGGGTACAGCCAACGAAACTGATAAATTTTCAGTGATTGGAACTTTCAGGGAACAATAGAAGTCGGTTTCGCCATACAAACTGTCCTACCAAGTTTGGAAGTACTTGGTTGACCGAGTTTTGCTCTTTACAAACCTTACGGGGGCAATGGTACTGTACAGATCTGAAGTCCCTTCATATAGGATCCTCAAATCAGATACGTGAAAGTTTTGGCCAAGGTTGATCGTCTAGAATAATATCCTTTAAGAATATTATATTTTTCCTGAATCCTACGTCATTCCGTTTTATATATTTATAATATCTTGTAATTTACAGATTCTGCTCGGTGGAGAGTGGCAACAGAAGAATGAAAAAGAAACACACTTGTTATTTTAATATTTATATTTGAATATAAACCTAATCTTTACATGTCTAATTTGAGTTATTTATTTTATTTTATATCACTATTTATTTAAATTTAGTCTCATATTGTTTGGTGTAATTCAACTGAATTCATGTAGATTCTTCAGTTTAGGAGAGGTTTCATCTCTTTTACAATGCAATATTATTATAGCCGTTAAGTTTCTGAAAAAGAAACCTATGTTAATATAAATGAAGTAATAAAAATAATGTGGGGACAATCCCCAAGTTTGGAGCACCACCATCGCCCCAAACAGCTCGTCCTAGGCCTCCTCTACCCTAAGTCCTAGGTCCGAGGCATATCATCACCCAGCTCACGATGACATGACGCTAAACTACCCTAACAATCCAACTGGATCGTCAGGATTCTGATCATCCTCGCGGAGCTGGATATCCCATCGTAAACTTAAACTACAGTAAAGACTAGGGTTAATGTATGTGGAGTGCGGAACCAACTAACCACAGTACAACCCAGACGGTGATGATGTCTCCCCCCGGTATGTTCATGCCCCGCGTCAAACCCGACTTCCACGTGGCCCACCTTTAAGGGACGATCACTGACTCATCCAGGGTTCACAGGGTATTGACTATTTCTTTTAGTCACCCATACCAGAGCTGGTCGTCGAGCCCGCCAGGCACACGAAGCATACAGTCTTCCTTTAGGAAAACAGGGCACTCTCCATCATGAGCTATAAGAGCTCTTCCTGTAATCCCTCCGGGCAGACAATGATCGACATCATCGAATCCCTTAGTTTGTTTTGAAATAAGTTAAACTGAAAATAATTAGCCAGCTCCACACGTCCAAGTGTGAAGTCTGTACTAGATACGGGTATAGTATTATTGCTTGCATGGCCAGCCTAGATCAATAACGGTTTTATAACGAGAGACATAAAGAGTTTGAAGGGCAATTTCCCTCCCCCCAGTCACTGAGTGACTTTATTGCACCAACAAGATCTCCGTATATCCTTCATAGCTCTCACTTGTGATGCGTAGCTAAATCTCTTTTCCGTTACCAACCCACGCAGGACAAGGATTATGTAGAGTAACCCCAGTCTAAACACTCATTTAAATAAAATGAATTGCATCTAAACTATAATGGGATTACCCAGCATATTTCGAAGAAGAACATATAAGAAGTAAGTATAACAAAAGATTACTGAAGGTAATCCTTAAATAAAAATGAAGTATGATGACCAGAACCGAGAAGATACGGGATTGTAGTATCTAAGCTAGGTTGGGCCAAACATTTATGATTTAAGATCTTAAGGGAAAATCAAAAGCACCGAGTATTCAAAACCAAGAACACTGGGAGAATTTAGCGTAAACAACACTAGCTAAAACTCGATGTTCTTTTAAAAGAGGACTCAAAAGAAGTATAAAAATGGGATTATTGTATATACTTAAATATTCGGAATTTATCTACAATGAAAGAAACTAAACATTATAATTTCTGTTCCATTATTGTTTTCAAGAATCTATTTAGTAATGTTAAAGGTGGTTTCACACTGAGTCAAAGTATAATTTTAAGTATGATAAATTATGACTAGTTTTATTAAGAAAAAATAAAACTTAGAATCTTATAAGGTTTAGGTTCCTGTATGATTCAATGAAGATTAAATAGATTAATTAACTACTTTAGGATGACACACATAAAGTTCAGAGGTCCCCCAAGGTCAGAGTGTCGTACAGCCGTCGCAGCCTTACGGGCGAACGTCGTCAACACACTTTACAAGAAGCAACCCACGAACGAACGTAATGTCTCCATCAAGAATATTCTTCCTTTTGATTCAAGACAATTCTAATTTATTCCTTATAAACAATTTAATGTCATTAGACTAAACTAGAATGTCCCTACACAAAAGAAGAAGGTTTTAAATTATCTAACTACTCTACATTTGGTAGACCAACGCAATGATCAGGAGGTTCTCCCGTGGTATATGCCACTCAAACGACGCATCCAATAATGGGCGAGCGTTATCAGCACATAACACAAGAAACACCAATTCCAAAATCCAACGTTAAAACACCTTGCTAATATCCTTCCATTTGTACTGGAATAACACCAATTCATCCCACACACACAGAAGAGGGAAATCAGGATGAATCAGCGAAACCTCACACAAATAGAACGAGAAGAACTTTAGTATCAGACCCTTTTAGGCTTGAGGGCTCCGGCCCAAGAATGATTAAAATAAATAAATCCGAAGGTTGATATTATCAGATAGACTTAGACAGATACTCCAGCGACACGCGACATACATTTGCCACATCCAATATAGTGGACATCGGGGACACATGTCACGAGGGCATCCATCCACGCTTGGTTGAACTAAATAAACCTGAGAGCAGATATTTCTTAATCTCAAAATCTGGGACTCCTATAGAATGAAAGTAAAAGGAAAGATAAGCACCTCCTATGAGTTTAAGTACTGAGATGTAGTAATGCTCTCAGCATGTTCCAATTTTGGGAAATTGAGGCAAAAGATTCAAAATCACTATCAAAGCAATTTATTATTATTTGAAATAATATTATTTATAATATTCACTCTACTTAAACTTACCCTTTATTTCACAATAAAATGTCACAAACTATATCCAAGTTTTAGTTTTCAGATATATTATTTTAAGATTTTGAATTGACGTTCTAATTCTTTTGATCTGACGGAATATTTTTCTTAAATTTTATCATATGAAGACATTAGTATATTAAAAAACTGGAATTTTGATTTAGGGCCAAAGATTTTATATTATTTTCTAAAAAAAGGTAATTATTTAATGTATTAATATTTTCTTCCATTTTTGATTTTGGGTTTTGATTTATTTTTTTTGTTAAAGAGATAAAAAATTTATAAAGATTTCAAAATAGCGTCTAGCTTTGAGTAAAACTAAATCAAAAATGATTTATTTGTTGACTATTTGACAATAATGTCAAATAGACAATTCTACCTAAAAAAGTATAAAAATATACATCGTTTAAAGTCTCCTTGAAATGATGATAAAATATACATCAGAGTCCAGTTTCTATGATTTCGCCAAGGACTATTTTAATCAATTTCTCTGTAAAGGACAAAATTAATCACAATGAAATTTACATTACCTTTACAATCCAAGCAATACCTTTTTTAGCCTTCACGTTTTATCATTTGTGGTTTGCTTTTCCATGTCTATAATGTTCCTTGTAATTCCTGTACCTGTTTAGAAATAGAACATTATCCTGCCTAGCTATACGCGAACAAAGACATTTGCAGAACTAGTTTATACTTAATTATGGGAAAAGGAAATCTTTATTACTATCTACAAATAACGACTCAGATTAGAAACACAATATGTTTTAATTCTCGCAGAGTTATTAATGTTTACAAAAGAAAATCATTAAGAGGGAATAACAATTTACTTAAAGTATTACACAATACAAGCCCCTTATGATTCCGCAGGTAGATCTGTAAAACTGCAAATATTCTCCATTCAACTCTTCCTCTTTTGACATTGAAATCTGATTTTCTCAACGTTATTTAGCTCACACAACCTGGAAGAAACTATAAATTTCATTAAGTCACATTTCACCTTATCTCAAATACACACAACAACTTTGAACTGAAAATAAATAAAAGATGGAAAACCACAAAATTGAATACTTACATAACATTAGTTTCACTCCACTTATTCTTTACACTTTGGAATCAAACCCTGAATGTTAGCATCTTGAATTTATGCGCAAATAAACCTTCCTATACTATATCCTACACGAAGCAATCCCTATCTTTATCTCAATTGAAGGAACCCACAATCCAGGATCATAGCCTCCTTCAAAAGATTCGTCTCATCAGCTGTATGAATTCTATTTTTTTCGCGAGCTCAAAATAAAAAATTATTATAACTCACAGAAATCCAGCTTACTATCGACTTTTCTTTCACAGACGTCTCAAAGTAACAACAAGGATATTTGGAGCGTTTACCGATTCCATTCTTCCATTTTTCTCCGTTTTTTTCCAAATTTTCCTTGTTTGACGGCCCAAATTCTCTCTCACCTGAAACTTTCAAACACGTTAAAATTCTATTTGAGCTCCATTGCCCTCACTATTCAACAAAACCTGATTCTTAGTTTTCTTCTGTTGCTTTCGTTCATAAAAATTTTAGCAACTATTCCTTTTATTCGGTAAAAATGCTTTTTTCCTTCATTTCCCTTTTTCGACTCTTTCCCGACCCTGTCTCGACTGTCACCCCTTGTCATATTTTTCTACTCCCCGTTTCCCGTTACACTTCTTGACACTTCCTCTAAATAGTATTTTATGCATTTAAAAATTTTTTAGGGTTCCGCAAGTGCACAGCCTCCCCCAAAATTTTATTATTTCGAAAAATCTAAGAAAACATTTTTTTTTTTCGAGAATTCTAAAATTTTCAATTTTAAATTATTTTTTTTTTTATTATTATTATTATTATTATTTTATTAAAATAAAACCTCCTATATTGGCCCTTAAATTTTTTTATTCACAAATACAATAAACAAAACAAATAACTAAACTACTAATATTATAAATCATTAAACTAAATTAATTTTTTATTCAAAATTATTAAAATTATTTAACATGTTTATCTAAATTTAGATTTATTTCAGTTCAACCCTGATTATATAACCAAATTAAATTTGTATTAAATTATAAATTATTATAGTTCATTATATTTTTAAAACGAAGTCGATTTAATAATGCCAGTCAATTCACTAACAAATTGACTCACTATATACTATAATCAAAATAGTCTTCTAATATTAATTATTAAATTAAAACTAATAAAATTATATTAATTAGGTTGTGACCAGGAATATCTCAATTCCTCTAAAGTTAAAATTTATGATATAGTCCCGTGAAAATCTCAGTAGCTAACATCCTAAGTATAATATTTAGCCAAATGGACTGCATTATAAACTCCTTTGACACTTTGAGTTTCAGGATCAACGAGAATATACACATTAGCATATTTTATTCCTCCAATTCGATATGGTCCATCATATAATAAATCAAGGTTGCAATTCTCCTAAATCTTAAGCAAGTTAAGAGTTCCTGTCGACTATCCGGCGAATTTATTAAAAATAACGACTAAATATCCTGTTACATCGACTGTTTTCTTAGTAAACACTTTGTTGTATATTACACAAAGAATCAATGTATAGAGTTCTTAAAATGGTTCAATTAAAAAAAAAACAAATTATTAAAACTTGAATCCTTATCTTCACCATATGATGACGACATCAATACCATAGTCAATAGTGCGTCTTACTCTGTCTCTATAGAGAATATGAAACAAAAGACATCACACGTCATTCATTCATTCAGTCGAACCGTTCGTTGATTGATTCGTTCATTCTTCCTAGGATATTAATCGATATCATAGAGTAGAATCGAGATCAGCTACGTTCCTTTTCATATAGTTTTTATCTTCTCCTTATTTTTAGACAAAAATTTACTTTAAATACCTTATAAAAATTGCAAAATTAAACAAATAAACATAGGAAATACTAAAATTTAATAATTTTTTCCACGAAAAGCCAAATCATTTATTTTTCACATATAAAAACCCCTTTAGACGTCGTTAATAGTTTAGCTCGCGCTGATTTGGAGTTGCCAGTAACAGGCGGTCAAAAGTAATTCTTCTTCTTAGTCGCTCCCTCAGTTCTGAGGATCGTGACCCACAATGCCAGGTGCCGTTTAATAAATTTGTAACTATATGCGTTTGTATTATTTAAATCACAAATTTTTGAATGACACTTGCGGGACAGCCATAAAAGTTCCATTAAAAGCTAGTTACCGTTTTACTAATTTTTCTGTTTTCTGGCAGGCCTGGCATTACCGCTCTAATTAGCGAGTAGATTCAGCGACGACGTCTAAGTCGCACTTCACTAAATCTCGATTTAGTTTAAAACAGGGTTGCCAACTTAGTGGAAAATCCACTGAAACTGGTGGTTTAGACCTTCTTGTCAGTGGGCAAATTTTGGTTTAAGTGGCTAGTGGTTTTTTCTAGTAGATTACTTTATTTTTGTTAGTGGAAAGACATTCTTATGACCACTGAATCCACAAATAAGCCATATTAAAATAAAATGGAATGTTTCACATGTTTAACCTACTGGTAACCACTGCTCCAAAAGAGTGATGTAAAGAGTCAATCAAACATGTCTGGTGTTAACAGATTCCAAGATTTTAGCTACTTTCGTAATCTCTATGCTACTTTTTCCGCAATTTAACGCTAATGTGGCAAGACTAGACCTTTCAGTATGAATGTTAACCCCATTAATGTCCCTAAACTGACTTAGTCATCTAGGTAGGTAAACGATTCCTAATAGACACCCACTAATAGTGTTGTAGAAAAAATTTAAACCAAGGAAAGTTATGCATCAGCATGTCCTGCTGAAGAAAACAGAAAAGACTATTCCTCTGGTGATGACTTTTAATTCCATTTTCTTTCACATTTTTAATAAATATGTAGAAATTAAAAATAAATATATAAAAATTGAGAAAATTCTTATTAAGTGGATTTTTGGTGGATTCCACAACCGCTTTTAGTCGATTGGCGAAAAAAAAGTTGGCAACCCGTGTTTAAAATAAACTAGACTTAGGTAAACGTAAGGACCAGCGTTGCCGGTACAGGTATTTTTACCCGATTTTGGGTAATTTAGGTCTTCAGCGGGTTTCTTTCGGGTAACGTTTACAGCTGGGTAATTTCGGGTATTTTCGCAAAAACCTATCGTTAACATATATAAAATCATTGTCTATCGTAGACAAATCAAACCTACCCAAAGATTTTGAAACTACGCCAGGGGGCGTTTAGTTTTTCTTACGTCAATGAACCTACCTAACAGAACATCCCACCCGTCAGAAAAAAGTGGTTCTCCGTTACACAAAAATCGCGCCAACCTTTTTTTTTGGTTTGGCTTTGCAGTTGCGTGTGTCAAACAAAAAAAAATTAACCAAAAAATGGAATCACAGAGAAAGAAATGCCTATAGGAAGTTCCCGAAAGAACAAGCGAAACAGAACATGGTAAAGGACGGTTCCGATGCCAAAATGGTAAAAAAAGGAACCCTTATGATGCAAGTTTGTCTGTCCGTCTCTCTGTCACACCTGCCGGCTTAGCACGCTGCCCGAGAGAAAATATATCTCGGAGAAATGTCACTTTATTTGAGGAATTATGTCATCTACACTACGGTTTGTTTCTTGAATTCAACGCACACATCACATTCACTGAAAATTGTCGGTTTATTTCTATATGCGTGCATTCGTCGAATACGATCGAATACAGTTTTAAACCAGACTAGAGCGCGCTTATGTCAATGTCACTGAGAAAAAATCAAATTTTGATTTTGTTTTGCGATTTAAGAAATTATTGAGAGATAATGATTATTCGATAAGATAATTAAATCTAAAAACCCCAAAAAAAGTTAAAAAAAACCCTCTCGAAAACGAGATTGATGACAAATGTCTTATGAATTTGACGTTCGCACACGCTGCACTACCTCATTTTCGTATGCAATGATAGCGCGCTAAAGTGACGTCACTGATGACGTCACGTCGCCTAAACGAGTGAATACGAGCAAGTTTTGAACCGACTATTAGCGCACTAAAACCGCACACAAAGCTCATGAGCAGGTTTTAAACCGTAGTGCTAATCTATCACCTCCAAACGCAAAGAAATGTCAGTGAACGAAAATGTTTAGGAAATCCACAAATTACGTTTTTGATATTTAAGGCAAAGATAGCTTTATGCACTAATACATGTAGCCGTCCTTGTCTTTCAAAATGTGTCGCAGTGCTCGGATGTCATTTTTATAGGCAACTAAAATCTATTCTGGAATACATAACAAAAAAACATAATAAAAAGAAAATTATTATCGGCGGTGACTTTAATATAAACGTTTTAGAAAACTCAATCCAATCTAGAACATTATTGGATTTTATGAAAGAATATAATTTCACTCAACTTGTTGATAAGCCAACTAGGACCATCAAAGATGCTTCAACATGCATTGACCTTGTTTTTGTAAATTTTACGGAAAGTGCAATTGAAGTCAGCGTGCAGGATTTAGGTTTTTATGATCACAAGGGCGTAGTTGCAAATACAAAACTAAATACTAATAAACCTATATTGTGGAAAGTAGAGAAGAGAATATACAATAATAAAAATATAGACAATTTTAAATCTAAACTAAAGATAGTGAATTGGTATAATATACTAAACCCTTGTAACGACGTAAATAAAAACTATAGCTTATTCGATAAAAAACTTAATAAATTATTAAACGAATGTTTTCCAAAGGTTACAGTAAAATTAAACCTAAAAAAGCGAAAGAATTGGCTAACAAAAGTCTAAAAATATCATGTCAAAATAAAAGGTTTTTAAAAACTATAAAAGAATACTTTGAAAGTTCACCATTAAAACAATATTATAAACAATATGGTAAAACTCTTAAAAAACTAGTCAATACAGCAAAAAAAATCCTACATTTCCCGAATAAAAAAATCTAATAATATAATTAAGTGCATGTGGGGAATAATAAAAGAAAAATTAAATAAAAACACTAAAAAAGATAAACAAAACATTCAATTAACATTTAATAATAGAGACATTAATGAACCTAAAGAAGTCGCAGATACTTTGAATATTTTTTTCGCATCAGTTGGTAATAATACCGACAGAAACAACTCAAAAGCTGATAGAAAATCGAATATTTCTACATCGCGTATGCAAAACAGTATGTTTTTGAGTCCTGTTACACCAAAGGAAGTAAAAGATGCAATCCGCAATCTAAAAAACAAACATAGTTTCGGCATAGACGAACTTCCCCCCACTCTTATAAAGGCATGTATTGATGAGTTACTCTTACCATACTACCTACTAATAAACCAATCATTTAATGAAGGCACCTTCCCAGATTTATTAAAAATATCCCTCGTAAAACCGATTCATAAAAAAAACTCAAAATTAGATCCAAATAACTACAGACCCATAGCGCTCCTACCTACGTCAGCAAAAATTTTTGAAAAAATAATGTGTAATCGTCTTTATTCTTACTGCGAGAAATTTAATATTTTTCACAAGTCTCAAAATGGGTTTCGGAAAAAGCATTCAACTACTTTGGCGGTATTTAACTTCATCCAACAAGCCTTAGAAGCAATAAATAAAAAACAATACGCCGTAGGGCTATTGTTAGATATGACAAAGGCGTACGACAAAGTCCAATACAATATTCTCCTAGAGAAGCTCTATGATATCGGTATACGCGGTCCAACCCATAAGTGGTTTGAGTCTTATCTAAGTAACCGAATGCAGTATGTCGAAGTTGAAAATTTCAATTATAAAACCGGCCTCATCTGCAATGTAAGATCCGATGTACAATACATGCGAAATTCAATTCCTCAAGGTACAGTTCTTGGATGCTGCTTGTTCATCATCTACATAAATAATTTGCCAGACGCTTTTAATGAACCCTGTGCCTTATTCGCAGATGACGTTTCAATTTTAATAACCTGCAAAGGCTCCTCTGAGTTAACATCAAAAGCTCAAAACATTTTGACTAACGTAAATCAATGGATGACGGACCACTGTTTAGAAATAAACTCTAATAAAACCAAAGTCATGCAATTTCGACCATATCAGAAAGCGGCTTTAGACGTTAATATTTCATATAATAATACGACACTCGAATGTGTTAGTAATTTTAGCTTATTAGGTCTGAATATTGATACCCATATCAACTGGAAAAATCATATTCAAAAAATAAAGTCTTAAGTTATCAAGCTTCACGTTCGCTCTCCGTGAATTGAAAAAAACCACCGATTTAGGAACTGCCCTCTCGGTTTATTATGCATATATGCACTCAAGATTAACCTACGGCATTATTCTTTGGGGCAATAGCACAAACGTATCAGATCTTTTCATATTACAAAAAAAAATTATACGCATATTAGGAAATTTAAAAAATGATGAAAGCTGTAGGTCGACCTTTACTAAATTGAAAATTTTAACTTTAACCTCTCTATACATTCTAGAAGCTTGCAAATTTATTAAGAACAACCCACAGTTCTACGAAATGGAAGATAATCAGCCCCGACTGTACCCTCGCAGGTATAAAACAAATAAAATCAATATTATACCTTCTAAATTAAAAATACATAGTTCTGGCCCTTTAAGTGTATCAATAAAAATATATAATCATCTACCGCTAAATATAAGAATAGAAAATTCTTATAATAAGATGATAAAACTATTAAAAGAATACCTAATAAATAAAACTTACTATAATTTAAACGAATATATCAATGATAAAAATAAATAAACTAAAAAAATATACCTACATTATATAAATACATAATTAAATATTGTTGATAACTATTTAAAATCTCGGTCTATCTCAATTATTGCAATGCCTCTGAAAATGGGCTCATATGAGATACCTTATTTATAATACCATCTTGTTATGTACCATATGAAGGCAATAAATGTATTGAGTATTGAGTCAACGAAATGGGCCTAGATAAACTGACAACTGCAGCGTGGCACGCTCACGCGCTTTCTTAAAATATATTTTTGTATTTTTTACACGACTCTTAGTGTTCAAGTTATGATGAAAAATTACAAAAAAAATACCGTTCCCGCCCCCTTATCTCCAAAGTTTGAGAATGGAAAAATCTGAATTTAATACAGTCTATAGAAGTTTAAGTAAATATTACAGCAAAAAATAAAACGACGGTTGCACAGTTTTTTAGGAATCTGCAAATAACCTTTACTAACAAACTTAGTTTTGCGGTCGATAATTGCTTCCAAAAATCATCATAACATCCCATGAAACGTTCACTTCAGGATAGGGAGCTCCCTCCAGAGTTCTAGTTTTTGCTAGAAAAAATGTAGGGGAAGTACCATAGTCACCTTGCTTGTTAGCGTTACGGCTGGCACCATAGACCGAGGTTGTAGGTGACCGCAGTTAGTAAGATACAAAGGAGGATGCTGCTGCCCATCCTCCAGTTTATAACCCTTAGTCGCCTCTTACGACACCCACGAGCATGTATAAGTTGGTACAATTCTTTGCCGGCACCACACTTCCAAAAATACTATGGGTATATCGCAACCCTCGGCGTGCGAGTCCGACTCGCACTTGACCGGTTTTTTTTTTGCCACAGAAAACGGGTAATTTTGGGTAATCTTTTATTTGGTTTCGGACTTTTTCTCGTTTGACTGCCGGCAACACTGGTAAGGACGTAAAGTAAAGTAAATCTCGATTTAAACACACGTCAAAGTTAAACCGGCGTCGAATGGTCTGTCATTCACTATTGTTTACGTATTTTGTTTTATCAACCAATAAATTATAATTCACTTTTTACGTTTTGATGAAAACTTTTCTATAGTTTCTTTACAACCAATTCACAAAATTTTCGGATATAACGGCGGATGAAACGGCTTCTTTAGTTAAAAACAGTTATACCTGTGCTGTGTAAAATCAATGTGCGTTTGTGGTGCGTTTTTCGATTCGACAGGTTACACTTATATGCCTTTCCATTAACCTCAAAAGTACTTGGTGGTGGTTCCTAGAAGGTGCACACCGGAGGTTGTCTCATGGTACACCGATCACGACTTTACTCCCTCGAAGGGGTACCCATATAAACGCCTAATAATAAGCCATCAAGACCGCTCCAAACAACCATGACCGCATAAATATTCACTGTTTGGACAATTAAAACACGAACTACAAGATACTTCCGAAGGTATGTCCAATAAGACACTCAAAATAAGTCATTTACCTACTTACAGCTGTGTTATGCTCTACCTTATTTTGTTGAGTTTGACTCGCACTAACCGAACGAATAAATAATAAGTCAAGAAATATTAACTGTGCTCAAAAAACGACCCACTGAAAGTCGTTCTATAAGAAGAAGTCATTCCACGGGTCAATTCCTCAACTACTACTAGCTGACATTGCAGCACGTGCGCAAACCAATCCCTGCTCTCGTTCTGAATTTGAACCAATTGATTCATATTTTGAATATATGTCCTTTTGGTTTCACAAAGGGCCTCTTTTTATTTGGAATTTGTTCTGAGTTAGTGTTCCTGACTTATTATTTATTTGTAGCACTAACCACTTTTAATAATTTGTTATTCTTCTATCATGTTATATTTTATAGTTTTCTACTTGTATCTGTTGCCATTTTACTTAATATAATTTTTCTTTGTAAGGAAGGAAACCCCTTTATTAAAATCTTTTCAATTTATCATTATAATATAACACATACTCTGAAAATTTCAACCACCTAACTATATCCATTCAAAACATACATTAGACAACAAAGGGTCCCCCTGGCATCTTTTGGGTATTGATGGAACAATAAAAAACACAGTGAAGGGAAAATGTTTTACTTACCTATTTAAGTGTTTGTCTTGTCCTAGGAATATTCAATGGATATTTACTCTACAAATCTGAATGATTATGATGATTCTTAACAATGTATCTATATGGTATTGGCAGAATTTTATTGTGCCAACACAAAAGCCACTGATCATGAAAATGACAAATGAAATATTATTATCTAATGCGCAGGTCAATAGTCCCTTGAATGCGTTGAATTTTCATACTTCTAAGTCAACTCAATGAAAATATATTATTAAAGAAGAACTGTAGATACAAGGATGTTTACATATATATATATATGAAAAGCCAGGCTTTTGTGCCTTCAAAAACCAATAAAAGTTAGATGGAGATACTTTCATTGCCTTATAACACCAAGAAAGGCCAAATATGAGAGACACATTTCGGGAACTTTGTGAAGAAAGAACAGAAAAAAAGCTGGTAGGGATGCTCTTGGTGCCTTCAGTTATTTGAACTTGAATATGACCCAGTTATGAATTCCTCTTCAGACTATTGGTGCCTTGGGGTATAAATAAAGATTAGATATGAAGGAAGACGAACAAAGACCAGATGAAGGAAAGCGGCCTCTGGCTACCCTAACAATCCTGAGTTTTTTTATGTAAGCCTTTACTATTACTGTAAATATAAATCAATAAAGAATAATATTAATTACTTGTTTTGATTTTTGTGTACTTTTCGCGTTGTATATAAAAAAGTTGAAAGCAATGTTTTGTTTTGGTTAATTTGCAATTTATAGCCCCTTCAATTTGTGCCGATTGTATGTTTTAGCTTTTGTACTTGTTACATCCCGTGTCTCTTAGCAAGTCTAGGAGTTATGCCAAGTACTACTCTCCTCCAAACGGGGTCTTTGATTCTTACTCAGTCTGATTCCTTTACCCCTAAAATACTTCTTCCCACAGCTCTCTGGAACTCCAGTATACAGAAGATATATCACAAAACAAATATACTAAACTTACTTATCCAAATCACAGTATCTTGAGTTTTGGTCTGTCTGCTTGTTTATAGGTTCGTTTGAGCATCACACATAAACTACTGAACCAAATTTTAATTATTTTTAGGGTTCCCAAAATGATGCGACTTCTTATGTCTGTCATACTTGCCCAACTTTATTGTTATTGTATTAGCGCAAGTAAAAAAAATAAGAGAAATTAATTTTATGCACGATATAAGCTTTCAGAAAGTTTGTAGAATATTTTACAGTTTTATGCATGATTTTCATTGATCTATTTTATTATAATTATCTATGAGTATAAATAACATCTATCAGCAGAACCCTTGCATAAAATAATTCTTTTTTCATTTTAGTACTTACAATGAGAGACTTTCCTGTGAATGTTCCTCACAAATTTTATAGATGGCAATGTGAGTATGCTCGAGGTTCAAAACTCTTTGTAATTAGCTAAAAGATTTTTTTACTATACTATTGGACAAAAGAGAATGTAATTATAAATTTTATAGACAGAAAAAATAACTTAGACTAAATTTCCTCACACATGCTTACGGTGAGTCCGAATTTACGAATTAACTAAAGTTTACGTAGGTATTTGAATCATCGTATTTTATCACTTATTTCCTCTGGCTAAATAAACGAATTAATTTTTGTTCTCCCTTCGATATTCATCGACATAACGATGACTTGCGGACACAATTTTACTGATCTAATCATGGAAAGAACCACCAATGCTTGTAAGCGTTGCAGGCGTTGCATTTGCTGTGGTTCGTGACCGCAGTATGTAAGATACAATACACAGAAAGATGCTGCTGCCCTTTCTCCGGTTCATAGACCCTTAGTCGCCTCTTACGACAACCGCGGGTTGGGATGGGTTGGTACTATTCTTTGCCGGCATCACACGGGCGCATGGGTATGATTACCATTAAGACCTAGAATTCATTCATACCGTCGGTGAGTTGGGGACACTTACCAATCGCGCACGCTGGAACCTATTTGAAGAAAACTGGTGTATACTTTTCACTCACTATCATTATCGCCCAGGAATCGCCAAATGAAACAATATTCATTGATTCTTTGGGTCTATCCCACCTTTATAAGAGCATTTGCACTCATTTTAATTTAGCCGCCATACAGTGATCTAGGCTCCTGGGACCAATTCTTGAATATCACCGGGTGATAAAATATCACTCAAAAAATTCAAAATCATATATTTTTCTTTTCAAAAGTTAAGATTGATCTTCGTAAAATATAAAGCAGTCCTTGATTGTTCGTTTTCATGTATTCTAATTTACCTTTTAACAGTTAATCAGGGTGAATGTGAATTTTTAAAGTCTCAAAAGTGATATTTTATCACCCGGTGATTTTCAAGAATCGAGTACCTGAACTTGCGATTCTATATAAAATATGTAATTATAAAAAAAAAACACAAAAAAAGGAAAAAATAAAAGGAACCGATTTTGATGAAACTAACACTGATATGACAATCCCTAATTTGACTGCTTTATTTCTTTTTATTGCGATGTAACTTTTAGTCGTTGAGATATGCATGGGGAAACAAATATGCACTTATGAAAGTGAAGTTAGTAAGGTAAGTACCTACATTTGTTTAGAAGGTTGTACAGACCCGTATTATATTACTCTGTGTACAGACTAAGATACGCGAAAATGTGTATATTTTCAACAATTTTATACATCATACAAAATAACTCTGGCCTTGACCGTTGATTCGCAGAACTCAAAAAAGTTATTGCAGGGGGGTGCGAATCATTCATTGGCTATCCGCTTGTCACAAATGCGCAGAAAATAGCTGTCAGAGCTAAACAAATTCTGTGCATGTTATACATAGTAGTTGAATCGATGACCTCCTTTTTAGAGTTCTGATCCAAAATGGTAAAAACGGAACCCTTCTGGTGCAACTTCATTTGTCTGTCAGGGGCTATTCACTTGAAATTTGGAATAGTTTTAGAATATGATTGCCCATCTAAATTTTAAACAAGAGTTAAAATACTATTATTTTAAAAATATCATTATGGTTTCGGCGGGTACCCTCGAAAGTGATTAGAAGCATTTTATAGCTCTGCTGTTATTTTATTTGAAATAAATAGTTTTTACATATATGTATTAAAATTAAACTATGTAGGTTGAATATAATTTAACTCACACACTCACTTTCACCACTAAAATATGGACAACACAGCAGAACAGCTTATCAAGAGCATAGAGGAGCTGTCAGCCGTGTTTTCAACAAGGATGGGTGAATTTCACTAATCCTACTATGAAGAATTTGGCAGCAGAGTTTTCATCCTTCAAGACCTTTGTGTGGAAGTCTCTCAGCATCCTCAAATCGCAGGTGGAGCTTCTGGTCCTCGGTCTGGACCGTATGGAGACGCAGTCACGTAGGAAAGTTCTCTTTCATGGTATTAAAGAGGAACCTCAGGAGGTTGTGCTGAAGAAGATTATCACCGTGATAACCAACCAAATGAAGTTGGCAGGTATTAGTCCCAATGAGATTGAGGCTTGTCACAGGTTGGGTGTTAAGAAGGACTCAGCCCGCCCCGTGCTTGTTCGGTTTACCTCAGTGCGGCCTCGTTCCGAGATATGGAGGAGCAAGACGACGTTAAAGGGTTCCAAGGTCACTATCACCGAATTTTTGACTAAGACCCGGCAGGATGTATTTCGACCGCCCGTAGATCATGGAATTGCACCCCAAAAACTCAACTGCGCAACAGTGATTAAACAATGTTTCCGTTTGGAGTTTTCTGCTCGTGTCTTCCCAATTTTGCCGGAGTATACTTGCTTTTTATATGTAGGGTATGCACAATTTTTTTTATATTCCTTTTGTGATTTTCCACATATCGTGCATAGATCTCACTTAATTTAAACTTTTTATGTTTCTTCTTCTTCTTTTAAATATTTGATGGCTTCCATCGTTTTTATTAACGATGATTCCGCCAGCGACAAAGTGCAAAAGATAACATTATTTACTGGCAGATAATCGGTCAGACGGAGTAACAAGTTTCGGACTTCCACTGATTTAAATCCAGTAACTACAAGGAATAGAGACAACTCCACAGATTAGTACATATGGGACAACACAATATAAATTACAGCCTAATGTTATTGATTATAATAAACTTACTTATAATTTTAATAAAAGGGGAAGGAACAAGAGTAAGTAGATAATTCACGTTCACAGGGAGGGGAATGTCTTTGGGGAGCATATCATACATAGAAGTAACAAGGTTAGGACAATTAAAAAACAGGTGGTCGAGAGTGCCTTCCTCAACACCGCATTCGCACATGGAGTGATCACGAATGCGTAATTTAGCCAAAAAAACCGGAGTACAAACATGACCTAATCGGAGTCGAATAATAACTGATGTAACAATTTTTATGTTTATAATAAATCGATCGCGATGTAAACACGTCAAATGTCAGCTGGCTGAAAACGTCACTGCGTCTTGTTTTGACGTTGCGTTTTGTTCTATGTTAAGGCCCCAGTTCACGTTGGGCCAACCGTTGGCCGCGCCGGCTCGGCAAGCTTGATGACAGTGCTTTTAATTTTTATTTCCAGCTGCACCATATTTGAAAAAAAAAAAATTTACTTATTTAAAACACGGAGCAGAGAAGGGGAGAGGAGATGTTGATATCAGTCGAGCCGTGACTCAATCAATTGAGCTATGACGTCACGAAAGGGGGCGGGGCATACGCCATTTCCTCTTTGAACTTACCAGTGATCACATCGAAACACGCTCTGCAAAAAATTGTTTAAATAGTTGGAAAAACAACCTTCACTATGAAGTGTTGTGTGCCTTTGTGTTTAAATTCGTCATAAAGGCAAAAAGAAACTGCATTTAGTGTATTTTCACTTGTAAGTAAGATTTTTGTAAGAAAAATTCACAAAATAACATCAAGAAAATAAAATGGCGGCTTACGTTTCGCGGAGCGGCTGCAGCACGATCTCTAGCAGTGAGAACGTGACGGTGACCGGTGGGAAGGAGGGGTATTGGATAGATCATGCGATCGTTCGAAGTGAGTGTGTGTTTGTAATGAATAGCGCGCGAGATATTAATGAATAACCACTGTGCCCCCTAATTTACTCTGCCCCTTCTTCCAGGCAACCTTACCATCCCTAATTGGTCTATTTTGGCAAGCCAATTCTTTATATTAGTTTCGTGGTTATCAGGGTCAAAAACAGGAATTATCTTCTCACCAGATATTGATTTCAACGGCCTTGTGGCGGTGCCATGGGATGTACAAAACTTGTCTACCATCTTTTCAAGTTTTTGACTAACTAACCTCTCGAATAGCACATTTGGCGGCTCATCATCCGAATCATGTTGATTTTCGAGAGCCTGTGTGTCGTTAATTCGTAAGGGCTCCACATGAAAGGTCCCGCTTGTAGCTGCAGCACATTTTGATAGCCGCGACCACAGAAAAATAAAGGTACTTAGAAGGAGGATTATAGAAATAAGTGGTATAGTTGGTAGTGGCTAGGTGGTGTAGGCGTTTTCCTATGGATTTGACAGGTTATTTTGAATGTTTTCTATGGATCATCGATGATGGGGTTGTGACATGTTGGCAGATGTCATCCCCTACTAAAATAAATTAGCAAGGTATCTATTCCGAGCGAAGCAAGGAGGTCCGAAATCTTTGACCGCGACTTCTTCGTTGCACGAGTAAATGCACTTTCATTGTTATTATTACTACGAAATCGTTTCATTTACCACAGGTTCCGAAATATCCACTTCTGATTTTTACAAAAGGTAAACAACTCACTTCGTTTTTAACAGTTTTACTCGAATATCAATGAAAAATACAGAATTACAGTAATCTCTACTTGTCAAAACCGAACTCCCTGGCGCGCACCGTACCGACAGACTGGCGCCTGCAACCCGAACGTGTCTCAGCGCCCTCTTGTGGCGATGCTAGCGCCGCGCTCCGTAACACTATAGTTTTCTACTCTGAGAATACTACTGTATTTTTTGTTTTAAAAATATTAAAAAAAAGGGAATAAGATAGTCAGTTTTTCTTTTCAATTTTGTTTTTGGGCTGTACGGTCAACCGCTTGTCAGTAGAAACTTTTTCAACTCTGTTACCACGCCATAAGGTCCAAAAGTGTTTCTACCGATGTGCGGCCGTGTGTACCTATCTCATAAACTGTATGTAATAGGTAGACAGTTAAAATTTCCACAGGTTATGTATTTCCACATTTCTGATACCGCTATAACAACAAATACTAATGTATCCAACCCACGGAGCAGAGAAGGGGAGAGGAGCTGCCTCTACGAAATTTATGTACGACACGAAGCGTGACAGTGCGCGGGGGTGAAGATCGAGTCACGGGTTGGCGGGACATAACTAGACTCCACCTATTTATGTAAAATCCATCTAGTGGCAAATAGTGAAACTACAAGCACTTTTTGTCCTTACACACTTTTTGGTGGTACTGCTATACTCTACTAGATGGCGTAAAAGACACTATACTACAAAAATGAATTATTTATACAGGGTGTTAATTTAATTGCGTGCCATAGCTCGCGGGTTCAGTATCTGTATCTGAACGACTTTCCCAAAGGAACATAGTTCGATAAAGGACATAAATTTTGGACTTCCCATACAATTGTGTTGGTCACTCAGTAGGTATGGAAAGTTCAAAATTATTTTTTGTTTTTCGACCTATGTTCCTTGGAAATAGTTGTTCAGTTACGGATACTGATCTCGGTCCAGAGCTATGGCACGCAATTAAATTATAACCTGTATAGACTAAGAGCGGGCAGTCGGTAACCCTTCCTCGTTGCTTATGAAACTTAGTTCATTTGTTTTGAAGCTAAGCTACATAAACTGTGTATTTTTGACAGGACGGGTCGAATTGATAACCTCTTCTTTTTGAAGTTGATTAAAAAGATAAAGGTGGTGGCAGCTTAACACGATGTCCCTCAACACAGAATCCTCAGAGAAAAAAACTGCATAAAAATTTATTTTGACGATGCCAAAAAATAGTCATGAAATAGTCATAAATAGTCACCATAAGGAAAAAAATAGTCGCGTTACAATTCTAGAGTTATAGCTATGGTTTGCTGAGGATTATGGGCATAGGCTATAGACAGAATCCTCCGTTCTGATGCAAGCAAACCGTGGGGACTATCGACTTGGTTTTTATTTAAAAAAATAGTCATGAAATAGTCGTCATGACTTCCACATTCTCGAAAATAGTCGTTCAAGGATTTCAGAGTTACAGGGGTAGCTTGCTGAGGATTCTGTGCATAGCATTTCAAGGACGCAGATTCCTGCAGAACGTTTAGGTTTTTCTGTTTGATACTGATGTCAAAAAATAGTCAACAAATAGTCGTCCTAAACCATAATCACTTTGGTCTGGTTAACCTTGTAGAAGTATGTTAAAAATGCATGTTAACTTCGCCATACATTTTTCAACTCAAGTACAGTCGTGTTCAAAATGCATAATATCATCTTTGATGGTAACTATTTTGTTACTTGAATTTTTTTTTATGTATTTGGAACCCATGCAATATAATTAATTCTGTAATAAAAAGCAAAGTTTATTTGTTTTCATTTTTAATAAGGCTGTGTATTAACGTGCCACCAAATTTGAGTAAATTTTTACTATATAATATTTACCAAATTTTATCTACCAAAATGGATGAATGTACACCAAATTTGCTTCTGGCGCTTCGCAGGCCGCTGCCGCGGCACGCTCGCTCCACTCGCTCGGCTCGTGCGTTGTGGTCGCTAGATAACCTAACACAACCTGTCCGAACCGGTTACTCAAATTTGGTTTACGTTCAGCCAATTTGGTATACATTCATCCATTTTGTCTGAAGTGTATTGGGGTATAAAAAAATATTTTGGGAATCATTTAATTTGTTGCCGTTTAATAAAGTTTAATAAAGTACAATAATTGGTTTTAAACTAAAATAATAAAAAAAGAAACTTCTTAATGAATATATTCAGTATAGATTATTTTTAAGTTAGTTTTTTGTATAAATCACGGTCTTCGTACTTATGTACGTTAAATGGTTAAATGAGTAATACAGGGTGATAATTGTATTGCGTGCCATAGCTTAGGGGGTGTTTCAGTAACGATAAAGGAACACAAAAAAAAACCTTAAAAAAATTCAACAAAAAATCATGAAAATTTTAAAATTAGCCCTACGCAGAGACCCGACCAGATGACCCGACCGAGGCTGCACTTTAAACGAGCCAGCCGCTGTTAGTTTTGGAATTTACATCCAATTTTTAAGTAGGATTATTGAAAAAATGGAAAGCCTAATTTGGAATAACGCGTTGTATATTTACTGCTTCCATAGGCTGTAGTGTATGTTAACATTACATTTCACATAATTAACGTAGAACACGGCAATTGTCGTTGTAATAGCAACACCGTAGGTCACTTACCTAAATACTCGCCGGCGGCGGCGAGCACTAGCTCGGTCATACAATTTGGTCGAGCCGAACGAAACATCTCGTCGCAGAATATTGGTGCTTTTTCTATTATACGATCCACGTTAAACATTTCCAACTCTGTTTCTATGCCATTAAGTCACTGATTTGTATTATTCTACTGATGTAGTATTGGGTAAAAGAAACACATATGCAGCGACATTTAAATTTTTAATGAATAGTTAAATGCGTTGGCAAACAATATTGATCAATGAAGAAATTAGTAAAATAGTGTAGTTAATTAAGTAATATTCGCGAACCTACCAATTATTATTAAAGTTTTTTTTTTTCTGTATGCATCTGGGTGTAAGCCCGATATTCTAGTTTTACCTTTCATTAAACGTGGAACCTACATTATAAGTTTCTAGACCAAAAGGTTGGGGCTGTGCACTGATATTTAAGTCGGTTTATCCTCTTATTTACCTTATAAAAATAGATAACACAAAAATAGAATCTGCAACAACATATAAAAATAAAAGCCTCTAACAATATGAAAATTCATTTTTATTGACAACTTGAAATCAACGTCAAATAATTTTGTGTACGCGACTGTACAAAGAAAAAATGTATGACGAAATTAACATGCATTTTTAACATACTTCTACTAGTTAAACCAGACCGAAGTTATTATGGTTTGAGAAGACTATTTGTTGACTATTTTTTGACATCAGAATCAAACAGAAAAACCTAAACGTTCTGCAGGAATCTGCGTCCTTGAAATGCTATGCACAGAATCCTCAGCAAGCTACCCCTGTAACTCTGAAATCCTTGAACGACTATTTTCGAGAATTTGGAAGTCAAGACGACTATTTCATGACTATTTTTTTAAATAAAAACCAAGTCGATAGTCCCCACGGTTTGCTTGCATCAGAGCTGAGGATTCTGTCTATAGCCTATGCCCATAATCCTCAGCAAACCATAGCTACAACTCTAGAATTATAACGCGACAATTTTTTCCTTATGGTGACTATTTATGACTATTTCATGACTATTTTTTTGGCATCGTCAAAATAAATTTTAATGCAGTTTTTTCTCTGAGGATTCTGTGTTGAGGGACATTTAACACGTTATGCTCCCTCTATCTATATAAATATAGAGCCAACTATATTTGTTTGAAAATTAAATAAATAACAATAGGTATTCATTTGCATACCTACTTATAATCAAATTAAAAATAAGAGGCATTCCGCCATTCCTACTATGAGAAGTAGGTATGTTGTTCACGATTTTGTTTGCGATGAGGTAGGGTTGCTGACTTCCCGCTCTCTATGTACTGGGTGTTTATTGCCAAAGCTTAGGAGATGGTTCGGTAACGATAAAGGAATACATTTTTTTTAAAAAGATCCTATTGAAAAAAACTAAATCTCCTTGACACTAAAACTTGAAATTGAAACTAAACTAACGCAAAAAGAAACAGATTCAATTATGTATGTGCCTACCTTATCCACTGATACTTGCGCGCTGGTTTGATGATATGGGTAATTGCGCTCCGCGTTAGTTTAGTTTCAATAGAGTTTAAAAAAAAATAATAGTAGGTATTTTTTCATATCTTATTGTGTTCCTTTATCGATACTGAACATCCACTAAGCTATGGCACGTTATTAAATTAAGACCCTATATACTACTTACTTGCTGAAATCTGGAAGACGGTTCTTGAACATAACTCTGGCGAGATTGTCCACTGCATACTAGGTGGCGCTACTACAAACAACATAACTAAAAACTACAAATATTTCTCCAAATAAATAAAATATTCACGATATTCACTTAATTTATATCAAACTATTGTAAAAGCTAAAGCCAGAAATGTAAATTGAGTCCGTGAAAGTAAAAAAGAGAGGTGAATTTCGATCGTCTACAAATATTCCCAAAACCATCTAGCGACATAAAGCAGAACTAATGTTACGGCCACATGCCTACAGTACATCGATAGCAAATTTTATTGAAAAATCTTATATACAAGTGAAAAGACACTTTAAATACAGCTTCTTTTTGCCTTTATGACGAATTTAAACACAAAGGCACACAACACTTCATAGTGGAAGTTGTTTTTCCAACTATTTAAACAATTTTTTGCAGATCGTTTTTCGATGTGATCACTGGTAAGTTCAAAGAGGAAATGGCGTATGCCCCGCCCCCTTTCGTGACGTCATAGCTCAATTGATTGAATCACGGCTCGACTGATATCAACATCTGCTCTCCCCCTCTCTGCTCCGTGATCCAACCGTATTTGTACTGGGCATGGTTCGATACAATAAATTGGATGTGCGAAGGGACCTTGCATTGATATCTTATTTATTTAAAGTACTTCGAGGAAAAATAACAAATCCAAGTTTATTACACTACTACTTAATACAATTAATATTATGTGGTGGTACGGAACCCTCGGTGCGCGAGTCCGACTCGCACTTGGCTGGTTTTTTTTTTAGTTTAAATAAAGTAATATTTTTTGTTCGAGTATTTCTTTTTCCTTTGTAGCTTTAGGGCTCCCGCACACGACCGAGAATCGGTGACCGATTTTATATCGGCATCCCGCTCTGACGTGTTAGCACCTGAATCTTCCGTCCTTGTCCCGGCCGATAATCGCCCACCGATTCTCGGTCGTGTGCGGGAGCCCTTAGGTGACATCAACTAAGTAGGTAGGTACTACTGAACCGATTTTAATGAAACTTGCACTCTACCCTAAGTTGACTAATTCAAATAAATATTATTACCTAGTTCAAATAAAAAAATATTATTGCAATCTGACCTTAGTTCCTGACATATGTGTGGACAAACATACATCCAAACATAGGCTTGTATGTTATTTTATTAAAGTTATTAAACGCACTTGTTGGTTCATATGTTTAGTAGTTATGATATGCGAAAATTGTGTACCTATTTCTGAACAACGTTTTGACAATATTAAATGGCAACAAACACTACGGTTCGTCACCCGCATATGAGCACTGTGTGCGGTGTGTGCGCGCTCAAAGTCGGATCATACCTTGCTCGTATTCACTCGTTCAAGCAACGTGACGTCATCGGTGACGTCACATTAGCGCGCTATCATTGCATACGAAAATGAGGTAGTGCAGTGTGTGCGATACGTCAAATTAAACGTCAAAATTAATTTTGGTTGAGTTTCGTGGGATTTTTTTCGGTTTGTTTGGAGTTCGAAAGCAAACTAAAGAAATGGATACAATTCACAGGGTCCAAATACTTTGTGGCTAAAAAGTACTTTGATTCGAACAGTGACATTGACATAAGAGCAGTCATATCGGATCGTTTAGACATTCGATTGTGTTCGACGTTTGCACGCTAATGAAAACGATCCGACTCGAATGCGCCGATTGCAGCGTTGGTAAAATATTTCCTTAATGAACCGCACTGAAATTAAATGATTCCCAAACGATTTTTTATACCCCAATACACTTCAGACTAAATGGATGAATGTACACCAAATTTGCTTCTGGCACTTCGCCGGCCGCTGTCCATATTAAATCCAGTAAGTACCTGGGCGACCGAGCTGCGCTCTATAATATCAGAATCAGATATGTTTATTATTCCTGGACATCACAACACAACATATTACAAACATAGTAAAGGAACATAATCATCATAACATCCCATGAAACGTCCACTACAGGACAGGAAGCTCCCTCCAGAATTCTAGCTTTTGCTGGAAAAATGTAGAGGGGAAGTACCATAGTCACCTCGCTTGTTAGCGTTACGGCTGGCATGGACCGCGGTTGAAAAACCTCGTCATTTATGGCCGAAAAAAAATTGGTATTTTTTATTTATCTTTAATGATCCTATTCCTGTATATGAGCCAAGTTTCAAGGTACCTTACATATAAGTTTCCCTTGCGAATTATAGAAACGAACTATTAAAATATCATCGGGTGAGCAAGCTATGCTACCCGCCAACAGATGGCGCTGTAGGTTTTTATCTAAAACGCGTTACATTACAAAAATGCTTGAAAACACGGGGAAAACGAATTTTCACAGACATGAGACCTAGCTAGATCGATTTTTCGCCCCCGAAAACCCCCGTATGGTAATTTTCATCATAATCGTTAGAGCATTTTTCGAGAAACCGATTACAAATAGAATTGGCTATGTATGAAATTCTCATAATGCCTCAATATTTTTTTTTGGATATAGGAATAAGGTCCCTTGTTTAAAAGAATAATTCTAAGATTTTTCAGGCCAGCCAAAGCACCAACAGTGAGGCTTTTCAGAGTCATACGTGAATGTTCTTTGCCATGCATAAAAAAAGCAAGTCTTTAGATACACTACGGTTTGTTTCTTGAATTCAACGCACACATCACATTCACTGAATATAGTCGGTTTATTTCTATATGCGTGCATTCGTCGAATACAGTTTTAAACCAGACTAGAGCGCGCTTATGTCAATGTCACTGAGAAAAAATAAAATTTTGATTTTGTTTTGCGATTTAAGAAATTATTGAGAGATAATGATTATTCGATAAGATAATTAAATCTAAAAACCCCAAAAAAAGTTGAAAAAAACCCTCTCGAAAACGAGATTGATGACAAATGTCTTATGAATTTGACGTTTCGCACACGCTGCACTACCTCATTTTAGTATGCAATGATAGCGCGCTAAAGTGACGTCACGTCGCCTAAACGAGTGAATACGAGCAAGTTTTGAACCGACTATTAGCGCGCTAAAACCGCACACAAAGCTCATGAGCAGGTTCGTATTCGACGAATGCACGCATATAGAAATAAACCGACTATATTCAGTGAATGTGATGTGTGCGTTGAATTCAAGAAACAAACCGTAGTGCAAACGAATGACATTTGACACATACATAACCTCACTTTTCGTTCTGCGTTCTCGTATACATAGCGATTTTTTTGGATTTCCTCTTTAAGAGCACATTCCCACGGAGTTCGAACGATGCTGAATACCAACGAACACCTTCGCTTCTGACCCTGGATTTGATCACGGAAGCCTACAACACTAACCCTGCTACGAAATCTGGATATGTATAAAACCTGACGATATGGCTGTATTTTTTCGAGCGAATTCATCAAATTTGCCTACAGTTGATATTCTCATGTTAATGGAGTTTATAAAGACAAGCACAATGTTGCTGAAATCACAGGCACAAAAGCTTTGATGTAAGTTGCGTTGGGTTAAGATGCTTACCATGGCACATGTCTTTCTTGCAACTTGACTTTAAATTAATTACTTATTTCACAACAGGTCGTCGTGGGAGTCAAGTAAAAAGAGAAGGATATGTCATACAAGCTAAAATTGTTCCGGAGCAAAAAATATCTAACAGGTATTACTTATATTGCAACAGTACACATTAATGAGACATTAGACACAACTGGAGACAAATCATTAGATGGCTGTGCGGCTGCAGCTGGTAAACATTGTATATTGCTTTGATGTTATACCATAATAACATGATACTCGTATTATTGTCCTGTGTGGTGCCGGCAAAGAATAAAACCATCCCATACTTATCCGTGGGTGTCGTAAGAGGCCAATAAGGGAGGATGGACAGCAGCATCCTCCTGTGTATCATACCATTTTACTTACTGTGGTCACCTACAACCGCGGTCTATGGTGCCAGCCATAACGTTGACAAGCGAGGTGACTATGGCACTTCCCCTCTGCATTTTTCCAGCAAAAGCTAGAATTATGGAGGGAGCTCCCTGTCCTGTAGTGGACGCTTCATGGGATTAATTATTATTATTGTCTTTCTAGTTACATTTATAATAAAAAATAATGAATGCCTATTTGCTTTTCAGGAGGCTGTAAACACAGAGTTGTGTTTTTATACTGGTTGTAAAAACGAAGTGCCGAGCCTTCCCCAACCAGTGTGCAGAGCTATTAGCTCAAGTCTAGTTTAACTGCTGCACGACAAGACACAGTCCAATGCAAAGAAATTTTCAAAACAAAGCCTTTTCAACTTGGACCAAAAGATCCAGGCTCTTATTGTTTTGCATGATAATGATGAAAATCCTGTTAAATTTAAAAATATTGTTTACTTTGGTTGATTTTGTCTCTGAAGAAAATAATAATTTATATGAAAAGTTTAAAACCTTTAGGGACAAAAAAGTGGAACGAAAAACAGCAGAAATTTATCAAGAAATGATAGCCCAACTCAGAAGAAAAACATCAATCCTAAAAATTTTAAGAACCGCGATCAGCCCATAAAATTATTATGACCTAATAAATATATTTTAGCTTAATTTTGTTTTTCTTGTCTTTAAAATATAAATAAGTGAAAATATTAATATTTTTATGCTATAACACTGCATTTTTTTAAGGTGCCGTACCCAAAGGGTGATATGGGACCCTGTTAATATGCCTCCAATGTCTGTCTGTCAGCGAGCTGTATCCCATGAACCATTTTAGGTTGACAGTATTCATTTTTACAGATTTGGTATATATTTTTGTTGCTGCTATAACAACAAATAAGAAAAAAGTAATTCCCTACTAAAACGAGTTTTTAGGCGATTTTTGCCATATTTTTAGGGTTCCGATACCACACAGTAAAAAAAAGGAACCCTTATGGCGCCGCTTTGTCTGTCTGTCACACCTGTATATCTCAGTAACCACTCATGCTATCGACTTGAAAGAAATAGATTTAGAATATAGTTGCCAAACTTAAATGCATATGAAAGAATAAAAAAAGAATTAGGATTATTAATGTAGAGGGGGCCCGAATAGGGGTGGCAAATTTTAAAATTATGGTAACTAGGTTGAGTGGGGTATCATATGAAAGGGCTTTACTTGTACATTCTAAAATATATTTTTGTATTTTTTAAGTCTCTTAGTTTTGAAGTTATGATGAAAAAAGTAAAAAAAATACCGTTCGGGGGTGAACGATATTTTTTATCTCGAGTTTGTGAAAGGAAAAATCTGAATTAATTACAGTCAATGGAAGTTTATGTAAATGTTACAGCAAAAAAGGTTAAAATATTACACCTTGTAGGGTAGGAATAATGTGTTACTTATCATAAAAAATTGCTTGATTAAATCATAATTTATTGCCTTGAATCAAAACCATTGCCTATCTCCTAGCCTTAAAGTATTTCTTTTTCATGGAGTTAGCTACCATAACATTAGGAATTTGACGAGGGCATTTCTTTTTAGAAACTACTGCCATCTCACTGAGTGACTGGATTTTGGTGATCAGAAGAAAAGAGAAACTCATTACAAGCGCTTCAGTAGTAATAATTTAAATATTAATATATTATTGATTGTAGTACATAAAGTTAGGAAAAGGACTGGTACTTAGGCTTTATGGAGGGCAGTGATTTTCATTCTCAAGTTTGTCTTCAACTTTATAGTTTAGGTACCTACCTATCTAAGTACTTACTTGAACAGGAGGACACATATTACACCTTGAAGATGCCGAACTCTTAATTCTAGGCAGATAATAATATATATGCCTTTATTCTGAATACCTATACACAATTAATACATCAATTATATCATTACATTTTCATCATTATTAAATTACCTACATAAAATTAACATTAAATTTATATAAAATTACATTAGGTACCTACATTAATAATTATAATCACAAAAAGTTTCTCAGTTCAGAGTGCCTGTTGGCAAAGGCCTCCTCCAGGTTTCTCCATTGCGCTCTGTCTTCTGAGACCCTTCTCCAGTAAGGCCCAGCAGTAAGCTTAATTTCATCTTCCCATCTCCTAGTGGGCCTCCCTCTGTTCCTCTTTACACCACTTTTCCCTACCTTCCCTGATCATGTGCTTTGTCCACTTCCATTTCAGCGAGTCTATCCTTTTAAAAACATCTGTAACCTTAGTTTTTTATCTGAGCATCTAACTTTATCCATTTTCTTTATACCCACCATACTTCTTTTATGGCGCGTTGACATCTTATCAGCTGACCTCTATGGGATGAGTTTAATGTCCAAGTCTCACAACCATATGTTAGGCAAGGGAGGATGCAAGTGTTAAAAACTTTGCGCTTCAGGTGTACACCTGAAAATAGACAATGTCCATTGAATATATAAAAGAATAACATGACAGTACCATGACATGATCATGCCAATACAGAAAATAAAAAAATTGTGACAGCCATAATCAATAAATAGTATTGGAAATAAGTGCAAACTGGATCAACCACATACTTGATTTGCACAAGTCTGCATGTACAATATTACTAGGGACATAAAACTTGACAATAAAGTGCAATTCATCATAATGTAGGTACCTAATACACTGCCATGTGGTGTAAGGCAGGGCGGTCTGACCTCCCCGGACCTGTTTAACACCTACGTTAATGACCTGATTGTGAGACTGAGCAGCACTAATGTCTGTCTAAAAATTGGTGACAGATACTTGAATAACCTTAGCTATGCTGACGATATGGTGCTGCTTAGTCCCTCAATCAAAGGTCTATGCAAACTTATTAGCATTTGCGAGGAGTATGCTTGTAGTCATGGTCTTACGTACAATGTTAAAAAAACGGAAATGGTGATATTCAGGTCCGGGAGGGGTCCGGATATGGTGCCTGAAGTTCTGCTGAATGGCGAACCTATTAAGACTGTGGAGTCCTTCAAGTACCTTGGCCACATTGTGACGTCAACTCTGAGTGACGACGACGACATAGAGAGGCAACGAAGGGGGCTCTCCGTGGTTGGCAACATGCTGGCCAGTAGGTTCCAAAAATGTGAAGATGATGTGAAGGTCTTGTTGTTCAAGACCTTCTGTCAGTCTCTGTACACCTGCCAGCTGTGGACCAACTACACTAAGAGGTCTCGCGACAGCATCAGAGTACAGTACAATAACTGTTTTCGGCACCTGATGGGCTTAAAAAGGTATTGCAGTGCCTCCGGTATGTTTTTTGAGGCACGTGTAAACTCATTTGATGCTGTTGTGAGACACAGGATAGCCTCCTTCTTGACCACTCTGCGTCATTCTGGCAACACAATCCTGGGGGGATTGTACGAAAGACTTTTTAGTACCCAATGGTACAAACGATGGCTCGAGCTCATAGCCTAATTATTATAATACTATAACTTATAACTTTTATTTATTTATTTTTAAGAACAATGTAGCTCTTGGCTATAACCGTTCTTATGTTTCTATGTATGGTATGATAAGTAGTATATAAGATGGATCTTTGTGTCTGAAATAAAGAAATTTATTATTATTATTATTATTATTATTATAACATCCCATGAAACGTCCACTGCAGGACAGGGAGCTCTCTCCGGAACTTCAGCAAAAATGTGTGGTAGTTTGGAGGGAATTTTTCTTAGTCACCATGCTTGAAAGCGTTGCAGCTGATAACCGCAGTATGTGTAGTGCATTAACCTGACAGAAAATTTAAGGAATGTGTACAGCAAACATAATGTAAGAATGCTTATTATACATTAAATGAATGCATCATTGACAAGGTATGGTGCTGATATTCCAGCAAAACAAGAAAAACATTGTATAAAGCCGGCTCTTAAAGTACCTAGGCGATGATGCAGTGGTTTCAAAAATATTTAATAAGTAATTCTTACACAAATTAGTTTCTTACACTCAGCGATAGCACAATCTGAAAGAGTAGTATACTTGCTCTATTTATATTATATTCTGCATGTTCTGACATTCAATAAGTATTTTGTGAAGAATCTACATTGAAAAAATTATTTGGAATCTGAGTCTTATTAGAGGCTGTCGCTGTGTTAGTAGATTTAGCATAAAGGGTTGGCTACAATAGATCTTTACTTATAGTACCTATGCTTAAACCACCCTAATTAGTAAGCCTTAATACTATTATTCATAGATACAGGCGCCTGTTGGTTAAGGTGGGAGTGGTTGGCCAGCAAAGGTGTTTATAAATCTGTTTAAGTTGATCCATTTTCTGTGTTTGGTGTCGTATTATAGCCGTAAGAGAGATAAATAAGTGTAGTGGGTCTTTTTATTAGGTATTAGCTTTGTTTGGATTTTCTATTATTGTTTGATTACCTATTGTATGGTTAGGAATGGTTTGTACAGCAGTTTACCATAAAACAGTTGCAGTGCTTTCATGTCAATCTTACTTGTTAGGTTCCAATAGTATGAGGTAGGGTCCTTCTGTTAAGAGGAGACATTGGACTTGTACAAGTGTCCATCCATAGGCACTAGGTAGGTTTACAGTTCTGACAGATATTTGCAAGACAACAGTTTTCACCCTGTAATACCTAAATCAAACTTGCAATGAGACACTGCACTGATATACATGTGTAAACAAACTAAAAACGCTGGATGTATTTGAGGTTAAAGTAAATATTCATAGTCTTTAGGTAACATTCATATTCGTCATAGGTTAGTTACTTACACTCATTCTACAAAGGTTTTGTTTTTTACCCTTTATATATCCTTCCGACAAGCCGCTTTTTTACTAATTTGGCTTATTTAATAAATATTTCATATTTCATAATGGACGACATTGGACACGTATGTGTGTGTGTGTGTGACGTATAAGATAAATGTTCCATCTCTTTCAGTTTCATAGCGTCGTTTATCTTCCATCTCTTTTCCCTTACGTTAAGTATAAGTTTTTATACTTAAGGTTTTGACAGATCAAAAACCTGCTTATTCTGATTAATTTGTAAATGAATGAATGATTGAATGAATGTAAATTTTCTCGCTGCTGGTTATGTATGGAATTGTTTTGTTGTTCTTGTACAAAGTACGCAATGTACAGATGTTTTCGATTTTTTGTCGCCAATAGCAAATTCCGTACTCTTAATATTAACTCAAGTTTAAGAAATTTAGGAGAATAGCGACCCAAATTTCTTAGTTTTATTTCGACTAGAATCCGATTTATTAAGCCTCCTTAATTTTACCAAATCACCAACTTGAAAATCTATCAACTTATGAGTTCTATTGAATCTATCCTGCCGCTTCTGACTCGAAAGTCTAAGGTTTTCTCTAACTTCCTCTCTAATTTGGTCTAACGTTTTATTCGTGAGTGCCCGTGGTAGAAAACAGTCTACTTTAAGTTTCTCTGAATTTCCAAATAATATTTCATTAGGAGAAAATTTCGTACTCTCGTGGAACGTATTATTATACAATTCCTCAATCTCCAACAAGTAATGATCCCATCTAGTATGGTCATCATGACAATAAATTCTAAAGAATTTGTTTAATTCTTTATTCACTCGTTCTGTAGTGTTAGGTCGAGGATTACGAATAGTAGTATACAAAGTCTTAATTCTCAAAGCTCTGAGTCCAATTTTCCATTTGTGACTAATAAATTGTTTTCCGTTATCTGTCATAACAGCCTTAGGTTGTATTATTTCAGTGAACACTCTCATACAATAAAGCACTGAGTCTGCTGAAGCTCCACGAAGTCCGAAAAGTTTAATAAATTTACTAAAAGAATCCTGTATTACAAAAATGTAAATATAACCAGCCTCAGTTTTAGGTAGTGGTCCGAAGATATCAGCCATTACTAATTCACCCGGGTTTTCAGTTAAAATCGATTTACATTTCCCTACCCCTTTTATATAGTCAGGTCTAGAAAGCTGACAAACATGACACTTCTGAACACAAAATTTCACTGTCTTACCCATATTTATCCAATAACACCTTAATTGTAAATATTTCAAAGTTTTATATGCGCCAAGATGACCCATCTCTATATGTACCTGTTTACAAATCTCTTCTTGTAGTACCTTGGGCATAAACAAAACGTAATCTCCACGTACAGTTTTAAAATAAAGTAGATCATTATTGACAATACAACGCAAAGTTATACGCGTAAATCTATCTGTTCTTTCGGGAACTCTAGAAACATTTATTTTCTCCTTAATCCCACATATGACGTTGTCAAGCCGTTGATATTCCATCATACGTTGTAATTTATTTTTCAAGTCACGGTCAGTAAAAACACCTACATACATAACAGTTGGATACCACACCTTCTCTTCTTGCAAAACTCCCCCTGGCGGATATCTAGATAAAATATCTACCCCAATATTTTCTACACCTTTTACATGTTCGACTTCGAAGTCAAATTGTTCAAGAAATAAAATCCAACGTGTGACTCTACTATTGTATAATTTCATTTGTTTCATGAAAGTTAATGCCTTATGATCTGTACGAATAACAAATTTCGCTCCTCTTAAATAAGTCTCAAACTTTTTCACAGAATAAATAATAGCCCACAACTCTTGTTCAGTTACAGTCCATCGTAATTCAGAACCCCGTAGCGCACGACTACAGAACCCCAAAATTTTAACCTCACCATTATTTCCAATCTGAAACAATGATCCGGCTATTCCGATCCCTGAACTGTCGGTCTGTAAATAATATAATTTATCCTGATCAGGATGGCTCAATAGAATCGTTGTAATAAATTCTTCCTTTATATTATTGAAAGCTCGATCTAATTCTTCATCCCAAAACCATGCTTGGTTTTTCTTTAATAACCTAGTTAACGGAGCAGTCAAAATACTATAGTTCTTAATGAAACGTCTATAATAATTACAAAGCCCCAAAAATCCTCTTAACTGTTTTTGTTTCTTTGGAATAGGGAATTCCTTTATAGCTTTTATTTTATCTGGGTTAGGTTTAATTCCCGAAGTTGTAACTATATGCCCTAACATTTTTACTTCACTGCAGAAAAAGTTGCACTTTGCAAAATTACAAGTCATTCCAGCTGATTCTAAACGATCCAAAACTATATCAATATGTTCCAAATGGTCCTGCCAAGTCCCACTCGTTAGGATTGCAAGATCATCCAAATAATTGACACAAAACTCTCTAACACCAGGACCCAATATAATGTCCATTGCGCGACAAAAGGACCCTACTGACGTCTTAAGTCCTTGCGGAAGCACGTTGTATACGTAAGACTTTCCATTAACTGTAAATCCAGTATATTTTTTTACTGTCCTCAGTCAACGGTATTTGAAAATAAGCGTTATTTAAATCAATCAGTGTTATAAATTTTACACCAAGGAAAGCATTAAGTATGTCAATCTGTAAAGGCGGTGCTTCTACTTCTGGAACCATATATTTATTGATTTCCCTAGCATCAAGTAATATTCTAACAGATCCATCAGGTTTTCCAGTGAAAGTTAGAGGACTACAAAAATTTGTAGTTTTTCTCGATAAAATCCCTAATTCCTCCATCTCCCTCAACTTTTCTTCTACTTTTACCCTATGTGCATATGGTATAGGATAGGTTCGTTGTATCCTTGGAGTACCCTCAATCATTTTAATGTCTTGAGTATAACAATTTGCCCTTCCAAGTTTCTTTATAAAAACTTGCATATGGGATCTCAAAACATTAAAAATTTGTTCCTTCTCTACATCAGACAAATCCATTCCCAACCGAATACTTTTAAACAAATCTAATAATTGCTTTTCTTCACCGCCTTCTTTTTCGTTTTGTTCCTCTACTCCAGATATTAGATTTATTCGATTCTCTACTAAAGACTCACTAGAAAGATTTCGAAACGGAATAGTAAATTCTCCTTGTCCAACGATACCCAATTCTAATGTTTGTGGTTCTTTTAAATGCAAAACAGCGTTGTGCGCAACTAACCAATCTACCCCAAGGATAGCAGAACAAGTTAACTTAGCAATCACTAAAAATCCCGTATCAATATCAAATGAACCACACGTCAACGGTATAGAGACTAGTTTTTTATTTGGAGACTCTTTTGTCCAACGGCTCCCCTCACACATATTGGTCTAACTGGTAACGCAGGGAATTCTAACTTTAATTCTCCTTGTAAACACTCTAAGAATTCTTCCGAAATACAAGTTACTTCACTTCCAGTGTCTACCAAGAGAACTATAGATTGCCCCAAAATTTGTAACTCTATTTCTGATTTAAATTTGGGCCCCTCATTCTCAAAGCAAACCTCTTCATCATATTCTCTATTATATATTCTCTATTCTATATTATATTCTCTAATGAACTGATTATACATTGGTTGATTTTGTTTAATCACGGAAACGTCAAAAACTTTAATTAAATCTACGACTGTTTGTTTATTATTATATTCTTCTGAAGAATATCCTAAACCTTCTCTATCACAATTCGTTCTAGTATTATTCGGGGAAACAGGATATAAGATCCCTTCTTGGTCACAACCCAATCCTACCCCTGGCTTCCAACCTTGTTTTATTAAATATTTTACAGGAAAAAGATAATTTAGTTTTTTGTTAATTGCGGCCACCTCCTGCTTATTGGAGATGGCCCCAACTAGTTTAAATCTTCTTCTTGAATTATTTCATTAGTGATCCTTCCCCTTGAAGTCTCCCCCTCGATGTGAGCCACCACTTTTGGTTTTTTATAAAATGGTTTGTCTTTATTCGAAACGAATGGACTTTGACGCTTTGTTCCCCTATCAGCTCCAGTAGAGGAGTCAAAGGAAGAAGATCCACATTGTTTATTCACGTCATCCAATTCACGAAGAAACTCTGTTGCCTCAATCAAAGTATTTCCTTTCTTCATCCGCCAAGCATATTGTACATCCTTCGGAAAGTGTCTCATCAAATCCTCCACTATTTGCCATTCAGGAATTGGTCTAGACATCATCTTTGCTTGCCCTGCTAAACTAACGAAATGTTCTAGCATTGTTCCATTTTCCTTAGACCAAGTGCCATTTACAATCATTCTTCTCAAGGTGTTTTGTTCGGCTTCTCCCCAATAAGCATCCAAAAAATCTCTTTTGAAATCCGACTGTGTAAACCATCTCTGTCTATAAATTCTGGCCCATTTTCGAACATCACCTTCTAAACAACTGATTATAGTTTCAATTGTAGCATCTTCATTAGGCATTCTCCGTAAATAATTCTGAAGATCCTCCAAAAACGACACTGGATGTACCCCAAATCTTCCAGGAAAACGTGGTTTTTCGACTCTTGTATCAATCACCGGGCAAATATTAATCGGTGCTTCATGCCTTCCAGACGAAGCTGATGCAGCGTTAGTTTCCCGAGCTTGCGACAGCTGATTCTCTAAGTTCGACACCTTCTGTGTCAGGATTCCCATGTTTCTTCGAAGTTGGCGAAACATAGTGGAGTTGCGTAAAGAAGGTCGTGGACGTTCTTCTTGCTGACCTGTCCTTTCTAATTCATCTTGCCCCTGAGATGTTCTAAGATTATAACGAGGAGGCATTTTTCTTTTCTTTGGATACTGAAAGTTTATTACAAATTATAGGTTGGAATTTTGTTTAAATTAAAGAATAGAAAGTTTATCTAATATTCTCTCCTTAATTTCCCAAAACTGTTGCTTTATGGAGCTAATATTTTGATCTCCATCGATAATCTCTATCCTCTCAAAATCTTCCCTTATATTAGAGTTCAATAACCATTCCTCATGAATGTTGTGAATCCTCTCTATATAATCTAACGTTATCCCTGTCTCTTCAAGTCGACCACGACTTAGGGCTCTCCGATAAGAAACCATAGGGGAAGTCCTAAGATAAACTACTAAATTAATTCGAGTAACAAATTGTTCCTTGAAATAAGAATAAGTTTCATCTAAAACTGCAAACTCAGCCGGGTGCAACAATTCACTCTCTTGCAATTCCCTAATAAAACAGTTTTTGGCTGAATAGATGGAACGTTCCATAACTTTAATCTTAGCGCTAGATTCTTTCGTATGATTTTCTAACATTGTTAGAAGAACATAATTTTGAAAACAGAAACCCCACTTCTTAGGGTTTTCCTTAAATAACTGGAAGAGATTAACGCCAGATAAATTAGTCCATTTATCAATTGGTTCTGGTATTATCTCAAAATCAGAGTTGCCTCCCAAAGCTGCCAATAAAGTAGACTTCCCTGACCCTATGTTTCCTTCTATTGAGACTGTAAAATTTCCCATCTTTATTCTGAAACAAGGAATGCATCATATTTTCTATGGTCTCCAAAACAAATAACCCTAAGCTAAAACCAATTCTAACGTCCCGCTTAACAACTTTAACTTAGATAGACTTTACTCTCAAGTTTCTTCAGTTCAAAACTCGAAATTAGTGTATTTTTCATTTTGTTTCTTTTTTTCACTCTTCAATACCTCTCTCGCTTGAAACCAGCATATCCTGGTCACGGCACCAGCTGTACAGATCTGAAGTCCCTTCATATAGGATCCTCAAATCAGATACGTGAAAGTTTTGGCCAAGGTTGATCGTCTAGAATAATATCCTTTAAGAATATTATATTTTTCCTGAATCCTACGTCATTCCGTTTTATATATTTATAATATCTTGTAATTTACAGATTCTGCTCGGTGGAGAGTGGCAACAGAAGAATGAAAAAGAAACACACTTGTTATTTTAATATTTATATTTGAATATAAACCTAATCTTTACATGTCTAATTTGAGTTATTTATTTTATTTTATATCACTATTTATTTAAATTTAGTCTCATATTGTTTGGTGTAATTCAACTGAATTCATGTAGATTCTTCAGTTTAGGAGAGGTTTCATCTCTTTTACAATGCAATATTATTATAGCCGTTAAGTTTCTGAAAAAGAAACCTATGTTAATATAAATGAAGTAATAAAAATAATGTGGGGACAATCCCCAAGTTTGGAGCACCACCATCGCCCCAAACAGCTCGTCCTAGGCCTCCTCTACCCTAAGTCCTAGGTCCGAGGCATATCATCACCCAGCTCACGATGACATGACGCTAAACTACCCTAACAATCCAACTGGATCGTCAGGATTCTGATCATCCTCGCGGAGCTGGATATCCCATCGTAAACTTAAACTACAGTAAAGACTAGGGTTAATGTATGTGGAGTGCGGAACCAACTAACCACAGTACAACCCAGACGGTGATGATGTCTCCCCCCGGTATGTTCATGCCCCGCGTCAAACCCGACTTCCACGTGGCCCACCTTTAAGGGACGATCACTGACTCATCCAGGGTTCACAGGGTATTGACTATTTCTTTTAGTCACCCATACCAGAGCTGGTCGTCGAGCCCGCCAGGCACACGAAGCATACAGTCTTCCTTTAGGAAAACAGGGCACTCTCCATCATGAGCTATAAGAGCTCTTCCTGTAATCCCTCCGGGCAGACAATGATCGACATCATCGAATCCCTTAGTTTGTTTTGAAATAAGTTAAACTGAAAATAATTAGCCAGCTCCACACGTCCAAGTGTGAAGTCTGTACTAGATACGGGTATAGTATTATTGCTTGCATGGCCAGCCTAGATCAATAACGGTTTTATAACGAGAGACATAAAGAGTTTGAAGGGCAATTTCCCTCCCCCCAGTCACTGAGTGACTTTATTGCACCAACAAGATCTCCGTATATCCTTCATAGCTCTCACTTGTGATGCGTAGCTAAATCTCTTTTCCGTTACCAACCCACGCAGGACAAGGATTATGTAGAGTAACCCCAGTCTAAACACTCATTTAAATAAAATGAATTGCATCTAAACTATAATGGGATTACCCAGCATATTTCGAAGAAGAACATATAAGAAGTAAGTATAACAAAAGATTACTGAAGGTAATCCTTAAATAAAAATGAAGTATGATGACCAGAACCGAGAAGATACGGGATTGTAGTATCTAAGCTAGGTTGGGCCAAACATTTATGATTTAAGATCTTAAGGGAAAATCAAAAGCACCGAGTATTCAAAACCAAGAACACTGGGAGAATTTAGCGTAAACAACACTAGCTAAAACTCGATGTTCTTTTAAAAGAGGACTCAAAAGAAGTATAAAAATGGGATTATTGTATATACTTAAATATTCGGAATTTATCTACAATGAAAGAAACTAAACATTATAATTTCTGTTCCATTATTGTTTTCAAGAATCTATTTAGTAATGTTAAAGGTGGTTTCACACTGAGTCAAAGTATAATTTTAAGTATGATAAATTATGACTAGTTTTATTAAGAAAAAATAAAACTTAGAATCTTATAAGGTTTAGGTTCCTGTATGATTCAATGAAGATTAAATAGATTAATTAACTACTTTAGGATGACACACATAAAGTTCAGAGGTCCCCCAAGGTCAGAGTGTCGTACAGCCGTCGCAGCCTTACGGGCGAACGTCGTCAACACACTTTACAAGAAGCAACCCACGAACGAACGTAATGTCTCCATCAAGAATATTCTTCCTTTTGATTCAAGACAATTCTAATTTATTCCTTATAAACAATTTAATGTCATTAGACTAAACTAGAATGTCCCTACACAAAAGAAGAAGGTTTTAAATTATCTAACTACTCTACATTTGGTAGACCAACGCAATGATCAGGAGGTTCTCCCGTGGTATATGCCACTCAAACGACGCATCCAATAATGGGCGAGCGTTATCAGCACATAACACAAGAAACACCAATTCCAAAATCCAACGTTAAAACACCTTGCTAATATCCTTCCATTTGTACTGGAATAACACCAATTCATCCCACACACACAGAAGAGGGAAATCAGGATGAATCAGCGAAACCTCACACAAATAGAACGAGAAGAACTTTAGTATCAGACCCTTTTAGGCTTGAGGGCTCCGGCCCAAGAATGATTAAAATAAATAAATCCGAAGGTTGATATTATCAGATAGACTTAGACAGATACTCCAGCGACACGCGACATACATTTGCCACATCCAATATAGTGGACATCGGGGACACATGTCACGAGGGCATCCATCCACGCTTGGTTGAACTAAATAAACCTGAGAGCAGATATTTCTTAATCTCAAAATCTGGGACTCCTATAGAATGAAAGTAAAAGGAAAGATAAGCACCTCCTATGAGTTTAAGTACTGAGATGTAGTAATGCTCTCAGCATGTTCCAATTTTGGGAAATTGAGGCAAAAGATTCAAAATCACTATCAAAGCAATTTATTATTATTTGAAATAATATTATTTATAATATTCACTCTACTTAAACTTACCCTTTATTTCACAATAAAATGTCACAAACTATATCCAAGTTTTAGTTTTCAGATATATTATTTTAAGATTTTGAATTGACGTTCTAATTCTTTTGATCTGACGGAATATTTTTCTTAAATTTTATCATATGAAGACATTAGTATATTAAAAAAACTGGAATTTTGATTTAGGGCCAAAGATTTTATATTATTTTCTAAAAAAAGGTAATTATTTAATGTATTAATATTTTCTTCCATTTTTGATTTTGGGTTTTGATTTATTTTTTTGTTAAAGAGATAAAAAATTTATAAAGATTTCAAAATAGCGTCTAGCTTTGAGTAAAACTAAATCAAAAATGATTTATTTGTTGACTATTTGACAATAATGTCAAATAGACAATTCTACCTAAAAAAGTATAAAAATATACATCGTTTAAAGTCTCCTTGAAATGATGATAAAATATACATCAGAGTCCAGTTTCTATGATTTCGCCAAGGACTATTTTAATCAATTTCTCTGTAAAGGACAAAATTAATCACAATGAAATTTACATTACCTTTACAATCCAAGCAATACCTTTTTTAGCCTTCACGTTTTATCATTTGTGGTTTGCTTTTCCATGTCTATAATGTTCCTTGTAATTCCTGTACCTGTTTAGAAATAGAACATTATCCTGCCTAGCTATACGCGAACAAAGACATTTGCAGAACTAGTTTATACTTAATTATGGGAAAAGGAAATCTTTATTACTATCTACAAATAACGACTCAGATTAGAAACACAATATGTTTTAATTCTCGCAGAGTTATTAATGTTTACAAAAGAAAATCATTAAGAGGGAATAACAATTTACTTAAAGTATTACACAATACAAGCCCCTTATGATTCCGCAGGTAGATCTGTAAAACTGCAAATATTCTCCATTCAACTCTTCCTCTTTTGACATTGAAATCTGATTTTCTCAACGTTATTTAGCTCACACAACCTGGAAGAAACTATAAATTTCATTAAGTCACATTTCACCTTATCTCAAATACACACAACAACTTTGAACTGAAAATAAATAAAAGATGGAAAACCACAAAATTGAATACTTACATAACATTAGTTTCACTCCACTTATTCTTTACACTTTGGAATCAAACCCTGAATGTTAGCATCTTGAATTTATGCGCAAATAAACCTTCCTATACTATATCCTACACGAAGCAATCCCTATCTTTATCTCAATTGAAGGAACCCACAATCCAGGATCATAGCCTCCTTCAAAAGATTCGTCTCATCAGCTGTATGAATTCTATTTTTTTCGCGAGCTCAAAATAAAAAATTATTATAACTCACAGAAATCCAGCTTACTATCGACTTTTCTTTCACAGACGTCTCAAAGTAACAACAAGGATATTTGGAGCGTTTACCGATTCCATTCTTCCATTTTTCTCCGTTTTTTTCCAAATTTTCCTTGTTTGACGGCCCAAATTCTCTCTCACCTGAAACTTTCAAACACGTTAAAATTCTATTTGAGCTCCATTGCCCTCACTATTCAACAAAACCTGATTCTTAGTTTTCTTCTGTTGCTTTCGTTCATAAAAATTTTAGCAACTATTCCTTTTATTCGGTAAAAATGCTTTTTTCCTTCATTTCCCTTTTTCGACTCTTTCCCGACCCTGTCTCGACTGTCACCCCTTGTCATATTTTTCTACTCCCCGTTTCCCGTTACACTTCTTGACACTTCCTCTAAATAGTATTTTATGCATTTAAAAATTTTTTAGGGTTCCGCAAGTGCACAGCACCAAATAAAATCTCAATAAACTGAGAAAATAAGTTTTCCCAGACTTTAAGACCTAGTTAGATTAAATTTTCGCTCCCAAGAACCCCCTTATGCAAAATGTTATCAAACTCGTTACAACCGCTTTTGAGAAACTGATTATGTGTATACAAACAAACATTGCTCGTTTAATAGTATAGAATTTTGTGCGGACAAATCGATTTTTTTTCATGTCCTGAAGGTTTCATTTATTGACAGTTGTTCACTTTCGTTGATCTGATCATTCCTGAAGGCTGTCCATTACTGCCTGTATGCCCTGATCCTTCTTTTTCTTGAAAACATTGCTTAAATTAAAACAATAAAAGACACTAATGCTCTTACGACCTGTTATATTCCGGCGAAAAAAGGCGTAATGTCACTTAAGACTAGTATAACCAATATTTTCCCGGCGAATAAAGACATAATTACAAAAAACGGGACAAATTTATAACAAATAGCGAATCAAATGTCGAATTTGCATTAAAATAGATACCCTGAAATAGTAAGGCTATGTTTGAAATATTAACATAACAAAAAAGTCTTAAAGTGTTGAAATAAAACACAAAAAACTTCCCCCTGAAAAGTAGGTATTTTGCAACAGCGCCTTTATTCGTAGGATACGACGACATATACTTGAAAAACATAACCCTCCTCTTTTGGGGTAGTCGGGTAAAAAATCTCTGCATTGGCACGAAACGTAGTACCTAGAAAATACGAAAAAAAGGCTCTACTAAACAATTTGTCCATCATTCTAGTTGCATCTATTCGAGTCATTCGGAATAGTCACCAAATAAAAACAAAATGTTACAGAAGCACTGCACTTACTTTCGAGAGTTAATCGTGTGAGTTGTCAGATCGATGACCGACCTCACATACCCTGGTGTTAGAGCCATCTGACATGCTGATGTTGATGTTGTACTTTATTGAATTTTTTTTTTTCAATAAAGTACAACATTTTTAGGGTCCCGTACCTCAAAATGAAAAAACGGAACCCTTATAGGATCACTTTGTTGTCCGTCTGTCTGTCTGCCTGTCTGTCTGTCAAGACCCTTTTTCTTACGAACGAGAACAGATATCAGGTTGAAACTGGTAACGAAAATTAAGGTTCATAAACCACACAAGATCTGAAAATTTATTTTTTTTTTTACAACGACGCAATCAAAAGATATGGCTTTTTATGTCCTCATCCAACGCCTCCGTGGTCTAGTGGGTAGAGGGCTCGGCTCTCGATCCGGAGGTTCTGGGTTCGATTCCCAGGTGGGGAGTGTCAAACAAAAATCTAATTGTGCGACCTCCCTAGTTTGGTTAGGACATTGCAGGATGAATCACCTGATTGTCCGAAAAAAAAGTTAGATGATTCCGTGCTTCGGAAGGCACGTTAAGCTTTGGTCCATCTGTGATATATATGTCCTCATCCATCCACATACATTTATGCGAAAAAGCAAAACCTACTTCCCGTTGACTTAAAATTATGAAATTTGGCAAGAAGCTAGGTCTCACAGTACAAATAAAGGGAAAAGTCTAAAATCATTAAATATTTAAATTTTTCTCACAACTAATAGTAAACAATTAAGATGAGCTCCCGTTTCAAGAACTTTTCTATATAAAGAGGGGTAGGTTTCGGGTAAGTCGGATGGTCGCGGAGTTTTTAAAATCAAAGAGCAAAAGCTTTTAGTATATCATATGGTAGATAGGTACGGAACCCTTAGGGCGCGAGTCCGACTCGCACTTGGCCAGTTTTTTTATGTCTATGCGCTTACTCTTGACCTTGATCTATATCTGAGCTAGCCCTAAAGACAGTGTTAAGGTCGACGATGGACTGAGCTTGCCCTTAAGAAGCCTATTCACTCGCTACTTCAATGGATGCACTTTTGGGCACTCAAGGTTTTTCTTTAACTCATAAGAAATTGTATAAATATTTATGTACACAACTGTTTGTTGCCAAAATAAAATAAAATAAAAATAAAATAAGGAACACAGACGCAGGCAGAGAATTCCACATTCATGAATTTATGACTTGTAATGTGTAATTATCAATAAATTATCTCTATCTCTCTATCTCTATCTCCAATCCTTAGCCGTGCGCATTATAAAGGGTGTAAGGGACTGTGTACATAAAACTGAAAGGGCATGCTCATCCAACGAAACTGAACAACTTTCCCAAAGAAACATATGGCGAGGTCAATATTTTTTTCATTTACCAACATATGTTTCTTTGGGAAAGTTGTTCAGTTTCGTTGACTGAGCACGCCCTTTCAGTTTTCGGTACACCGTCCCTTACACCCTGTATAAGATTTATCACCTGCCATACATATTCTATTGAGCGCCATGTACATACAAGATTAAGATCCTCAATCTGTACTATCAGCACAAAACCACTTAAATACGATTATTCGACTAATTGGCGGCTTAACTCATGAACTTATTGCTATAATAACAATCTCGTGTTCAACTATCGACTAGGTACGGAAGTTTGAGAACAAACATTTGACTTTGTTTGGTTTCGCGCTAATACATTTGATCCGAATGATTAGGTGTATATTTACGATTGGTGTCTGTTATTAATCAAATTAGGAAGTTCGAGGCCGAGACGTGGCAGCTCACGATGGGCCTTATCAGAAAGCTAAAAGTAACCCAAAGGGCTATGGAAAGGGTTATGCTCGGAGTCTCTCTGCGCGATTGAATCAGAAATGAGGAGATCCGCAGAAGAACTAAAGTGACTGACATAGCCCTGAGAATCACTAAACTGAAGTGGCAGTGGGCAGGGCACATCGCAAGAAGAACCGATGGCCGATGGGGCGTGAGGGTTCTAGAGTGGCGACCACGTACCGGAAGACGAAGCGTTGGCAGGCCCCCCACTAGGTGGACCGACGATCTGGTCAAGGTCGCGGGAAGCCGCTGGATGCGAGCAGCGCAGGACCGGTCGTCATGGAGATCTTTAGGGGAGGCCTATGTCCAGCAGTAGACGTCTTTCGGATGATATGATGATGATGATGAGGAAGTTCGTAAGTGGTCACTTTTACGATTAACGGTACACCAATGGTTGAAGGTTCAAGCCCGGCTTCAGCGTTAGCTCTAGCTTTCTTATGGTGTCCGACACTTTAAAATAATAAGACAGTAACGGTTAGTTTTTCGCCCTGTCTGTTTTTCCAAGATGATAAATTCTTGGTGACTAGTGAATAATAAATATTAACGGATACCTGGTCGCGCGAATATTACTCGTACTTGATCTGTTTTTAAGGTTTCGTACCTCAATAAAATAAGACGGAAACTCTTATAGAATAACTTTTTTGTTCATCTGTCGGTCTGCTGGTCTCAAGACTAAGAAAAAGATATCAAGTTGAAATTAATACTTCATACTAAGTTTTATAGGCCCTTGAAGATGGAACAATTTTAAGCTTCTAAGTCAACAAAAAAAAAACGTCCATTTATGTCCCCTTCTCCATACGTTTATGAACCAACCAAAAACCTATAGGCTACTTCCCGTTCACCTAGAACCATGACACTTGGCAAGAAGCAAGTTCTCCTGTGAGAGTTTGCTTCCTAAAAAATAAGAAAAAGTTAAAAAGAAAAAATAAATATAGGGGGACAATTCACACAAAGTCTTCTGATCCCAAACTAGGCAAAGCCTGTACTATGGGTATCAGAGACTGATATACATACATAAATAGATAAATAAAACCCAGACACAGAATAAACAAATGTTTGCCCTGGGCGGGGATCGAACCCGCGGCCCACGGCGTGAAAGGCAGGCTCACTATCAACCACGCCAACGGGCTTGTCAATGAAGAAAATGATTAAGTCATAAAAATCCTTAAATACTGTAACGTTTCTTACAAACAACTTGACCAATTTAAGGTGAGCTCCTATTTCAAGTGCGTTCATGTTAAAGAGGACATGTCAAAGGCTTATTAGTAGGTAGGTGTATAGTACGCGACAGCTCAGGAGTGCGGGCGAAATGTATAATGCGCCATACATTTCGCCCGCAATCTGGAGCTGTCGTGTAGGTACTATTGTGGTAGACAGGTACGAACCCTTAGTGCGCGAGTTCGACTCGCAATTGGCCAGTTTTGGAGAGTTGTGAAGATATGAGTTGTGAAGTCAAAAGACGCGTATCTATGAGAGCTGTAAGGTGCAAAAAGATTTATTTGAGAAAGTAAAAAAAACCGGCCAAGTGCGAGTCGGACTCGCGCACCGAGGGTTCCGTAACACCACATAATCATATTTGTATTAGTTGAAATTTCAGTAACTTAATGTGCTAGATTTTTTGAGTCCGACACGCGCTTGACCAATTTTTATTATTTGTTGTTATTTTGTAGCTTACGCACTAAAAACATACCAATTTTCAAGTTTGTAAGTGTTCCCATTTTTAAAATAGAACTAAAACAAAAATCGCCTCCGCGACCATCCAACTTGACCCCTCTCTTATATGAATGTTCTTGAAACGGGAGCTCACCACAATTGGTTACTATTTATTGTGAGAAAAGTTGTAATATTTAATTATTTCAGACTTTTCGCTTTATTTGTACTGTGAGACCTAGCTTCTTGCCAAATTTCATAAGTTTAGGTCAACGGGAAGTACCCTATAGGTTTTGCTTTAGTGCATAAATGTATGGAGATGAGGACATAAAATGCCATATCTTTTTATCGCATTGTTATAAAAAATTTAAATTGTTAGATCTTGTGTGGTTCATGGGCCCTAATATATGGTATTAATTTAAACCTGATACCTCTACCCGTTCGTGAGATAAAGGGTCTTGACAGACAGACAGACGGACAACAGAATGATCCTATAAGGGTTCTGTTTTTTTCTTTTGAGGTACGGAACCCTAAAAACAAAAAATGTTATGGCCGAAATAGTAAAAAAATATTCAATTTTTTCCAAATTTTTGATTTGGGCGCTCGATATTTTGGAAACGAAGAATGATATCAGAAATTTGAGAAAAATACCTCTGGACAATTTAGTCAGCTACAATTCGAGCCTGAAACAAAGACGATCGGGTTAAGGGTTAGCCCTGTAGCCTAACCTTTTATAGTAAGGGTGCTGATGAACTAAATTTCTATATGATTTGCTCATATCTGCCTCTTTGACTGATGTTAAGAAGTATCCTCTAAAAAAAACAAAAAATATTGGCAGACATCCACATCCCTGCGTTTTTGAGGAATTTAGTAATTTTTGAAATATGACAATGAGACGTACACCTGGCAGACTATGACTGTCCGATTAAACACAATGTATAGGACCACAGAAAAATAGTCTGCCATCATAATATCCCTGCATTGTAAAGTTTCAGCGCTTCAAAATGAAAAAAAAAAAAAACGGTCAAGTGCGAGTCGGACTCGCGCACCGAGGGTTCCGATATACCTTTAGTATTTTTGGAAGCAATAAAGTCCATTTTCAGGACCGCAAAACTAAATTGGTTTGTAAAGGTTTTTTGCAGATTTCTGAAAAACTGTGCAACTCAGAAAGATCGTTTTATTTTTGCTGCAAAGTTTACATAAACTTCTGTCAACTGTAATTAATTCAGGTTTTTCCTTACACAAACTTCGGAGATAAGGGGGGGGAATGGTATTTTTTTTGACATTTTTCATCATAACTTGAAAACTAAGAAACTAAAAAAAATACAAAAATATATTTTAAAATATACAAGTAAAGCCCTTTCATATGATACCTCATTCGACCTAGTAGCGACAATTTGAAATTTGGCCCCCCCTATTTTGGCCCCCTTTACATTAATAATCATACTTTTTTCAATATTATTTCATGTGCAATTAAGTTGAACAACTATATTCTAACACTATTTCAAATTTCAGGTCGATAGCATGAGTGGTTGCTGAGATATAGAGGTGTGACAGACAGACGGACAGACAGACAGACAGACAAAGTCGCACCATAAGGGTTCCTTTTTTTACCATTTTGGTATCGGAACCCTAAAAACCACTACTTCGTCGCGTGATAATGCAGAGCCCTGCATGTCTGCCTCTTGGATCTTTTACATCTTCAGAAATATTTTAAACAGCAGCCACAAAGGCAGACCAAAAAAACATTATTTAGTATCTTTTTTTTTTTGCTTTAACTCAAAAACGCAGCGACGCATAGAAAAATTTGCAAGGACCAAATCGATTTGTATTTAGTATTAATCATAAGCAAATCATTTGCCCGAATGGCAGCCAACACCCTTATTATTAGAACAAAGTCAAAAAGTCAGAACGACATTTTTATTCCGTATATTCATTTCGAATTTGCTCGATAGTCGTGTGCGACACGAAATCTGTGATTTTTAGGGTTCCGATACCAAAATAGTATAAAAATGGAACCCTTATGACTTTGTCTGTCTGTCCGTCTGTCACACCTGTATATCTCAGCAACCACTTATGCTATCGACTTGAAATTTGGAACAGTTTTAGAATACGGTTGCCCAACTTCATTGCACATAAAATAATTTAAAAAAAAATATTACTATGAATGTAAAGGGGGCACAAGCAGGGGGGCAACTTTCAAATTGTCGTCACTAGGTCGAGTGGGCTGTACTTGAACATTCTAAAACATATTTTCAAGTTATGATGAAAAATGTCAAAAAAATACCATTCTCCCCCCCCCACCGTATCTCCGAAGTTTGAGAAAGGAAAAATCTGAATTAATTACAATCGATAGAAATTTATTACAGCATAAATAAAACTATATTTCTAAATTGCACAGTGTTTTAAAAATCTGCAAAAAAAACCTTTACAAACAATTTTACCGACTCGCACTTGACCGCTTCTTTTTTATTTTCTTATGTGTGTGTGTAGAATTTGTTAGCCATGATCTGATCGATCAGACGAAATGCATACCTTATTTGTGTGGTACGAGTATGTATAAAAATGAATCAAAATCGTTGAATATGATCCAGGCAGTTGCTCTGTACGCCTTATAATATAACACCTATGACATTTGAAATCATATTGTTCGGGTTTAGGGTTTTGTTATTTATTTTATCGATATAAAGCGATAAGTAATCAAATCGCTGTATGTAAAAATCAAGAGGGAATTGACATTTAAAGAAGGATTCAACGCAAAGTTCAGGCATATTATATGTGATCTGCCTCAAATTTGGCATGTGGGCAATGTGGGCCTAAAGAAACTAAAGTATACATTTTTTCTTCTAATGGCAACCTTTAAAAATTCACGGATCCGCTTGTGAACTTGAAAATCGTCGAAGGTAGTGAGATGGTCCTGAAGTGGCTGGATATTTTCTGCATGTTTGGATAAGGGTAAATAAAGGAAGTATACGGTTTTTAGGGTTCCATACTTAAAGAGAGCCGACAGTGCCGACACTACCCTATTTCTAAGCCTACTTTGTCCTCAAAGGACTGAATAAACTTAAGACTATGGTGATCATGTTATATAGGGTGCTTCCTTATCTACAGCGTTAGTTTCAGTAGTTACTCGGACCATAACTTTGAACAACTTTCTGTTAGAAATATAGGCCGAAATACGAAAAAAATATTAGAATTCCCTATGGAATTTTAACGAATTTTATTTATAATGGATTCTGTAATCCGCATCTGCTGATAACGCATTTTGTAATTTAAGTCAAATTTCGACATATTTACGATCCATGGGGAAAGTTGTTGATTTTTGTGGTCCGAAAAACATGCAGGAACGCAGTTGATTAGGTAAATCATCGCGTTTAATTGTTTCTCTAGCTCTCGTCTATACAGGACTGTATTAAATTATTGATATACTTATTTATGTTTTTAACCATAGTAGAGAGACGGTTGAAATTATAAAGTACTAGCGGCCCGCCCCGGCTTCGCACGGGTACTAATCTACGGGTAGAGTGGTGCCTTTTATTACGATATTACGAGTATGACGTAAACATTCTAAAATATTTCGTTGTACACAACATTTAAAACTTCTTCAGGATTACGTACAAAAATGAACATATTGAGTTTTGATGTAACACGTGACAGGGCCACATACAATTGCCCGTGTGAAATACAGGAGCATCTAAGAAAATTATTTTCACTATGTAATTGTTGACTGATCACATTATCGAATCGTATACATTTTTTTGCTCTGGATTCAAACGACACTAATTTTGAACTAACTGTAAAAGTCGAGAATGGTTGAACATATCTAAAATTTTAAAAATCAGGCTCCGGACGACCAGTCGCAACGACGTGTGCCCTCCGTGTGTGGCCCCGGAGCCCCGTCGGGTCGGCTATCAACGGAAATGCGCATCGAGTGTGAAGCTCATTCTAGGACTTTAATTAGAGTGATTTTAACATTGTGATGATTTTGATATCTTCTAAGATATTCATTTAAATAACATGGTGTCAAGGACAATTTTGATCTATGTTCATGGATTATTATTTTATTATTACTAACCTTTTAAGTTAGATAAGGATCCGTACCTTAAGAGCAAAAATACGTTCCAAAATACTTTATTTTGACAATCTACTTCTTTGCTATAAAAAGTTGGTTACTATGGGTAATCCTCAAAAGATAGATAAATACTATCGCGGAATTTTTTTAGAGCTTTTAGAGAGCAACAATTCTTTCCTACATAACTTTCATATAAATGAAACCATTTACGCAGCGCACGCCCAGGAAGCTCTCGAGAGGCACGTTTTTTTCCGGCTCGATCGACAAACATCATCATAGTTCAGTTAATTTGCAACAAATATTTATAAATTATAACCCCAAACCTTTCTATTGAATTAATCTATCTATTAGTGAAAACCGGATCAAAATACATACAGCAGTTCCTGAGTTTAGCGATCACAGACAGACATGACCACGGAGTCCTTACTCCGTGGACATGACGCATGTATGCATGACGTCAGAAAAACGTTTCGGGGGACTTTCTTTTATAATAATTATGTAATGATTTTTTTATGGCCGATTTACTAATAATTCATAATAATTACTAAAAGTAAAAATTTCAAACTTGGTATGATTAAAGTGGATATTTATTTATTTACAGTTTACTGTAAGAGAATAAAAATTAATTAAACTAAGAAACAAGACACAACAAGTACTACTACTGCTGAAGCAGAACCTGAAGAAGCGTGATTTATAGTTTAAACTAATAATATACGTTTTTTTAATTGCAAGTAAGACAAAAAAATGTGGCGGAGTAGTTTAATTAAAATTGTAAATATTGAGTAGTTTTACGGAACCAGCAGTGGATTGGTTTGTTCTAAACACTGATTTAATTTAAAAGATCAAGTTCTTATAAATGTCACTAGAATGTTACATTCCTCCTAGCTTGGTTTTTTGTTTTATTTTACGAATACTCCTTATCCTTAACAAATATTAAGTCCATTTTTGTATACCAATTTATTATGTCTGTCTCTAAAAGTTCTATAAAGTCTATTGATCAAGACGGGTTCAGTCATTTGAAACGATAAGAAAAAGAAGAATGGTACCGTAAAGGTAGCATTCACTTTCCAGAGGTTTCGAATTTGTAAGTCAATAATTGCCAATATCGTTTCATTTTCGACATTTTTTTTTTTTTTGTTACTTGTAAATTACGCTAAGGGTGTATAAAAACTAAAGCAAACCCTTTGACAATCTTATTAACATTTAAAGTTTTATAATGTATATGAAACCACACACGCCTATTCTTACCACATTTAATCATCATCATAACATCTCTCGTTGTATATTTTGGGGATACCAGAGTCACCACACTTGTTAGCGTTGCAGCTGACAAAATGGACCGCGGTGGATGGTGACCGCCGTCACAGATTAGATAATAGTTAACTGACGTTTAACGCCGTTTGACAGTACGATACCCAGAAAGACGCTGCTGCCTTTTCTCTGGTTTAATATTCCTTAGTCGCCTTTTACGATACACACACGCTGAGAGAGATGAGGTGGAACTTTTCTTAGCCAACGCACGGAAAATAATAGCCTTATCTTATTCCAAGCGTTATTTGTTAAACTAAAATGTTTTGCTAAAAGTATTTTCATGTCAATTTTCTCTAACTAATTTTCTCACGTGCACGGTTTCATCGATCCGTAAGTAGGATTTAGGCCTCTACCTCGTTCCATTAACGGTGTAAATATATCGGGCAAATAAAATAAAGTGTTATTGGGTTATAGAGAACGTGACGCGATAGTTGAACGAGATGTGCCAGAATATTGGTCGATGAGAAAATACGTGACAAAATCATTTTCACTGTGACCTTTTTTGAAACATAGACCAATATGTTTATACTTTATTTATTATGGCAGGTATTCTTATGACTACTCACCCAATATGAGACTATTGAAAGTCCCATTTTGGGCGCCAGTTAAAAATTGGTAACGAGTCGGGTTAATAATTTACTAAACTGATAATTAAAATCCTGTTATACTCTGTAAAGTAACAATAATTAAAAAAGAACCAAGCTGGAATAAAAGTAACGAAGTATCGTTTTACTGTATTTCCACTACAAAATTTCTTCCTTTACTATTATACAACGTGTTAATGAAATAAGCGAAACTGAGAAAATTGTTTGTTCAGAATCAAGAGTAGAATTAATTTCACGGGTTTCTGATAAGGGTATTTTTTTATTAATTTTTATTATTTAAAATTTTGCCGCTTCTAAATATTTTTGTACCTACGCGCGTAACGCGCGCGGGCGGGGCACGGTTCATAAGCGGTGAGGAGGGGAGGGAAGTGGGCATGGCGTGCGTGGACGCGAGGCGGACGCGACATGATAGCTTAAAAATCTACTAGAACAACTATGAAACTTTAAAATAACAATAGGTATTTGGAAAAAAAAAATATTTTTTTTTTACGGGAATGGATTTATTTTAATAAAAATCAGTTGGGGTGTATGAGGGTTTCGTTGGATAATCTGTTATTTAGGATAGAAAAATTAGACAACTCGGAAGAGAATATCACCGACGACAGTCTGCCCCAAAATTTTCTAAAATTTAGTTGTACGATATATTGTTTAAACAAGCACGTTTTTAAGTTTCCTGAATTCCTTGTATCAACAAGATGTCTCAAGATGGTCTCTGAAGACAGTTTAATACATCTCTGCTCAATTTCCTCAGAGATTTCAAGTGATGCGATGAGGTTCGTCTCACCGCACCTAATTTACCTAAACATACACGTGGAGGAAAATGTTTGATAATTTCAATGTTTTCGACGTTTACTAAAGTCAGCATTCGCAATCAAATAATAATTTATTTATACTTTTAGAAAAAAAATAAAAGTATAATATAGCGTCTTTCAATTAAATCGTATTTGCCACAGTTAAATTGCAAAATTCAGCTATGATGAGTAGGCAACTATTTTTTTAAAAAAATAGTTGCCTAGTTGTTGCATAGTTGCCGTAGTGACGTAGTTGTTGCATAGTTGCCGTAGTGACGTAGTGACCAAAATTAGTTGCCGTAGTGACGTAGTTGAATAGTGACGTAGTGACGTAGTTGAAGTTAGTGACGTAGTGACGTAGTTGAAGATAGTGACGTAGTGACGTAGATGAAGATAGTGACGTAGATAGTGACGTAGTTGAAGATAGTGACGTAGTGACATAGTGACGTAGTGACGTAGTTGAAGATAGTGACGTAGTGACGTTGAAGATAGTGACGTAGTGACGTAGTTGAAGTTGCCGTAGTGACGTAGTTGACGTAGTAAAATTAGTTGCCGTAGTGACGTAATTAGTGACCAAAATTAGTTGCCGTAGTGACGTAGTGACCAAAATCGAGAAAGGGATGCTGAGATGGTTTGGTCATGTAGAGAGGATGAATGAACGAAGATTGACGAAAGAGATCTACCAGGCGAGAGTGAATGGAAACGTTGGAAGGGGAAGGCCTAGGCGAACGTACCAGGACCAAATTCAGGACGTTCTGAATAAAGGCCAGGTTAAAAGTACCCTAAACCGACGAGCATGTATGAAAGGATTGATGAAAGTACAGGAAGCAAGGGAAGTATGTCAAGATCGTAGCAGGTGGAGGACTGTGGTCTCTGCCTACCCCAACGGGAAAGAGGCGTGATGTTATGTATGTATGTATGTATGTATTTCCTACTAAAAAAGGCCTATACAGGGTACACAAAACATTAAACGAAAACTAAAACACAGGATTCAGGCCACGAAGCTGAACAACTTCCCCCAAAGAATTGAAGAAAAAAAACTCCATCTCGTAAAAATTGTAATTACACTGATGCAGATTCCATAGGAATAAATTTTCGGACTTCTGTTTCTACAGAAAAGATAATTTTTGAAGGAAGGTGTCATTCTACATCCTTCTTTGTATAATATACAAGGTGAAAGGGATAGGTTCATTGACTGACCATGCCCTTTCAGTTTTTGCCAACTTGTCCCTTACACCCTGTATATGTCTTGCCCGTGTGTCGTAAGAGGCGACTAAGGTATTCTGAACCGGATCATGGGCAGTAACGTCCTTCTTTGTATCTTACATACTGCTGTCACCAACAACCGCGGTCCTTAGGGCCACCCGCAACGTTAACAAGCGGTGGCTACCATGCGTCTTTGCTTGAATTCTGGAGGGAACTCCCTGTCCCTGAAGAAAACTTTTCATGGGATGTTGTGTGTGTATGTATAACTGTGTGTTTAATTGAATGAATAACACTTTATTGCACACTAATGAAGTAAATCTTTACAAATAGCTATTTATAAAATGTGGGCTAAAGGCGGCCTAATGACTAGGAGTAATCTCTATCAGACAAACTTTTGACGAAATGAACATTACACAGATTTCTGTAGTGGTAGTGCATTCATATAAATAGTTTAAACATGTACAACAATAACATCACAAAAAACATTGTAGTTATATAACATATGGTATGTCTTGTCGGATTCGAAACTTCGCTTTTCGAGTTGGTAAAAGCTTGTTAGTGTGTATTTCACCTCATTACGTTAACGAGCGCCAAAATTATAAAAATATAATTTTGCCAGCATTCAACCTGCTACTAAGTTTAATGATGTGTGTGAGGGATAGTCCGGAAATAACTGAAGGAGCATCATCCATCAACGAAAGTAAATAACTTTCTTCAGTCTTTTACAAAGTGAGTGTGCACATAAGCTTATTTCGCCGACCCCCACATTGCATCAGAAGACCTGAGGAACTGCAAGTTATCACCCCAACTTAGTTGGAATTCCACACATTCGTATGAACCCCCTTGCAGCATCTTTGATAATGTACACAGCCAAGGAGTGAAATTTTTTGCCTGCGTCTGTGTTCCCGAGTTCATATAACCCAAATCTAATGAATTCGCTAGTGAATAGGCTTCTTCTAAACTTAGTCTTTGTTCTCAGGGTTAGATTGAGGTCAAGAACAAGCTCGCTTAATAAAGTAAAAAAAAAAACGAACGAACGGGTTTCAGAATCCTGAGTGGTGTTATAAGTGCTTAGGCCTCGTCTACCTGAAATTATAAGAAATTGCGGGGACATAAATTCTCCAAACAGCATTTAATTTTACAAGATTTTTCAATTTTGCGACGGCTGCGTGTTAAGAGCTGGCTTATGAATTATTAGTTGAGTACCTACTTTACTTTATAAATTAGAAATGCTAAATTAAGTGTACCAACTGGAATTAGGGGTTTAATGTCACCCTTTTTATCAACTTTTAGAGTACTTCAGAAAAACAAATATAGGTAATTGGTACATCAAAGAGTACGAATGTAGAAATACTTTGGATTGTATGGCATGTTCATAGAGTTGCAATGTTTCACTGACATGTGGTTGACTGTACCTTCTGTCTCGTAGTATACAGGAAGTAAGGAACGGTGTACCAAAAACTAAAAAGGTTTACTCAATAGACAAAACTGAACTACATTGCCGAAGAAATATGATTAGAAAATGAAAACGAATTTCGACTTCTCCATAATTACAAACTGATTGAACAAAGTGGTAATTTTGTAGGGAGAAGTTGAAATTTCTTATCATTTCCTAACACGTTTGTTTGTTGTTTAGTTTTGTCTAGAAAGCCATTTTAGTTTAAGATACACCATCCGTAGAAATTCGATACGCATGAAAAAGTTTGAGTAGGTTATTACTTATTTTCATCATCATAACATCCCATGAAACGTCCACTACAGACCAGAAAGCTTCCTAGAACTCAGGGCTCAGGGCTTTTCCATAGTCAACACGCTTGTAAGCATTGCAGCTGGCGACCGCTGCTGTTGGTAACTGCAGCAAAAAGATGCTGCTGCTTGCCTCTTACGACACCCACGGGTAGAGATACTGTAGTTCGTGTGGTGACGGCAAAGGCTGGCACACCACAGACGACTTATTTTAATTAAAAGTACATATTTCAACTTATCCTTGGAATAAAAATCACTGGTTCGCAACTTTAATTTTAAATGTTTTATATAAAAAAAAACCGGCCAAGTGCGAGTCGGACTCACGCACTGAGGGTTCCGTACCACCACATAAACATAATTGTATTAGTTAAAATTTCAGTAAGTTAATGTGCTAGATTTTTTGAGTCCGACACGCGCTTGACCAAATTTTATTATTTGTTGTTATTTTATAGCTTATGCACTATAAACATACCAATTTTCAAGTTTGTAAGTGTTCCCGTTTTTAAATAGAAATAAAACAAAAATCGCCTCAGCGACCATCCATCTTGACCCCTCTCTTATATGAATGTTCTTGAAACGGGAGCTCACCACAATTGGTTACCATTAGTTGTGAGAAAAGTTGTAATATTTAATGATTTCAGACTTTTCCCATTATTTGTACTGTGAGACCTAGCTTCTTGCCAAATTTCATAATTTTAGGTCAACGGGAAGTACCCTGTAGGTTTTGCATTTTTGAATAAATGTATGGAGATGAGGACATGAAATGCCATATCTTTTGATTGCGTCGTTGTAATAAATTGAAATTTTCAGATCTTGTGTGGTTCATGGATCCTAATATATGGTATTAATTTCAACCTGATACCTTTACCCGTTCGTGAGATAAAGGGTCTTGACAGACAGACAGACAGACAGACAGACAGACAGACGGACAACAAAGTGATCCTATAAGGGCTCCGTTTTTTTCTTTTGAGGTACGGAACCCTAATTATAAAAATGTTGATGACTTTTTTTTGAAGTGATAGATTTGTAACAATTCCGCTGCGCTTTTATTTATTTTTTTATTATATTTTTTTTTTATTATTTGGTATAACAACAGCCTTTAATATAGTATTTAGAATAACAAAACAAAACTTGAAAGAGAAAAATTACATTTTAAAAACTTATGTGAGGTCCTAATGTTACTCGCAAGAGCGTACAATGCCAAGGAGTTCGAAAAACAATTAGCAATTAAGGTAAGTTAAGTTAAAACAATCAGTATGTATACGTGTATGTTTTTGTGTGTTGTGTGCGTGAGTGAGTATGAGTGTGTGTGTAGGTTGCAATAAAAATATATACTTAATAGTTTTTATATGTACATAACTTTACATAAGTTTTTTTACATAAGTTTACATAATAGGCCGAGTCCTGAAGCTGTAATTTTTAATTGGCTGGACATAAATCGAAACCGTCAATTTACTATAAAGTTGCTATGTATTATAATAGGTGTTGGAACACTTATGTAAAAAATATTATTTAATAAATTGGCTGGCTTTTAGATTCTCCAGAAAATATTTTTTTTTGTTTGTTTATGCATGTGAAGTCAAGCCAAAAATTGTAACTAATATCTGATGGGGTAAACTTTTGATGTGGGTTCCAAGGTACCTACTTCAATTAAAACTAAGCAAAAAATATTTGCGCATATTTTTTTATTAGCAAATTTGTATGCAAGTTACATAAAAGTCCAGGCAAAAATGGCAACCAAATTATTTTAAATTTGATAGACTTTCCAGGACAGTTTTTGAGCAAATTACCTAAAATTAAGCATATTAATCAAAAGTTAAATATTTTCGTATTTAATGTTGAAGCAAAAATACCAACTGAAAAACTTTTGTTTAATTACAGGTTTCATCGTGTGTTCTTTCCTTTATTTATAAAATTAAGCATAATTATAAAAAGATAAAAAAGTTCATTTTTAATTCAAAAGATCGCGTCAAGCGAGCGAGAACCGGCGTAATATTATATGTTCTTTGGAACCGGTATGGCGTGCCGTGCGCCTCGAGACTTTTTTCTTCTACGTAATGTCAAGAGTACGTCAAGCCTGACATAATATTAGACTTTTTAGTGTTCTTATTTCAACAGTCCAAGTAGCTAGAGTGGGCTGCAAGTGTCTGGCTGCCTGCTTGTACAAACAACAACACTTCAAACAGTCCATTGAAAGGAGAAAATACCATTGTGGGATACAGTGTTACAAAAAACCGGGCAAGTGCGAGTCGGACTAGCGTGCTAAGCTATTGCTCTTGATCCCCCGATCTTGACTCCTCTTTAATAAGAATTTACTTGAAGTGGAAGCTAGCTAGCGTTAATTGGTTGTGAGAAAGGTTGTAAACTTTAATTATTTCAGACTTTATGGTTCCGTACCCATAGGGTGAAAAACGGGATCATACTAATATGCTCCGATGTATGTCTGACTGTCTGTCAGTGGGCTGTATCTCATGCTGCATAAGCTATAAAATATAAAAACTGATCAAGTACGAGTCGGACTCAAAAAAGGACGAGTTGCACTCCGAGAGTGCCGGCAGAAGTGAAAACTTGAATTTTTGAATATGATGTTTTTGTAAGGGTCAATCGCGTCATTGCTCGTGTACTTCTTCATCGAGACCTAAAATTTATCTCAGTACATGAGTAGTCTAGGGTCAGTAGTTTTCAAGTTATAGCGATTTTTACTTTGACAGCTGTCATCCGAAATGTAGATCTCATCAAGACCTATCATTTGACTCAGCACACGAGTACACTAGAGTCAGTAGTTTCCAAGTTATGGGGTTTTTTTAGTTTGACAGCTGTCATCCGTAATGTAGATCTCATCGAGACCTTTCATTTGTCTCAGCACATGAGTAGTCTAGGGTCAGTAGTTTTCAAGTAATAGCGATTTTTATTATGACAGCTGTCATCCAAAATGTAGATCTCATCGAGACCTATCATTTGACTCAGCACACAAGTACTCTAGATTCAGTAGTTTTCAAGTTATAGCGATTTTTAGTTTGACAGCTGTCATACGAAATGAAGATCTCATCGAGACCTATCATTTGACTCAGCACACAAGTACTCTAGATTCAGTAGTTTCCAAGTTATGGGGTTTTTCAGTTTGACAGCTGTCATCTGAAATGTAGATCTCATCAAGACCTATCATTTGTCTCAGCACACGAGTAGTTTAGGGTCAGTAGTTTTCGAGGTAAAGCGATTTTTAGTTTGACAATTGTCATCCGAAATGAAGATCTCATCGAGACCTATCATTTGACTCAGCACACAAGTACTCTAGATTCAGTAGTTTCCAAGTTATGGGGTTTTTCAATTTGACAGCTGTCATCCGAAATGTAGATCTCATCGAGACCTATCATTTGTCTCAGCACACGAGTAGTCTAGGGTCAGTAGTTTTCGAGGTATAGCGATTTTTAGTTTGACAGCTGTCATCCGAAATGAAGATCTCATCGAGACCTATCATTTGTCTCAGCACACGAGTAGTCTAGGGTCAGTAGTTTTCGAGTTATAGCGATTTTTAGTTTGACTGCTGTCATCCGAAATGTAGATCTCATACATTTAGGATTCGCTATTAAATAACGATCAAAACCAGTACGTCAAGTCTGTCGTGCACATATCACGTTGTGCACAACAAAAAAAGCCGAGACTATGACCACAGAATATATAATAGTAAACAAGTTTACAGGAGTCACACTCCTTTGATCTTGGAAAAAGCTGCCTATTTCACAGACAGGCCTGCTATGACAAAGACAAAAAAGATGTTTTGGTCTTTATCACACTTTAGAAGTTTTGTATATATTGAGCCTGCTCTAACTTGGTATGATTATTTGCAAATCAATTTCTATACTTCATCCGAGATCTGACGCGACAAAGGTAAAAAAGATGTTTTTATCTTTATCACACTTTAGAACTTTTGCAAATATTGAGCCTGCTCTAACTTGGTATGCTTATTTTCAAATCCATTTCGATACTTCATCCGAGATCTGACGCGACTTCTGATGCGAGTTAATAATTTTTTTCCCATCGGAAAAAGTGCCAAGCGCCGCTGAAGAAGTTTTCACTTCAAATATCGACCACAGTACTCGTAATTTACTGACATTTCAACTAATACAATTTATATCATGCGGTGGTACGGAACCCTCGGTGCGCGAGTCCGACTCGCACTTGGCCGGTTTTTCCCTTTCATTAGATCAAATCCACAATTATTTTGAGTCTCATGTCAAACCTGTAGAATATTCTTACAAAATTTCACATCTGTAGCTTTATCGGTTACGGCTCGGCGTTGATGAATCAGTCAGTAAGTCAGTCAGTCGGTCAAGGCATGCTGTTTTATATATTTAGATCAGAAGATCAAAAGTATTTTCAGCTTACTACAACCGATGTAAATTTTCATCTTTCATGTTTAACTTTAAATTCCGAAGCGCGTACCGAATAAAACAGCGAAGCAATGCGACGTTGCCGTACCGTGCAATCACGAGCCGTGTACTATGTTAATGTCAATTATGAACTTTATTTCAACTTCTTTAGGGTCGATATAAAGCGCTACATAATGTAATTTTTATATAAAAAGATACGCTATTGCCTGAAATGTTTAATTTTTAAAGTAATCAACGTAAGTACAGTTTTAGAGTATAATTAAACACTTTTCATTCAGTTACCTATTTTGGCCAAAGAGAAATCCCTCAATAATTATACCACTGTAAAGCTTTAACATATTGTGTTCACTTTTATGACTGTTTGATCAAGTACAACAAAATTTTGAAGTACAAAAAGTCACGAGATAGTTATGTATTTTGCCCGAGCAGACAAAAAGAAATAAAACTTTTAGTGGGATTTTTTTAATTTTAGGATTAACCTAAGAACTTAGGTGCTTAATTAGTTTGTAAAATACTAAAAGTTTATCATTGAACGAGCCCAGAAAACATTTCGTTTAGTTGGCATTTTTGCCACAGTAACTATTTATATAATAGGGTTTTTTTAATCTGCCGCCTTGTCCCATTTGGTGATATGCTTAATTTTAAGTAATTATGTAATTACTTCCAAGACTTCATAAACCACAAAAAGAAAATCTTGGTTCCGATTTTTGTCTAGGCCAAAATCTAATTATCTTGGGGTATAAGTTTTTTTTATGTACTTAAGGTCCTACAGAAATAGTGAACATAATTTTAGCATGTTATTTAGACAATAAAACTGAAAAACTTTCCCAAAGGAACATTAGTCGAAATACAAAAATATTTTTTTTATCTCCCATAGAAACTGCATCAGCTGGCTATGATAGCGCATTTTGTATGAGGTGTCCAATTAGATTTTTTATATTTCAATCTATGTTCCATTGGGAAAGTTGTTGAGTTTCATGGCCTTAAAATTATGTTCACTATTTCATTAGGATCTTATATATAGAATAAAATAAACCGAGTTTTTAACCGAGCGGGGGGCTGCATTATACAACAAACTTACATGAGTGAAGAAACTTACATGATTAATAACTAATTGTAATTAGTTTCATCAAAGCCATATCTAAATCCAATGGTACTGTAACAGTCTAAGCAAACCAGCACTTAAATGGCCAGTGCTATTATTGAACATTTCAAATTTACTCAGGACAAGAAACACCGAAAACCACTTAAAATATTAAATATTGGACGGACGGGCTGCGGCTTTACAGTATCCATCTGTCGCCGGAAATAAACCGCGTCGGATGAAGAACTTGCATTGATTATCCATACAATTATAATAAAATCGTAAACTCGCCAAATCTGTTCATTGATATAACTTTTGGTAGAGGAGCCGAGAAGGATTTTTCACGTAATAATCAGGGCGAGTAAGAGATGTCTCAGTAGATGGGGCTTTATGAGAGGATCACGAAAAACTATATAAGAAGTTCCAGACCGGAGCCCGGTGTTCAGGAGGCCATTGTCTGGAAATGAAAAGGAACAGAAAAACGTGATCTTCAGCAAAAACAATTCTCATGCCAAAAGATGAGGGCTGATGAGTAGTGATATAAAACAGTAACAGAACCCATTCAGATCATTTTTAAAACTTTAATCTGTTTGTCCATTTGTCAGATTCCTTTTCCGCGATTTACGCAAAAAATACTGAGCCGATTAAACGGGGTTTTCAGTGATGGGGAAAAACTGAAAATAATAAAATTAGCAATAGCAATCAGGAGCTAGGACCTCGCTAAGCATTGGGAGGTAAAAGTTTATGTTATATGAACGATATGAAATCCTTTATCAATACCTGCTTTACTACAAATAAATCCTAAAAGAACTACGGAACCCTATACCGCACGTGGCCCGACACACACTGAGCTAGTTTTTTCGTATACAGGGTGTTAGTGTAAACACTGTGATCCTTGAAACTGTGCATTGAGACCATGAAACTGAACAACTTTCCCCAAGGAACATAGGTCGAAATACGAAAAAAAATTTTTCATCTCCCATACAAAATGCGCAATCAGCTGGTGCAGTTTCTATGGGAAGTCAAAAAATTTTTTTCGTATTTCGACCTATGTGCCTTAAAGAAAGTTGTTCAGTTTCATGGTCTCAATGCACAGTTTCAAGGATCACAGTGTTTACACTAACACCCGGTATATTCCAAAGCTTGCTACCACATTTTGCAGCTGTGGCTAAAGCTGTCAGAAAAAAATGTTTATAAAAAATATCGTCGAAAATATTTACGAAATGAAAAATCTGAATTTAAAATTAGTAATTATAGTCGATAGGTGTTTATATACATATTGCAGAAAAATAAAACGATCTCTTTAAGTAGCACCGTTTTTCAAAATTCGGCAAAAATGTTTTGTTTTTTTGTTTATAAACAATTTTAGTTTTGCGGTAATAAAATGTATTTTATAGCTTCTAAAAATACTATAGGTATATCGGAACTCTCGGCGCGCAAGTTCGACTCGCACTACCGGTTTTTTTTTTCAAACGGAGAACCCTTCTACGTCATGACGTGAATTCAATGATCTGAGGCACGGGGATGACGGCGGAAAAAGGGTAACACGAAAATTGTGTAGGTATTTGATATTTTATTTTTATTTTGTTTTATTATGACAACAGACGGTCTTAAATAAAGTACTTATAATCTAAACCTGTATAACTCACGGACCTGGAGTGTCCACAAAAGATCTAAGTAGAAAAACAATAATCGGACGAATAGTTAACTATACAGTATTATATTATGTGTGAATAAATCTACAACCACACCTAAGACTTAAGAAATTTTAGTTTTTTAAAATTCAATTAACAACCTTTTAAATTCGTGTGGTTTACTAGAAAATAGATCAATATGAGAAAAAACATTGTTATAGCTAGCCAAGCAGCGACGAAAATAAGAGTTAGCAGTATAGTTAGTCGAGAAACCTGGATACGCAAATAAAATATTTGTATATGTACTACGTACAGGTCTAGTAGGGACTTTTAAACTTATAAGTGAAAGATATGAGTGAAATAGACCATTTATCTTGTCGCACTTGATGTAACTTGTTGAACTTTGGAGGTCTGGTTTTTGTAAGCCGATTGCAATAATTTAAACTCAATCGACGCTTGTTCTCGTTTTTAACTTTATTTGCTTCGATTTTCGATGCATCTCTCTTGATATTGCGCGCCATGGCCATTAGCGAAACTTCAACGACTCATGTTTCCAATAAGTCCACGTAAAATTAAATAAAAACGCTGCGGTAAAAAGCCGTTTTAGTTAAGGTTGTCTTGACTTGGAAACTCTTGCCAATGCTCCGGAGCTGCGGGAAATGCCCTCCTTGCGTAACTAATTAATATTTGTAAGCTTTCTCGGAAAAGGGTCAGACGGACAGACGAATAACAAAGTGATCCTCTAAGGGTTCCATTTTTTCCTTTTGCGTTGCGAAACCCTAAAAAGGAACATTATACAAGTAGGTGGTTTTAATATGCGTGGAAAACTCACTGAGACCCAATCATTTGTAACATTTTTATGATTCATTCGATACATTTATTGCTAGACAATGTAATAGTTCAATACAATACCTGACTAACGATATCAAAACCCTTCAATCTTAATGTCTGATGGCTTACAAAATTCTAATTAAAATCTTGCTTTAACGGAAAGCAATGAATATCTTATGAATAACTTTGCTTTTGTGTTTGAGATGCTTGATAGGCATTTGCTAATTCTAAATACTTAAGTCTTACCTAATCAAAATAGTCTCTAAAGAAAATATGAAAGTGCTGAAAGTGTTGTAACTTAATGGATTTACGTGTCTAAAAAGTCAAAAGTGTCTAAATAGTCAGGTTTGTTACAAAATTTCAGTGTTTTTTTGGTTATGTAGTCAGATTTCCATGTTATGTGGATTTTGTCAAAAGTTTGTCTGGAAGAGATCACTCTTAGTGATAAGACCGTTTTTTGATAGAAAACCCATACTGACCAGAAATCATCCGGAAACAGGGCGTCTACTCTCAATATTCGATATATCAGTACGATAATTCATACTTCGATTCACTCGAATACTTTATTGTACACCAAGAAATGCAAGAAATAGTTACAGAAAATGTAAATATACAGAACAGAGTAGTACAAAAGGCGGCCTTATTGCTAAGGTAGCAATCTCTACTAGGGAATGCAAACCGGTTTCACCGAAAACCGAAAACCCGGTTTTTTAATTGGTTTTCTCTCTTTTTTATAATCCGGTTTTTCTTCCTAAAACCGGAATTTTCGGTTTTTTAGTAGAAGATTTATTTTAATAAAGACAAACTCTAAGGACGCGCTAACAAATAAGACTTCAGTATTACTAATAGTCGTTATTCTAGACATTAGGATGTGTATTTTTAACAAACACAAGGTAAAAAAAGTTTATTGTAACTCGTAACACAATCTCCTATTACCTTAAATGAACAATTAAAATAGTTGTCCTCCTTAAAATAACGTTACTTATACGTTATTTTTAAATATTTTTGTACTATGTACATATTCGTGAATTAACAAAAACAACCATTAGTGTTAAATAAATGTATCAAAGAGGTATTATAGTATTAAAATCTCACACGGTTAGTATTGAATTTTTCACAAATTATTAATGTGAAAACTGGACGTGATAATATTGCGCTGTTATAACTGTTATTGTTGTTCTGTTATTTTCTGTTAAATATTTTCAACTGTGTATTTTTTTATCTCATGATGATTAACCTGCTTTTTGATACTTATTAATGTTATTGAAAATAAAAATTTATAGATGTTAAAGAAATACTTCTGTGAGACTGTTAGTCAATGTAACTTATTTACTTACCCATAACATATTATTGCTTCTACAAACTTTTAACTGTTTTGTTGATTATTGTTATCTTTGTTTGCTGTGATTTTAAATGACTGATACTGAATTGTAATTTTTTTGTACCTACTTATCTAAGTGCCTAAATGCTATATTATAGTAATAAAAAATAAGGTACATAGGTACGGTACTTTTAGGTAAGGTAATCATAATCATATATTTATTTGCGAGAATATACATTGTTGAAGCTTTTATAAGTGGTGCAGTAGGTGTATTCAACCTGTTTACAGGTGTGCAAATGAAAGGCATGCAAAATAAATTGATTCTATTCTATTCTATTCTATTTGTCTCTTACAAAAACAATAATAAAAAATCTAGTTAAAATATAAAATAAACAAGTCAATTCAAATTAAAATATTAGATTTTAAACAAGTCAATTATTAATATGTCAAATTCTTTCAAAAAATTTATTAAACAAAGTCATATCAGTATTAAAATTCAAAAACTACTTTTATCCTAGCATTTTAAATGTATTTGTATTTAATTTTTATCTTCAAAAATTTTAATAAACGTTACCTAGAACACCTGAAAATCTGATGTTTTTAATTGTTAAAAATTTAAGTTATAAAACCGGTTAAGCCGGTTAACCGGTTTTTTTTACAAAAACCGATAATAAAAACCGGGTTTTAAAACTGTCCGGTTTTGCATTCCCTAATCTCTACCAGGCAACCTTTGGGTGTTGAAATGAGCGTAGAGTGGAATTCATAACTTTGTTCACTGACAATAGAGTGGAATATTGATTGGGTGAACTGTCAAATTGGCAGTGATTAGCGTCCAAACAATATCCTACTCCATCGTCAAGGCACGAAGTTTTGTATACGTATGTTTCGAATAGTATCGAATCGATACATCGTATCGAGAGTAGACACCCTGATCAGTATGAGATATCGTTTAATATTTGAACTACGTTTTTATTAAAAAATATACCAATATTTTCCTAACCGTTTTCATTTCGTTTAATATGAGGATAAAAAGAGCCATTGAGCGTCAATTTTGCAATAGGTAAATGATTCAGCCGTTTCTTACCTGAAGGAGCCTTTACTTGGTGTGGCTCAAAAACACTTCTTTGATTTAAAGATAACAAAGAACTTAAATGTGATAGTTTATTTTTAGAATTGGCTCTTAATAGTTAGGTCCAACTTTTGAATTAATATTTTTCTAGACGCAAATCGAACATCTCTTATTTTTAAGGTGTTTTTAGACTAATATGACCCTGCCGAATTCATACATGCTTGTTACATAAATAACATTGTAATATTTTTCAAGATGGCGGCCAAAAACTGTAAATCGACAGAAATCAACGTATTTTCGGCGTCTTGAGACTTGTTTCCGAAATTCAAAAAAGAGATTATATGTCTCTTAAGGCACAAAATGCACACCGATACAAAAAAATAACATTCGCTGTTGCCATCCGTCTGTACGCCTGTCTGACTGTCCTGCCTTAAAATGGCTGTATCTTTTGATCCCTAATAGACAGCCTATAGAAATTTTCGTAAAATATGTATTACTGTAGTGAATCCTACCTAACCTATCAATAATCAAAAATAGTAAAAAGTAAGAAACAAGCGTAACCCATTAAAAAAACGGGTTTATTTTACGATTTTTTTGTTTTGCTCTATCGCAAAAACGGAGATACGTACAAGCGTCTAACTTGGTGAGTTCATAGTGCATAATCTTAAGTAAAAAAAAATTAAGAAAAATTGGCCAAGTGTGAGTCGGAATCATGTTACTGAGCTAACTAACTAACTCATTTTTAAATTTCGTTAAAAAGTCACCTGAGGCCAAAAAATCTCGATTTTCAGTTTTTGGCCGCCATCTTGAAAACTGTTAGGCTGTCCCATAAATAATGTAGGTTTGATAAACTTAAAAAAATAAATAAAAAACAATTTATGAAAAAGTCTTTTAATATTCAAAATATAACCCCTGATTTTCTATGCTCTTAGTCCATCTGTCAGATGCGAAAAATTCAGTCACCCCGGTTTCGACTTCCCCCCTATTTCGAAAGTTTCTGTCGCGAAAAAATTGAGCCATCGACCGGAAAAGGTAATAATCTGAAGGTGCTAGGTTAAGACTAAACACTAGATGTAGTAGCAATTCAAAAACTTCTAATTCCTGAGTTTTTTCTTGGTCTTTTTTAGCGGTGTGTGGCCGAGCGTTATCTTGCTACAGCAAGATATTAGTGACGGCATATGTATCGTAGTATATGTATCGTAGTATCGGCATATGACGATATTAGTGACAGCAAGATATTAGTGACTTTTCGATTTATTAGTGACGGATATTTTTGCTTCAAAATTTCATAAACCTATTCTAATTGCTGACTGTATATATCGGAGTTAATAATGCAACCATCAAAAACGATCTCATAATAAACTAACTCCTCATAATTCCACCAAACGCGCAACAGAACCTTTTTTTATAACGAGCTCTTTTAGGCACTGGTTTGACCAATTGGCCTTTGTCTTACAATTGCTTTTTCTTTTCAGAATTGTGCAAATAGATCCATTTTTCATCGTAGGTTACAATTTTTCTTAAAAATCTATAATTTTAGGAAGATTAAGCGGTTGACGACACACTTCAATCCGACGCTGTGCTCGTTTCTCAGTCAAGTCGTAGGGTACAACTCTGCAACTTTTATTAACCTTACCTAACGTGATAAGATGACGATGTATGGTGGACTTTGAAGGGCAAAGTGTCTTCGATAAATGACGTGTATTTTTGCACGTTTCGATTTGGACAGTATTTTTTGTTACCTCGATATCCCACACCGTTGGTCGCTCGGAGCGCTCTTCTTCTTCAAGACTTAAATTCTCACTAGAAAAACGTTTGAACCAACGCTCCGTTGTGTGTTCATTTACCAATCCTTCTCCTTCTATTTCGCATAATTCTACAGCTGTTGCGGCCGTTGTATATATATATATATTTTATAGTAAGGACGTAACAGTACACTAACTGCACTTTTTTGGCACTCATTTGAACTCGGTTATATTGAAGATATAAAAGCTTCTTGAATTATGTTTACATAAAACTAAAGACAATAGCAACATAAATAATTTACTGCCACACAATTCAAATAAATGCTCATATAGCTTGTCTTACGCGACTACATTTTCGGACATGTCAAAACCGACATTAGTTATGGGACAGCATAGTATTTATGTTGCAAGCATGTATGAATTCGTATTGGTCTAAAAACACCTTAAAAATGAGAGATGTTCGTTTTGCGTCTAGACGAAAAACGGAAGCCTTTATCTCAAACATTTCCTTCACTATTAAAGCCCTTTTATTCGATAAGCCACACAATAGATAACATGATAAAAATACCACACAAAAATGTTATGACGTCACAGCTGGAAAATGTATCCGGATTTGGATGTCCACTAGAGTCCAATCTATATATATAAAAGAAGAAGGTGACGGACTGACTGACTGACATATTAACGCACAGCCCAAACCGCTGGGTCTAGGGATTCCAAATTTGGCATGTAGGTTCCTTATGAGGCCTAGGGGTGCACTAAGAAAGGGTTTTACAAAATTCCACCCCTAAGGGGGTAAAATAGGGGATGAAAGTTTGTATAAAAGTCCGTCAGATTTGAAGTTAGGATCTTCAAAATTTGTATTTAGGCTAACGACTAAAAATAAATATTCACGTGTCTCAGGGTTTTTGAAAATTCGACACCCTTAAGGGTGAAAAGGGGGATGAAGTTGAAAATTCTTTATTTTTAAAGTAAAATCCGAATAATTTATTATTTAGGCATCAATGATGTAATTCTATGCAACGTTCATCACTGTTATTGAAATTCCACCCCAAATTCAACCCCTAAAAAAGGGAAATGGGGTGAAAAAGTCTAAAAACCAATATGGGTATCGTTTGTATGGTTTATCGGGTCGCTGATTACGAAAACTACAACAATTTTGAAATCTAACGTGGTGGACGTGAAATACCATCATCCCCCTGGGGATAGAGTTGGGGTGCGATAGGTTTGAAATGTCTAAAAATCAATATGGGTGTTGTTTGTATGGTTTATCCGGTCGCTGATTACGAAAGCTACAACAACTTTAAAATCCAACGTGGTGGACGTGAAATACCATCATCCCCTGGGGATGGGGTTTGGGTGCGATAGGTTTGAAATGTCTAAAAATAAATATGGGTTTCGTTTCTATGTTAGGGAGAGCGGTTAAATTGGCGTTAGGGGTAGGGATAGGGGCAGGGATAGGGAGAGGTAGAGATAGAGAGGTAGAGAGATAGAGAGGTAGATAGGTAGAGACGTAGAGAGGTAGATAGGTAGAGACGTAGAAAGGTAGAGAGGTAGAGACGTAGAGAGGTAAAGGTACAGGTAAAGTAGAAGGAGAGGGAGAAGGAGGGGAAGGGGGAGAGGGTGGGAGAGAGGGAGGGGGAGGGGCAGGGGGAGAGGGAGGAGGGGGAGAGACGGAGGATGGGGGAGAGACAGAGGGAGGGGGAGGGGGTGAGGAAGGGGGGAGAGGGAGAGAGAGGGAGAGGGAGAGAGAGGGAGAGGGTTTTAGTTTTTCTCAATTACTTCCGCAAATTGGCTCTGTTTTGAAATATTACTTAAAGGTGTCTCTCATCTCTCTCTTTACATTTGTTAGGATACTGCTGCTAAGTTCCTCTGTTCTGAGTAATTTATGAGTAACGTCTATATATTATATAAAATTCAGCTGGATCTTGAATTATACTCATTGATTTGCGCAGGGTTAGTCCTGTTTTCCCTTAGTTTAAAATTACCCCGAAATGATGGGATAAATAATAATTTCCCTGGACTAAAATATCTCATTGCTTCGGAAAACCGGTAACAACCTAAAAACAAAATCCACGCGAGCGAAGCCGCGGGCAACAGCTAGTATGAATAATAACACAAACAATCTATTATAGGTAAGCTAAAATTAACAATCAAAGTGCGTGCGTGCGAATTGTGAGAAAGGCGTGTATGAGTGTGTTTGTGTGTGTGTGTGTGTGTATGAGTGTTTGTATGACCTATTAGATAAATATTAAATAAGATAAATATAAATAGAACCCACAAGAGGAATCACAGAAGCAGTAATTCTGTCTGATTGTAATCTAATGACAGCAACCACGTCATAAGTTTAGGTTTTACCTCACGTAGGGTGAGGGCGATAGGTTTGAAATGTCTAAAAATAAATATGGGTTTCGTTTCTATGTTAGGGATAGCGGTTAAATTGGCGTTAGGGGCAGGGATAGGGGCAGGAATAGGGAGAGGTAGAGGTAGAGAGGTAGAGGTAGAGAGGTAGAGGTAGAGGTAGAGAGGTAGAGGTAGAGAGGTAGAGAGGTAGAGGTAGAGAGGTAGAGGTAGAGAGGTAGAGGTAGAGAGGTAGAGGTAGAGAGGTAGAGGTAGAGAGGTAGAGGTAGAGAGGTAAAGAGGTAGAGAGGTAGAGAGAGGTAGAGAGAGGTAGAGAGAGGTAGAGAGGTAGAGAGGTGGAGAGGTGGAGAGGTGGAGAGGTGGAGAGGTGGAGAGGTGGAGAGGTGGAGAGGTGGAGAGGTGGAGAGGTGGAGAGGTGGAGAGGTGGAGAGGTGGAGAGGTGGAGAGGTGGAGAGGTGGAGAGGTGGAGAGGTGGAGAGGTGGAGAGGTGGAGAGGTGGAGAGGTGGAGAGGTGGAGAGGTGGAGAGGTGGAGAGGTGGAGAGGTGGAGAGGTGGAGAGGTGGAGAGGTGGAGAGGTGGAGAGGTGGAGAGGTGGAGAGGTGGAGAGGTGGAGAGGTGGAGAGGTGGAGAGGTGGAGAGGTGGAGAGGTGGAGAGGTGGAGAGGTGGAGAGGTGGAGAGGTGGAGAGGTGGAGAGGTGGAGAGGTGGAGAGGTGGAGAGGTGGAGAGGCGGAGAGGCGGAGAGGCGGAGAGGCGGAGAGGCGGAGAGGCAGAGAGGCAGAGAGGCAGAGAGGCAGAGAGGCAGAGAGGCAGAGAGGCAGAGAGGCAGAGAGGCAGAGAGGTACAGGTACAGGTAGAGGGAGAAGGAGTGGAAGGGGGAGAGGGAGGGGGAGAGGGAGAGGGGGGAGGGGAGAGACAGAGGAAGGGGGAGGGGGAGAGGAAGGGGGGAGAAGGAGAGGGTTTTAGTTTTTCTCAATTTCTTCTGCAAATTGGCTCTGTTTTGAAATATTACATATGGGTGTCCCTCATCTCTCTCTTTACATTTGTTAGGATACTGCTGCTAAGTTCCTTTGTTCTGAGTAACTTATGAGTAACGTCTGTATATTATATAAAATTTAGCTGGATCTTGAATTATACTCATTGATTTGCGCAGGGTTAGTACTGTTTTTCCTTATTTCAAAATTACCCGAAATGACGGGAAAATATCTCATTGCTTCGGAAAACCGGTAACAACCTAAATACGAAATCCACGCGAGCGAAGCCGCAGGTAACAGCTAGTATATTTATAGGACACCTACTAAACATTACCGAAATTAAAAAAGGACGGGCTGCACTCCGGGAGTGCCGGCAGAAGGCGTTAGCGTAATATTATATATTCTTTGGCAGAAGTGATAACTTGCATATTTTGAATATTATGCTTTTTGTAAGGGTCAATCGCGCCCTTGCTCGCGTACTTCTTTGATGTCACTGAATAAAAACCCGTATTGTAATAACAATACGGTTGACAGTTGACGATTTTTCGATCAGGCTACGGATCTGACGCGAGATCTGACGCAAGCTTAACATTTAAAAAAAGTGCCAAGCGCCGCTAAAGAAGTTTTCACTTCAAAAAATCTACACGCGCACTTCCCTCCCTACAGAATAGTCCGGTCCCTTAGTCTTATATCGCCAAATTCACCATATAGCACCAATTTTTTTCCAGGCACTAGTTATGTACATAGCTCTAAATTTTTGATAGGAGCCAATTCTTGAATTTTCTATGGAAATTTATTGAAATTCAAGAATTGGCTCCTATCAAAAATTGAGAGCTATGTACCTAACTAGAACCTGGAAAAAAATTGGTGAAATTGTAAATCGTGTCTACGTGAAACAGCTAACTGACCGCACTAGAAGAATTAGCCAGATATATACTGGATTATTTCAGGAAATGTGTAAACTAAATTCGATTGGAGGTGTATTTTTTTCATTTCCTGAAAGTTTCATTCATTGAAAAGTGTTCAGTAAATACTTATAACTAATCATGCCCTATCAGTTGTCGGAACTCCTTATATAATAAGAAAACACAAATGGAAGAATGTGGTAACGTAGGTAACAAATTTAACGGGTGTATGAATAAAATGTAACATAACCAAATAATTGTGTTCATCACACAAAATGTTTGCCATAGGTATAGGTAGGGAGCGAATTTACAATCTACTGCTCAGTAAGCAGCGTGTGAGACCAATCACGCCAGAATGCCAGTCAATAAATAGGTCAGTGAATAAATACAATTTTCAATTTGCGTAGAGGAGGAAGAGAGCCCAATTCTGTTTAGTGTTCCGTACCCAAAAGGTGAAAAACGGAATCCTATTAATTTGGCTCCGATTTCTATCTGTCTGCCTGTCAGCGGGCTGTATTTCATGAACCGTAATAAGTAGACGGTTAAAATTTTCGTGGTATTATGTTGCTGCTATTATAATATAACAAAACATCTGGACGATTGAGGTTCGCTCTACGAGTATAATAGCCGCCTTAACATTAAATATCATCGGATTAGCAAGCTATGCTACCCACCAGCTGATAACGTATGTAGGTTTCTGTCTAAAACGCGGTATTTTAAAAATTGTTTGAAAAGCACGGGGAAAATGAATTTTCTCCGATATGAGATTTTTTGCCCCCGAAAATCCCCGTATGGTAAATTTCATCGAAATCGTTAGAGCCGTTTTCGAAAAACCGATTACAAATATATATATACAAATATATTTGCAAATTATTGTTCGTTTAATAGTATAGGATAACTCCATCTTGTGACCTTGTCAAAAGCAAATTAATTTAAATAAATCTATTTCAAGAAACAAAGGTGATAAAAATCCGGTCAAGTGCGAGTCGGACTCGCGCGCCGAGGGCTCCGATATACCTATAGTATTTTTGGAAGCAATAAAGTCCATTTTTAGAACCGCAAAACAAAATTGGTTTGTAAAGGTTTTTTGAAGATTTCTAAAAAACTGTGCAACTTAGAAAGATCGTTTTATTTTTGCTGTAATATTTAAATAAAATTCTATCGACTGTAATTTATTCAGATTTTTTCTTTCACAAACTTCGGCGATAAATGGTATTTTTTTGACATTTTTCATCATAACTTAAAAACTAAGAGTTGTAAAAAAATACAAAAATAAATTTTAGAATGTACAAGTAAAGCCCTTTCATATGATACTCCACTTGACACAATAAAGACAATTTGAAATTTGCCCCCCCCTATTTGGACCCCCTTTACATTAATAATCATATTTTTTTTTATTATTTTATGTGCAATTAAGTTGGACAACCACATTCTTAAACTGTTCCAAACAAGTCGATAGCATGAGTGGTTGTTGAGTTATACAGGTGTGACAGACAGGCAAAGTCGCACCATAAGGGTTCCTTTTTTTAACATTTTGGTATCGGAACCCTAAAAACTAAAACGTTTTATACGTACTTTTATAGGACATAAGCTTTTATATAACAACAAATAATAATAACTGGTCAAGTGCGACTGTATTTTGTCTTAGTGGTACTGATCCCTTGGAGCGCGAGTCCAACTCGCACTTGGCCGGTTTTTTTAAATCATATTACATGTAGTTCTGGGTTAATTAATCAAAGTGGTTCCCTAGTACACACTCCTTCCGAAGTCACTACTCAAATGGGTGAGCAAAAATTATCATCCAATTAATGAGCTCGTTTGCAGGTCGTAGGGCTTTGTGCAAAGTCCGTCAGAAGTACCTTGTCTATTTCTGTGGTAAAGCAATAATGCTTTCATTGCTGTTTTTCGGTTTGAAGGATAAGAGAGCCAGTTGTTTAATCTTTGTTATCAAGGTGGAAAATGCGCTTTCTTATCAGAGTAAGAGTATGAGCTAAGCCGCGGACAGACATACGGACACGACGAAACTATAAGGGTTCCGTAACCTTAAAAAATATTAAATGTTTTTAATTATATTTTATAGGGTCTTTAGTCAGCATTAGAGATGATGGGATGGGATGTTTAAATTTTTTATATTGAGTTTATTCCAGTGTCTAGTGTAGAATTTTGATCGGATGATATCCAGTAATCGACTTTTAAAGAAAACATAAGTAAAATTGAAATTTGAAACAATAATTTAATCAGATTTACTGATGGAGATAATCGACTGTCACTGTGCCTTCAATAATTTTCCCTATGAACTTATACGAGTAGGAGTTATCACTACACACGTTGCTGCACACAGGCCCTTAATATGACGTGTCATTTGTTATCATTCTTCGTGATTAGGGTTTCTCGCCATAATTTTGTTACAAATTATGAACTTGTAATGATCCGTGATGTAATGAGCCGTTTTTGAAAAAGAAAAGTTTGTCAGTGTATTTATTTCATTTTTACTACCTCCGAACTTGTATTTCGTGTCTTAATTCGGTTATACGAGTATAATTGTAATATCATTGGTCTTAGTATTTTAGACGATTCAGAAACTACAATAATAACAGTCTTTGATTCGTAGAAGTCGATAATTTTCGAAACAATATACACCACAAATATTTGTAAATAAGGTACGCGTTTTAGGGTCGCAAAGAATAAACTTCCAAGCAGCCTAATCCTTGAAACTTATAATAAATTAGTAAAAATGGTATATCCTCTCCTACTAATATAATAAACGCGAAAGTTTGTAAGTATGGATGGATGGATGGATGGATGGATGGGTGTTTGTTACTCTTTCACGTAAAAAATAGTGAATGGATTTTAATGAAACTTGGCACACACATAGGTTAGGTCCTGGAATAACACATGACCTACTTTTTACCGCGAAAAAACACTTCATTCCCACGGGAAAACGCATTTAATGTTAATAAAGAAGGTGACTGACTCACTGACTGACATATCAACGCACAGCCCAAACCGCTGGGTCTAGAAATTCCAAATTTGGCATGTAGGTTCCTTATGAGGTTTAAAGGTGCACTAAGAAAGGGTTTTACAAATTTCCACCCCTAAGGGGGTAAAATAGGGGATGAAAGTTTGTATGAAAGTCAGTCAGTTTTAAAGTTAGGATCTTAAAATTTTGTATTTAGGCTTAGGACTAAAAACAATATTTATGTATCTCAGGGTTTTTGAAAATTCGACACCCTAAAGGGTGAAAAGGGGGATGAAGTTGAAAATCCTTTATTTTTAAAGTAAAATCCACATAATTAATTATTTAGGCATTAAGTTTGTAATTATATTTAACGTTCATCACTGTTATTAAAATTTCACCCCAAATTCAACCCCTTAAAAAGGGAAATGGGGTGAAAAAGTCTAAAAACCAATATGGGTATCGTTTGTATGGTTCATTGGGTCGCTGATTACGAAAACTACAACAACTTTGAAATCCAACGTGGTGGACGTGAAATTGGGGTGCGATAGGGTTGAAATGTCTAGAAATCAATATGGGTGTCGTTCCTATGTTTATATGAAGATAGGGATAGCGGTAAAGATGGCGTTAGGGGATATGGATAGGAGTAGGGATAGGAATAGGGGTAGGGAGAGGGAGTGGGAGAGGAAAAGGGAGGAGGAGAGGGAGGGGGAGGAGGGGGAGGGTGAGATGGAGAGGGGCAGGGACAGGGATGGTTTGACGGACGGTTGGACAGATGGTTGGACGGACGGACGGAGGACAGATAGACGGAAGGGTGGATGGATGGATGGTCAGATAGATAGAATACCTTGCGGACGAAGTCGCGGGCAACAGCTAGTTGTTACTTAAATGTCAAGTTTCTTGTTCATCATAACATCCCATGAACGTCCACTACAGGACAGGGAGCTCCCTCCAGAATTCTAGCTTTTGCTGGAAAAATGTGGAGGGGAAGTACCATAGTCACCTCGCTTGTTAGCGTTACGGCTGGCACTATGGACCGCGGTTGTAGGTGACCGCAGCAAGTAAGATGTTAGATACAAAGGAGGATGCTGCTGCCCATCCTCCAGTTAACCTTTAGTCGCCTCTTACGACACCCACGGGTATGTATGGGTTGGCACTATTCTTTGCCGGCACCACACGGGAAGTTTCTTGTTAGTTAGTTAATTAATATACTCGTAAGTAATTCCATAAAAACCGGTCAAGTGCGAGTCGGACTCGCGCGCCGAGGGTTCCGATATACCTATAGTATTTTTGGAAGCAATAAAGTCCATTTTCAGGACCGCAAAACTAAATTTGTTTGTAAAGGTTTTTTGCAGATTTCTGAAAAACTGTGCAACTTAGAAAGATCGTTTTATTTTTGCTGTAAAGTTTATATAAACTTCTGTCAACTGTAATTAATTCAGATTTTTCCTTACTCAAACTTCGGAGATAAGGGGGGGGGGAATGGTATTTTTCTTGACATTTTTCATCATAACTTTAAAACTAAGAAACTTAAAAAAATACAAAAATATATTTTAAAATGTACAAGTAAAGCCCTTTCATATGATACCCCACTCGACCTAGTAGCGACAATTTGAAATTTGGCCCCCCCTATTTTGGCCCCCTTTATATTAATAATCATACTTTTTTCAAAATTTTTTCTTATGCAATTAAGTTGGGCAACTATATTCTAAAACTATTCCAAATTTCAGGTTGATAGCATAAGTGGTTGCTGAGATATAGAGGTGTGACAGACAGACGGACAGACAGAGCGGCACCATAAGGGTTCCTTTTTTTTACCATTTTGGTATCGGAACCCTAAAAATGAATGTTTATTAGGATGCATAAAATGAATGTTTATTAGGGGCATCCATCCATCCGCATTACATAATATTATTATTATACGATAAACTAATAATTTAATTTACCTACTTACCCACCTCGGTAACTAACCTGTTGGCTATAGATGTGACTACGTGTTGTTATGTTTAGCACCCTCCGCTCTTATATAAAACGACAATTATATTTTTAGCACCTTTTGCCTTCAACGTGACTTACAATGTTAAACACATATACCCGTACTTAATTGAGAACTCTTTTTTCTCTTTTGTGATTTGGTGGCATGACCCCATTCACCCACAAACGGGCCATAGGCCTATAGTGGGTCAATGATTGTGTATTTTGTAAGCATGACGTGTTTTGCCTAATAAAAGATTTTTGATTTTTAAAGATTTTTTTTTTTATATGTTCTCAAACACAGTTCAGCTTAAGGAAAATTAAGAGCTTTAAAATTCCTTTCTCCTTGCCGAGGTAAAAAAAAAACAATCAGACACTAGTGCGGTAATATAATTATATTTATGAGCAAATGTGTTGAAAAGGCTATTAATTGAACTTCCTACAGGTGGTAGACTAGAAAACCTTTCCGAGTGAGATTTGCCAAGATGGCACCTATTTATTTCATCGGCAAATTGGAAAGCCAGAGCCAATATATTCAGACTACCGTCTTTTCTGTTATAGTCCTGTTGATTGAAGTACTACGATTTTTTCTTTTGTAGTTCAGTAACCGACATTTCTATAAAAGTTTGTAATAATAAGCTAAAAAGGTGACCCATAGACGTACAACGTCTTTGTACAATAAAGCCCTCGAGTAAATTGGGAAACCGTGTACCGCTCACCTGGAACGCAAAAACACATTACAGATATCAAAGACGCTGGAGTTTGTTAAGTAAAATGTATACTCACATATACAGGGTGTCGCAAATGTCATGAATGGGTTGAAACCAGCAATAACTTTCTTTTTAGGGTTCCGATACCAAAATGGTAAAAAAAAGGAACCCTTATGGTGCCGCTCTGTCTGTCTGTCTGTCTGTCCGTCTGTCTGTCACACCTCTATATCTCAGCAACCACTTACGCTATCGAGCTGAAATTTGGAATAGTTTTAGAATATAGTTGCCCAACTTAATTGCACATGAAATTTTTTTGAAAAAAGTATGATTATTAATGTAAAGGGGGCCAAAATAGGGGGGGCCAAATTTCAAATTGTCGCTACTAGGTCGAGTGGGGTATCATATGAAAGGGCTTTACTTGTACATTTTAAAATATATTTTTGTATTTTTTTAAGTTTCTTAGTTTTCAAGTTATGATGAAAAATGACAAAAAAAATACCATTCCCCCCCCCCCTTATCTCCGAAGTTTGAGTAAGGGAAAATCTGAATTAATTACAGTTGACAGAGGTTTATGTAAACTTTACAGCAAAAATAAAACGATCTTTCTAAGTTGCACAGTTTTTCAGAAATCTGCAAAAAACCTTTACAATCAAATTTAGTTTTGCGGTCCTGAAAATGGACTTTATTGCTTCCAAAAATACTATAGGTATATCGGAACCCTCAGCGCGCGAGTCCGACTCGCACTTGACCGTTTTTTTTTTTGTTATGTTTGATATTATTTTGTGCTATATATATACAATTGCATGCCCTTACAGTCTAGCCAATACAGCAAGCAAGTAAAATAAACATTATGTGTTAGTCAATATATTTAAAACTAAATTTGCGAATTTAGTCAAATAACAATTGGACAAGTCAGTCCGTTTTGCTACCTCATTAAGAGTATTGACAGCCCTTGATAACGGGCAATACTTAACTAGGTTGGTACGAGCAGATGGTACCTCATACATCCTTTGTCTTGGCCCTATCCTAAGCCGGGAATTTGGGACTTCCAAGGCAAGCGAATCAAACACTTCTTTATTAAACGTTTGGCCAATCAACAGCTTGAAGAAATACCTAGCCAGTGCTAAGTTCCTCCTGACTTCCAACTTATTGTGTCCAACCATACCCATCACAAATAGGGTTGGATACTCGTACATAAGTGGGTAGAAAGGGTATACCCCATATTGCTTTAAACATAGAAAACGCAAAAATTTATTCTGAATTCTCTCAAGCATCTGGGTGTACTTGATTTCATGCGGATTCCACACCATAGCAGCGTATTCCAGTCAACTTCTAACCAGTGCATTGTAGAGTGCTCTCACGGCCGTGGTATTTTTGAACTCACTTGTTTGGCGAATAATGAATCCCAAGTTTCGTTTCGGAACGCTTTTTTGCAAACATCTACAATATGATCATAAAACCTTAAGTCACTCTTGACCTTAACACCAAGATCTCTAGCAGATTAAACCCTCGTCATCTGTTCATTATCAATATAAATAAAGCTGTGAGGTGCCGGCCTAAAAAGAATAGTACCGACCCAACTCTTCCCGTGGGTGTCGTAAGAGGTGACTAAGGGAATGAAATCCAGAGGATGGGCAGCAGCGTCCTTCTGTGTATTATTCCATCACACAGCGGGCGCCAACCCGTCTGCCAAGCGTGGCGACTATGGTAAACCCCCCTATAAATCACCATGAACTACAAAAATAAGCACCGGCCCCTAGTCCCCGGCGGCCCCGCTATTCCTGGCTCCGGTAGCGGCCATGGTAACGGTGGGGCAGGGGGTGCGAAGAATCCCCGGTTGATGTCGAGCTACCAACAACGACGACCTCTGGCCCTGGCAACTTATAACACGCGCACATTGCGGACCGACGAGAAGGTTGCAGAACTCGAAGAAGAATTGAGCAGGTTACACTGGGACATCTTGGGTCTATCTGAAGTCCCAAGAGAGGAGAAAATCAGGTAAATTGCTCCATTTCCGGGAGGGCGACCAACTGTCCCAAGGAGGTGTCAGGTTTATGGTCCACAAGTCTCTCGTGAACAACGTGGTCATGATCGAGAGTGTGTCGTCGCGGGTAGCGTCCCTTATACTCAGAATCACCAAAAGGTATTCGCTGAAGGTCATACAGGTATACGCCCCCACATCGACACACTCTGATGATGAAGTCGAGGCTATGTATGAGGATATATCTAAAGCCATACTTACGCCTAAGACCCACTATACCGTTGTCATGGGGGACTTCAACGCGAAATTAGGCAAGCGAGGCGATGGTGAGCTGAAGGTGGGGCAATTTGGTGTTAGATATCGGAATTCCAGAGGCCACATATGTTAGCCGACTTTTTGGAGAAAGAAGGACTCTTTATGATGAATTCCTTCTTCAAAAAGTCGGAAAACCAAAAATGGACCTGGATTAGTCCCGATGGTGCTACAAAAAATGAGATTGACTTTATCATGTCGACGAAGAAGCAAATATTCAATGATGTCTCTGTGATCAATGCGGTTAAAACCGGAAGCGATCACCGGTTGGTAAGAGGCACATTGAATATCAACGAAAAGCTGGAAAGAACTCAACTGATGAAGTCTACGCTCCGACCAGTACCCACCAATATCCAAAACCCCGACGGCTTTCAGCTCGAACTGCAAAACCGCTTTGAATGCCTTGGTGAATGCGTAGATGTGGACGACTACAATAACGGGTTCGTGGAAACTATCCATACAATTGGGTCAAAGTACTTTTGACCCCACCGTACTAAAAGAACCAAAAAGATCTCTGACCATACCCTCAAGCTAATGGAAGAAAGACGCGAAATGGTTCTGCAGTCTTCGGAAGATGCTTCTCAATATCGGCGGCTGAATAAACAGATCTCTAAGTCTCTGACTCGCGACCTTCGGCTATTTAATACTAACCATATTAAAGAAGCGATTGAGCGCAACAAAGGCTCCAAAGTGTTTAGACCGTAAGGGCACTGCATGTTATCCTACGTCATCTAGTACACGAAATTCGCAACTTTGTAGCGATAGTAGTGGCCCAATAGGTCCACAAAACGTTGGTCTGCCAATCCGAAACCTGGCAGGTTTTGTACAGTTGGAGAGAAAAGTGGTTAAATGACAGATTAAACGAATGAAATCTATTCGTAGAAATAGAAGGCACCTATACAAGTAAAAAACAACAGGTCTGCCTTGCATCCTCTTGGCAGTTTCGCTAGTTGGACCACAAATGTGGTCGGATGTGATTGGACCACAAATTTGGTCGGACTGGCGAAACTGCCAAGAGGATGCAATGCAGACCTGTTGTTTTTAGGGTTCCGTACCTCAAAAGAAAAAAACGGAACCCTTATAGGATCACTTTGTTGTCCGTCTGTCTGTCTGTCTGTCTGTCTGTCTGTCAAGACCCTTTATCTCACGAACGGGTAAATGTATCAGGTTGAAACTAATACCATATATTAGGATCCATGAACCACACAAGATCTGAAAATTTAAATTTTTTACAACGACGCAATCAAAAGATATGGCATTTTATGTCCTCATCTCCATACATTTATTCAAAAATGCAAAAACTACAGGGTACTTCCCGTTGACCTAAAATTATGAAATTCGGCAAGAAGCTAGGTCTCACAGTACAAATAATGGGAAAAGTCTGAAATCATTAAATATTTCAACTTTTCTCCCAACTAATGGTAACCAATTGTGGTGAGCTCCCGTTTCAAGAACTTTCATATAAGAGAGGGGTCAAGTTGGATGGTCTCTGAGGCGATTTTTGTTTTAGTTCTATTTTAAAAACGGGAACACTTACAAACTTGAAAATTGGTATGTTTATAGTGCATAAGCTATAAAATAACAAAAAATAATAAAATTTGGTCAAGCGCGTGTCGGACTCAAAAAATCTAGCACATTAACTTACTTTAAATTCAACTAATACAATTATGTTTATGTGGTGGTACGGAACCCTCAGTGCGCGAGTCCGACTCGCACTTGGCCGGTTTTCTCGAGAGTCATTACGAACCGTCTCGCACGCAGGCTCGACGACTTCGTTCTGCCGACGATATTGTCGTAATGGCTGGGACCCTGGAAGATCTCGACACGATGCTCAATAACCTCAGTAGAGTTTCACAACAAGTGGGTCTTAAAACGAACATGGATAAGACGAAAATTATGTCTAACGCCCTTGTTGTACCCACTCCACTCAAAGTTGGAGACTCTACGCTCGAAGTTGTTGATGTGTACGTATACCTGGGACAAACAGTCCAGCTGGGTAAATCCAATTTAGAGAAAGAGGTTACTCGTCGAATCCGACTCGGATGGGCAGCGTTCGGGAAGCTCCGCAATATCTTCACGTCCAAAATACCGCAGTGTCTCAAGACGAAAGTCTTTGACCAGTGTGTGTTGCCAGTGATGACATATGGCACCGAGACGTGGCCGCTCACGATGGGCCTTATCAGAAAGCTCAAAGTCACACAAAGGGCTATGGAAAGGGCTATGCTCGGAGTCTCTCTGCGCGATCGAATCAGAAATGAGGAGATCCGCAGAAGAACTAAAGTAACTGACATAGCTCTGAGAATCGCTAAACTGAAGTGGCAGTGGGCAGGGCACAACGCAAGAAGAACCGATGGCCGATGGGGCGTGAGGGTTCTAGAGTGGCGACCACGTACCGGAAGACGAAGCGTTGGCAGGCCGCCCACAAGGTGGACCGACGATCAGGTCAAGGTCGCGGGAAGCCGCTGGATGCGAGCAGCGCAGGCACGGTCGTCATGGAGATATTTAGGGGAGGCCTTTGTCCAGCAGTGGACGTCTTTCGGCTGATATGATGATGATGATGATAAATAAAGACATTCTCTTTCAAATTAATAATCTGGTGCCGTAAAATCCGGAAAACGAGGAGGCGAATTAAATATGGTACTTATTATTATAGACGATAAGAAACAAACAAACACAATTAAATGGCGGTAGCTTGCCGGACGCGATATTTAAGAAATAGCAAAATGGTTTTCAAAAACTACAATATCCAAGTGAATGTCAATTAGTAGGTACTCAAGGCCGTGTCCCTCATGTTACTCTTTCGAGTAACAAAATATCAATGAACTTAGGCAACAAAATAAAACGACATAAAGTTATGGCTAGTTTCAATACGGGCGTGACTTTTGCACTACCCTTATGAATACATGAACGTACTTTCAGGTCGATCCTTGCAGGCGGTAAGTAACAGACAAGACAAGCGTATCGTTGTTACTGACGCGCTCTATACTATACCAACTAAACACGCAGCCCATTAATAGTGAAAGGGACTAATGGACTACATGGTTAAAATATCACCTGGTATCTCATAAGTCACCTGAACCACTTTGATATTATCAAAATTGACACTGGCATTTATTGGCAAACTTATTTCTTAATGGATACACAACCATGAACTCTGTGGATTTCTTTTTTCGAGAGTGATTTTTTACACAACTGCGCGAAGCCAAAAAGGAAATTATCCTATTCTATTAACGAGCAATATTAGTTTCTCGAAAACGGTTCTAACGGTTTCTTTGAAATTTAATATGCAGCGGTTTTTGGGGGTGAAAAATTCATCTAGCTAGATCTCATGTCTAGGTACTAACTACTAAACAAAACTCGGATGTACCACCCTAGCTCCTAAAATACTGGACCGATCTCATAGTTATTTTTATTTAATATTTGGCAGTCGTCAACCCATATTTCGGGACATTTCTGCTAGTGTAATGTTTTATAACATTCTTCAGTTTTGTAAATTTCCTCAGTTTTTATAAGTTAAAAATATCTCGAACCGCCAGCGTCGAGTGATATAAAATAAAATATGAAAATGAAAAACTGCTATGTAAACAAAGGAATATATTGGTGAGTAGTAGAAAGTTTATGAGGTTTGTTTTGATTAAACTTAGTTTGAATTTCCTCGCATTTATAGAGAAAATTACTATACAAGCCTTGCCCGCAGTCAGGTATACGCCTAAGGACGTAAGGACTTACGCCTCGGCTTCGCCTCTGCTTACATCATCACGTTCGTCCTTCAATAACTTTTTGGTCGGCCATGGCAGTAATGTACTTTACAAGCCTTGGCCGCAACCAAGTATTGAACTTCTCACGCATGTGAGTCTCGGCTGCGCCTCTGCCCACATTATCACGATCGTCCTTCAATACCTTTATTTTCGGCCGTTGCAGTTATGTATTATATCTGAGACTTGACTCGAGAAACACAAAATATATTAGACACAAATCAGGCATATTATTTTATCTGTCAGCTACCAGTAAGCGGTGAGTCGGGCCCAGAATCATATTAGAAATTCTTATTTAGTCGGCTGACGTTTTGTGTTTCTACGTCCGTGATAGCAACTTGTTGATACTTCCCACTAACTAAACATACATATACAAGCCAGTATTAGAATATTCAGAGGGAGAATATACCATTAGTCAAGAAAGTCGCTCAAAGGAAGCTCAAAGTAATCACAAAAGGCCGCACCTAAACCCCGTGACCGCTCGAGCGCAGATTCAAGTTGACAGCGCCATTAACTAAATGATCCTAGCTTATGTTGTATCATCTTCCTTCTTGTAACCTGAGGGAGTGGCAACTATACTTATTATAACGACCAATTTAGAATACAAAGCGAAGGTGCTCACGTTTCACCAAATGTGGTTAGTCGCTTAGTGCCATTGTTATGTTGGTCACGGATTTGTCGTATGTCGTTTCGCCATTTCCCTAATGGTACTAAATATAAGATTGATCCTACTCACTGGGATTTTGTGATTTTACCGCATTACTGTGGCTGTTCGTTTTCGAGGTCACTCTTTTATGGATATTTTAAGAGTAGAAGCTTTTATGTACAAGTGTAGCTTTCCTACTATTTTGCTGTCTATAAAATTGGATAAGGATTAATTAAGCACTAGGTAGAGTATTATTGCTGATACTGTTAAGGCTTTCAGAGTCATCGGGAGATTGTAGAGGTAGACGTCGCACAAAATAACACTGGCCATGTCAGTTGACGCGCAGAAGTCAAGTCATATGAAAATAAGTCATTTTTAACTTCTGCGCATCAATGACATTGCCAGAGTTATTTTGTACGTATGTTATACAGAATGTTCCGTTTGAAGTGCTTCAAAGAAAAATTCCCCAATGTGGACATGCCAAGCTACCAAAACGTCTCAATAGCGCAGGGAAAAACGTTATGGATAAAAAAAATGTCGATAGTTTGTTTTGAAGAAATTATACCCGTTTTGCAAACGTTTATATGCCAAGGCTAAAACACATTGTACCTACCTACCAAAATTCAGTCAAATCTACGGGAGACCCTGCAAACAGGGTGTAAATGCAAAAGCGAGTTTTCTTTTAAGGGAATGCTCAGACCACAAAACCGAACAACTTTTCCAATGAAACATGGGTCGAAATCGGATTTTTTTGTGGGTGTTTCATACAAATCGCACTGTCGACTAATGAAGGTTTGTATGGAGTAGCCAAAAAAAAATCTGCGATTTCGACCCATGTTTCTATGGAAAAGTTGTTCAGTTTCGTGGTCTGAGCACACCCTTGAAAGAAAACTTGCTTTGGCATTTACACCCTGTATAGGATCCTACAGAAAATGTGAACATAATTTTAGCATGTTACTTAATGTGAACAACTTTTCCAAATGAATATAGGTCGAAATACGTAAAACTAAATTTGACCTCCCATAAAAATTGCGCTTTCAGCTGATGCAGTTTCTATGCGAGGTCCAAATTGATTTTCGTATCTCGAGCTATGTTCCTTTGGGAAAGTTGTGCAGATTCATAGCCCAAGTCATACATAATAAAATTACGTTCACCGTTTATGTTTGACTTTATAAATTGTTTTGTATTTTACTTTGCAAGGAGAATAAACTCTTTCGAGAGTTGTTTTTGTTTTGTAATATTTAATTATTCATAACAAGATTATTTAAAAAGATAAATAAAGAGAATACATTATTATGTGCGGAGTGTAGTTGATAGTAGAGTTTAATTTGAACTAAGTGCTACAAAAAAGAAAAAATCCTACGCTATAAGAAAATACGTACTCAATAGTAAGTATACTAGGTTATTTTTTTGGACCTGATTTGTGTATGCCCATGTTATTACAGAGGTCAAAAGCAACAACTTTTGTTCCACGACTTTTCTAACAACGCACGAAAAATTTTCAACTTCCCATACAAAATGGGTCGGTCACGTGACCACTTTAGTATGGGGAGTCGAATTTTTTCTAACAATGCACACAGCATTGTTAGAGAAGTCATAAAACAAAAGTTGTTGCTAGTTCCCTATTGACCTCTGTAGTAACGTGGGCATAAAAATCAAATCAAAATCGTTTATTCATTGTTGGATATTAAAATCTCTTAATGACGTCAGCTAAACTACATCGCTTCACAAACAATGTGGCGCCATTGTGGGAAAAAAAAGAAGCGACAATAAAAACCCACGCGCTCTTTTAAATATGTTTGAATGTACAACGCATAAAGAGGTTATAAAGGTCAAGAATAATATTTATTTTTAAATCCACATCCGATCTATCAGACCTAGTGTGATCTTGACGTAACTACTTCTCTCTCTTCTTTACATCTTCTACTCAAGCCAACCCTTTAATACATGCTCCTTTATTGAAAACATCCGTTATTATAAGTTTATTTCTTTACATACATCTTTATTTTCTTTCTTTACATCTTTATTTTCTTTACATCTTCTACTCAAGCCAACCCTTTAATATATGCTCCTTTATTGAAAACATACGTTATCATAAGTTTATTTTATGAAATACTACCTTAGTTTACCTTAATTCAGAAACGAATTCGGCTTACATTGCTCGTTGTAGTAAGGATATTGCAATTAACATAACCAAGCCTGCCAGCAATGTATGGTGAATTAGTCTTTGAATTCAGTTAGGTGTGATCGTGGCTTTATTCAACACAACACTACAGTTCAGGGCCCGTGAAACATTGTTCAACCTTGACTAGTGAGATGATTAATAGTTGAGGCTTTAACCTCGTCACAGAGAATGAAAAATGCTTTTACAATCCACGCCGAAGGGCGAAGGAAATATCTTCATAACTCATTGTATTTTCACATCTATTCTATTTTCACCGGCAAAGTAAAAAACCGGTCAAGTGCGAGTCGGACTCACGCGCCGGGGGTTCCGATATACATGTAGTATTTTTGGAAGCAATAAAGTCTATTTTAAGTACCGCAAAACTAAGTCTCGAGGGTGACGATGGGACGAGCTTGCACAGAATTAGCCGCAAGCCAAAAAAAGTGATTTTTATTTGGCTGTTGCCACTATGAATCTGAACCAGAACCTTCGGATCAAGATCCGAAACCTTACTTTTGTTACGAGCTAGCGGTTCGGGATTTCTTCCTCCGGGACCTCTTCTACGAACTCTTCCCTCCGAGTTCCTCTTGTCTCCGGGACCTCTTCTATGCGTGACTTCCCTCCGAGCACTCTTTCCTCCGGGACGTCTTCTATGCGAGACTTCCCTCCGAGCACTCTCCCCTCCGGGACCTCTTCCTTCAGCACCTCTTCCATAGAGTCTTCCCTCTGTACCCTCTTGAGTTACCTCTGAGGCTTCCTCTTCCTTAGGACTTTTCTTCTTTTCCTTGTTCCTCTCTTTAGAGTGCTTTCCACTCAACTACGGCGTAGCCGCTCGGTGGCCCGGCTTTTATACTCATGCTACTCGTTCCCGAACATTCTAGACTCATTTTTGAATTTAGGTTTTTGTTAGATTTTTCAATTTTTTTTTTTTTATATATATTCTTTATTGCGCACAAATAACATAAAGTTGTCAAATGAAAATTGTTTACAAAGGCGAGCTTATCTCTTTTAGAGATCTCTTCCAGCCAACCTATCAGGTGTGAAAGCTCTCTTTCTTTAGATATCTCTTTCCTTTCTTTCTAGAATGTTCTAAACAAATTACAAATGATAAAACATTCATACGTGTGTGGGATTCGAACCAGCGACCATCGGCTTGGTAGTCAGACGCCCTATCCACGCGTCTTAGCTGACTTGTCGAAATTTTGATTCAGTTCTTTTTGACAGCCGGTGACCTGACGTCATGCTCGTGACACTTTAAATTGAGTTAAGGCTAAATAATTTAAGTTATAATTTTAATCAAATTCCCAGAAAATGATAAAGGATTGCTTATTACAATACCGTTTCTTCAGTAATTTGAGATTATGCTTTCTACAATGCCTACAGAATTTTAATTAATTTTTGGATTAGGTTACTACGAAGTGAAGTCATTTTAGCTCGTCAAATACAAGATGTAAAAAAGTACGATGATTCTTTTGAGGGATGTTTTTGAAGTTTTGGCTCAAGAAGAAGTGCAGCGTGTGGAAGGTTTATCGACTTTTCCGACCAGCTCATTATCACGAAAATAATTTTCCAAATGAAAAATAATATCCAGACACTAATTAGTTTTATGGATAATTCAATGGTTTAAATGCATAATTGTAATTTATAGGTATTTTTTAAATCTATCAAAGATGGAGAGTCATAATCCTTTAGATGTCGTATTCTTTGACATCCTGTATATAATCCTTATAATACGTGTAATAAAAAGGGTATTAAATAAATATATTTATTTAATGGCGTCACATCTCATTACAAGTCGTATTTTGCCAATGTCAAAGTAAATAAATTATTATAAAATTATGGCGAGTTCGCCAATGTCCAGTGGAAGATTTACACAGGAATCCACATCACGGAGACGAGGGCCTGTGTACTATGATGACTCCGATAAGTTGATAGGCAAAATTATTGAAGCCTCGATGTCAGCCGCTTCTCTCCATCCAAAGATTTCGGTAAAAGCATGTATTCCAATCTTCTAATAGATGTTCACTTTTAAAGTCGTTTACTGCATAACACCCAATCAAAATTATTCATTAAACTCTTCAATAAACATGTAAAACAAATATTGAAATAAATACACGTCCGTCATCTTCAAATGTTGACAAACGAACTACAAAAAAGGGTATTACAACCCTGAAGAATCTGAAAAAAAAAAACCGGTCAAGTGCACGTCGGACTCGCGCGCCGAGGTTTCCGATATACCTATAGTATTTTTGGAAGCAATAAAGTCCATTTTCAAGGCCGCAAAACTAAATTTGTTTGTAAAGGTTTTTTGCAGATTTCTGAAAAGCTGTGCAACTTAGAAAGATCGTTTTATTTTTGCTGTAAAGTTTACATGAACCTCTGTCAACTGTAATTAATTCAGATTTTTCCTTACTCAAACTTCGGAGATAATAAAATCGGGGGGGATGGTATTTTTTTTGACATTTTTCATCATAACTTGAAAACTAAAAAACTTAAAAAAACGACCTAGTAGCGACAATTTGAAATTTAGCCCCCCCTATTTTGGCCCCCTTTACATTAATAATCATACTTTTTTCAAAATTTTTTCAATTGCAATTTAGTTGGGCAACTGTATTTTAAAACTATTCCAAATTTCAGGTCGATAGCATAAGTGGTTGCTGAGATATAGAGGTGTGACAGACAGACGGACAGACAGACCGACAGAGCGGCACCATAAGGGTTCCTTTTTTTACCATTTTGCTATCGGAAAAAACAACTTCATCATCAAAAATCGCAATGGGCAATTTTTTCGTGTTTTTATATGTGTTGTTTGTTACACGTTGTATAAACGCATATTAAATTATCTAGTAACGATAACTGACGTCTTTAATACCGAAACGTCTTTGTATACACCGTTTAATTATTTTGATGCTCGCGTACGTGAAGGCCGGAGGGTGATACAATACGACTGACATAATTTGATACATTTAATTTGCACGTATGAAGGCTAGCGAAGCGTGATTTGAGGTGAGGCGAAATTAAATTTTGGTTATCAATTAAGGTTGACTGTGAGCAACAAAGAGGCTATTAATTTTTAACCTGACAAACGATAGTGGGGCATATATAAAGTAAAAACGTATTAAAATTTATTTTCGCAAACAAGTAATAGATACATAATTATATAGTATAAAAATTACCTATTACATGGGGGTGATTTGGATACCCCTTAGCATGAGGCATCGAAATTTTTCTTTTGAACGTCTATCAATGGGCCACCCTGCATGACAGAATCCCAAACAGGTACAGTCAAGAGCACATCAAGCTTGACACATTGGACTTTGTACCGTTCCTATTTCAAGAGACGTTCAGGCTAGAGTCGCACTGCGAGTGTCAAGCTTGACCTGTCGTTAAATGTACAACCTAGGTACATCGAAAAAAAATTGTGGTTAACACATACGTTTATTCTATCAGCCAACTCTTTTGTGTAACATATTTTTGATAAAATACGCTCGTCTCACTCTGGCAAACACAATGGAGAGAGCAAAACGCTTATATTATACAATGATTATACATGATTATTTATGTAGTATATTTAGGGTGTTTATAATATTATATAATTATGTATTTATGCAAGCAGATTTAGTATATCATCATCATAACATCCCATGAAACGTCCACTATAGGACAGGGAGCTCCCTCCAGAATTCTAGCTTTTGCTGGAAATATGTGGAGGGGAAGTACCATAGTCACCTCGCTTGTTAGCGTTACGGCTGGCACTATGGACCGCGGTTGTAGGTGACCGCAGTAAGTAAGATGTAAGATACAAAGGAGGATGCTGCTGCCCATTCTCCAGTTAACCCTTAGTCGCCTCTTACGACACCCACGGGTATGTATGGGTTGGTACTATTCTTTGCCGGCACCACACGGGACCATAGTATATATAGTATTATAATTATTTATGTAATATTATGTACACATTCTTGTCCCCGTCTAATATATTTATTCTCTTACTTCCATATGGTTGGCTGGAAGAGATCTCTTAAGCTCGCCATTGTAAACAATTTTTTCTGTTATTTGTGTCACTGTTGTTGTGTTCAATAAAGAGTATATACATATGATAAACGCGAACATGTTCTACCCATATAAATAAACAACTTTTCCCAAAGAATTTTTTTGTCTCACAATTAGTATACTAATGTATGTGAGTGAGCAACATATCTGTAGAATAGGAAGGCCAAACATTTTTTTTTTCGCTGATTTACAAGGGTAGAACGTGTGGTTTAAAATGATCACAGTTTGTTCACTGTACTTTTTTTATCCTCCTCTAGAGACATCACTTTATATCCGTCAGCGCCGCCGAGTTGATAAGGCAGCAAAGGTACTATGGAAAATGAACATGCTTTTCTTAAAGTAATGCTCATAATGAAGTAACATTAGAATTTACTAAATATGTTTATTTTTTTTCGGGTCTTAGCGCGATAAATAAACATGATTGAAAAGTGCGAAAGTCTAAAACAAACAAAAATTTACTAAATACTTACTGTTTTGTTCTTAACTAATACCCTAATACAATGCTAATAAAGCAGTTAATTTGTTATTAAAGCAAACAATGTAGTTTTGAATGAGTAACTCTTTTAAAGTCAGCGAAGATAAAATTAAATTCTGTAGTAAGGTTAAAGTTTAAACAAAAACCGGCTAAGTGCGAGTTGGACTCGTGCACCGCTGGTTCCGTACCACTAAGGTATAAATACCGTCTTAGTTATGCACGTACAATATTGACGCTAGTTCGATAGAGCTACAACAAAAATCAAACATAATACGCCTAAAAACACGTTTTTAGTGTGCCCCCCTTAATTTTTTTGCTTTTTAAGGTTCCGTACCTCAAAGGAAAAAAACGGAACCCTTATAGGATCACTTTGTTGTCCGTCTGTCTGTCTGTCTGTCTGTCAAGACCCTTTATCTCACGAACGGGTAAAGGTATCAGGTTGAAATTAATACCATATATCATATCCATGAACCACACAAGATCTGAAAATTTCAATTTTTTACAACGACGCAATCAAAAGATATGGCATTTTATTTCCTCATCTCCATACATTTATTCAAAAATGCAAAACCTACAGGGTACTTTCCGTTGACCTAAAATTATGAAATTAGGCAAGAAGCTAGGTCTCACAGTACAAATTATGGGAAAAGTCTGAAATCATTAAATATTACAACTTTTCTCACAACTAATGGTAACCAATTGTGGTGAGCTCCCGTTTCAAGAACACTCATATAAGAGAGGGGTCAAGTTGGATGGTCACTGAGGCGATTTTTGTTTTAGTTCTATTTAAAAACGGGAACACTTACAAACTTGAAAATTGGTATGTTTATAGTGCATAAGCTATAAAATAACAACATATAATAAAATTTGGTCAAGCACGTGTCGGACTCAAAATATCTAGCACATTAACTTACTGAAATTTCAACTAATACAATTATGATTATGTGGTGGTACGGAACCCACGGTGCGCGAGTCCGACTCGCACTTGGCCGGTTTTTTATTTTTGTTATTTGTTGTTACCATAGCTGCCGTTATTCATAATCTAAGGTTGTTACGTACAGCGGAAACAGTAATATACATATAATCTGTGAAAACGGTAACTGACTACCTATTACGGTTCATGAGATACAACAATGAGTTCTGAAGGTGGTAGGGCTTTTGTGGAAAGTCCGTCTGGGGAAGTACCACCCCCTTCCTTTTTTCTGCCGTGAAGCAGCAGTGATTGCACTGCTGTGTTTCGGTTTGAAGGGCAAGGGAGCCAGTGAAATTACTGGCACATGATAAATATCATCTTAGTTTTCAAAGTGAGCAACGCGCTTAGCTGTCTTATTGGTGTCAAAATAGGCCATTAATAAGGGTGTTATGGACGGTGGTGACCACTTACCATCAGGTGGCCCACCTCCTCGTTTGCTCACTTGTAACATAAAAAAAACAACCCGCTGACAGACAGACAGACATCGGAGGCATCCCGTTTTTACCTTTGGGTGTCCCGTTTCCGCAGGAGTCCCGTTTTTCCCTTTGGGTACGGAACCCTAAGAAACCATGAATAAGAAAATTTAAATCCTATACAGTACAGTGTCGTACGTACATGAACCTGATGTAGGTTAAGTAGAGTTTAGTACAATTTCGTTAGTTGAGGTGCACGATGAGATAAGTTAGTGTCACTATGGTGTCACCATCACGAAATTTTAACAAATATTTCGTAACAATTTACTCATAATTGTATTAAATTGGCGACTTCCTTCTTTTATAAGTAATGAACGCTAACTAATAAAACGGCATTTTGAGACGAACAGTTTTGCATAGGAAAACCAATTATGAGTGTACGTGGTGATCTGACTAGAGTTCCATTACTATTTTGGCCAATACTTTTCATAAAAATTGATATCCATAAATGAAAAGTTATTTTTTATATGAAATAGAAGAAAAGTTCGATGCGAGCCAGGCTTGATCCCTGTATATAACCTTCAGCGTACTGTGTCCAATGAATAAAAAAAACTACTCACTTTTTAAAATAGTACCAATCTAGATTCAATCAGGAAACGTTTGGCTTGAGTGGCAATCAGAAGATGGAAGTAACTTTTCCTGTTTATACTTTTCTCGGTCATAAAATTTGTATATAATCCATTTTCCTGTTAATTACCTGGCTATCTTTTTTACCAAGAAAACTTTGCTTTGCTTTAGTTAATACCAAGTTCTGTTTAGCAAATATCTAGTATGCTAATCTGCGAACAATACTTATAGTGTTTTAATTAAGCCTTCCCTGAAGGGTTCTATTATTTTTAAAGAGTTACACAACGCTTATTAATGTGATGTTTTCCTTTTATCTTATCTCTTCTGACGTCTAAAGAATTGTAACAAATTTTAACAAGGTAAATTTTATTGTTTGTCTTTCTAAGCCTAGTCTGGCTAGCTATATTTCAAAAGGTACATCTCGCCCATGGGCCACTTTTTGAGGGGGCGAGATATACCCTAAGCCAGTCTGTCTACTAACCAAAAAATAATAATCAAAAGAAATTGTCCACTTACCATTCTAAAGTCACGTGATCGGCTCGTTGGCTGAATTTTTTTTTACATTTTTTTCCCCTGCTTCTTTTACTCATCATGGCCTGTGCGAGCTCCCAAAAGTTGCCGGGTCATCCCCTACGACGTTGTCCATCGCTATAAGGAGTCTATTTTTATGTTAAACAAGTTTACATATACAGGGTGTTAATTTGATTGCGTGCCATAGTTCAGGGGCGGGATCAGTATCAGTAACTGAACAACTTTTCCCAAGGAACATAGGTCGAAATACGAATAACGAAATTTGACCTTCCATACAAAATGCGCTATCGGTTTATGCAGTTTCTGTGGGAGGTCAAAAATTGATTTTCGTATTTCGACCTATGTTCCTTGGGAAAGTTGTTCAGTTACTGATACTGATCCCGCCCCTGAGCTAAGGCACGCAATCAAATTAACACCCTGTATATTTATTCACATATTTGTAGAAATTATAAAATAATACACCTACATGTTAATAATTATTATATTGCATAAATTATTGCTTAAACTTAAATATCCGAAGCGGATCTCCGATGTTGACCGTTATTTCCAGCGCATGTGTGACAGGCGGGGAGCCAATAACGTTGGCACCCCCTGACCCGCACAGTGCAAGCCCCCGCGACTCATCTTTTGAGTTCTGCGCATTTACGATCAGTATTGTTCTTTTGTGCCCCGGGCTATACAGTAGCGGCACATGGTAACCAAAAAATAATAATCAAAAGAAATGGTCGACTTACCATTCTAAAGTCACGTGGTCGGCTCGTTGGCTGAATTTTCTTTTAACATATTTTTTCGTTCTTCTTTCACTCATCATGGTCTGTGCGAGCTCCCATAAATTGCAGGGTCATCTCCTACGACGTTGTCCATCGCTATAACGAGTCTATTTTTATGCTAAAAGCTATTCTTGTTTACATATACATGTCAATATACATATGATATACATATATGTAAAAAATTATTATACATAAATTATTGCTTAAACTTAAATATCCGAAGCGGATCTCCGATGTTGACCGTTATTTCCAGCGCTTGTGTGACAGGCGGGGAGCCAATAACGTTGGCACCCCCTGACCCGCACAGTGCACACCCCCGCGACTCATCTTTTGAGTTCTGCGCATTTATGATCAGATTGTTCTTTTGTGCCCCGGGCTATACAGTCGCGATATAAATAATGTTTTTGTAATGGAATATCTCGGTATCAAGTTAGCAAGCGATGAATGAATACGTCTCTTGGCAGACGTTCAAACTCCACAATAGCTGACGAGGGTCGAACTTGGACATCGAGGGCTTTTAACGAGGCATTTTGATTGACTTTTTTTGCACATTTCTTATTATTACAAAATGCTTTAGTGTAGAAAAGAGGATCTCTGAGAAAATTCAGAGGCGCATTTTCGCACAAGTAAGAATTATACGTTTTGCAAACTAGCCACGTTTTTAGTGATTTTAAATTTTTTTTACACATCCATAAGCATTATCTAAAATTCGAATTTTTCCATTCATTGGCTAGCTGTGTGATTTTTACTTTCGAGCGGAGCGAGAAAGGTGTTGTATTCGTGAAAAAAAAAAGTTTTTCTAATTTTCTCAAAATTGTAGTCTATATCACTTATACATCATAAAAAACAAGTCTCCCAAAAATGTCTGTCCGTCGGTCGGTCGGTCCGTCGGTTGGTCGGTTCGTCGGTCGGTCGGTCCGTCGGTCGGTCGGTCCGTCGGTCGATCTGTCCGTCACGCTTTGGCCTAGCGGCTAAACGAATAGTCCGATTAACACCAAATTTTGAATTCAGGAGTTTTATGCAAATCAATCTACTACCTACATATAATTTCACACTATAGACGAGTGTTTGTTCAAGTTTATTTTATAATAACATATAGACGATGAATACCGGTGTCCGTAAAAACCTGATTAAGGTTTAGGAGGCGCCGTGTCATTAATTATAAGTTCAGAAATTGTAAATGATTTTAATAAAAAAAAAAAAAAAAAATCGTAGGGTTCTAAGTGGTTTCTTGCTGGCTCTCATTTTGAGGGTAGCTGTAATACAACGAATTAAAAAAAAAAATTCTCAAAAACGGCTCATAGAATCTTGATGAAACTTTGCATGACCAAGCATCTCTATGTAAGATATCTTGCGCCAGTATCAATTGATCTGTGTAATTTCATATAAGGGGTGTTCCTGTACCACCAAATCGTAAATATTTGTTTATTTCAAAGAACATTGCATGGTTACAGGAATAACCTAAGATTTCATGCAAGGAACAAAATTAACACAATAAAATTAAGTTAAGTCTAAATTTGCTAACAATATCTAGATACTACTTATGCACTTATTAAGGATTTTTAAAATATAAACAATAGCAACTTATTTGTAAGTTTCACAAAATAAAAAGCATTTTTTACAAATGTTGGACATGTGATCGGCGAAAATGTCAAGATCCGGGTTTGTATTTATGAGCTGCCTAACTAGACCGAGTCCGCGCAGTACTGGGGATTGACGCCGTGACACCGTGCGACACTCTGGCAGGGCTAGTAGTTGGTGACCACGACCACGCAGATATCTGTCCGGTACATAGAGTCTTAAAGTTTGAGTCACTAATGCTGGACAGTCTGATTCACCCCGTAATACTCGGCAGGTAGCGATTATTAGATGGTAATTTCGCCGTGTCTCTAAAGAGTTAAAACCCAATGTACCCAGCAGAAACTTTGTGGGATATAGGAATGGGTAATAATTATTGCATTTTTTGTACAGGGAGCGTAAAAAGGCCTTCTGAACTTTTTCGAGTAGCAGGATATATGAGCTTTCGTGTGGACCCCAAATCACAGATGCGCTTTCAATCTTGCTGCGAACAAGTGATGAGTACAATAGTTGTATAGTATATGTGTTAGTAAAGTCTTTTGTGTTACGAATGACAAAACCCAGTCTACGGAAACATTCAACAGCTAGAGCCCCAATGTGACCATTAAAAGTAAGTTTTGTATCAAACAATACACCAAGGTCCTTGATCGCGTCGACACGTTTTATATTATTTGTACCCAGACAATACGTATTGTGCAAGGGTTGAGAGGAGCGAGTAAAAGACATAGTGCAACATTTGTCAGAATTGAAATTGAGTTTGTTAGTAATGCTCCACTGAAGTACAGCATCAATATCTGCTTGCAGTTTATTACAGTCCTCTAAATTTCGCACAACTCGCACCAGCTTCAAGTCATCCGCATACAAAAGGCACGTCGAGTAATCCAAAACTGATTCTAAGTCGTTTATCATCACGATAAAAAGAAGAGGACCAAGGATAGAACCTTGACTGACGCCAGAGCGGGTGTGATAAGATTTGGAGACAAAACTGCCATGTCGCACATATTGTCGACGGTTATGTAAGTAATCGGCGAAGAATCGCAGTAAGTGCGGTGAAAATCCTATGATAGAAAGTTTAAGCAGTAAAATGTCATTATCGACTCGGTCAAAGGCCTTAGCGAAATCAAAGTAAACAACGTCCACCTGAGCGGCTTTGTCCATATTGGATGAAATAAGGTCAACTAGCGTCAGAAGGTTAGAATTTACAGATCGCCCAGTTCGGAAGCCGTGTTGTGAGTCACTCAGGAAAGGGCTTACTTGTTTGATTAATTTGTTATGAAGGACTATTTCGAAGACTTTTGCTATTGCCGGTGAGATTGCTATTGGACGATAATTTTCTACTAATGTCTTGTCTTTACTCTTTGGAATAGGGGTGACTTGAGAAATTTTCCATTGAGTTGGGTATTTACCTGAGGCTAGAGAGAGGTTAAAAATGTGTAGTATGGGTATAATGAAGTGATCTTTACAGCCTTTTAGAATATAGGCTGGCAAAGCATCGGGACCTACAGCGCTTTTTGGTTTCAGCTTGTTAAGCGCAGTTACAAATTCAAATGATGATATTTTGTCGATGTGAATGTAATTCGAAGTACAACTTCTGTCATTTGATTGCACGAAGTCAGTATTTAAATTAGGCTCATCAGCTAGAAAGACATTAGCAAAGTAGCTTGCAAAGGCATTGGCAGCCTCATTCCCTTCGGAAACTATACCTTGGTAAGACACTCGAGATACAAAACCACCCATTGTTTTAAGATTGTTGATATATCCCCAAAACTCCTGCGGGTTATTTTTTATCATATTTTGTATTCGTTGCATATAGGAATCGTAAGCTACAGATAGTCGCAACTTAATATCTGCTCTGAGCTGGCTGAAGGCTTTGTACACTTCTTTATTTCCAGTAAATTTCCATTCAAGATGCAAGTTCGCTTTACGTTCAAGATCCTTAATAATCTCATATGTAAACCATACAGGATATCGTCTTGTGTTGACTTTAGGACGTGATTTTTTTGGGACACATAAATTAAAAATACTATAGATGATAGCATAAAATGCTTCAACTGCTAGATCTACGTCCTTAGCTGCCAAGACTGAATCCCAATTAGCTTCACAAATGAGCATATACAATAAATCAAAATTAGCTTTAGTGAAATCAAAATCCCGAGAAGCATCGATATTACTGGGCATTATACGTTCAGCACTATTTTTATTACTAAGAGGCACTGATACATCTAATGGGGGATGGTAAGCATCAGCACGCGGCACCAATCCACAGGACTCGCCAACCCGTATCTCACCAGGCAGCTCTGAGACTAGCACAACATCAAGCTTCCCGCCGTAAGCATTCGTTATATAGTTAAAATCATTTAGTCCACAAGCATTAAGAAAAAAACCGTAATATGCATTTACAACTTTAGATGCACTGTTTTAATTCAAATCACCGCATATTAATATTACTTCATCAAAACAAGCTACATTAGATTCGACAGTTGTAAACCATTCCATATAAACGTCATCAGACGAACCAGGTGGGATATAGACAACGCAGATGTTAATCTTTTTATTCAATAAAGACACTGTCGCCCACAAGTCTTCCCCACTATTTGTTTCCAAGTCTTTTCGACGGCATAGTGAGAGACCGAGTCGCGCCGCAAGTAACACACCACCACCGGCACGCATTGCTCGATCTCTTCGTAATACACTCCATTGACCTGGAGTAAGCTCAGAGTCCAACACGGATGCCTCTAGATTAGTCTCAGTTACAGCAAGAATATCAGCTTCAATATGTGATTTAACCAAAATGGTTCGTTTGAGTTTATTAAAATTTTCTATAATATTAATCCTGGATTGGTTGTCTTCCTGACTGGATATTAATTTTGATTTTTTTGAATAAAATTCAGTACACAGGGTGTACCAAAAACTGAAAGAGCTTGCTCAGTCGACTAAACTGAACAATTATCCATAAGAAACATGTGTTGGGAAATTTAAAAAATCTTCATGCAAGTATCCTACGGTAGTATCCATTGATCTTTGAAAATTCATATAAAGGGTGTTCCAGTACTACCAAAAGTTAAACATGTGATTTACTCGAAATCGTTTGATGTTTGTTTGTTTTAATGTTTGACAATTTGAATTCTGAATTGGTCTGTATATTTCATTCGAACATTTTTTTGGAAAAACGTAAATAAAAGTTTGTATTTCCATACTATGTGTATGGCATTACAAATTTAAGTTTGCGGTTGATAGTTTTTCCTGGAGTATTGCGAGAAAGTAAGTGCAGTGCTGCTGTACTGTAAAGTTAGGAATTCAAGCAAGATCATAGCAGCCTATTTCGATAAAACGTTTCTACTATTGTCAGATATTGCGATTTTGCACTATTTTTACTGAAATATATTTTTTTGTTTCAGATGTAAACTATATTCTCATAAGGATATTGATTTGCTACTATTTTATTTAATTGGTAAGTAGATGTCACACGATTGTAGATTGGTATGTGTACGTGATGTTTCTAAAACTCACTGTTTGTTTTAGTTTGGCTTGTTATAATAGATCTTTCAGTAGTGAAATAAAAAAATTGGTTAATTATAACATAATATCCTGCTAATTGCCCGTGTGGTGCTGGCAAGAATAGTACCAACCCATCTCTACACGTAGGTGTCGTAAGAGGCGACTAAGGGCTTAGTAGTAGACTAAGGGCACGTAGGTGTCTTAAGGGGTAACGCTGCAGGAGCATCAGTAAACCAGTGCCCCGGGCGGGGTGGCTTGTGGAGCAGTGAGCCTTACACCAGGGGACACAGAATTGTGTGCGAAATGCTTCGGAGGCCCTCTCAGGATCCTCATTTAGTACATCTCAACCAGTAGATGGGGGGTTGGAAAATGAGGACACTCCTGATGAAGCCAAAAGAGCGGCTCGCCACTTATTACTGGCCGTCATCCTGGATGGGGCTTGAAGCGAAGCAGGCCACGCCGTCCGTTTCCAGTTGGGATAGTGGGTGAAATAGCTCCATACATGTGATCTGATCACCCGTCTGCGCGAGCCGCGGCGTCCCCATTAGAAATAATAATAAAATAATAAGGGCTTATAAACCAGAGGATGGGCAGCAGCATCTTTCTGTGTATCGTACCATCTTACATAATGCGGTCATCATCATCGGCGGTCGGCAGCCGCAACGCTTACAAGCATGGTGACCATGGTGAATCCATGGTAAGTACCTACCACACGTTATTGCTGGAGTTCTGGAGGGAGCTCCCTGTCCTGCAGTGGACGTTTCATGGGATGTTATGATGATCCTGCTTAAGTGTATCAGTTTCCCGGGTTCTTACCACGCTGTTTTTGGAAGTGATAGTAACCGCAGAACTCTCAAGCAATATGTGTTTTTCTAAACTTTTCTACGAGCAATTGTTTGACACTTAAAAAAACTTATCGGTCCCATTCTTGGTCCCATTAATGCATCAAACTTTTTCATGTTTGCTACTTACACCATAATCCTACACAGCAGCATAATGGTGTAAGTAACTTTCATCAGAGTATTTCTTTACTTTAGTAGACGCAGGTTTGTATTACACGTACGTACGAGCAAACATCGGGAAAACGAGATGGCGAGGGAATTCTGAAGGGAATCGGTGACGTTAATCAGCAACTCTTACTTTTTTCGCATTTATAGTCTTTTGTCGTATAGAAGTTAGTGTAACGATACGAATCTGATTCGGGTCGCCGATTAGGGTCGCCGCGACCGTTCAGCCACGACTGGGCAGCGGCAACCCGGTCTTGGCGCACTGCTTTGTATGGATTTGTATTGAGAGCTTTCTAATTTCGATCGCCGTGGCACAGCTGCCGCGACCGAATCTGCTCCTGATAAAAATCCATAAAGACGCGGTCCCACCTTTATGTTTGAGTTAGCCGAATGCGATGAATCAAAGCTTAGCGCGTTAAACATTATCGATAGCGGCTGGAGTGGCTGCACCGTTTGAATAAGTCAAGTTGTATGTGTTTTCTGTAAAAGTACCAAGTCCACGCGAATGAATGGATACTCGTACATCTAGTTAATATTAAGAAAAATTAATCAGTATTTAGGAATCGTATCCGTTGAAGTGGAATGGAGACATGCAATTTTAAGGTTTCCGTACCTGAAGGGTGAAAAACGGGACCCTATTGATATGCCTCCGATGTCTGTATGTCTGTCTGTCTGCGGGCTGTATCTGTTGTCGCTACAACAACAAATACTAATAATTAAAAAAAGCAAAATATTAAGGGAGGCTCCCAAACAGCTAAAAAAAAGTTTGACCTACCCCATTGAGTGGGGTATCGTTTGTTTAGAGCTCGTTGAGTGAATAAATAATCTATTTTTAGTTTCCAAAAATATTTCAAAACGAAGGAATAAGATGCCACCAAAGTCAGCTGTTTTTACAAAATTGTGTTTGACCTGTATCTCATGAACAGTAATAGCGAGACAGTTAAAATTCTCACAGATTATGTATTTCTGCCGCTATAACAAAAAATACTAAAAATGAAAAAAAATATATAAATTAAGGGGGCTCCCATACTGAAGACCTGTTTTTAGGCGATTTTTGTTTTAGATCTATCTTAAAAACGAGATAACTTACAAACGTGAAAATTGGTTTGTTTTTAGTGCATAAGCTACAAAATAACAACAAATAATAAAATCTCAAAAAATCTAGCACATTAACTTACTGAAATTTAACAACTAATAAATACTCGTACAATTATTATTATGTTGGTGGTTCGGAACCCTCAGTGTGCGAGTCCGACTCGCACTTGGCCAGTTTTTTTTATTCTGGTGAAATTAAATAAAGGATATCATAATTTTTATTGTTCATTAACCTTTGCCTGTAGTTAAGTAAAATAAGTAGCAGTAGGTATCTAGTTACCTCTACTAAAGGCCTTCAATGATAATAAGTACATTAAAATGCAAGTGCGCTATATTGGTGATTACAGACGAGGCTTGAGAATTGCAGCCCGAGCCGCAGGCGAGGGCGCAATAGAGCCGAGAGTGTAATGACCAAAGCGCACGAGCTTCTTACGACATTTTCAACACATTTGCGAATAAATACAAGCAAAATTTGCTTACCTCTTCCGGAAGGTAAATACGTAAACAACATGCTTAAGCCTAGTCCTTGAATTATTTAAAATAGGATATTTTGTAATTTAAAAGACGAATTAGTTGTTAGTAAGTTCATTGATATACCTAAATATTTTCGTGATGTGAATGTTTATTTATAATATTATCTAACAAAGTTTATTTATTCATGAAAACATGATAGATTTTACAGACATAAAAACTCCTCGCTCCCTACCGATTTAAAAAAAAAACAAGAAAAAACACTAGTGCGATAATACAGTGAAAAAAGCACTGTTGTTTAATAAGCTGGGTTTTTCTTCTTCTTCTTTTCGAGTCAATGGCAAAACTGACTATAAACGCTTAGCCCAAAAAGTAGCCACATCAATAGCCTTTTGGTATGCATTGCAAATAGAGCTGTTTCATGAGCAAATGTGTTGAAATAATATTTAATTAACCTATATTTCTACGAGTATGTTGATAATATAAGTTCCCCCGAAAACGTTTTATGGTTCGTTGATCCGGACTCGTTAGTGGACGCATTGGCTCACAACCCTTGCACACAAAGCCACTGGAGGTATGTAGTGGTGAAGTATCGCTACACGCTAGAGTGGAGCTACCACTCTGAACTTCTGTTTCTATGGGTTTTACACTCGCGAGAAGGTTTTCGAGAACCCGCATTCTACCACTTATTGATATATTTTATCGTAGACAAGAACATAAAGTTATCTTCTTCCAAAACACTTCGTGCGTTCAGACTTTTTTTTGATCTTATATAGGTTGACTTTTAATTAGTTCTTGATAGCAAAAGAAATGCATGTACTCTTGATACTGAACAACTTTTCCCAAGGAACATATGGTAGAGGAGCCGAGAAGGATTTTTCACGTGATAATCAGGGCGACTAAGAGATGTCTCAGTAGATGGAGCTTTATGAGAGGATCACGAAAAACTATATAAGAAGTTCCAGACCGGAACCCGGTGTTCAGGCGGCCATTGTCTGGAAATGAAAAGGAACAGAAAAACGTGATCTTCAGCAAAAACAATTCTCATGCCAAAAGATGAGGGCTGATGAGTAGTGATATAAAAACTTTGACCAGACACTGGTTTGCCAAAAATCTGAAGACTGTTGGCATACCAGACCATTAAATTGTTATTTATTGAGTACCTGATAAAATTTAACGCGATAATCAAGGTGAAAGAGATATGTCTCAATAGAAGATGCTTTATGAGAGGATCACGAAAAACTACTCGTATGTAAGAAGTTCTAGACCGGAGCCTGGTGTTCAAAAATTCTTCTCGACTCCTTTACCAATAGGTCGAAATACTAAAAACCAAATTTGACCTCCCATACAAGATGCGCTATCAGCTGATGCAGTTTCTATGGCAGGTCAAAACTTGATTTTCGTATTTCGACCTATGTTCCTTGGGGAAAGTTGTTCAGTACCATGAGTACATTCATACCTTTCTCTATCAAGAACTAATTAAAAGTCACCCTATATACATGGTGTAAGGGTTTAAAACAGGTTTCCGAAATTTGAAAGGGCATGCCCAGTCAAAAGGTATCTATCTTTTAGAGAATGAAATTTTTAAGAAATGAAAACAAAAATGACTTTATTTATTAACGTTACGTTGACTGATCATCATGTCCTGACAGCTTTCAGAAACCTGTCCCTTACATCTTTTATGTTACTTGTGTGATTTTAAGTTTTCCGGTAAACCTTTCAACATCTCCTATTCGCTTGTCTATTACAACGACAACGCCCTTCTCGTGTTTTGATGTCAGACTTGGGGCTCACCTCGAGCCTTTTTAGGGTTCCAATACCAAAATGGTAAAAAAAGGAACCCTTATAGTGCGACTTTGTCTGTCTGTCTGTCACACCTGTATATCTCGGCAACCACTCACGCTATCGACTTGAAATTTGGAATAGTTGTAGAATGTGGTTGCCCAACTAAATTGCACATGAAAGAATAAAAAAAAATTATGATTATTGGTGCAAAGGGGGTCCAAATAGGGGGGGGCAAAATTTCAAATTGTTGCTACTATGTTGAGTGGGGTATCGTATGAACTCTTAGTTTTCAAGTTATGATGAAAAATGTCAAAAAAAATACCATTCCCCCCCTTATCTCCGAAGTTTGTGGTAGGAAAAATCTGAATTAACTACAGTCGATAGACATTTATGTAAATATTACAGCAAAAATAAAACGATGTTTCTAAGTTGCACAGTATTTTAGAAATCTGCAAAAAACCTTTACAAACAAATTTAGTTTTGCAGTCCTAAAAATGGACTTTATTGCTTCCAAAAATACTAAAGGTGTATCGGAACCCTCGGCGCGCGAGTCCGACTCGCACTTGACCGGTTTTTTTTGGTAAAAATTCTGCTGTTGTGGTCTGAAAAATTTTTTTGACTTCTCTATACAAACTGTTCGATCAGAGGGAGCAATTTGTTTTTTTTTAATTTCCCATAAATATTTCTTTGGGAAAGTTGTGCAGTTTCGTTGACTAAGCTCGCCCGTTTAGTTTGAGATACACCGTTCCTTACATCCGGTAAACCCTTACCGGTAAACCTCTCGGAAGGTTGCTCTACCCATCAAATTGAACGACTTTCCCCTAGGAACAAACGTCGAAATGTGAAAACTTTTTTTGACTATGAGGGAAAGTTGTTCAGTTTCATGAGCAGCCATATTTGGTTTATTATTATTATTTTATTATTTCAGGTTTGGCAAACATATAGCAAAAACTCTGTATAACTCTGTAGCTCAATGTCATAAATAGTTCACTGCAAGACAGAAAGATATTTTTTAGAAAGTAAGATATAAGTAAATAAATCTAAGATAGAGAGAAAATTTACGTTGTAAATTCTCAATTAAATTCCTCATAATATTCACTTATCAAACTGGTAAGACTATAGAAGAATATCTGTATAGCTGAGTACTAACTATGACGCATAACTAATACTTGAATGTGAAAGCCATTCATACGTTGCTATTGAAACATGGGTTAAGTACCTAGCTAGCTATTCAAGCGTCAATCAAGGCGCATTCACGCAAATGTAAACATAACTACATTAAATAAAGTTTATACAAGGTGTAACAAAAAGGGTATATCAACCCTGAAGGATGTGATTCTGCCCATGAAACTGAACAACTTTCCCTAAGGAACATAGGTCAAAATACGAATAAAAAATGTTGACCTCCCATAGAAACTGAATCAGCTGATCGCGCATTTTGTATGGGAGGTAATTTTTTTTTCGTATTTCGACCTATGTTCCTCAGAAAAAGTTGTTCAGTTTCATGGGCAGAATCACATTCATGGTTGATATACCCTTTCTGTTACACCTTGTATACATGTTTGCTTTTACAGTTTACAGAACAATCGGCCAAGTGTGAATCAGGTTTGCCCACTGAGGGATATTAAAGTTAGTAAAAAATCAGAGGTAACTTCAAAATGCTGTGTCGTTGGGTTCAACTCAGCAATTTTGAGGATAGTATGTATAACTGTCTTTAGGATAGAGTTAAAACGTACTCATTACCTTCTGTCTGAATAGAGCTAATAATATAATATATGAAAAAACCAGTCAAGTGCGAGTTGGACTCGCGCGCCGAGAGTTGCGATAAGTATATCTTTAGTATTTTTGGAAGCAATAAAGTCCATTTTAGGACCCCAAAACTAAATTTGGGGGGCATCGGTATTTTTTTGACATTTTTCATCCTAGCTTGAAAACTAAGAGTTGTAAAAAAATACAAAAATGTATTTTAGAATGAACAAGTAAAGTCCTTTCATATGATACCCCACTCGACCTAGTACCGATAATTTGAAATTTTGCCCCCCCTATTTGGGCCCGCGCCCTTTACATTAATATTCATATTTTTTTCTTTATTCTTTCACGTGCAATTAAGTTGGACAACCATATCCCAAAACTATTCCTAATTTCAAGTCGATAGCGTGAGTGGTTGCTGAGATACAAAAGTTTTGAAAACACGTATATAGGTAGGAAGCGGCACCATAAGGGTTCCTTTTTTTACCATTTTGGTATCGGAACCCTAAAAACAACATGTTTCTTGTATGGAGTATGTTCGCATTTTCTATCGAGCTTTGACTATAACACATTGCTTATTGGATGAAAATTTGTAAGGAGATCCGGGCACAGAGCAAGAATATACCTACCTTAATAATTTAGTATCATAATCAGATTTCAGATAATTTTTTTTCAATGTAGATTATAATTTCAAAAATATTTCCTTGCAGTATCCTTTTCATAACATCCTATGAAATGTCCAGCTGGAAAAATGTGGAGAGGAAGTAACATGGTCACCTCGCTTTTCAGCGTTACGGCTGGCACCATGGACCGCGGTTGTAGGTGACTGCAGTAACTAAGATGGTATGATACACAGGAGGATGCTGCTGCCCAACCACCAGTTTATAACCCTTATCAACCAATAAGCAGAACATGCTGATCGAACTCGATGTGGCAAGCCGCAAGGTTGGACTTCATATGAACCAGTCAAAGACAAAAGTTATGACCAATGGCACTAAACGTAGGGTCGTGGTAGACGGGCAAGAGATACAATATATCGACGAATATATCTACTTGGGTCAGTTAGTTTCCTTCCATAACAGGCAAGATAAAGAAATCAGTCGCCGAATAGAAAACGCGTGGAGGAGCTACTGGTCCATGAAGGATTTACTTAAAGGGACTCTCCCATTATCCTTGAAACGGAGACTCGTCGACATGTGCATCTTGCCCGTCCTAACCTACGAGGCCCAGACATGGTCACTGACCGAGGCACAGAAGTCCAGACTTGCGGTCTGCCAAAGGGCGATGGAGCGCAGCATACTAGGTGTAAAGAGGACCGACCGTATCCGGAACACAACACTCCGGTCCAAAACCCGTATCGCTGACGTCGGCAAAAAGGCTGCCACATTGTGGGATTGGGCGGGTCACGTGTGTCGGATGCACCCGGATAGGTGGGCCAAACGCGGTACGGAATGGGTACCACACGATGGACGCCGAGGCAGAGGAAGGCCCAAGAAGCGGTGGGGAGATGATCTGGATGCTTTTGGAGACCAGTGGCCCATAGTCGCAATAAATAGGGTGGAATGGAAACGTATGGGGGAGGCCTTTGCCCAGCAGTGGGACAGTACAGGCTAGAAAAAAAGTCACGTCTTACGACACCCACGGATATGTATGGGGTGGTACTATTCTTTGCCGGCACCACACAGGATGCGGCACTACACGGGACTATCCTCTTAGCTTGGTTAATTTCAAATATGTATTTGGCAGAATTTACAACGTTGTTTTAAGCTGTATTCTGAAGTCAACGTCTCATCAAGAATATAACATTAATTAAATATAGTCAGTCTGACTTTACAGAATGTTTGTTACACAGGGAGAATCGATGGCACAAGTGTTCGAGATAAAATTAACTTTTTTGTTATTTTAAATTTACAGGTGCTATCATAAAGTCTGGGACACCACTATTGGATCAACTGAATAAATAAAATACGATGATTCGTACATTTTGCACGAGTAGATATTGAAAGTGTTTAAAAAAAATGTCCATATTAGCCGAGAAAGAGTCAACGTCGGGGCTAGCGAGCATAAAGTCAGTAAATAGTTTTCATCGAGTAACATGAATGTATTTCTTCAGTATTCTCGTTAGACAGATTAAAACGTTTGAGCTGCATTTATTCATTTTCGCTGCATTGTACTCGGCGAAATATGTGAACGAACCTAGTTTGGCATTTCTCATAGCGCTACGTGCATTTGCAGATGAAGTTGCTTTATCCATTTCCGACCCGCCTCTAGGCTCTTTCAGGATCGTCTAGGACCTTTAAAGCTTATTCTAGTCTGCAACATTAGTATTTTAAAATCACAAAGAGTAAAACTTCTTTTTTTTAAGGTTGTTTGAACGCGAATGTGTACCTAATCTGATACTTTTAAACAAGCAATATTTCTATAAATGTAAATATTTACATAAGTTCTCGCATTGTAACTACTTTTTCGAAAACGGTTCAAACGATATCGGGGATGTAGGGGTTTTCGGAGGCGAAAAATGTATCTAACTTGGTCTCATGTTAGTTTCATGCCTTCAGGACCATTAAGTTGAATTCCCATTATGTTGAATTCTCCGAACGTTGGATTCCCATTAAGTTGAATTCCCATAATGTTGAATTCCCACTATGTTGAATTCGTGTCTGGAAAAATTCGCTTTCTTTGCTTTTTTAATAAGGGGATTTTCCTTGACGAAAAATGAATCTAGCTTGGTCTCATGTGTAAGAAAATTATTAAAAATAGTGCGTTTCGGATAAACTACAGCGCGATTTGCTAGCGGGCTTTGGTTAAGTTTATACAGAGCAAAGCTCGGTTGCCACGGTTGCCACGGTTACTACGAATTTATAAGACCCGTTTGTCAATAGAATTAAGGAGCACTCTCTCAAATAAATCCCCTGTGTTTTTAAATCTCATTACTGATTATATCACTTAACGCTAACCCTGAAGCAAAAATGGTGATATTAAAGGGCACAACATATCTACGGAAAAGACGTTAATTGGTGGTTGAGTCCCACGTACGTGAAAATTTTAGATATTTTTAATTCTAGATATATTATTATTCTACTTAAATTTGAAAAATACATGTATCATACCTACTGGTAAATGCTAATAACATGAGGACAATTTCCAAAACATATGCTCACTCAGCAGCTACTTTCAAATTTTTCTGCATTAAAAGCTACAGAATATAAACAAATAAACTGAATATACATCATACGAGCTTCGAGTAACTTATTCAAGATGTAATTCTCAATAGGTACACAATTTAAGGCCGACCGAACATCAAATCAAACGTCAAATGGAGGTAAAAGCAAATCAAGATCGATACATAATGGAAGAGGGTAACTGGGAGAAACGAACGTAATAAGCTACATGTATATATTACGTAGGTACGTATATACCTGTTGCTTTTCATTCAGGCTACTCTACTTGTCAGACTTTTTGATGTAGGTTGCTGTGTGGTTAATAGTAAATAATCTAGTATCGTATTGTACGTTTATTGTACGTCATGTTGTGTATATTTTATTCACCTTATTTATTTATTTGGTATCTCAAATATAACACAAATATTTTTTTACATACATTTTCCTTTAATCGCCAGCTTTTCTATGGCATTGTAAAAGTAAGTATTCGATGAACTAAGGTCAAAAGGGCTGTTACGAAACTAAAACTGAATGCTCTTCTTAGCTTGTGACTAGTAAGTTCTTAATGCGTGTGTCTCTTTTAATGCCTTATTTTATCTTGTCTTACATAGCCGTTAATATCCCACTGTTGGGCAAAGGCCCTCAGCTTGTACACACGACCGCACATCAGTAGAAACACTTTTGGACCTTATGGCGTGGTAATAGAGTTGAAAATGTTTCTACCGAAAAGCGGTTGACCGTACTCTGAGCCTCCTGTTGCCAGTCTTTGTGAGACAAAAACGTATACAAAGTGTAAAATAAAGTTGTGTGCAATTTTTACCGTGTTACTCAGACCGTGAAACTGAACAACTTTTCTTAAGGGACATAGGTCAAAATACGGAAAAAATATTTCAATTTCCCATAACTGCACCAGCTTATCGCTCAATTTGCATGGAAGATAAATTTTATTTTTCGTAGTTCGACCTATATAGTGAAAGTTGTTCAGTTTTATGGTCTAAGTAACAAAATTCAAAAGGCTTCAAAATCGTGCTTCAACTTTTTTTACACCCGATACAATACACCATATAAAGGTTTTCATAAAGTTTTACGTGAACATTAGATCGAGGCATGCACTTGCATGCCCCTACTTGCAGGGACTTGTAACTTATTTCGATTATTCGATCTTTTATGATTCAATCGCCGCTCCGTGTTCCGATTTATCAAAGCTGGCAACAAAAATGAGTGTTCCTAAAAAAAGTACCTTATTATAACTCAACAGACTTTCGGACAGTTCATAATCTGTCTCTGTTTTGCTAAAGGAAAGAACAGGAATAATTGAAGACTATATTTTAGGGCGCTCCGGGAAATGATGGCAAATAACTGTCGTTGTTGTCCGAATACTTTAAGTTGGCACTGTTTGTTTGGCCAGTTAATGAGCTCGTGAAGCAACTTAATTTGGTTGGGAAATTCGGGTAGAATACCACAGTAACGTTACGGGCAGGGCATGGCGCTGAAAATTAAGTATCCACTTAGAGCAATTAGCCTTGAGGAATAGAATTCTTATTATATACCTGTGTTTAAATAGCATTACAGGTTTATTTGAAGATATACCTCAAAATGTACCACTATTATTTTTTTCTCGTTTTCAATTCTTTATTTTATTTTTCCTGGGGGGTGATCGTGGTAATTTCAACGATATTACCAAAACAAAAACGTTTGCCTAAAACACTTAGTTAAGACTTAACATGACTTTTGAGGCAAACGTTTTTGTTTTGGAAATGTCGTTGAAATTACCACGATCACCCCCCTGATATTTGATGTAAGTAGATGAGAGGGCACATCTATCATATCTGTCAACAAATTGGCGTACCGCTATAAATAGTAGCTGTGTATCTACTCTAGAATTATGACCACTTAATTTTATAAAAACTAGATGGACAGAAAACCTTTTCATTTCACTTCAATCTGGAAATACCATAGAGCAACAAAGCTCAGAGGTGGCAGGCGATAAATCTAGCGGAGACAACAATAATTTTGATTTAGTGTAAGTAATATCTGGCGCTTACCGCAGGCTCAACTTGAGAGCATGCGCACCTGTGCCTAATCTCAATTGGTAGCTTATTTTACGAGTCTTATTTAGATAAAATATAGACCAATATCTTATCTGGATTTAGTTAATCACTGTAAGGAAGTCAGCTAAGAGAATCATTTCAATTTTATGAGGTATCTCTACAGATATTGCATATTATAATTAAACCAAGACTTTTTTTACTGATATGGTAAACGATACTAGTGATTGAGTACCATTAAATTTAGTTTAGGGTCAACTCTGAAATTACTGTATACTAATCTTACACTATATGAAACTTAAATTTTTAACAATGAACAGTCTGCAGCAGTCCGGTGGCGTGCGTGTTACCATATGTGAAAATGCGTAGGTACGAACTATGTTGTTCATAATGGTAATGACCTTACATTTTTTTTAATGCCATTTCATCAACGTAATGGCTATTAAACGTTAAAACCATTTTTGTGTTACGTTGACATAATTTTGACCTGGATACATGAAACCCCTTTGAGTTATTCATTTTTAGGGTTCCGTAGTCAACAAGGAACCCTTATAGTTTCGTCATGTCCATCTGTCTGTCTGTCCGCGGCTTAGCTCAAAGACCCTTCAAACAAGAAAGCTGAAATTTAGTATGGATATGTATTTCATTTACGCCGAGAAAGTGGTAAAATAAAATCTAAGAAAATTTTTTTTGGGTACCTCCCCTACAAGTAAAGTGGAGGTGATTGTTTTTTCTTGTTCACCCCATTGTGTGGGATATCGTTGGATAGGTCTTTGAAAAATAATGTGAGTTTGGGATCCGTTTGCGAAATAGACTAGGCTTAGAAACTAGGCTTTAAAGGTTAGTGAGCTATAGCTGAAAAAACTAGAAATAATTTAAATAGCAGTAGCAATCAGGCGTTACGACCTCGGATAGCATGTAAACATTTTATGTTATGAATGTTATGAAAAACTTAGTCAACACCTGCGTTGCGATAAAAATCGTAAAAAACTACGGAACCCTATATTGCGCGTGGCTCGACACGAACTTGGCCGGTTTTTTTTTATGTTGATAACGAAAAAACACCATAATAATATTCTAAATCAATATTTCTCTTCTAAATCAATACTGCATGCAGTAATTTTCAAGCATATGTCTTTATGATGGATTTTAGACAAATGTTCAGAAATTATCTTGATTGTTTAGCTAAAATACGTTTTATACTTTTTTACACAATTGCATATTATAGCTTCTGCATTATTCAGAGATGTATCTTCAACCAAATTCAAGGCAGTTATAACCAAAACCAGTCGTAAAATATAAAAAATATATTTAAAATTTATTTTGGCTATACTGAGCCTTTGGTAAATGTCTGCAAACCTCTTAAGTGCTAGCTCTACCTATGAAACTGAACAAGTCACCCTAAGGAACATAGGTCCAAAAAGGAAAAAATATTTTGACCTCCCATACAAAATGTGCTATCAGCTGATGCAGTTGCTACGCAACGTTAACAAAATATTTTCGTATCTCGTCCTATCTTCCTTAATAAGTTTTATAGGTACAGCTACCACCCGAGAAGTTTGCAGGCATTTACCAAAAACCCTGTTAATAATAATAATCATTAACATAATCAGATTCTATAATCATGCGAGTCTGTACATACATTCGCATAAAAGGCATAGCAACAATTGAAAATGTATCGGTAGAAATTGACGATTGCCTCTATCGAGTTCTTTATAAATGAATCTGATATCTCACCAAAAACATAAAATGTACAAAAATGACAAGTCTCGCAACGCAATAGGGTGTTTTCAACCGGCTTTGGAAGTTCAACTAGATAGCGCTGCTATAAATTAGCACTAGGAAACTTAAAAATGGAAACATTGATACTGAACCTTTAGCCATTCAAAGAATTCGGACTCCTTGCTCCGCTCGGAATAGAAGGAATATTAATTTATTTTACTATAGGATGACACCTGCCATTGTGTCAAAAGTTGAAATGTCAAATCATCAAACGTGATTTGACATCCAAATACAAAATTTATAGAACGATGCCTATGCCGTATTTACAATGACTGAATGAATGTCAGAATACCTTGTGACATATATTTTCATAAATCTTCCTTCTATTACCCATATATTTCTATGGTTTGATTGCTGCAGTCAAAGTCCGTGATATATTTTCATCTAAAAAGAGTTCATTACTTTTCCCGAGCCGTAATGAAAGAAATTACCTACAGTGATCAGCATACTATCCAACGACACTTAAGAAAACGCAGTTGACAAACGTCAAGGAAAACTATCTATATACAATGACTAGGCAATCGTACGGCAAAATAATAACTTATCTACTACTAAACCTGTCCCTTATAAACTGTATAAATGTTGCCGCACACACTGTATCACCATATAATAATAACAAAATATAAACTACAAAGGACTGGATCACTAGTCAAACCGCGTTCAACGAGGCCAAACTCGATGGGGTTGCATTGTTTGAATACAGAATTCCTATGGCCACCTTCAAGTTCATTATGATCACCATCATCATATCAGCTCAATGGTTCCATAACATCTCATTGATGTAATTCAATAGCTAATACTCATCACGTTGATTCAGTATTTTCTGCTATGGCAGAATTTTCATATCTCTCACAGTTTGGCTGGTCTTTTAGGGATTTACGAGCCATAAGGTACTTACCATATCTTCAACGATCCTAGTTTTGATAGTTTTTCCTTACTAAATGAGTACTCAACCCTAGCTTTGTGCCAAATTTCAGCTCTCTAGGTTTAGTGAAAGTAAGAGATCTTTTTGACGTGTCGGTGAGTGAGTAATTGTATGAATTTAGAGATTAAACTAAGGACACTATTTAGTTTTTATCATTAAAATTCAAGCCTCTAGTTTAATCCAAAAGGACGTTACAGGGAGCCAAAAGAGCCCTGAGTGGCTTCGAGAAAAAGATGGTACGGCTGATTCTTTGTTCGCTCGACTTGGCGAGGGAACTGCTGTGCACTCAGATTCTTTAGATCGCATTGTCATGTCGGCAACGTCTCGTTATCATTATTTAGGTTTTTTTAAGCGATATTTCAAATTAAAAATACTATGACGCACTATTTGAGGATCGAGTTTTGTTGTGTCCTTTTCAACTACGACAGCATGTCACATAGGTATCCTTAAACAATAGATGGAGAGCTGGCAACGGATCGCATTGACCCATTTATAGAGCAACAAAAATACTCTAGTTAGTAAGCCCTACCACGAGAATATATAATACCATTATTCATAGGTCCAGGCACCTGCCAGCTGTGCGTTGGTGGGGGTGGAGGTGGTGGGGTGGTGTCAGAGGGGTTTAGTGAGCCATGTCAGAGGCCTTTGACAACTCTGACACGAGGGTTTATGAGGTAGGTCATCGATCTTAAAACGCACTCGCAAAGTCAAAACAAAAATCACTTTTTGAGACAGTCCACAGTTTGGCCAGGACATAACAGGTTGAATCACATAATAGTCCGAAAAATAAGATGATCCATGCTTCGGAAGGTACGTTCAGTAGTCTTTAAATGAGCCATATTGGAGCATTTTGTTGGCACAATAACTTTGACACCAGGGTTTTTGAGATTTTTTATGACTTAACAACCCACAAGATGTGATTTTGATAGTGGAAAGGATTGTGTTTGAGAACCTTTTTCTTAAACCCCAGATTGAATTTTAGAAATAACCTAATACATTAATTCTGTAAATTCGTTTTCCTTTCAAATACCACGACGGATTTATAAAAACCAATGGGATTAAATCCCGAACAAAAATAATTATGTCGTAGCCGTGACGGTTTCTGCCTTTCTAATGAATTTGAAGAAAAAGAGTCGATTTTCCCCAATCTTTGCCGGAAACGGTCTTATTAGCAAGAAAGCTTTCTCAAAGGTTCTTTTACCCGACATTGTTAACGAGATTTGTAACTCTTTTTATTTGTTGTGCTTTAATCAATCAAATTGATAAAATTGTATATATTCTTTATTGTGCACAAATTACATAAAATTGTTACATAAAATTTGTTTACAAAGGCAAGCTTATCTCTATAAGAGATCTCTTCCAGCCAACCCAGCTGGTGTGAAAGAATGACATGAAAAGGGGCACAGAAATGTGCATTTTGAAGTGTGAAAAGAGAATAAACAAAAATACATATGTTTTTAATAAATAGCAAACTAGCATGAACTATGAAAAAAAAATACATACTTATACTATCCACAAATATACTTAAAATTACAATATAAATAATAAGGCAATAAAGAGGGATAAACATACTTTCTAAATACATACATAAATTACGTTAGATAGGTTGCGATAAGTAGTGCTCTTTTACTCGCATCTTAAACGATGTTATTGAAGGACTGCTTTGTATAGCCTTGGGAAGTTTGTTCCATAGTCGCACAGCTTGGGAAGAGAAGGAGTTACAGAAGGAAAATTACAGTTTCTGAAAATTGATAGTTTATTTCTTGGATAATTGTAGGCCTCCGTGCGCGAAAAGAGGGTTTATTCTGTAAAAACAGAAGGATTTCGAGCGATTTAGGTGAGGTGGGCTTGCTCTTGACTTCGATCAAGCCCTGCTGTCGAAGATGAGGTCGACGACCGAACGAAGCCAATAGAAGCCTATTCATTCGCAAATTGAAAAAGTGGATTACTCGTGCTATTAAACCTATATTATGTTTTTCCGACTAAAAAAGATTCAGGAAAAGATATAATGGAAGACTAACATTTAGCGACCGACATTTACCCGTTAATTAATATTAATATAATTTTGAGGAATAAAAGAAGCACTTATACATTTTTTAACACAGTGAAATTGGTTAATAATACCCAGACACAGTAAACACTTATCTATATGCATCTTATTTGCTACCAACCACAAAGAATTCTGACTCCTTGCGCCGCTCGGAATAGAAGGAATACTAATTTATTTTACTATGGGATGACATCTGCCATTGTGTCCCAAGTTGAAATGTCAAATCATCAAACTTGATTTGACATCCTCATACAAAATTTACAGAACGACGCCTATGCCGTATTTACAATGACTGAATGAATGTCAGAATACCTTGTGACACACATTTTCATGAATCTTCCTTCTATTTCTTTGACAAACCACATCAACATGCCAGTTATGTGGGAGTATATAAGCAACAAGAAGGCTCTAACTGAATAATATCCACCCATAACTCACGTATGCTCTACTTCAGCCAATGACCGTGACCCATTTGGAACCTCGAAGCAAACTAGCTTAACGACGTTTGTGGCCCTAACAGAAAGTGCACCTGTGCAAATTACAACCAATAATAGGTTTATGTTTTAACTAGCTTTTGCCAGCGACTTTATCCACTTTTTAAAAAAAGTAAAAAGTTTTATTAAAATCGGTTCAGTAATTTTTGCTTGATGTTCGATCAAATAAAAAAAACCGGCCAAGTACGAGTCGGACTCGCGCCCTAAGGGTTTCGTACCTTTCTACCATATGATATACTAAAAGCTTTTGCTCTTTGACTTTAAAAACTCCGCGACCATCCAACTTGACCCCTCTTTTATAGAAAAGTTCTTGAAACGGGAGCTCACCTTAATTGGTTACTATTAGTTGTGAGAAAAATTTAAAAATTTAATGATTTTAGACATTTCCCTTTATTTGTACTGTGAGACCTAGCTTCTTGGCAAATTTCATAATTTTAGGTCAACGGGAAGTACTCTGTAGGTTTTGCTTTTTTGCATAAATGTATGGAGATGAGGACATAAAAAGCCATATCTTTTGATTGCGTCGTTATAAAAAATTTAAATTTTCAGATCTTGTGTGGTTTATAGATCTTAATATTCGTTGTAAATTTAAACTTGATACCTCTTCTCGTTTATGAGAAAAAGGGTCTTGACAGACAGACAGACCTTGTACCAGCCACCTTGTACACTATTTACTATGCATTGGTAGACTCTATACTCTCTTATGGACTGAGCAGTTATGGACGAACATTCCATTCATTCTTCTTCTCATATTCAAGAGCCACGCTCTTGTCGGTGGAGCAATCTCCATTTCTCTCTGTCCTCTGCCAATGATTTGACATCCTGTAGGTCTAGTATGCGCACCGCGACTTCGCGAGTCTTCATAGACTAAACCGGTTATGTCTTCTCGCGTCCATACATAAAAAGTGACAGTCGCGCGCGACTCGACCAAGTCGCGGTGCGCATCTTAGCCCGGCTGATAAGACTCGACGTTTACCCTCTCTTTTATCTGGTCAAAATAAGTGCGTCTTGGTCTTCCATTCATACTTAGATCAAATCAAGGAATTACAAACTCGTTTCATGAAATTAATGGTGGATAAAAAAACTAAAGCAAGCTGTAAGCATAACTACAAAAAGCTATTTAAGATATGCAAAATACTCCCAGTCCATGAGAGAGTAAAGAGTGCCATTCTTGTAGAACAGTCACAACCCAGTAACCTGTGAGAAATTTCACAGGAAGCTGGAAAATAAAATGTTGATGGTCCCGAAGGTCTGCAATTACTATGGAGAACGAACACGTAAACACCTAGTACCTAAACTATATAATGAAATTCCACTTGGATTAAAAGGTGTAAATGCTTCTAAACACACTTTCAAATGTAAACTTAACGACTTTTATCTTAAAAAGCTAAATGTGTAACATATAGTTGTGCGGTCAACCTCTTCTTCTTATTATTTAAGAGCTACGCTCTTGTCGGTGGAGTAACTTCCACGCCTTCCTATCTTCTGCAACTTGTTTGACTTTCTGATACGACACGACATTTATTTTTTCCTTAATTTCGGTCAACCTCACGTCGGTAGAAATATTTGTAAACCTATTACTATGTAATAAAGTCCGGAATGTTTCTGCTGACGTGTTGTTGGGAGTAACAATATTTGTGGCGTAGCCTGATTTTACCTTTTGTATCACTTGTACCTAGTTTTAGAAAGTAAGCTTGGTTGAGGGCAAGCATGTTATGTGTAACCATCATTTAACAGTAAGGAGTCATGTACTGCCAACAAAGTACTCTGTAGTTTGGCAGTTAGTGTTAGTTAGTTTAGTGTACAGTCAAGTGCAAAAGTATGTATCATTGAATGTTTATTATTATAAATTCGTGTCGCAATACATTTATGAGAATTTAATATATGCTAAACGGAATATACATATTTTTGATAAAAATTGTGACAGGCACAGTGTCAACATAAGAAACAAGAATCAACTTGCTTCTCATGTCAGCCGTATTCACAAAATTAGTAAAACATATAAAGGTCAATGTATACGCTTCTATAATAAGGTACCTACTGATATTGAAACTTTACCGTTAGATAAATTCAAAACTGTAATCAAGCAGAAATTATGTAAGAAGGGTTATTATAAAATATCAGATTATCTAGAAGAGAAAAATCCATGGGATTAGACTACGGTTCTAACAGGCTAATTCAAAATTAAAACTGACCTATGTATGTTGTATATCAACCTTGTACATTCAAACATATTTAAAAGAGCGCGTGGGTTTTTTATTGTCGCTTCTTTTTTTTCCCACAATGGCGCCACATTGTTTGTGAAGCGATGTAGTTTAGCTGACGTCATTAAGAGATTTTAATATCCAACAATGAATGAACGATTTTGATTTGATTTGATTTATAGCATCCAATCTAACTGATATAAATATGTCTGCGGAATCTGATCAATAATATGTATACTATAAAGGACAATTTGTTTTATAACAAGCAATACAAACCTTTTAGGGACATATTATTGCTCACTTCTAACAAGCTAATTCAAAATTAAAACTGACCTATGTATGTTGTATATCAACCTTGTACATTCAAACATATTTAAAAGAGCGCGTGGGTTTTTATTGTCGCTTCTTTTTTTTTCCACAATGGCGCCACATTGTTTGTGAAGCGATGTAGTTTAGCTGACGTCATTAAGAGATTTTAATATCCAACAATGAATAAACGATTTTGATTTGATTTGACTTAGTTATTTAGATATTTTTGCAACAAAAACGAAGACATAATAACGATGACAAAAGTGTGACATAATTCGTGAATCTTTACATAAATACATGTAATTGCAATGGATTTCAAGAAACATATTAATGCACTTGACTGTACCTACAACAAGCCCTAAATTGAATAAACCTTTTATTTATTTATTTTTATTTATAGACGGACAACAAAGTGATCCTATAAGGGTTCCGTTTTTTTATTTTTAGGTACGGAACCCTAAAAACAAACAAAAAGCAAACAAACAAAAATTTTTTTAAAAATTCAGTGATTTGGATTCAGGGGCATTTTTTGTTTTATAGCTAACAGTTTGACTTAAATACTGGTATACATTTTTAACATGCGGTTGAAGTGGCGGGCAATAGCTAGTTTATTTTTTAGGTACAAGCAGGCCTGTTTCACTCCGCACTTTAAGGTATGACCCGCGGCGCGCAAATGCGTCTTTACAAAGGCAATCGAATGTCACGCATAGCACATGCTGAACGGACAGCACGGCTTGAGATGAAAATCATCGAAATAAAAATTACAAGATACATATAGGGTGACTTTTAATTAGTTCTTGATAGAAAAGGGTTTATAGGTATGCATGTACTCACGATACTGAACAACTTTTCCCAAGAAACATAGGTCGAAATACGAAAATCAAGTTTTGACCTGCATGTTTTTGTAAAAACTGCATCAGCTGATAGCGCATTTTGTATGGGAGGTCAAATTCGGTTTTTCGTATATCGACCTATGTTCCTTGGGAAAAGTTGTTTACTATCATGAGTACATGCATATATTTTGCTATCAAGAACTAATTAAAAGTCACCCTATATAATAGAATTCTAACTATATGCTAGAATTCTAGAGGGAGCTCCCTATCCTGTAGTGGACATTTCATGGGATGTTATGATGATTATGATTGAAAATCGAGAAATTATAATTGTAAAAAAAACGCCCGTGAAAATATTTTCATAACATTTTATTCTTTAGAGAGACACGATATTTCTGCTTAATGCGTTGAAAAAAGTGGTATGAAAAATGAATTAAAAATTAAGAATTACAAAATTTTGAATTGAAATTTGAAAGTAAATAAAATTTAATTGAATTTGAAATAGGTACTTGTTTGAAATTAAGAATTTTAATAGAATTAGAAATTAAGTTTTTACTTAACAGTTGTTGTTTTTATAAATATGTAAGTACAAAGTACAAGTAGTACAAGTAAAAGCTAGTGTCCTATACTATAAAATTATTGGTCGCAAGACTTTTTATGTAATCTGGTTAAGATGAGATGTACTTTTCTCGAATTGACTGAAAGTCTTCACAAGCTTCAAGTCTAACTACGTCAATGATAGACTTGTGTAATGCAATTATTTAAGAAGTGAGTTTTATTTTACTGACGTCAATATGAGATTCGTAACCTACATTGATTTTTTTTTTACAACAGCCTAGAGTGCCATTCTATAAAACTGTTAGGCACAATATTTTCTAAAAGACCTGAAGTTGTCCCAAATGGGACGTGTAATGTAGCCTGCGTAGACTAAAAGTCTTCGCAAACTTTACGTCTATACAAACATGCAGCGCAGACGAAAGTTCATGCCATTTGATGTTTGTTTTTATCTCCCAGGTTCATTGATAAGTTTTGAAGTTTAATTTAAAAAATTGGTCTTTAGTTCCGATTCCTAAGAGTCAGCTTTCTAAGTGAATTTCACTTGGCTGTTTTGACTTCTTCGAAAAGCAAACAGTTGAAAATAAATAGAAACAACTCTGAGCTGGATTGCTGTGCCTTTTGAAGCACCTAATCGTCTACTTGATCTATCGCGTAATCAAATATTTCCTACCGCATATTTATAATATCGTACACGGGTGGTCCCGTGTGGTGCCAGCAAAGAATAGAACCAATCCATCTCTACCCGTGGGTGTCGTAAGAAGCGACTAAGGGATTACGAACCAAAGGATGGGCAGAAGCATCCTTCTGTGTATCGTACCATCTTACATACTGCGGTCACCAACAACCGCTGTCCATGGTGCCAGCCGCAACGCTATCAAGCATGGTGACTAAGGTACTTCCCCTTCACATTGTCCCAGCAATAGCCAGAATTCTGGAGGGAGCTCCCTGTCCTGCAGTGGACGTTATGATTGTTGTTGTGTTGCTTTGGATAAGGGCACAGGTCAAAAGAAGAACACATCGCAACTTCTTGCAAATAGTTCATTGGCTCTTCAGCCAATGACCGATGGGGTGTAAAGGTTTTAGAGGGGGGTTTAAGGTGGACCGACGATCTAGTCTAGGTTGCGGAAAGATGCTGGATGCAAGTAGCGCAGGCTGTGGTCATGGAGATCTATAAGAGAGGCTTATGTCCAGCAGTGGACGTCTTTTGGCTGATATGACGATGATGATAGAAGAGGTAAACCAACCCATACGAGTCGGCACTTAAAGTAGGGTCAACGTAACAAGTCCGTTTCGACATTTCCTTAACACCAACACAGGGTTAATTTTTCTTTGCAGGTAGTAATCTTGCATACTTTTGACAGCTGTCAGAAAAGACCTATTATGATACTACTTTAGGTTGGATGTGCTCTCTGTTTACCCTTAAGGATATTGTCTACAGAGGCGATATTTGTCGAATGCAGCTGCCAAAATTGTTTGCACCTTAGATCTGTCCACGCAATCGACATGCTAGCGATAAAACAATGACTAACCTAACCATCTATGGCCTCCGGGTCACGGATGAAATTGTTTTTCAGGTCAATGGCAGGATGCAGTTGCAAGAAAGTGATTAATATCGCTATAGTGATTAATGTCGCTAAGTGATGTCGTGCAGCGTATGTGGACACAGTATTGTTTGTTTCTCAAGATACAAGTGATTAATATCGCTAATATGCAAATATTGTGCGGCGTGTGTGGATGATTCTTACAAGAAAATAACAAGTTTATTTATTCAGCTGTATGTAGACAAGTGTAGTGAGCAACAGCCGCGAATGAAATTTGAAATTATTTGAACGAGAAACCTGCGATCCTCATTTCAATAACCGCGAATTGGAAACCACGTGCCACGCCACATTTCAGATTGATAGCTAGTTTAGTGGATTTCAGAATTTTGTATTCAATTTCAACCACAGTTGAGAATAATTTTTATAACATCCTTCTTGAAATAACATTATTCCCAAAAAAATAACTGTGTATGACACCATCAAAGTGAACAATTTTCGTATTCTTTAAAAAAGTTCTTATAGAAACTGATCAAGTGATAGAGATTTTTTTATGAAAAATGTAAAACATTTTTTCGTATTAGGACCGATGCTGTTTTGGGTACAGTTTCCAATTTTTAGGAGATGTCTTTTTTTTAAACTAAATTACTAAAGGCGTCACAAAAAGATCAAAAGAATACCGAGAATATAAATCTGCCGCTCACACCAACTTTTCAATTTCCTTTTTTCCAAGAAAAGCATTGCAGGACAGATTCATTATTACTTTCCTTCAAAAAATTTGTAAATTGACTGGGTCAGTTTTTTGTGGGCGACTTGCCTTTGAACTCGTTAAGGCGCCGACGACGGTTAGACCTAAACGATTTTAGTTGAATTCCATTTATCGAGACACCTGCCGATTGACAAGATTTTACCTTTTAGAAAAAAAAAGCTGGGAAGAAAGGCTACTGAAGCCGATAAGTCTAGTTTGCACTTATTATCCTTAGTGTGTTTGTTTGTATTCTATAGGGTGTTAGAGATAGTTTACCGAAAACGGAAAGAGTGTGCTCAGTCAACGAAAATGAACAACTTTCACAAAGAAACATTTTTGAAAATTATAAAAAAAATTAAAAATATTTTTGACCTCTATACAAATTGCTCACTCTGATCGAAAAGTTTGTAAGGAAAGGTAATTTTTTTTTCCAAAAATTTTTCTATGGGAAGTTTGTTCAGTTTCGCTGACTGAGCACACCCTTTCAGTTTTCGGTACACCGACCCTTACACCCTGTATACGCATCGTTTGACAGTAAAAGGGCTAAGCGACGACAAAAAGTCCAATAAAAAAAATACCCTTAAACAAATGATCATTCCTTACATCTATACAGGGTGTTTGGTATATGTCTGCATACCTCACTTGTCGTTGCTCTACTCATGAAACTAAACATATAAAGTAAAACATATAAAGGTCAATGTATACGCTTCTATAATAAGGTACCCACTGATATTGAAAGTTTACCGTTAGATAAATTCAAAACTGTAATCAAGCAGAAATTATGTAAGAAGGGTTATTATAAAATATCAGATTATCTAGAAGAGAAAAATCCATGGGATTAGACTACGGTTCTAACAGGCTAATTCAAAATTAAAACTGACCTATGTATGTTGTATATCAACCTTGTACATTCAAACATATTTAAAAGAGCGCGTGGGTTTTTATTGTCGCTTCTTTTTTTTCCCACAATGGCGCCACATTGTTTGTGAAGCGATGTAGTTTAGCTGACGTCATTAAGAGATTTTAATATCCAACAATGAATAAACGATTTTGATTTGATTTGATTTGAAACAACTTTCCCTGAGAAACATTGATAGAAAAATTAAAAAAGAAACCCTCCTATAGTATAAAATACGCTATCAGCTGATGCAGTTTCTATGGGAAGATCAATATTTTTATCGTATTTCGACCCATGTTCCTTGGGAAACGCTGTTTAGTTTTATGGGAACCACTTAAAAAAAACCCGGTCAAGTGCGAGTCGGACTCGCGCGCTGAGGGTTCCGATATACCTATAGTATTTTTGGAAGCAATAAAGTCCATTTTCAGGACCGCAAAACTAAATTTGTTTGTAAAGGTTTTTTGTAGATTTCTGAAAAACTGTGCCACTTAGAAAGATCGTTTTATTTTTGCTGTAAAGTTTAAATAAACTTCTGTCAACTGTAATAAATTCAGATTTTTCCTTACTCAAACTTCGGAGATAAGGGGGGGGGGGGGGGAGGGGATGGTATTTTTTGACATTTTTCATCATAACTTGAAAACTAAGAAACTTAAAAAAATACAAAAATATATTTTAAAATGTACAAGTAAAGCCCTTTCATATGATACCCCACTCGACCTAGTAGCGACAATTTGAAATTTGGTCCCCCCTATTTTGGCCCCCTTTACATTAATACTCATACTTTTTTCAAAATTTTCTCATGTGCAATTAAGTTGGGCAACTATATTCTAAAACTATTCCAAATTTCAGGTCTATAGCATAAGTGGTTGCTGAGATATAGAGGTGTGACAGACAGACGGACAGACAGACACACAGAGCGGCACCATAAGGGTTCCTTTTTTACCATTTTGGTATCGTAACCAAAAGGTGTATAAGTTAAGTACCTACTATGCCCATTGGTAGGATTCAATCAGCGCCGAGGCCTATTCAAAATTCGTTCTCTACAAATATTTAGGATTTTTCGCGAACCGACTCAAAGCGCGTCGAGTTCCAAAGATATTTCAATCTCGTAAATTCACCTCCAAATTCAACCAACATGAACTTTGAGGGTACGAACAACATTGATATTTAAAAGTTTCAGGATATTCCTTTTCTAAATGTTTGAGGTACGAAAACTTTTAAATGACAAAAGGTTTTTTTTTTATATTAACCATAACTATTAATTACTACAATCGAAGTAAGAGTTGCTCAGCAAAATCATTTTATTGATAATCTTAGAGTTCCAGAAGCATATCCTGTTTGGGGTAGTTTTAATCACAGATTTAGGTAGCTGTGGTTTTAATATTTCAATAAAAAAAATACTGAAATGCACAACAAAGCAGAAAAAGTCTAGTGTTCAAGCAAGTGTTCTTGACAGTTTTCTTGCCTCAATTTTCTTATCAAAAGACTTTATAATGAGACCATTGTAAGGACGATTTCAAAGAAGATTCTTTTCAGGTAAAAAGAGAGTGGCAAGTACCGACCCAGCCGACCTGTAACCAAAGGACTTTGAAAAAGCCGGCCAAGTGCGAGTCGGACTCGCGCACTGAGGGTTCCGTACCACCATCATCATCATCATAACATCCCATGAAACGTCCACTACAGGACAGGGAGCTCCCTCCAGAAATCTAGCTTTTTCTGGAAAAATGTGGAGGGGAAGTACCTACCGTAGTCACCTCGCTTGTTAGCGTTACGGCTGGCACCATGGACCGCGGTTTTATGTGACCGCAGTAAGTAAGATGTAAGATACAAAGGAGGATGCTGCTGCCCATCCTCCAGTTAACCCTTAGTCGCCTCTTACGACACCCACGGGTATGTATGGGTTCCACCACACCACCGTACCACCACATAAACATAATTGTATTAGTTGAAATTTCAGTAAGTTAATGTGCTAGATTTTTTGAGTCCGACACGCGCTTGACCAAATTTTGTTATTTGTTGTTATTTTATAGCTTATGCACTATAAACATACCAATTTTCAAGTTTGTAAGTGATCTCGTTTTTAAATAGAACTAAAACAAAAATCGCCTCAGCGACCATCCAACTTGACCCCTCTCTTATATGAATGTTCTTGAAACGGGAGCTCACCACAATTGGTTACCATTAGTTGTGAGAAAAGTTGTAATATTTAATGATTTCAGACTTTTCCCATTATTTGTACTGTAAGACCTAGCTTCTTGCCAAATTTCATAATTTTAGGTCAACGGGAACTACCCTGTAGGTTTTGCATTTTTGAATAAATGTATGGAGATGAGGACATAAAATGCCATATCTTTTTATTGCGTCGTTGTAAAAAAATTAAATTTTCAGACCTCGTGTGGTCTATGGATCCTAATATATGGTATTAATGTCAACCTGATACCTTTACCCGTTCGTGAGATAAAGGGTCTTGACAGACAGACAGACAGACAGACAGACGGACAGACAGACGGACAACAAAGTGATCCTATAAGGGTTCCGTTTTTTCTTTTGAGGTACGGAACCCTAAAAACAAAATGGTGGGCTATTTCACCAACTTAAAACAACTTTGTTTTCTCATTATACCCATAAATACTCTTTTCAAATGACGCGATGATGTTATTTCATTAATAGACTCTATTTCATACGCTAGTGTTTGATACACAAAAAACTACTTTGAAACTACTGTCTTTCACTGCACCTTTACATCTTAAGGGGCTGATAAGAGCTAAATAACCTCCCTTTCTAACAAAGGGCAGAATGCGCGTGCTAGAACGGAATGGATTCACGCTGTTTTACTTTTTTCGCTCATTTTTAAATTTTTCTCAAAATCTGTACCCATAATATGAATTATAAAACAGCTTTATTATTATGCATAATATATTAAATAATGTGTAAAAGTTTTGAAATCATAGATTAATGGGTACTTAAGAAAAACGGTATAAAAGCAAAAAGCAAAGGTAACTTTGTTTTTTTTTTTATGGCGTACAAAATATATTTAATCGTGTTTCAGAGTCAGCCAAGTCTTTACAAGAATACTTGTAAAGATGCTTAATTATCAAAAAAATTTTTTCACTGCCATAATAATATATTCATCACTTTTCGTTAAAACCTGCTCAAGTGAAGCGTATTTAGGTCTTATCAGCCCCTTAAAAGAGTTTTTTAGTATCAATGAAACTCGTCGGCTGTAATTCACTTGTCGTTTAATCAAATCATCAATCAAGACTACTGTGGTCTAACAAAATTGTCACTACATAATGTTGATTGATGATGTACTCTTACATAGTTTTTGAACCACTTATCAGCGCCTTGAAGGGATTAACTATTAAAAGAAATATGTAAATACAGAAGAATTAAGAAATAAAAGTGTTTCAATCATTCTATAAATTTTCTTTATTGAATATTATACTAATGAACTTGCTCGTTACGAAGCACTTTTTTAAGGTTCCGTACCTCAAAAGAAAAAAACGGAACCCTTATAGGATCACTTTCTTGTCTGTCTGTCTGTCAAGACCCTTTATCTCACGAACAGGTAAAGGTATCAGGTTGGAATTAATACCATATATTAGGATCCATGAACCACACAAGATCTGAAAATTTCAATTTTTTACAATGACGCAATCAAAAGATATGGCATTTTATGTCCTCATCTCCATACATTTATTCAAAAATGCAGGGTACTTCCCGTTGACCTAAAATTATGAAATTTGGCAAGAAGCTAGGTCTCACAGTACAAATAATGGAAAAAGTCTGAAATAATTAAATATTACAACTTTTTTCACAACTAATGGTAACCAATTGTGGTGAGCTCCCGTTTCAAGAACATTCATATAAGAGAGGGGTTAAGTTGGATGGTCGCGGAGGCGATTTTTGTTTTAGTTCTATTTTTAAAACGGGAACACTTACAAACTTGAAAATTGGTATGTTTATAGTGCATAAGCTATAAAATAACAACAAATAATAAAATTTGGTCAAGCGCGTGTCGGACTCAAAAAATCTAGCACTTAATGTTACTGAAATTTCAACTTATACAATTATGATTATGTGGTGGTACGGAACCCTCGGTGCGCGAGCCGACTCGCACTTGGCCGGTTTTTTTTAGGTTGTTCGTCTGAATTTTATAAATTAAACATGGAATAAACTCATAAAGTGATTTCTCACATTCGAACCCCACGCTTAACCAGATAAGTAGATGAAATCTGTGACAAAACAAGCTAAACTTATAATTAAACGGACTAGGTAATTTGAAGTAAATTCAGAAGAGGCCCCTAAAAGTGTGCTTAATACAGCTTAGGTAATAGTTTCTTACCAAAATTATTCGGTTTAAGACCGCAAGAAACTTGAGCTCGTAATTCGTAGGTCATACACTAATTAAAATTTACAACGTAAGAGATACTTTAGGCCCTTTGTTAACCGGAGTTATGTATTTAGTGAGCCAGCCGTAGTTTACACAGTCTTAAACATTGCAGTAATTTGCTGAATTGTACCACCTTACCTCGACTTTTCGTGGGTGTCAATAAAGGTCACCGCAGAAGATAGCTTTAGCAGTGTTCTTCTGTTTTTTGTTTAACCTCCTAAATTAGACAATGCCCAACAAAATGTCCCGACTGAATTCCTCTAGTGACTTGTACATCTGTTTAGCTTACCTACCACCAGATGCAAACTTACCTGGGCGTCTTGACTACATAAAAACCAATATACAATTACTAACTGAACGCTTCTCAAGTAGTAATTTTATATTGATTGGCGATTTTAATCTACCTTTCATTACATGGAATGATCACGACTGTTATAACATATCAACGTATAACTCTCGTGAATTAACGGACGCTGGCACCTCTTTCGTGGAACAAATGTAATTCTTAGGTTTTAGTCAATATAACTTAATTATGAACACAAAAGGCAAGATTCTAGACTTGTGCCTTAGTACTTTTCCTTGTGCTGTTTCACAGTGTTAGGTCCCACTTATCAAGGAGGATCTGTATCACCCCTCACTTGGCATAGTTTTGTTAGACCTACATATAGTCCCACTTAAGGAAAATAAACAAAATCACTTTAACTTTCATAAATGCGACTACGCTAAAATTAACGATTATCTTAAATCTATAGACTGGCTTGAGTTAACCAAATGTAGTAACGTGAACGATGCTGTCGATCTATTTTATGAAAAATTGCACTTATGTTTTACACTATTTGTCCCTACTTCTAGGGGGTCAAAAAATCCAAGTTATCCTACCTGGTATAGCTCCGCATTAATTAAAATAGATCGTAATAAAATAAAAGCCCACACAAAATGGAAACTATTTGGTAACCCTAGGGACTACGACGAGTTCTCGCTGCTTAGGGAGAGGCAGCATCGCGTTCAGGATCTCTGCTTTAAGCGGTTTATACACAACTCAGAGAAGTTGATAAAAAAATCTCCAAAATACTTTTGGAAATACACCAAATCTAAAAAGGGAACCTCTAACTACCCTAAGAAATTTACGTTTGATAATGCACAATATACAGATGGGCAAGCCATCTGTTCAGCATTTAGTAAATTTTTTGAGAGTGTTTTTACTACTCCGTCTAACTCTCACAGTAACTCTTCTCTCTCTCCAGACACCTATACTAGTACTGAAACACTATCGTATATAAACGTAACTGAACAAATGGTCCTAAAACTTCTTCGTTCGCTGGATTAAAGCAAGGGTCCTGGTAGTGATGGTGTTCCTTCTTTGTTTCTTGCTTCTTGTGCGGATAGTCTCGTAACACCAATAACAATCCTTTTCCGAAGGTCACTTAAAGAATGTATTTTCCCAACCATTTGGAAACAAGCACAGATTGTTCCCATTCATAAAAAGGGATCTAAATCTTTAATAGATAATTACCGTCCAATATCAATCCTGAACACTGTCAGTAAATTATTCGAAAAACTGGTTTACGACCATATCTTCCCACTCATAACGCGGGGTATCCCACACACCCAACACGGCTTCCTGCGTGGCCGTTCTACTACCTCGAACTTAGCACTTTATTCAAATTATATTCTGAGTGAAATGGAAAATGGAGGACAGGTTGACGTGGTCTACACGGACTTCGAAAAAGCCTTCGACCGTGTGGACCACGACATCCTGCTCCAAAAGTTAGAACGTCTGGGTATTCATGGGGACTTGTTGCGCTGGGTTTGTTCGTATCTAAACAAGCGTTCACAAGCGGTTGTGCTTGGTGGATACCGGTCCGATTATATCTTAATTCCATCTGGTGTTCCGCAGGGCTCCCACCTGGGTCCTCTCTTTTACAACGCCTACATATTTGATATTTGCGAAACCTTAAAAAATGCAAAGCACATTTTATACGCCGATGACAAAAAGATATATATGCGGGTACGTTCTGTTGCTGACTGTGATCTTCTTCAAGAAGATCTTAACAATTTATATATGTATTACACCCAGAACAGAATCACGGTCAGCATCAGTAAGTGCCAGTGTATAAGTTTTACACGGAAACAAAACCCAATACACTATTCATATCACTTTAATAACGTTGTAATCGAGAGGACTCAGGTGGTTCGTGACCTGGGGGTATACTTTGACAGCAAAATGCTTTTGTCCAACCATATTGACGCAATTACCAACAGAGCATACCGCAACTTAGGTTTCGTAATTCGCACATGCCGTCCATTCAAATGTCCTAATAGCCTCAAAATAGTGTACTACGCATATGTGCGTAGCATCTTAGAATACGCTAGCGCAATTTGGTCACCATGTTACGAAGTCTACAAAAATAGAATCGAAAGCATGCAAAAGAAATTTGTACGACACCTCAACTTCAAATTTAGAAAAACAACGGTCAGTGCTGGATATGTTGAGATCTGTCGTGCTTACAATCTGTTAACATTACAAGAGCGCCGCCTAGTACTTGACATGGGTTTGCTGTACGATATTGTCTGTAACCGTCTCGACTGTCCCGAACTTGTACAACTTTTATCGTTTAACACACCCTCACGTCGTACTAGGCATACTGCATTGTTTCATATCCCCTTTCACTCAACTACGTATGGGAAAAATTCTGTTATGACTAGATTACCAGAAAATTACAACAAATACTTTAGTGATGTTGACCTTTTTATTAGTAGCAAAAAAATATTTCTAGATAAAATAAAATGTACTATATACAACCCAGAAGATAATAAAAGTTAGTAAGTGTGGCGGCTCGGTAGCGGGACATATTTTGTTCTTATTTGAATCCTGTATATCATATTCGATTGATGGAATGTTGTACGAGTAGGGTGTGTCTGTCTCGGTTATGGACTAAACAAATCTTCTTAATTATGAATATCATTATCTTTCTATATTTTTATTTATTTATCTATTATACTATTATAATATCATATATTATATGTATTCATCATATAGCGTGTTTCTATAATTTATATACTAAGAAGTATCTTATGTTAACTTAACGGTGCTCCCCTCTTTGCCTCTAATATAATTTAAATACTGGCTAATCCACAATCGCTTAAAATTGTAAAACGTGGACAGTTTTTATTGGCTTACAAAATATGTATCCCGTAATTTCTTAGAAATTAAGCATAAGCTGTTATTGTCCCAAATAAAATAAAATAAAATAAAATAAAATAAAATAAAATAAAATAAAATAAAATAAAATAAAATAAAATAAAATAAAATAAAATAAAATAAAATAAAATAAAATAAAATAAAATAAAATAAAATAAAATAAAATAAAATAAAATAAAATAAAATAAAATAAAATAAAATAAAATAAAATAAAATAAAATAAAATAAAATAAAATAAAATAAAATAAAATAAAATAAAATAAAATAAAATAAAATAAAATAAAATAAAATAAAATAAAATAAAATAAAATAAAATAAAATAAAATAAAATAAAATGAAATAAAATGAAATAAAATGAAATAAAATGAAATAAAATAAAATGAAATAAAATGAAATAAAATGAAATAAAATAAAATAAAATAAAATAAAATAAAATAAAATAAAATAAAATAAAATGAAATAAAATGAAATAAAATGAAATAAAATGAAATAAAATAAAATGAAATAAAATGAAATAAAATGAAATAAAATAAAATAAAATAAAATAAAATAAAATAAAATAAAATAAAATAAAATAAAATAAAATAAAATAAAATAAAATAAAATAAAATAAAATAAAATAAAATAAAATAAAATAAAATAAAATAAAATAAAATAAAATAAAATAAAATAAAATAAAATAAAATAAAATAAAATAAAATAAAATAAAATAAAATAAAATAAAATAAAATAAAATAAAATAAAATAAAATAAAATAAAATAAAATAAAATAAAATAAAATAAAATAAAATAAAATAAAATAAAATAAAATAAAATAAAATAAAATAAAATAAAATAAAATAAAATAAAATAAAATAAAATAAAATAAAATAAAATAAAATAAAATAAAATAAAATAAAATAAAATAAAATAAAATAAAATAAAATAAAATAAAATAAAATAAAATAAAATAAAATAAAATAAAATAAAATAAAATAAAATAAAATAAAATAAAATAAAATAAAATAAAATAAAATAAAATAAAATAAAATAAAATAAAATAAAATAAAATAAAATAAAATAAAATAAAATAAAATAAAATAAAATAAAATAAAATAAAATAAAATAAAATAAAATAAAATAAAATAAAATAAAATAAAATAAAATAAAATAAAATAAAATAAAATAAAATAAAATAAAATAAAATAAAATAAAATAAAATAAAATAAAATAAAATAAAATAAAATAAATAAGTAAATTTTCAGGTAAAGGAAATCTCGCTCATTAAAGTCAAAGTCAAAATCGTTTATTCATTGTTGGATATTAAAATCTCTTAACGACGTCAGCTAAACTACATCGCTTCACCAACAATGTGGCGCCATAGTGGGAAAAAAAAAGAAGCGACAATAAAAACCCACGCGCTCTTTTAAATATGTTTTGATATACAACAAACATAAGTCAGTTTTAATTTTGAATTAGCCTGTTAGAACCGTAGCCTGATCCCATGGATTATTCTCTTCTATATAATCTGATATTTTTTTATAATAACCCTTCTTATACAATTTCTGCTTGATAACAGTTTTGAATTCATCTAACGGTAAACTTTCAACATCAGTGGTTACCTTATTATAGAAGCGTATACATTGACCTTTATATGTTTTACTAATTTTGTGAACACGGCTGACAGGAAAAGCAAGTTGATTCTTGTTTCTTATGTTGACACTGTGCCTGTCACAATTTTTCTCAAAAATATGTATAATCTATTTTGAAGAGATTCACTAGGCTTCATTTTATAAATTGCACGAACAGCTCGCTTTTGTAGTATAAAAATGCTGTTTGCATCCGCAGCATGACCCCATAACAAAAGGCCATATGACATGAGACTATGGAAATAACTGAAGAGACTAACCTCGCGGTGTCCACATCCGTCAGAGCTCTTATTTTTTTCACTGCGTATGCTGCAGAACTGAGTCTGTTCGACAATTTATTAATATGCGGTCCCCATTGTAATTTGTTGTCTAAGGTAATACCTAGGAACACAGCTGATTCCACAAGACTCAATTTTTAGTTTTTCACTAATAGGCTAGTAGCAGTTGGCTTTGCATTAGGCAAAACCAATTTAACACACTTAGTTTTCTTTTCGTTAAGCAAAAGATTATTTACGGTGAACCACTCAACTACATTAGAGATTGTAGTATTTACGTCGTCAAAATTTGATTGTTGACTTTTGACTTTAAAAATCAATGACGTGTCATCTGCAAATAGTACTATCTCATTCTTGTCCTTTACAGGGTTTGGGCAAATCGTTAATATATACAATAAACAGGAATGGTCCCAGAATTGAGCCTTGTGGAACGCCCATACAAATTTTTGATCCTAGTGACCTTTTCCCATTTACATCAACCTTCTGGATCCTTTCATTAGTTATCAGTAACTTGTTTAGAATTTATAATTAAAATGTGTGATATATTTTGAGCGGTGGGGGGGGGGGGGGTGAAACGTACCATATTACCATCACTCTTGGTAGCGTTGTGGCTGGTACAATGGACTTCATGTGGCTGTGGATTGGATTTTTCTGTAAAAATGACAGCTAATAAAGCTTGCAAAATTTTAAAAGCCTCCCGTTAGTGTTCCGTGAACTTAGTTTGACGATCTAGGTGACGGCATTTATATTCTGTGATTTTAATTCCATGGACGCTTTTTAGACACAAACAATGGTGTACACGAGGGTGTACAGAGCCAAAATAGCGGAAAACAACATTACAGTTGCCTATTCAGTGTACTCAAAGGCGTATATATCATATCAGCGCTTCATTTCTATGTACGATACACAGAAAACGCTGCTGCCCATACACCTGTTTAAGATCCTTTAGACGAAAGACGGTGGTATACTATTCTTAGCCGGAACTACAGAAGCTGCAAGCAAGTAGTGAGAATTGTTTCAATGACAACCGTTTTCAAGCCGGTGGTGTAGAAAGCTCAAAAAAGAAAACACAATAAGAAACCAGTGCCCTTGTCAAATACCTTAGATTAGTTAGCATACTCCGTCAAAATCATAAACTTGTAAAAACAGAATAAGGCTAGGGAAATGATGATATGGTGTAGACAGCTCAAGCTGAAATGAATGACTTCTCAAACAATGTGACTCTGAACCAAATAAATTGTAAGTGCCGTAACCTATGTACTATACAGGTTGATGTTTTGAGTAGACACATTCCTGACAAGTAACAAGAGGCACGCTACTTACCTCAACACATTAATTTGATGACAGCAGACATCGGATGACGAATGCCGTACGTAAGAGGAGCAAAATTGTAATATCATTGAAGAGGAGATGAAATGTTACACGACAGTATTTCAAAGTAAAGTATTTACTTTTGTATTTACTAGTACAATAATAAACTTTAAGCTGACATATTTTTTTTAGCCTTGTGGTTACTGCGGAATCCAGAAAATTAATAAGAATGGGGCAAAAACAAACAACTAAAAATATACTTGCAAAGACTTTCATTGTTCTTGTGATTCGTAAGTACTTTGCTATTTTTAGGGTTCCGTACCTTTAAATATAAAAAAACGGAACCCTTATAGGATCACTTTGTTGTCCGTCTGTCTGTCTGTCTATTTGTCTGTCTGTCTGTCAAGACCCTTTTTCTCACGAACGAGAAGAGGTATCAGGTTGAAATCGATAACGAATATTGAGGTCCATGAACCACACAAGATCTGAAAATTTCAATTTTTTACAACGAAAGATATGGCTCTTTATGTCCTCATCTCCATACAAATATGCAAAAAAGCAAAACCTACAAGGTACTTCCCGCTGACCTTAACCCAAATAAAGGGAAAAGTCTAAAATCATTAAATATTTCAATTTTTCTCACAACTAATAGTAACCAATTAAGGTGAGCTCCCGTTTCAAGAACTTTTCTATAAAAGTTGGATGGTCGCAGAGTTTTTAATATCAAAGAGCAAAAGCTTTTAGTATATCATATGGTAGATAGGTACGAAACCCTTAGGGCGCGAGTCCGACTCGCACTTGGCCGGTTTTTTTTATATTTCAACTATGTAGATGTTCTCCAAAAGATCGAGCATTAGCAAATTTAGTAATTTCTCAAAGAATATAATTTATTGTGTACCTATGTTATTTTTTTACTTTTTATTTATTCTCTTTGTATATTGAGTATAAATGTATGCCTGATAATAAAGAATAATAATAATAATGGGCTTTGCTTACAAATACTCTAATCTTTTTTGAACGCAATCATCGCATAAAAATGCCTGAATGTTTTCAAAAAATTCTTTGTACGTGCCGAAATTGATTCCTTTCTTTGATGTACCGAAACCTATCAGGTTGTAAGGCTTTGCTATGCAAATTGGTCCATGTCACTATGTTATAAATGGTGAGAGGGAGATACCGTCCATGTTGCGGAGGGTTGATTGTTTTAAAGTTGGAGTACCGTGAAATCGCGCGACAGGTCAATGCGTCGCCCTTATTACCTTACCGGCGCACGCAGCTAAATTTTTTATCTTTCATTTTCTTTTTCTAAATATAGGTGCAGTGTAAAAATAATATGTTATTGATTTTTTTTTATTTAACATCTTTAAATAGTACTTGAGATTGATTCACTTTTAATCTTACAAACAACTTTGAATTTTTACTGACTTCTTTTTCTAAAACGGCAAGACGCCTGAAGGTGTATTGAATTTTACATTGTATGCAATACCGCAGTAGCCAGAGCCACTGAATAGATTTCTTTTTTTTTCTTTTTTTCTCTACATTTAGCAACTTCAATTAATAAATCCAATTAAAAATATACCCCTGCGGCGCAATTTGTATTCATTTTATTTTTACAGACGACATTTACGTTACGTACGTATATAATAATATCACCTAGGTATGTACATACCTAGGTGATATTATTATGAACGACATAATTAATTAAGATTGAATAATAAATACAGAGATTTGGATTCGATTTTCAGAATTTTCAGTTATCCTCGTAAAACTCTTATTAAATATTTGGTTGATTTATTAAAATAATCTATAGTCATTACCACCAGTATCTTAATTCTGTATTTGAAATTGGAAGTTCTAATAATGGCTGAAATAATCACAAGATTCGCTACGAATGAACATTTAATTTCATTTGCTCATAAACTATGATAGGCAGTGTTAATTAAGTTCATCGTAAGTTTACAGTGAACATTCCAGTCCTAGCGGGAGACATTAGTTAAGACTATGTTTGCTATTGTAATATCTACGACATTGTTGAGAATAGGTTATGGATAAAATTGTATTGTTCTGTTTGTTTGGAAGGAATATTTCGTTCAGTAAACGTGCAGAGGTAGATGGTATCCTAGCTGCATTTCTTCCACACAAATTAATACAAATGTATTCCTTTACTTCCTCCCTGGATAATACCTGTAGAGCGAGTATTGTTTTAAATCAAAGTCTACCGTACGCTTCCAAAAAACTTGGTAGTTCTTAAAGTAAAAAAAATATTAGGATCCAAAAACCTAAAAAAATGCCTCGTTTTTCTGCCATATTTAGACGACTACCAGATAAATTTGATAAGTTTACAAGATATAAGAAAGAAATAGAAACGTACCAAAAAATAATTATTGGCTCAGTTTTGGAGAAGAAAACAGGGGAAAGAAACAAAACAGAAATCTGGTTAAGCTGTAGGTTCTCCCTATCGTACGAGAGGATTGTTGGGTGCAGGGCGCAGCGCGACAGCAATAGTTTGCACAAATACCTATTTCTAGGACTAGGACACCCTCTTCAGCTGGCGATTAACGTAGTACCAACACTGACGCATTCGCATGCGGTAGCGATACTACCAAAAAACTGTAAATTGTATGACAGTGCAATACGCATATGAGTAGATACATATCACTCTAGTCATAATCGTATCTTGAGATCGATGACCGACCTTACAAACCCTGGAGTCAGAGTTTTTGAGCTGCCTAAGGCCTCTTACATGACTCTACCTCTTACGTGAATTCTCCATCAGGGTACTTGATGAGGTAGGTTCAGGCTACTGGAAGGCCATATTTAAAAGTCTGCCGAGTACTTTTGGAATAGTGTGCTATGGCAGGCTCATTTTTTAGGTTCAGACTAGGTCAAATGAGAAATAGATTTTTGTATTTTTTTATAACTCTTAGTTTTCAAGTCATGATAAAAACACCAAACAAAAATGCCTCAACAAAACAAAAATCTCCGAAGTTGGCTATGCAAAAAATCTGTAATTAATCAAAGTCGATAGAAGTTTATCCAAAAATATTACCAAAAGTAAAAGGATCTGAGCACAGTATTTTAAAAACCTGCAAAAAACCTTTACAAACCAACTTAGTTTTGCGATTCTAAAAAAAAAATACTTTATTGCTTCCAAAATACTATAGGAATGTCGGAAGCCTCGGTGCGCGAGTCCGACTCGCACTTGATATTTTTTTTTACATAATCAATCAATAAGCACGTACACACCATCAGTAGTGGTAGTGTAAGTACCTACTGCATCCATAATAAACGGTTCATTTATTCATTCAGTAGTCAGCACTTTGATGGTACGTTTATTACGAGTTTCACAAAAAATACGATCGATTATTTCTGTGATTCGGCAGGGTCGGCTGTGCAAGATTATTTTTAGAGTTCCGTACCTAAAGGGTGCCAAAACCTACATCGTCTGTCTATCCGAACTTTAAAGGCCTGTATCTTTTAAACCGTAGTAGCTTTATAATAAAAATTTTCATAGAATGTGTTAGTATGAAAGATTACGTAACAAATAATAAAAACAATTCAAAGTGAAAAAACACCAAACACCATACAAGAAACGTGGTTCCAGGTGTTTCCTAGTTTTAGATCTATCGTAAAAACGAAAACACTTACAAGCGTGAAAATTATTGGTATGTCTATTTGTCTATAAAAAAATATAAAATTAAAACAAGTAATAAAAACTGTTCAAAAGCGTGTCATATCGTCTTAGTGGTGCGGAACCCTCGGTGCGCGAGTCCGTCTCGCACTTGGCCTTTTTAGGGTTCCGATACCAAAATGGTAAAAAAAGGAACCCTTATGGTGTCGCTTTGTCTGTCTGTCTGTCTGTCCGTCTGTCTGTCCGTCTGTCTGTCCTTCTGTCTGTCTGTCACACCTCTATATCTCAGCAACCACTAATGCTATCGACTTGAAATTTGGAACAGTTTCAGAATATGGTTGCCCAACTTAATTGCACATGAAAGAATTGTGAAAAAAATATGATTATTAATGTAAAGGGGGCTCAAATGGGGGGGGTGGGCAAATTTCAAATTGTCGCTACTAGGTCGAGTGGGGTATCATATGAAAGGTCTTTACTTGAACATTCTAAAATATATTTTTGTATTTTTTTACGTCTCTTAGTTTTCAAGTTATGATGAAAAATTACAAAAAAAATACCATTCCCCCCCCCCCTTATCACCGAAGTTTGTGAAAGGAAAAATCTGAATTAATTACAGTTGACAGAAATTTATGTAAAAATTACAGCAAAAATAAAACGATCTTTCTAAGTTGTACAGTTTTTTAGAAATCTGCAAATAACCTTTACAAAGAAATTTAGTTTTGCGGTCCTAAAAATGGACATTATTGCTTCCAAAAATATAAAAAGTAATATCTACGTAGTTTACCTCTCTTCAGTCTACCCGTGACCACGGCTGTTGCAACGCAGCCGAAACGTCGGGAATAATAAGATAATTTATTTTGCCTAATAACTATTATCGCGCTAAGACCCGGTACAAAATAAACATGATATAAAAAGTATATCGGAACTCTCGGCGCGCGAGTCCGACCGGTTTTTTTTTTACGTGTTTAAGTATCGGTTAGCGATCTAAAGATGGTTTATTTAGGTACCTACCCGATTAAGTAAGTAGTTTTTCACCTGGCTCTCTAACTGTAATACGAGTATAATTTGTGAGCTATCTACTGTGAGTCTTAACATCTCAATAAATAAATACATATGGACAACGTTTCTAAAACAGTTCCAAAGATCACGATCGTACTGGGTGAGCACGTTCCACCGTGATTTCAGGACTATATTAAATTCAACAGAAAATCAAAAAGAAATAATGAATTTTATTATATTTTATCATTTCAAATGGTTACGTTAGCTAGAAACCGAATCTTGACTTTACTTTCGTATTCTGCATTTTTTATTTTCTCTTAGCAAAATAAGTCTTTGAATAATCAGTAAATTGTTTAAGAATTCCATTTTCAATTCGTTTAACGTTAAACAATTGGATTATTTAGCAATTTTATTTCAATTCAGATAACAAGATTTGATAAAATAAATAATACGACTCAAAACAATAAGAACAATAATGAGTAAACAATAATGAGTAAATATAAAAACTACATCTATACAAGCCTTTTAAAATGTGATATTATCATAGTGTGGTTCTAATCAGGTTTTTTACCAATCAGATTGTTGGATCAGACGAACTCTGTTTTTGAATTAGTTATATTAATATGTGGCGTGGCTTTAAAAAATAATTAAAATTCAATTCAGGCCAAAGTACTTTCAATCAAACTTTAAATGACTTTTGTAGGTTTCCGTACAAAAAGTGGGAAAAACGGGACCCTATCCTCCGAATCGTAATAGGTTGACGGTAGAAAGTACAATAGGTAAAAATGTATAGAAGCTGGTACAACCTTCCAATAGCGATGATAAATTAAATCGTTGCATAGATCTTTTTAATTTAAATAATATCTATAAGACATCATTGTTGTAATGCTTGTCATTTCGGATTCTTTGGAGTTATAGAGTAACGAAAAATTAACACTTAATTTGTAGTTATTTTACTTTTTCGGGTAAAGAACATTGATGTTGTTGTCGATTATGATATGTTCGAGAATGTTGTAAGATGCTTGGAAACGTTCGAGAATTTTCCATCCAGAATATTTTGGGATTTCGACAATTTTCAAGAATATTTCAGTATTTTGGAATGATCGGGAATGTTTTAGACTATTCCGAGTATTATCGAGATGTTCGAGAATATTCTAGGATGTTTCAGGATGTTCAAAAATCTTCCATAAGGTTTAGGAATGTTCGAGAAAGTTTTATAGATTGTCCGAGTGATTCAGATTGATCGAGAATAATGTAGAATATTTCAGGATGTTCGTGAATGTTCAAAAATGTTCGAATGTTATATAATGTTCAACAACATTATATGTGTCTCTAATGTAATCATTCCGTGAACTCGTTTCCAAAATATATACTTCCCAAAACAACCACTTTTAACTTAATTAAAACATTCTCTTACATACAGTCAAACTCGAAGATTCGAGAATATTCTCGAGCATCCCGAAACATTCTGGCTTATTTTCGTAAATCCTGTAACAATTAGGCAATCTGGAACATTTAAAAACGTCCCGTAACATCCTAGAACAAACTCGAAAATTTAATTTAATTTTGAATTGAGGAATAAATGATTTTGTATTTGTATTCTGGAAACATTCCGCAACATCCAAGAACATCCCAAAACATCCTAGAACATTCTGCAATGTTATGTAACACGAGTGTTTTTGAATATTTTTGAACATCCTGAACATTCATAAACATTCTCAATCCCTCAAACATTTTAAAACATACCAGAGTTGGTCGTCGAGCCCGCCAGGCACACGAATCATACAGTCTTCCTTTGGGAAACAAGGCACTCCTACAAAATGAGCTCTTCCTGTACTCCCTCCGGGCAGACAGTGATCGACATCATCAAATCCCTAAGTTTGTTTTGATATAAGTTAAACTGAAAATAATTAGCCAGCCCCACACGTCCAGGTGTGGAGTCTGTACTAGATACGGGTATAGTATTAATGCTTGCATGGCCAGCCTAGATCAATAACGGTTTTAAAACGAGAGATATAAAGAGTTTGAAGGGCAATTTCCCTCCCCCCAGTCACTGAGTGACTTTATTGCACCAACAAGGTCCCCGTATATCCTTCATAGCTCTCACTTGTGATGCGTAGCTAAATCTCTTTTCCGTTACCAACCCACGCAAGACAAGAATTATGTAGAGTAACCCCAGTCTAAACACTCATTTAAATATGAATTGAATCTAAACTATAATAGGATTACCCTGTATATTTCGAAGCAGAACATAAAAGAAGTAAGTATGACAAAAGATTACTGAAGGTAATCCTTAAATAAAAGTGAAGAATGATGACCAAAATCAAGAAGATACGGGATATTTGTATCTAAGCTAGTTTGGACCAAATATTTATGATTTAAGATCTTAAGGGAAAACTAAATCATCGAGTATTCAAAACCAAGAAAGCTGGGAGAATTTAGCGTAAACAACACTAGCTAAAACTCGATGTTCATTTAAAAGAGGACTCAAAAGAAGTATAAAAAAGGGATTATTGTATATACTTAAATATTCGGAACATACAATGAAAGGAAACTAAACTTTATAATTTCCGTTCCATTTAGTTTTCAAATTTTATTAAGAAGGAATATGATATTTCTTAAAGTATCACACTGTATAATTTTCTTCTGATCTTGTTCGATGTTTAAGTTAAATTTGACCCATTTTGCGGTTTCTGATTGAGTTGAAATTTTGCATGGGTATGTAAATCGGATGACATTGCAACATTGTTATGACTGATCTGATGATGGAGCCGGCAAGAAACCATTGAAACATAAGATAATACCGCGTCTCAGTAATCCTGCAGCGGTATCTGTTGGTGGGCAACATGGCTTGCTCACCTGATAATATTTTTATATTAAAACAACTCTTGGAGGTTCCATTATAAAATATTTGGGTTAGACTAGCCTTTTGGGTAAATTTCCCATTATAAAATATTTGGGTTAGACTAGCCTTTTGGGTAAATTTCTCTAAGTTTTACAAACAAAGCAATGTCTGAATTTTCTGCGAAAGATGCAACAATTGACTTTTGTATGATACTGTAGGTTTTCTACTCCAAACCTTAAATACGGTCAACGGCAGTGAAAACATTTGCAACGCTTGAACGAGTAACATGCCATAAAGTCCAAACTGTTCCTACTGACGTGCTGTTGGATGTACGTAGAAAAATGTCTGAGGTTTGGACTTGTCTGATTCTAGGGTCTGTAGATAGTGGTTTTTAGTATTTGATATCTAATACTACAAATAAACCATAAAATAATAGCCAAAAATTATTTTTTAAACAAGCTTTTATTAGATGTAGAAAAATAACTTAAACGTTATCATCACAGCTTCAGATTTTCAAATAAAAGCGTGTTATATTATGAAACAGCAAGATAGAAACAAAAGACCGGCCAAGTACAAGTCGGACTTGCGCACCGAGGGTTCCGTACCTGGAATCTGAACTCCGTAGTTGAAATTTCAGTACCTTACCGTGCTAGATTTTTTTGAGACTGACTCGCACTTGACCAGCTTTTATTATTTCTTGTATTTTGTAGCTTACTAGCAGCCCGCCCCGGCTTCGCACGGGTACAGATTTTAATATTAGGATATCTTCCAAGATATTCATTTAAATAACATGGTGTAAAGGACAATTTTGATCTGTGTTCATTGCTTATTTTTACTAACCTTTTTAAATTAGATTAGGATCCATACCTTGAGGGCAAAAACACGTTCAAAAATATCTTATTTTGAAAATCTACTTTTTTGCTATAAACAGTTGGTTACTGTGGGTTATCCTTAAAAGAAAGACAAATACTATCGCGGACTTTGCTTTGGAGCTCTTAGAGAGCAACAATTCTTTACTACATAACTGTCATATAAATGAAACCATTTACGCAGCGCACGCCCAGAAAGCTCTCAAGAGGCACGTTTTTTCCGACTCGATCGACAAACATCATCACAGTTCAATTAATTTGCACTCAATGTTTATAAATTATAGCCTTAAACCTTTCTATTGAATCAATCGAAATCGATATAGTAGTTCCTGAGTTTAGCGATCACAGACAGACATGATGACGACAGAAAAACGTTTCGGGGGACTTTCTACAAATATACAAATTTTCACGATTGTCGGTGTTTCCGTTTTTACGATAGAGCTAAAACAAAAAAAAAATCTACCTATTACGATTCATGAGATACTTCCCGCTGACAGACAGGCAGACAGACCTCGGAGGCATATTAATAGGGTCCTGTTTTTCACCCTTTGGGTACGGAACCCTAAAGAGATGATGTAAAACGCTTTTATTTGTAAACCTTAGGCTGCGATAACGTTTTTAGGGTACCGTACCTCAAAATAAAAAACGGAATCCTTATAGCATCACTTTGTTGTCCATCTGTATGTCTGTCAAGACCCTTTTTCTCATGAACGGGTAAAGATAACAGGTTGAAATTAAAAACTAATATTAAGATCCATAAACCACACAAGATCTGAAAATTTCTATGTTTTACAACGACGCAATCAAAAGATATGGCTTTTTTTGTCCTCATCTCCATACATTTTTGCAGTCAAGCAAAACCTACAGGGTACTTCCCGTTGACCTAAAATTATGAAATATGGCAAGAAGCTAGGTCCCACAGTACAAATAAAGGGAAAAGTCTAAAATCATGAAATATTTCATTTTTTCTCAGAACTAATAGTAACCAATTACGTTGAGCTCCCGTTTTAAGAACTTTTCTATAAAAGAGGGGTCAAGTTGGACGGTCGGTGAGTTTTTAAAATCAAAGAGCAAAAGCTTTTTATTATATGGTAGATAGGTACGGAACCCTTAGGGCGCGAGTCCGACTCGCACATGGCCGGTTTTTTTCTACATCTAATAAAAGCTTGTATAAAAAATACTATTGTTTTTTTATTATTTTTGCACTTTCTGCTTTCTGTCGGTGCACTTTTATCTGGAGGGACAAAATTATGCTTACAGTTTCAGAAACAAGCATCCTCAAATGTTAAACTTCTCAAAGTTTGTCCATAAAAAGAAAATTTTATTAAGGAATAAAGAGATTATCTAAAATGGACCCCTTGGGAACGAGATGGTAATTGCTTCTGGCCGAAAAATGCCTATAATTTTAAGGCGGATGATTTCGAAGAAAAGCTCATTTTGTGTACGTACGTAGCAAGTGCTACATTCAGCTACGTAACTTACATTGTGTTCTGTATATCTATACAACCTGTTGACGGAATAAGCGAAACTGAGAAAATAGTTTGTTCAAAATCGAGAACAGAATCAATTTGACGGGTTTTTGATGGGATATATATTTTATAAATTTTATTATTAAATATTTTGCCGCTTCTAAATATTTCTGTGGATACGTGCGCTAGCGGCGCGCGGTTGATGAACGGTGAGGAGGGGAGGGAAGTGGGCGTAGCATGCGCGGACGCGAGGCGGATGCGCCATGATTGCTTAAAAATTAAACTTTAAAATAACAATATCTAGAAAAAATATATATTTTTTTAAAATTTTAAGGAATGGGATTTATTATAATATACGACGGATTTTATGAATTTGTTATTATATTATAGTTAGTCGAATATATAAAGTGCTTACCTATTTTTTTTTATTATTACTGTGTTTATCTCTCCGAAAAACCATTAGATAGGTAAGTAAATGTGGGAAGCACTAAGAAAAGTCATAATTATTTGTATGTATGGCAGGAGTCGTGACAAACCAACTCTTTTAAAATATTTTAATTTCGTTTTTGTTTCTTATTTACCTCTAGTCGGGGGACTTTCAAAAAAGTTATTTATTCCTTTTTAAATCACGTGTTATTATCCGGCGTAGGTTTTTCAAAATTTTTAATTTTATTTTTTATTTCAGTCTTTTCACACTAAAATTATATGTCAAGGTATTTTTTTTGTTACCTATGTTAAACTGTAAAATCGACGAATCTGCAGGGTGAATCGGCTTTACACGGGAAGCTAAAGTCCATAAAATGATCCCATAGATAAAAGCACTTTCAGTATTTCCCTATTTTGAAACGTGTATCTTTTTTGTTTTAAATCTATCGTAAAAGTAAATTATAGGATAACAACAAATTATAAAAGCTCGTCTAGGGTGAATCGGACTCGCGCGCATTTAATACACTTCTCAGCTGGCGGCTCACACTTGGCCCGTTTTTTGGTTTGTAGGAATTTCATATTAACTTTCATCTCTAATTTTCATCCTCTTGGGGGATGATTTTTCAAAGAACCTGAAACATGTTTATTTCTTTCTTTTTACTAGCCTATATCCTAATTTTTAGTAGGATTTTCATATGAACTTTCATCCCTTCTTTCACCCTTTTGGGGAATGATATCTCAAAATTGCTGAAACACGTGTTTCTTCATTTCTTATTATTAGCTTAAACCCAAAAGTAGGTACCTCATAACAAAACTAGGATTTCTAAGAATTTCTAAAATCCTTCAACACATACTTTTTTATTCTTTACGTAGAGCTCAAAACCAAACCTTTGAAAATTAAAGACTTATAGACTAACATACGGAAAAAAGTCCCCTTTTTCTCCCCCTTGAAGGTTGATTTTTAAGAAATGCTTAAACACGTGTTTCTTTATTTTTACGAAAAGCTTAAATTCAAATTTGTGTCAATCTAACTCAAGAAAAAAAATCACTTTCATACAAACTTTCATCCCTTATTTCACCCCTTAGGGGATGAATTTTGAAATATCCTAAAACACGTACTTTTTTATTCTTTACCAAGAGTTTTAATCCAAATTTTTATAATTCTACCTTTAAAAATGAAAGACTTATAGAACAACATACGGAAAAATATCATCCCCTTTTTCACCCCCTTGAAGGGTGATTTTTAAGAAATGGTTACACACGTGTTTCTTTATTTTTTACCAAAAGCTTAAATTCTAAATTGTGTGATTCTAGCTCAATAAACAAAGGACTTTCATACAAACTTATTTTACTATCCCTTATTTTACCCCCTTGGAAGATGAATTTTCCAAAATCCTTTCTTAGTGGGTAGTTTTGACGTGCGTATAACCTGTGTACAAAATTTCAGATCTGTAACGGTTACGGTTCGGCGTTGATGAATCAATCTGTCAGTCAGGACAAGCTGTTTTATATATTTAGGTGACACCTGTATAATTTTTAAAAAGGCCTAGTACGAGTCGGACTCACGCTGTGATTTTTTTTTCACATTTCCAATTACGGCTGTTTAGCTGGCGGCATGGCAGCTTGATTTTAGATACAGAAATCATGCGTTTTAAAGCTAGATATTTCACGAACAGATCCATTAATCGAAAAATTATTCAAGCATACTCACAATATTTCTAAAAGACCTATCTAACGACACCCCGCACTATAGGGTAGACGAGAAAATATATTTTTCTCCCCACCCATCCTGGCTGCTGCAGCGCCCCCTGGTAGTCTACAACCGTAAAACATATCTAACAACATGCTCTGAAACAGCAGCCATTATGCGCAGAAAACCGCATTGAAATCGGTCCAGTAGTTTAGCTGGAAAATGGTAACAGCCATACAAACATACACACACACACACAAACAACCTCTAACCCCAAACGCATATACCGCCTCCGTTCCGTCGTGGGTAAAAAATGATCGCTTTATCCGTTAACACGTTCTATAGTTTCAATAATATAATATAGGGTGACTTTTAATTAGTTCTTGATAGCAAAAGGTATGCATGTACTCGTGATACTGAACAACTTTTCCCAAGGAACATAGGTCGAAATACGAAAAACCGAATTTGACCTCCCATACAAAATGCGCTATCAGCTGATGCAGTTTCTATGGGAGGTCAAAACTTGATTTTCGTATTTCGACCTATGTTTCTTGGGAAAAGTTGTTCAGTATCATAAGTACATTCATACCTTTTTCTATCAAGAACTAATTAAAAGTCAACCTATATATGAATGTATAATGATATTATTGTAACTTGAAATGACTTAAATGACTATAATTCAATAATTTAATTTCAAATTTCTGTTACTTGTAAAATCTTTATTTTATCAATAAATTTCTTGTATTGTAATAAATTATTGTAAAATCTTCATCGTCAGCATATCGTATCTAAGGTTGATAATCTACCTTGATCTTTCTAGGGCTTATTCGAAAAAAGAGCGCTTCTGCTCCGTGGCTTCTATATTATGAACTAGCGGTCCGCCCCGGCTTCGCACAGGTAGATATAGGTTCTTGTTGCGTCGAGGGTTACTAAAAAAACCGGCCAAGCGCAAGTCGGACTCGCACCGAGAGTTCCGTACAACTAAGGTAAAAATACCGTCCTAGTTATGAGCAGTCATACCGTCTTAGTCACGCAGAAGTGCATTAAATTCGCTCTAGCCAACACGCACTTCATCATAACATCATAACATCCCATAATACGTCCACTACATGACAGGGAGCTCCCTCCAGGATTCCAGCTCTAGCTAGAAGAATGTGGAGGGGAAGTACCTTAGTCACCAAGCTTGTTAGCGTTACGGCTGGCATCATGGACCGCGTTTGTTGGTGACCGCAGTATGTAAGATGGTGTATACACGGAAAGATGCTGCTGCCCATCTTCCGGTTTGTAAACCCTTAGTCGCCTCTTACGACACCTACAGGTAGAGATTGGTCGGTACTATTCTTTGGCGCTACCACACGGAACGACACGCACTTGACCAGTTTTTATTATTTGTTGTTATTCTATAGCTTATGCACTATAAATATACCAATTTTCACGCTTGTAAGTGTTCCCCTTTTTACGATAGAGCTAAATCAAAACTCGAGCAAAAATCGTTCAAAAACTAATTGTTAGTTTACTATTATTTAATCTGTGGAAAAACACGTTTTTAGTAGGGGAGCACCCCCATCATTTATATATTTTTGTTTTTAGTATTTGTTGTTATAGCGGCAACAGAAATAGATAATCTGTGAAAATTTCAACTGTCTACCTATTACGGTTCATGAATACAGCCCGCTGACAGACAGACAGACATCGGAGGCATATTAATAGGGTCCCGTTTTTTACCCGTTGGGTACGGAACCCTAAAAAGAGTACATTTTAAAGAAAATTTGGATAATATTTTGAATTAAATGTTTAAGTACTTAAGTAATAGACAAAGCTAGATTTCATCATCACATACACTCTTTGATGCCCTGCCTGCCTACCCCGTGAGGAATGGATATAGGCGTGAGATTACACTCAATTAGACATACAGGAAACATAAGCCAAATTTTTCGTGTCTATTCTCTCTTGTAGATAAAACCATTACAGTCACTTAGAGCACTGTTTCTTTAATTTCAATTTTGATAACGATTACACTCATTATAACTTTTGAATGGTGTGTCCGATTTGAATAATTCGAATAGTAATTTATAGGTACTGATATTGCCTTGAATACAAAGTCATTTATTTGGATAACGATTAATAGGTACGAATAATGTAGCCTATATAGTTTGTACCGGCGTTACTTTTGCATATTTCAACATGAAAAAGTAGTTATTATGACATAACTATAACAGTTAGACATATGATAGTGCGGACTTTTATGTAGATATTAATGTCTTCTATAAACCTGTAGTACATCACTTTGCTCTATTGTTAATAGTTTCGGCAGCGTACGCGATATAAGGATGCTATTTGGTATTTTTTCACACCTTGGGTGACATTATCGAAGTTTTCATACGGAACCCTAACTTTTTTGAAAATACTTTATAGCCTATGTTCATCACAAATAATGCAGGTTTCTAATGGTGAAAGAATTTTTCAAATCGGTCCAGTAGTTTCGGAGCCTATTCGATGCAAACAAACAAACAAACAATCAAATCTTTCCTCTTTATAATATTAGTGTAGATGTAGATTCGCAACAAAGCGATTCTCATCTGTTTTATGCAGAATAAAAAAATGTAAAAACAAAATATTCTGATGGGTACAATCGTAATCACTCGTAGAGGTGGGCGTTAAATAACGTAAATAGTTTTGATAACTATTTATTGGTGCAATAGCTTCATTACGTTATCGGCTATTGCGAAAACTATCTATCGAGCGAAACTAGTTATTTCTGAAAACCGAAAACCATTGAGATCGCGCGACTCAACGCGTGAACGAACAAAGCTTGATTACAGCGCGAAGTTAATTTGATTTCGATATTTGTGTCGCGACGAGCGTTCGCGAACTGCATTTGTACAAAATGTAAATAGTCAATTTGCAACGGGTAACACCGGAAGTACATAACAGCCAACTTAAAGATAGAGATAGTGATTTCCGCCCTGCTTCATGCATCCATTATGCGAGCTAGCGTCAGACGACTACATTCTCCCAGCAAACCGGCAAAGAAGTTCCAGTAACAATTAGTGAAGGAGCAAGCCAGTTCCTGAGGACGGCCGAAGTAATGAAGTTAAGTCATCTCCATTTTTTGTATGTTGGTTCTAACAATTCTCAATTTGTCGCGTTATCTATTTTACCATGTGCCTTACTTACCCACCTACACCAGACATCATCATGTTTGACTCCATTTAAACTATCTTGAATACGAACCTAGACCAGTACATGAGGTTACGGAAGACACACTATCGATTTGATAGGATAATATGTTAATATAATGATATGCGTCTCTCAGGCCTGAGATAATAAGATTTGTGGAATTACCCACTATTTATTTGATACGAGCTCGAAACTCCCTGTGAGTTTATTTCATTATTGCTAGCTTATATTTGATTGAGAGATATGCAGTCCAGTGTGGACGCGCTGTTTATATGAAGGCTTCACGAAAGTCCTATACTAATAATAATAATAATATAGTGTCTTTACGTCTGGCCGGGACATGAGGTCCGTGGTCGGGGTAACGGCAACCTAAGGAATCCAGGATTGACGCCCATGGATGTCCAACTTCGTCATCGGTTACTACCATTACCGAACGTAGACTTACTTAATTGGTAGGGAGGAGAGAATCATTCAGGTGGACTTAGATATACACTAATGAGGCACCGGCGAATACTTCTATGTAGTCACATATCATCATCTTACACGAATACTCTGAACAAGGTTAAACACGAGGCAGTATTACACCATACATCACATATTGTATTTATCATGATTTGACTATTTGCTAACTTCTCATCTCTGCTTGTGTAACAATATTGGTTTCGATCCGAGAAAAGGGAGAAGCGTCGTACCACGGTACGACCCTTCCCCCTTAGGATTGATGTATAAGAGATGGAGATGGCATTGTTGTATAAACATTTTAGATGGAGCCTGTGAGAACCCATTGGTGCCGAGTCCTCTACCAGCTGCACTGCTCGTAACGAATACATCTGCTCAGGTAACTAACCTTGCTTTGACTCATCCCTTTCGAAGTGCCCTCTCATTTCACCCTGAGCTATTTTTATTCTTTATCATATCATAATACCCCCAAACTTCATAATGGGCATTTCGACATGGTGGAGGTGCTGGGATATGATCTAGACTTTCAGCAGAGCAAAGTAAAGTTGGGTACAGGATGGGCATCGATGGGTGTTCATAAATGTTATCTATTTATTTAAACGTGATATTCATCATTCTACTTAAAACACATAAATCATACAGAACAGAAATACTATTTACAAGACAACACCAAAGAAATGAAATTTATCATCATTTATTGCATCAACAAACTAGTCAGCACACCCTACTTTGGCTGTGTAGTTAATATTTATCATAGAAACAAGCAACGTTTTATAAGTATGTTTCGTTTCCTTTTTGCTTTGAAAGGAAGTTGAAAAACAATGGAATATTAAAACCACATCATGATTACAGTCTTATCTACAAATTTATATTCAAATTAACCTGTTCGATATTTAAAAAGAATCCTAGAATGTTATTCAAACAGATAGCTATCAAACTTTTTCTTTCTGGTACATAACCTAAGAAAGCGCATATTCAAACATTCAAAGATAGATGGCGTTAAGATACACTTTTATTCTCAATGAGATGAAGACACATCCATATTATTGCTAGATGGTACGTGATCTATCCTCCCGAAGGACTAAATGATTATTTTTAAACCAATATCGTGTCAAATTCATCAAAAAACCGCTTCCAAATTAATGTGATAACATAATTTAGGAAATGGTGCGCGGTCGGGGTGAAAGGACTCCAGCCGCCATTTGCAATAATTCGCAAGCCGGTAATAAGTACATGTCGTGCATAGCTTGTTTTCAAAGGAAGTCCATTTTATCAGATAACTAGTGAACAAAACCTGTAAAAGAAGGAAAATTATTTTTTCGTGAAATTTCTTAGCAACAAATCAATAATTCTTAATATTATCGCGAATAAGATACTCAATCATACACGCAGTGATAGTAGTTCCCGCCATTTCTTATACCTGTGAACCTTATTGCAAGGCAAGACGGATCACAAGTAAAATAATGAAGTTTGGCTGTCATTCGTGTCGTCATGTTGGCAGTACCCTTTTTTCCACAAATGGCGTCGTGAGTTGTAATTTATACTAAAGATTACTGAAAAAACTAGAAAACTCTTCTCCTAGTAATTAAAAACATTCGGTGCATTCATTCGGTGGTGTGTGAAAGTGTAATTGATCCATTTAGATAGCGGTGTAAACCTATTTGGTATGTACAACAACTTTATTCGTTCTATTTAGTTAGTTAAAAGGTGGAGTACAAAAATGAGACTATTAAGAAGTAAAAACGTCAGGGACGTGCGTTATGAATCACAACAAAGAGGTTTACAACTTTCCCATCTATACAAACCTCGGTGAACACTTGTTGAACACTTTCCGTGCCCAAATACCGGATAGACAAATATCAAGCATTGAAGTACTCTCTCTGTTAGAAAACGGCACAGTCTCTCTTGCCTTCCTATGAATTATCTAAGAAAAGAGATCTCTATACCGACTAGTTACTTATTTGGTTCTACTTTCCCCCAACAACAAGGAAAGGGAGCAGAAAACTTAATCATAATTTCACCATACACCTATGGAGACACAGTCATCACTTTCTTCAACAATTTCCCTTTGAAACCAATAGATAATAGGTCTTTGAATTTACAATTTGATATGATCAGTTTGACAAGAAAATTCTCAGTAAAATTTTGAAATAAAAGTCCATAGAGCCAGCAGAAAGAATACTATTATCAGAGAATTTCTTCAATAGTTAATTTCAAATTTCTTTCTTGCTTTCTCTCATTCCTTTTCTCTCTTTAAAACTAGGAAAGCAAACTTTCATCTGATTAATATTGTTCTACTCCCATTTACACTAGAAAAACTCAATTCATCGGACGCTCATAGATGGCAAGACAAAAGGATCTTCATGAGCTAAAGTTTTACTCGGGCAGAGCAAGAGAGACAACTGCCACATAATAACTATTTGTTTTTATTTAATCGCCTAACCTTATCAATATCCTATTGCTAGGTGACCCTTTAGCCACAAATTAAATGATAGTAAACTAACCTTTAGTGATTTTTGTGAAATGACCAACAAATAAACATTAAAAAACATTAATTTACCAACAAAACCAATTAAACAACAAACATTTCCAACCTTGTATTGTAATTAACCTTATCTCAAATCATAATTTATCTTTGAATCAGAATTATAATACAAAAATATATTGTACTTTACTCTTGTATAATTTACAATGCGAGTGAAGAAAGCGATCACATTACAATTAAATTTTAATTGTTTGTCATCTACTCTTATAAAATTATTTTAAACTTTTACTTCAATTTTCTAGCTTCATAATGTTGTTCTTTATAAAGGGTAATAATACCAAATAAAACAAAATAAATTCAGGTGCAGGTGAAACAATTTATAAATACAGTTTGAAACATTTTCCTGTGAAGCAAACTTTTCCTTTTATTTTTTTTTGTTGTGCGGTGATACACATCATTATACCAATTTATACTATTATACCAATGTAGGTCTATTTATTTTACTTGACCTATACACTCATGATTTGAAAAGTTTCTTTTAAATTAGTGACGAGTAGAGGTGGTAAACTTGTGCAGTGGTCAGTGTATCAAATACTTAGTGCTGTGTAAATAAAAAATGAATGTGATTCAGTTCACAATACTAAATTCTTAGTGATCTGATTACATGAAGATTATGTTTTTGTTAGTAAATTGTGATTATGAATGTATCATTTTGTAATGTTTTACCTATTAATGTGCAAACGAGAAATGTTCAACCCAGTATAACGCAACGCATCCACACGCATCTCGAAAAATGCTCAACCCAGTGATGCGCAACCCTGCAAGGTACGGTCTTGAAACACCACATGTACCACTCGACTATATTTGTCACCGCACCCTATCGAACATCAGTGAAGTGGACGGAGGACTCTCATTTCATGAAGATTTAGCGAAGCAGATCCAACACAACACTCCTGCCTCCGGTCTACGCGCACCAACATCTAAAATAATACAAGTATCATTAAATAAAAATTGTGAAATAATATTCGGAGTTACATATGTACTGAAATAAAGTTGAAGGACCTTTAGTACAGTGTTGCCAGGTCAATTATCCTTCTGAAAAAATTTTCTTTTCTTGAATGTGTTGAATAATAAAAAACCCTGTTTTCCTTTATTTCACTCATCCCCCTTTTATTTTTTTTCTTAACTAGGATATATATAGCGAAGCGGAACAACATTATGAAGTGGTTACTCATACCTAACTATATTTGGAAAATTTCTTTTGAATAGCGATTCAAACATTTAATTCCCTTTATTAATCTAGATAATCTAAACAATTACCTACACAACCTTTGTATCATCAAGGATGCTGAATATAAATGAATGTTTGGACCAACTTGCTGACATTTTCATGATAAACCATCAATGTCAGTTGGTTGATTTCATATTCATTTAGGAATTTTTTGCATCTTTACAGGACACCCCAAGATGGAGGAATGCCTCTTGCGAGTTCTGCACTTAACTGTAATTAAAATAAACGAACTAAAATCTGATTTGGTCGACAAATTTCGAGGTCCATCCGAAGACAATTTATTAGAATACGAGACTTCTACTGCTAAACTAGAGAGTTATCTGGGGAAATTGAAAGAAGATCTTAACAATTATTTCAAATATGTGAATAACCCTGATCCTGATGAAGTTTCGGAAATTTCTGCAATTCAACTAGAAGCAGAAGAAGTACTCTGTGAAGCGAAGTTTAAGATTAAGAGACCCACCATGAACAAGGAAGATGACAAAGTAGTATCTGGAAAATTACCCAAACTGTCTCTACCCACCTTTGATGGAAACATCCTGCAATGGTACCAATTCTGGGACCAATTTGAATCCAATGTTCACAACAGAAATCTGTCTAATGTTAACAAACTCTTATACCTCAAGACTGTTCTTCAAGGTACAGCACTTCAAGTAATAGAAGGATTAGAATCAACCAACGCCAATTATGATATAGCCATATCTTCCTTAAAAGAACGTTATGGAAGCCTTAGTAAATTAATCGACGCCCATTATTCTGCACTCAATAAAATACCACCAGCAGGAAAGGATATTACTACGTGCCGTCGAGCCCTCGATGATATAGACCGCCATTTGAGAATATTGGCCTCTTTAGGAGAAGATACCACACACAGCTACCTTCGTTTTCTCATATTAGAAAAATTTCCCGAGGACTTAGTCTATGAAATGAAGATGAAAATCAGGGAAAATACTGTCGATGACATTCGAAAGGAGTTGCAAAACATCATTTCAGCTAGGGAAGAAGCCAACCGAGCTACGCATAAAAACCAGAACAACCAGAATGGAAATTACACAACAGAAGCACTTCATGTCAGCAATAAACAGAGTAAAACTGCATCCAAGGAAGAACGCAATCAACCACAGCAATCCACTGGAAATAGGAAAAGACTATTTAATTTCAATCCAAACCCCTACAGATATCGAAGAATAACTAACAATACAGGACAATTCTTTTCTAATCAAGGACAATCCTGTGAAAATCAACCCACCTTCCACAACCAGCGAACTTCACATGATAATAGAAGAGCCTTCTTTAATCACGAATCTTCAAACAACAATAGACGGCTCTCATTCCAACCAGGGGCAGCTAGACTGACAGGACGATTCTCCTTTAATCCAGGACAAGCTAATGACTACAGGAGAAATCACTTTAACCAAGGATCGCAAAAAGGGAGATACGAAAACGCCAATGGAACCCAAAAAACCACTGAAAGGGAGAATAAAGAAGGACCCGAGCCTAAAAGAAGAAAATTATTTCAATGCATCTTTTGCAATGGTAATCACTTCAACGAAAATTGTGAAAAATATAAGACAATCACTCAAAGACAATCACGCTTGATCAATAGATGTTTTTCATGCCTCAGATTGGGTCATACCATTACTCAATGCCGAAAGAAAACCAATTGTTATCACTGTAAAATTTATGGGAAACATAACAGAGCATTATGTCCTACACGAGGTGTAAAAAGAGAAACTCAGTCTAAAACGTTTCACATCAACGAAAGAAATGCAACCATCCTACAAACAGCTATCGCTAAGATCAAGAAGAACAAAAACAGCAAACGTCATTCAACCTATCGCATCCTCCTAGATTCTGGAAGTCAGAGGACGTACATCACGAAAAGAGTAGCCGAAGACTTGCACCTAGAAGTGAAAGAAGACACCAAACTAACTATATTTACATTCGGAGCTGAAACACCGCAAGTAATTGAAAGCCCACTTGTGCAAATTCAAGTTTTATTGAAAACCGGTCAATTCATGACCATGGAAGCCAACGTCGTTCCGAAAATAACAAATAGTGTACCATACCCTAATATAAAAGTTGAAAAGATGTTCAAATCTGACTTAGCTGATGATGGATCACTTCAAGATCAAGTAGATATTCTTGTCGGAAATGATTACTATTTCACTCTAATCTCTACGGAAAAGATAAAGATTGAACAAAATCTATATTTGATAAAATCCGATTTAGGTTGGATTTTAAGTGGGAAAACTGAATCAAAACCAACAAATAACTTAACCATGATCACATACTTCCAAACGAACTTAGAAGTTAATCTCAACCAACCGGATCTACCTATAAATGACTATAACGTTAAGGACCTATGGAGCCTTGAATCGATCGGAATAACGGACTCACCTAAAGAAGACCGTCAAGAAGAAGCACTAAAACACTTCAATGATACTACAAAATTAATCGCGAATCGATACTATGTATCATGGCCATGGATCGAATATCCACCAGCTCTTAACCAAAATCAGGGATTAGCATTCGGACGTCTATCTAGTCTCCTGAAACGCCTTGACACTTCTACACTACAACAATACGACCAGATGATTAGAGAACAAATACAAAAGGAAATTATCGAGGAAGTACCTGCTCAGCAAAGGAGAGATACGTCTAATCATATTACACATTATTTGCCTCATCACGGAGTCAAGTGCCAGAATAAACAACTCCGAATTGCATACGATGGGTCATCGAAGACAGGAAACAACAAATCCCTGAACGAATGCTTATTCCGTGGACCAATCATGTTAGAAGAACTCACTGGCCTGCTACTGAAGTTCCGATATCACAACATAGGCATATGCGCCGACGTAGAAAAGGCATTTCTTCAAATTGGCCTTCATGACCAAGATCGTGATGTTACCAGATTCTTATGGGTCAAAGATATAAATAAGCCAATAACAGAAGATAATCTCCTACACTTACGATTCCAAAGAATGCCATTTGGAGTGATATCCAGTCCATTTCTACTCAACGCTACCATTAAACATCATCTGAAGAAATCAAACAAGAAAGAAGTCAACAAAATAGCTAGTGACATATATGTAGATAATCTAGTCACTGGAGTAGAAACAGATCATGAAGCAATTGAACTATATCAAACAGCCAAAAGAGTATTCAAAGAAATGTCTATGAATCTACGAGAATGGAGTTCAAACTCTAAACATCTGATGGAAAAAATTCCCGATAGTTATCGAGAAGATACCGTAAAAGTATTAGGACTTAACTGGAATATTAAAGAAGACAGTTTACAACTAAGATTTAAAATGCCGAACATACAACCCAAAACCAAAAGAGAGATGCTACAAATTATAGCATCAGTGTATGATCCTTGTGGATTCACAATCCCATCATTGTTATCTGCTAAATTACTCCTACAAGAAACATGTATGATAAAAGCTGCTTGGGACACAACACTACCTCAAGAAATAACAAACAAATGGGAAACGATTACTAAAGATCTCATCGACATAGAGAAACTAATAATACCAAGACGTTATTTCGAGAATCCCCAACGAAATGACTATCATCTACATTGCTTTACGGATGCATCCCTCAAAGCCTATGCTGCAGTTGTATACTTAACCAATGGAAAAGAGATAAGCTTTATTATAGGCAAATCAAAACTCGTTCCGATAAAGGATAAAGACAAACTGACAATTCCGAGATTAGAACTTCTCGGCATTTTGATAGGTTGCAGACTCATCCAATACACTTTAAAATTCTTGCAACCAGCGATAATAAAACAGACGCTATGGACAGATAGCCAAATAGCAATAGAATGGTGCAACTCCAAGAAACTATTACCGCCCTTTGTTTCAAGAAGAGTAGAAGAAATAAAAAAGAACAAAGAACTCACGATGAAACACATATCATCAGCATTAAATCCTGCAGATGTAGCAACAAGACCAGAAAGCACAAAAGAGGAAAAAACCAAATGGTTAACTGGCCCTCAATTTCTTCTAGAAACAGAGCTACCGACGACGTCATCCCTTTTCGCCGGGGAGGTTCTCCCGAAGGATCTCATAAGTCAACTACAAAGCTTGCAACAATCATACTTTCCAGAAGAAATAGAAGGTAAAGAAACACACCTAACAAGAAATTTAGGACTCTTTCGTGACATCGACGGTCTACTCAGATGCAAGGGACGTTTAATGAATACTACATGCCCTTATGATTTAAAACATCCTATCCTCATCCCTAGAGACAGCGAGTTTACAGATGAACTAATAAGAGAAGTACATGGAAAAAACCATCACGTGGGAGCTTCACATACTCTTAGTATAATCCGTCAAAACTATTGGATACCCCAAGGAAAAGCAAAAGTCCAGAGGATAATAAAGAAATGTCCGCGATGCGTCAAACACGGAGGAGGTCCATACCGTCTTCCACCGACACCAGCTTTACCTAAAGAACGAGCGAATTACAGCGCACCTTTCACCTATACAGGCATGGATTATTTCGGACCAATGTTTGTGAATGACGAAGGTAGAGAAGAGAAAGTATGGATATGTTTGTACACATGCTTAGCCGTTAGAGCTATTCACATGGAAGTAGTCAAGAATTTGACAGCAGAGGAATGTCTTCTCTCCCTGAGGAGATTCATCTCATCCAGAGGAATACCTGAAACAATCTTAACAGATAATGCATCTCAATTTAAATTAACCGCAGAGGTATTGACGAACCCATATTGTATAGATAACAAGATAAGATGGAAATTCATACCTGAATTAACACCATGGAATGGTGGATTTTATGAAAGACTAATCGGCATCGTAAAAAACTGCCTAAAAAGGTCCATCGAAAAACATCTATTGTCAACTTCTCAATTAAACACCATTATCAAAGAGATTGAAGCAGTAGTCAATACCAGACCCCTAACCTATGTAGGATCTGACATCGAATACGTCTTGAAACCCTCAGATTTTCTAACATTTGGAAAGAACATCTTGATTACCCCATCTCTTCAACATGCTATTCCCGGAGGAACCATTACCAAAGAAAATCTTATCGACAGCTGGAAACGAGGACAACGAATACTGGGGGAATTTAAAAGAATGTTCCTAGGGCAATATCTAAGTAGCTTAAGAGAAAGGTACCAACATTCACATAGGGAACCTAGGGTCAAATCCACCAGAATTCCCAAGGTTGGAGACGTCGTACAGATCAAAGATGACATAAAAAACCGAGAGACGTGGAAGGTTGGAAGAATCACTACATTAATCCCTAGCAATGATGGTGAGACTAGAACGGCTAAAGTCAAAGTAGATAACAAAGAATTCACCCGATCCATAACACATCTATATCCTCTTGAAGTTGAAGACGAAGCCGAAGTTAACATAGAAGACACAGTCATTCAACCATTAAGTGAACAAAAAAAACCCTTACAAACTCTAGAAGAAGAATTAATGGATATTGAAACCATAGAAGAAGACACAACTCCTGATACAATGGAAATTCCTGACAATATAAGCGATTTACACATGAAAGAGAATGTAACAGACAGTGAACTAGAACAAGAAGTAGATATTGAAAATGGAAATGAAGAAGTTGATCAGAAGCAACGGCGAGCAGCAGCCACCAAGGCCTTAGAGAAAATAAGGCAGTGGACTCGAAGTTTGTTGACCTTATTCTAGTCGCCCCGGCAGTGTCGCGACGAGCGTTCGCGAACTGCATTTGTACAAAATGTAAATAGTCAATTTGCAACGGGTAACACCGGAAGTACATAACAGCCAACTTAAAGATAGAGATAGTGATTTCCGCCCTGCTTCATGCATCCATTATGCGAGCTAGCGTCAGACGACTACATTCTCCCAGCAAACCGGCAAAGAAGTTCCAGTAACAATTAGTGAAGGAGCAAGCCAGTTCCTGAGGACGGCCGAAGTAATGAAGTTAAGTCATCTCCATTTTTTGTATGTTGGTTCTAACAATTCTCAATTTGTCGCGTTATCTATTTTACCATGTGCCTTACTTACCCACCTACACCAGACATCATCATGTTTGACTCCATTTAAACTATCTTGAATACGAACCTAGACCAGTACATGAGGTTACGGAAGACACACTATCGATTTGATAGGATAATATGTTAATATAATGATATGCGTCTCTCAGGCCTGAGATAATAAGATTTGTGGAATTACCCACTATTTATTTGATACGAGCTCGAAACTCCCTGTGAGTTTATTTCATTATTGCTAGCTTATATTTGATTGAGAGATATGCAGTCCAGTGTGGACGCGCTGTTTATATGAAGGCTTCACGAAAGTCCTATACTAATAATAATAATAATATAGTGTCTTTACGTCTGGCCGGGACATGAGGTCCGTGGTCGGGGTAACGGCAACCTAAGGAATCCAGGATTGACGCCCATGGATGTCCAACTTCGTCATCGGTTACTACCATTACCGAACGTAGACTTACTTAATTGGTAGGGAGGAGAGAATCATTCAGGTGGACTTAGATATACACTAATGAGGCACCGGCGAATACTTCTATGTAGTCACATATCATCATCTTACACGAATACTCTGAACAAGGTTAAACACGAGGCAGTATTACACCATACATCACATATTGTATTTATCATGATTTGACTATTTGCTAACTTCTCATCTCTGCTTGTGTAACAATATTGGTTTCGATCCGAGAAAAGGGAGAAGCGTCGTACCACGGTACGACCCTTCCCCCTTAGGATTGATGTATAAGAGATGGAGATGGCATTGTTGTATAAACATTTTAGATGGAGCCTGTGAGAACCCATTGGTGCCGAGTCCTCTACCAGCTGCACTGCTCGTAACGAATACATCTGCTCAGGTAACTAACCTTGCTTTGACTCATCCCTTTCGAAGTGCCCTCTCATTTCACCCTGAGCTATTTTTATTCTTTATCATATCATAATACCCCCAAACTTCATAATGGGCAATTCGACAATTTGTTTAAACCTACAGTCAAAAATCCGAAAATATTCCTAATCGAACTAAATCACATATTTCATAAAAATAACCAACACGCATTTCGGTTACTCGTTTTCCGAACGTCAAGCGATATTCAAAAATAAATAGTTATTAAAATAAATAGTTTCAAAAGCCGCTATCGGCTACTGTAACGATAGCTAGTTTCGGTATTCCGAAAAACGTAAACGACCCACCTCTAATCACTCGCGTCTAATCACCTCTATGCTTATATATTCACTTATATTTACAAAAAAGTGTACACAGGGTACGTCAAAAAGCGGAAAGTAAAGTGCACACTACAGCACTTTGTGCTTTCGCTTTCCTACAATTGTAATAATGTAGCTTGATTAAAATGACATATACCTGGGTGAGATAGTATTCGATATCAAAGCGCTTACACTTGTGATGAGACAATATTGCTTTTTAATTTAATTATCGACTAAGTGTTTATCTTGATGACAATACCAGGCCACTCAGAAGGACATTTTTGGGAGATTTGCTTTTTATGGTGTATAAGTGATATAAAACACATTTTTGAGAAAAAGAAAAGCTTTATTTTTACAAATACAATGCCTTTCTCGCTCCGCTGGAAAGTGAAAACGCTGGTCAAACTATACTATTACTTGACTTACATAAGATTTTTTTTATTTTTGTCAATGTTTTAAAGTAATTTGATCCAAAGAGTGTGGAACCACGCTCCGCTCGATCATCGAATAACCAGTCGTATCGGTTCCAAAAACTAACGTAGCTATTACAAACCGTACTAGTTACCGACTCAGAAATCACTACGTTTTACAACTCTTTAACATAACATTCCATTAAGGTGATCTGTGACGGCCAGCTTAGCCCCGAACGCAACTAGATGGAGCCACTGCTGCAAATATAAGGTTTTATTTTTTAATGCAATAAGTACCAACTATACCAGGCCACTCAGAAAGTATTGCGAAAAATAGTTTTTATATATGGGAGACTGGCCGGTCAGAATCTTTTTCGAAAATATGATTACTTGTAAGTAAAAATATGTGTGTTCCATTTTCAAAATTTCCCTCCACATTTTTTGCGAGCCAATTCAAAGTATCGTGTCTTACTGAAAAATGGATCTGCGCCGGGAACATTTTAGAGCTATGATTTTTTACGATTTCAAGTGTCGCCTGAAACCGGATGAATCGTTCGATAGACTTCAAATGGCATTTATGGATGAAGGCCCCTCCAAGGCAACCGTGTATCGTTGGTATAACGAATTTAGGCGCGGTCGACCAACCTTGGGGGATGAAGAAAGAAGCGGTCGCCCTTTGACGGCTATTACGGAAGAAAACGTGCTAGCAGTGAAAAATTTAATCCAAGATAATAGGCGAATTACATATCAGGAGATTCAGCACATATTAAAGATTGGATCGGGAAGCGTTCACGAGATTCTACACGGGCATCTTCGCGTGAGGAGGATAGTATCGCGCTGGGTGCCGCACTACCTCACCGACGCTCAGAAGCAGGCCCGGGTGGAATGGTGCCGTGATATGCTGAACAAATTTGAAGCAGGCTCGTCTCGGCGTGTTTACGACATCGTAACAGGTGATGAGTCCTGGATTTATCAATACGATCCAGAAACCAAGCGCCAGTCGACAGTTTGGGTGTTTCAAAATGAACCAACGCCTACCAAAGTGAAGCGATCTCGAAGCGGGGGGAAGATTTTGATCGCCAGCTTTTTTAATTTGACTGGCCACTTGGCCTCAATTCCCTTACGAGATCAAAGAAGCATCAACGCCGAATGGTATACTACCAAATGTTTACCAGAAGTTTTTTCTGTTGTGAGCAACAAGCGACCAAACACAGGGCTCCGCGGACTACTGCTCCACCACGACAATGCGCCTGCACACACCGCGCTCAAAACGAGGGACTTCCTGGACAGCACACCAGTCAAACTCCTGGGTCACCCTCCTTACAGCCCTGATCTAGCACCGTGTGACTTCTTTTTATTTCCAAAAATAAAAAATCAGCTCAAGGGGATACAATTTTCGTCGCCGGAAGATGCGCTGGCTGCGTTCGAGCAGGCTGTAAACGAGGTGTCTACGGCGGACTGGAAAAAGTGTTTTGAAAACTGGTTCAGACGCATGAATCTTTGTATAGAGGCTGGTGGAGAGTACTTTGAAAAGATTTAATAAAAATATATGTACCTGTAGAACAATTTTTTTTAGTGTCGCAAATATTTCTGAGTGTCCCACGTATTTGTTTCGACAAAGTAAATTTAATATAATTTGAGATTCAGATGTACCGAAAATATACCTAAAAATTTGTACAAATATTCATAGAATTATCAACCCACAAGTAATGTAATGTACCAATACTTTTTTTTTTTGTTGAAATAGCTGTTTTTAACTTCTAATTTAGTTGTGAGATCTCTCAATTGGCAAGTTCGATGTATATGGTTATGTATAAACACAATTACTGCTGAAAGATTTTCTAAATAATTAAATATCGTCATAGGTATATCGTCATAGGTATATCGTAATTAAATGTCGTCGTACGTATCGATGTATGTAAGTCGATTATTCCTAAATATCGTCAATTTAGGAATAATCGACTTATATACATCGATACGTACCATCTCTTAACTTTTTTCACGTTAACGTAACTTTGTAAATGCGTATAGAAAAGAAATAATAATTTATGCTACATATAATAATTACATAATAATTGTGTAAAATTTTTATGTTAATACTCTACATCAGAATAAAAATTATTTCGAAAAACACAACGCATTTCACTATCGTTAAATAATTTATTTGTGAGACGCTAGTATAAATTTATTGCGTTCGTTTTACTGACGGCTATCATTATACGAGTAATGATGCGACAGCTTACAGGGTGCATGCAACAGCACCGCCGCTGCGCTGCAGGATTCAAGCGAACAAAAATTTCTGTGGTCAGGCGCGTAAGATCGCGATAGTACGTAAAGAACATTAGTAGACATATTATATTACTTTTTTGATCCTATTTGGCTATTTATCAGAACTCAATAATTTTTGAAGAGTTTGTAGTCGGATCACACGTTTTTATATGCATTTTTTTGATTAGGATTAGTTTAGCAGGTACATCACATCTTAAACCATGTTTATCGTACTTAGGAGCGAACACCATAAATATTGTATGTGTAAGGAAAACGGCTTACACTTCTTGTTTTAATTAACGCCGAGCTCTTTAAGCAAATACGCAACAATTCCTGTACAAAGTATGCTAATCTGCAAAGAATATTGCGTTTTAATTAAGCCTACCCCGGCAGCGGGAGGATTCTAATTATTTTTACTGCGCTTTGAATACAATTTTATTTCTTTTGATTCTTGATTTTGGAGTTCACCTTTGAATGAAGATTAAACTAATAGGTACTAAGACTCGAAGCTGTGCGCAATGAAAGCTGAAATATCTTTTCAATGGAGCGTCCTATGTTCACAGAACATTGTTTATCAAGACCTTGAGTGCGAACACAGAAGTACAAAAGAAAAAAAAAAAAAAAAGAAAATAAAAAAATCTGATAATTTTATGTGGTAAATTAAATTATCATTTATCAGGGTTACCACCCTCCCCACCCCAGAGATACCTCTCTTCCACCAGAATCTATCGACTTCAAGGATAAAATGTTAGAGACGTCTCTATACTTTCTTTGTGTGAATTCTCGGTACGCAATACGCAAACGAAATAGGCAAAAATACAAAAGCTATTTAGGGTAACTTATACACCGTGATTTTTTTTAAATTAAGCTCCCGGAGCCCAGTGATTCTAGTCATAAGCAACATTCGCGAAAAAAAAAAATTACACCAAAAAGTTTTTTGAGTCTGTCTGTCGGCCCGTGATCGACTCATTTTGAATGGGAAGCCAAGAATTTTTTTTTTATTCTAGAAAATTGCTTGTTTTCATGAGTAGAATCACGGGGCCTCGGAAGCAGAACCAATCCAAATTCACATTATACATAATATACTTTTTAGATTCAAGCTAACCTTACCTTACCTAGCACGGTAATAAGTTAGCACCACATTTATTCTTGGTCTATGCCCGTGATTAAAAAAATATCCTGTTAAGTCACATGTAATTATGACCGGTGACAGAGTAAGACCAAGGTTTAACCTAGGTTTTGCTGGCCCCGTGCTAGCAAAAAGTCTCTGAATGACAAAAAAAGAAAACTTTAAGTGTCCTTTCTTCTTTCTTTCCATTGTAGATTCACATACGAGTAGTTTTATTACATGTAGATTTTTTACAAAATACTTCTTTCTTTGTGTGCGTGCAAAGAAGTTTATTAAATTTATTACGTCACCCTGCGCTATCTGACTCTAGCTATGCAGCCGACTCTTTCGAAGGTTCTCCGTTCCATTTTTGGCCGGAACAGATAAAAATCATACGTGTAACTAGTAGCCACTTTGAATTGTGTTTACTTGTACATTGTACTTTACTTGTGAGCTAAAGAGTTCATAAAGTCTTGACCTCTAAGCTGAACAGCCAAAGCAAAATATTTCGAATGATCTTCATATTACATCATTCATTACCTTAGCCTGTCCTTATTCTGTAAGAGTGTCGTTTATAGACGTTTCGCTAGCACGGGGCCAGCAAAACTCACTAGACAGATAGATAGATAGATAAAAATCTTTATTTTTTAGAACTTAAAGGATTTTTGCATAGGGTCTCACAAAACCACTTACGTGTTTTACGAGTATCTGCGAGGACAGAGTATGGCTCGTACGGCTGCAAGTTCATACTTAAAAACTAGTTATTAATTAAGAACAGAAACTATGGGAAAAAATACGCATAGTTTAAAAAAAAACTAACCCAACAATAATTTGTAGTGCTAACTTATAACAGTGCTAAATGAATTAGACTTGGGTTTTGCTGGTCCCATGCTAGCGTAACGTCTCTGAATGACACCCTAAAGGTCTTGTGTTACATAAATATGTCTTCTTTTTTACCCGACTACGTCAAAAAGAAGGTCATGATTTAAGCCGGTATATGTATGTATGTAGATACATAAGTATGTATGTATGTTCATCTGTTCCCTCATAACTTCTAAACTACTTATCGTAATTTGGCAAATGAGATGTCGTTAGAAGCGTTTTAATCATCCGCTGGTTAAAAAATACAAGAAGTTTTGTTTAATTGAATATGGAGAGTCACGAACAAAAAAACATTTTTTTTAATCGTACCATATTGGGTATCAATTGAAAGGGCTTAATGAGCACATTTCAAAAATATATATATTGTTAGCTTTTTTTATGTATTTACAACCCCAAAATAATTGAAATAAAAAATCAGTTCAAAAACTAGATCCCGATTACTGGCAAATCTTGCTCTAAAAAGTATGAAACAAGAAAATATTGTCATCTGAAATTGTTATGCGTAAACTATGGCATTTGAAAAATATTCATAAAATGATCTCTTAAAACAAGAACGCAATATGTCTCAACTGATATTGCTTGAATTTAAAGTTAAATGTCTTAGATTAAGGTAATCACTCTAACGTATTAAAAATGCCGAATTCTTAAAATTCAAGAGGGAATTTCTTCTAATAAGAATTCTATTACTAAGTTTGAAATTGATGTTTCGAATTAAAACCATTTATTTTTGACATCAACAATGAAAAAATTTTAAAAGCAACTACAATATTAATTGATTGAAAAAATAAATAGTTTTGCTTAAGAATTATGAAAAATATTAAATGGAGATTTAGGACAATATTAAGGCAAATAATATGTTGCTTGGTATAAGATAGTTGTTGTTTCGCTCAAGAACCAGTTAGGTAAGCAATGAAGAGTTAATACTATGTTAAGGCAAATAACATTTTGTTTCGCAAAAACATTAAGTTCTGTCGCTCAAGACCTAGTTAGATATGCAATGAAGAGTTAAGGCGATATTAAGGCAAATAATTGTTGCTCGGTACAAAATACTGTGTCAAAGACGGAACGGTATCAAAATTTCGATAAGTTTGCTAACTAAGCCTGTGGTCTAATGGTCAGAGCGAGGAACTACAATACCGATGGACGCGGGTTCGAATCCAGCCACCCCCAGGACATTTGGTAAATTATAATGGTTGATATGATATGATAAACCGGTCAAGTGCGAGTCGGACCCGCGCGCCGAGGGTTCCGATATACCTATAGTATTTTTGGAAGCAATAAAGTCCATTTTCAGGACCGCAAAACTAAATTTGTTTGTAAAGGTTTTTTGCAGATTTCTGAAAAACTGTGCAACTTAGAAAGATCGTTTTATTTTTGCTGTAAAGTTTATATAAACTTCTGTCAACTGTAATTAATTCAGATTTTTCCTTACTCAAACTTCGGAGATAAGGGGGGGGGGGAATGGTATTTTTCTTGACATTTTTCATCATAACTTTAAAACTAAGAAATTTAAAAAAATACAAAAATATATTTTAAAATGTACAAGTAAAGCCCTTTCATATGATACCCCACTCGATCTAGTGGCGACAATTTGAAATTTGGCCCCCCCTATTTTGGCCCCCTTTATATTAATAATCATACTTTTTTCAAAATTTTTTCTTGTGCAATTAAGTTGGGCAACTATATTCTAAAACTATTCCAAATTTCAGGTTGATAGCATAAGTGGTTGCTGAGATATAGAGGTGTGACAGACAGACGGACAGACAGACAGACAGACAGACAGAGCGGCACCATAAGGGTTCCTTTTTTTTACCATTTTGGTATCGGAACCCTAATAATGATGTAATAGTTAATGATAACATTAATAAATAATAGAAATGGAAACAAATGAGATAATAGATAAAAAATAAAAAGATCAAATATCAAAAATACCGGCAGAGAGCAAAAGGAATAAAAAGAAAAAACAAGACATAAAAAAGTGCTTTTTTTAAAAAGAGCCTTTTATTTTAGTTTTTATTTTTAAAGAAGTTTAAATTTTTAAACAAAGTAGTTTCGCTCTTGGGGTAACACATTTAGCTTTTCGAAAAAAGAGCTTTAAATTCTTTATTTAAATTAGTTTCATTCTTGGTGTGATAGATGCTTCAATCAATTAAGTTTGGTTCTTCATGTGATAGCTTTTAGTTTTTACAATAAGATAACAGTTGAAAATTGATATAAGAAATTTAGCTCTTGGACGGAGAACTATAATACAAAACATTTTATTTCTCAATCTAAGACATTTTCGAGTTTCCTTATATCGAAAACCCAAAAGATCTTAACTTAAATAATATTATTTGGTTCAAGATATCTTTTTTTTCTGTGTATGTTCAGATAATAGCCGTGGTCATGTTATGCCTAAAAAAGCATCAAACTGGCAAAGTGGCATAACAATATGATCACGGCTATTATCTGAACATCGCTATGAATATTTATTAAATACCATAGTTTGTACATAATAATTTCAGATGATAATGTTTTCTTGTTTCATTCTATTTAGAGCAAGATTTTCCAGTAGTAGGGGTATAATTTCACAATCTAGTTTGCTATTTATGTATCATTCTGCAATTTATTAACAATTTTAACCTTTTGTGGTCACCTAATAAAAATAAAAAAAACTTTCGTTGCTCGTTTTTAATGGGGGAATTGTACTCAAGGTGATTTGATCCTAAACTATTGTTCTATTAGTACTAGAGACTAAATAGATAAATAACACCCAGTCACACAACAAACACTCGTTAATCACACAATTAATGTTTGCCCTGGGCGGGGATCGAACCCGCGGCCCACGGTGTAGAAGACAGGCTCACTCACTACCAACCATGCCAATAGGCCAGTCAAACTTAATGTACTGACTTATATGAAGCTAGCACGAAAGAAATAAGCTAAATTATAAAAGATAAATATAAGAGGCAAAAATCTGATAGGTAATGGATATTTAACTTTTGGCTAGGCCTATCAATTTTATAGGAGAAAGACTTTTAGAAGTCTATCAAAATCAAATAACTTTAATCAAACACCCACCTCGTCTTTAACTAAATCAAAACTTCGATGCTTTACAAGATGTTTGCAAGATCAAGGGCTAAAATTGTTTGTTTGACTTCTATTTGTTTGTACCTTAGCAAAAGGGTCAATAGGCACTTGGCAGTTACTTGAAAACAACTTGAAAACGTTTTCTAAGAATAACTTGTTTATCAGGATTTTACGTGCGTTTACGTGCCCAGTCAGAAAAGGAAACGAGCGAAATCTTTATGATGTATGTTATGTTTCCATTACACTATTGCTGTTAGATTATTTACTCTACTGCGTCTGAAACGGTAGTATAATGGCAATTTTTTTTATTTTAGTTTTTTTATGGTAGAGACTGCCAATTGGTCACTTTTACTTCACAATGACATTTTATACAGTAGGGATGGATAGCTATTCACATTATGAAAAAAGCTGCGCTCTCTGCTTTGCACAGTGCTGGAAGGGACAAATATAATTCTATGTACTTGCAACAGTGGGAGTTTGACTTTTTAGGAACAGAGATGGCGCCACTTTTTCAAAAAGTATAACTTCTGAAAATGGCAATAATTTTGATGCCATCTGAAAGAAAATTTAATTAAAATACGTCAGAAACACTTTGGATTTTATGGCCTGGTAATAGAGTTGCAAATGTTTCCACTGACGTGCGGTTCACAGTACAATACAAAGTACTCTTTCCTCGCAACTGTTTGAAAATCCTCAAGCAAAAACTCAAATATAAATTGTTGTATTCCAGTCGTAAAAGCCGTTATTATGGTCAAAAGGAAACATTTATTGTTTCTTGATTTACCTATTGGATAAATTTAATTAGGACTGTGTCATTTATTCCATTATATTGCTATCATAGTAGTCATTTCAATTGTAAAATACGAATTTAAAATTTGGATTTAAAATTTTAATTTAATTATTTTTAGTTAAGTCTGCAAAATGTAAACTAAACCTAATCGCAGATTAGGCTTGCCAAACCTCTGCTTATACATATACCTTTTAAGGCACAAAAAATACTCAGGATGTTGTTATATCTAATATTTAGCACAAGCTGTCAACATTTAGGTAGTTTGCAGCTCGGTTTTGGGTCAGAAGTTGCCAACCTTCGGCGTCAGAAAAAAGCCAAGTCCAAAAAGTCCGTAAGTCCATTTCCTTTTTTTCTGTAGATCCTTAAAACGACATAGAAGTTTTAAAATAAAACTAAAATAGACTTAGGAACTCCTAACAATACCTGGCTTTAGCTATTGTTCCGAGCTTATGGACTTCTTGTAATGAGTCATTTATTTTGCCTCACATACCCTTTTTTGGGCATACTGAAAATCAGCGCTGCAACGTCAGTTGCGGCACAAGGCTGAGTATGTCCTTTTTCGCTATAACAGCTACCAAATGTTTGTTAAACTTTTGTAAAAACTTAATTATGTTATTTGTGAAATAAACGATTTTCTATTCTATTCTATTTTGCTTGGCTACGACGAGCCTTATTTTCTTAGCCTTCTCTAAAAGCACGGACATTGCTCATTGTGATATATATTTTCAACAGTAGATATGGACGAACAGTTAAAATTGAACGCCGAAGTCCGTTCATATTTAATGTTTAAAGTGCTTTCTGGTGTACCGGGCCTGACTAAGTCTTTAAAAATAGCACTGGCTGTTTTAGCTGCGTTTGTTGAGCCTGTTACAAAAATCATTTACAGAATTTGCTTGTCTGTGGCTTTTTAGGGACTACCGGTATTTCACTGGAACACCATGGTGGCGCGACTGGTGGCGTGACTGGTTGCGCTACTGGTGTCCGTAACTAGACACCAGAGTCGCTACACCCTGCGGCCACAGTATTAAGCGCCAAATTGGTTGGCGGCGCAACCAGCTCGGCTGGTGGTCGCGCTACCACTCCCAGTGAAATATAGCCCTTAATACTGTGGCCGCAGGGTGTGTCTTTACTGGTGTCTAGTTACGGACACCAGTGGCGCAACCAGTCGCGCTACCAGTCGCACTACCAGTGTCCCAGTGAAATACCGGCCTTTGGATAATGTCAAATGAGTCTTTTAGTTTATATACGTCACTGGAAAGTAACAAGGGACCGTAAGTTGATTAAATCCCTAGTTAGTTGATAAACTGTCGTAAAATAATGAATTGTACAGAACTCGCTTCTGGCAATCGCAGGTTGCTACCGCAGCAAGCTCGCTTCACACGCTCGGCTAACGACTCGTGCGTTTTGTCGAAAGAGAACCTATAACACAACCGATTTAGGTTTGGTTTGCTAACGGACCTATGGATCTACGAATTTGCTACGAGTTAATTTTTCGACAGTTTTTCAAATGACGTGTAATGAATGAATGTAGATTACTTCACACTATAAACAAACACATTCGAACGAAACACATTTTCATGCTAACTTGATAAGTAAAAAGCCAACCCTAGTAGGTTATCGACTACAGAATAGGCACCTAATGTAGAGTATCTACTGTAGGTATTCTTAACCCTTATAGAATATGGTTTAAATAAATTATGATACTAGAGTGCTGAACTAAGTTAATAAAACTGGACTAAATCAAAATCTAATACAAAAAGAATGTAAGTTAAAGAGGAAAATATAATTAGGCTTTGCATTAAAAATCTGCTGAGCTTGGACGAAATCGCCTACGAAAACTAAAACAATTTTAATTATAATAAACATGTTTTCGAGGCCATGTCATACACTGCTTTGGGGCTTGTTTTCCTTAAGGGAGGACTTGCCACCGGCCCGCTGGCGGAGCCTACATTTTCTTAGGATTAAAACTCGGCACTCGGCGAATCTGTACGTTGGAAATACCTAAATGCAATAATTTAAGAAGATACTGAAGCAGTAGGTAATATAACCCATTATGATTGTTTTTGGAGTTTTTCGTGATTCACTCACAAACTACTGAACATATTCAAACAAAGTGTATGTCCTATTTTACTGCAAAATAAGCTTAGAGCCTGTGCACACCGCGACTTTTTATCGCACTGTCGTCGCGTGTTTGTAGCGATACAAACGCGAAAGGTACGCAAGTCAAACGCAACTTTGTAGACCAGCGAACTACAATAGACCTTTGCACACCTGCACGCGCTGTCGACGCGCGACATTCGCGCTGTTGACGCGCGTCATACGCGCTGCTGACGCGCGTTTATATCGCTGCAAACGTGCTGGATATTAGTATTTGAGCAGAATTTAATTAAATAGTTAACTTAATTTTAGTGTGTTACTCAGACCATCAAACAGAACAACTTTCCCTAAGATCGATATACGAAAAAACAAATTTGACCTCTCATACAAAATGCGCTATCAGCTAATGCAGTTTCTATGGCAGGTCAAATATTTATTTTCGTATTTTGACTTATTTCCTTGGGAAAAGTTGTTCAGTTTCATGTTCTGAGTAACATACTAAAATTATTTTCGTTATTTCATTAGGACCTAATACATGATATAAGATTTGCCGCCATTTTCAATTTTTGCCTTTCTCAAGTAAGTATTTCGTGCCCGTACAAGTTTATTGAAAACAGATAGAAAGAAAGTACAGATAGTGATACAAAATACATGCAATGACCCCAGAAGATAATCTTGAATAATTTAATCTTCTCCCATATAAGTCTAGGAAAAATATTATAAAGCAAAACCTACAATGAATTAGCAAAGAATGAAAATCGAAAAGAAAACCATGTCATGTTTAGAAACTGTTTGTTTATTTCAAATACCTAGCAAACAGACAACGCAGCTTGTTTTAACACATAACTGAACTGTTATATACATATTATATCAATTTCCCTTCTTGTTTACTTACTTTTATTTCATTTACAAGTAAGTACCTACCTATCGTATGAGTGAAGATAAAGTAGTATAAGCAACTGCTTATAATATGGTGTTAAAACACTAGTTAGATACTATTATCACACGAGGCTATATTTTATATGACAATTTAATATACTACTATTCTTCACAGTACTACTCCACGCATTCACGTCATCGACGCGCCGTAAAAAACACGCTGCAGACGCGCGTCGACGGCGCGTATACGCGCGATGACGGCGCAAATACGTGCGACGATGGCGCGTTTGTATCGCGGCAATTGCACACAAATTGCTCTGTGGAAAAGAAAACGCGCCGTCGTCGCACGTTTCGGAAACGCGCGACGACAGCGCGAAAAAAAATAACGGTGTGCACCCCCTCTTACTTTCAGAACAATCGGTACACTCCAACACAAGATTCAAAGTTCCAAGCGGGTAGCCACGATTTTCTCGCAACCTGCAAAACCGAATCAAAACTGCGTTTACGAGTACTTACGATAAGTTAGTACGTTAGTAGTAAGTCATTATTTTAAACCCATGAATGATTCCCGTTGTTTTGTTTTACGTAGGTAACGCGCAAACGAAGTCGTGGGCACAGGTACTTAATAAATATATTTTTGAATGAATCGAAATACAAATCTAGATATTATATAAATGATTTTCGTAGCTATAATCGTGAAGCCAAATACCCGGTACTAATGAGTTTTGGTTTATTGTCCCTTCCCGTTGCGATTACCCTTTCGGTATAGAATTATTGGTCTCAGACTCCTTTGATCCTGTTCAAACCAAGGATGCCGTATTCAAGACAGTTGAAAGATTCAACAGTGATTAGACGTGATAGCTTTAGTACATAGTCGTTGCATTACCGGTATTTTTTATATTAATGAAAATCTCGCGCAAATAGCCCACCGCCGCGGAGACCTATCAATATTCATAATAAGCTTTATTTATTTTCACCTGTTGCGGTGTCGGTCAGTCTGTCTATCTGTAACCAAATACTGCATTTTAAATTTGAACTACTTCCCGTTTTCTGATTCAGCTGAAATTTTCAAATCGGATGACAATTTAATATTATTGTGACATGGAGCTGATCTCACGATGGAGCCGAGTGGCCATGGGAACTTTGTAATAAAACGAAACAACCCCATCTAATGATGTCAAATTATTGAGCTTGTCTGATTTGTCTTGACAAGGGCTATTTCTAGTTGATGTCCAGGGTCTCATGGAGGAGCCGGAAGGTGGCCATGGGAACTCTGTAATAAAACAACGCCTCCCCATCGAGTATGGACTTGTCTGAATTGTCTTAACACGGAAAAAAGTCCTTGATGATATCCAGGGTCTCATGGTGGAGCGGGAAGGTGGCCCTGGGAACTCAGAAATAAAACGACGCAACCCCATTGACTTTGGGCTTGTCTGATTTGTCTTGACAAGGACAATAGTTCTAGATGATATCCAGGGTCTCACGATTGATAGATCGGGAAGGAGGCAACGAGAACTCTGTAATAAAATGACGCAACCCTATCAAGTTGGGGCTTGTCTGATTCTTCTCGACAATTACTTGGTCAGGGTTTGTGGTTGGTAGTTTTTAAGTATTCGACATCAAATACTAAAAATAAAATAACAGTAAATATATTTTTTTAAACAAGCTTTTCTCAGATGTAGTAATAGTAGTTTATGCAACTGTCATATAAAATGGGTTATTAAAACACGAGTTTGGGTTTATCACACGAGGCGTAGCAAAGGCACAAAATACACAAAATACTTGAAAAAGGTAAATATTTGAAAATGGCGGCAAATCTAATATCTATTTCCAAGTCCTTCTAATTTCAGGCTGCGCGCGCATATTTTCCACTACAGATAAAATAATTGTAACTATAGTAACTGTTACTGTAACTGCTCCAAAATAATAGGTTGTTTATAAGGTACACTTTGTAAATATGCTACTGATATTTGACAGCTACGAAGAAAAACTGTTACATTTATAACCGGCTCTCTAAAAGACCTTATATTCAGTCTTCTTTAAAAAGGTTTAGGTTCAAGAAGAATTTTATCTAAGTGTTATGTTATGATTAAAAAGTTAAATTACGTAACACCTTTGCAAAATTTTCATACAAAAATCGTTACGTAATGGTAACTTTTTAATTTTTTATGCATACTCTGCGTAATATTCAGCCTTATGTACCAACTTTTTGAATCATAATTCAAAGATTACGACATGAGTGTAGATAAAAGAACTTAAACGTTTCACAGACGCAGATTTTCAAATAAAAGCGTTACATTATAAAACATCAGGAGAGAAATAAGAAAGAGAGTGTAACACATTTTTATTTGAATGCTTGAGACTGTGATAATTTTCAATACTTTTTCGATATGTAATAAAAGCTTTTTTTTCTCAAATGAGTAGAATTTTGAATTGACAACATAGATTTTAGAATTCAGTGATGTTCAAAACCAAAATGTTCGAAATGCTACTCATTTAGACGACTATTACAAGCAGCTTGCTAAGAGGTACTCAGTTGTAAGTGCAGACTTAACAATTTTATTTTCAATTTCAGGTCATCGTTAATATTCTTAAAACTGAAAAATGTAGAACACGACACTGGCAGAAATGTCCCCAAATATTTTTAATTGATAACCGTATTATCAAAAAAAAAATTTATACAGAAAAAAGTTGACAAGACATCATTATTGTTTCGCAATATAATTATGATGGTGCCATAAGCAGTACTACTTACTTCATTAAAACCTACCACTACTACCTACTTAATTTGTTTTATATTCTCACCAATATTTTTATAAATAAAAGCCAACTTACATGAGTGGTTATCTAAAATTTACGTTGCTCTATCTGGAAAAATACACGCACTCCGAAAAAGCATTATCAAGAAAATTCCATTACCAATATCTCGTATTCAACAAAAAGATCCGACGTCGCACATTCAAGGCCTCATTTGCTTGATGTATTGGTCCCACATCTTTGTATTCGCCCGCTGGCCGTTTTATACGGGAAATAAAAAATATTGTGGTGGAAAGCCCTTCATGTTTATTTTACTTCGGGCTGTGGTTGGAGGAATTGTGTCTAAAGAATACCGTTATTCTTAGGCTCTGAATGAGTTAAAGCTTTGTGATGCTGAAAGGAAATGTGTTTAGGTTTTTAGAAGCGCTTAATTAATTTAACTTTTAATATTTACTTTATTCTATTAGGATATCCAACAGCTTTTGTCATATGTAAATTTTGAAAATGCATGTTTTTTAAAAACGCCAATGATAGGATACCAAATCTACATCAAAATATAGAACTAGTTTACAAAGTAACTACGATATATATTCAAAACAGTTAAGACATAGGGACGTGCGTTTATTTGTGTATATGTGTGAGTGTGTATACATAGAAGTATATGTGTGTATGTGTGTGTGTATGGTTAAGAAATAACACAGAACAACGATAGGGCCACTCCGCCTGCGCGCGCACCCCCACATAGAAGCGAAGAGAGTAAAAAAATTTGGTTCCTTATTGACTAGGTATACTATCCAATTTATATAAGCGCTTATTTTGAATGCACATCATAAACATATTCGTTGCCATAGAGACGCTGTCACTGGTTTTTCGCATCTTACTCTCTCGCAATAATGGTACTATGTTTGTCGCACTCAAACGACGCTAGTAGTGTGGGTGCGGAAAGCGTGTTAGTTTTAGTAAATGGTGACACTGATTTGTATCGAATGAAGTAAAGAATTCTTCTCTAGATGCAGAGCAAGACGCATGAACTTCAGAGCTCTGTGAGAAAGAATCTTATTAGTAAGAATCTGGCATTAGCATGTTTACTAAATGTTTACCTACGACATTTATAAGTTGCAGGGTTTCAATGAAATCAAGATGGTTATCAAAATCCTAGGATCTGTATAATCTCAAAAGCTGGGGCCATAGACAAGTACTTAACTTTCTATAATCGTTAACGCTAGTAGAACAGAGTAAAATGAATGAGATTTACAACTAAATCGAAATGTTACTAACGAAATGTCGCCTGACAGCTAATGTCAATCCCATACATTTTCATTAAATACTAGCAATTACAATTATATATAGAGAGCCACTTGTCTAGGTAGGTACCCCGGACCAAAATAACATATTCAAAATGTTATGTAATGCTAATGCATATCTTATAATATTTCCACAAAATGAACACGACATGGGTGCTTACTTATACTTTATTTTGTAGAAGCCTCACTCAAAGAAATTAATTCATGAAACACAATACTTTTCGGGCACTCCAATGTAATTGTATTTAACCTGAAACATGTCTGAAACAAAGCCGCACATGACCGTACCCTACTTTACCTGTATCTTGACATATAGATGCGAGGTATGCATACGTATAAACGAGGTACTTATTATACGTAAAGCTGTAGGGCGTCATAAGTGAAGGTAAAAGGGACAGAAGTTGTTTAAAAATTAAATTCGTGAAGGTGTCCAATTTAAACCAATTCGGCGTCCAAAGTAGCTTTAAGCTCTTTGCCGTCTTTTTCTTACATATTTTATAGACTGTCTACTCATAGAAGTAAAGCAGTACTTAGGTGATAGTTGTTATTTAGCTTTCTTACATAAAACTATAGGTTTGCCTACAGATTCGCATCTTAACGATACCTACCCATTAAATTACTATACAGGGTGTTAATTTGATTGCGTGGCTTAGCTCAAGGGCGGGATCAGTATCAGTAACTGAACAACTTTTCCCAAGGAACATAGGTCGAAATACGAAAAACCAAATTTGACCTCCCATACAAAATGCGCTATCAGCTGATACAGTTTCTATGGTAGATTAAAAATTGTTATTCGTTTTTCGACCTATGTTCCTTGAGAAAAGTTGTTCTGTTACTGATACTGATCCCGCTCCTGAGCATGGCACGCAATCAAATTAACACCCTGTATAGCGTTAAGAATGCAAAAGGTTATTAATGCTAATGCAGGGTAAAGGTGTATTCAAAATGGAGTTAAAATGCAAAAAAGAAAATTTATTTACTTTTGTTATTTTAACTTTTTTTCGTATTTTAGACAACACACAAAGGAAACGGTTCTTTCGAAGGTTTGCCTCCAGCGCCTTCAATTAGTCATTGTACATTTGAACATTGGACTAATTAGTGTGAGTCCCATAAGTAAAAAAATTGTTCTCATGTGAAGACCGTCTTGTTTATAGTATCTTTCAATAAAGACCCATTTTGGGGATAAACAAAATGTAGCCGTTGAACTTAAATAGTAGAACTTAGATAGTTTGTTTCGATTTATAAGCTTCCACATATAAAGATTCCAAAATTGAAGAAGACAGAACCTAGAGATACGAGTATAATATCAGTTACACACAATATTTTCTCTTTCACTATTCTTCGCTATCAAAGCTTATGTAAACTTTTACATCAGTTTTCCGCATATATTTTCCTATCGTTTAGTGGCACATCCATAATGCAACAGGTAGCAAACATTTGCACCCTCATGACTGCACTCAGCCACGATAAAGCTACTCGTATTTTACTTTAGCTGGAGGAAGCTTAATAAAGTGACCGATATTAAAAAATATAGAGGTATTTGCAAATAAACAAACTCAGAAAGAACAAGATATTGGAAGGTACAATTAACTACATTTTCTGGCGGTTAACTACACTTTGAGATCGATCTTGAATTTGGTTGCCCAGGTGGGCAAAATCATATTTTTGGTAAAACTTTTTAAATAAACTCCATTAGGGTTTTGAGTCCATCTATATTACCACAAATTCCTCATGTTTTAAAAATAGTTATATCTACTACCATAATTCGTAAATCCTTTTCAATTCAAAAATTGTAGGTTACCTACCACCTACGTAATGCTTATCTATGCCTAGAATTTTTTTTATTTGTAGGAGTGTATTTTAAAGTATTGAATTTCTGGCGAGAGACCTGTTAAATACCACCTTGATTTTAAGAGTCTTCGCGGAGAACTATTAAACAACTTATTAATTTTTAAAGGCGTGCTATGACAGCGAGCTGCATACTGCAAGGAGGTTTGCAATATTTGCAATAATGGAAAACGCAGCATACAGATTTTGTATTTACACATTTATTTTTATTGGTTTTGTACCTAATGAAATAGGTGATAGAAGCGTTCATGATTTGCCTTCAGGTGTTTTCGAAAAGGTTCGAAATTACTCAAGAGTGCTTTTTGGACGATTTTTTTTTACTGTGTTTTTATGACGTAAGTACATTTTAAAAATTACTCTATCTGTGTTTCTTTTTGAAGGCCTCCGGCTTTGTCCGGAGAGCCTTGTTAGAGCACAAATACTTTATTGCACTTTTAAAGGAACTGTCCAGCAAATCGTGTAGGTTTATTTCGCTTATGACACACGCCGCTTTGCGGTGCGTTGTGGTCACAAGTGACTCAAATTCCGTGCTCAACCTATAATACTCGTAGGTCCGTTAGTTAAGGCACACACAACCTAACCGTTCTCGGTCAGACACAATATATAATAGTAAACAAATTTAGTTCGGGATCGGTTAATGTTTTATCGAATTGAGATTCTATTGACATAAATATAATTTAACATTTTAGGTTTCCTTTACACAAGTCATTTCCTGTTTATTTTTCCTAAAGTTAATTTCCGGACAATTTCCGTGACGTTGTCATCCGCAAGGTTTGAAGTTAAACTTGATAAATAATAGTAGGTATTGTTTTGTTTATAAATTCAAGCTACTGAAACTATAGTTAGGGTGCTGGCTGCCATTTGGGCATATGATTTGCTGATGATTCATAAAAATAGGGGTGATAGATCAGCTCAATACGAATCGATTTGGTCCTTATAAGTTTTTCTGTACGTCGCTGCGTTTTTGAGTTAAAGCAAAAAAATAAGATACTAAATAATGTTTTTTTTTGTATTTGCATTTTGAAGAGCAATAACTTTATAACGCAGGGCTATAATGGTGGCAGACTATTTTTCTGTGGTCTATATATTGTGTTTAATCGGACAGTCATAGTCTGCCAGGTGTACGTTTCAAAATTGTTAAAATTTAATTCCTCAAAAACGCAAAACTTCTGAGTAGTGGCATAGTTTAACGTAAATAAGGCAGCAAAGTGCGTTGCCTACCCTGAGAACCAGGTTTTTATGCCTCATGTGCCAGTAATTTTACTGGATCCTCTACCATTCAAACTGAAACAGCAGTGCAAACACTGCTGCTTTACGATAGAAATAGGCAAGGAGGTGGTACTTCCCCAGATGGACACGGGCGACCTCTATTATTAGTACTTATCGATCTGCAAATAGTGTATGCATAAAAAATTATCTCCATATATTACATTAAAATTAGATGTAAGTCAAAGTCGCAGAACGACTTGGTAATATAGTCTACACGCCACTTAGTTTCCGGTTTTACTTCCCTCAGGATAGAAAAAAACACTTATCCCTTCACCGGCAGAATGACGTCCAATAAAATGCCCGTGAAAAGGCTTACTCAGACACTTCACGCATCGCTAGCCAAAGAATTAAGGGCCTCCAGAGACTATAGCTTTCTCTTTTTATTTACTTATGTTAACAGATTGGGTTACTTTAAGTAAGCAGACATTGAGTAAATACCGGTTTTAACCAGTTAGGGTATAACTTATTGAGGGTATATTCTGAATATCCTCTAGGCTACTTAAACAGTCTTAAAACATTTCAAGAACTTTAAATAGAAATCCCTGTGGTGTGTGCCTGTGGCTAAGAATAACAAGACCACGTATTTTTGAGTAGGTGTCGTAAAAGGCGATTAAGAAATATTGCTTCAGAAAATACCACCACACTTCAGTTAACGACTAATAGTCGCACCTAATGTGTCAGCCGCAATACATCACCTGTAAAATATACCTGTTTTTTTACCGTGCAAGAATGGAGGAACTCCATGTCCAATAGTGGACTTTTGATAGGATAGGACGACAGAGACAAATTATGTATAATATAATTTTCAGAGAGGTTTGAGGGTTAATTCTGGGTACTTAGATCAAACCAACTGGGTATGAACTCACCCAGGTGAACTACCCGGGTGGACCACGGGCAATACCCGAACTTTACCTAAAAAGTGATTTCTGCTACGTAATATTTAAACGATACTTACTTACTACGCTGGCTCAGCGACCCCAAGAGGATCTTGGCCTCCGACACGAGAGTTCTCCATTCTTTCCTGTTCTATACCGCTTCTTGCCAATCGGCTCTTTGGAGGGCATCCAGGTCTTTCCGCACTTCGTCACCCCATCTGTACCAAGGACGACCGACTGGTTGTTTTCCACTCGGTCGTCCCACTCTTCTGGCGGTCCGATCCTTGAAACCATAGGGTCCCATTCCGTACTACGGTTTTTTCGACGGAGTAAATAGCCCGAATTCATTTGGCTCTTTTGTTTCTAATAATTAAACTAAATGTTACTACTAGGTTGGTAGGTAAAGGTGTAAACTATGACATTATTTTAATTTTAACATCCAGATATCAATTTATTCTAAGAAAATACCTTGTGGAAAAAATAGTCCGAACAATTTTCGGCACAAATTCGTTCTATGACGTGAGGCATCTGTACTAGTACAGTATTAAATTATCTGTGTCGAAACTAAACGAAACCAAAACGTTAGACGAAACGATACCAAATCCATATAAAATTAATCATAGTCAAACAGAAGACCGTAAACACTGTAGAATACGTCCCCATGGATCGTATCGTAACTGATAAATGATGTCATAAAACAGGTGGGTATGTTAAAAGCCGGGCTGCGTTTTATGAGCCGATCATTTGATCGATCGCACACGCTGAATATTGTTACCGGGAAAGTCTGTATCTATCTACTTCTATTGAGGTAACATTATATGTTTACTTATACAGAGACATTATTGGAATACTTGGTTTATGTAAGAGTAGCTGTTACACGTGACTTTAAGTATGGGTTTTTTTTCCACAAGTTATATGCAAATCCAGCCTTCTTTCATCTTAATTTGTTTAGCCGCTAAGACGAGGTTACAAACATCTACATATAATTACGTGTAAGTGTAATAAGTGTAATTAATTAAGTTTATTATTTTAGTTTCAATTCATAACATCCCATGAAACGTCCACTGTACGACAAGGAGCTTCCTCCAAAATTCCAGCAAAAACGCTTGGTACTTTGAAGGGGAATCGCCATACGAGTAGTCAACAAGTCTTTAAGCGTTGCGACTAGCGACCGCTGTCGTTGGTGATCGCAGTATCTAAGATGGCAAGATAAACAGAAACATTCTGCTGCAAATCCTTTGGTTCATAATCCCTTAGTTGCTTCTTGCAACACCCACGGGTAGAGATGGGTTGGTAATATTTTTTGCCGGCCCCACATGGGACAAGTTTTTCTTCTGGTTTTAATTGCAAATGTGTTATATGTTAAAGAGAAAATTGTGGCGGAGTGTCAAATATATAGAATTGGGATTTGTCCGTCTATATTAAAATTAATCTCTAAACTTTTGGAATGGAACGTATTTAAGCATGAAAGACAATAAAATGAAACACATAAACCTTTAAAATAAAATTTATGTCTTGAAGAAAATTGTGCTCCAAGTTTTCTTACAAAAATCGGCCTTAAAACCGGCTAGATGACGAAACAGGAATACACCGAAAGCATCACAATCTGTTGCTCCTACTGTTTACACTGAGCAGCTAGATCACTGAGATCGCAGTTTCATCGTTTCTCGCAGTTTCGACTTCGCGGATTTATCCCAAGCCTCTGCTGTTTCTTTTATTGGAACTTTTATTGCGTGTTTTTTTCTTTATTTACAGCTCTAACGGAATACGAATTTTTGTTTGTTTTGTGAAGGTTTGACTGGGATCTCAAATCCATTCCTTAGTTATGTATATCTCTCTATGGAAATGAGGTGCTGAGGATCTAATTCATGATTGTATAAACCGTGGATGACTTTCATCATGTCTAATAAGATAATTTAATAAATGCAAAAGTGTGGCATAGAGGAATATCATAAAGCCGTGTTATTATCTAATATTATTATTTTGTCTGTATTTAGATAGCAGACCGTGACTGACTGACTTATTATCAACGCATAGCTCAAACCACTGAACGGATTGGACACACATACAGGGTGTTAGGGACAGCCTTCCGAATACTGAAGGGGCATGATCAGTCAACGACACTGAACAACTTTCAGTGAACAAAACTTTCAGGAAACGAATAAAAAATGGGCTTCTCCATACAAACTGTCCAATCAAGTTTACAATTTTGTATGGAGACGCGGATTTTTTTTTCGTTTCCTGAAAGTTGTTCAGTGTCGTTGACTGATCATGCCCCTTCAGTATTCGGAAGGCTGTCCCTAACACCCTGTATAGTTTTGAAAGGATGTTGCTAAATTCATATCTCTGAATCCACTTAAAACCACGCGGAGAAGTCGCTGGCAACAGCTTGTCTTATATAATCTACGTACCTTTCTATTTGTGTTTTTCAAGAATTTGCTACCAATTTGCTTCCCAAGTCCGATCCTGCATGGAGAATTGCTGTCACCTTTGGGATGGCTCAGCAAAATACCAACTAGCCGCACTTGACTCGATAGATCGCAGAGCCAAGAAGCTCGTTGGTGATGAGATGCTGGTGAAAACCAAGTTTCACAGTCTGGCCCACCGTCGCAAAATTGCATGTCTGTCGGTCTTCTACAGATTGTACTTCGGAGAGTGTGCTCAAGAGCTCCACGAGCTTATTCCACCATCTCCCTTCTACCATCGGGAGTCCAGACGCACCGCAGGATATCACCCATACTTGGTTGATATTCCGCACATTCGCACAAAGCGCTTTGAAACATCTTTTATAATGCGCACAGCTAAAGAGTGGAATTCTCTGCCTGCGTCTGTGTTCCCGAGTTCATATAACCCGAATCTATTCAAGTCGCGAGTGAATAGGCTTCTACTGGGCAAGCTCGTTCCATCGTCGACCTCATCTCTGTCTTCAAGACTAGATCGAGGTCAAGAGTAAGCCCATTGACGATTAAAAAAAAAAAAAAAAACTTAATCTTAGGGTGTAAGCAGACAGTTGAAATAATAAAGATATAAGTACAGTAGCTATCTTTTGCAGCTGGGTTCCACAGGAGACCAGGAGACGCATTTTTGAAGCGTTCGAAGTGAATCTTTAGTTCGCATACGAAAACGAATCGTGTGCGAATTCAATTTCTAATGCTCTCGATTTTACGCATTTTTGAATCATTCGAAAGCAGTGTTGCCATTAAATTCAAATGTTTGAACAATTTTCTTTTCACGCAGAAAAAATAAAAACCGGAAAGCAATTACTCATTGACTTTAAAAACCGGTAATGAATTGCGGTGGAATGGAACGCAAATTAAAATGTTGATATGTCAGTATAATGTCATATGTGAAGGAAACGTCAATGTCGTTCTCATCACAGATTATATATACTTTCGAGCGGTAGAAGTGCAAAACGAGTGGGTCGGACCACTCGTTGCAGAATTCACAAGTATGAATATTCAAAAATTGCGATTTTACGGATTCGTATACGAATCTTGCCAATTCGAATGCGAATCGAAGTTCGAACGCTTCAAAAATGCGTCTCCTGAGCGAACAATATTGTCAGCTATATCCACTGAGCATTCGATTGTATTGCTACCCTAAGTATCTTCGAGATTGTTTGCTACGAATGGATGAATTTTGCTAGTTCCTCGACCGTATTTTAAAACGTAAGGTCTAAGAGAAAACTATAGGATATATATATATAGAAGGGCTAAGAGAAACTGTAGGTGGTAGGGCTTTTGTGCAAAGTCTGCCTGGGGAAGTACCACCCCCTTGCCTTTTTCTACCGTGAAGCAGTATTTGCACTGCTGTGTTTCGGTTTGAAGGGTAAGAGAGCCAGTGAAATTACAGGCACATGAGACATACTATCTTAGTTCTCAGGTTGGGTAACGCGCTTTGCTGTCTTATTAGTGTCAAATTGTTTCACTAATAAGACAGTGGGTGTCATGGGCGGTGGTGACCACTTAACACCAGGAGGCCCACCTGCTTGTTTACCCACTTGTGACATAAAGAAAAAAAAAAGCCTACCGATGTGAAATTTTACTCAAAAACACCTCAAATTTTAATGACCGGTTTGCATGTGTACCTATGCCAAATTTCCAGAGCAATCAGTTTCTGCAAATAAAAACACTTTACATATACTTTATAATTTAAGGACAAAAAAGCCAAATATTTATGTATCCATAATATTTTTCATTTCAAATAATTTCAAAGGCACACCAAAAACTTTTAATGCTGTAAAGTTCGACATATCTCTACACCTACTCAAAACGCGTGACAGCATTCAGTACAATATGAACTCAATATACATAGATTGGGTAGGTATATATTTATGTGCTGCACTACCCAGTTTGCGGTAAGCCACATAATAACACGGAAACACAATACATTTCCGCTGAAATTCACGTTGAGCTGGGCATTGATGTCTCATTGCTTTAATTGTGCTAATGCAAAATTCACATTGTATGGTTTTTGTTTCAATAAAGTAAGAAAGCATTATTTAAAACTGTTCCAAACAAGTCGATAATATACTCCAGTAAAAATACGGTTTTGCAAAACATAAAATGTTAATAGCTACTTTTTTGTGTATATCGTATCTAAATATGATGTTAAGACACAATTTTTACGAATCCATCTAAAATTTAAATCGGAATATTTTTTTCGAAATACAGCTTAAGCAAAAATAGTAATAGACAATTATATACTTTATATCATAGATAAACGTATATTTTACATATAGGTATAAAAATCCACCATAAATATATTTATAAATATCAATATTTTTCAATACACTCGAGGTAAAATAATAGAAATAAACTGAGCTAAACTTAACCTTTTTAAATGTAAGTGATTCTTGTATATATTCACAGAAATCCCATACAAAATAAAAAGAAAAGTTTTTTGTAATCGGTGGTTTACAAAGATTTGTAAACATTTATGTTGGATTTGCCAAAAATGTGAGTACTTAGCACTATTTAAATTATTAGAAAGCAAAACGGCTCTATTACTATTTTTGGTTGCGAAGATAAAGTTTATTTAAATTTCATGGTATAAAAGTTAAATAATACAAAAAAGGTAATATTTTTAGGTGGATTCATGTATAAAATGAAAGTATGTGTACATAGCAAGCCGTAAATAAAAACAATAATCTATTAACATTTTTTTCCGAAATTCCATATTTTTTTAATCTTTGGACGGCAAAATAAATAAATAAATTGGGTAAATTTAGGTGGATTCCATTAAAAAGCTTTACACAGAAATATAATCTACAGATATGAAAAAGAAACACGGCTATTACAAATTATTTCCGTTTCGCCATACAATGGTCTCGTAATTTTACTGGAGTAACATGGGTCAGGGTAAATCTCGTCAAAAACTGGTCCACGAGCAAGATACAACATTTGAAAAAAAAAACTATGGCCATTGGCCCAAAAGCGACTAATATTCGTTGCTGTTGAGAAAAACACGTGGGACAGACAAATTCAAGAACCAACATAAGATTTAATCACTGACTTACTCAGTGGGAACAATTAAAATGACCTCAAATCTATTAAACCCGAGATTCAGCATTCATCTCAAGCACTACGATTACATAGTAAACATTTTATGGGAGGAACCGCAAGGAGCTAAAGGCAATAAAAATTAAAGACTATCTTGCTTGCTCAAGCGAAAGCCCCATAACAATCAGAATTTCAATTGCTGAACGAAATTCGATTTAGATAAACTTATTTTATTTGAATTGGTTTTTATTTAAGTAGAAAATCTATAAAGTTTTGAAGAGGAGAGCAACAAATTTGTCAACGACAATTATGTTCAGAAAAAAGACATCAATACTATTATTCTCTGACATGTTTAATAATGTTTATGTCCATATTATATTGATCGATCTGTATTCATCGAACATATGTGTGTTTCTGTGAATTTTGTTTCGATATTGCGGTATATCTAAAAGTGTAAATAGTATCAACTCATATTAAAGTAAAGTCGACGAGTCTGTACATTAAAAAACAATTCAAAGTTCAGTAAAATCAAAAGTTTATTGTTCAATGTAGTATTGCTAGGATTATTTATTTATTTATTTAGGATATTACCAATCTCTTCACAAATAAATTGTCGCCATTGAAAACCATTAATGGGTCGCAGAAGTCATCCAGATTTTTATTGGAATTTTATCTATGTGTCCATGCCCAATAACTTACAAACTACTGGACTGATTAAAACAAATATGAGAATGAAAAAAGAAACCGGTCAAGTGACAGTCGGACTCGCGCGCCGAGGGTTCCGATATACCTATAGTATTTTTGGAAGCAATAAAGTCCATTTTCAGGACCGCAAAACTAAACTTGTTTGTAAAAACTGTGCAACTTAGAAAGATCGTTTTATGTTTGCTGTAAAGTTTACATAAATCTCTGTCAACTGTAATTAATTCAGATTTTTCCTTACTCAAACTTCGGAGATAAGGGGGGGGGGGAATGGTATTTTTTTGAAATTTTTCATCATAACTTGAAAACTAAGAGACTTAAAAAAATACAAAAATATATTTTAGAATTTACAAGTAAAGTTCTTTCATATGATACCCCAGTCGACCTAGTAGCGACAATTTGAAATTTGGCCCTCCCTATTTTGGCCCCTTTTACATTAATAATCATACTTTTTTCAAAAAATTTTCATGTGCAATGAAGTTGGGCAACTATATTTTAAAACCATCCCAAATTTTCAGGTCGATAGCATAAGTGGTTGCTGAGATATAGAGGTGTGACAGACAGACGGACAGACAGACAGACAGATAGAGCGGCACCATAAGGGTTCCTTTTTTTACCATTTTGGTATCGGAACCCTAAAAAGAGGATAGAAATACAGCACCTCTATTACATCACACATCTATTAAATCAATTATTACAATGCATTTTATTTCAAGAAAACTTGGTGATTGTTTTAACAAGTATTGAGTGTAAAATGCTTTCTGGTCGTTTTATTAAACTACAAAAGTAGGTTGATGACACTGATAATCAAATTAACGTGAGCATGTTGGGTACTGCGTCCACAATTTACAATCAAGCAAATGGAATAGGGCTGTAATGACATTAACCATAACAAGTTTGTTATTGTACAAAAACCAACAATCAACTACTTTAAATTAGTATAATGAAGACATTTAATTTTGATGCATTAAAATTTTATGAATGAAATTTGCAATTTGTTTTTTGCATGGCTTTCTGTGTTGTAGGCGTGATGATGCAATTATTTATTAAAATTTCAGCGCCTAATAAATTTAAAATTTTACTTTTAAATGCATAATTTCAATTATTTTTGTTTGTGTTTATTTTTCTGTGAATCTCTTGAAACAGTGTATTATTTTTCTATGCTTGAAACAGAACTTTTCCATATGTACCTACCTGATATTTTAAAATTTATCAGGTAGGTACTTATAGAAAAGCTCTGTTTCAAGAGACTCACAGAGAAATAAACACTCCGTGTCCAACTTTCATTTTAGAGTTGGACGCTGTGAAGTTATTTTTAGAAATTTCTAGATTATTTACCCCGCCATCATAATTAACGTCATCAAAATTAAATAATACAACAATGACCTTTTCCTTAACTTTACTTTCTCTCTATTAATCAGAGTGTCCTTTTTAATTCTTAGAAAACTACAATTTCTACACGTAACATATTGTTTGAGAGTTTCGCGGTCACTAACACTATTATAAAAACAGTTTGACGAGTTCTTACCAACTACACGTAGTTCCTTTTTTTCATGGACTATTTACACCTTATGATTGGTTTTCTATACCATCAAGTTTACTTACTAAAATATTTTAGCAAAACAACTCAAACTAACACGTAAATAACTAAAAGCGAAAAAAGAAGGCCAAACACTTTGTGGGTATAGAGCGCTCTCTAGACGCCTGCATCGCGCTGCAGGCAACAAAAAGCAAGAAAATACGCATCAGACTAATCCAACATTATTTAATGAAACGAAAAACGATAAAGCCGTGTAGTCACGTCCAACAAAGTCTAGAAAGCAAAAGCAACTTAAGATTTTCAATTGAAACTGGTTGTTTAATTAAATATTCCAGAACATGATAAACAGGTAAAAATATTAACTAAGAGTAGGTAAGTTGCTAAAACAAGCCATTTCATTGTCACAGTACGCACAATGTAGATAATACAACTAAGTAGCTGTCCAGGCAATTGATAGCAAAAGAAAAAAATAAAGTGATTGGCAAATTTGTATTAGATAAATCTGCAAACACAACATATGATTGACCAAATGGCCATTACACGCCAGCTAAGCATAGCTATTTACTTCCACTTGGATACTTAAATGATCAAACAGGGGCTTGTTGTCATGGTGGTTATATTAAAAACATTACCAAGGAGTGAAAATCATACATGATTTTTAATTACTTGCTGAGTCAAGGCATGAAGCCTTTTTCTCCGATCAATTAACATACTCAATTAGTGGTTTTCGGAAAAACTGTTGGAAGTGAATTTCTGTTTTAAGATAATAAGGAGAGACTGGCTCCATTGGGCTGTCTGTGGTTACGCTTTATAACGGACTGTTATTAACACCGCAAAATAAAATTATCTTTATGATGCCAATATCAGAGCTGGCAACATAAAGATGTGCGAGTGCGCGGTGCGCTTCCACTGAGTCGGAGCAGAATGAAATCATAGAAGAATCGACCAATCTTGTTGTTTGAGATCCACATCTCATGTCCGTTTCGCGTTCGTGTAAAATTACTGTTAGGTGAATTTGTTTCATCATCAAACTCACCTACTTCCATTAGCCGGGATCAACGGCTTACCCTTCCGATTTTCCGAAGCATGGGACTACTTACTGCACTTTTCGGACACTCATTTAATTTATTCTGAATTTTTATGACCAAATTGGGGACAGTCTGACAATGTAATATTTGTTTGACCAAGTACCCATGTTCATTTCTTGACCGTGTAAAATTGATGTTAGGTAAATTTGTTCCATCATCGACCTCATCTACTTTCGTAAGCCGGGATCGACGGCTTACCCTTCCGATTTTCCGAAGCATGGGACTACTTATTTAACTTTCCGGACAATCAGGTAATTCACTCTGAATTGTCCTGACCACGTTGGGGACAGTCTCACAATGTAATATTTGTTTGACCGTGTACCCATGTTCATTTCGCGTTTGTGTAAAGTTACTGTTAGGTGAATTTGTTCCATTATCAACCTTATCTACTTAATTTCGTTAGCCAGGATCAAAGGCTTACCCCTCCGATTTTCCGAAGCATGGGACTACTTATTTTACTTTTCGGACAAATAGGTAATTCACTCTGAATTGTCCTGACGAAATTGGAGACGGTCTCACAATAATATTTGTTTGACCGTGTACCCATGTTCGTTTCGCGTTCGTGTAAAATGTCTGCTAGGTAAATTTGTTCCATCATCCACCTCATCTACTTCCGTTAGCCGGAATCAACGGCTTACCCTTCCGATTTTCCGAAGCATGGGACTACTCACTGCACTTTTCGGACACTCAGTTAATTTGTTCTGATTTTTTTTGACCAAATTGGGGACAGTCTGACAATGTAATATTTGTATGACCAAGTACCCATGTTCATTTCGCGACCGTGTAAAATTGATGTTAGGTAAATTTGTTCCATCATCGACCTCATCTACTTTCGTAAACCGGGATCAACGGCTTACCCTTCCGATTTTCCGAAGCATGGGACTACTTATTTAACTTTCCGGACAATCAGGTAATTCACTCTGAATTTTTATTTTTTATTTTATTTTATTTACAAAAAACTTACATTATCTTTACAGTTTAAAACCAAAGTGACAATGTCGCAAATCTATAAATTATTATAATCTAGATATGTATTTCAATGTAGCCTTTGTGAACTCACTCAGTGTACAGTGGAACAAATCAACCTCTTGTGATACCGCATTCAATATACGTATGGACATCGAGAGCGAAGAATGTGCTAGAATATTGGTGCGGGCTGTGGGCACTACCAACATGGCATCGCGAGGTGCGCACCTCAGCCTTGGGTTGGGCACCACCAATGCTAGCTCCGCGAGCACTTGCAATTGTCCTGACCACATTGGGGACAGTCTCACAATGTAATATTTGTTTGACCGTGTACCCATGTTCGTTTCGCGTTCGTGTAAAGTTACTGTTAGGTAAATTTGTTCCATTATCAACCTTATCTACTTAATTTCGTTAGCCTGGATCAAAGGCTTACCCTTCCGATTTTCCGAAGCATGGGACTACTTATTTTACTTTTCGGACAAATAGGTAATTCACTCTGAATTGTCCTGACGAAATTGGGGACGGTCTCACAGTAATATTTGTATGACCGTGTACCCATGTTCATTTCGCGTTCGTGTAAAATGTCTGCTAGGTAAATTTGTTCCATCATCCACCTCATCTACTTCCGTTAGCCGGAATCAACGGCTTACTCTTCCGATTTTCCGAAGCATGGGACTACTTATTTTACTTTTCGTACAATCAGTTAATTAATTCTGAATTGTCCTAACCAAACTGGGGACAGTCTCAAATTAATATTTGTTTGACCGTATACCCACTTCTGTGGTATATAAATTCCTATTCGAACCCGAGAACTTACGGAATTAACTAAAGAGGCTGTTTGCAACCTTTGAGATAAATCTCTACGTCGCATTACTTTAACTTACGTGCTCCACCATGATTGTGGCGGAGTATGGCGGTAAACAGCGTTACTTCCCATTAACTATGGTGATTCGAGGATGTAATTAATTTAGTTTCCCATTAAGTCGAGGAAACAATGTGAGAGCTATTACACGGGCCATCTTGGGTCACAGTAAAACTTTAATAGATATGTATTGTGTGGTAGTACCTAGTTAAAAGCCTCCTATAATGGATCAAAACATAAACATCTTTTTGTTTATGGTTAATTGAAAATAGACACTTTTCTTCATAGCTTTCCAGAGTGAAAAGGGTGTTTTACAGCACTTAGGATGGTGCTGTTGATCATCGTTTGGAAAATGGAATCATCGTACTATACAGTTACCCTGAAAAATGATGAAATCAGAATGATTGCTACTGTCATATTTCTGTAATAAAATTCATTTATTTTACAAAACCTTAAAAAAAAGAAATTACCAACAGTGATGACCATTCCACCTATCGACGCTTAAAAAAATTAGTTGACAAACGTCATAGAAAACTGCCTATTGAATTTTGAAACGGTTTGAATCTTTTTTTAATTATAAAACTTTGTTGGCTAAGTACGTCTTTTGGGAACTCGTTCGTCTCTTACAAGGTATTAAACATATGCCATGTATATTTTTTTATAGTTATTATTATTATATGAATGAATGAATGAGTGAATGAATAACACTTTATTGCACACTAATAAAGTAACATTTACACATAACCAGTTATAAAAAATGTGGGCAAAAGGCGGTCTTATCACTAAGAGTGATCTCTTCCAGACAACCTTTTGACGAAATCAACATTTACAGAATTCTGCAGTGTAGTGCACTCATATAAACTACATAAATGAAAAACAAAAAAGACATTGTATTTACATAAAATACTCAAAATAAATATCAAATACATAAATACATTACATAAATATACATACATAATTTTTTATGTATATAATTACATAAAAATAAATTATATATACTGACATAAATATAATTATATACCAATAATAATTATTGTTGCAAACTCATAACTAAATGATTGGTCTGTTGACGCGGTTCTGCTACCCCTCCAACCCATGGAAAAATTTTTGTGATCATAATAAAATAGGTTTTTTTCCGTGTCTGGTTTTTATCTATTCATTAATATCTGGGTTTGTTTCTGGAAAATTATTTCAGATGAAAGATTTGACTGTTTGACGAAAATCGCTGTCTAGCACATCATCATAACATCCCACGAAACGTCCACTACAGGACAGGGATCTCCCTCCAGAATTATTATTGCTCTTCAAGTTTCCTTTGAACGTTCCAGAAAATCTTTTACCTAATAATCCTTTTGTGTGCCAAACACAACGCCCCCTGGTGCGCTCTTAGATGGACACAGTCGCTAGTCGTCCCGCTGATTCCTCGTATTAAATGGGTCTTAGTGGTCGGGCAGTGCCTTATCGTATTAAGTGCTCTTTATTTACCGAGTTATTTTAGTTGAACACAGAAAAAGAACACAAGTGTAAAATGTTTTATTTCAACACTTTCTATGTTCGGATATTTCTGCAAAGTGGAAAATCACTAAATTCCCAAGCTTTTATGTGGGTAAAGCGTCTCCGGCACAAACGAAGAAGAGGCAGCTGCCGTACTCCGAAGTGAAACTACGATAATATCGCGCCGATAATTAGTCTATGGTTCGGCCTTTGACAAGAAAATTTCCATACAAATTAAATTTCCGAACGTAATTGTTGTTGTCAATCCGACAATATCGGAGCTCCGATAAAATTTCGTAGTACAGGCCCAGTTCGTATCATGCCTGTGGTTTTAAATTTTCCGATTTTCAATTTTTTAAAAATACAGTTAAGTAGGTTAGATATTTTATACAGAAAAAGGCGGTGTTAGGTATGATATTGACGGAGGTGCTGTGAGAAAAGACATACATGACTACTAGAATCAATCACCACGAGATGAGAGAGAATTTGAATCACCAGAGAGAGAATTTGAATGGTCGAAGAAAAGAAAGAAATCAAAGGTTTTGTGGAAAGTCCGTCTGGGGAAGTACCACCCCCTTGCTTTTTTTTGCCGTGAAGCAGCAGTGTTTGCACTGCTGTGTTTCGGTCCGCTTGCAGGGCAAGGGGGCCAGCGAAATTACCAGCACATGAGACATATCATCTTAGTTCTCAAAGTGAGCAACGCGCTTAGCTGTCTTATTTGTGTCAAAATATGCTAGTAATGAATAAGACAGTAGGTGCTACGGGCGGTGGTGACCACTTACCATCATCAGGTGGCCCACCTGCTCGTTTGCTCACTAGTAACATAAAAAAAAGATGGACTATGCAAGATATAGCAGGAGAATAAAGTGAATGTAGAAATTACAGCTGCCTGATAGAGAAATAAAAGCGATCTACGTGTTATGCTAGTACTATCACAGAATATGTACTATTCTGTGGTATTGCGCATATTTTTATTACAACTTACTTTAGTAGTGTGGTTGGAGAATGGTCAACCGCACGTCAACGGAAACATTTGCAACTATATATTATTTTTTGCTTTTAATTTTTTTCGGCGGTTTAATTTTTTTGTCAAAAAAGTTTTATTTTACAATTTTATGTGACTATAAATTTTCCCACCCTTAGGGTAAATCGGACTACTCTGTAAAAAGTTATGCGTGGTCATACATTACAATCAGTCAGTGAACAATCAATCATCCCCTGTTTTCCTACCCTTAGGGTTTGATTTTTTTTCCAAATTTATATGGGACCAAGTTCGGGGTATACCCTTTCCAATAAAAAAATAATTATCAAAATCGGACTACACTGTATGAAGTTATGCGTGGTCATACATTTAAAAAAATATATATACGCGTCGACTTGAGAACCTCCTCCGTTTTTTTTTCGTCGGTTAAAAAGCGCCGCCGTGATTATTTTAGGTTAAAATCTTTGGCTACAATTTAATTAGTTTGGGGAAATATCCGTGATATTTAGCGGAAGGACAAACTATCGGCATGAATAGCTAGTCGCCAAGGATATAGTATAGGTGGCCACATAAACGTATCTCTATATTTACAAAGCGAGCTAAAGACGTAACATTTTTCCTGACGTACGCATCACGGATTAAACGGCAAAATACCCTATTTATTTTTAAACTGCGAACATTTGCGAAAGTTTATCAAATTTACTTTAACACTTTTTTAATATATTCTTATGAAATCTTAATCTAAATCATTCTAATCTGTGTTAAATTTATTTTAATTAAAGTATTTGTGCTTGTATTTTCTGGTTTCTTTGAAGGTAAGTTAGCTCTTCAACTATAATTGCAGTTTGAAGTTAATTATTTTAATTTTCACTGCAGTACGTAAAGTAAGAAGATAGAAAAGGAATAAAAGACTAAAAAAGAGAGAACCAGCCTGTATGACTTATAGAAAGTTGAATATTTTCTGCAATATTTTTTACTTTGTTCGATTATACAACGTGTTAGGGCTCCCGCACACGACCGAGAATCGGTGGCCGATTATCGCCCAGGACAAGGACGGAAGATCCAGGTGATAACACGTAAGAGCGGGATGTCGACAAAAATCGGCCACCGATTCTCGGTCGTGTGCGGGAGCCCTTAATGGAATAAGCGAAACCCTCATACACCCCAACTGATTTTTATTAAAATAAATCCATTCCCATAAAATAAATCTTAAGAAAAGTATTTTTTATCCAGATATTGTTATTTTAAAGTTCCATCATTGTTCTAGTTTCATCGCTGTTCTAGTCCGCGCACACCGCGCATGCCACGTCCACTTTCCCCGCCGCCAACGCGCGTTTCCACAGAAATGTTTAGAATAGAAGCGGCAAAAATTAAAATAATAAAAATAAATATTCCTATTAAAAACCCGTGAAATTGATTCTACTCTGGATTCTGAACAAACTATTATCTCCGTTTCGCTTATTCCGTTAACACGTTGTATAGCAATATTTCTTACTTTGTTCGATTATATTTGTACCAGTTTTCAGTAAAGACACTTTAAAAGATTAGAACTTTTAGGTGAGCTTTTATGAAATCATTTCATCGTAATTGTTATTGTGTATTTGGCTTTTGTACAAAAATTTATATATTATATTTTGCCCTAAAAGAAACGTAGAGCTTTTCGTTTCGGGAAAAGTGCTTTGTAACCGAGGATTATTGGAAATTCTATACCCGCGGGAGACGCCTACTTTGATGAATCATATTTATTTTGTAAGATTTTATTGTTTTCAAGACTAAAATATTAAAACCAAGGAGCTTTTTATGAGAATAAAGAGTTTTTGCCATTATTATGAAGAAATTAAAATGAATAATACTTGGTTATCGTCATAATCATTGGATATAGGCGTGTAGAGAAAAAAGAAAAAAAAGAAAATTCTCCATTATTAATAAATAGGATAGGATTTATTTATGATGCCTATTAAGTAATGTTGCTTCCCCAAACAAATAAAAAGTGCCAACATGTAGAAACGCCGCCGAGGGTTCCGTACCTCTAGTATTTTTAGAAGCAAAAAAGTATATTTTGACTACCGCAAAACTAAATTTGTTTGTAAAGGTATGTTGCAGATTTTTAAAAGAGATAGTTTTATTTTCCCTTAATATTCACATAAACCTCTATCGAAAAATGAAAATGGAAATGGTTTTTCTTGACCTTTTTAATCATAACTTAAAAACTACGAGTCGTAAAAAATACAAAATCCTGTTTTGGAATGTACAAGTAAATCCCCTACCCGACCTAGTAACTACCATTTTAAATTTTGTCCCCCTTTCAGGCACCTTTTACATAAAAAAAAATACTTTTTCAATTCTTTTGTTTGCAATAAAGTTAGACAATCATATTCTATATCTGAGATAAACAGGTGTGACAGACAGACAAAGTCGCACAATAAGTGTTTCGTCTATAATATCATTTTGGTTTTGGAACCAAAAAAAACCACTAAATATATTTTGACTGGATTTTGTAAAAAACAAGAGCGATTAATGATCGTAGAGTGAATTGTATACCTAATTATATTTATTACTGTGTCACCTTTGACTCCTCACATAAGACACGGAATCAGTAGTTTTTAAGAAAATTGAAACTTATCTTTTCGTATTGCGACCTATGTTTGTTTTTGGGAAAGATACGCCTCAATTTTTTTCATAAAATAACCCTGTTCAAGTAGCGTTCGAAAAGGAACCTTCTAGAAGGAAGGCTTAAAACGCAAGTTTGTGCATTAGCTCATTGCAAAGGCACAGAAAAAAGTAATAGTGTTATCATACAGAACGGACACTCTCCGCCCCCCTTACAATCTACCCCGCAACCCCGCGCAAACCCACCCGCGGGATTCTCGTGGTCCTTCTGAGGGTATTCTGTACTGAATATGCGAGCCTACCCGACCTTCCAAATTCATGTAAGTAGTGTTCGGTGTGTGGCAAAGTAAAAAGAAAAAAGAAAAAAAAGTAGAAAATTGCAAAATTTCACAACCACAGGCAGGATTCGAACGTGCGTCTTCTCCGACAGTACCGGAGACGCTTTACCAACTAGGCTACTGTGGTCGTGCCTGATGTGCGTGGTCTGGTACTGACGGAGAACACGCAGGTTCGAATCCTACCAGTGGTTGTGAAATTTTGCGATTTTCTACTTCGTAGATTTATTTCTCCGTACACAGGAAGTGTTAAAAATCAAAATCATTTTCAAGGTTAATGTAAAAGTTTTGCAGTCATGCTTTTACATAGATACGACAAATTGAGCACTTTTCACGACCGTGAAGGCTAACGAAAGTTGCCGGCTCAGGTGCTTTCTAAAATTATGGCTTCGGCGTAATAAATCATTACTTACATCGTGGCAGCCATAAAATATCCAGCCCACCAGCTTTTAAAAGCCAGCTGTATTTTTGACTGCTCTCACACTTTTTCGTTCTATAGATCAAAGCACAAAATCATATTTTTAAACAAAATGTTGTTGATTATTAATTAAGTATACTAGCTCTGCTTACGCCTTAGAGCTTGGGCTTTTTCAGAAAACACAAAGGATTGAACCGATTCAAACGGGATTTTCGATAATGTATGAGGCATAATATTCTGCATGACATTCAATAAGTATTCTGTAAAGAATCTACATCTGAATCTAATCGTAATCACAACAGAAACCGAAGTAGCCTAATACATAACAATACCGAAAATCTCGAATCGGTTTAGTTTAGAAGTTTGTGAGTTATTGAAGCCCTAGTGACTAAAATTGAGAAAGGGATGCTGAGATGGTTTGGTCATGTAGAGAGGATGGAGGGTTTCTAAACCGGAAGATGGGCAGCAGCGTCCTTCCGTGTATGAATGAAGGAAGATTGACGAAAGAGATCTACAAGGCGAGAGTGAACGGAAACGTTGGAAGGGGAAGGCCTCGGCGAACGTACCAGGACCAAATTCAGGACGTTCTGAATAAAGGCCAGGTTAAAAGTACCCTAAACCGACGAGCATGTATGAAAGGATTAATAAAAGTTCAGGAAGCAAGGGAAGTATGTCAAGATCGTAGCAGGTGGAGAACTGTGGTCTCTGCCTACCCCGACGGGAACAAGGCGTGACATTATGTATGTATGTATGTAATGTACAAACGAAAAACGTCATATCAGCCATCATAAAACAATACCTCAAAAATCTGTCGCATGTCTTATGCTATTTTAGCGATTTTCTTTTAATGTACTAAATCTTCAAGTTAATGTTTTAAATGTAACGTACTCGTCTTTATATAGACGCCCTGCGCGTTATTTGCAAAATCTTTGATTTAGACATGGGATGGGATAAACTTGAATGGATACTTTACTAGAATTTCTTTGATACTGGAATTGACGTAAGAAAACGCACGCTCCGCCCTGCGCGTGGGTTTCCAAAATATTTGGTCACTGGACACAAACGAAAGGAAATCACGTCCGCGAAATAACTAAGTATAACATTATGACTCATTTTGTTAGTTGCGGCGAGTGGAGTAGGTATTAAAAGCCAATCCATAAAGTCTTTATTGATATTATTGCAGGTAGCATGGTTTTCGCTTATTCAGAGCTGTGACAAATCATTTCGGGGGCTAAATGCAGCAACTTTGGTTCTATGACTTCTGTAAATATGCAAAAACATATTCTGTTCCGTGTGGTACTGGCAAAGAATAGTACCTATCTCTACCTGTAGGTGTCGTAAGAGGCGACTAAGGGTTTCTAAACCGGAAGATGGGCAGCAGCGTCCTTCCGTGTATCGTACCATCTTACATACTGCGGTCACCAACAACCGCCGTCCATGGTGCCAGCCGTAACGCTAATAAACGTGGTGACTAAGGTACTTTCCCAACACATTCTTTTAGCAAGAGCTGGAATTCTGGAGGGTGCTCCCTGTCCTGTAGTGGACGTTTCACGAGATGTTATGATGATATTCTACTTTTCATACAAATTGGACCGATCAGCCGATCATTTTGTATGGAGAGTAAAACTGTAAAACTGTGTAAACTGTAAAATGTGTGTGATTTTTTGTTGAATAAAGGCTTTTTTTATATTTTTTTTTTGTATAGGAAAAATTGAGATTCTGCCCACGAAACTACGAAATATATTAAAATAGGAAAAACAATGCTCCTATACAGAATGTGTTATCTAGTTTCAGTTAAATTTTTTATATTTGGTATTTCGACCTATGTCAGGCCTGTCTCACTCCGCGTCTAGGCATGAATTAACTTACTACGCCGAGGCGCGCCTCGCGGGAGCAATGCCAGTAGGGCTGTTGCGCTTCCGGCGTTTACGTGTTTGATACCTTTCGCGTACTTTGTGTTAACTTACATTCATGAAATAATTATAATTTAGGTCTGTTCTAAACTGGGATGTTTGAAATTGGTTATAATGAGGAACAGAAATAAATGTTGTGTATATTGGACTCGAAGAAAAAATCTTATTTAAAATAACTTTTTAAGTTACCAACTAATTGTAATAGGTGTGTTTTTTATTTTTATGAAAAACATACCGAAGGAAAATGTGGATAAGTCTGAACTCAGACAATTTGAGGTTCTTTGTCAATAATTTGTAATAAGTAATGTAGTATAATATTTAAGATGTCGCTGAACAATATTGAATAAATAAAATAAATAAATGTGTCAAGCTTAGCGTGCTCTTGACTGTACAAGTCTAGCAGCATATAATAAATTTTAATTTGAGGAATAAATGAATAACGCCGTCACTTTTGACGAATAAATGAATGTCGGCGTCACTGGAGTCAAGTCAACCCTGGCAATCGATAACGTCGACTCGGTATATCAAACTGCATTGCAAACAGGGCCCTGACGCTTGAAGTTAAGGTGCAATTTTGCTTTGGCGCGCTTTTTTTAGGTAATGAAAAGGCAGCTTTTTCCAAGATCAAAGGAGTGAGACTTCTCTAAACTTGTTTACTATTATATACTCTGTGCCTATGTTCCGTGGGAAAAGTTGTTAAGTTTAGATTTTTTGGTAAATAAAAAAAACACGCTATATATCGTTCGAGTTTTAAATTATTCACATTTAGAGCAAGTATAACACGGACTAAATTAAAGTTACACATAAATTAATGTTCAAGTTTCCCGATTAAGTCAACTTCGATGTAGAATCACGAAGAAGTTTTCTTGTCGTTTGAATTTTCAATGAAAATGAGAATGAAATTCTCAGGTCACGAGTGTATCTTACGACAGCTTTTTTTTTACACAAGACGCCCTAAGAAATTTTTAAGTCTCTCAATTCAGAATAATAATTTACATTTTTCGAAAATTTTCACGGTTTCTTTCATTGGAAAACGCAACAGAAAGAAGGAAGACACATGAAGTTCGGCTCTAATCACCCTCAATGTCTTCATCACCTCGAAATTATTGCATCGACGGTACGAAAAACTACAGTTTTCCCATTTTACGCATTTCGACCGGCACCTCTGTTGAATAACTTATTTCAATTTAATTTTTTTTTTTCAAACCAGATGATTTCATGGTTTGAATCTTTTCAAACAGGTTTGTACATCCATCCGTGCGTTGACATGTCCACAGGATAAGGAAATATCAATGCACAGCTAAAAAGATCAGTAGGTACATCCAAGAAACTGTCATGTTTTCTCATACGTTCTTTTGGAACTAAAAAAGGATTTTTAAATTTTTTCGAAATTCCCAGCGGAAACGGAAAATCTTATGAAAACAAAATAAAAGTACATTTACTATGTAAACACTATTTGTGTAAGTAAAATATTTAATCGAATCACACGCAAATAATTAAGATCTATTCAGTTCTTGTATCAGAATAGTTTGTAGAGCTCTAAAGCCCTTTCACCTAACACCAAATTTTAACACCTCTGATAATTTATCAATTTGTCAAGATAAACCCAGTGATGACAAGGCAACAACTGGCGTTGAAATAGTTTTCGTTACATAAACTTGAGGTTGTAGTCACTTTACTGCCATTATTAAACTATTTTGTTACTATATTTCGATTTAATCCTATCCTTCCTACTTCCTACTATATATATTATAATATATAATATTATAAACGCGAAAGTTTGTTAGTATGGATGGATGGATGTTTGTTACTCTTTCACGCAAAAACTACTGAATGGATTTTAATGAAACTTGGCACACATATAGGTTACGTCCTGGAATAGCATATAGGCTACTTTTTACCGTGGGAAAACCCTTCATTCCCACGGGAAAACGCATTTAATGCGGGTGAAACCAGAGGCGGAAAGCTATTCAAAGATAAATTATTGTCATAATTTCAGCCGACGACGACCTTTTCTGGACGTAGGCCCTCAAGAGTTCAACGACTCCCAATCCTAGTCTGCTTACAGTAAGCACCTTCCCGCGACTTTGTCCACTATTGCATTCGCTTCTTTAGAAACTTTTTGCCCCATTGGCCATCCGTTCTTCGAGCGATATATATTCTTTATTGTGCACTAATTACATAAAATTGTAGTCAACATAAAATTTGTTTACAAAGGTGAGCTTATCTCTATAAGAGATCTCTTCCAGCCAACCTAGCTGGTGTGAAAGAATGACATGAAAAGGGGCACAGTGATGTACCCTGCCTCATAACATCTCACGCAACGTCCACTGTAGGACAGTGAGCTCCCTCCAGAACGGAATGCCAGCAAAAACGCATAGTACTTTGGAGGGGATTTACCATAGTCACCACGCTTGCAAGCGTTGCGCGGCTGGCGACCGCTGTTGTTGGTGACCGCAGCATGTAAGATGGTACGATACACAGAAAGATGCTGGTGCCCATCCTCCGGTCCATAAGATCTTAGTCCCCTCTTACCACACCCGCGGGTAGAGATGGGTTGGTACTATTCTTTGCCGGCACCACAAGGACGGAGTACCCTGCCTACTATAACTGAAAGATAAATAAAACTATAAATTCGAAAAATGCAGCCACATTCGTACCTGCTTGATCTCCGTAAAAAGCAGAGACCATAATAGCAATTACTGCAATTACCTAGAACTTTCATTTTAGAATGTATTTAACTAAAAATAAATCCAGAAATAAGGAAATCAGAAATATGTTAACAGCCATCTCCTTGACCTAATTTCATTTAATAAGGGAGTTTCCTTTTTCATTGATCCGCAAAGGCCGCCTGGGTAAATACATATCTCGTCTACATCTGCTGTAAAGCAGCAGTGTTTATATTTCTGGTCCAACTTGAACGACCAAAAAGCCAGCTAATATATTGGCGTTTTAACAAAATACACTGAATTGAAGCAATATTTATGATTACTTTGAGGAGAACGATGCATTAGATTAAATTGCGAATTCATTTGCATTCACTTATCTTCTATCAACCCCTGTGATCAATTCTGTGTGTTCAAAAGTGGTTTGTAGCTGGAGACTTATAGTAAGCATTAGTTTATTAATTAGATTACATTATGTTATAATTTAGCTGTAAGTTTCCCAAAAGTCTATAAAGAAATTGATTTTTCATCCCATCTATTCGAAAATGACGACTTGGTTCGCCATCAAATGCACCCAAAGGTGGTGTTTTCTTATTTTATAGCCATGTAAAGTTAAAGTTTGTTTTACCTCTTCCGGAAAATGAGTCAATTAAAAAATAACTAAATAAGAATTGAAAGAACCACACAACAGTGCACAACGAACAAAATTGGAGTCTTGAACCACTAGACACTTTTTATAAATTTGAGTTTAATGCAGAATTTAGATGTTTTGATAAAAATAAAATAAAAATTGAATTAAAAAAAGGAATATTGAGGCTGAATGGAAAGCAGATTCCTTTTGGCACACGATGCGCCAAATACCCTGTATACACGTAAAAATCTTATACGGATTAAAATTAAAATGTAAGCGGTGGTTTATGAAGATTTATTTTAACATTTATGTTAGATTAGCCAAAAAAGTGAGTACTTAGCACCACTTAAATTTATTAGAAACCAAAACTTTATTTAAATTATCTGGTATAAAAGTTGAATAATACAAAAAAGGTGGATTCATATATAACATGAAATAATGAATATACAGCAAGCCGTAAATAAATTTTCCAAAATTCCATTATTTTTAATTTTAGACGGCAAAATAAATAAATTAATGCCGTAAATTTAGGTAAATTCCACAAAAAAAATATTACATACAAATATAATCTTTCGATCTGAAAAAGAAACGCGGATATTACAAATAATTTTCGTTTCGCCATGTTCGCCATACAATCTGTCGTAATTTTACTGGAATAGTGTGGGTATATTGAAGCGTTGCTTCAGCTTGTACTGGTTTTGTTTCCACCTGCTTGCTGTCGAGCGTACTACTGAAATGAAACGAAACGAAGAGAAACGTTTGGCAAATATCGTGCCTTTGAGTCCCCTCTAAGTAATTGAATTTCCTGCTGTGGCAACTCAGTATTAAACCAAACATTGAAGGTGAACTTGTAAGTTTAAGTGTAAGGTAGCGAATGATTGCTGAAAATTGTAGATTCAGGTGTTTCCGTTTAAAAATTTCAAAACTTGTGTAAATTAATACGTTTACATAATTTAGTTTTTTTTTTGTTTCAGATGTTTACTCGGCGTAAGAACGTCACGTTGCTACAACATATTTTGTATAATCGGTAAGTACTTACCTACCTTCATTTACCTATTTAAAGTTATTGGCTTTTATTTACAGTTGCCGATAGTTTACAAGCGAAAAAACACTTAGGGAGCCCATTCTTGAATATTACCGGGTGATAAAATATTACTCAAGAAATTTCAAAAATCACTGATTTTTCTTTTTAATTCCTTTAAAAAAACTCGCGCATGCCCGAGCATGCGTGAGCAGTCCGGCGGGTGTGAGAGCAGTTTCCGTTTCTTCTGCTTCCGCCAAAAGTGAATTATTACAATATCTCAGTCCATCACATTCACGCATGCACTTCCCAGGTCCCAGTGTTGAATTATCGCTACAAATTAGTAACATGGCATGGCAACCCTGAGAAACTGCTCTCGTACCCGCCGGACAGCTCGCATGCGTGCATGCGTGATATTGTAATAATGCACTTTTGGCGGAAGATGAAGAAACGGAATTATCAATTAAAAAAACACAAAAATATCTGAATTTTCAATATAGATGGAGGAGACCTGAAAGTTACATTTTTGGAGAATTTCAAACCTTTTCTAAAAATGGCCATTTTACACAAAAAGTTTTTGATATCAATCGTTCATGTGTCTAATATTGACCAAAAACAAAAAAATTCAGAAATTGCAAAAAACTTTTTCCATACATTTTGTAAGATTTTTTTTTACGTCCATAAGTTTGTATACGGTCGGCAATCGGCAGATTGTAAAAGGGTGTAGATCACCGGTGCATTTTAGGTTCGTTAGCCAAGGTAAACCAAAAATTTCAGACTAACAAAGCAAATGTCACGAGTGACAAGACCTTGCGGTAAGTTCCGATGCGGAAATTGCGCGGGTGTGTTGCTACACTTAGTTGTCAGATTTCGCGTGTACTTAGTTTTTTTATTAGATGTGCCAACAATATATTCTTTATTGCGCACAAATAACATAAAGGCGAGCTTGTGCCCTTCTTTATTAGAATTTTTGTTGCCTACTTTTTATTTTATTTGTTAAGTGACATTTTAAATGTTAGTGTTTGCTAGACACATTCTTTAAAAAGGGTCCCCAATCAATTCATCGGTGACCCTATAGAATCTATGGATTTGCTACAAAACCTGGGGTTTTATCGTAGTGTGAACGATAATACAAACAAAAAGCGTAGGTTAGTAACATTATGTATTATTCAACGTAAATTAAATTTTCTTTTCATTGAATAACTTGGCAAGATAAAAGAAAATATGCTTTTCATGCATACATTGCTCGCAGCGAAAAGGAATTTTATGCGAGATAAAATCATAGGAATTTCTTTTGGAAAAAAAAAATATGCGACTCACAAGTATATGGTTAGAGCCTTTGGCGGTTCGAATCTTGGTACGAATACCTTCAAGCTGAAGTCAAGTCGTGAGACTGGCTGATTGTTAAACAAGTTAGATGATTCCGTGCTTCGGTAGTATGCAGGTACTGACGTAAAGTAGGGCCAACTTAAGAAATCCGTGGCGACGTTGCCTTAACACAAATACACAGGGTTCATTTTTCATACGTTTGACAGCTGTGACAATGGGCCTATTACTATATAATATTGGGAGGCTCATAATCCTGACTACCCTTTACCAATAAGTCAAAAAGTCAGCAGATGAGCAATTTCAGAGCCCCTTAAAATTTAGAGTTCATGGCAAAACTGCGTGGTATGAGGGAAAGTACCATAGTTGCCACGATTTCTAGAGTTTCGGCTGCACCATCGACCTAAGTAAAATGTTACGATACTCTGAAGTACGCTGCTGATTCGAAATCATCCTCTGATTCGAAACCCTTAGTCGCCTTTCACAACACCCACGTGTAGAGATAGGTTGACACTATTCTTTGAAGGCAACATACGGGCGATATAGCGGCTAAATACTTTCATACACCAAGGTTCGTAATGTCGACAATCGAAAGCAGTCTAGGTATTGAAGGAAAGTGTTACTTTACAGTTATGAAAAACTTGCTTTCCGCCTGCGGTTTCACGCGGGAATGAAGTGTTTTCCCGCGGTAAAAAATAGTTTATGTGCTATTACAGGAACTAACCTATATGTGTGCCAAGTTTTATTAAAATCCATTCTGTAGTTTTTGCGTGAAAGAGTAACAAACATCCATCCATCCATCCATCCATACTTACAAACTTTCGCGTCTATAATATTAGTAGGATAAATACCCTGTATGTACTACGCATGAAAATAATAACTACAACGTCAAATATACAATTTTGACTTGGTTTCGATACTATTATAAAAAATTCTTGTTCAAAAACTAATATAGGTACTCTTAAAACTATGAAATAAGGATATATTGTCTGCAGAAACTGTTATGTAGAAACTTGATGGATTTAATATATTTATTTATTTTATCTTTATTTTATTTAAAAGGACCATCAACAGGAGATACAAAAATACTTAGCCTAAATAGCCTTAATACTTAGCCTTAATTTATCATAAAAAATTTAATATAATTTATTACTTAATATCATCTGGTGCAGCACTTTTCACTGGCGATTCAGCGCGGTAACGCCGCCAGTGTTATGGGTACTTTTCCACCAGGTGCGATTATTTATATTGACATGGATTGACTGTAATTTGTATTTAATTTTGTAGCAATAAATTTATTTTTAATAATATTATAAGTAGTTATTTTAAGTAATTAATATACGTAAATAGTTGTGCAGTAAATATTCTACCATTCGCTAATGTTTTCTGTGTTTATGAGAGAGCTTAGAACGCTAAAGCTTTATACAAAAGTCATTATAATTACATTCGATTCAATTCAAATATAAGCGACTAAATATCATCTTAATGTGACACAAGACGCTTCTAACGATACCTCATATGTCAAATTACGTTATGTAGTTTAGAAGTTATGAGGGAATATATACAGGGTGAATTTGTATTGACTTCGCTCCCGTAACCCAGTGATTCTACTCATGAAAACAAGCAACTTTTCAAAGAAAAAAATTCTTTATTCGTAAAATATTTTTCCCCTCTCCATAGTAATTTAATCACGTGATCGATTCTTTTTGTATGGGAAGGCGAAAAATTTTTTTCGAGTAGTAGTAGATTTTACATCAAGTGCACAAAACGAACCATTTATACGAGACTTTTAGCAGCCCGAGCCGAAGGCGAGGGCTGATAGTAATGTCGAGGATAAAATGGTTTTGTGGAAGAGTTATAAACTCTGCTTTTCACTTTGATTGCGAGGAAATAAAACGTAAAAGTACTCTCTAAATGTAACTGAAGAATGAGTTGTTCTGCTTTAGTGAAGAATATGTTGACGCATGGGGGGGTGCAGCATGCAGGCCCGCGCGCAGGGCGTACACCACTGCGATTACTTTTTAGCCCTAGTGCACAAAATTGGATTTTCTGCAGCCTATATCCTGCACAAAGAAGCACTTTCAGAGCATGAGAAGTGAAAAAATTTTTTTGTTTGTGAAAGTTGCTTGTTTTCATGAGTAGAATCACTGGGCTTCGGGAGCGAAACCAATACAAATTCACGCTGTACATTAATACACCTAATACATACCAGTCAAAATCATAACCATACTTATTGCCAAAGTTGGATAAAACTAATGATTCAAGACTGTAAATAGCTAAAAACGATGGCAGAAGAAAAAAAAAGTCAGTATCTAATACGAACTATCACACAGATAATTGCTACTGTGATAAACAAGGACGGACCTAACGGTTGCAAGATACTGGGGTTATTCTGTTACGGCTCAATTAGAGTAATCGCCTTTTGTTTTGGCTTAGAAATATCGAGTAGAGACAAACAACAGGTATACTATAACGTCGTCATTAAAAACAACCGGCCACGTGCGAGTCGATCTCGCGCACCGAGGGTTCTGTACCACTAAGGTACCGTCTTAGTCAATATCCGAAGTCCGACTCGCACTTGACCAGTTCTTATTCATTGTTGTTATTCTGTAAGTGGAATATCATAAAAAAAATTAAGGGGTGTCCCTACACAAGAAACGTATTTTGTGTTTCTTGTTTTAGCTCTATCGACAACACTTACAAGCGTGAAATATGGAATCTTTATAGTGCATAAACTATAAAATTAAAACAAATAATAAAAACTGATCAAGTGTGAGTAAGACTCGTGCGCATTTAATACACATCTGCGCGACTGCGCGTCCCTGACATTTTTTTCCTTAGTGGTATGGAACCCTCCGTGTGCACGTGTCTGACCCACACTTGGCCGGTGGTGCTTCTAATCGTCGCGACCCATATCATTTCTGTATTATCAACTCACATCTTTACAGTTTAACTGCGGATAGTTTACTATTAAATAAGGTTAAGTGTGAAAATCCCTCCTGACCTTAATACAAAACAAAATTTAATTATTTTCAAAACTTATTTGAATAGGTAAGTAAGTATTTTATTTGTTAATTTGGCCGGTGGCTGCCTCAGGCAGGGCTCGAGAGAGGGAAAGCTAAGTTATTTGAAGCCGGTGTCATCTAACAAAATAAGATTTGCACTAATTTAAAACGGCCCCCGGCAAAATTACAAGACCTCATTAAAACCGTAGGGCATCATCGGATCTTTAAAGGAAATTGCGTCCTACTGAGACAAACCCTTTTCGACATAATGTTGACTATGACCTAGTAGACTAAGAGCGCGTGGTCGTCAACCCTACCTTATCGATTACCAAGATGCGACTAATCTAGGGAGATGCACGTTAAAAAGTTATATCCGAATCAACAGGGTTGCCTGAGCGCAACCTGGCAAGTTTTGTACAGTGGGCAAAAAAAAAATTATTTTTTTGGCCAAAAATCCCCTCATCGAGTACCCAAAAGGTACATAGTACATGATGGTACATTCGATAGTACTCATAAAGGAGTGCCTAAATCAACAGGTTTGCCTCACTCAATCGTGGCACATTCGGGAGTCGGCCTGATTTTAAGGTGGTCAAAAATTACAAAAATTACCTCATCAATTACCAAGTAGGTACTTATTACAAATGATAGAGCTCTTCAAGAAGGAGCAAAATCAAAAGGGTTATGCCTCGCCAAATCCTGGCACATTCGTGAGTCGGCCTGATTTTGGGTTGGCGAAACCGCTACAACTCTGAAACCACTATTCCTAGACCACTCATATGTTCGGATAAATGATAGATCGGGTCAAGATCTTAACTTCATTTGACAGCTGCTAAACTTAAAATAGCTATAACTTAGAAACTACTGCCCTTAGACGACTCGCATACAGGGTCAAATAATAGATCTTGTCGAGGTCTTTATTTCCTTTGACAGCTGTCAAATCTCAAACCACTATAACTCAAAAACTACTATCCCTAGAACTACTCGTATGTTCAGACAAATGATATATCTCGTCAAGCACTTTCTTTCGGTTGATAACTGTCACACTCAAAATCGCTATTACTCGGTAACAGTAATTACTGTCCTTACAGTAGAGCCAACGTAAGAAGTCCATTTTGACGTTTCCTCAACACTAACACACAGGGTTTATTTTTCTTTGTAGGTCGTAATTTTGCATACGTTTGACAGCTGTCAGAAAAGACCTATTAGGATGGCCTTACTTTAGACTACACGTTTGTTCATACAAATAATAAATCTCGTCGAGTTCTATATTTCGGTTGACAGCTATCGAACTCAAAACCGCTATAACTCTGTTACTACTGACCCTTGACTACTCGTATGTTTGGAATAATGCTAGATCTCGTTAAGATCTCCGTTTCTACTGACAGCTATCAAAATTAAAACAGCTTTATCTGGTAAACTAGCGATGAAAGACTAGCTCTGTTTGGGAAAAAAAAATCTGTGTTCTTGACTCTGTGGTCTTCACTTCTAGTGAAATAAAGTCTCATATCTCGTAAACTAACGATATGAAAATACTTAATGTAGGAAAAATATTAATTTGACACTTGTAATGAAGATCTCTTTGAGACATATATTTGTTTCTCAATCTGTGCTAGTCTATAATAGCTAGTTTATGAGATGTGGCCGTTTCGTATAATTAAGATCTCGTCAAGATCTATCATTTGTCCAAACATACAAGTAGTCTAGGGTCAGTAGTTTCCAAGTTATAGGTTTTTAAAGTTTGACAGTTGTCAAACAAAATAAGATCTTGACAATGTCTATCATTTGTCCGAACATAGAAGTAGTCTATTGTCAGTAGTTTCCAAGTTACAGCGCTTTTGAATTTGACGAAATAAAGGTTTCGACGAGACCTCTCATTTGTCCTAACATACGAATAGTCTAGAAACATTAGTTTCAGAGTTACGGGTATATGGGGGTCTGATCCAAATGGCAGACTAGATAGACAGTTAAGAGCGTTCATTTTTTTCTTTTTGAGGTACGGTACCCTTAAAATAATCGAACGTAATAATGTAAATAAAATTAACTTAATAACAGTAGCATAATAAAATAGAAATGATCACTCTGTCTAATGTCAATAACATTTTCAGTTGTTACAAATAAAACTTAATATGATTTTTAGTATTGTTTTATGAAGTAATACGAGTAACATTTTAATGGTATTTTATATTAAAAATTAATGACAAGTGTGTGTCTCAATGAGCCTCTTATTCTTTTTTCATAAAGGTAGATGAAAAGTAGTGTATTACGCGGCTGCAAAAATATTTTTACCTTGGGCGACCTATTGAATCCCTCGCTACGTTCAGGATTCTACTTAAGAATCTTTCATTTCGCTCTGCATTCAAAATAGCGCCCTCGCCTTAAAAATATTATTTTACAGCCTTGTGAAACAATCTACTATTTAATTGAATTTTGTAAAAAGAACAATTGAAAATGTCTATATTAAAGTCTTTTAACAAAGCGTTATGCTAACGGCAAACGCTATTCATAACACAAAAAAAAACCGGCCAAGTGCGAGTCGGACTCGCGCACCGAGGGTTCCGTACCAACACATAATCATTATTGTATTAGTTGAAATTTCAGTTAATATTTTAAATTTTTTGAGTCCGACACGCGATTGACCAAATTTTATTATTTGTTGTTATTTTATAGCTAATGCATTATAAACATACCAATTATCAGTTTTGTAAGTGCTCCCGTATTTAAAATAGAACTAAAACAAAAATCGCCTTCGCGACCATCCAACTTGACCCCTCTCTTATATGAATGTTCTTGAAACGGGAGCTCACCACAATTGGTTACCATTAGTTGTGAGGAAAGTTGTAATATTTAATGATTTCAGACTTTTCCCTTTATTTGTACTGTGAGACCTAGCTTCTTGCCAAATTTCATAATTTTAGGTCAACGGGAAGTACCCTGTAGGTTTTGCATTTTTGCATAAATGTATGGAGATGAGGACATGCACTGCCATATCTTTTAATTGCGTCGTTGTAAAAAATTGAAATTTTCAGATCTTGTGTGGTTCATGGACCTTAATATATGGTAATAATTTCAACTTGATGCTTTTACCCGTTCGTGAGATAAAGGGTCTTGACAGACAGACAGACAGACGGACAACAAAGTGATCCTATAAGGGTTCCGTTTTTTTCTTTTGAGGTACGGAACCCTAAAAAGCCAAGGTTAGTTCTGCAGCTTCTAATTGAAAAAGGTTGAAAGTTACACAATCGCGAACCACGACGAGGGATGATAAAATTGATTGATTGATATGAGCCTAATAAAAAAAAATAGTTCGTTAGAAATGGATTTTTGTACAATATTCCATCCCGCTCAACACGTTAGAAATAAATTTTCAAACAGAATTCCATCCTGCATATTTTTACGGTAGCAATGTCGTACATTCTTCCTCATTTCAAAAAAGGATTTAGGTAAAGTATAAAATTATTTCTTCTTAACGAATATTTTTAATTTCCTTACATACTTGCTTAGTTTTATATTTAAATATTGGGGTGTAAGGGAGAGCTTTCCGGAAACTAAAGGAGCATGTTCAGTCAAAAAAAAATTAACAACTTTTAGTAATTGAAACTTTCAGGAAATAAAATAAAATATCAGCCTCCCCATACATACTCGTAATGTCCAATCAACTTTACATTTTAGTATGGCGACTTGGATTTTTTTTTCCTGAAAATTTCACTATCTTTAAAGTTGTTCAGCTTCGTTGACTGATCATGGCCTATCAGTTTTCCGAAAGTTTTCTCTTACGCCCTGTATAAATAAATATTGAAATCCCACGCTGGCCGGGAAATTCCTACAACCCCACGTTCTCCACATCAAAAATGTCCTATCTACCTAATAACAGCCGCCTACCGCTCTTTGGAATTTACGCTGCCCTAAGGACTATTGTTAGCTGTAAAAATATTTTTTTTTTCATCACATTTGCTCGCAATGAGTCGCAATATATGCACGCATAGCGGGTGGAAAGTTTCAAAATGCGTCCTAGGGCTATTTTCATTTTATCTTGACTTTTCGTTGACATTCTGTGACTGTTGGCTGTCAAACGTTTTGTTCTGATACGAAATCTGAGATTACTTGTTTTTTCTATTCCTCGCAAATGTGATGAAAAACATTGTGTGTAGCACGGGCGGAAGTGCAGTTTCAACGCTCGAGGCCTTAAATCACTCGCTGACGCTCGTGCTTTGAATGTGTCCTCTTTCTAAATTGCTTACTTTCCGCCCTAGATAAGGTCTTCATTCATCACTTCGATCTCTCCCAAACATAGGCTGGGCGTTGTATGGGCCTTACGAGGATAGATTATGCAAGTATTTCTGTGTGAAAGAGTCACCAGCAATCTAACCTTACCTACTGGATCTTTTTAATTATATTTAGGTGTTTCTATTTGGAGCTAAGTTTTTGAGCCCCTGTGGGGGTCGCATCTTTCTGCTCCACTTCGGTTAGCGTAGGTCTAGAGGCATTAAATTCACTTAGATACCTACCTACTTACTTGTAAAAACAATCAAAAATAAAAAAAATGGAGACAATAGGTACGCACGTTAGTAAGCACGTAGAAACAAAACCATTATAAGCTGGACCAGCGCTACGCCACAAATGCCCGACACCAAGGACCCTCTCAAAATCAAAGTGTTTCCATCGACGTGCGGCCGTATGTACTATAAATGTGTTTGGGACGTATGGCTATAGTCGTGTGGTTTTCGGCTGCCGATTTAGCGTGCATTTTTGTACCTAATTTATAGGACGCTACTGCAATCTGCTTTAGCTACTTCTGTTTGCCTTTTACAACACCTACGGATAGAGACTAAAGATAAGGACGATGAGGTGACCAAACCTCTGTAAAGGGTGTTTCTTAATTATTAGTATATTTGAGTACCCACAGTATTTTGGAGGGAGCTCCCTGTTATACAGTGGACGTTTTGTGGGATATTGTGATTGTTTAATTTGAGTACATGTTATTCGGACCTTAAAACTCCACAACTTAAAGAAACAAAGGTCGAAAAACTAGTTTTTTTGGCTTTACCATACAAACCTCGCGCTGCCATTCAGTTTTGTATGGGACGACCAAAAACTATTCGCATTTTTGACCTAGTAGCAAAGGTCCTAAACGCAAAACGTAAAAAAGGCAGATCGTCGAGACGCACATAGTCTGTGAGAAAGTTATCCAGTTTTATCATTCAAGCAACGTACCATAATATTCGCTGTTAATGAGGAAATTGTTATGTAGGTGATAACTTCAACAAAAATAGCCTGTTAGAGTTCTACTTTTCCGCATTCAGTTGGGCGTGCTCGTATTGTCTGACAATCAGAACGTTTTCAATTTCCTCTCAGGCCGAGCCTACGCCGAGTCGTGTCGGAACGGAAACGATTTTGCACGTAAGGACGAGATTTATGTCATGTGTTTTGATTGTGTCCGTAGTAATGTACCTAAATGGTATTTTTATGTGGGTTTATCTTAAAGTTACAAAGAGTTATTGTCAATAGTAGCAGTCTCTGACAGACAACCTTTAAGAGTTTGAACGGGTGTAGAGTGAATAGAGTGTAGAGTAAAGACCCGTGTGGTGCCGGCAAAGAATACTACTAACCCATGTCTACCCGTGGGTGTTGTAAGAGGCGACTAAGGGTTGGGTTATAAACTGGACGATGGGCAGCAGCATCTCTTGTATATCGTACCATATTATACTAGGTTATTTTTTTGGACCTGATTTCCTTTCGCCCACTTATTAATAAAGTCAAAAGCAACAACTTTTGTTCTACGACTTTGCTAACAACGCACGAAAAATTTTCAACTTCCCATACAAAATGGGTCGGTGACGTGACCATTTTAGTAGATAGATAGATAGATAAATGCTTTATTGCGCACATAAAAAAAAATAACTAATTTAGTAATTATGTATCTGTTTATAACGTCCTACTGAAATAGTTAACATAATTTTAGGATGTTATTATTTAAGTTCGTGACGCACGCAGATGGGTAATCGGATTACGAAAAGACCATGAAACTGAACAACTTTTCCCAAAGCAACTTACGTTAAAATACGAAAAAGAAAAATAACTTTTGTATGGAAGGGCAAATTTTTTATGACTTATGTTTCTTGGAAAAGTTGTTCAGTTTCGTGGTCTAATCACCACCATTATAATCATCATATCAGCCAAAAGACGTCCACTGCTGGAGATAGGCCTCCCCTAAAGATTTCCATGACGACCGGTCCTGCTCTGCTCGCATCCACCATAGTAACATCCTATGTAACATCCTAAAATTATGATTACTATTTGAGAAGGACAGGACCCTAATATCTATCTATTACGTATATTATTTTCTGGTCTACGTTATATAAGGTGACTTTTAATTAGTTCTTGATAGAAAAATGTATGAATGTACTCATGATCCTGAACAACTTTCCCCAAGGAACATAGGTCGAAATACGAAAATCAAGTTTTGACCTCCCATAGAAACTGCATCAGCTGATAGCGCATTTTGTATGGGAGGTCAAATTTGGTTTTTCATATTTCGACCTATGTTCCTTGGGAAAAGTTATTCAGTATCATGCGTACATGCATATCTTTTGCTCAAGAACTAATTAAAAGTCACCCTATATACTTAACGAAAATTTTGTAATGTACCATTATTGTTATCAAAAATACATTTGCATCAGTTTAGTTTCGCTGTGCAAAGAAGTATTGCGATCCTTCAAACCACATTTCAAATGTAAAGAAAAAACAAAAGTTAAAAAACTAGAACCCGACCACTAGCAAATCTTGCTCTAAAAAGTATGAAACAAGAAAATATTGTCATCTGAAATTGTTACCCAACACGGTATCATAAATAAAAAATATGTTTTCATTCATGACTTAATCTCCTATCCTCCTCCTATTAGTGGGTTTTTTACTGTCGCTTCTTTTTTTTTCCACATAGCGCCACTATTTGTGAAGCGCCTTATATGTAACTGACGTCATTAAGAGATTTTAATATCGTACAATGTATAAAGAATGTTTGTAATTTTTTATTTTTGATAGAGGGCACCACATTCAATTTCATATAACGTCCTACATTTTTTCACCAGCAGATGATCAACATATGCTTCTAACGATACCTCATTTGTCAAATTAAGAAATTAATTACCTCGCTTAGAACTATGAGGAACAGATTAACATACATACCGGTCAAAATCATAACCCTCCTTATGCCGTAGTTGGATTAAAAATGTATGTAATGTGTCGATAGAAACCTTGAGTGGGACTCTGGTTTTAGGCGTTCGTAGCGAAGCGCTGGCCCAGCTTATACTGGTTTTGGTTCTATGCTGCTGCCGTGCTACTAGTCTCTAGACGTTTCCGAAAACTGCAAAGGCATGATAAGTCAACGTTACTGAACAACTTTCAGTGAGCAAAACTTTCAGGACATGAAAAAAGATCAAACTGTGCTATCGAGTTCGCAATTTTCTATGAAAAACCCGATTTTTTTTTCACTTGTAAAAATTGAATTTACTGAAAGTTGTTCAGTTACGTTGGCTGAACATACTCTTTCTGTTGTCGGAAATCTGCCTTTTACACCCTTTATACTGCCTTGGGGAACTTGTTTAAATTCATGGGTAGATGTTTAAAGGATAGCAGTTTATGAGTACTTTTTCTCCAGTAACACCCTTAATATTTCTCTAGAAGGGTATAATTATTAATCATTACAGTTAGCTGGGTTCAATATTAGTGTCGAACACACACTTTTCTTTAATAGTTCGTAAATGCCCTCGGAGTTTTCGGATTGCCCTAACGATTAATCAAGTACATAAATAATTACTACATAGTTTCACTTGGACTCTTGGGTAAACTAGAGAAGGTAAGAAGGAAATAACAATTTTCGTAACACATACCCATATATACTTTTCCATGTCATTCCACTAAAAATAAAAAATATTAAAAAAAATTAAGGAATATAAAATACCATAGAAATATAAGGGTAATAGAAGGAAGATTAATAAAAAAAAATATGTGTTACAAGGGATGCTGACATTCATTCAGTCATTGTAAACACCCTATATAAAATAAATTAGTATTTCTTCTATTCCGAGCGGAGCAAGGAGTCCGAATTCTTTGTAAAATACAGACATAAAGATATTGTCATCATCATATCAGCCGAAAGATATGACTACTGCCAAACTGTTGGCTTGTATATTAGTATGAACTATCCTTGGTCGTCATCTTTTTTGACAGACGGAATGATAGCAAGCATGGTGACCATGGTCAATCACCCCACAATGTTTGCTCATTAAACGGCTCCAATTTCTAAATATCTATCATGCTTGAAGTTATACGAAGCAAGACCATAAAAACATAAAAGGATTAAAAGCATGGCACACGAGTCAATGTCAAAAAGATATAACACTGTAAATTTTTACAAAGATGTGACTTCAAATATAACAGGAATTATTTAATATAATAGTCATTTATATCAGGCAATAAACCCAATCAAAATTACATAAAAATTGCAATAAGACATAGCTGCTACTACTTTTACTACGGTTACAAGTTTTACTCGGCACGGTACATGAGGTACATCCCTAGTTTGAGGAAAACATTTACACGATAATATAGCTAATTCTGAGTCGTAGAGTAGGTGACATCTTGATAGCTACTACCGAAGTTTCGACAATAAGCCTGATATTGTAAGGAGAAAATGAGTAAGTTACTTGTTTGACATTCCCCTTAAACATATTGACAATTCTAAAATGTAATTCATTCTTCACCTGCTCGGAAAGAACCTAATTTCTTTTTTAAGCATGAGAAAGAATGTACATCATTGCCAAGGAATTTGGAGTTTGCTGTTCTCGGTCATTGCTATCGTACACTCGGGGAAGAATAAGGTTCACCAATTTAAGATTGGTTTCCACTCGCACCAGTGCCAGAATCAATCGTCTATATATACAGGGTGTTAATTTGATTGCGTGCCATAGCTTAAGGGGTGGTTCAGTAACGATAAAGGAACTTAAAAAAAAAATCTTACTTAAAAAAAATTTAAACTCCATTGAAAATAAACTAACGCGGAGAGCAATGACCTTGAGCACCACGCTATCAAAAGCGCGCGAAAGAGTTTCAGTTATGTAGGTATGTGCCTACCTTATCCGTCTCCGTTCGGGTCATTGCCCTCCGCTTTAGTTAAGTTTCAATGGAGATTTAGTTTGTTTTTTTTTAATATTTTTTTGTGTTCCTTTATCGTTACTGAAACACCCCCTAACCTATGGCACGCAATTAAATTAACACCCTGTATAAAGGAAGAAGGTGACTGACTGACTGACTCACTGACATATCAAAGCACAGCCCAAACCGATTGGTACCCGATTGGAAATTTGGCACGTAGGTTCTTCATGAGATCTAGGGCTGCCCTAAGAAAGGGTTTTACAAAATTTCACCCTTAAGAGGGTAAAATAGGGGATGAAAGTTTGTATGAAAGTCCGTCAGCATTGAAGTTAGGATCTTCAAAATTTGTATTTAGGCTGACGACTTAAAATTAATTTTTACGTGTCCCAGGGTTTTTGAAAATTCTACACACTAAGGGGTGAAAAGTATGACGCACTAAGCTTCACTCGAGAGAAAGTCCGATTCCCACTTCGGGTGTATTGAGGCCCTCAGCTGCGCCTCAGGCCTCAAACGATACCCTCGTTGGGAATCGATCACTTACTCTTCTCGATGAGCAATGTACTATTCTAATCAATGTTTCCAATTTGTGATACTAGAAGTGTGTCGAAAGTACTAGGACAATCCTCGTACGTACCAAATTACTCTTTTAAATAGCTGTTCAAATTTAATTGTAGACACTCTCGACTCGTCCAAATAGCACCATTTTTGAACAAAAAAGGACATTGCAAGTTCGTGATCCCGGTTTGTGCGACGTTTATTTACACACGGCAAAAAATCTATATGTTATTAAAGCAGATGGTATGAATAGATCTGTTAATTTGTCCGTGTGGTTCGGGCAAAGAATGGTACCAACCCATCTCTACCCGTGGATGTCGTGAGAGGCGGCTAAGGGACTACGAACTGGAGGATGGGCAACAGCGTCCTTCTGTGTATCGTACGGTCAACCGCTTGTCGGTAGAAACTTTTTCAATCTTATTACCACGCCATAAGGTCCAAAAGTGTTTCTACTGATGTGCGACCGTGTGTACCATCTTACATACTGCGGTCACCAATAACTACGGCCCATGGTGGCAGCCGCACCGCTAACAAGCACTCGATCTCCCTATTGTAACTGCATAGCTGGAATTCTGGAAGGGAGCTCTCTGTCCTGCAGTCCACTTCAGGACAGAGAGCTCCCTCCAGAATTGGGATGTTTTTATGATAAAATTTTACATTCAAATATAAAGGGCATCATCAAAGGTAATCATAAAAAAATTATAAATTTATTCTTATACTAGCTGTTACCCGCGGCTTCGCTCGCGTGGTTTTCGTATTTATGTTGTTACCGGTTTTCCGAAGCAATGAGATATTTTCCCGTCATTTCGGGGTAATTTTAAACTAAGGAAAAACGGGACTAACCCTGCGCAAATCAATGAGTACAATTCAAGATCCAGCTGAAGTACTCCTAAATTACTCAGAACAGAAGAACTTAGCAGCAGTATTATGCCTTAAAGTTTTCACTTAACCTAACAAATGAAGAAAGAGAGATGAGAGACACCTTTATGTAATATTTCAAAACAGAGCCAATTCGCAGAAGTAATTGTGAAAAACTTAAACCCTCTCCCTCTCTTTCCCTCTCCCCCCTTCCTCTCCCCCTCCCTCTCCCTCACCCTCTCCCTCTCCTTTTCCCTCTCCCTCTCCCCCTCCCCTCCCTCCCCCCTCCCTCTTCCTCTCCTTCTCCCCCTGCCCCCCTCCCTCTCTCCCTTCCCCTCCTTCTGCCCCTCCCTCTTCCCCTCCCTCTCTACCTATCTACCTCTCTACATCTCTACCTCTCTACCTCTCTACCTCTCCCTCTCTACCTCTCTGCCTCTCTACCTCTACCCTATCCCTGCCCCTATCCCTACCCCTAACGCCAATTTAATCGCTATCCCATATTGATTTTTTGACATTTCAAACCTATCGCACCCCAACCCCAACCCCAGGGGATGATGGTATTTCACGTCCATCACGTTGGATTTTAAAAATGTTGTAGTTTTCGTAATCAGCGACCCCATAAACCATACAAACGACACCCATATTGATTTTTAGACATTTCAAACTTATCGCACCTCAACCCCATCCCTAGGGGATGATGGTATTTCACGTCCACCACGTTGGATTTCAAATTTTTTGTAGTTTTTGTAATCAGCGACCCGATAAACCATAAAAACGACACCCATATTGATTTTTAGACATTCCAACCCCATCGCACCTCAACCCAATCCCCTGGGGATGATGATATTTCACGTTCACCACGTTGGATTTTAAAATTGTAGTAGCTTTCGTAATCAGCGACACGATAAACCATACAAACTATACCCATATTGGTTTTTAGACTTTTGTACCCCATTTTCCTTTTTTAGGGGTTGAATTTGGGGTGGAATTTCAATAACAGTGATGTACTTTCCACAGAATTACAACCCTAATGCCTCAACAATAAATTTTGTGGATTTTACTTTGAAAATGAAGGATTTTCAACTTCATCCCCCTTTTCACCCCTTATGGTGTAGAATTTTCAAAAACCCTGAGACACGTAAAACTTAATTTTTAGTTGTCAGCCTAAATACAAATTTTGAAGATTCTAACTTCAAAACTGACGGACTTTCATACAAACTTTCATCCCCTATTTTACCACCTTAGAGGTGGAATTTTGTTAAATCCTTTCTTAGTGCACCCTTAGGCCTAATAAAAAACCTACATGCCAAATTTTAAATCTCTAGACCCAGCGGTTGATATGTCAGTCACCTTCTTCTTTTATATATATAGATTTAAGTAGGTATATTTAAACTCTAAAACTCTAATTTCCTAAAAAGCCACTCAAAATAAAGTATTGATTATTATGACCTCCCTACCTACCTGTGCTCTCCTTACTACTTCATTACGCAGGCCTCTCATTTTCCTTTGAAGTAAATGGAGAATTTCTAAATATAAAAGTTGATATAAAAAGCTTGCGGTGGACTCGACAGTCCCATGACTTTATTTATCAGTTTTAGAAGCCAAACAGCTTTGTTCCAAAGTTAATTATTTTTGCGAAGTTAAACTTTGTTGAGCGCAATTGGTTGTTTTGGTTACTTATATTTTAAAAATCCAAAAATTTTAACGGTCGGTTACAGATCACTTAATATGACCTATACTTCGTCCTCGTTAAGAATGCAGTAATAAAAAAGTCATTAATGAAAAAGCAGAATTCAGAATAGTTTTTTAGGTAACACACAAAAAGTTTTGCCTTCAGCTGGTCATCTGGTCTCGGTCTATCTCAATTATTGCAATGCCTCTGAAAATGGGCTCATATGAGATACCTTATTTATAATACCATCTTGTTATGTACCATATGAAGGCAATAAATGTATTGAGTATTGAGTATTGAGTATTGTGATTTAACTTTATAATGTTAAGCGACCTGATTGGTTATGGGGCTTGGCTACCAGCGGCGGAAAGCGATGACTCACTGCATTCTTAAGATGGACGAACAATAAGGTCTGAATTACACTTATAAGGCGCATGGCAAGGGCAAGGGATATAACTTAGTTAACGAAGACCCGAAATTGGCAAATAAATGCAAAAAATTGTGTAGTCCGGATTAATATTTTTTATTATAGGGTTGACCCCAGGTATAACATATTAAAAGTCCCCAGCCAAAAGCCACTTGCTTTAGGCGAGTTGGGATATGTCCCATATTTCAGTTTGTCTTAATTATTTTAAAAACTAAGCGTCGTAGGAAAAAAATACCTCTAAACGCAATAATTATTATTATTAGCCTATGTAGTGTCCCACTGCTGAGCAAAGGCCTCCCCTCTATCATGCCATTCGTCTCTGTCTTGAGCTATTGTTGGCCAATTCCCAAGAAAAACGTTAAGGTCGTCTTGCCATCGCCTACGGGGCCTACCTCGCCGTCGGTGACCATCCTCCGGGACCCATTCCCGGGCATCGGTGGCTAATTTTGCCCATCTATCACGGTGCATGCGGGCGACATGTGCCACCCAGTTCCACTTCAGCTTAGCTGTTTTTGTGTTTTTGTGCCGATGTCTGTAATGCGTGTTTTAGAGCGCAGGGTCGCGTTACATATGCGGTCCAGCCTTGTAACGCCTAATACTCGTATGCTGCGCTCCATGCCTCGCTGGCAAACCTTGAGCCTGGATTTTTGCAACTCTGTCAGTGACCATGTTTGCGCACCGTAGGTTAGGATGGGCAGTATACACATGTCGACGATTTTGATATTGGAAGATTTCTCTTCATTAGCTCCTTCATGGACCAGAAGCTTTTCCAGGCATTTTCAATTCTTCTTTCAACCTCTTTGTCTTGCCTGTTTTTGAAGCTTGCTATCTGGCCCAAGTAAGTATATTCGTCGACATAATGTACGACCTGCCCATCAACCTCGATCCTACGTTTAGTGCTGTTACTCATCACTTGGGTCTTAGACATATTCATTTTTAATCCAGCCTCAAGGCTCGCCAGACTCAGTTGTTGTAGTACAGCAGAGATAGCGAATAGAACTATGTTTGTTGTTGAGTAATATACCTTTGAAAGACCAAGATGGTTTCAGTTTTTTAAATATTTCTTATAATGTGGCCGTAAAAAGTTTGGGTGATAGAGGGTCGCCTTGTTTTACACCTCGTTCAATCGTAAAAGATGGCCCAGAATTCTGCAGTGTGATGTTTGCTGTACTATTTTGGTATATTATCCGAAAAATATCTATGTAAGTTGTGTCTATGCCTTGTTCGCTAAGAGATGTAAATATTGCTGACGCAATAAAGCTCATTAAATTTTCTACCAATTGATATAAATTGTATTTTTATGACAAATAAAAAAGGAAATATGCAAGGGATATAAACTTGATACAGACTGAAAACAAGGTATTATTATTATTGGGTAACTAAGTTTTACATAATTCAATAAATCTTATTTTTTTTGTATTATCCATTAACTGCTTCAAATAAATAAAATCTTAAAAAAATGAGCTAGCAAATAAAAAATTGTCTTCAAATATGGCTCGTAGTGAAAGTACAAAAAGGGCCCTTTCCAAAAAATAATAAAATTATCACAATTAAATAACCTTTTCCTATATTTCTAGGAAAACAGCCAAAAATTTTTTTTTCTTTTTTACCTCCCATATCTCCCTTATTAATAAATATAAAAAAACTGAATTTTGTAGAAAATTTAATTAGCTTTATTTTTTATAACATCCTTTTTCTAAAACGCATGGTTTTTGAGAGAATTACAAAAAACCAAAAAATGGGACCTATTTGCTCCCCCCCCCCGCCCTAAGAAAGTGCCCCCCCTCTGGGGACTTTTGATATGTTATACCTGGGTATTACCCCTACCATTTGAATTAATAACCTAGACTACACAATTTATTGTTTTTATTTTTCCTTCGTTGAACGAACTAATAGGAGAAGATGCGGGGCCATTTCAAAACTTGTTCATACAAAATTATGAGACCGATGACACGTCGTAAATTATACACAAGCGACGTGGTACAGGCATGCCTTTTGGCCGCCGGCACCGTGCCTTATCCGTTCCACGCCCGTGCCGTGCATGCGCTTCGCCTGCACCGGGCAAGAGCAAGATCCAACCAAGGAGGTTTTAATCCACGCTAGCGTAGCGTGGATTAAAACCTCCTTGGATCCAACCCATAAGTTTGCGCAATTTTCCTAGCTTGTCAAATGCGCTGTCAAATGGAGCGATCCTATTTGTTGGAATTTCCAGATAAGCTCACAGTACTGGTGAACAACCACCGTAAATAATCTCAATTTCTGCAATTTATTTATAGCATGTACATGTTGTTTGTGAAGCGACGTAACATGTAACTGACGTCATTAAGAGAATTTTAATATCCTACAATGAATATAGAACATTTTGATTGGATTTTAATTTACAGTCTGTCACACGTAAGTGATAACATTATTTTTTGGTTCCTTTGGTTTGTAGTCAGCCAGCGCTGGTTCTGCTTTCACTGGATTTATTGCCACTTACCTGCAGCCTTGTGTACGTACATAGCAATAATTTATTCACAAAAGTTTGATTGCTTTTTTACTCGTAAAGTAACACAAACCAATTTCATAACTTTATAAATTATGAGCCATGGTTTTCTATTTACCTTGCTACTCATACATTTTGTAATGTTTCCTGCTCACCACAGACTTTTAATTTAATAGATTCTGTATTTGTGCTTCGTAAGAATTGCCCGATGACAAATCCGTGTAATATTAGCACCAAAATACATCTTCGAATCCATCGCCATGGGCGTAGCCAGGGGGCAGCAAGGGTGGGCTGTGCCCACCCTAGAAAACTCATTGCCCACCCTAGAAAAACCGGCAGGTACAAAAAAAATTGCATAGGTACTCCTTCATTTATCAATTTTATATCTTAACAAAATATTAATAGCTAAGTACGGCTTTACGTTTAATTCTTTTATCGTCTCCCGTTTATAAATTATCCAAATCCAGCCGTTTTCAAAAAATATAATTTTGTCACTCCCACCTTAACAACCATTCAAACACTTTATTTTTACTTGATTTTCTGCTATGCGGCGATTGAAAACATGGACGCGCACCATGCGTGCTGCTAGATCGAATTTAATATCATTGCTGCACATAGTAAATGATTTCTAAAAATATGTTAATTGTTAACGGCACAAGCAGTCCTTGACAAATTTTGTACGAAGCACAGGAAGCTTAAGCTTAATTAAGTAAAAAGAAAGTGGCAGTGGGCAGGACACATCGTAAGACGAACCGATGGCCAATGGGGCGTAAAGGTTCTAGAGTGCGACCACGTACCGGAAGACGAAGCGTCACAAGGTGGACCGACGATCTGGTGGAGGTCGCGGGAAGCCGCTGGATGCGAGCAGCGCAGGACCGCGAGTCATGGAGATCAGCAGTGGACGTGTTTCGGCTGCTGATGTGATGATGATGTTGTTTTTGTAAGTTGTAGGTAAGATAAAAGACAAAACAAATAAGTATTAAATTGTCAGTCATCGCTTTAAACAAACATGCGCGCGTACCCTATAGCCGGCCGGCTGCCCACTCTACAAAATTATCCTGGCTACGCCAATGTCCATCGCCCGACTAAAAACTATATCTAGTGTGTGCGGGTATGTTAACTGTAACAAAATGCTTACCAAGCAAAACCCTTGGTCTTCAAAAAATAGTACAATTCCTCGAAAAAAAAATTTTGTTTGAGGAGAGGTTAATGACTAAGTATACCTAAAATTTTTTAGCATGGCAAACGCTTACCAACACATTTTGTTGCCATAGAACCAGACAAACTACCACGAACCAGACGAACCAGAGTATATTTGACCGAGAAAATAACATTGTTTTACAAACTTGTTTTTTCTGACGGCTTTAGCTGATTACTATTAATCATGGAGCACAATAGCCTTGATATTTATTTGCCATGCTAAAAATTTTTAGGTATAGTATGATCTAGTCTAGTAGTAATAATGTCCCAATAGAATCAGTGAAACAATTCAGATATTTAGGCAGTTTAATTACTAATGACTCCAGATGCACTCCTGAAGTTGTTTCTAGAATTGCAATGGCCAAAGCAGCTTTTAACAACAAAAAACACCTTTTAAAAGCTAAAATCTCTAGAAGTGTTCGGAAACGACTGATAAAAGTGTACATCTGGAGCATTGCATTATATGGTTGTGAGACGTGGACTCTAACACAAAGAGATAGAGAGAGGTTAGAAGCGTTTGAGATGTGGTGTTGGAGGAGAATGGAAGGGATCAGTTGGACAGAGAAAAAGACAAACGAAGAAGTTCTAGATTTAGTTAAAGAGAAGAGAAATTTGCTGAGAACCATCGAAAAGAGAAGAGGGACGATGGTCGGACACCTGATAAGACATGACACTTTCATAAAGAATATTATTGAAGGAAAAGTAGAGGGCAAAAGAGGAAGAGGAAGACCAAGACGCACTTATTTTGACCAGATAAAAGAGAGGGTAAACGTCGAGTCTTATCAGGATGTCAAATCATTGGCAGAGGACAGAGAGAAATGGAGATTGCTCCACCGACAAGAGCGCGGCTCTTAAATATGAGAAGAAGATGATCTAGTGACGTTTTGAGGGTTCCGTACCTCAAAAGAAAAAAAACCGGCCAAGTGGAAGTCGGACTCGCGCCCCGAGGGTTCCGTACCACCACATAATCATAATTGTATTAGTTGAAATTTCAGTAAGTTAATGTGCTAGATATTTGAGTCCGCCACGCGCTTGACCAAATTTTATTATTTGTTGTTATTTTATAGCTTATGCGCTATAAGCATACCAATTTTCAAGTTTGTAAGTGTTCCCGTTTTTAAAATAGAATTAAAACAAAAATCGCCTCCACGACCATCCAACTTGACCCCTCTCTTATATGAATGTTCTTGAAACGGGAGCCCACCACAATTGTTAGTTGTGAGAAAAGTTTTAATATTTAATGATTTCAGACTTTTCCCTTTATTTGTACTGTGAGACCTAGCTTCTTGCCAAATTTCATAATTTTAGGTCAACGGGAAGTACCCCATAGGTTTTGCTTTAGTGCATAAATGCATGGAGATACATACATACATAACATCACGCCTTGGAGATGAGGACATAAAATGCCATATCTTTTGATTGCGTCGTTGTAAAAAATTGAAATTTTCAGGTCTTTTGTGGTTCATGGACCCTAATATATGGTATTAATTTCAACCTTATACCTTTATCCGTTCGTGAGATAAAGGGTCTTCACAGACAGACAGACAGACGGACAACAAAGTGATCCTATAAGGGCTCCGTTTTTTTCTTTTGAGGTACGGAACCCTAAAAAACAGAACCCTTATAAGATCACTTTGTTGTCCGTCTGTCTGTCTGTCAAGACCCTTTATCTCACGAACGGGTAAAGGTATCAGGTTGAAATTAATACCAGATCTATGAACCACACAAGATCTGAAAATTTAAATTTTTTAAAACGACGCAATCAAAAGATATGTCATTTTATGTCCTCATCTCCATACATTTATGCAAAAAAGCAAAACCTACAGGGTACTTCCCGTTGACCTAAAATTATGAAATTTGGCAAGAAGCTAGGTCTCACAGTACAAATAATGGGAAAAGTCTGAAATCATTAAATATTACTTACAACTTTTCTCACAACTAATGGTAACCAATTGTGGTGAGCTCCCATTTTAAGAACATTGATATAAGAGAGGGGTCAAGTTGGATGGTCACTGAGGCGATTTTTGTTTTAGTTCTATTATAAAAACGGGAACACTTACAAACTTGAAAATTGGTACGTTTATAGTGCATAAGCTATAAAATAACAACAAATAATAAAATTTTGGTCAAGCGCGTGTCGGACTCAAAAAATCTAGCACATTAACTTACTGAACTTTCAACTAATACAATTATGATTATGTGGTGGTACGGAACCCTCAGTGCGCGAGTCCAACTCGCACTTGGCCGGTTTTTTGTACTTTGAATTGTTAGAAACCATGATCGTACAAACCATAGCAAAGGCCATGTGGCGGCGTGAAAATTGTATTTGGTATGCCAGCCTTCATACATACGTAAACTAAACATCAAGGGTAGACAGAGACAGTTGCAGCGAGCGAAGCAAGGAGGTCCCAAATCTTTGGTTGCAGCCTTCCACCTGCTATGATATTACATAATAGAGATGATTTCTTGGCTGTAAACTAAATAAAACAGTGTTTGCATCTAAAAAAGAGACCTGCAAAATTGTCAATAAAATAAACATTTCAAATTATGTGTGCATATGTCGATACTCAGCTATGTCGTCATAACCGTATGATTTCATAAAAAATATATAGAAGATGTTCGTTTCAACCTTCAAAACGAAATTAAAAAAACATTCAAATTATAATACAGGATGTCAAAAAAGGTACGATGCTCCTTCTAAGGAGCGATTCTACATCATTAATAGGTTGTAAAAAAAAAACATATTTTTATTTTGGGTGATCATAAATTTGACTTTCCTTCTAATTACATTACAGTAATTTATTGGTATGTATAGGTACTTGCTTGTGACTGGATATCATAACAAAAACATTTTGTCTGCATCACCAGCTGATCATAGAAGTCATTAAACCCTCCAGGCACTACACTTCTAATTGAGCTGAAAGTACTTTTTTAAGCAAAAGTATTTTTTTAATATTTTATATACAATCTTTTGGTGATGAAAATTCACCCCTTAGAAGGATCATCGTAATTTTTTTACACCCTGTATAGTGGTATTCATATTTGACTAGGTTTTCATCGTGCCCATTCCATCGGTTCTTCTCATCAACCCATTCGTACACGAATTCGTTTGACCTGGCCGTTATCTAGCTAACTATAGAGTACACATACTCGTAGCTCTGAAGTCCATGCGTCTTGCTCTGCATCTAGAGACGAATTCTTTATTTCATTCAATACAAATCAGTGTCACCATTTACTAAAACTAACACGCTTTCCGCACCCACACTACTAGCGTCATTTGAGTGCGATAAACGTAGTACCATTATTGAGAGAGAGTAAGATGCAAAAAACCAGTGACAGCGTCTCTATGGCAACCAATGTGTTTATGATGTGCATTCAAAATAAGCGCTTACATAAATTGGATAGTATACCTAGTCAATAAGGAACCAATTTCTTTTACTCTCTTCCCTTGTATGGGGGGTGCGCGCGCAGGCGGAGTAGCCCTATCATTGTTCTGTGATAGAGAAGAACTTAGGTACCACAACATATAGCAAAAGGATAAGTGTTCATGACACTATTAATTTCCATCGCTATATTTACTTCCAGCATAGAGTAATATAATACACTTCCAATATTGCAGAATTCGATTAGTGTGTTGGCTTGCCTCAGGCGCCCTGTATTTTCTCACATAAAACACAAAGATTGCTTTTATAGCTATGTACATTGTACATACCTAGTTGTGGATTAAAATAATATTTGATTTTGCTAGTTTTTGGGTAAGTTCAGTAACAGTTCTGAGTAATGATACATTTTTCGGTCTTGAATTTTGACTTGCATTAAACATAACCAAACGTTATATTTATAATATATTTATTGATAATGTATAAAACCATAGTTTTCAAATTGGGTTCACATCATTGCTGTACCCGACTAGTAAAATTTTTTTTATGTTATTGTTTCGTCCGCGTGGTTCTATCGAAAAACATAAGAAAACAATTTCCCTAAGTAAATCCTCAATTTTTCCCGGGTGAAAGTCAAATTTCATCCAGGAAATCTACAACCCTGACAAATTTCAATAATACTGTTCACCGGTTAAGGCGTGAAAGAGTAACAAACATCCAAACTAGGGTTTGCACTATTCGTTTCATTTTACTATTCGAATAAAATGAATACTTCGAGAAATAAATATTCGAATATTTTTTAACATTTATTAAAAATAATACAATTTCAATTCAACATAAAGAAGAGCAGCAAAACCGGGATTTGGTTTGATTCCAGGATTGTTCTAATCAAATGAAATCAAGTATTTTAATTAGTTTTATTGTTGAATGATTAATAAAACCACATTTACCGCTTTACAAAGTAAACTTAAGCTAGTCTTCGCACTGATTGTAATGTTTCTTTTTGTTACTTATTTGAATTTAAGTATTTGCGAAAAATCATACAGAAACACGTATTTAAGCGTTACTTGAAAATCATCCTCTAAGCTTCATCATACCGGAATTCTACACAATTTTTCATCTTTCATTTCATCAGATTTGTGTATCGACGAGAAAATCCGGCGCCTGAACGATCCACGACGGATCTGTCCGTAGCGGGAAGTTCAGCGGCGGAAACTCCATGTCGGAACTTTTTCCAAAATCTTGTCACTCGATGAAACAAAGGATTATGAAAAAAAATATGAATGTATTGTTTAGGTAATACATCTAAGCGCACGGCAGTGCGCAGGCCAAGTTCCGGCAACAGGCCACGCGCATGCCGTGCACTATTTACACGAACCGTTTCGACCCACTTTTGAACCCCCTGTAGCTCAGTCCCTATTGCAAGTACAAAGATAAAACTGTACCTACATAATCATATACTAATACTGAAGCAATTTGCCAAATATCATAGATATAGCTACAGTAGATCCTGAAATATGACCCCGTGAAAATATCTAATTTTGGTACTTAATGACTGACTGACTCACTGACCGGTAATCAAAACCTCCAGGCCACTTCCAATTGTCCTAGCGTTATGAAATTTGGCATTTAGGTAGTAGTTAGGATAAAAGTAATGGAAAAATTCAAAAATTAGAAATTGGTCAAGTGCGAGTCGGGTTTTAGTCAAAATTATGTATAAAATGTTGGTAATAATAATAATAATAAATAAGTTTATTGAACTAAATGTGGTTACAGAGATTTTACAAGATGTGCTTACATTGGATTCTTAAAGATAATTTGTTTTGCAACCAGTATGCTTCGACCTTGCTTCCTAAACTAAGAAAAAGATTCCTGTATCTTAGGAAGTAGGGTTCGACCGTGAACGTCGCTTCCAAGTTAATGACAATTTTGACAACTTGCTACACTGTTAATACTTCTCTAAGAAATGAAAATCTGAAATTTGGCATGGGGATAGTCGTTAGCATTAAAAAAAGTATAGCAAAAATTTGAAAATTGGAAACTGGTCAAGTGCGAGTCAGGATAATGTCATAACTATGCATAAAATTGTTGGTCATACTTCTGTGAGACCTACAAATCTGAAATTTGGCATCGGGGTAGTCGTCAGCATTAAAGTAAAGGAAATATTTGGAAAATGGTCAAGTGCGAGTCAGACTAAAATTATTGTACCAAATATTAAAAAGGTAGTATTTCTAGAAGATCAGACTTAGTCATGCATGAAAACAAGTACCTATGTTTTAAAGAAACTATGAAAATACAAACAACGTTGCGACAGTTACTATAAATATAATATAGCAAACTGAACAAAAAGAAATGAAATCCCACCAAAAACATAACTGTTAAAAAGGGGGCCAAGTTCCTATCGGCTAATTGTTTGCCTAAAAAGGGTTGAAATCCGATCCAATGCCAAGTTTAGATGCACTTTAATATCGATCATAATCGTCTTCATCAGCAGCCTGATCCACTAGTAAACATTTGCCATTCCCAATACTCGCCACCACATCCAGTCCTCCGCCTTCCGCATCCAGCCACTATTCGCTATCTTATTCTCGTCAACGGTTCATCTGGCCAAAATTCACTTTACCATACACCCAACTTAAAATATGGTATAGCTGTGAAAATACGCAGGTACGTTGAAAATAATATCTTAAATGAAATACTTTTGAATATGAACTTGGCAGGTTAATTTAATTATATAAATAATAAATCTAATTACACAATTAATCAAGTCAAATCAATACTTACAGCACAAAAACCTTTCAAGTTCAAATTTAGAAGTATTTCATTTCAGATATTAATTTTCAACGTACCTGCGTATTTTCACAGCTATACCATATTTTAATTTGGGTGTATGGTAAAGTGAATTTCGGCCAGATGAACCGTTGACGTGAATAAGGTGGCGGATAGTGGCTGGATGCGGAAGGCGGAGGACTGGATGTGGTGGCGAGTCTTGGGAATGGCAAATGTTTACTAGTGCATCAGGCTGCTGATGAAGACGATTATGATCGATATTAAAGTGCATCTAAACTTGGCATTGGATCGTATTTCAACCCTTTTTTAGGCAAACAATTAGCCGATAGGAACTTGGCCCCCTTTTAAACAGTTATGTTTTTGGTGGTTCCTTTCACTTGACGGAAAGAGGTGATGAATTTCTGAAAATAATCTCTTAATTTTCATAACGTGAAACAACCACCTACAAAATTTCACATTTCTAGCATTAGGAGTTTTAGAGTTCCATACAAATTCTCATCCTTCTCAAACTTACAAAAAAACTTAATCATGTACTGTTTTACTTTGTACGAAAGCTTAAATTTCTAATTTATATAATTAAATAGATACGTGTAACTTCTAAAATGAAAAACTTTTAGACTAATAAATTGACATAAACTCATCTCTAATTTTAGATAAATAGATAGATAAATTCTTTATTGTCACACAAAAACAAAACAATACACAGGAGACTCTTAAAACTAGGGTGGACAACCACAAAAGCAAACGACTTTTATACAGTCAAATTTCTTAAAATAATTGCTAATCGCAAACCTTCATGCCATGAGAAGTACATCCTCCAAATTTCATGTATTTAACATTAGCACTTTCAGAATTCCATACAAAGTTCATCATTTAATCTCCTTGAGGGATGAATTTCTAAAATAGCTTCGAGAAAAGCCAAGGTATGAATGAACTCAACCTTAAGTCGTGTCTCCGGGTGGGGTGACAAAAATTTGGTGAGTTTCAACGCCACGAAATCTCAGGTGTATCTGTTCTGTGCCAAAAGAACTCCGTTCAATCTGGGTCCTACTTTTTGAGGTATATCTGTACCAGTTACTGACAGCCTCGAGTTTCTTGGCATCAAGTTGTGTGCAAACCTGAACTTCGTCGCCAACGAGTCAAAAACCCAAACTGCGCCAAAAAGCTGGGTATCCTCAATAAAATTAAGCAATAATTCACTCCTGTACAGCTTCTAGTTTTATATAAAGAACAAGTCCGATCTTGCATGGAGAATTGCTGTCACCTTTGGGATGGCTCAGCTAAATACTACCTAGATGCACTTGAATCGATTGACCACAGAGCCAAGAAGATGAGATACTGGTGAAAACCATGTTTCATGTCTGTCGGTCTTTTACAGATTGTACTTCGGAGAGTGTGCTCATGAGCTCCACGAGCTTATTCCACCATCGGGAGACCAGATGCACCGCAGAATACCACCCACACTTGGTTGATATTCCACACATTCGCAAATTCGCTTTGAAACATCTTTTATAATGCGCACGGTTAAAGAGTGGAAATCTCTGCCTGCGTCTGTGTTCCCGAGAATCTATTTAAGTTGCGAGTGAATAGGCTTCGCTCATTCCATCGTCGATCTCGTCTCTATCCTCAAGACTAGATCGAGGTCAAGAATTTGCCCAATGACAAGAAATAAAAAAAAGCTGGAACATGTACTTTTTGAATTTTTACAGAGCTCAAATCCAAATTTGTATATCTGTAACTTCAAAAATGAAGAACTTGACAAATAAAACTGACTAAAATTCATTCCCTATTTCACTTCCTTGGAAGATGACTTTCAAGAAGCTATTTCTTTATTTTTATCGAAATCTTAAATGCATATTTGTATGAATCTCACTTCACCAATAATGGATATTCATTAGGTGTTCATACAAAACATTATACCTCATTTCATTTTACTCTTCCTTAAAATAACCGTTCGAATTTCATGCTTCTAGATTCATCTGTAGTTTTGGCTGTGCTTTGACGAGTCAATCAATCCATCAAGTATTTCCTTTTTATTATATTCTAAGAAAATATAAGTACCTTTATTGACTTTTTTAACTATTCGAATATTCGGATAATTTTAATGAACTATTCGAATTTGAAATTGGAGCGGATATTCGAATAAAATGAATATTCGAATTGCAAACCCTAATCCAAACAAACAAACTTTCGCCTTTATAATGTTAGTGTGATTTATGTTGTATGACATCCAAATGAAATCGGACTGTCTTTGTTAAGTCTATACACTTATGAATAACGATATTTTATGTGAAGTTCTTTGATTGATCTCAATTATAATTCTTGTTTTTTTAAACAAAAAACATTTACCTAACTTTGTCCAATGTATAGCGTGACTTTTAATTAGTTCTTGATAGCAAAAGATATGCATGTACTCATGATACTGAACAACTATTCCCAAGGAACATAGATCGAAATACGAAAACACAATTTGACCTCCCATACAAAATTCGCTATCAGCTGATGCAGTTTCTATGGGAGGTCAAAACTTGATTTTCGTATTTCGACCTATGTTCCTTGGAGAAAGTTGTACAGTATCATGAGTACATTCATACCTTTTTCTATCAAGAACTAATTAAAAATCACCCTATATTTACTCATCTTCTCATACAGTGGGAGTACAGTCGGGTAGAATTATAGCTTTTGTTTTCCACAGAGTAATTTGCACGATGCACAAATGCTGCATAATTATAATCTCCGCTTCAGCCGCTACTGAAACGTTTTACCAGAGAACTAAATAGCTGTCCTATCGGAGAAATGATTTATGTTTCTTTTTATACAGGATGTAAAATCTAGGTTGGCTAAAACTGAAATGGCATGACAATTGACAGACGATCGAGTCCAACGGTTGGTTTGTACCTTATGCAGTGGCTTAGCTGAAATGAGATAATCAGCTCACTGTTGAGCAGTTAATGAAGCGACAGCTTACGTTTGCGGGCGAAATGTATGGCGCGCCTTATATTTTGCCTGCACTCCTGAGTTCTAAGGTGACCAAACCTCAATAAAGGGTGGTTCTTAAACAATTGCGAATATTTGAATGTTACTAGAACCATAAAACAATATTACTTTACTCTACTGCCGTTGGAGAGATGTTTATTTTTTTAACTTATGTACTTGTTTTTTTTGTATTCAACACACGTCTATTGTTCAGTCTGAGTATTTTTAAACAAACATTGTGTCGTCAAAATAATTTAAAAGTAAAACAGTATACTTAGCTAAAAACTTCAAACAATTCGTGTTTCACAATGTTCAAACCGTCTGTGGCTAAAGTACAACCTGTGTGGAGAGCTCCACTTTGTTTCATGTGCATGTTTCTACTTGGCATAACACAAAAAGCTTTGAAAAGCTTTGTACACACAATTCTAATTTGCTACGAGTTGATGTATTCAACTACGAACTAAGTAATAGGTCTTTACCTATGAAATTGCCGTTTTGTATGGCGAATTTAAGGTAAACTCAATTTTCAGTACAATTGGGAAGACATTAAGCTAACAGAAGCTTAAATTTAATTACCGAAAAATATTATCTGTAAAAAAATATAACAAATCTAATGATGAATTCGGACGACCTTTAAGACGAACAACTTTCGAATCTTTAATTTTATATCATCATCATCATATCAGCCGAAAGACGTCCACTGCTGGACATAGGCCTCCCCTAAAGATCTCCATGACGACCGGTCCTGCGCTGCTCGCATCCAGCGGCTTCCCGCGACCTTGACCAGATCGTCGGTCCACCTAGTGGGGGGCCTGCCAACGCTTCGTCTTCCGGTACGTGGTCGCCACTCCAGAACCCTCACGCCCCATCGGCCATCGGTTCTTCTTGCGATGTGCCCTGCCCACTGCCACTTCAGTTTAGTGATTCTCAAGGCTATGTCAGTTACTTTAGTTCTTTTGCGGATTATTTTATATATCAAACTAAAAATTAAAACTTTATTTTATGCGTAAATTAATAACCTTGAAGTCAACTTACAAATATAAGACAAATGAAAAAAATATCATTAGAATTATAGGAATTATGATCTCTATAATCTGTTAGAAAATTTTATACCTATTATTTAAATTATTTGAACTACACGCAAGATCCACGATTACGGCGGCTTTATAAAGATTACAAAAACTGGTTTTTTTTATTGGTACCAACACAATAACAATTGCAGCACGACCAGAGCAGTCATGACCATTCTCAATAATCTTTTAGTGCGTCTCAAGTAGACCTCCTTTTTTGCTTGAGAATTGCAATCCATAGACAGAACTCTGCCAGATTTTGGGCACCATAAAAAAAATTGTTTGTCAGATATACTCAAAGATTTTGGAAACTACGCCAGGGGGCGCAGCGTTTTTCTTACGTCAATGGATATACTATACTTTTGTTTTACAACTTTTCAAAACAAACCAAAAATATATTTTTTTTTTCAATACAAATTGGCCCGGTCCACTTGCTACAATGTAGAAGGAAAAATGCGTTATTTTAAGATGTTTTAGAACATAAGTTGTTCCTTTTCATAAGCAGAGCAACACCTGAGAGGTTAGCAGACATAAATAAATAAATAAATAAATAAATAAAAACATTTTTATTGCCAAATATTTCCGTGACACAGATCTTATACTTAAAAAAAAACACATTTGGCAAAAGGTGCCAGTCTCAGCTAATGCGAAGCATAAAAGTATGCCTCGCGCTGGTTTTCAGACTGGCCCAACTGGTACATATTAGCAAAGACCCTGTACGATATATTGTATACAGGGTGTAAGAGGCAGGTTGGCATAAACTAAAAGGGTAACTATAAGTCGATGAAACTGAATAACTTTCTCAAAGAAACATATCACCGGAAATGAAAAAAAATATTTGAGGTTTGTATGGAGAGGCCGATATTTTTTACGTTTTTGAAAAAAGTTGTTCAGCTTCATTGACTGATAATGGCCTTTTAGTTTTTGCTAACATTTTCCTTAAACCCTGTATCTAATATTGTACTATATCAAACAAACAGATTAATTGTCAATAAAATAAGTAGTTAGACAACAAATTGTATTGTTAACCAATTTTTGAAAAATCAGTCATAGTCATAACATTCCATAAAAAAGTCCACGTTACTGTCCATATATGTTAGTACAATATAGAGCACGTCAAGGTTGACACACTAGACTTTGTACAGTTAAGAGCACATCAAGCTTGACACTTTGGACTTTGTACCGTGCTTATTTCAAACGCGTAGGCACTAGAGTCGTACTGCGAGTGTCAAGCTTGACGTGCTCTTAGCTGTACCATTGTTATTTCTGTGATCGTACGTGTGCTAGAGACGCGCCGCAGGTGTCAAATGATGACTGTACGCTATCAAATTTAAAAAAAACCGGTCAAGTGCGAGTCGGATACGCGCGCCGAGGGTTCCGATATACCTATAGTATTTTTGGAAGCAATAAAGTCCACTTTCAGGACCGCAAAACTAAATTTGTTTGTAAAGGTATTTTTGCAGATTTCTGAAAAACTGTGCAACTTAGAAAGATCGTTTTATTTTTGCTGTAAAGTTTACATAAACTTCTGTCAACTGTAATTAATTCAGATTTTTCCTTACTCAAACTTCGGAGATAAGGGGGGGGAATGGTATCTTTTTTGACATTTTTCATCATAACTTGAAAACTAAGAAACTTAAAAAAATACAAAAATATATTTTAAAATGTACAAATAAAGCCCTTTCATATGATACCCCATTCGACCTAGTAGCGACAATTTGAAATTTGGCCCCCCCTATTTTGGCCCCCTTTACATTAAGAATCATACTTTTTTCAAAATTTATTCATGTGCAATTAAGTTAAGCAACTATATTCTAAAACTATTCCAAATTTCAGGTCGATAGCATAAGTGGTTGCTGAGATATAGAGGTGTGACAGACAGACGGACAGACAGACAGAGCGGCACCATAAGGGTTCCTTTTTTTTACCATTTTGGTATCGGAACCCTAAAAAGAAATCAAGGTTTTGTATTTCTTAAATTCCCAAGAAGATAAACAATAGGTATCTGCTAGTCCTCGATTATTGCTCGCCATTTTTTGATAAAAGATGAAAGGACGTTGTTCGGTCTTTACAAAAAGCGACCTTCCCCTTGTCAGGTATAAAATAAAGTGACAAGTACCTCCGACCGGCCGACAAAAGACTTCGATGATGCATAAAGAATTCAACATCTTCCTAATAAATTACAAAGTAAGTACCTAACAGATAGAGGTAAATAGGCAAGTCCGTAGGTTATGGCTTTGGGAGATTTGACATGAATTCAAGTGACTGCAGGACTTATTACGAGTAATTTATCCCACTTTCTGAGTCTTGCCGACAACGACATAATTTTACAATATTTTTTTTTTCAGCGGAGAAATAAATCAGGTGAACTTTAGTTTTCCGAAATTTTCATTAGAAACCAGAAAATTCAGAGCGCTGCAAAGAGAAGCCACCTGGAGAACGGCACATATAGTAACCAAAATATTGTTTTATTTTGAGGAACATTCCCTGATTTCAAAATTCATGCTTGTCAGTAAGGTGTTTAGTACGCAGCTATCTCAATGTTCTGTATGAAATGCTAAGAGCTGCTATTTACCTCAAGTTGCTACGCTGCTGGGATAAAACGCATAATACTAAACTTGTCCACAAGGGTCACGTAACTTTGACATCATGCAAATGAAGTCGATTGATGCATATTTTAAAAGCTTTTATTTAGCTCCAACTGTCCCGGTGTTTGTCTGTAACGGAATCTTGCAAGCTACCTACTTCCCGGTTCCCTCCTTCCTGGTATATAAATCGGATTATTACCTCTATGATATAGAGCTGATCTGATTCTTCTTCTTTCTATATTTTGTTTAGTTTAGACCAAAGTAGTTTAGTTTAGTTTATACTGTACCGTACGTAGGTGGTCATAGGAACTCTGTAATAAAACAACGCAACCCCATCGAGTATGGGCTCCTCTGATTTGTCTTGTCAAGGACAATAGATCCTAGATGAGTGTTTTATGATGGAGCCAAAACGGGACTCCCTGGATGGATGGGAACTGTAATAAAACGACGCATCCCCGTCAACTTAGGACTGGTATGATTTTTCTTGCCAAGGACTGTGGTCCTAGGTATTATCCAGGGTCTGATCATGAAGTATTTAAGGGATGGAGGCTCTGTAATAAAACGACACAACGCCGTCCAGTTAGGGCTCGTTTGATTCGTCTCAACAATTACTCTGGTTCGAGGGTAGGTTGTCTAAAAACTAAACATAAACAAACGTAAAATATAAACGTGGAAACAAGCTTTTTATATTCCTTGAAAGTAAATCCATGACACAGGCGGGTTCACAAAATTGTTTCATCTAATCAAATTAGTGACTTTTCGCACTAAATTGATAGGAAGATATTTTTATGATATTTCGATTGGGTCAAATAACATAATGTTTGCTCACTTTAATATAGGGTGTAAGGGACAGCCTTCCGGATACTGAAATGCATGATAAATCAACGTAACTGAACAATTTTCAGGAAATGAAAAAAAAATCGGCCTCTACATACAAAATTGCAAACTTTATTGGACAGTTTGTATGGAGGGGCTGAATTTTTTTTTTCATTTCCTGAAACTTTTATTCGCTGAAAGTTGTTCAGTTACGTTGACTGATCATGCATTTCAGTATTCGGAAGGCTGTCCCTTACTCTCTGTATACATTTTTTAAACTATAATGTTCGTATTCAAATAATTTTGTAAATATTATACAGGTGACATGGGTTGATTGACGAAAAAATTTTGTTCGTCCGATACAAGTTTTACTATTGCTGGCGCAAGGCACATAGCAATTGTGGTAACCGCTAAGCGACGCTCAACAATATTCTCTGCTCTGTGGCGCGAGCCGAGCGTTTGTATGGAAATATTTTAAAAAATCTTGTTTTTTGGCTCATGTTTTGTTTGTCAAAGTTGTTTGTAATGACGAGTATGCATATCCTTTGCTGTGTAGAACTAATTAAATGTCACCCTATTTGTAAATTGGTAATTTAGTTGTAGGCGATTCGCAGAACGTGATACAGTAGTCCAAACTCGAAAAAGGAAGCTATGGTAAGTTTCTTTGCTTACATTCTAGGTAGATACAGAACAGTAATTATTTTGGAAGACCTTTCAAGTCTTCAATCAATAATTGCTTGCTTTTGTTTTGGACTAAACAAACGACCCTTGAGCAAACACTAATAATAAGTCGTTTACAAAACAGATGGGCATTTGCTTCATTTGACTTGGTAAACTCTAAATGGAAGGTCCATTTCTTTAATTAATGCCCCAAAGATTCTTTAACTGTTAAAATAAATATTCTCGTATTTTTCGCGGAACTGTTTTGTGAATTTGCCTCATTTTTATCATTTTCTTCAGAATTGTTATGAGTTTTTTTTTAAGAATATTCCGAGCTGGTTTATTCCTTGTGCGTTTCAGACGAGACATACTTACATGTGTACTTACATACAGGGTGTAACGGACGGTGTACCGAAAACTGAAAGGGCATGTTCACTCAACGAAACTGAACAAGTTTCCCAAAGAAACGTTTCTGAGAATGAAAAACAATTTTGACCTCTACATACAAATTGCCAGAAAATTTGGATAGGTAGGTTTAGGATAGGTATTTGGACTGGTAGCCTCTACTCTGCTTATAAATATTGAGATAAATACCACCTAGTCATGCAACAAATATCTCGAACCGGCAACTTACGGCGAAGGAGGGTCAGTACCAATAGTGCCAACCGGCACATTAGTTAATCACTACGCCATACTGACATGACTGATCGATCTGTTAGCGCAATTAGAAGTGCCTCTACTTCTCTACTTCCAAGGGCACCAGATTTGGCAGGGACGGATATCCCAATGAATTTAAAAATTCGAACATCTATAAATTTCCAGATTCAAACCTGATTCAATTTAGCGGCGATTCCGCGAAGTACTCGATCATATTATGCAAAACAAGTATTTGCGCCTCAACCCTTTTGAAAACCTGTTTGTTATGTAAATTCATCTCTCGCTTTTTTGTTGCGCCTCCCTAATAATGTTTTCGGGGAAATAACACGTTGGGAAACTCATAAAAGTTTTGCGAACGGCTGTGATTGAGAAACTTTAAAAAAAGTCGCGCAATTTTTCTCAGATTGACGATTTTGCAGCATATTAATATCTGAATAGACTTGAAATAATAGAGGTTCATCATCAAATAAAATTGCAAGTATGAAATTTTATTTGATGATGAACCTCCCGACCGACTGACAGACGACAAGGGTCCCGTTAGCACTCGTTTGGTACGGTACCTTTTCTGTCCTAAAGTTGTACACAAATTTTTTAAATGAAATATATGGGGTGTAAGCGACTGCCTTCCGAATACTGAAAGGGCATGATCAGTCAACGTAACTGAACAACTTTCAGCGAATAAAATATTCAGGAAATTTTCAAAAATCAGCCTTTTCGTACAAAATTGCAATCTTGACAGTTTGTATGGAGGGGCCGATTTTATTTTCATTTCATTTCTTACGTTAACTGATCATGCCCTTTCAGTATTCGGAAGGCTATCCTTTGCACCCTGTTTATAGGTATTGGGAAGGAATAAAACAATTTACGAACCACAAAAAGATTTTACTTGCTAAATTGAATGCAAAAATAAAAGGGTTTTTGTGGTTAATCGTAGCTTAAAGTAATTGCTATGTAAACTTAAGTTTTTAGAAGTAGGTAATACGTTCTAAATTTTACGTCAAAGTGAGAACGTATTACTTAACAACTAATAATAAAAGAAAAAGACGGAGAAGCGGCACCTATACACATTAACACAACACAATAGGTACACATTAACTGTTCATTGGTCCTAGGTTCGAATCCCGATGGGGATTCCCTTGTTTGATTATTGCACAGTGTTTTTTGATTGACCGGAAACTGAGATAATATTCCATGCTTCGGAAGACCCGGTCCCGGTAGACCACTCTGTAGCGGTCCTTTACACAACCCTTGTCAAAGATGTCAGAGGCTGACAGGTAGTCACGCAAAGAAGAAGCAAAGGAGAATAGGCAAAAAATTATGGACATTGTCCTTCGAACGGCTCGAAATGGCGCATGTTACTTTCAATATTAGAGTTTAATTAAAATCACTTAATTAAGGGCACATTATTTGTGCTCATCCTAATATATGTTCTGCTTACTTAGTCTTCTTGTTTCTCGTTTCCTCATAGTTAGGGTGCTAGCTGCAATTTGGGTATATGATTTGCTCATGATTCATATTAACAGGGATGATAGATCAGCTCAATACAAATCGATTTGGTCCTTACAAGTTTTTCTGTGCATCGCTGCGTTTTCGAGTTAAAGCAAAAAAAATTAAAATAATATACTAAATCATGTTTTTTTTTGTCTGCCTTTGTGGCTCCAGTTTAAAATACTTCTGAAGATGAAGAAAATCGAAGAGGCACACATGCAGCTCTCTGCATTATCACGGGACGAAGTAGTGAATTTTTGAATTTTGAAGCGCTGTAACTTTACGACGCAGGAGACGCATTTTTGAAGCGTTCGAACTTCAATTCGCATTCGGATTGGCAAGATTCGTATACGAATCCGTAAAATCGCAATTTTTGAATATTCATACCTGTGAATTCTGCAACGAGTGGTCCGACCCACTCGTTTTGCAATTCTACCACTCGAAAGTATGTATAATCTGTGATGAGAATGACATTGACGTTTCCTTCACACATGACATTATACTGACATATCAACTTTTTAATTTGCGTTCCATTCCCTCGCAATTCATTACCGGTTTTTAAAATCAATGAGTAATTGCTTTCCGGTTTTGATTTTATCTGCGTGAAATGGAAATTGTTTAAAGATTGTAATTTAATGGCAACATTGCTTTCGAATGATTCAAAAATGCGTAAAATCGAGAGCATTAGAAATTAAATTCGTACACGATCCGTTTTCGTATGCGAACTAAACATTCACTTCGAACGCTTCAAAAATGCGTCTCCTGGGCTCTTATGGTGGCAGACCATTTTTCTGGGGTTTTATACATTGTCTTTAATCAGATAGTCATAGTCTGCCAGGTGTACGTTTCATTGTCAAATTTTAAAATAGTTAAAACTTGTGTGGGTGTGGATTTCCACCAATATTTTTTGTATCTTTTAGAGGATGCTCCTTATCATCAGTCAAAGAGGCAGACATGAGCAAATCATATAGAAATTTGTCCTTCATCACCCTTACTATCACTGATGAGAATCGCTACCGAAAATGGCAGGGCTCTAGTACTGTTATAACTTTTTTCACAATGGCCGATTGTAATGAATCTCCACACTATTCGTTTGATACTAAGGTTTGATATCTCTGCCCATTCTCCTTTATTTACCAAGAAATGCGCAATTCCAAATTCTGTGTCCATCAGCTTAAAGGCTAGATTTTAGCCTATTCTTCTTTCTCCTTATCGGACGACAGTATCACCTGAAACAATAATATTTATTATGTTTAATTATTATTATATACATAAAAGTTTTATATAGAAGTTATTATGTGTTAGTTCACACAAATTTGAAAGTTACAATAAACTAGATCTTGCTTTTTTAATCTATTTATTTGGGTTATCAAACGGTAGTACAATAAGGTATTACTTAATTTATTTTACAGACTAAACAGATTTAATTGTAGAACCTGCACCGACAACCACAGATTACTAAAGTAAGGTAGTAGTTAATACAGTTTCAACAGCATCTTACGCTATACCCATTGTCACTACTCACTAGATTCGGTTAAACTATTTAAGAATGTGCATTACCAAGGAAGGAGATATTTCTATTATCTATATAAAATATCTAAGAAGAATAATAATATTGAATTAAGGTTATGTGGGGTAAGTCAAGCAGACTTTACTATTTTGGGAAGGAGCCTTTTTAGGGTTCCAAACCAAAATGGTAAAAACAGTGCGACTTCGCCAGTTTGTTTTTCTGTCACACCTGTTTATCTCACCTGAATGGTATTAACTTGAAAGGGGTTCAAACATTTTAGTACGAAGCCTGGTATAGTAGCCGGCCGCCATCTTGTTTTTTTTCCAAAAATTTCATACAGTAATTAAGTACGACGATATGGTTTCAACATTAATTGTCCGTCCCCATCGTTAGTAACACATCCGGCCAAGCACTGAGGAGTAAGATTATTATACCCCTCCCCTACTGCACGTAAAAGTGGATATACCTACGAGCAGCGTTATTGTCGAGTTTTCGTAACCACCCGAATTACGGAAAAACCAAGATGGCGACGGTTTACTATGCCACAAATGTTTGAACCCCTTTAGAACACTTTTAAAATGTGCTTGCTCAACTTGATTACAAACGAAAGGTTTTTTTTGATTCCGTAGTAAAAAAGGAACCCTTATACTCGTAGCTTCGTCATGTCTGTCTGTCTGTCTGGGGCTTAGCTCAGAAACCCTTAGTACTAGAAAGCTGAAATTTAGTAAGGATATACATTTTACCAACGCCAACAAAGTGGTAAAATAAAATCTCGTTAATTTTTTTTTGGGTTATCTCCCCTACAAGTAAAGTGGAGTTGAATTTTTTCATTCTTGTCTACCCCATCGTTTTTGGTGGCGTTGGATATGTCTTTTAAAAATGATGTGAGTCTGCGCAGATCATCTTTCGATTTTTTTTAATGTGGTAAAAATATAAATTCTCATTAAGCTTAGTCATTGTAATGTCAAAAGCTATTTTCAAAATACATTTTTGAGGAAACCAAACACCTAACAAAGGTACAATAAATTATCAATTATTAGAGAGTAAAGAACAAGAATAAAATAAAATGTAAACGGTTCGTTTGAGAAAGATTTATCTATATGCTATCACTATTATCTCTTGTAGGTACACCACTCTTTGAGTACTCAGTAAAACACCAAAAATAAAAACATAAATAAAATTTTTAATTAAAATTATCCAAAGTAAAAACCACGACAAATTATAAAATTTTGTTACAATAAAATATTGATCACAACAAAAACACAATTTCTATAGTTTTAGCTTTTGGTTCTGATTGGCAACGAACACTAATACCTTAAACAGTTAAGTCTAAGGATGAATGTTACTTATTTGAAAGCTTTGAATGGAAACATCAATGCCTACGCAAGAGTCAGCGTCCCATGAGGCTGCATATGTGTTCAAATGCAAGTAGATCGAACCAGATTCATAAAACGTCAAGTTTATCTTTACTGTCGACGCTTGTTTGCATCTTCTTGAATATAAACACTTCGTAATATATCCGTAGGAACTGGAATATACTTTCCTATTCTCAAAGACGGAATAATTGCTCAGCCCAAAAGTCGATATCCTTCGTTTTCTTTTTGTATGTGTATTTATTTCCATTTTATCGAGGATGGCTATGACAGAAGTTTCGTTGTTTAGCTCCCCAAACATAAGCCCTATAGTGTTAAGATGAGGCAAGTGGAACTTTCGTATCCTTTCTCGTTCGCCCCAGTCATTACATGAGAACATTTTACATGACCACGATTTGTGATCGGCGATGATATAACTGTCAAATTTTTCCAAAGAACTGCTCACAAGTGAGAAAAATAGGACGACTAAAAACATTTTGTCTAATAATACTAGTTTTTCAAAGAGTTGGATTATGACTAAAGGCGTTTTGTTGTTCACTATTGTTTAAATCAATCACTATGAAAAGAGACAACAATATCAATATTCAATAAATCGAATCCATTTTCTTTCATTCGGAAAAACAATAATAGGTATACAGTTATGAAAACCTATTGTTGAACATAACATTAAGTTACAATTCTTGGTTTAACTGGAAGGCCAATTAAACTATAAAAAAACCGGCCAAGTACGTGTCGGGCCACGAGCGGTATAGGGTTCCGTAGTTTTTAAACGATTTTTTATCCCAAAGCGGGTTTTGATTAAGTATTTAATAACGTTCATAACATAAACTTCTTACCTCCTAATGCTCAGCGAGCTCCTAGCCCTTGAATGCACTTTCAAGCTACATACTTCGCAAACGGATCCCTAAATCAAATAAATGGTACAGCAGCACTGCACTTACTTTCTCGCAATACTCAAGGAAAAACTATCAACCGCAAACTTAAATTTGTAATGCCATACACATAGTATGGAAATACAAACTTTTATTTACGTTTTTCCAAAAAAATGTTCGTATGAAATATACAGATCAATTCAGAATTCAAATTGTCAAACATTAAAACAAACAAACATCAAACGATTTGATGATTTCTAGTAAAATCACATGTTTAACTTTTGGTAGTACTGGAACACCCTTTATATGAATTTTCAAAGATCAATAGATACTACCGTAGGATATTTGCATGGAGATTTTTTTAATTTCCCAACACATGTTCCTTATGGATTATTGTTCAGTTTAGTCTACTGAGCAAGCCCTTTCAGTTTTTGGTACACCCTGTGTACTAAATTTTATTCAAAAAATCATAAAGAATATCCAGTCAGGTAGACAACCAATCCAAGAGTAATATTATAGAAAATTTTAATAAACTCAATGGAACCAATTTTGGGTAAATCACATATTTACGATTTGGTGGTACAGGAACACCCCTTATATGAAATTACACAGATCATTTGATACTGGCGCAAGATATCTTACATGGAGATGCTTGGTCATGCAAAGTTTCATCAAGATTCTATGAGCCGTTTCTGAGAAAATTTCAATTTTTCATTTTTGTTGTATGACAGCTACCCTCAAAATGAGAGCCAGCCAGAAACCACTTAGAACCCTTCGATGGATTTGCATAAAACTCCTTAATTCCAAATATGGTGTCAATCGGACCATTAGTTTAGCCGCTAGGCCAAAGCGTGACGGACAGACCGACCGACCGACCGACGGACGGACTTTTTTGGGAGACTTGTTTTTTATGATATATAAGTGATATAGAACACATTTTTGAGAAAATTAGAAAAACTTTTTTTTTCACGAATACAATACCTTTCTCGCTCCGCTCGAAAGTAAAAATGATAAAAAATTATAAAAGCAGACTCATACTCGTATCACAAGACAAGACCTATCTAACGACATCCCACACAATGAGGTAGACGAGAAAAAGTGTGTGAAAAAGTGTTGGCGTGGATATAATTACAGCTTTCTAGCACTAAGGGTCTCTAAGAAAAGCCACGGACCGACAGACACAGACAGACGGACATGAAGAAACTATAAGGGTTCGAATACGGAACTCTATAAAATAGCATACCGCAAAAAAGCGTACGGTACCGTTATTTTTGAGATTGCAAAATGTTCATGGTTTAAGCAGACCTAGAAGCAAAAAAACCGGCCAAGTGCAAGTCAGTACCGCGCCCTAAAGGTTCCGTACCCATCCACCATATCATATTCCCAAAGTTTTTCTCCTTTGATATTAAAAACCCCGCCTCCACTCCAACCTATCCTCTCTTTAATATTACATGAAACGAGAGCTCACATTAATTGATTATGATTACTCGAGATAATGATTTTGATCTATGATTGATTTGTGATTTTATTGGATGTTATGACTCGTGAGAAAAGTAGCGATAGTTTCTTGCCAAATTTCATTATTCTAAGTCATAGGTTTTGGTGTGATTCATAAATGTATGGAAAATGGAGATTGAGACAAAAATGGCTGTATCTGTTGATTGGGATGTCGTGGAAGCTTGGAATTTTCACAGCTTCGGGACTCAAATATTTAACATTAATATCAATTTGATACCTTTTCTCGTTCGAGAACCAACAGATAGACGAACAACAAAGTGATCTTATAAGGGTTCGGTTTTTTACCCTTGAACTCTATCAACACCCAGGTGTAGAAATATTACCTTTTTGATCCACCCTTCATCCGAAGTCACCAGACATCTAAATACCTCGCTCATGTAACGTGAGCAAGCACAAATGACTGGTGTTTGCTACTCGTACTTTTATCTTAAAAGTTGATTTTATTTTAACAAAGTTGATTTTATTTAAACAAAGCCTATACTATGGGTATCAGAGACTGACATACATACATAAATAGATAAATTACACGATGACACAGAACAAACATTTATGTTCATCACACAAATGTTTGCCCTGGGCGGGGATCGAACCCGCGGCCCACGGCGTGAAAGGCAGGCTCACTACCGACCACACCAATTGGGCTTGTCAAATTTACTACAACATCACTCCAAAAACAACGAGCGAGCAAAAGTTATGGTTATTTGCTACTTTTATCATTAAAGCAGGCCTGTTTCACTCTGCACTTCAGCGCAACGCGCGAAAGGCGTCTTTACAAATAAGTAAGGGGCCTAAGCGCCAAATTTCCCTCTCTAAACAAGATCTCGTGCGTAAGTTCTGTCCACATCTACAACAGGTATGGATGTATCGGGTGTGATCTCTAACTATGATCCCTGGGTGTTGTGAAGTTCCTGAGTGGTGGAGGGGGTAGCACTGACGTCATCAAGATGGCGGTACAAAGAAACAATTTTTGTCCTTTAAAGTTTAAAACTTCTTGAGTAGATTACAAATGTATATCACACTATAACATTTCTGAGACTTGGAATTGTTATAAAATCTGCAAAAATGCTGCAATTCAGTTTACTTTGAACTGCTATAGATCAAAAACCACTTGATGGATTTTAGTAGAATATGTGTCAAACCACTCACTCTTCATCGATTTAAAATAAAAATAACTAGAAATGTTTGGAAAATTAATCACTACTCAATGAAAAATTTCTTGGAATTAACGTTATATTTCGCAAAAACTTGTAGGCATTAATTTCCTTTACATATAAATATGTAATAAATTGATCCATACATACACATTTTCAAATTTGACACATATAAATTGACTATGACTTAAACGAGAAATTCAAATGTTATAATTGTTCACATGAAAATGCATATAAAACAAAAAGGACAGAATTACAGGTACTGAAAAATAGACAAATAAAAATGCTTTTCGATTACCCCTACAGTAACTTAACACCTACTGCCAAAGTTTACAGAGAAACAAAACTTATGAACTTAAAACAGCTGTATTCCTATTATGCTTGTATTCTTATTCGTAAAATACTAACCAAAACTATTACGTAATACATCTATTTCACTAATGCAAATAAAAAACATCTCTAAACGCAACACGAGTTGAACTAGCTACTTGGTCTTTCCAAAGATACGGACTAACCACGGAAAACACATGTTCACTTATGAGGGAGCGCAAATCTATACATATAATAAAAGAGTAGAAACCGCGTGTCTGTACTTTTGATAAATTTATAAAAAAATTAGTGTGGGCGATAAGAAACGACTAATAAAACTCAAAAATATGTTTTCTGAACTTTTTGTCTGTCTGTCTGTCTGTATGTCTGTCTGTCTGTCTGTATGTTTTCGATAAACTCCGAAACTACTGAACGGATTTTCTCGCGGTTTTCTCAGATAGATTAAGCTTAGCTCTGAGCAACATATAGGCTATGTTTCATTCAAATCGGTTCACTCAATCAGAAGCTACACTAATGTAAAGTATCAAATTGCCTGTACGATAATAACTCACAAACCGATTCAAACTGAGTTTTCAATTACGAGTTTGGCTTACTTTTGTGCAACATAAAAGTTTAGTTTCATTGCAAACGGTTCACTCAGACAGAACGTACGCTAAGTTTCATGCGGTGGCGCAAATAACTCACAAACTATTGAACTGTCAAGCTTACTTCTTTGTAACATATTAGCTTACTTTCATTGGAAACGGCTCACTCAGACAGGTGCGCGAAATTTCCAGCGGAGGCGCCAATATCTCACAAACAACTGAACCGATTATAACGAGGTTTTCAGTAACGTATTTGGCTTACTCCATGCAACACGTATGCTTAGTTTCATTGCAAACGGTTCACTCAGACATAAAATAGTCAATTTTTCAAGCGGCGGCACCAATAACTCACAAACTACTAAACGGATTTAAACGGGGTTTTCAATAACGTGTTTAGCTTAATTCTTTGCAATGTATTAGCTAACTTTCATTGAAAACGGTTCACACAGACAGAAAATGCCCGAAATTTCAATAGGCGGCGCCAATAGCGAACAAACTATTGCACCGATTCCAACTGGCATTTCCATGACGTGCTTGGATTAGGTACTTCCGTGCAACAAATAAGCTTAGGTTAGTTGAAAACGGTTTTCTTAGATAGAAGTTACGCAAAGTTTCAAGCGAAGACGCGAATAATTCAAAAACTTTTGAGCAGATTCAAACGTGGCTTTCAATAACGCGTTCGGCTTACTCCTGTGCAATAAATAAGCTTAGTTTCATTGCGAAAGGTTCACTCTGACAGAAGATACGCAAAGTTTCAAGCTGCAGAACCAAGAACTCACCTACTGAACTGGTTCAAACGAGGTTTTCAATGACGCGTCGGGCTTCTTTCTGTGCAACATATAAGCTTTATTTCATTGCAAACGGTTCACTCAGACAGAAGGTTCGCGAAATTTTAAGCGGCCGCACCAATACCTCACAAACTACTTGAACGACTTAAACGGGGTTTTCAATAACGTATTTGGGTTGCTCACGTGCAATATTTGAACTTTTTTTATTGCCATCGGTTCATTCAAACAGATAATAGGCGAGTTCAAAGTTTCAAGCTGTGAAACCGAGCTGAAATCAAACATAGCCTATAATTTTGTACGTTGTTGAAAATTCCATTTGGTCCGGTCCAGTTGTTTGTGTAAAAGTCGTGGGTACAGCTAAAGATTGGTAAAATCTAGATTTAGTTTTAAAGTAAAAAATAATAATAAAAAACTTCCTGTTTCGGCATGGCCGGTGCAACAAATGTAAAAAAAATTATGAAAGTTCTGAAGTTTTTAAAACTTAGGAAGTAGGTACTTATAAACGAAATACTTCAAAAAATAAAGAGAGAAGTGAATTATTGTTTTTTAGGAATTGTCTTTTAAGGGCAGAGCTAAGTTACAAAGATTGTACGGAAGTGAAGTCCAACAGTTTTGTAAGTAGGTATATGTAGAGTTAAAAGCATGTGAAGCCAGACACGTTGGACTTTGTACCGCTCTTTTTTCAATAGCCACAGAAGCTAAAGTGACTGAGCCTCAGATTTAGTTAGGCTTTGTTTTGTATAAGAAATAACGAAACCCGTGTCATAGTAACTCCGCGTGGAATTCGACTATTTTACACTTACGAGGATAGTGAGCAACCTAACAGTCCACACGTAAACAAGAGGTGTTTAATTTACAAAAATCCGTATTATCGGTACTCTGTATACCTAATAATATAAAGGCGAGAACTGCTCTGTCTGTCTGTATGTCTGTCTGTTACGCTTTTATGACTAATCCGATGAACCGATTGTGATAAAAACTTGGTACGAAGATAGTTTGAACCATGGGAAAAGTCATTAGCTATTTTTTCTGAACCCCACGCGGACGGAGTCGCGGGCAACAGCTAGTTTATAATACGCTACCGTCATCTGTTAAAGAAATTGATTCTTTCTATGAATTCAAACGTGAATCCAAAGGTGGTAGGGCTTTTGTGCAAAGTCTGTCTGGGGCAGTACAACCCCCTTGCCTATTTCTGCCGTAAGATAGCAGTGTTGCACTGCTGTGTTTCGGTTTGTAGGGTGAGGGAGCCAGCGAAATTACCGGCACACGAGGCATACCATCTTAGTTCTCGGGGTGGGTAACGTGCTTTGCTTTCTTATTAGTGTCAAATTATGCCACTAATAAGATAGCGGGCTTCATGGGCGGTGGTGACCACTTTCCATCAGGTGGCCCACCTGCTCGTTTTCTCACTTGTCACATAAAAAAAAACTTTGGAAGGGTAGTTAAATCAATATAATGATGAATTTTATTACGAAAGTGAACGATCGTTATTAATTAATTTTAATTTTCTTCTCATGTATGTGATTTTATGCCTTTAATGAGATTAAAATTTCTTTAAACCTAATATGCCGAATATTTCACTATTGTTCATGTTTATATACAAATTTTATTTTCTAATATTTTTGGTTTTTATTTTAGACACGATAAAAAATAGTGTTGTGATTTATTTAAGATATTATTTATAAAAATCCATCAAGTGGTTTTTTATCTATAGCAGTTCAAAATAACCTCTGTTTTGAATCATTTTTACAGATTTTATAACAATTTGTTCAACCAAATGTTCGAAATTTTATAGTGTGCTATATTTTTGTAATTAACTCAAGAAGTCTTTTCTTGTGGTTTTCCAAAAAGCATGTTTTTATGAGTGTTTCTTCAATAAATTTCGCACTTATAGGGTCAAATTATGCGTTTGAAACCTTATTGCATATGCTGTCAGAAAAATCAGACAACTTACTGATGTGGCTACCGCAAGGCTGGTTTACTTTAGCTAGTTCATTATGTCTTATGGCATACTGCTTCGGGGCCGAGCAGCTGATATCCATTCAGTATTCGTTATACAAAAGAGGGCTATAAGAGCAGTTTATTGCCTGAAGACTCGTGATCAACATTATGACGGTGCCATGCCAATATATTTATGAAAACATTATGTACGCTAGAAAGAACATTCATCAATTACCTAAAAATTGTGACAGGCATAATTTTTATACTAGAATTAAGTACAAAATTGATCAACCATGTACTAGATTAACTAAAGTCAATACATATTTCGTTGGTCTGTGTGTACGATACTACAACAAAATACCTGACAATATAGTGCAATTACCTGAGAGAAAGTTTAAAGAATGTGTAAAGCAAACGTTATGTAAAAAAGATTATTATAGATTGGATGACGATATCAATGACAAGGAGGTATGGTGCTCTGATATTCCAGCAAAACACAAGAAACACATTGTAAAAAGCCGACTCTTAAAGTAGGCCGTGCTGCAATGGTTTCTTGCCGTTTCTTTTACGCTGCCATAGCACGATCCGAAACGGCGTAGACTCGCTCTATTTGCATTACATTCTGCATGACATTCAATAAGTATTCTAAGAATCTACATTGAATTAAATTATCTATTATTTAAGTTTGTATTCATTCATTTATACACACCACAAGCAAAAATACCTCCAAAACGGATGTGTTCCGAATCGCAATTACATCAATTTTATCGCGCTCAAAACCAAATCGTAGTGTTAGCAGTTTTAGCTCTCTGAAGTAAGTGCTACCAAATAAGATAAAATAATTTATATAGGTGACTTTTAATTAGTTCTTGATAGCAAAAGATATGCATGTTCTCATGATTCTGAACAACTTTTCCCAAGGAACAAAGCTCGAAATACGAAAAACCAAATTTGACCTCCCATACAAAATGCGCTATCATGATAGAACTAATTAAAATTCACCCTATATTTAAAATCGAGGCATAGGATAGCTTAAACTTTGGTACTTGAACTGTATGTTCTTTGCATGTTTGTTTTGTGGCTAACCTGCATTTACCTAACAAGAATAAAAAATTGTGAAATTGTCTTATTTATTTTGCACTTCTCATTCTCATTAAGTGATATTCCCAACCCTTTTTAGGGTTCCGATACCAAAATGGTAAAAAAAAGGAACCCTTATGGTGCCGCTCTGTCTGTCTGTCTGTCTGTCTGTCCGTCTGTCTGTCACACCTCTATATCTCAGCAACCACTTACGCTATCGAGCTGAAATTTGGAATAGTTTTAGAATATAGTTGCCCAACTTAATTGCACATGAAAATTTTTTGAAAAAAGTATGATTATTAATGTAAAGGGGGCCAAAATAGGTGGGGCCAAATTTCAAATTGTCGCTACTAGGTCGAGTGGGGTATCATATGAAAGGGCTTTACTTGTACATTTTAAAATATATTTTTGTATTTTTTTAAGTTTCTTAGTTTTCAAGTTATGATGAAAAATGTCAAAAAAAATACCATTCCCCCCCCCTTATCTCCGAAGTTTGAGTAAGGGAAAATCTGAATTAATTACAGTTGACAGAAGTTTATGTAAACTTTACAGCAAAAATAAAACGATCTTTCTAAGTTGCACAGTTTTTCAGAAATCTGCAAAAAACCTTTACAAACAAATTTAGTTTTGCGGTCCTGAAAATGGACTTTATTGCTTCCAAAAATACTATAGGTATATCGGAACCCTCGGCGCGCGAGTCCGACTCGCACTTGACCGGTTTTTAATATTAACAGCTTGTCAAAACGCTTGTGCGGGTAAGTAGTTACGAGGAAACCATACCTGGGCCCTGAGTCAAGATGCTTTCTACAATCGCAAACGCTATAGAATAGAATAAAAATGTATGGGATTGACATTAGCTGTCACGCAACATTTCGATCGCTAATGTCATTCCCGTACATTTTCATTCTATTCTACTAGTGTTTGCGATTGTAGAAAGCATCTTGACTCAGGGCCCAGAAATTGTAGAAAGCGCCTTCAAAACTGCTTTAGTAGTTTATGCCACTGTCAGGTAAAGATAGTCATTGTAACATGAGTGCTTGTTTGTGACATGAGGCGAAGCCGAATGTCACAATAGACAGCACGAATGTTACAATGACTAGTTTGCAATCAGTGGCATACATTACTTTTTCTACGAGCATAAAAATCATTAAAACAATAACGTACTGACTTTTTTTACTTTTGTCGTAGTAGTAGAGCACTAGAACACCTCCACTTTTTTGGCAATAAAGTCCTCTTGAGTTTCGTACGCTGCCGTAATTATTTTGGTTGGCGTGAATATAATACTCATATTTACAATTTTTCAATGGAAATCAAGATGTATATCGTTAAATTATGAATTAAAAGTTATTTTTTTGACAGATTAAATAAGCGCGAACGAATAAAAACTCTCGGCAAGCCATCATATAATACTGTGTATGGGGGGGGTTCAGTTCATAAGTGCATGAATTCTTTTTTGAAGTTGTCCTTGGACTTTTTTGGCGGGAACTCGGCGTGGGCTCTTGCCTGCTTGGTTGAAATTCTTGTTTTTTGTGTATATAGTGATTTAGTGGATAATGAAGATAGTGTTTTATGCAGTGAATTAACTATGGAGTGCGCAGCTGATGAAGATTTCAAGCGATCTCGTGTTTGAACCCAGTTTGTGTTGTCTCAAAAAGTCATGAACATTTCCTTCGTAAAGTCCACTATCGCTTTATGGGGGGAGCAATGAACAATTTCCCCACTCGACACTGGCGGTTCGCCATATTTTTATCTTCTAAAAAGTAAAGAAATTCCGAAAACTGAAGTATGTTCTAGAACACGACACTGGCAGAAATGTCCCCAAATATGGGTTGACGATTGCCAAATATATATAGGGTGACTTTTAATTAGTTCTTGATAGCAAAAGATATGCGTGTACTCATAATAGTGAACAACTTTTCCCAAGAAACATAGGTCGAAATACGAAAAACCAAATTTGACCTCCCATACAAAATGCCCTATCAGCTGATGCAGTTTCTATCGGGGGTCAAAACTTGATTTTCGTATTTCGACATATGTTCCTTGGGGAAAGTTGTTCAGTATCATGAGTACATTCATACCTTTTCAATAACTAAATAAAAGTCACCCTATATATATATAAAAAAAAGTTGTCCTTTATGGCTTAGTAACTAGCATATTAGCCGATGGCATCCAATACAACATAGTATTAACGTAAATTTGTTGCCAAACAAAGGTGAAAAAATTATATTACCGTATTGTAAACAGTTGCATTTATAAATATTACGCAACTGTTGTCGGAATGGCAATGTTTGTGATACTGTTTCCGGTTTCGTATTTCGAATTTTAACAAATGGGAGTAAAAAAAAGTATATTAATAAATTCTTTCTGTTCTGTGAACAAGAAAAGTGAAAGAAGTAGATTTAAAGGGGTTTTAACTTTATAAAAGCATTCTACAACTGGCTGATAATATTTTTCTTGATGTAAAAAATTATAATCTAAATTTATAAATATGATTTCAGTGAAGTAGCAATCCGTTCGCACTGACGACGCACACTTGGGCTAACAGCAAGAGTGCTCCTCGTACTGGAAAATTGGGCATAGCTCAGATATATTATAAGTTATATCAATACAATTGATATTGGTAGATATCTAATAAAAAATTTCATATTTCATGTCATAACTACAATCACAATAAAGTAACTTATTTCTCAGAAAAATAAAGAAATTGTTACTGCCAAGGGCAGAAAAAAACAATAAATTTAAAATATTTCTCTAAATATCGTCAAAATGCATTTCGTTTTAGAAGGGTCCCTAATTCGCACCAGTATGGTAAAACGTTACGTAATGACTTATTATTTTTGAGGCTACCAAATAAAAAACCGGTCAAGTGCGAGTCGGACTCGCGCGCCGAGGGTTCCGATATACTTTTTGTATTTTTGGAAGCAAAAAAGTCCATTTTTAGGACCGCAAAACTAAATTTGGTTTGTAAAGGTTATTTGCAGATTTCTAAAATACTGTGCAACTTAGAAAGATCGTTTTATTTTTGCTGTAATGTTTACATAAACTTCTGTCAACTGTAATTAATTCAGATTTTTCCATTCACAAACTTCGGAGATAAGTGTTTGGTGAATGGTGTTTTGTTTTACATTTTTCATCATAACTTAAAAACTAAGAAACGTAAAAAAATACAAAAATATATTTTAGAATTTACAAACAAAGCCCTTTCATATGATATGACTCGACCTAGTAGCGACAATTTGAAATTTGGCCCCCCCCCTATTCCAGCCCCCTTTACATTAATAATCATAATTTTTTCAAAATTCTTTCATATGCAATTAAGTTGGGCAACTATATTCTTAAACTATTCCAAATTTCAGATCGATAGCATGAGTGGTTGCTGAGATATAGAGGTGTGACAGACAGACAGACGGAGCGGCACCATAAGGGTTCCTTTTTTTACCATTTTGGTATCGGAACCCTAAAAATGGCAACTAACAGTTTGAAAATTAATCTGGCAGCAATTAAATATTTTAGCAATAATTATATTAGATGAGCTTTAAAATGCAAGGATTTATAAAAACTAAATAATGGCGGATACTTTAAGTTAGCAAATATATTAAACAGGGGCAATGAAATCATAGGCGAGGTAATAATAATAACAAGGCGACTAATATTAACTGTTGTAGGAAATGTAAACGCCGTTGTTAAGTACAAACGTTTATTTTGATCGTAATCTTAACGTAAGGTCACAGTTGGTGGGATTAACTCAGCTTCGTAGCTTCCACGCACTTTCCCAAGCAGGGCGAAGCGGCGGACGGATACGAATAATTCTAGTATCGCAACGCTATGGATTCCAAATTGCCGTTCCAAGCAGGACGCGACGTTGGACGCTTATAGAGTAGCAGTGAGACTCCTTGACGCGACAGTAACAGGCCGGGGTAGTCATGTTTTCACAAATAATCTCTATAGCGCGTTTTAGAGATACAGCTCCTTTGTAACAACGCCATCTATCGAACGGTTTGGGCAGTAGTACTTAAAGTATTGTGTTACATTCTCCCCCTCAGGCATCGAGGTCGTCCCGACAAGAGAGCCTGGAATCTGTCTATTGTTTCTTGGGTCGTCCTCGTCCACGCCTTACCCGGTTCACGGGTTCCGGTGTCTTGTCTTGCGTATCAATTTTCTTAGGGCGGCCTCTCTTGCGAAGCGGTTGAACTGGCTCAGGTAATACTGCATTTGTATCACATTGGAAAGGCATCAGTGCCGATGAATGATATACACCAATCGGTTGATCTGGTGCTGCTGGTGGATACTCCTTTTCTCCCTCCCCCTGGACTAGAATTGCTCCCAGAGCATAGTAGCTAACGTCAGTTTTAACTATATATGGCAGTTTCTCATCAGCTTGCCGTAGTACCGATGCGTAAGCAAGGCTCTTCTTTAACTGATCGAAGGCCTTGTCTTGTTCTGAGCCCCAAACCCACTGTGCATTTTTCTTTGTTAGTTTTGATAGCGGTTGGGCTATTCCAGAAAAGTTCTCTATGAAGCGGCGATACCACGAACACATTTGTAAGAACGATATCAAGTGTTTCAGCGTCTTCGGCTTCGGTAAGCTCGCTATGGATTGTGTCTTATCCGGATCTGTCTTCAAGCCTTCCGGTGTAATTATGTGGCCCAGATATTTGATGGACGAACGACAGAAGCCCCACGTTGGGCGCCAATGTAGGAAATGTAAACGCCGTTGTTAAGTACAAACGTTTATTTTGATCGTAATCTTAACGTAAGGTCACAGTTGGTGGGATTAACTCAGCTTCGTAGCTTCCACGCACTTTCCCAAGCAGGGCGAAGCGGCGGACGGATACGAATAATTCTAGTATCGCAACGCTATGGATTCCAAATTGCCGTTCCAAGCAGGACGCGACGTTGGACGCTCATAGAGTAGCAGTGAGACTCCTTGACGCGACAGTAACAGGCCGGGGTAGTCATGTTTTCACAAATAATCTCTATAGCGCGTTTTAGAGATACAGCTCCTTTGTAACAACGCCATCTATCGAACGGTTTGGGCAGTAGTACTTAAAGTATTGTGTTACACTGTGGGATAACAAAGATTGTAGTATTGGCAATAATAGGGTCCCGTACAAAAATACACTTTCAGGCTTCGATTTACAAGCAGCTGTTAAAATTATAACAGGTCCTATAATTAAGTGTTTGGATTTCAGTGTTTGTAGAATAAAATTTAATGAAAACGGCGACAAGCGTACTCATTTCATAGAAACAGAGTTTGGGTCGAATATATTTAAAGATTTTATATTTTTAGGGTTCCGATACCAAAATGGTAAAAAAAGGAACCCTTATGGTGCCGCTTTGTATGTCTGTCTGTCTGTCACACTTGTATATCTCAGAAACCAGTAATGCTATCGACTTGAAATTTGGAATGGTTTTATGATATGATTGTCCAAGTTAATTGCACGTGAAAGAATTAAAAAAATATATGATTATTAATATAAAGGGGGCCCAAATAGGGCGGGCAAAATTTAAAATTATGGGTACTAGGTCAAGTGAGGTATCATATAAATGGGCTTTACTTGTTTATTCTAAAATATATTTTTGTATTTTTTTACAACTCTTAGTTTTCAAGTTATAATGAAAAATGTCTAAAAGAATACCGTTCCCCTTATCTCCGAAGTTTGTGAACGGAAAAATGTGAATTAATAACAATTGATACAAGTTTATGTAAATATTACAGAAAAAATAAAACAATCTTTCTAAGTTGCACAGTTTTTTAGAAATCTGCAAAAAACCTTTACAAACTAGTTTTGCGGTCCTAAAAATGGACTTTATTGCTTCAAAAAATACTGAAGGTATATCGGAACCCTCGGCGCGCGAGTCCAACTCGCACTTGACCGGTTTTTTGTGCTGTGAGGAGAGTTTTTGAGGTGAGGTTTTCTGTTTGCGAGGGGTCACAAGGGAACCTAACATAACCTTGGAGCTTAATTATAAATTCGCTTTTCTTTGTAATCATACTTCCGCGTGCTTCCGAACCGTTTTATAATGCTTTTCTCAAAATGACCACCACCATCACGATGCGGGGGTCGGGGGGCTAGGGGAGACCGAGCCCCCCGCCATAAAAAAACAAACTCCAGACAGGACGACACATACACGGTTGGTTATGTTAGGTTACCTTGTGAACCCTCGCTGACAGAAATATCACCCGCACAGCGGGTCCCCATCGAAGTAACCTAGAGTCAGGAAGATTTTAATGGAGCTTTAATTATAAACAACTACCTGTTTCCCGCGGTTATGCTCGCGTGGATTTCGAATTTTATGTTGTTACCGGTTTTCCACAGGAATATAAATATAGCCCGTCAAATTCGGGGTAATTTTGAACTAAAGAAAAACTGGACTTACCCTGCGCAAGTCCATAAATACAATGCAAGATCCAGCTAAATTTTATATAATTTTCAGACGTTACTAGTTTCTCCTTCACGTTATATTTCAAAATAAAGCTAATTTGCAGAAGTAATTGACAAAAACTAAAACTATTGTTTAAGTTGGAAGTACTATGGTTGTTGAAAAGCAGGATGTGATAACTTTAGAGTGGTTGTTCGGTATTATTAGTAACAATTATTGAGATTAACTTAACAGATAAACCAAATTCAGTTTATCTTAATATATAAAAGGATAAACTGACTGACTGATATATCAACGCACAGCCTACTTACAGACTTGAAATTTTGCACGTAGATACGTTATACGGTGTAGGCATCCATTAAGGAGGATTTTTCGAAATTCATCCCCTAAAGGGGTGAAATAATGGTTGAAAGTTTGTATGAAACTCCGTCAGTTTCAAAGTTAGGATCTTTAAAATTCATATTTAGGCTGACAACTTAAAATTAAGTTATTTTTGCCTCAGGGTTTTTGAAAATTCAACACCCTAAATGGTGAAAAGGGGGATGAAGTTGAAAATCCTTCATTTTCAAAGTAAAATACACTAAATTTATTATTTAGGCATTAGGGTTGAAGTTTTATGGAACGTACATCACTGTTATCGAAATTCCACCCCAAATTCAACCCCTAAAAGAGGGAAATGGGGTGAAAAATTCTAAAAACTGATATGGGTATCGTTTGTATGGTTTATCGGGTCGCTGATTACGAAAACTACAACAATTTTGAAATCTAACAAGGTGGAAGTGAAATACTATCTTCCCCTTGGGATGGGGTTGGGGTGCGATAGGGTTGAAATGTTTAAAAACCAATATGGGTGTCGTTTGTCTGGTTTATTGGGTCGCTAATTACGAAAACTACAACAATTTTGAAATCCAACGTGGTGGAAGTGAAATAACATCATCCCCTGAGGATGGGGTTGGGGTGCGATAGGGTTGCAATGTCTAAAAATCGAAATGGGTGTCGTTTGCATGAGTTGACGGGTCGCTGATTATGAAAACTACGACAATTTTAAAATCCAACGTGGTGGTCAGGATAGGGATGGGTTATAGAGAAAGGAATAGGAACAGGGACTGGGACGGGGACAGGGACAGGGACGGGCACGGGGACAGGAACGGGGATGCGGACGGGGACAGTGACGGGGTTGCGGACGGCAAGCGGACGAGGGTGCGGACGAAGATGCGGACGGGGATGCGGACGGGAATGCGGAACGGGATGCGGACGGGGATGCGGATGGAGATGGGGATAGTAGTAGGAATAGGAGACGGGTTTTGGTAGGGGTATGGGTAAGGGAAGGGATAGGGTTAAGGGAAGGGATAGGGGTAAGGATAGGGGTAGGGGTGGGGATAGGAGTAGGGGTAGGGAAAGGGGTAGGGATAGAGGTAGAGACAGGGGTAGGGATAGAGGTAGAGACAGGGGTAGGGATAGAGGTAGAGACAGGGGTAGGGATAGGGGTAGGATGGGGTTGGCAAAGGGTAGAATTTTTGTATGAAGTAAACTGAATTTGGTTTATTTGTTAAGAAATCACAATAATTATTACTAATAAATACTGACCAACCTCTCTAAAGCTATCACATATAATTTTTTTTTTCACCAGCCATAGTACTTCCATCCTAGACAATAGTTTTAGTTTTTCTCAATTACTTCTAATAATGAGCTCTGTTTGGAAATAACATAAAGGAGTCTCTCATCTCACTCTCTACATTAGTTAGGTTAAGTGGCAACTTTAAGGCATAATAATACTGCCAAGTTCCTCTGTTTTGAATAATTTAGAGTAACGTCTGAAAATTATGTATAATTCAGCTGGATCTTGAACTGTACTCATGGACTTGCACACTAGTCCAGTAAAAATACGGTTTTGCAAAACATTAAATGCTAATAGCTACTTTTTTGTGTATATCGTATTTAAATATGATGTTAAGACGCAATATTTACGAATCCACCTAAAATTTAAAGCGGAATATTTTTTTCGAATAACAGCTAAGGCAAAAATAGTAATAGACAATTATATACTTTATATCATAGATAAACGTATACTTTACATACAGGCATCAAAATCCACCATAAATATATATGAAAATATCAATTTATTTCAAAATATAAAATCTCCACTTATTTTCACATATAAGGGCCAATAAAGTCGAGGTAAAATGATAGCAATAAACTGAGCTAAACTCAACCTTTTTAAATGTAAGTGATTCTTATATATATTCACAAAAATGCCATACTAAATTAAAAAAAAGTTTTTTGTAATCGCTGGTTTACAATGATTTTGTAAACATTTATGTTGGATTTGCCAAAAATGTGATTATATAGCACTATTTAAATTATTAGAAAGCAAAACGGATCTATTACTATTTTTGGTTGCGAAGATAAGTTGTATTTAATTTTCGTGCTATAAAAGTTAAACAATACAAAAAAGCTAATATTTTTAGGTGGATTCATGTATAATATGAAATTCTGAATATATAGCAAGCCGCAAATAAAAAAAATAATCTATTAACATTTTTTTCCGAAATTCCATATTTTTTTAATGTTTGGACGGCAAAATAAATAAAAAAATGAAGTAAATTTAGGTGGATTCCATAAAAAAGCTTTACACAGAAATATAATCTATCGATCTGAAAAAGAATCACGGCTATTATCAATTATTACCGTTTCGCCATACATTCTCTCGTAATTTTACTGGAGTACACGGTAAGTCCCGTTTTTCTTTTGTTTAAAGTTACCCGGAATTTGACGGGAAATTATGTCATTCCTACGAAAAACCGGTATCAACAGAAGAAACGAAATACACGCGAGCGAAGCCGCAGGCAACAGCTAGTTTCATACAAAAATTGGAACTTTCATACAAAAATTCTACCCTTTGCCAGCCCCATCCTAACCCTATCCCTATTCTTACCTCTACCCCTATCCCTGCCCCTATCCCTTCCCTTACCCCTACCCCTAATAAAAGCGTGTTAATGAAGATATCGCAGACTCACATTGGCTTTTGAAGTACAACTAATAGAGCAAAATTGAGGTTAATTGGCAAGTTACATCTCTACATATATGTATCGTAATGTATATTTTCAACATATAAATTTCGATAATGTTACCGGTAATGTGCGTAAATCAGTTAATATGCAGATTACCTGACCGAGTCCGTTAAAGTGGAAAAAAATTGTTTTCGTTCGCACATTAACTAGGTAATCTACAGATTAACTAGGTAATCTTCAGACTAACGATCAAACATACGGTAAAGTCTATCGGTTATATTAGGCTATTTTAGTTTAGGCTAGGTTTGATTAGGTTAGATTCGTGTTTCGTTCGTTGAAACATACATTAACATGCAGTTTAACTAGGTAAAGTGCAGATAACCTAGTTAATGTGCACATTAACGTATTCTGCACTTTAACCATAATATTAAATTACAGTTAATAAAGTACTTACCTCATTACTCCTCCAACGCATCAGGAAAAAACTTAAACAACAACTTGGAGACAATCAACAGATATTTGAGTCATAGCACAATTGTAGGCATTCCAGGAACCAGCATACACTTGCACTTTTAGTCTCGCCGAGCCACCCTTGAGGAACTTAAGTTTCAGCCGCATCAGCGAGGACTGCTCACAATCTCGCATGTGGTAGCAACGCACCACGTATCCAAACGTTTTCGAATATTCTTTCGCACCAGCGACTTCAGAATACTCATCCAAAGAAATATGTGACAAGTCAGTGTTTCCTAAGTTGTCTGCCTGAAAAATTACGGTGCTGAAGATCGCAATCACATTCGTAGTTGTGTCAAGCGTAACGTATTTTATACTTGTGGTGTTTTGATCTGGTAATTTATATTCCTTAGACTTTATTCGGTCTCCCCAATTGTAACAAGATATGACTTTATTTGACCACACTGTGTTCCCAACTATAGTATAACTTATTCGCTTAGCTGTGGAGTTCATTACAAGTGACAGAAAGAAGAACAAGAAAATCATTTTTGGCCACTTTGTTAAACGACACGTCAAAAAGGGTTCGCAAAATATTCGCACTAATCTAATTCTGAGGAGCTATTGTTTAATTTTATTGTACAATTGAAATGTAAAAGAATAGGTGTGATATCATTGTCTCAAAATATCTCTACCTCTACTTGTGAGAACCAATAATTGGTTGTTATGGAGCTACTTTTGTAATTTACTATGTTTTTCAAAACTGTTGGTTCTCCGAACAAGTTAAAATAAAATAAAGTTAAAATAAAATATCACAATCTAAATACCTGTGAGAACCTATAATTGGTTGTTAAAGAGCTACTCTTGTAATTTACTATGTTTTTCAAAAATGGTAGTTCTCCAAACAAGTTAAAATAAAATAAAGTGAAAATAAAATATCACAATCTAAGTACAGCCAGCGCGTAGACAGTACGACTGCTACAGAAATCCTACTTCATACTAATATTATAAACGTAAAAGTTTGAAAGTATGGATGGATGTTTGTTACTCTTTCACGTAAAAACTACTGAATGGATTTTAATAAAACTTAACCTTAACTTAACCTTTTCTTTTTCCGGCGATAGCACTATGCAATGTTCCTAGTTGATTTAAAAACACCTGAAAGCGAATCATGACCGCTTTTATCACTAATATCATTTAAAGACCAATAAAAATATATGTAAGTACAAAATCCGTTTGCTGAGTTGGGTACTGTAACGAAACGCTTGCGTTTCGTTTTGCCTTGTTCTAAATTCATACAGCCATTGTCGGTTTACAATCACTGTAACGATTTTGATGAAACAGCTGTAACGATTTTGATGAAACTTTGCATGACCGAGAATCTCTATTCAAAGTATCTTACGGCTATATCCATTGCTCTGCCAAAATTAATGAAAGGGTTGTTTCCATACAACCAAAATGTTGATATGTGTTTTTGAGGTGCTTGCGGCAAGAAATTTATAGGCAACCCTTGGGCGTTGTATGAACCCATGTATATATAACCTTCCTTAAAAACCACATTTCGTTCAAATAACAGATAGGTGCATAATCTTGTCGTGGGATCTTAGCCTATATATAAAGTGACCATGGCAACAAAAGAAGTGATTTGAACAAAATGGAAAGTATATATCAGGAGAACATGAGTCTACAAGAGGCTGTCAGTAACCATATACCGGGTGTAACATGAAATTAATGCTAAAGCAACTCCATCCACAAGCTCTGGATCTGGAATAACTTCGGGAATAACTTTAATTAACTATACTAACTGTCCTCTTAGTTCAATAAATTTTAAACTCTTTAAAATTTTATTTTATTTTGTCGGTCGTAGATAAAGTTTTGTATGCAACTATACGTAATTAGTCATTTTAACACTCGATCTATACTATTTTGATACCTACTCGGCTGCGCCTCGTATCAAAAACCAGATCTCGTGTTAAAATTACTCTCATTACGCAACACTTGCAAAAAAAGATCCAAAAACAATCGTGGAGGAACCTGTATCTTTTTAAAAAAACATGCTAACTTTATACGCCTAGATTTGAAATCTCTTGCGGCCAGGAATGTATTTGAGTGTTGTGGAATTCATTTGATTACTGAAAATATAATTTTAATTTGTCTTTATCGCATCCCAGAGGTAAATAATGTTAGTGAATTTTTTGATAGACTTAGAGCTCTTTTGTTTAAACTAACAAGGAAACATAAGTCTAAAGTAATAATATGTGGTGATTTTAACATCGATATATTGACAGAAAAGCGACATTTACAAAAAATTGTTACTGAATTTAAACACATACTCAGTAATTATAATTTTTATCTACAAATTAATAATTATACACGGGTGACGGAGAAAAGTAATACTTGTATTGACAATTTTATTTGCAATTTTAAAAATTCTATTAAAGCTGACATTCATAACTTAGCTCTTTCTGACCATACGGCACAATCTTAAAATATCTCCTTTTCCACAGTATATTTGCAAACGGATGCAGATGGGGCCTTCGAAGAGTTTATTGACTTGTACAAACTTTTTTATGACCTATGTTTCCCTTTCATAAAAATTAAAATCAAATGCTTTTCAAAATATAAGTGGATGTCTAAGGGCTTAAGAATTTCTAGTAAAATTAAAAGAAACCTATACATTCAATATAAAATAAAAGGAAACAAATCGAAGCAAAAAATATATGAAAGCTATAATACAATTCTAAAGCGTTGCACTAGAACTTCTATCAAACTGGCAAATAAAAAAACTTTATCTAAATCCGACAATAAAGGTAGAGCAGCATGGAAAATAATCGAGGACTGCTCAGGTATATCTAACAATCCTCCACATCAAATATCCAATATATTAGTGAATGGTATCGAGATTAGTGATTCTGGGTTGATTGCCTCCAATTTTAATGACTACTTTATTGACTCCATACCAGTATCTCAGAAAACTCAATGTGCAGAAGCCTGTAGAGGCATTATCTCTAGTTGCCATTCCTTCTATGCGGCGCCAGTGTCAGAAAAGGAGCTGATAACTGTTATATCGCTTCTTAAAAACTCAAATTCAGTGGGTTACGATGGCTTGAGTAGTTACATTATAAAATTATCCCGGTTCTATATTGCTCGCCCATTAAGCTTTATAGTAAATTTGTCGTTTGAGACAGGTGTGTTTCCCAAATCATTAAAGGTAGCTATTGTAAAACCGATTTTTAAGAATAAAGGTCAAAGATCTGACATGGTTAACTATAGGCCGATTACTCTCACTCCAATCTTCAGCAAAATTTTTGAGCGAGCCATGTATAGCCGACTTATTGAGTTCACTGAGAAGTATAACTTACTTGCTAAGGAGCAAAATGGTTTTCGAAGGGGAAGGTCTACGAATACTGCAATTTACCAATTAATGGAAACAATACACAATTGTATTGACAAGCGCATCAATGTGTCAGCGTTATTTACTGACATGTCGAAAGCGTTCGATTGTGTAGACCATAACATCCTATTATGTAAAATCGAAAAGTATGGTGTAAGGGGAAACATCTTAAGCTGGTTTAAGTCCTATTTAAGTGAAAGAGTGCAGTGCGTAGAGATTAATGCCCTCTGTCAAACAACGAACGCCTTTATTTCTCATAAATCGAAATATAGAATAAATGGTAGAGGTGTTCCACAGGGAACTATTCTAGGGCCTCTACTTTTTCTATTTTACATAAATGATATCCCAAAAGTTACTGAAAATAAAATGATTTTGTTTGCTGATGACAGTACTGCTGTTATTCAGTCATACTCATTAGAATCTTATGAAAAGAATATAGAAAATACGGTAAAACATATTATGAGATGGATGGAGGCTAATGGATTGAGTATGAACCTAGCTAAGACGAGCATTATGCAATTTCACTCTTATTTTAGAGAACCATTAGATTTGGATATAAAGTACGAAGATTCCTCAATAGATCAAGTGACCTCAACAAAATTTCTCGGACTTATATTAGATTGCCATTGCAGTTGGAAGCTACATATCGCAAATGTTTGCGATAGACTAGCTCGATTTGTGTACCCCTTAAGGCGTATTGCATATAGCACATCAATAGAGGCAGCCATAATGGCCTACCATGGTTATGTTCAGTCGGTTCTAGTCTATGGCCTAATATTCTGGGGCAACTCTACTGATGTTTCACATGCATTCATTGCACAAAAGCGCTGCGTTAGAGCCCTAGAAGGATTAGCCCAAATTGACTCATGCAAGCCGCTGTTCAGAAAATACAAGATTTTACCCCTTCCGTGTCTCTACATTAAAGAAGTTGCAATGTTTGTAAAGAAAAATAAGGCTCTATATGAAACTAAAAGTAAGCTTAATAGAAATCTGAGAGGTAAGCACAAACTGTTGCAATCTGGTGAGCACCTTTCTGCATTTTATCATAAAAGTATATTTTACATGACTGTGTCAATTTTCAATAGTATTCCTGATGAATTCAGAGACTTAACCGAGATTAAATTTAAACAAAAGGTGCATTCCTGGCTACAAACGAGATTGTTTTACAGTATTAATGAATTTTTGGAGAACCGCGGTAAATTATAATTATCATCGGCTAGTAATTGAATTTGTATTGTGACATTCGTTAAAAGTGTTAAATAATTGTAATTACAATATTGTACACCTAATTAGGTAGCTATAGTGGACCCATGTAATAAATTGTTATACCTTTTTTATACCTATAGTTATACAATAAAATATTTGATTTGATTTGATTTGATTTGAATAACTATTATGCAATCCCGCCCATCGGGGAATGAGAGGTAGGATTAAGGGACTCCCGGCACACCCGTTACACCCACTTAAATTACCCAGCGGCACTCCCGCATCGCCCGAGTGGCAGGGCACTGGGAACCTAACCTATCTAACATAACCTAAAATAACTTAAACTATCTCGTAAAATTACAAAAATAGGCCCAGAGAAATTATAATTTACCTAGTTAAATTGTAATAAATGGAGCCGATTGATAACTTCACGGCTTTGACAATATACTTGCAACTAAATAATAACATCACGCCTCTTTCCTGAGAATAATTTAAATGTGATAAATTGTGTTAAAGTGGACTTCCATAGTGTAGACAAGAATGTATAGATATCCACCTTCTGGCTACATGGCGACTACACAGATATCGATAAATATAACTTTGTAAATACACAAACAATAACAATGCAACGATTCAAAGGCCCCAAGAGTGCAGTCCTATTTATTTGAGAACTGAATTTGTTGAAAAGGTCGATAGCTAAATCAATCCTGGGGCAAACATGAAGCTACATCACTGAAAGGTATCACGATTGTCACTTACTTTCCATTATTCGCCTGCCATTGTCCTGATTTATATGGACCGCGCATACCTTGGTTGACGATCACCTATTTCTAACGAATTTGACCTCCTCCAAACGATTTTCATAAAGAAAACTCTACTTTTCATGTAACAGCAATCATTTATGAGGTTTAACTGATCATAATTTACAAATATATTATTTCGCTAGTTGCAGATATATATAGAAAGTTTATGTGAAATCAAAGAAAAGTCTGAACTTTGTGTGGAAAGGAATACCTTCAAAATATGATAGGGTCAATTCTGGCGGACACAAACTAAAACTAAACTAAAAGACAGGTCTAAAAATGTTTTTGATTCTGTCATACGTAAAGGATAATAAAGGCAACACCACTTTCAGAGATGTCAAACTTATGGTAGTATTAATTAGACGCCCTCAATATGCGTCCGGAGGGGATCAGCTCTCAAGGTGCGGTCATGGTCAGCATATCAAAATCATGCTTACTAATAAACAACTATCAATCTGAAGTACGGCGTCCTTCATGCGTCCTTAGATTATACTAATACTAACGTATAAACGGCGTCCTTGCTGCATACGTCAAACGTCAAATGAGAAAAAATAATTTATGTCTGCGTTTTATTTTTGCTTCTAGTGAAATTGTTATTCTTTTTTTAAAGTATTATTTTTTATTATTAATAAATAATATAAAGTAATACTTCGTGTTATTATTTGTGTTTTCTTGAATATTAGTAATCAAAATGAAAAACATTAGCGATTTTATTTAATTCCAAACAAGTACTAAAATAAAACGCACTCTTCGAAGTACAAAAAATTATCGTCACCGTTTAAATCAAGTGATTTGGCCGCTAGGTGGCGTGACCGCGATGACCGCGATCAAGAAGCCACCAAAATGCCACATCATTATTATTATCGAAGACCGACTAACCAAACTTGGTGTCAGTGTTATCGAACGGATTATGATAGGAGTCGATGTTAGACATTAGTACTAAGGTGTTCTACTACTCGTGCCGCGCCTACGAACGCCCGCGTTTCACTCTTGTCTCCTGAGCATTGACACAGTTTTAAAATAGCTAGACCGTACTGTATTGTATTGCTTTGAATAGGCATACTGCCACTTTTAGAAGCATCAATAAGGGCACATTATGCTTCAATAGAAACCAATTCATTCAAAATTTTGGATACTAATTCAAAATTCAAAATTTTGGTTACTTTGGTAATCCAACTATTATTAAGATTTATTTTTGGAACCCTTGCCGAATTATTTGTCTGATAATCATAACGTGAAACTGGACAATTTTTATAGAGACATAGCTCGTTAAACTATTTAAAGATTTAATCGTCCCATGCAAATTCCAATATTGCCAGTAGTGGTGCAAAAAAGCAAAATACATCTCCTTTTCGACCCATGTTTGTTAAGGAAAGTTATTCTTTATGTTCTTGCTAGACAGGTGACATCGGGACGGGTCAGTATGAAAAAGTGTAAAACTATAAGAGATAGAGATATTTTCTCAAAGGAACCATGTCATCAATATTAGAAATAAAATTAAAAAAACTGTACACGACTCGAGAATCGACATTTGAAATTAAATTTTAAAGTACTAGTAAGTAATTTTACTAATTTGAAAGTGAAATTTACTGATTTAGTTTTTTAACGTACGCAGTCATTTTTATAATACAATAACGTACGTTTTTAGGGTTCATCATAACATCCCATGAAAACGTCCACTACAGGACAGGTAGCTCCCTCCAGAATTCCAGCCTTTCCTGGAAAAATGTGGAGGGGAAGTACCATAGTCACTTCGCTTGTTAGCGTTACGGCTGGCATCATGGACCGCGGTTGTAGGTGACCGCAGTAAATAAGATGTAAGACACAGGAGGATGCTGCTGCCCATCCTCCAGTTAACCCTTAGTCGCCTCTTACGACACCCACGGGTATGTATGGGTTGGTACTATTCGTTGCCGGCACCACACGGGACGGGTTTTTAGGGTTCCGTACCTCAAAATAAAAAAAGGAACCCTTATAGGATCACTTTGTTGTCCGTCTGTCTGTCTGTGTGTCTGTCTGTCTGTGTGTCTGTCTGTCTGTCAAGACCCTTTTTCTCACGAACGAGAAGAGGTATCAGGTTGAAATTGATAACGAATATTAAAGTCTATAAACCACACAAGATCTGAAAATTTTATTTTTTTACGACAACGCACTCAAAAGATATGGCGTTTTATGTCCTCATCTCCATACTTTTATGCAAAAAAGCAAAACCTACAGGGTACTTACCGTTGACCTAAAATTATGAAATTTGGCGAGAAGCTAGGTCTCACAGTACAAATAAAGGGAAAAGTCTAAAATCATTAAATATTTAAATTTTTCTCACAACTAATAGTAACCAATTAAGGTGAGCTCCCATGCAAGAACTTTTCTATAAAAGAGGGGTCAAGTTGGATGGTCGCGGAGTTTTTAAAATCAAAGAGCAAAAGCTTTTAGTATATTATGGTAGTTAGGTACGGAACCCTTAGGGCGCGATCCGATTTGCACTTGGCCGGTTTTTATGACTGGGTTCGATCCTCGAGTAGTATGGTTATTATCCCTTGTAGAGTACGAGTTTTTTTGAAAATCTTTGAATGCAGTTTTTCTTAAATCTAAAATCGACGACATGATTTCTCAGAACAAACATCTTCAAACTTTCCCATACTGACTCGTCCCGATGGATCATCCTGTATGTATAAGATCCTCAAAAAATAGTGAACATAATTTAGCATATTAGTCAGACCATGAAACTCAGCAACTTTCTAAAATAGGTCAACATACGAAAAACTATTTTTAAACTTCCATAGAAACTGCATCAGCTGATAGTGCATTTTGTATGGGAGGTCAAAAATTGTTTTTTGTATTTCGACCGCCTTTTCTATTTGTTATATTTGTTAAATTACAAATTGTTAAATTACAAATATAACCCGAATGGGCACTTTTACCTTCTTCGTGAAAATTTTGATTGGTCAAAATCGGCGAGTTAACAATTTTATTCTATGTATAGAAAACTCGTCCATTTATCAAGTTCAATGTTGCAAGCTTGACTGACCTACTCCATGCGTCACGATTACGTTGAGCCACAAGAACCCTATCACGATGCTTAAATCCTTGACAGAGTGGATTTTTGAGATAGGACAGCAAAGAACCTTAAGACCACGTCACACAGAGCGGTACAAGTGGTAAAGCGGTCCGGGGGCGGACCTGCGGGAAGCGAAAGCGTTCCGGGACCGGTCACACAGAGGTACCGCGCGGAAACCGCGGCGGGACAGCGGCGCGGTAGCAGTCGGTGTGACATTATTTATCTGTGATTATTCAAAAGACGTAAATCCTTTGCTCTAAACAAAAAACCAAACTGATAACCTAAAAAAAAGTCTGCGCAAAGCCGCAAAAGTCCGCGCCCGGACCGCACCGCACCGCGCCGCGCCGCTGCCGCTCTGTGTGACGGGTTGCATTGAACGCAATGGTATACAGCGCCCGCTCCCGCCGAAAGTTCGGCCCCGCGGGGTTGTACACACGGCCGCACATCACTAGAAACACTTTTGGACCTTATGGCGTGGTAATAGAGTTGAAAAAGTTTCTACCGACAAGCGGTTGACCGTACTAGCGGCCCGGCCGCCCCCGCGCCGCACCGCGCTGCGCCGCGACCGCTTTTTATGTGACAGGGTGCATAAGAACTCATACTTTACAAAAAATACCGGCCCCGGAACGCTTCCGCTACCGCGTCAGTGTGACTTGGGCTTAACTGTTGCAGCTACACGGAAATGGTACTAAGAGACTGTCCATCATACCGGGTGTAATCTTTAAATGTACCCAGGCGATAATTTCATAACTAAATATTACAGATATCAAAAACTTTAAACTGGTATCGAAAGTACGTTACCTAATGAGTATAATGACATCAATAACTTTTTTGAAATATTTCGAGATATATCATGGAATTTTGATCCCTAATCACAGATTTTAAAAAAAATTACAGTTAGCAAGAAAACGGCCATTTTACAAAAAATATGTTTATGCCAATCTTAGAGCAACGCGTCAAACCGCGCACGGGCCTTGCGCGCGAAAATCGTGTTACTCTATGATGCCAATCGATCATGTTTCTAACTCTTATCAAAAACTTCTATATGCAATTTGATCTGATGCTATCATTCCTGTGTGTATATGATTAAAAATAAAGCCTTGTTTACGCTTACTCTACGAAAAATACTCAAGTAAAATACTCCTAAAAGCCCAAGCTGAGGGTACTTTCAAAGTGGAACAAGGGATTATCGAGGAAAGCCCTAAATACAGGTGCTTACAATCCGTGGGAAAAGGGACAGAAATCCTTTTTGCCAAAATCCTATAATAATGCGATTAAACTGGTAGATAATTGTGAAGGTAAAATGTAAGAATGTAAGATTTTCGGATGTAGCTGTTTTGTAAAGGTTTTTGATATAATGGGTAATGTACAGGTGCTAAATTTCCTTTTAGGGTTCCGTACCTCAATAGTAAAAAGGAACGTACATAGGATCATCTGAACCAAACCCAAATCTATGAGCGACTTCTTTTTTACCTCAGGTTTAGGCGGTCTTTGAAATAGAATGAGTTTTTACATTCAAAATGGAAGTAGCAGTAGAATAATAACCGCCATCGATTAGGTGATAAAAAAAAACCATCAAAAAAAAGAACTCGTCGAAACCTATAATTTTGTGCCTGCATACCAATCGTTTAGAGTCAGAAGTTTCAAAATTATTTACAGGTTGTAACAAAAAGGGTATACCAACCCTGAAGGATGTGAATCTGCCCATGAAACTGAACAACTTTCCCTGAGGAACATAGGTCGAAATACGGAAAAAAAAATTTTTACTTCCCATAGAAACTGAATCAGCCGATAGCGCATTTTGTATGGGAGGTCAAATTTTTTATTTCGATCTATGTTCCTTAGAGAAAGTTGTTCAGTTTCGTGGACAGAATTACATTCTTCAGGGTTGATATACCCTTTCTGTTACACCTTGTATTGCGGTTTTAAGTATATCATCCGAAATTAAGATTTCGAGAAGATCTATTAATTCTCTCTCGGAACTAGAAGTCTAGGACTAATTGTTTTAAATTAATTTATAAATTTATTTGTATTTATCTATAAAATCAAAGTGTGCAGTGAGTAGAAACAAACACCTGCTCTTCTCATTGCGTGGCTCCATTCAACCGTACATTCCAATCCTCCAAAACCATTCATTTCCTTTTCAATATTCATATTTTCTCTTATTTTGTTGCAGATGCTGTTTCAGACAATACTCTCGAAGGAAGACGGGACTTTAGTTGTATTTTATAAGCAAAATGTAAGTTTTTACTGCTTTTCTCGTTTCATGTTCAACGTTGCAAAAGTGTTGTGTACGTTACTTTATGGACCCTTTTATTGTCTTTATTTTTGTTAAAAAAATATAAACAGGGGTCATAGAGAAGTAGCTTTCTATAATCGTAAACGCCAGTAGAATGGAATAAAAATGTAGGAAATCGACAATAATTAACATAAGCTTACGAAAAGTTGTATGACAATTAATGTCAATCCTATACGTTTTCATTTAATTCTACTAGCGTTACCATAATAGAAAGCCACTTGTCTAGGTTCTACAGGTCATCCACATAAACGTCCATAACATACCTATATAGGTACATAACACTTACCTCAAACACTTTCGAAAATACCGAATCATGTTCACATATACTTCTCATATAAATAGGCACAATAAATCTAAAACCTAAAGCTTTGGTTACAAAAAGATTTTTCACTATTATTTTATCAAAGCTCTGCTCATTCAAAATAGAAACAAACTTGATCTAACTAGTGTTATTAGATATTATCCGATGATATAAAGAAAATGTTCGTGTGTAATACTACTTTAGTGATTTGTCTTCTGGGTTTCTGATTCTTCAGTGAGGAAAACAACACTTTCTATACAACTTCTGCCACTAGGTAGTATATTGTACTACTTGTTAGATAAGTAGCCTATTTGTCTCAACTATTATCCTCTAAAAGAAACAGATTGTTCAAAATATGTGAAACATAATTTATCACATCAATATCTTCCAGTAAATCCCACATAACGTCGTTGTTAATATTTGAACGGGCATGTATAGAATTTGGTTTGGAATTTGGGAGAACCAAAGGACTTGCGTCCGGGGCTTGGCAGAAACTCAAGCCTACATTGAGTAAGTTTTAACAAGGACCCGCCGGTTCGTATTCATAACTATCCACATTATTACAATCGTGGAAACTCCACAACTTTTTGTTTGCACGCGTTTTGGAGATGTTTGCGTGTTGTTCTTGAGACTTTCAGCCAAAGGGGTGTGTTTTTTATAGTAGGTACATTTTATTTCTTAAAAAGGTCTGATCACATAGAACGTTATTTCAACATGAGATTTTGAACCATCTCATCTTCTGACATGCATTGTTTAGCGGAAGCATTGTTGACAGGCACCTAAGACTCAAAGTTCTTTTCTTACTTGATCTAAATCTAGCTCTGGGGCTCACCCCAGAAGTAATGTCTCTAAGAGAGCAAGCCCCTTAAAATATATTATAATTGAAAGCATGTATTTGTACGTCATGAGGTCTACTATGGAACAATTTACCCAGATGAAGAACATTCACTCGTGACTTGAATAGGTATATTTGGATTATAGGCCACCTTATAGGTACCTCTATATCCGGAGTACAGACACAGGCAGGGTATTCTTCTCCTTGGATATGCGTATTTTATAGGACGTTGAAAAGCGTATTGCACAATGTTTTGATTATCAACCAAGTTAGGGTCGTGCGGTGCGTCTGGAATCCCGATCGAAGAAGGCAAAATTATACGGTTGTAATTTAAGTGACACGTTTTACACCTCGCGAGCTCAGAAAACGAGCTTTGTCGGTCGAAATCTGCGTGCTAAAGCCATTTTTACCACTAGTATGGAAAAAGTTTTTGAAATTTGAATCGGTCGAAGTCTGCTTGCATAAGTCATTTTTGGTCACTAGCGTGGAAAAGGTTTTGAAAATTAGAACGTGAAGATGAATTATGGTATAAGGTACGGACGCTATTCCTTAGCATTTAAAATTTAATGTTTTGCTCGGCAGCAAAGTTATTTCGCGTCTTGTGCCTTAAGACTTTCGTCATACAGGATTCTTAATCCTAGAATCCTTCGCTTGCTTGAGTTTCAATACAAGCCACTCAGGCAAAATAACAATATTCCTGCCTTGCATAACAAATAACTATTGAAGTTCTTAAGAATGTAGCAGATTCAAGTGTAGAAAAAAACAGCTATGGCCACCACAAAGCTTGGCGGTGGATCCAAGTGGAATAAGGGGATTATTTAGTAAAGAGAAAAGCAAAGAAAATATAAATTCAGACTTCAAGTAAATGCACATGACAATCTAGTTCAGAGAGCTTCCGAATCATCGGATAAAAAATCATGCCCTCTAGATCCTCACAAGTTAGGCATGGGTGATGTAAGGTCACAACAAATTACATAGTTCTATTATCTTTGTAAATACAATGAAAGCGTCGTTCTATTAATTCAATAGGGATATTTTGAATTTTTTTCATTGCATAGCAAAGGAGATGTGACATGCTGGCAGATGTCATCTCATAGTCGGTAATATAAATTTTATTAGCAACGTTTCTATTCCGAGCGAAGCAAGGGGTTCCGAAATCTTTGATCACGCCTCTGCTAACAAAGACTGGAAAGAAAGTTTTTAGATGGGTGAATAGAAATAGTCGTGATCAAACTACAAATAGTGTAACCCTTTAGAAGAATGATCCCTTCAGTAGGGTTCGAACCTACAACCTCCGGATAGCAATATTATGACCACTAGTAGATAAAGTTAATTCAATAAAGTTGTATGATCACAATGTGCTTTAGATTAATATTTCATAGTCATGGAATACAACATAACACAACTAGTTGAGAAAGTCTGTTCTGACGGGAGAAATAAATCTATTACGGGTCTTCTAACCTCAGGTAAAATTATATTTTCTGTCAGACCCATATCACGGATAATGCTTTAACGTGAATCTGAACGTTATTTATGAACTTACTACAAGGTTAAGTTCCATGCAATTGAATTAGATATACTTACCTACTCTTTATATCTTGTTACTTATAGTAAAATATCGAAAGTTTTTGTACATACTGTTTAAAAAAACTTTTAGACCCATGGTATATAAACAGACGACCCACTAAGACCGTAAATGCTTGGTCATCGAAAATGAACATTTTTTTGAAAAAAATCCATCCATAGGAAAATAGAAACAACCGTTACAAAATATTATTAAAGTAGTAGTCAGATTTTTTCCCAGAAAACTTTCTTTGAGAAGTTTATTCAAAAAAGCTTATCCTTAAACTTATAGTTAATAAAACCTCTTACTCGTACCACCTATACGCAAAAAAGACGTTATTTTGTATATTGCTTAAATTAAAATGGCAAAATGGAAAAATGTGAAAACCTTCCGCTTACCCAACCCTTTTATTTAGGAATAATGACTTGTGATTTTAAACGTGGAAGTGTATTGGAGCCATTATTCAATTTCATCTGGACTGCAGCCGAACTCTAGACAAGAACGACCGTAGTCAAATCAAATAGTCAAATGGCATTTTAGAAATATCATATGTTTTTAATATCTTTTGTTTTCAATGGGCATGTTCTTGATCTTAATCCAACCCCTAAGGACAAAGATGAGGTTGAAGATAAAATAAGCCTACATAGAAAAACCTGTTAACTCGCGGCTTGGAAATATTTAGATTTATGAACTCGGAAATATACTCAAACCCTTACTGGGTTTGTTATCTTCTCTACATACAAAGGTATATTTTTCGTTCTCGTTTTTGGAGGAACCCTAATATTTAAAGTCAAAGTATGCTTTATTTATATTAGGATTCTCTGATCAGTTTATGACGTCAATTTATCAAAAAGCTACGTTACTTTACAAACAAAGTGGCGCCATGTGAGAAAAAAGAAAAAAACGAAAGCGCTCTTTTAAAAATGTGTGATTTGATTGTATACAATCTTCTTCTTCTTATTGTATACAATGTAAAGGGTTGATAAAATAAATATAAGTAAATTTGAATTACTCATGTCATAAACTATTTAAGTATTACGCTCCACATTGCTGCCTAATGTGGCGTGACAAGGTAGGTAACTATATACATGATATACACATACATACACTACTGTTTCCTGAGAATAGACAAAGACCACATCCTCCCACTTTCGGAGGTAGATAAAAGGGATACGAAAACAATTAATTTTGTAATCACTCGGCTGCGTGCGGGCTTCTAATATAAGCAACAACGCGCAAATGATAATAACTCGCATAATGCGATCACACAGGGTGCGAATAGTATAGTTTAGCAAATGACTAGCCTAATTCACACGGGTACTAGCACCGTCTTATAATAATATTTACAATAAGTAGTTTCAAACATATCAGAAAAAATAAATCTAAATTTAAAGTTTATAAACCCTTTGAATACCTTAAAACATAAATTATTTAGGTATTTAGCTATATTTTTGCCCATTTTTTACTAAACTTCAAACAGTATTCTAACAAGACCATAAATTAATTACCTGCTAAACAAGCAAACACGGGTTTCTTTAGAGATGGATGGGTTATCAAACGGTGGAACGCTCAACTTTAAAATTGCAAATGTTTTAGTTCTTTGAGTATTCTGTTTACAAAAGCATCATGCAGCTTTCCCGATATTTTCCATGTAGCTTGTATTGCAAAAATTCGTGTACCTGTGTAATTGGCGCATAAAGTACCGTTACAGTTTCGACTGGGTGATTTTTTTAATGTTCTTTTTTGTGGAAGACTTACGGCTAAAAACCTATTTACAATAGCGTAATATAAGTACCTAGAAGCTAATTAAAAGACTCCACCTAAACACAGCTAAATTACCCATAAGAAGGTACTTATATGATAATGATAGAAAAAATAAGTGGTACAGAAGCACTGCACTTACTTTCTCGCGATAGTCAAGTAAAAGTTTCAACTGCAAACTAAAATTTGTAATGCTATACATACATGGACATACAAACTTAAATTTAGGTTTTTCCAAAAAAATGTATGAAATATGCAGATCAATTCAGAATTCAAATTGTTAAACATCAAAACAAATTAACCTTAATCGATTTCGAGTAAATCACATGTTTAATTTTTGGCAGTACCGGAACATCTATCTAAATATATAAAAGAGCATGTCCTGACTGACTGACTGACTGATTCATCAACGCCGAGCCGTAACCGCTATAGATACAGATCTGAAACTTTGTACACAGGTTCTATGCACGTCAAAACCCCCCATTTAGAGAGGATTTTGGAAAATTCATCTCCCAAGGGGGTGAAATAAGGGATGAAAGTTTGTATGAAAGTCCTTTGTTTCTTAAGCTAGCTTCACACAAATTTGAATTTAGGCTTCTGGTAAAAAATAAAGAAACACGTGTTTAAGCATTTCTTAAAAATCACCCTTCAAAGGGTGAAAAAGGGGATGATTTTTTTCCGTATGTTGGTCTATAAGTCTTTCATTTTTAAAGGTACAATTATAGAAATTTGTATTTAAGCTTTTGGTAAAAAATAAAAAGTACGTGTTTTAGAATTTTCCAAAATTCATCCCCTAAGGGGGTGAAATAAGGGATGAAAGTTTGTATGAAAGTCTGTCAGTTTTAAAGTTAGGATCTTCAAAATTTTTATTTAGACTGGCGACTAAAAATTAAGTTTCACATGTATCAGGGTATTTGAAAATTTTACACCCTAAGTGGTGAAAAGGGGGATGAAGTTAAAACTCCTTCATTTCAAAGTAATATCCACTAAATTTATTATTAAGGCATAAGGGTTGTAATTCTGTGGAACATATATCTCTGTTATTGAAATTCCACCCCAAATTATACCCCTTAAAGAGGGAAATGGGACGAAAAAGTCTAAAAACCAATATGGGTATCATTTGTATGGTTTATCGGGTCGCTGATTACGAAAACTAAAACAATTTTTATATCCAATGTGGTGGACGTGAAATACCATCATCCCCCGGGGATGGGGTTGGGGTGCGATAGGGTTGATAGCTCTAAAAATCAATATGGGTGTCGTTTTATAGTTTATCGGATCGCTGATTACGAAAACTACAACAATTTTGAAATCTAAGGTGGTGGACGTGAAATACCATCATCCCCTGGGGATGGGGTTAAGGTGCGATTGGGTTAAAATGTCTAAAAATCAATATGAATGTCGTTTCTATTTTTATATAAGGATAGGGATAGCGGTTAAGACGGCGTTAAGGATAGGGATAGGTGTAGGTGTAGGGTTAGGGGCAGGGATAGGGAGAAGGAGAAGGAGAGGGAGTGGGATGGAGGTAGAGATAGAGGGAGAGGGTGAGGGAGGGGGAGAGGGAGAGGCTGCACGTTGTCTGAATATCACGCGGGCGAAGCCGCGGGCACAGCTAGTCCTTTTTTTATATAATGAATTTCTATAGATCAATGGATACTACCACAAGTTACTTGCAACATTATGTTGTTCAGTTTAGTCTACTTACCCTTTAAATTTTTGGTACGCCCGGTATACTAAACTTTTGCTAATAGAAAATTCAAATAGAATATCCAGTCAGGTAGATAAACCAATTTCGAACCCAAATTATAGAACATTAAAATAAACTCAATGAAACCGATTTTGAGTAAATCACATTTTAGTAAACTCCCAATGGATATGGCCGCAAGATACCTTGTATGAAGATTCTTGGTCATCCAAAGTTTCATCAAGATCGTTTGAGCCGTGTTTGCCCAATTACAATTTTTCATTTTCGTTATATGACAGCTACCCTCAAAATGAGAGCCAGCAAGAAACCACTCAGAATCCTTCAATATATTTGCATAAAAATCTTAAATTTAAAATATGGTGTCAATCGGATTATTGGTTTAGCCGCAAGGCCAAAGCGTGACGGACAGACCGACCAACTGACCGGCGGACGGACATTTTTGGGAGACTTGCTTTTTATGATGAAGTGATATAGAACACATTTTTGAGAAAATTTGAAAATGTTTATTTTTCGACAATACAATAAAACCTTCTCGCTCCGCTCGAAAGTAAAATCTAAACTGACTATAAAAAACTAAAAACTAAAAGCTTAAAACAAAATGTTAGTCATGTTTGTCACGAAAAAAGTAAATTGCAACACACAAACAAGCCTACATCGTACTCGGATGGTAAACTGTTAAAACTTTCTTTTTTTTTAATAAGTTAATGCTTAATGGATTAGCTGGAAGAACTTTTAAGTTTTACTTACATCAATTTAAAGGTCTACAGATAAGGCTCCTTAGATACCTCGTAAGTAATGAAACAAAAAAGATTTTAAAGGAGATTATAATAAACTGTTCTAATAGGATTCTATATGTTCACGTTCACATGTTACTTAGTAAAATTTTTGAGAAGGTCATACTCAATCAAATGCTTTCACACTTCAATAGAAATAACTTACTACATGACCATCAATTTGGTTTGACGAAAGGGCACAGTACAACGGATGCCGGGACTGCACTTTTAAAATACATCTTTTGCGCGTGGGAAAAATCTGAAGATGCTATTGGTATCTTCTGTGATCTATCCAAAGCATTTGATTGCGTAGATCATAGCACATTGTTGCTAAAACTTGAACATTACGGTGTTAAGAATAATTCACATAAACTACTTAGGTCATATTTGGAAAACAGGATTCAAAAGGTAAAAGTAAACAGGACGAAATCACTGGGATCTGTTGTCAAAATTGGCGTACCTCAAGGGTCCATATTAGGGCCATTTTTATTCCTTATTTATATTAATGACCTTCCTTCTGTGGTGAAGAATCTGTCAAAGATTGTGTCATTTGCTGATGATACTTCATTATCATTCAATGTAAGTAGGAAATCACAAAATTATAACGAAGTCAACGATGCACTTGGACAGATTCATGCATGGTTTACTGTTAACAATCTAGTCCTAAACGCCAAAAAAACTAAATGTATTAAATTTGCACTTCCAAATTTAAGGTCTACTTCACATAACATAGTATTGAATAATGAGCCATTAGATTTTGTAAATAGTACAGTTTTCTTAGGGTTAACACTAGACTCTAAACTTCAATGGGGCCCTCATATAACGGCTCTTTCTGGTCGATTGAGCTCGGCTGCATATGCTGTTAGAAAAATCAGACAACTTACTGATGTAGCTACTGCAAGGCTGGTTTACTTTAGCTACTTCCATAGCATTATGTCTTATGGCATACTGCTTTGGGGCCGAGCAGCTGATATACATTCAATATTCGTTTTACAAAAGAGGGCTATAAGAGCAATTTATTGCCTGAAGACTCGTGATTCCCTGAGAGAACTGTTCAAGGAAATCAACATTATGACAGTGCCATGCCAGTATATCTATGAAAATATAATGTATGCTAGAAAGAACATTCATCAATTACCAAAAATTTGTGACGGCATAATTTTAATACTAGAAATAAGCATAAAATTGATCAACCATATACTAGATTAACTAAAGTCAATACATCTTTCGTTGGTCTGTGTATACGATACTACAACAAAATACCTGACAATATAGTGCAATTACCTGAGAGAAAGTTTAAAGAATGTGTAAAGCAAACGTTATGTAAAAAAGATTACTATAGATTGGATGACTATATGAATGACAAAGAGGTATGGTGCTCTGATATTCCAGCGAAACACAAGAAACACATTGTAAAAAACCGACTCTTAAAGTAGGCCGTGCTGCAGTGGTTTCTTGCCGTTTCTTTTACGCTGCCATAGCACGATCCGAAAAGGCGTAGACTCGCTCTATTTGCATTGTATTCTGCATGACATTCAATAAGTATTCTGTAAAGAATCTACATTGAATAAAATTATCTGAATCTGAATCTGAAGTTAACTACTTGCTAGCATTAGAACACTTTAATACCAGAGAAATTTGAACGAGAAGACCAGAGAAATTTGAAAATGTTTATAAGCCGAATAATAATTACGGGGAGCGCACTTCTATGTTCTTATTACTTAACCTAAACTTTTTAAAACATTAACTGAACCTAACGCTAAGCGTCGTCGTGGTCGGCCTAGAAAAAGATGGAGGGACGAGCTCGACACTTGCGCGAATAACTGGAAGGAGTTGGCCCAGGAAAGGGAAAAGTGGAAAGGTGGGAGAGAGGCCTTTGCCCTGCAGTGGGACACAACAGGCTCCTAATAATAATAATAACTGATTCTATGTTCTCATGTAAGCTGTCGCGAAACTGTTAAAAGAAAAGACTTAAATTAAAACATTTTTCCTTCTTAATCTTGAGTAGATATTATGCAGGTTATTGACTTTTATATATTTTTGTCGTCATGGAGATCTTTAGGGGAGGCCTGTGTCCAGCAGTGGACGTCTTTCGGCTGATATGATGATTTTTATTTCTGAGTAACTATTTATTTGAATTTACTTCGAAATGCCGAAGTATGCAAGTTCCGTGTAAGTATGCATGTTACCAGCAAGGTCTAGAACTACTTCATATTTAATAACCTAAAATGAAGAACATGTTGCTGCTCGGAATTTTGTATGCATTGTTGCAAAGTGTAGGAATATTTAGTAACTTGAGAGCACTCTGCCAACAAATTGCTTGCAGTTTGACAGTTTTGTATTAATTTGTAATACTTTTCTGAAAAAAATTGTTATATAGGTAAATATTGAAAACTTTAAAAAAGGCAGATTTTTCGAAACAAAGGTCTTGATTGTCTGTTTTACGAAATTCTGCTTTTGATTTTATTATGTACAGAGCCTTTCTATTACTACCGTCAACAAAGCCAACCGCAATGCAACTCGGCGTGACGATGATGGAAACACACAATCAATATTTTATTTACGATCAGTCACGTATGCCACTTTACGACGATGAACGACCTCATAAACCCTGGTGTCAGAGTTGTTGAACCGCCAAAGGCGTCTGACATGGCTCATTAACGACTACATCCATGATAGAAATCGGGAACAACGGCTCAACGTGCCTTCCAAAGCACGGAATTATCTAACTTTTCGGACAATCAGGTGATATATCCTGCAATGTCCTAACCAAACTAGAGAGGTCATACAAAGGGAATCTTTTGTTTGACAGTGTCCCCACCGGGAAGCGAACCCTGAACTTCCTGATCGAGAGCCGAGCGCTCTAACCACTAGACCACGGAGGCTGTTCACTAAAATGGAGTTAGGACTAGAGTTCTAAATGTGTACTTCTTATGATGACAAGTAATTTATTTTATTTTATTTAACTAGAGGATGGGCAGCAGCATCCTCCTTTGTATATTACATCTGACTTACTGCGGTCACTTACAACCACGGTCCATTGTGCCAGCCGTAACGCTAACAAGCGAGGTGACTATGGTACTTCCCCTCCACATTTTTACAGCAAAAGCTAGAATTCTGGAGGGAGCTCCCTGTCCTGTAGTGGACGTTTCATGGGATGTTATGATGTGATGTTTCGTTTCGTTTCGTTTCATTTTATTTTATTTTATTTTGTTTATTTGGCGAACAAAACAGGTAACAACCAATACACGGTAAAGTACAGATTACAATATAACATTCTATAACTAGGTTGAAACTCTAACTATGTTCACACAACACGACCAAAATACGATACAGTGAAAATCATAATTGTTTCTCATTAAGTACTAGAATTGTTTAAAATTATTTAAATGCGGAACCAATTATTAAAATAAAATTATGGATTGTTACTTTCTCGTTATAACCATTATCCAGGTCAAGGGCGCCAACTTGAACCTTTGCTTATCTTCTGTTTGAGTGCACCGATTGCAATGAAACAAAGCATAATGTATCACGAAAGTAAGCCAAATTATTGAAAACCCCACGGGAACGAAATCGTGAGCACGGCTAGTGATAAATATAAACATCACCCATGGGATTTTCTATAACTTGGCGCCCCTGTTCTTTCAATCCATTCATTCCGTTGCACTGGAAACATTCTGGAAAATCTATAACATCCTAAAACATCTAAAAACATTCTTTGAATTTTTGGAGCATTCTGAACCATCATTATTTTTTTAGAATTAGACAAACTTTTTCGTGTTCAAATAGTCACGATTCTGTCGAAAAGTGAAAATAACTAAGGTGCATTAAATACTATGATTACAGTACCTTATAAAGGTTAACGATCATATTTTCAGTGTACATTTTACCTGATAAAATTGATTGATATTCGTAGAAGTGCTGAATTAACATCATGTTAGTCTATGTCAATTAGTTAACGCTTTATATGCGTTAAATTACCAGTACATAGCTCATTAAGGTGACTTATTAAGTACATTTAACAAGCTAATTCTAAAACAATACCGAGTAATTAAAATTTTCATTAGAACAAAAATTTTCTTTCGGCAATCAATAATATTGAAACAATAATAATAATAATATATAAAATTCAACTTTTTTTTCGTGTGGGATACATAAAAACTCCGTCCAAGTGCGAGTTGCACTCGCGCAACGAGGGTTACGTAGTACTAAGATAAAAATACTAATAGTAATAGTTTTTATTATTTGTTGTTATTGTAGAGCTTATGCACTATCATCATAACATCCCATGAAACGTCCACTGCAGAACAGGGCCACGCACAGTTATAGGGTTGCGCAGCTTTTTCCGAATATTTTATTAAAACGTAGGTACCTAATATAAACTTTTTACCTCCTAATGCTCAGTGAGTTCCTAGCGCCTGATTGCTATTTTTATTATTTCCAATTTTTCAGCAATAGCTCAATAACCTGTAAAGCCTACTTAGCTATGATAGTTTTCCTTTTAATTTCATCGTATATGTGATGAAATTAAAAGAAAACTACTACTGTGCATTTTTACACATTTCCAACAACAACAGTTTAGCTGGCAGGGTGAGGATACTCGACTTCAACAAAAAATTGCGCCTTCAAGCTAAATATTTCGAAACGGATCCCTAAATCGAAAAATGACTTTTTGCGGACTCACATTATTTTTTAAACATCTATCTAACGACACCCCACGGGGTAGAAAAGAATAAAAAGAAATCACCACATTTAGTAGGGGAGGTACCCTAAAAAATTATAAAATTTTACTAATATTAAAATATATAAAAAAAATCTACTAAGGCCGGTATTTCACAGGGACACCATGGCAGCGCAACTAGTCGCCGCTACTAACAAAATGTATACAGCTCTATAGAGAGTCCTATAGAAAGTTACTCACCTGGTGTCCGTTTGGTTGCGCAACCAATTTGGCGGCGCAAGTGAAATATAGCCCTTAATACTGTGGCCGCAGGGTGTAGCGACTCTGGTGTCTTTACTGGTGTCTAGTTACGGACACCAGTGGCGCATCCAGTCGCGCAACCAGTCGCCGCTACCAACAAAATGTATACAGCTCTATAGAGAGTTACTCACCTGGTGTCCGTTTGGTTGCGCAACCAATTTGGCGGCGCAACCAGCTCGGATGCTGGTCGCGCTACCACTCCCAGTGAAATATAGCCCTTAATACTGTGGCCGCAGGGTGTAGCGACTCTGGTGTTTTTACTGGTGTCTAGTTACGGACACCAGTGGCGCATCCAGTCGCGTAACCAGTCGCCGCTACCAACAAAATGTATACAGCTCTATAGAGAGTTACTCACCTGGTGTCCGTTTGGTTGCGCAACCAATTTGGCGGCTCAACCAGCTCGGATGCTGGTCGCGTTACCACTCCCAGTGAAATATAGCCTTTAATACTGTGGCCGCAGGGTGTAGCGACTCTGGTGTCTTTACTGGTGTCTAGTTACGGACACCAGTGGCGCAACCAGTCGCGCCACCGTGGACACCATGGCAGCGCAACCGTCGCCGCTACCAACAAAATGTATACAGCTCTATAGAGAGTTACTCACCTGGTTGGTTGCGCAACCAATTTGGCGGTGCAACCAGCTCGGATGCTGGTCGCGCTACCACTCCCAGTGAAATATAGCCCTTAATACTGTGGCCGCAGCGTCGCCGCTACCAACAAAATGTATACAGCTCTATAGAGAGTTACAAACCTGGTGTCCGTTTGGTTGCGCAACCAATTTGGCAGTGCAACCAGCTCGGATGCTGGTCGCGCTAGCACTCCCAGTGAAATATAGACCTTAATACTGCGGCCGCAGCGTGTAGCGACTCTGGTGTCTTTACTGGTGTCTAGTTACGGACACCATTGGCGCAACCAGTCACGGCACCGTAGTGTCCCAGTGAAATATCGACCTAAGAGTCTCTGAGCTAAGCCACGGACATACAGACAGATAGACAGACATGTCGAAACTATAGGGTTCCTTGTTGACTGCAGAGTTTGTGTAAGGAAGAACCCTTTTTTTATTCTTTGTTGTTATAGCGGTAACAGAAATACATAATCTGTGAAAATTTCAACTGTCTACCTATTACGTTTTACGAGATACTGTACAGACCGCTGACTAACAGACAGACAGACATTAGAGGCATATAAATAAGGTACCGCTTTTACCCTTTGGGTAAGAAATCCTAAAAATCACGATGTATGTGTAGTAGTATAGGTTTAATATGTGTTGGAATCGTGGACTGTATGATGAAGATGATAGGTCGCTCCGTGGGGCAGAAGAAGTAAAACGTCGGAAAATGGCCAAAATACTAGAATTTATTGGATAATTACACAGATACGATGTTGCTCGTGTCACGGTTACAAAAGAAGAGAGCGGGGTTGCCCACACTCGATATATTTTATTTTTTTATTGAAAATGGGCTTACTCTTGACCTCGATCTAGTCTCGAAGACAGAGATGAGGTCGACGATGGAACGAGTTTACCCAGAAGAAGCCTATTCAAAATTAAACAGTACTTTACCTATTCTGTGATTAAACTAATTTAATGTTGTTGCCAACAATATGTTTGTCTCTAGATTTGCCGTCCTGCTTTTGCATGTAGTATAAGCCTGTCTGTAAAAATAAGTAGGTCACGAATGTAGATACAATGCCAAAGTGGGTAAAATGATACAAAGTAGCTTTCTTAAAATAGCATATTTAATACATACAACAGTTTTCGTAACCATTCAACTCAATTTTATTTGGAAGATTTGTTTAGGTAAACCAAATTAAAACGAGGAAACTAGGGTTCCCTAGAATTGCCGGCGCAAGGTTTATCTGGAAAAACAGAAAGAAACCGTTTTGCGACGTGAGTAATGTTTTTTATTTGGGGGGGGTGATGTTGTTCAGATTCTTGTTCTGAGTAGAGGTTCAAAAATAACATAGCTACCTACTGCTACATCAAAGCACACTTGCTTAAATTATTGGTGTTGTTATATTGTGTCACTTTTTTTTGTTATTTAAATTAATCTTCTGCTGGTTGTGTACATCTCTAATTAAATCGCTCGTTCCACTATAATTCCGGAGATCAGTCCCTCATGGAACTACACAGCACTAAATGTTCCAATGCGATCCCCTATTGACCCAATAAAAATACATAAATATATGGGATATTTCGAGTAAAGTCCTCTGATTGAAATACTTCATTAATAAATAGACAAATAACACCCAGATACGAAACAAATACCTATCACACAAATATTTTGCTCTGAGCGGAGATCGAACCCGGGACCTACGGCGCCGATAGATGGACTACTACCAACTACGCCAAATGAAATCCTAACCAAATAATATTCAACACTTAAAGTTATATAAATTGTAGGTACTGGGAGCAGCCCGAGTAACATCAAAACCGAACATAATGAAATTGTTTTTCATTGAAACGTTGCGTTTTTACGAGTATGAATGAATAAAATTTAATACAAACAAACAATACACATTCAGTTCATTCGTGGTTAATTCTATCAGTCTTTTTGAAATAAATCTTCAGGTGTATATTTTAATACATTTTCGATCTGACTGAATAAAGGGAGCGTCCAATTCAGAGTGGTTTTTGATTGATGGCCGTGTGGAAGTTTTAAATGAAAGCCCCGGGACCGGCCCATCGTTTGACTAGCTTTCGCTTGCGGTCACGCTCGGGTCAAGGAAACTTAAACTTTTGTAATTACTTTGCCTTTTTGTTTGACGTGGAAATCATACTTTTTAGGGTTATGTAGCTCAAAAGCTTAGGATCGCGTGAAAGCATTAAAGAATTAATCTATTTAGGTACATAAAAAAATTGTATGCTAGCCAAGTCTGAACATTTAGAATTTTGGCATAAATTATGAATAAAATAAAAAATACCGAAATATACATTTATTTATGATTATCAAAACAAACTTTACATTTTTAGTTCCACTCGGCCGGACGGCTTTTCCCATAACTGCTGGTTTATTTTGGACCAGAATAAAAAATAAGTGCCTGAACGATAAGAAGATTACGGGTCAAACAGCATATTTAACACTCAGTCTCTAAAAATATTACTGTTTTATTTTAACACTATCACGAATTTACTTTTCCAAAGGAACATAGGTCGAAATACAAAAATAAAAACTCGAACTCCCATACAAAATGTGCTGTCAGCTGATACAGTTTGTATGAGGAGTCGAAAAATGCTTTTCGTATTTTGGCCTATACTCCGCAAGAAAAGTTGTTCAGTTTCATGTTTATCTCCCCGGATATTTCACCACCTGAATTAAAGAGACAAATTCGTGCAAGAGATCCTGCCCCAGAAACACTTAGCCTGCTGCAAAATGCAATCCAAGAGGAATGGAATGGAATGCCACAACTTGTGATAGTGACGCTCATCTGATCGATGAAGAACCATTATGGAAGCAGTAATAATAGGCTAAGATCCCACGACAAGATTATGCACCTATCTGTTATTTGAACGAAATGTGGTTTATATGGAAGGTTATACATCAGCGGCAAGAAATTTATAGGCAACCCTAGGGCGTTGTACGAGCCCATGCCCAACCTTCCATATAAACCATATTTCTTTCAAATAACAGATAGGTGCATAATCTTGTCGTGGGATCTTAGCCTATACGAGTAATAGCTCGGGGAGGGAATACAAGTTAATATTTCTTAGCTTTTTTTTCTCATTTACGTGTGTTTTATCAATTTTTCCTTCATACTCCATACAGTTAAACAAAAAATGATCCCTGTGAAAATTTAGTTTGAATTTAGAACATTAACATGAGTCATATTATTCACTAGTACCTGGGCGACCGAGCTTCGTTTGGGTGAGCAAGCTATGCTACTCAACGACAGATGGCGCTGTAAGTTTCTTGAACGCACTAAATAGCGCTAATAAATATTTAAAACGACGGTGAAAACGAATTTTAAACTATTATAAATTTGAAACTAGCTAGATCAATTTTTTTCCCCAAAAACCCCTGTAAACTAAATTTCATCGAAATTGTTAGAGCCGTTTTTGAGAAACCGATTACAAATATATATACAAATATTGCTCGTTTAATAGTGTAGGATTAAGTGACATTTGACATATATTCCTAAATATACACATTTTTCTGATAATTCTCACAAAACATAAACTTGCAAGGTGTTTCGATTTTTCTGATGAGAAGTGTAGGATGCCACCATAGGTCTGCAACTACCGCAACTTCTAGTTTAACTCTTTGAAGCTTTGCTTTGAAGAGGTTACATCTAGCGCCAATGATAAGGTTGTTGTTAATTAGGAACAAGTAGGCCCAACGTGCCCCGTGTGGTGCAAAGAATAGTACCAAACCCGTGGGTGTCGTAAAAGGCAACTGAAGGTTAATGAACCAGAGGATGGGCAGTGGCATCCTTCTGTGTAAAGTATCATCTTACATTCAATAACCGCATTCATGGTGCCAGCCGTAACGCTAACAAGCGTGGTGACTATGGTACTTCCCCTCCACATTATTTCAGCAAAAGCGAAAATATTGGAGGGAGTTCCCTGTCCTGTAGTGGACGTTTCAAGAGATGTCATGATGAGGCCCAAAGTTAAGTTATTAGGCACTATTTGGAGCTAAAACAGCGTAAAGTTTAAAAAAGCACTAGTGCTTCGGATGGCATTTCAGACCTTCGTTTACTGAAACTGTTCAAGTATTCCTTACATGCCAGAAACCAACAAGTGTTTAAAAAGTATAAAATCAGGCTTGCTGAGTCGGTTAACCTGCCAATCTTACAAACCACTTAATTAAACAGTGTGATACCAAGCAATTTAAAGTTAAGTTACTTACGTGGCTAAAGATACCAATTAAATGTTATTTATTGCAGGAATATTTTTATGTTATAAAGTTAATTGTATGGTAAATTATGCACATTTGGAGCTGTATTAAATTTTTGCTTGCCGAATGTGGACGCATCAAACTGTAAAGTTTACAGTCTACTTGTAAAGTTTTGTAACGTCTTATTTTACTGTGTATGCTACTGATAAAAATATTTGATTTGAAAATTAAAAAGCCTTTAAAGTCAACTGCAAATCTAGGCTTACTTCCTCCGTATCAATATCAATTGAAGTAAACGACATGAAGTGCTTTCGATGTGCTCTTCAGCTTAGTATCGGGTTTCATATGAAGAAAATAAAAATAAATAACGTAATTTGTGTCGTATCTAAAAATAGATAAAAGATTAAACATAAGAGGGTTTGTGGATGGGGAATGCGTACCGAAAAACAATTTTCTTACATTGTCTTGACGCCCACTACTTACAGCCTGTTTTTGATACTAAATATAAATTTGTAGGGTTCCATAACTTAGAAGCGAAAAAAGCTGATCAAGTGCGGGTCGGACTCACGCGCCGCAGGTCCCTCCAGATATACCTATAATATTTTAAGAAGCAATAAAGTCCATTTTACGTGGGTTTGTTAAGGTTTTTTTGCAGATATCCACATGTACAGATATCTAAAAAACTGTGCTACTACGAGTGATTGTTTTTTTTTTCTTTTTTCGTTTTTTTACACATAAACTTCTATCGACTATGATTAATTCAGATTTGTCGTTTAGGAAATTTCCGAAATAAGGGAGGAATGTTATTTGTAAACTGTTTTAGTAAGTTATGATTTACTAAGAGTCGTGTACAAGTAATGCAATATAATATGATATCCCTCTTGAACTAGTAACGACAATTTGAAATTTTGGAAACTCTTTTTTTATATAGTTATTTAAACAATTATAATAAAGAGTCGTTTTCAATTAGGAACAAGAGAACTTTTTAAGACTAGATAAGAAGTTTATCTGTCGGCGATAAAGTCAGCGTTTATCAATTACTCTCAGACTCAGTCTATTTGCAGCCCAGCTCCAGGCACCACTAACTAGGAATTTCGCAATCCTGTGGCAGTTCTGACAAGTTTGCGTGATAATTGAAAACTGGAAGGCAAAAAAGCCTGAAGGTAATTTCTTTTATTTATTATTAATAAAACTGTAAAGTCAGCGTTATTTTTGAATCACCAGGAACATTTAAAAAGGTGGTTCTGCCCATTAAACTGAACAACTTTTCCTAAGGAACGTAGGACGAAATACGAAAAAAACAATTTCGACCTTCCCATACAAGATGTGCTTGTTAGCTGATGCAGTTTGTATTGGAAGTCAAAAAAAATTTCCCTACTTCGACCTATGTTCTCTTGGAAAAGTTATTCAGTTTCATGGCCAGAATAACCAGAGTGATAAAAAAATAAGGTTGTATTTTGAATTTTTTGTCAGTTGGTTTGTTTGTCTGTGCGCCAAAAACTCAAAAACTTCCAATAATGTATTTGACGTATTTTGTACAACATCAAAGTAAGAGGATATGTGAAAAGATAGTACATACCTAAAAATCATGGCAAGTGACTTAAAAATACTCAAAAAAATGTCTTCAAAATACCCAAAAAAAAATTACATATCGTCTTATACACGAATGCAAAGTATCAAGTGGCTTGTACACCATTAACTCACAATAGTAGTTTAAGATACAAGTTGCGTAAGTAGGGTTATTACAAACGAGTTGACGTTTTGTAAGCCCGAGACGTAGTCGAGGGTTTACCATCGGCACGACTTCGTCATAACCCTTACGGACGTGTATCTTACGACGTTTTTCAATACATTTGTGAGAAAACAGGTATAAGTAATACACTTGGTAAAGGAACCAACCATTGATACTGTCAGCCTCTTGTCGATTTATGTTCTCCTGGTACTCTCCATTTTATTTTAAATATAGGTAGGCAGTCGTCACCCAAGTAAAAAGTCACCACTGTAGTATTTTTACAAAATAATTTTATGATCAGAGTGTAAAAACTCCTTGGTATTATACTTGTTTTACTTACCGCACTAGTTCGGTAAGTAACTACTTACGAGCAATGTTTACGGCCTTGTAAGTACGTTTTTCGAGCAAATGTATTGAAAACTACTTAACCAATTCAGACGGAGTTTTCAATAATTTATTTGTTTTACTTTCTTGCAACATACTAATATGCGTATTCCCACCTTCTTAAGAGGTCAAAAGCAACAACTTTTGTTCCACGACTTTGCTAACAACGCACAAAAAATTTTCGACTCCCCATACTAAAGTAGTCACGTGACCGACCCATTTTGAATCGATTTACTCGAAAAGAAGATATACGAATACAAAATTTCAAACAGCAAAGCCGTGTTCGTGTAGCTTTGAATCAAAGCAGATATGCTGCATAGAATTGAGCCAAATCCATTATCGAAAACTCCATTTTAATCAGTCCAGTTGATTTACTGTTTGTGATTAAAAGTCCAAACTCTACGTGAACAAAGTTGTGGGCACAGCTATTAGCTTTTCATAAATTCGGAACTTCTTATTTTTAGGGTAATGTAACCCTATTACTAAGTATACGAAGTTTTCTTTTTATTTGTTCGTCCGACTTGAACAGGAAGAGATACCACAACTTAAAACTTGGCTCAGCAGAAACTATGACTATGTTATTAAATTAAACTAAGTAATTATAGTACGGTTAACCACAGTTTACCTACAGCTGCCCCGAACATTCCCAAGGGGTATATTCACGCAGCCTCTTAATCAAATATGATTCCAGCAGCTTGATTGAATTCCCAGATGTAGGCGTGAAACCCGCGTAGGGTAAGCAAAAGGAAACAGAATTAACGGCTCACAATTGAATTTGTGATTTTAAATTAAAATAATAGATTTACTTTGAAAAGTAATAATTAAATCCAAGTTTATTTTTAACCTCTAGACAATTTTTTGTATGGTACACAGATAAAAAAAACTGAACAACTTTTCCAAAGAAACCTATTTCGAAAAACGAGATGTTTTTTGGTTTTCCCATAAAAAACTTGTAGGCACGCTGGCGAAAGTTGCATGCGTATGCAAAAATCTAGTTTTTGGACCCATTTTCGCACATTTCGCACACACCCGGGGCACAGAATAAAGTATCACATACAGAAAGGGCACTCTCCGCCCACCGCAACATCCACCCCCTCACACACCCGCAACCCGCGCCCGCGCGATTCCCGGGTTCTTTGCCGGGTCTAATTATACTGCGTGCACGTGCGTACACATCTGTCAATTTAAAATTTTGACAATATTTTCACGCTCGCGTTGTATCATGTGTCCATGATGTGGCTGTTTTTCTGCGTACAATGCCATCATACTATGGTCACCAATAACAGCGGTCCATTGTTCCAGCCACAACACTAAAAACGTGGTGATGGTACAGCTCTCTCTCAAAATACAGGTACCCACCACGCATCGCTACTGTTAAAATCTGGAGAGAGCTCTTCGTCTTTTTGTGTGTGTGATGTGTGTCTAGTGAATGTTTTATGGCATGTAACGATGATCATTACAACCCTTCTAATCACATAGCCACTAAATAAAGTATACTTTGCCAAAATTCTCACTCCGAGCTCATAAAAATTACATTTCAAAACAGTCCAAATAAGTGTTTATTTGTATATAAATTGCTTCCTACGGATACAAAGTTGATAGCATTCCATATAAAAAGTTTTTTCCAAAATCGAACAAACTTCCCAATCGATCTACCTAGTTCCTATTGTAAGGAAAACTAGTTTTTCGCAGTACGAGTACTCATCGAACAAAGGATTTCCAACAACACTGTTCTATTTTGACCAGTAATTGGAATAATTTAGAAGTCAATGCAAGGATTTATGAAGCTTTATAAAGAACTCGTTAGATACCCACCTACTAATTTTACATTTGCATCTATTGAATCGGCTACGTCGTCGTAGCTTCGTAGCTCATCGTAGCACGTAGCAATTATAATCCGCCGCGTAGCTATTGCTACGCCACGTAATTTGTGACGCTACAGAGTACCTTTAATTTTATTCAGATTCATTTCAAGAGAAAAGAATAAAGACATTATTAAAGCATATTTTGAAACTTGACGATTCAGCTAGTTAGTACATTCAATAGTAAATTGTTGTGTAGGCATCTTTAGTGCCTAAAGATGACTTCTAGGCTGGAGTTTAGCGTAAATAACCCTGTCTACAGTTTTCTTAAGGCGCCAGATGGCCTCCAACGTGGCTTAACAAACTTTATCTTGAATAGTAATCGAGACCAAGTCCTAACATGCCTTTTAGAGCACGAAAACGCTCTGATTTTTATGCCACTAGCAGTCACCCATCTTGCTTCTGGCCACGGCAAAAGTTGCTCAACTTTCGTGATAACAATTTTTTTATTTTATTTATTACGGTCACCAAAAGAGTTGACAATGACAATGACAGGTACTTAAAAATAACATAATTTATGGACAAAAGCTTAATTGCAACTCTAATTAAACGTAACGACGACATTCACCAAGTTAATTAATTTAAAATAGAGTGAAAAATCTAAAACAAAGAAAGAAAAAATTAAAAGCGAATTTAAAATTATTAATAATGATGAATGATATTATAAATAGGTTGTAAAACCAATTCTCAACATTAACTAACAAGTTATTTTTGTATTTGGATATAACATCTGATACATCTAAGTTTGTCTTATTGGTTAAACAACATGTAGATACGCATAAGCCTGTTTAATGGTGAATTGTATCCCAGATTGCTCTTTGTAGGATTTTCAGAGAAGCATCTATGCCTTACAGTACGTGGTTACTTATTGGGTACGCGAAAATTTAGTTAAGTAAGTTAATTCGGGGCATCCAATGTGCCGTTTGCAAGCTTATGTAGAAACATTCCATCAAGCAACTGTCTTCTCTCATTCAAAGAACGCATTTTGAAATACTCAAGACGGTCCGAGTTACTCGGCAGTTTTTTAGCCATAAAACAGCTCTAGGCCAAATGCCACAGGAACCTCTTTTGAACGCTCTATACACGCTTTCTGTAAATGTCGTAATGTGGGTTTCAAGCGACACTGCTACTAAGAGGAGTAATCAGCAATTGGCTACGAGAAGTTCATTACCTATATAACGAATTTACTTTTGTATTCGTTTAATGTTTCGTCACATCTGGCGCCACCTACAATATTTTCACGCAACTCTAGTAGGTGAGAGGGTTGCTTACTTAGTGCCATCTGGCGGAAGTTTATGGAACTTGATTGCTAAAGAAAGAGTCTGTCTTGCAGAACCTTTATTCGTATTGGAAAAGTGCCGGTAGGGGGAAGTGTAATCGGCATTGAGGAATCTTGTAATTATATTAGTCTTAAATATTTTCAGTTTTGAAGTGGTATTAGCATAATTTACTATAAGTACAATGTAAAGTAATTATTAAGATTGACAAACACAATTTTTTTTTTGCTTTAGAATTGAAAATGATTTTATTTTAACACTTCCAGTGTTCGGATAAATCTACAAAGTAAAAAATCGCAAAATTTCACAACCGATGCGATTTTCTACTTTGCTTTAGAATTCGTTATAGGTTTTGTGAATAAAATCAATAAATATTCTGGAATTTTATTTCCGTTTCTTTATAAAAATGAGTTTGCAGAGCTTTATAGGTTAAAATAATTTACGAAGTTATTTGTATGCATTGTGCCATTTTATGAGATAAATAAATTTTAAAATAAAAAGAATAAATAAATTCGAATTTGAAACCTGAAAAATGCCTGTTTTTTGATACACAAAACGGTAAGAATGATGGTCGAAAAGTAATTAGTTTTGATTTTAGTTACGAGTAATTTCAATAATGTACTCGTAATACTGGGAATGTTGAGTTATTAAACAATGCAAAGCAGACATAATTTAATTCATTCCCGAAATTACGTTTTACTTGACTCGCTTCAAACGGGCGTCTAGTGCAATAACCTCGGGGCAATGACACTAGAAGCCTTTTTCTCAAAATGTACAAATATTCACAAAATATGACAGGGTGAAATTGAAAACTTTCGACAAATTTTGAGATTGAGTTCAGACCGCGAAACTGAACAATTTTCGTCTAGGAATATACCTAGGTCATCGCACGAAAAAAAAATCCTTTCATAGTAAAGTCAGTCAACTGACCATCCATTTTGTATGGGAGGTCGATTTTTTTTTTACGTCTAACGACCTTTGTTCCTTGGGAAAAGTTATTCAGTTTCGTGGTCTGAACACAATCTCAAAATTTGTCGAATGTTTTCAAATTCACCCTGCAGTTCAAACCAGCAGGAGTACACAGAGCAACACCTTTAACTGATCATACAAAAAAGCACACGGTAATTTTAAATTCCTCAAAACGGATGTATACAGGGGCTCTGAGACAAGTGGCTTTCTATTGTCGCAAACGCTATAGAATAGAATAAAAATGTATGGGATTGACATTAGCTGTCACGTAACATTTCGTTAGCTAATGTCAATTCCATACATTTTTATTTTATTCTACTAGCGTTTACGATTGTAGAAAGCCACTTGACTCAAGGCCAGGGTTAAAATTGGACCTCTGGGCAAATTTTTGTATGCTATTCAAACACGCTCGAAAAAAGAAAAAAAATCGATCGTCCCATACAAACTTTACTATAATTGGAATCCCAAAAAAACTTTATTTTAGACCCGAGTTTCTTTGGGAAAGTTGTTCAGATTTATACTAAAATTTGGCAACGGGTCCAATAATAACTAAGTATGGCATAGGATTATGATAAAATACAATTAAATCGAGGCTCCATTTTATCATAACATACTACTGGGACAAAAACATCCCTTTTAAACAATTGTAGTGTATATTTGTTTTTATTATATTTGCTATTTGAAAAAATTACACAAGAATACTACTTTCAATTTCAAACTTTCACAAACAGACACGGCATATCAGAATTACCTACTTTTATTTTTACCTACTTTTGTTACCTAATTGGCTATTCCCATTGTTTCAGATGTACAAAATATTTGATGTGATATTGTGTGGTGGACCCCTCAGATAGTCCCAGTGTAATGACCCGCAATGACTCGCCATGGCCAGCATTGCGACATGCCTCAGTCCCCCTCACCTCGCCTCCGACACTACAGGTCCCTGGTTGCTCCAAGCATGCTGCATGACCTCACCCTTTTTGCAATCTTCCTGCATGAGCTTTGCCTGCTTTCGAACCAGTTAAAGCCGTGATCGCACCTTCACTAATTCAGTAACTAATTCGGCATACATTGCTGGTTGTAATAAGGATATTGGAATTAACAAAACCAAGCCTCCCAGCAATGTATGCCGAATTAGTTTTTGTTTTTAGGAAGGTGTGATTGTGCCTTTACGCACACTAATGCACAGTGTCTGGACATACCCAGAATAATAAAAATACTTTGTATGTTTCTTGAATAGGTAAGACATTATAAAATCCACATATCTGGCTCACACCATTGAACTGAACAACTTTTCCAAAGAAACGTGGGTCAAAAAAAGAGAAATAAAATCCCATACAATCCTAGTCTCCTACAAATCCTCGAAAAAACTAATCTTGTTTATTGACCTGTTTTTTTAATGGTTGTTCAGTGTTATGGACTCAGTAACATACTAGGTACAATTTTTGCAATAATAAGATGACTATGTATAGTGTGCAAAAGTATAGTTTTGGTACATGATATTGGCTTACTGTCGAGTAAGTAAAGACTAAAGGCCCTCTACCTTCGAGCAACACGGGGTTGCGCAAAATACCGTTTGCTCAAAGACTTCCATCTTAAAAAAAACCGGCCAAGTACGAGTCGGACTCACGCCCTAAGGGTTCCGCACCTATCTACCATATCTATGATATACTAAATGCTTTTGTTCTTTAATTTTAAAAACTCAGCGACCATCCAACTTGACCCCTCTTTTATAGAAAAGTTCTTGAAACGGGAGCTCACCTTAATTGGTTACTTTTAGTTGTGAGAAAAATTTAAATATTTAATGATTTTAGACTTTTCCATTTATTTGTAGTGAGACCTAGCTTCTTGCCAAATTTCATAATTTTAGGTCAACGGGAAGTACCCTGTAGGTTTTGCTTTTTTGCATAAATGTATGGAGATGAGGACATAAAAAGCCATATCTTTTAATTGCGTCGTTGTAAAAATTGAAATTTTCAGATCTCATGTGGTTTATGGACCTTAATATTCGTTATCAATTTCAACCTGATACCTCTTCTCGTTCGTGAGAAAAAGCGTCTTGACAGACAGACAGACGGACAACAAAGTGATCCTATAAGGATTCCGTTTTTTTTATTTTGAGGTACGGAACCCTAAAAAGAACGACTTGCGCACAATTTTCATCCCAAAATTTTTCATTAAAACAAACGTTTTAGCAATTTTACTTTACAATAATTTCTCGTTTACATGTACAATCATTATACTTTTGAACAAACTTTTCTCATATCATATCATAAGATAAGGAGTTTGTAGTAAATTGCACTGTAGAGTAAAGAAAATCTGAACCAAGCACAATTTACACAATAATAGTCTAGAACACATTAGAATAATTTAATAGTACTAAGGCAATGTTTAAGTAGGTTAGAATAATAGTATTACATCATCATCTGAACAGTCTCATGTAGAAGTATATATGTACAACAAGCTAACTTACATATGTATGGGATTCAATCAATCGCATCCTTCGTCTCATTCAAATACATTAGGTAACTATGTTTACGGAAAACCTTCGTGGAGTACCAAGAAAGACATTCACTCATCCGAACATCCTGTTGATAACTATTATACAGACTATTTTATATACAGAGTGATAATACTTTACCAGATACTTTGCCAATTGTCAAATCAAAATATTTATAAAACTAGAAAAAAAGCTTTTACGGGTAAGAATTCTATGTCAATTTTTAAAAGTAAAGCTACGGCTTGAATTAAAAACCGGTCAAGTGCGAGTCGGACTCGCGCGCCGAGGGCTCCGATATATCTATAGTATTTTTGGAAGCAATAAAGTCCATTTTTAGAACCGCAAAAATAAATTTGTTTGTAAAGGTTTTTTGCAGATTTCTAAAAAACTGTGCAACTTAGAAAGATCGTTTTATTTTTGCTGTAATATTTACATAAACTTCTATTGACTGTAATTAATTCAGATTTTTCCTTCCACAAACTTCGGAGATAAGGGGGGGAAAGGAGTTTTCTTTTTACATTTTTCATCATAACTTGAAAACTAAGTCGTAAAAAAATAAAAATTTTAGAATGTGCTAGTAAAACAATTTTATATGATACCCCCCTCGACCTAGTAACGACATTTTAAAATTTTACCCCCCCCCCCCCATTTGGCCCCTTTACATTAATAATCATAACTTTTTTTTATTTTCTCATGTGCAAATAAGTTCTGCAACTATATTCTAAAACTATTCCAAATTATTATATTAGCATGAGTGGTTGCTGAGATATAGAGGTGTGACAGACAGACAAAGTCGCAACATAAGGGATTCTTTTTTTTACCATTTTGGTATCGGAACCCTAAAAACGAGAAAAATACCCTGCTAAAAGCTTTATCTCAAAACGCACGCTGACTGACAACACAATGCCGACGGCTTTGTTCAAATTATTCACCATTCGAATGGAGAATCCGTTCCACAGTTTTCAGTTATTTAAGAATTTTCATTATTCACGTAACGCAAACGCATATTTTTGTAATCAACAGATGCTGCTGCAAGGCTGTGAAACTTTAAAATAAAAGTTTATTTACGCAAGCATCATGCCTTTGCATACTCGAATCTATACTGGATTTTGACGAGGGCACTGATTTTCACATAAAACGACTGCCATCTGACCTATTTAAACCAGAGGGCAAAACAGACCAAATCCTAGAAAAGGCTTTTTTGCTCGTGCCCAACCTAGCTGTCAGAGTTTTCAAAGCGCTAATAAAAATTATTTATTCAGATGACAAGGATCCACATTATAGATTATAAAGAAAAATTACAAATTAAATTAAAATTACAAATATGTCTGCAAACTAAGAAGTAAAATTACAGGTTAATATTGTTACTGTCTAAGTGGACTCTGACACAAAGATGGACAGAATTCCTTTTACTACAGACGGAAGCTGAAACCAGCTGCATACACGAATATTTAACCAAAATTGTCTTTCCAGTCTCAATCAGCAAAGTGCCTCGTTCATTATCTCCAAACCAATTGAATAAAGATTATGTATAACATATCGGTTTCGAGAGTAGGAGCGGTTATTAGGTAATATCGCAGCTTTATCTGTTCACTGATGCATACCGACAGAGTGATATGAGCGGGGAACAGTCAGTGAGTGTTGTCTCGGCAACATGACGCGTTTCCAAAATAACAAAGCGTAAGTAATTGAAATTTGATTTGGGAACACTTTGTTGAAACTACTTGAGTTTGACGAAGTGTAAAGATTACACTGAAATACTCCGCTACACTCTAGCGACTTGAGAGCTTTGTTGGGTTTTCGACGTAAGGTTTAAAGTTTCAAAGTTAATATGTAACGTTGCCATACGAAGTCAGCAAGTGAATGTGCTACTGTAAAAAAGGGAAAAGATTTTAATAATAAAATAATCAGTGCACTTGTAAACTATTAGGGTCCGAAAAAAATTGTGAATTTGAATACGTGACACGTGATATCATACTTCTTACCGTCGTGTAAGAATTCGTCACATAAAGAAACTTAGGTCAAAAATAAAATATGACTAATTCATAAATGTTACGTGTATTTTATTTTTAACCTAAGAACCATCTAGATATACATGTCATAATGGTCATACTAACTCTATAATACTAACAAAATAGTAACAGCATGTTTTCCTTAACAGGACAATGACGGCAATATGTTTCGTATGCAACCTGCCGATCTTGTCGCACCAAGTGGGGCTGGTTTGGGCGGGCGGCAACGGGTGGGACGAGCTGACGCGGTCCACACTTGAAGAGAACACTCTTCGGCAGAGGCTCGGCAGCAGAAGAGACTCCGCCGCACAGGTGTCCTGCCTCTCGCCACCAGAGCCCGATGTCAACGAGCAAAGAGGTATGACTCTGAAAAAACAAAACCTGTGATCGTATTTCAGTTATGAAGATTGATACAATGAATTTCAAAGTAGGTCACAGTTTGTACCACAGGTTTTACAACTAAATTTACTACTTTTGTCCAGCACATAAATATAACACTTAAACCGGTAATAAAACAAGTTAATTGGTCGTAAAGCTGTATTCCCAATATTGCCATTACTGTGTTCAGGTGGGAACCGTCGGCGCCGCTCGTCCTTGGCCCAGCTGACAGACATCTTGCGCGAGTGGGGCGGCGGCAGCAGCGCCCCTCGTCGCCAGCGCGCCCCGCTCTCCCGGCGAGAGACCCTCGCTGACCTGGCACGCTCCCTGCCCTGGGTGCGTCACGACACCGCACCACGCAGGCGTCGCGACTCCTCCGCTGACTCAGGCATCAAGTCCATGGGATCCAAAAGACGTGACTCTAAAGCCGCTCCACAAGATTTCCACTCTGATTTCCCATCACTGGAACGCCGAGACTCTACTTCCGTTATGACGGCAAAAGAACGCCGCGCTAAACGACGTGCCTCCAGAGATAACACCAAAGATCGACGCGACTCTGTAGATGGGTACCGAGAACCACACCGCCATCATCGGCGTGATTCAGTGGCAGCATCAGGACCACGAATGGCTGGCACTCATAGAAAACGGCGTCCTTCACCACCCCAACCTGCAGCTCCGTCATTTGTTGACGCATCATCTGATCCTGGACCTTCAACTCACTTACCATCTGTCACAATAGTTACAGTTCACGAACCGAGTCGGTCAGATGGCGAATGTCAATCATCGACCCTACCAACCATTGTTACATCTGCCGTTACACCTTCACCAACATCTCCCACTGTACCTACATGCTTGCCTAATAGTGGTACTACCACACAAACTGTACAATCGAATCAAACGACACAAGCTGCGCAAGGAACGCAAGTAACGCCTAGTGGTCGATCACCGCCCAATTTAGGAGGTCGCCGAGATTCGACTACACAGTGCGGTCGGACAAGAAGAGACTCCCGTGCGGGTGTGAGTCCAGAAAGACGATTGGGTCGATTACAAAGACAAGCCACTGCTTATGATGAGCCTGTTGGACCTCCTGGCCGTCGAAGTTCAGGTCCTTCACTGGGGCCCGACGACGAAGGCCGAGCTAGAAGGGATTCCTTAAGTCCTGATTCAGCAGCTCGACCCAGGCGAGAACGATCACAGTTGAGCCCCGATAGGGCAGGCGGTGGTGAACTAAGTCCTTCGGCAGCAAGGCGAAGAAGCAGATTGAAGAGACAAGCTTCCTGCGCTAGGATGGGTCGCGGTAGAAGTCCGGACTCGAGTTCATGCTCAAGCCGCGATCCAAGTCCCGGGGCTCGGCCACCGGAACGAACAATGATCCGTCGACAATCGACAACTGAAGAAATTTTAATAGCGCGTGGTTTTCGAAGACAGTCTACTACCGAAGAAATGATTCGTTGTCGTAACTTTAGAAGACAAAGCTCACAGAGTGATGATGCATGTATGAGGGCGCGCGGTCGCCGAGACTCTGCAACTCAGATACTGGACGGCACCATTGGCACAATGACTGTAGAAACAACTAGCACTTTCTTCGATTCCAGCACTCAGACAGGTAAGCAATATTAATTTTCTCATTTAGATAAAATTTATGTTTTGAAAATTAATCTATAAACAGAGTCCTTATTCCCAAACAAAAACGAAATAATACAACGCAAACAAAACGTTCGTTACATTTCCGCGTTCTCATCCCAAGATTCCCTAACAAATATTTAAAAGATTGAAAGTTACGGCTGCGATGAACTTTCAGCTGAACGCGCTGCAGAGCTTTTCGTGGAACGTGAGCTGCATACATCGCAAGCCATAGATATACAAGACCTTAGACTATATAATACTAACGTATAAAAGACAGATTGTATTGAGCATTAGTTCATAACCACGTTTTATCTCACTTCAACTAGATGTGATTCATCGTAATAGAAAGAGCTAGAAATATATCGTCTGGTTATACTCGATTCTCCCCCGCCACAGGCATTTTTTGGTCGGATTATAATGATAAGCATAATCCGACTAAAAATGCAGGATCCATAAACATAGGACAAAACCCCTCCTGTAAGGTGTCACTTAATTTGGAAGGTTTATGCCTCCATTTTTCTGTCAGACTGTGCAAGTTGTTGTTTATTTGCTTAGTGGTTGTTTTTGCAAAATTTTAGTATAAAAGTGTGTTTCAGCCAATGTTTTGAGCTCAGAAATTGCTCAGAAAGTTAGTGAAAAATGTTTTGTTGCGTATTAGGCTGCAATGCCCGAGAAAATTACAAAGAAAACAGTGCCGAAGTCATATCGTATCATGCGTAAGTATTTTTTAGTTTATTTTTGATAATACGCAATATTTTGCTTCACGAAATATTGTGTAGTACTCAATACATTGTGGTATATTAGGTGTATGCTCAATATCGCATTTTATTAGTAAATTTTACATAAAAATATGATGATAAACATTGATATCAAAACATGATATAGTGATGGGATTTCTTACATCGATATATTTTTATCCAACTGCGGCGAAGCACAAATCTCGTACCTACCAAATGGCTTGATATATTATATTTTAATTTTATTAGGTGTTCAGCTAGGTTTTAGTAAAATTTTAAACACTGATGCCATATTTTCAACTGATGGTATTGTACATAAAATACGTTTTGTTAAAGGCTATTATGATTGTTTATCTATATTGAAAAAGACAACTGTTGGTTGTAACAATATCGTAGCCTGGGAGACCAATAAACTGAGATACACCCTTAACCCTTTGATAGCATAGTTTATAACTTATGACTTTGTACATAAAATATATTATGTTACAGGTTAATCATTGTTAATCAATAAGTACATAGTGAAAAAGACAACTGATGGTGGAATCAATATTGGAGAGGACAATAAAGTGAGTTATGTTTTAATAGTTTTTAACGGCAACAAATTAAATGATTCCCAAAATATTTTTTATACCCCAATACACTACAAACAAAATGGATGAAAGTACACCAAATTTGCTGAACGTACACCAAATTTGGATAACCGTTTCGGTTAAGTTGTGTAAGGTTATCTTGCGACCACAACGCATGAGCCGAGCGAGCGGAGCGAGCGTGCCGCGGCCGCTGCCGGCGAAGTGCCAGAAGCAAATTCGGTGTACATTCATCCATTTTGATAGACAAAATTTGGTGGATATTATTTGGTAAAAATTTACTCAAATTTGGTGGCACGTTAATACATCCGTTTTTAACTTATGATATTGTACATTAAAATGTATTTTGTTACAGGTGTTTATGTTTGTACATTTTAAATAAGGAGAGAAAACGACAACTGTTGGTGGTATTAATATCGGAGCCTGGAAGGCCAATAAACTGAGTTTTGTTCTAAACCCTTTAATAGAATAGTTTTGAACTTATGATGATGTACAAAGTAGAAAAACGCAAAATTTTACAACCACAGGAAGGATTCGAACCTGCGTCTTCTCCGTCAGTACCGGAGACGCTTTACCAACTAGGCTACTGTGATCCTGCCTGATGTTGTGAAATCTGCGACCTCTATACGCATCTCAACGTTGTGTTTGTGCTACCACCTAGTAAGCATTAGCTGTACTTGACTACTAGCTCAAGTAGTCTATTATTGCAAAAAGAATTCAAGTCGAAAATTGGTAATACTACGTATTGATTGAAAATGATTTTATTTTAACATTTCCTGTGTTCGGATAAATCTACCAAGTAGAAAATTGCAAAATTTAATCATTTTGAATTATACGTAGTGTTACCAATTTTTGACTTGAATTATATTTACAAAAATAGGACTTGTTGAGCTAGTACAGGTAATGCTTATTAGGTGGAAGCACAAACGCAACGTTGAAATACGTATAGAGATCGCAAATTTTACAACATCATGCGGGACCCTGAGCCTAGTTGGTAAAGCGTCTCCGGTACTGAGAATTTGGCAATTGTCTACTTTGTAGATCTATCCGAACACAGGAAGTGTTAAAATAGAATATTCTTATGATATTGTACTTAAAAATGCGTTTTGTTACAGATTATTATGATTGTTAATCTTGAGTACGTAGTGAAAAAGACAACTGCTGGTCATGAAGAATCATGAGTGAAACCTGTACTAATAATAGCTTTTTGTACATTTTATTTAAGTATTAGTAGTATTATTAAGTATTAAATACACTGCCTAATGGAAAATAATAAAATGATTATCCATTGTCATAATGATAGTTATTGTTAAGGATATACCTATTTAAGGATCTTTTTTCTTTAAGCTAAAAATAAAATTATAAACTTATATCGGCCTTTTTATTTACATAATACAAGTTTAAAAATAAGTAATCCATAATAATAAAAAAATCTGATAGTATTTGTTTTTTTTTTCACAAATTTTGTCACCTGTATCCAAAATTCATCGATATAAAAATCGACAATACCTCATCACTACTTGATTATGACAGTTAAACAGTGTGACGTCACAAATGTCAGGCGCTGAAAGCATTTGAGACGGCTTACACGGGGGGTTTGTACAAGACAAAGCTCGCCACGTGCTTGGCCCCCGCCCCTTTTAAACAGCCAATCGATTCACTTGTAGGTCTGTCGTCTCGCTCTAGTTTTGGCAGATCGAAACTGTTTTACCGACAGTAAAGAGATGAGGTGCGGAGGCTACAGTAGCGCCTCCGGTGGCGGGTGCGGTATTCAGAGCGTTCTAAACGGCAAGGCTCTGAGATGAACGGCGCGCCCGGTGACCGGCGCAGCTCACGCGCGCTCCTCATCTGTTGCGATCGCTGCCATGTTTACCAGTCAGAGCCTGTCGCGCAACACACAACGAATAACCTCAACCTAATACCTTGAAATCGCGAGTCTTTCTGTGACAACTCTACCTTAGACAATTTACAACGAATGCTTTACGAGATCCTTGTCAGACCGTCGCGCTTATAAATGTGTTATCTACAATATTAAATTTCAAAGGCATAAATTGAAAATATTTTCGTATCTAAGTTTTCATTATATATTATTTATAAACTAAATGAGTGGACAGGTGTTAATGAAAATTTTATGAGTGAAATTTAAAAAACATTAATCAAAATCGTAACTTTCTTTTTTCATCTTGTAGACACGTAGTAAACAAAACACCAATTAAAGTGCATTTTGAATTTAACAATATATTTTTGGCAGAAGTTTTTGTAAATAGAGAAAATAACAGCAAGCATCGTGTCGCGAAAAAGTGAAATTATAAAAATTGCTCTACCATCAGAGCAGAATGGTAAGTTTGATATTATTTTGTTGCTTCACTTTCATAAATTTTATGTGTCTACAAAACTGCATAAAAAAAATTAATTGATAATGATTGTGGAAAAAATTAAGCTTATGAAATCACTACGGTGATTATGGTTTATTTTTTAAAAATAAAACATTAAAAGTACAGTTGTTTTAAAGACTACAAATATGAGAATCAAGTGTTTTACTCTTATACCTGATTTTATAAAGCTGTAAACATCATCTAAATAAAAAATATGTTGCTTGCATTTGGTATAAGAAAGAAAATATAAGAAACAAAAAAGTTCAAGTCAGAACATAAAACCGATTCAGAAAATTAATTGTGGTCATGTTTGAAACACTTTCTTTTTAAGTAAATTTGTGTTAAGCGTAGTATACAAAAAATTGCTAGGGATCCAAAATTAGCCCAGTGAAAGTAAAATCCCTCCTACGATCCCATGGAGCGTCTCACACGACTAAATTACTTCCTAGAAAAAAATATTCGATATCTTCACCGAGTGTGAAGCCGTAATCATCGAAAAAAAATTTTTTTTTATTTGCCAAAGAACTTCAAACAACGAGGATAAGGATAGGCACTTGCTACAAAGGAGTGGTACCATAGTAGTTCGTAGGCATTTGCTACAAAGGTGTAGCACGTAGCAAGTCGCGTAGCATAAGCTAACTACCGCTTACTGTGTAGCTATTAGTTGGTGATCATACAGGATATAAGGGATGGTGTACCGGAAACTTAAAGGGCGTGCTCAGTCAATGAAACTGAACAACTTTCCCAAGGAAACATTTGTTGGGAAATAAAAAAAAATTCACCTCTCCATACAAATTACCTACTCTGGTCGAACAGTTCGTATGGAGAGGCAAAATTTTTTGTTCTTTTCTCAAAAATATTTCTTTGGCAAAGTTGTTCAGTTTCGTAGTCTGAGCACGTCCTTTCAGTTTTCGGTACACCTCACACCCTCTATAATCTTAGCACTATAGATGAATGAATGAATATATTTATTTGCTTTGAACAGGTGTACATTAAGGTCTCATGTATATATCGGCGCAGGAGGCCATAAATATCAAATACATCTAGGATTATTGTGGGTTCAGGTATAATTAACCAGGATCGAATTATTGTCACATCACGTTTCGTGCTCCGGGCTTATGATGAGGCACCCGGACCCTTCTGTTCCAGTCTGACCCTGGGTAGTTATTACAGCTGACTCCTTGTTTGCACATCCTGTGCTGTGATACCACTAATCATTAGTTCAGGAGTTGTTATTATGATTCGTTTTGGGTTCAGGACGATCGCAACCCTCCAAAACTTACTAATCTGGGCCCTCCACTAAGATGGTTTGTTGTGACGTCCTTTCACCTTGACGCTTCATAAGATCGACAGCTAACTAAATACTCAGCTGCCAGTCTATTCCTGAAGCAAGGAGGCCTCACTCGGTGTCGCTAAGAAGGTGCTGCTAGTATGTGCCTACATATATATACGTGTATATTATAAGTATCTCTATTCAGTCATTATACAATAGCATGCAAATTACATTCTTAATTCTAAAGTACCTGGTCGACCGAGCTTCGCTCTATAATAGCCGCCTCAACATTAAAATATCGGGTGAGCAAGCTATGCTACTCGCTAACAGATGGCGCTGTAGGTTCCCGTCTAAATCGCGGTATTTTTTTAAAAATGCTTAAAAACATGGGCAAAACGATTTTTCCCAGACATGAGACCTAGCTAGATCGATTATTCGCCCCCGAAAACCCCTGGATACTAAACATCAAATTCGTTAGAGCCGTTTTCGAGAAACTGATTACAAATATATATATACAAATATTGCTCGTTTAATAGTATAGGATATTCATTTAAGCTATAAAAGTTTTTATCTAAGAGCTACTTGAAAAGTTTTGAACACATTTGAACACAAACAGGCAAGCGTGCTCCATCTTTGAACACATTGTCACTTACCACCAGGTGGATCGGGGCCAAATCGATCAATCGATCACTGACCGAGACAACTTGTATGAAAAGGCTATTTTTTTTGCAAATTTACACAAGTCGTAGAACAAAAGATGTTCAGTTTCATGTACAAAAATATCACCCGAAAGGTTTTGCGCAATTTACTTAGCACCCTATATAAAACAAATAGGATGAATAATAATGGTTTGTATTGTTGATTGTACATCACGCCTCTTTTCTGTATAGTAAATAGAGACCGCGTGGTGCCGGCAAAGAATAGTACCAACCCATCTCTACCCGTGGGTGTCATAAAAGGCGACTAAGAGCTTTTGAACCGGAGGACGAGCAGCAGTCCATGTGTGTATCCTACCATCTTAGATACGGTGGTCACCAACAACCACGGTCGGGTGGTGCCAGCTGCAATTCCTCTCCACATTGTTCCAGCAAAAGCAAATTGTTGGAATTCTGGAGGGAGCTGCATGTCCTTCAGTGGACATTTCACGGGTTAATCTCATACTAAATGTATGGGAGTGATTAATGTCAAAATTGCGGATATTTCTCGTTTTATTTAAAAAAAGTTATTGATGTCATGTTACTCATTAGGTAACGTAGTTTCGCAATCAGTTTAAAGTTTTTTGATATCTGTAATAGTTACGGAATAATCGTCTGGACACGCTTAACGATTACACCCTGTGGTTTCTTGAAGTTGTAACACAAGATTCGTCACATAAAAAGCTGCAATAGAGCAGAATATACGAAAAGAGTCTCATTTTCCAGTATCCCTTTCATATGAAACCCCACTTGACAATAAAAACGTTTTTAAAGTTGGCCAAGCTTACTCGTATTTTAAAAGTATTCCAAAAATTCAAGTCAATTGCGTGAGTAGTTGCTGAGATAATCAGGTATGACAGACAGACAGACGAAGTCGCACCAGAAGGGTTCTATTTTTACCATTTTGTTTCGGAACACAAAAAATCGCCAAAGAGTTAAAAATCCACTAACAGCATGTTTTTTCCAAAGGTAGGATTTTCAGATTTCGGGGGACTCCTTAAAGATGTACATTTCTACTTTCAATATTTTCTGTAGGTAACATTAGAAAGGGTTTTATGAGCGTTTTTTTTTTAGTTTTTAAACTAAACTAGATCCAGATAGTAGTAGGTAGAAGGCTGTGGTGTCTACCTGCAGCTATACCTACGGAAAAAAGACGTGATGTTTGAAGAGTGTAAACATGTTAATTTCATGGAATTTAGATTGATAATCCTAGAATTATCCAAACAGTCAAGAATTTAAGCACGTAATAATTTGAAAATGTCTAGTTTTATTTATGTGAAATTTTCATAATAATAGTTTCTGTTTTTTTAAGTCAACAAATAATTTTCTTGTTTAGGAGGCAGCCAAATCGTACAAAAATCAATTCACACTATTTACTATAAGTCTCTGTATTAAACTACAATGTAAAGCCGACCCTTTATTAGGGTCAGGGAGAATATTATAATTAGAGTTTCTAAGACAAATACTTGTGGCCAGAGCTTGGGTTGTATAAACAGTACCAGTCCTCAGCCTTTAGAATTCCATTCCACAGATTATTATCTAACTAGTATACCTTATGTAAGTAACCCTAAATGGGAGGTCTTTACCAAACGCCTGCTAATCAGGTTTCGAACTGAATTCCCGAGATGACTTCCTTTTTCGTAGTCGCTCCAGTAGAAATGCGAATTAGAAATTCTTTTGATATATTTTAAGATTTGTAGGAAATTATGTCGGTCAATGGACCATTTTATATATCTGGACTTTTTAAGGATATACAAGGTGTAACAGACAGAGTTTATCGACCGTGAGCGATTGAAGCTGCCCCTTTAATACTACTAAAACTGCACTGAACAGCAAAAAAAACGGGTGGGTAGCTTTTACGCCATACATTTTCATACGATGGTGGGAACAAAGTATTCCTCAATATGTTATCCAAATACGAATCTGATAAGTCAGATTTCTAAAATATTTTACACATATTCAGAAAAATCCATCCGTCATTTCAATATTTTACCACGGAAAATATATGGGAAATCTCACGAAAAGTCCCAGTCCCAAACTTTCCTGGATACTGTAGACAGGGTTTGGTACTGTGGACGGGGTTGGTATTTATATTCGATTTGGATAAAATATAGACGATTACTTTGAGCCCATCATTGTACGAAAATGTATGGCGGAAAAGCTATCGACCCGTTCTCTTTGCTGTTCAGGGTATTTTTATTAAGGAACAAAGGCCGAAATATGAAAAATATTGAGTTCCCATGAAAAGATGATGCAGGTTCTATTGACTGTTGATTTCTTGGGAAAAGTAAACGAACTATATCAATTCGCTAAGCTAAATAAATAAAAATGATTTTTTTTATATTTTTAACTGAAAATTTAGACTATTTTAGGAAACTAATTTGTTTTTTTCCGCCTAAAATACTATAATTAATTTTATATTAATTTTTTAAGTTTTAAAGTTGATGACGTCATTTCACAGTAGACGATGAAACGATTGCCATACCAAAACGAAATCGCGGGTTGGTAGGAAAACTCTTTAGCCAAGTTATGCTTGGTTTTATTTAGAAAACCTTTTTACAGCTAAATCGTCAAAATTAAATATCTTTCGGGTGCTTTTGGTTCTGTGATTTAGCTACTAAACTCTAAAATTTATTTTGATCTAATTGTGTTGTTTATGGTCAAGCAGGTTATGTACTTCTTCATTGGTCATCAACCTTTTTGGTAATATTTTTTTACACATTACTGGTATCCCCGTCTTTGACACATTTTTATGTCATGCTAAATGTTGTTTAAAATCACGCATTTTTCTGCAAAAACAGTGAAATATTGTTGCGTAAATGGCTGCAAAATTAATAGCTATGCTATTTGCGGAATATTCTTCTATGGGTATGCATTATTCCTTTGATTTTTCTATGAAAAAGCCGAATTGTTTTACGTATGAAGTAGGGTGGCTATAATGTACGATGTTTGAACATACAGGAAAACAAAAAGTACAACCACATCAGTACTGTGGGATGTGAATCTGCGGAAACTGCCCATAAAACTGAACAACTTGTCCCATAGAACATTATGATAGACTAGTCCCAACTAACATTATGGACGACACGCGGGGAGCCAATGAACAATTCGCACGCCTGCCCTGCGCTCGCTCGCGATATTTCGAGCCACATTTACGGTCAGCATCGGCGTTTAGTGCCGTGATTATTGAGAGGTATTATGTGAAGTTTTTTTACATTGGGTAGGAATTTATTTAACAGAGTTTCATCTTTCGATATTGGTATGCCTCTTACGGCCAGTTGCATAAAGCGACATTAAAGTTAAATTTCCTTAATTTTTTTTGCTATCACTTTCTTTATCATCGAAACAAAGTGACAGCAATAGTGTACCGAATGGCACAGTGCGATCGAAGCAGGAGGACAGGAGCAATAAATAAAAACGCCTTCGTCCACGGAATACAAAACTTCGTCGTGTAGTAGTAGTGAAGCAAACCACCTCGCTGAGAAAGATGTATTCTTGCTCATATTCAAGTGGTTGGTAGTTAATTTTAGAAGGTATTGTTTTGGAATTTGGGAGAAATTTTGTTGTGTTTTATTCATTGATAGACCGACCTTTTTTCTCGATTCATCCATAACTTCATTTAAAAAGTTGGGGCTCGCGACTAGGCCGAAATGCAGTTGGTTGATGTTGAGTTTTTACAAGAATACCAACAAAGACCTTTATCGGCCTGTTGTTCACGGACGGACAGAAGGGATGCACGTATAGATAGATGGACAGAAAGACAGCTGATGTACGAAGTGTGTTCAATAAGTAGTGAGAATGAACAACATATTGGTTTTAAGTCTTTTGATGTTTGTAAGTATTGATAGTTTATTTCAGACATTTCAGTAAACCTACCAAAGACTTGGGCCATAATATTAAGAGACGTATAAATGAGGTAAAGTTTAAGAGCCAGTCCATATTTTTGAACCTATTCCTATTCCGTGTGAGTAAAAAAAATGTGAAGTCGGAACTAAATCTATGAATTAAGAAATAAAACCTTTTATTTATTCGATAATTTTATTACATGTCGTACCTTTAATAAAATTTGTTTATCAATAAACAATAAGTCATAAAATACAAGTCAAATATTATTCATTGCTTTGCTTCTGATGATGATGCATCGTACTCGGACTTTTTTTGAAAGCAAGAAAGGAAGAAGAAAAAATGAAAAAAGGTTTATTTTGGAAACAAACAAAAAGAATGCTGCTGCTGAAAAAACTCCGATCCAATTGTTGAATATCACCGAGTGATAAAATATAATTTTTGAGACATCAAAAATTAATGTACCCTGATAATCTGTTAAAATATGAACCATAATACATGAAAAGTTATAATCCATCCCTACTTTATATTTAACGAATGTCAATCCCATCAAACCGCACTTTTGTGAAGAAAAAATTGTAATTTTGAATATTTCGGGTGATGTACTTTGTACTCATGACATGCTTGAATAATATTCATGACATGCAAATAATATCATGCTTGAATAATACTCTCATGTTATACATAACATCAAATGAAACGTCCACTACAGGACAAGCTCCCTTCAGAACTACTTGGAAGGGGATTTACCATAGCTACCATGCTTGTAAGCGTTGTGGCTGGCGACCGATGTTGTTGGTGACCGCAGTACATAAGATGAGACGATACATACAGGAGGACGCGGCAGCCCATCCTCCAGTTAATAAGCCCTTAGTCACCTCTTACGACACCCATGGGTACAGATGGGTTGGTACTATTCTTTGCCGGCACCACACTGACTTGACTTGATTTACCTCTATGATTCTACGATTGAGCCACGAGCCAAACCAAAGATGAATCCTCAGCGTTGCAAGGGTTTCAATGCACGAGACGCAAAATACTTTTTTATTGCCGAGCGAAACACAACTTTTCAGGTAGAGACGAAAGTGTAAAATATTGCCAAATAAAATATTGAAAATGAAGCTGCTCTTCCAGAGGGTTTCAATAATAATACAACCCCAAGCCTAAAATAGTTTGGTCACCCTACTTTGTGACAGAGATGCATTACCGACTGTTGGCGTTTAACAGAAAGAGCACAGAGAATAAAAGTTTTCTTATCTAATGATTTTTTTTACTTGTGGAATGACGTCACTCAGTGGTCAAATGAATGTTACAACTGCCGCAGCATTTTTGAATATATTACCGCAATCAAATTACTTTTCTATTCGAAAATAACAAAATATGGTATGATATAAAAATATCTCGAAATGGTTTTTGTATTTCAGTGTGTTATATCATATTTAGCTTGGCCAATTGGGAAAAGTTTTTCAGTATTTAAGGTTTTTCTTGTTATAGGTACCGTTTTCGTTACGCATTATAATTGACCTTTTGATAACACCGAGTTCATCGGCATCTTTTTATTAGGTTTACTTAACGCATAAAATATATTTTAAAAGCATAATCACACAATAGCTACAGCTGTGTTATAATGAAAGTAAAGTAATAAAGATCTTCTCTATGGCTTCAATATTGCACGAAGCCATAAAACGATCACGAATATCTCGACAATCATTTACAATCGTAAAAAGCTATACAGAGCAATAAGCTTTTCGGCTACGGCGTTATCTTTGGAAAATTTCATTTCCATCGTAAAAGAGGCGCAAACATCATTAAAGCTATCTCCGAATGAATTCAGTGTAAATTGATATTTTGTGGGGAGTTGTATGACGGACAGTACGTATAGGTATATACATTTTTCAACACATTTGCTAATAAAACAGCTCTTTTTGCACTGTATTAAGGTCCATAATCCGGCTTATGAAAAACGTGTGCTTTTTTCATTATATTACCGAATCGTATTGTACTCATGTATTTTTTTCTGCATGGAGCGAGTTTTATGTCTATCATATTCATAATATTTTATTTTACTGTGTTCGATACTATGATAAGACGTCAGATAGTCTAAATAAACGTTTAATTCATGAAAATATTCAAATTAATCAACTAAGTAAGGAGAATGCCCATAAGTAGTATCGCAAAATTATACAAAATTGCTCAAATCGAAGTTGTGTTACCAGTCTATGACATCAGTAATTTTTGTTTATATTAAAGACTAGCTGTACCCGCGGCTTCGCCCGCGTGATATTCAGACAATGTGCTGTATCTCCTTCTCCACCTCCATCTCCCCCTCCCTCTCCCCCTCCCTCACCCTTTCCCACTCCCTCTCTCTCTACCTCCACCCCACTCCCTCTCCTTCTCCCTCTCCCTATCCCTGCCCCTAACTCTACTCCTATCCCTATCCTTAACGCCGTCTTAATCGCTATCCCTATCCTTATATAAACATAGAAACGCCACCCACATTGATTTTTAGACATTGTAACTCTATCGCACCCCAACCCCATCACCAGGGGATGATGGTATTTCACGTCCACCACCTTAGCTTTCAATATTGTTGTAGTTTTTGTAATCAGCGACCCGATAAACCATACAAACGATAACCATATTGGTTTAAAGACTTTTTCACCCCATTTCCCTCTTTAAGGGGTTGAATTTGGGGTGGAATTTCTAGAACAGTGATGTATGTTCCACAGAATTACAACCCTAATGCCTAAATAATAAATTTAGTGGATATTACTTTGAAATGAAGAAGTTTCAACTTCATCCCCCTTTTCACCCCTTAGGGTGTAGAATTTTCAAAAACCCTGAGATACATAAAACTTAATTTTTAGTCGTCAGTCTAAATACAAATTTTAAAGATCCTAACTTCAAAACTGACGGACTTTCATACAAACTTTCATCCCTTATTTCACCCTCTTAGAGGAAGAATTTTGAAAACTTTAAAACACGTGCGTTTTTATTTTTTACCAAAAGTTGAAAAACAAATTTCTATAATTCTACCTTTAAAAATAAACGACTTATAGACCAACATACGGAAAAAATATCATCCCCTTTTTCACCCCCTTTTAGGGTGATTTTTAAGAAATGCTTAAATACGTTTTTCTTTATTTTTTACCATGAGCTCGGAACCAAAATTTTATAATTGTACCTTTAAAAATGAAAGACTTATGGACCAACATACGGAAAAAAAATCATCCCCTTTATCACCCCCTTGAAGGGTGATTTTTAAGAAATGCTTCAACACATGTTTCTTTATTTTTTACCAGAAGTTTAAATTCACATTTGTGTGAATCTAGCTCAAGAAACCAAGGACTTTCATACAAACTTTCATCCCTTATTTCACCCCCTTGGGACATGAATTTTCCAAAATCCTTCCTTAGTGGGTGGTTTTGACGTGCATAGAACCTGTGTACGAAATTTCAGATCTGTATCTATTGCGGTTACGGCTCGGCGTTGATGAATCAGTCAGTCAGTCAGTCAGGACATGCTCTTTTATATATTTAGATTACTTTATATATTAATAGGAATTGTCCACTTCTCCGGGTAAAAAATTAAAAATATATTAGATTTTTTTATGATTTTCGTATTTCCGATGCGTCTATTCAGTGTTGCCTGCCACTTCAAACTTACCTGAACCGTTAATAAAAAGGTACGTTTTTTGGTAAAAAAAATATCTTTAATATTGATGCCAGTACCTAGAAGGGTATTAACAGTTGAAAGGTTATGCACAGCAGTTTCGTGCTGCGGCGGTTACCATTTAAATTAGCACCCATCAGGCAGGCGAGCGAGTCAAACGAATCACTAGCATAGTTTTTGTTTATACATAACTAGTTTGCTAGCCTACACTTGCCAAGTTATCAACTCTTTTCAAAATTCATAAGGTTATTGTACTCACAAAAAGGGGACAGTTTTAAATATTTTAGGTACGATTCGGCTGGCAACACTAAACGTCAGTGATCAAGTCACCTCAGTATGACACCTCGAATTCAAGAATTGGAATTTAGGACCTAATTTCCTGGGCTAATTACTGTAAAACCTGAAGAACTACAATCAAATGCCTAATCATTTTAATAAGTCCTTTGAGCCAACTTTACATCAAGTCATAAAGCATTGTGACACAATAAGTTTTATACCAATTTCTGAGCGATACTAAATTCCATAGTCACTTGGGCATTTTCCTTTGTCTTTTATGTAAGAATATATTTCATTTTTAATAATTTAAGGATTAGGCTATGTAAAATCTGTGTTAGCTAAAAAAGTAATGCATTCGTATCGTGCCATTCTTTTAAATATTTGTGGTGTTTGTTGTAACTAATTTCAAAAGTATCGACTTCTACAATTAAAAAACAGTAATTAATGTAGTTTCTCAGCGTAAAAACTCTTAACCCAATACAAGAAAAATATCTGACTTCCGATACGAATTATCCTTCGAGAAAAAGGTAAGCATATTTTATTTATTTTTTTTTTAATCCGTCGGATGAAGCGCGTGCGCTTTGGTCATTACACTCTCGGCACCAGTACGCCTACAAAATAGCGCACTTACGATGGAGTAGTACGAACTCGTTTCAGATGTTTTGTTTACATTGATACGATTTTCTGGCCTAGGATTTAAAGGGCTTTTTTTCTAACTACACAACATAATACCTTTTTGTTTTTGTGATTATTACACAGGTTATTATATTTCATAAATAACTAAGCAATAATACATTTACCGTCTATATTAGACCTAATAGTAAAAAAAAAAAAAAAAAAAAAAAATTTGCAATATTCTTAAAAAGACTTTGATAAATAACTTAAATAAAATATTCTGTCTGACCTATCGTATTTGTAAGGTTTTTGCATATCTTGTTGGTTAAGATACTTCTAGCTAAAATCATGGGCTCTATGGGCGGTGGTGACCACTTTCCATCAGGTGGCCCACCTGCTCGTTTGCTCACTTGTCAAATAAAAAAAAATCATTATTCATGTTACTTAGCTTCATGTCAATTACAACCCGCTGGAGCTACCTTAATTATTTTTGAGACTCGATTGCCACCTTTGTTATTGCTATTAGCAATATTAACACAAAATAATGGGGTATTTCTGAAAAGAAGATATTTCTCCTGAACAAATTAAATTTCCTCAGTGTTTCCTTTGTTCTAATTAATTTAGAAGCAACTCGCCTGAACCCAATTTTGTATCGATCACTTTAAGTATCTAAGCTGTTGTTGTACCGTACAGCTTAAAATATACTCACACTATCTATCCGGCATTCATTAAAAATTTATATAAGAGAAACCGGCCTTCTCGTTCTTCGTGAATGTTAATGTTAATGTTTATCGTAAGTTATCTAGCTTTTTAATGAAACTAGGCATTTTGTATGAGAAGGAGCACGAAATTCGCGAAAACGAGTCTATCTTAGTTTAAAAATCAGTTTTTTATCCAAAGTGTCCTTGCATTTTGCTATGTATTACTTCAGCTACTTGAAAATGTTGATTGAAAGAAATACTTACTATGTAAAATATACAGAGGACGATTTCCGAAAACTGAGAAGGGCATGATCAGTCAACGTAACTGAACAACTCATTGAATACTCGTAAAACTTCCAGGAAATGAAAAACTAATTCAGCCTCTCCATACAAACTGTTCAATCAAAATTACAAAAGTATGGAGAGGCCGATTTTCTTTTTCATTTCCTTAAAGTTTTATTCGTTGAAAGTTGTTCAGTTACGTTGACTTATCATGCCCTTTCAGTTTTCGGATACCTGTCCCTTACACCCTTAGATATAACAAATCATTATCAAATCATCAAGAGTTACGACAAACACAACACTAGTTTGCATTATGAAATTATATATATTTTTTTTGTATTTTCCATATGCTCTCCAAAGATTTATTATTTATATATGATTAATTCAAAATTATCTTATTACAAACTTCCTGTTTTATAAGCTTAATTCAATTTAAAAATGTCTGTTTATTTTATTTAAATATTCCTGATTTCTAAAGATTTTCTACCTTGACAGTTATAGTCAAAACTAATACTTAGTTATGAATTCATAATCAATATTCTCTTTAAATGGTTTCTGTAGTTGGCAAGTAGAACATTTAGAGAATGAAATTATTTGCACAACAATAAACAATGAATAATTATGGAGGATATTGTTTTGAAGTTCACTTAACTGTTTGTAACTTACAAAGCTACAAGTAACAGTTAGGATTTCGAAACTAAAGGGTAACTTACAAACAATAGAATCCTCCCATGCATTGTAAATATTACGATATATAGAAATTTTTTACCATTCTTAAATGTTCGATTGTTCTGGTTTTATTTGAAATTGTTTACAGCACTAGTGCCAAAAATTTGCCGGAAACTCCATTTATTACAAAACTTGTCTGTTTATAGCAAACAAACAGACGAAAAAATTCAAAAACTATCTATTAGCCAAAATAATTTCATTGATATAGTCAATAGTGTCGCAAATAATTGTTAAAATCGAAGGAATAATTACATCCCAACACATGGAGGTACGGGGGATACGGGGTTGCCTTAGGCGCTCACATTTTAATACTGGAATGCATCTCAAGATCTTTATCATTGTTTTCGTAGGTAATCATCTTCTTTAGTATAGGTATGCTTTACCAACAATATATTAAGAACAATAATAATGTCTATTGTTTCTTTTTGTTTTCTTGGTGTGAAATAAAGTATGTTTTGTATAGTAACATCGAGAATATAGATAATTTCACACATTTGTAAAAATTTGGAAAGCCTGTATACGAATCAGTTGCATCCACGGTAACCACCATTACAGAAGCGATAATACAACGAGAAACGAAGAGTTTTTAGTGGTTTTGAAATTAACTTGGTTCAATGACCTTCAAACACATTTTCTCAAGTTACATCATCTTGAACATGTGAAAAAGTAAAACCGACACGGCATACAAAGCTTAGCCTTAAACTTTTAAAAAGAGGTTCTGGCAACTTTCCACTTGCCCCTTGGCAGGTCGCCAACACACTTTCACCCTTTAGTTACGCGTGTAGTGGGATAACACATGTGACGAGTAATAATAAAACTTTAAAGAGTTACGTCCACTTTGCTAGTCCTTTTTCATTAAATTATTGGGGAAAATTTCACACAGGGCCATCTGATCCCAAACAAGGCAAAGCCTGTAGGTATCAGAGACTGATATACATACATAAATAGATAAATAACACCCAGACATAGAACAAGCACTCGTGTTCATCACACAAATGTTTGCCCTGGGTGGGCTAGCTTTTCCAACCAAGGCTTTTCATAGAGATAACAGAATGTAAAAAAATATCTCCCAAAACTGAAACTGTGGAATCCGACCATGAAATTGAATAACTATACAGCGTGTAACGGAACGGTATAATAATACTGAAAGGTGTGAATCTGCTCATGAAACTAAACAACTTTTTAAGAAAACAAAATAAATTTTTGACCTCCCATATAAACTGCATTAGCTCATAGTGCATTCGGTCAGGTTTTTCGTATTTCGACCCATGTTTCTTGTCAAAAGTGGTTCAGTTTCAAGGGCAGATTGACACCCTTCAGTACGAGTATTATCACATTTTTACGTTGTATAACGTGAAACTGAATAACGATTTTTTTTAACTTCTCATAGAAACTGTATCACGCGATAGTTCATTTTGTAAGGGAAGTAAACGAAAATCGTATTTCAATCTTTTTTCGTTTCTTGGAGAAAAATGGTCAGTTTCATGGTCTGAATCTAAGTTGTTAGCTTTCGAGAGATGTTGATACCCCTTGTATAGTATTACTGAGAAAAGTAGTCTCAAACAAAATAACCGAAAGGCACATGGGTTTTGGCTTCTCCATACAAACTGATCTGTCAACTGGGGTAGGTCAATATGGAGAAGCCAAAAATAAATCTCCGATTTCGACCCATGTTTCTTTGGAAAAGTTGTTCAGATTTGTGGTCTAAGCACACCCTTGAGCTTACGCTCGGTTTTGCATTTACACCTTGTATTATTGAACGTTCACAAAACGACATCAGATGCAGGACGTCCCTGCAGGCTACTGATTTTATAGCAGCTATAATAAAACTCGTTCTGTCCAGATATTCACTTATTTTATTCCGGCATTTCTTCAGTAGCAGGTACTAATGGTAAATTAGGTATATTTTAACTATTTCCTTCAAGACTAATGGTTTACAATTCTCAATACGACTACTCGCGTTTGTTCCTCTAGCTAGACTGCTGGCCCTGTCGAATGCCAGCTTAAAGAAAACTCTGTAGTCAATAGACTTACTTTTTTTTAATTAATCTCAAATTTTGCGCAACCTAACACAGCGTTATTAATATATTTGCTCTAAGATAAATCAGACTTATTTTTAAGTCATCAGCTTTAGACATAGAGCTACACATACTTGACAAGCGATGCTTTAAGGCTTTAGACAGCAAGTTGCATTTTTAAATTCTTCCAATCATTTTCATGGTAGACAATTCACGTACTGGTTTATGTTGCAGAACCATCACCGCTGTACGACAACAATCACTACCACGAGGAATGTCTCCGGTGCAACTCCTGCGGGCTGAACCTCACTGGTCCCAACCAGGTTAGTTAACGAACTTTTATATGTGACAGGAGACAGCTTCTTGACTTCATCATAACATCCCATGAAACGTACACTACAGGACAGGGAGCTCCCTACGGAATTCTATCTTTTGCTGGAATAATGTAGAGGGAGTACCATAGTCATCTCGCTTGTTAGCGTTACGGCTGGAACCATGGACCGCGGTTGTAGGTGACCGCAGTAAGCAAGATGTTCGATAAAAAGGAGGATGCTGCTGCCCATCCTCCACTTTATAACCCTTAGTCGCCTCTTACGGCACCCACGGGTATGTAAGGGTTGGTACTATTCTTTGCCGGCACCACACGGGACTAAGCAGTACAGAAACCAGAGTAATGTGAAAGCGTCTGCCACGCGGCCACACCCCGGACGGTATATACATCGAGCGCGAATTTGAAATTGGAAGGTCGCGTAGGCTCGCATATTCAGTACAAAAGATCCTCAGAAGGACCACGAGAAACTCGCCGGCGGGTGCGCGCGGAGGTACGGGGTTGATTGCAAGGGGGGCGGTGAGTGTCCCTTCTGTTCTCGTATGATAATAGTACTATTATTCTTTGACGCTGCTAAGCTGGCTAGTGTGAAAGTGCTCCAAAAAGTACAAACTTTTTAACTTAAGGCTATGCAAAAAAGGCTAGAAACGTGTACCTACTTAAAAAGAAAAACCCAGCCAACAACAAAATGGTGTGCGGAGATAAGGTAGTTTTTATGAACCGATTGAGGCAAAAGTTAACAAATATAGTAGCTATTTTCCTTCTAATTGGTTTTCTATGGGCTTAATTTAAACTATACTTTCACATGCTATGCTCTGACAAAAATAATACGATTTTAAAGTATGTCCAACACATTACAAAAAGAAATGACCACGAAAACTTACATACAATTTAAGTTATATTTTCTAACCACCGTCATAGGAACGATAAAATACGTGGGACACTCAGAAATATTTGCGACACTAAAAAAAATTGTTCTACAGGTACATATATTTTTATTAAATCTTTTCAAAGTACTCTCCACCAGCCTCTATACAAAGATTCATGCGTCTGAACCAGTTTTCAAAACACTTTTTCCAGTCCGCCGTAGACACCTCGTTTACAGCCTGCTCGAACGCAGCCAGCGCATCTTCCGGCGACGAAAATTGTATCCCCTTGAGCTGATTTTTTATTTTTGGAAATAAAAAGAAGTCACACGGTGCTAGATCAGGGCTGTAAGGAGGGTGACCCAGGAGTTTGACTGGTGTGCTGTCCAGGAAGTCCCTCGTTTTGAGCGCGGTGTGTGCAGGCGCATTGTCGTGGTGGAGCAGTAGTCCGCGGAGCCCTGTGTTTGGTCGCTTGTTGCTCACAACAGAAAAAACTTCTGGTAAACATTTGGTAGTATACCATTCGGCGTTGATGCTTCTTTGATCTCGTAAGGGAATTGAGGCCAAGTGGCCAGTCAAATTAAAAAAGCTGGCGATCAAAATCTTCCCCCCGCTTCGAGATCGCTTCACTTTGGTAGGCGTTGGTTCATTTTGAAACACCCAAACTGTCGACTGGCGCTTGGTTTCTGGATCGTATTGATAAATACAGGACTCATCACCTGTTACGATGTCGTAAACACGCCGAGACGAGCCTGCTTCAAATTTGTTCAGCATATCACGGCACCATTCCACCCGGGCCTGCTTCTGAGCGTCGGTGAGGTAGTGCGGCACCCAGCGCGATACTATCCTCCTCACGCGAAGATGCCCGTGTAGAATCTCGTGAACGCTTCCCGATCCAATCTTTAATATGTGCTGAATCTCCTGATATGTAATTCGCCTATTATCTTGGATTAAATTTTTCACTGCTAGCACGTTTTCTTCCGTAATAGCCGTCAAAGGGCGACCGCTTCTTTCTTCATCCCCCAAGGTTGGTCGACCGCGCCTAAATTCGTTATACCAACGATACACGGTTGCCTTGGAGGGGCCTTCATCCATAAATGCCATTTGAAGTCTATCGAACGATTCATCCGGTTTCAGGCGACACTTGAAATCGTAAAAAATCATAGCTCTAAAATGTTCCCGGCGCAGATCCATTTTTCAGTAAGACACGATACTTTGAATTGGCTCGCAAAAAATGTGGAGGGAAATTTTGAAAATGGAACACACATATTTTTACTTACAAGTAATCATATTTTCGAAAAAGATTCTGACCGGCCAGTCTCCCATATATAAAAACTATTTTTCGCAATACTTTCTGAGTGGCCTGGTATTTAATATTGATAAAAAAACTTTTATCTAACAAGTGAGGCGTGTATTTCAAATTTCAAAGTCACCTGAAGTTTTTCAATTTCTTAACCCTTCTCCATTTTATTGAATTTGCAAGTTGTTAACACTTTCATGAACAGAACAACTCTTTGATGTTGTCACTAGGGATACAAACAAATTTAAATAATTGGCTGATAAAAAAGTTAGTTTAATTGGACGTATCTTCAGGAATACTATATTTCAAAGGAAAATTTTGGATTCGATTTTGGATACAATAATTTTAAATAAAGAATTGGTCAAGTGCGAGTCAGACTCGAGCACTAAAGTTGCCGCTAGGAATAATTATACTATTATTAGGTCACAACAAAGCTTAGAAGATTTCCTTTCCTTTCTCGAGTTTCCTTGCGTTCTAAACATATGTTCGTTGGTAAGGTGTGTAAGACAAATAATGCAAGAAATAACTTCTTTCGGCGTGTGTTGGACGAATTTAATAGATGTTTCTCAGAAATAGATATATTTGGGCTATCGTTGAGTAGATTCAAATCTCAAATCTGCGAGTGCCTAGGCTTGTAACACGACTTGTCTCAGTTAGGTGCTATGTATAGCTTTTCTCTGTCTTTATTTTAGTTAATTGTTATTTTTGTTTCTCATATTTATTTTTATTGTTAGCTGTACTACCGTTACCTTATATTTGAGCTCTTCTTCGCATGTTTAAGTTTTTTTAAGTGGAGCTCTAGGTCTTTGTAATTAGATATGTATTGTAATACTTGTGTATGACTGTTTGCTTCCCAAATAAAAAAAAAAAAAAAATGTGCATAATCAAGTTTGTTTGTAGATAATGTTGCCATTTAAAACATCGGTCAAGTGCGAGTCGGACTCGCGTGCCGAGAGTTCCAATATATCTTTAGTATTTAGAGAAGCAATAAAGTCCATTCTTATGACCGCAAAACTAAGTTTGTTTGTAAAGGCTTTTGCAGGTTTATAAAAAACTGCTACTTAGAGAGATCGTTGTGATTTACTGCAATATTTACATGAACCTCTATCGACTATAATTGATTAAGACTAATATATCTTTAGTATTTAGAGAAGCAATAAAGTCCATTCTTATGACCACAAAACTAAGTTTGTTTGTAAAGGCTTTTGCAGGTTTATAAAAAACTGCTACTTAGAGAGATCGTTGTATTTTACTTCAATATTTACATGAACCTCTATCGACTATAATTGATTAAGACTAAAATATCTTTAGTATTTAGAGAAGCAATAAAGTCCATTCTTATGACCACAAAACTAAGTTTGTTTGTAAAGGCTTTTGCAGGTTTATTAAAAACTGCTACTTAGAGAGATCGTTGTATTTTACTGCAATATTTACATGAACCTCTATCGACTATAATTGATTAAGGCGGTTTCTGGGTGTCAGCACCTTACTTTTAGAAATAAATTTATTGCGTCGCAACTACAAAACGTTTCAGTAATATTGTTCGTTTGGCGGCAATATAGGGCAGTTATATATGTTATAACCCATGACATCATAGCTTAGCTTATCATTTATAGCTTTGTATTGGTAAAGTGCTAAAAGTGGCCGTTTTTGGCAGTTTTACAATACAAAGCTATTTACGATAAGCTAAGATGTGATGTGATGGATAATAAAATATAGAACTACCCCAAATTGCCGCCAATCAAACAATCCTTATTAAATGTTTTGTATTTATGACGCAATAAATTTATTTTTCAAAGTGGCAGCACTTCTGCTTGGCAACCACCTTAAGACTAATATATCTTTAGTATTTAGAGAAGCAATAAAGTCCATTCTTATGACCACAAAACCAAGTTTGTTTGTAAAGGCTTTTGCAGGTTTATAAAAAACTGCTACTTAGAGAGATCGTTGTATTTTACTGCAATATTTACATGAATCTCTATCGACTATAATTGATTAAGACTTTTGTTTAACAAACTTCAGAGATAAGTAGGTTGTGTCAAATTAAATAAGAGGGTAGACTGGTATTTTTTTGGACATTGTGCTTTATAATTTGACCATTTTGTTTCGGAACCCTAAATAAAAAGTGTACTATTTAGAGGCGTCAATATATACTCACATAACAGGCAAAAGTAACCGGCTGGTCTATTTTCTGTCGTACATTTTCATACAAGTAAGCGTCAATATCTTACCTAAATTTAATAAAAATACAAATCTGATTGATGAGGTCTTTAGATAAGATGCTTATTAACAATATTGTCAAAGATTAAGTATATCTAAAACGTTCCAGAAAACCTGTGCGACACTCTAAACATTTTAATTCGCTAAATGTAAGAGATATCTGACAAAATGACGTATATATTTTTCTGAACGATGCACGGAATTTCCTGGATACCGTGCACAGGTCTAATCTTCAAGAATCGGTAGTCAGACACCTTATTTAATGATCTCACTGTTTATTCACGGATATTTCTTTTGTTTAGGAAATATATTGACGCTTCATTTGATCCCTTACTTGTATGAAAATGTACGACGGAAAATAGACCGACCGGTTATTTTTGCCTTTGAGTGTGTACTTCTAAAAAGATTTAGTGGAAAAGCTCTGCTGAAAGGAAATCACCGGAGTAAATGACATAATGTGCAGTGATGTTAGAGAAACACATTTGATTTAAAGAGCGCCGTTGTTAGGTGGCAGACTAGTAATGCAATTGTTTGACGTGTGTTTGTCTACACGTATGGAATAGCATTAACAAACATTATACGAGGTATATAAACAACTGTTGCCCTCTTTTCCACCCAAACTAGGCGTGTTTTGCTTATTTTTCCATAGCGCTAAAAGGGCCTCTCTATTAGATGACAATCAATAAAGAATGAGCTCGACACTGTAATGGCCTATTTTGTTTCGTATACTAATAAAGGTTTCATTAGAACGATCTCTCGTAGGAATAATAGATATAAAACTATTTGAATAAAATTTATTCAATAAGCATTATTAAAGCAGTTAGGTAATTAAAGTTTGCAACATATAGCATATTTTTTTTCACTGAGACAAGAATGTTATTCACCTCAAAAGCTTAGGTCAGTTAAATCTCAATCTTAAAAATCGCTTAACTTTTTCGTTACAAACTTACCAATAAAATTTATTACTATATACCGCTTCATGACCACTGTGGCAGGTACTCGTATATACAGGGTGTCAGGGACAGCCTTCCGAATATTGAAGATCATGATCAGTCAACGTAACTGATCAACTTTCAGCGAATAAAACATTCCGCAAATGAAAAATAAATCGGCCTCCCCATATAAACTGTTCAATCAAGTTTGCAATTTTGTATGGAGAGGTCGATTATTTTTCATTTTCTGAAAATTTTTGTTGGTGAAAGTTGTTCAGTTAAGTTGACTTGCCCTTTCCGTGTTCGGAAGTCTGTCCCTTACACCCTATATTTCGCGGATATAATTATGTCCCTACATACGTTTACATTTCAGGACGTTCTGAATAAAGGCCAGGTTAAAAGTACCCTAAACCGACGAGCATGTATGAAAGGATTGATGAAAGTACAGGAAGCAAGGGAAGTATGTCAAGATCGTAGCAGGTGGAGGACTGTGGTCTCTGCCTACCCCGACGGGAAAGAGGCGTGATGTTATGTATGTATGTATACAGCGTAATATTTTTATCATCCCTGATATTTAAAAACGCGGTTTTGCCCATGAATTATACCATTTTTTTGTATTTCGACCTATGTTACTTGGGAAAAGTTGTTCAGTTTCATGGGCAGAACCAAGCCTTAAAATATCCGGGGTGATGAAAAAATAAGGGTGTATACAGGCTGTAAAAAAATACTATGATCCTTCTAAGGGGTAATTCTACATCATTAATAGATTGTATTGTGTATATTGTGGTCCCGTGTGGTGCCGGCAAAGAATAGTACCAACCCATACATACCCGTGGGTGTCGTAAGAGGCGACTAAGGTTTATAAACTGGAGGATGGGCAGCAGCATCCTCCTTTGTAGATCTTACTTACTGGTCCATGGTGCCAGCCGTAACGCTAACAAGCGAGGTAACTATGATACTTCCCCTCCACATGTTTCCCTATCCCTGTCCTGTAGTGGACATTTCATGGGATGTTATGATGAATTCGAAGGACAATCCAATTTCATGATCTGGGTGATCAAATAAAAAAAAATTTGGTGATGTAGAAGCACCCATAGAAGGATCATCGTACTTTATTGACATGAAATGGAATAATTTGACTTGTCTTGACTGCACGTAACTCAAAATAACCCATTCCAATAGAGATTACTACTATCTTACTGCCTAGGTCCGTCTTTCGACCTGGACTAGTGACAATTTACTTTTACGGCCTAGGTACGCAATGTAATTTTTTCAGTTACGTCTTAATCATAATCCTTTATTGCTTTAGAGTAGTTGTGCAGTTTTAATAATAAAATATTTGCATAAAAGCTCATTTTAGTATTCTGCTGAAACTATAAAGCTTATTTTACTGTGAAATTTTTAATATCCGGGCCTTTGAGCTTATCACACCAGTCAGTGTTAATCTGTAAGATTTTTTATTTTCATTTCATATTTCAATTTAACCATACCATAAATCTTACTTATTTTAGTTTAAAAACTTGAACTGCATTATCTCAGAAATTACTTTTTTATATCAAAAAATCATTTCTTCCACCTTTACATTAAGAAATTTGGTTGGTACAGAATATGTCAATGTCAAAAGATATAAAGACAGAAATAAATTTATTTGTAATTTAATAAGTCTTTCTATAAAAGCAACCTTCATTAATTTTAATTTGAGAGACCTTTAATGGTGAATAAAATATTCTATATCCACATAATTTATACGATTCAAAAAATATTGACGATGAAATATATGTATAATAATAAATTTATTTGTGTCAAAATAATGTGATACACACTTTCCATAGTTTAAACAAGAAATAGATACCTAAAAACTTATTTTAAACTTGATTGCAAATGCGCGGGGCTTAACTTACTATTTCCAATTTCGGTATCCTTACCAATTAAATTTTTGTTAGCGATCAAAGCACCGATTTAAAAAAATACTCGTAACATCGTTGGAATCCGCTTACGAAGCCGGGGTCATATCGTCGACGGTCATACTAATTGGAAAGAAAATAAATTGAATCTCACCCAGCTTAATGAAGTCTGTGATCACCGATCGATGGGATGTAATTTAGATCATATGAAGGAGAATACCTCTATTGTTTGTAATTTAGGCATCGTTATTATGTATAATTCTGCGTCTATAGTGAAACTCTGCGCTCGATTACAATTAGAAAAATCGTGACGGGGAAGAAAACCACTTTAGTACGATTTTTTTTCTAGTTGTTGTTTTTTCGAGAAGGTTAATTGACTTCTTTAATAAAATCACTAGGGTTCGGGAGCATAACGAAATAAATGCGGATGGAGAGACTTGTAAGCGCAGTATGGTGGTACAACACGCAAAAGAGCGCTGATACTCATCTTGTGTTTTAGAATCCCTTAGTTGCCATTTACAACACCCACTAGAAAAGATAAGGTATATACTATTCTTAATTGGAACCGTTCGAAACTAACTAAGATGAATACTGACCAAAATTTTTTTTTGCCCAGAAACGTGCCCGCCGCTTCAAAAACCAGATCCTGTGCGACTTGCACTTTGCGGACGTGGCGCTCATGGAGTGCAGTGACTTCATGCAGCAGCTTCGCAGCTTCAAACCGCAGTCTCTCGGCTGTGCCGTCGCCAGGCGCAAGTCTTCCACCACTCTCATCTTTCCGCTGCCACCACAGGCTTGCTCAGGTATATGCTAAATAAATAAACGATCATATTTTCTAGCCTCACAGTACAGTAACGTCATGCCAGCTTTACAGTCTAGAGTCGTAATTTTGAACGTTAGTCCGTCAACTATGCCGTCACCAGACGCAAGTTTTTCTCCAAGCTCATCTTTCCGCTGCTACCACAGGCTTTATACTGCAGCAGCGTCGCAACTTAAAAAGGGCAGTCTCTCGGCTGTGTCGTCGCCAGACGCAAGTCTTCAACCATGCTCACTTTTCCGCTGCCATCACAGGCTTGCTTAGGTATATGCTAAATAAATAAACGATCATAGTTTCTAGCCTCACAATACAGTCACGTCATGCAAGCTTTATGTAACAGCGTCGCAACTTTAAATGGCATTCTGTCAGGCGCAAGTCTTCCACCACGCTCATCTTTCCTCTGCCACCACAGGCCTGCTCAGGTATGTGTTATATAAATAACGATTACAGTTTCTAGCTTCACAGCGCAGTGACGTCATGCTAGCTTTATACACAAACGTCGCAACTTCAAATCGCAGTATCTCCGCTGTGCCTTCACCAAGCGCAAGTCTTCCTCAACTTCTCCACGAGCTTGCACAGATATATGCTAAATAAATAAACAATCATAGTTTCTAGCCTTAAAATACAGTTACGAAAAAAATATATGACAAGAGCACCCTTTTATCACTATCATCCAATAGATCTTTGATGATTTTTTTATACAGTCACGGCAAAGTCACGGACCTATTTTTTCGTAAATAATAGAAAATCCTTTCTTCCCGATCAGGTTTTCAAACTTTACACAGGATCCTATGCAGGATGGAATAAAGAAGCTTATGTTTTAACCTGAGATATGACTATGTTTTAACACTAAACACAACTGCGTGTTTATTTAGATCATAAAACTGAAAAACAAGTTTTTGAATTGTTTTCTCATTTTTTGAGGTTACGTTATCATAGGTAAGTAATACCACCTTGGTAATGTAAGGAGCAGCTCAGAGCGAAGACATGGGCAATGCTACGTTGTTTGCAGCCAAAATCGTCGAAATATGTTAAATAAGGATATGAAATTCTGACTTAAATATTTTCACAATTATAAATTTCTCCAAAAGGAACAATTTTACGCCCATTTTCCAGCTAAACTATAAAATTAAACGCAGGTCCATTTTGAACGTTACTTAACTCCCAAAATGAAATAATTGCTTGAACATCAACCTTTAATTTAATTCAAAATGAAGATTTCACCCGAACTTCTGTTCAAGTTAGTACTAGTTAGGGAAGTTATTTTGGTATAATTGACCTCAGAATGTTATATTATTCAACCTTAATAACAGAGAACGAATATTTGAAGTTTTTGTTCGGTTGCCATCTTTACCTTAACCTGTTATTTAAATAATAATGCGTAAAAATGTGGGAAAACGTTGGTTTGGTAGCATTTTTACAGTTTCCTAGGTGTTTTATAAGTAACCATAATAGTAGATGGTAAATCATTAGGTACTTTATCGACTAAGTTTTCAAGGGAAAAAATAAAAGAAACATTTTATATATCCCGCAATCTGTAGCAAACTATCATTTACAGATATTTACCACCCGCTTTGCCACAGCAGGAACTAAATCATGATGTCGACTTCTCGATACTACTGTGGCTCTTTAGTCAACTCGGTACATTGAAAACTCGGTACAGTGTGCCGAGTTTACCAATCGATTTGTTTCTTAATTTCCTTTAGTCAACTCGGTACACTTGTACATAGAGTAAAAAATCTATTGCTTTTTTTTAAATCTGTGTACAATCGTGTGAAAAAGTTCAGAGAAAATTAAAATAATATAGCATTATTGAATTTTACTATTTTATTTAATGCAAAATCTTAGTCGTATGATTTATTATATTATATTTAAGAAAAACTAAAGCTATAAAATAGAGTCGTTTGATCCGAAGTTCAAAATAAATCACAAGATAAAGTATTTGAAAATCACAGTCGTTTATTAAAAGTAAAACTAACTAATTAAAAATCACAGTTGCTTGCCTACTAATAGTTTCAGTCAAATTCTTAAATAAAATAATACAGTAGTTTTATTAATATCAACTTAGAACTAAGTTTAGGAAGTCTACAATTTTAGTCTTTTTTTTCTTTTTTTAATAAACATTCTCATAACACAATAAAAAATCAAAAATATAAACATTCTACTTGCAAAAACATGCAAAATTACATGCGCTTAATAGTGCACAGCTTTATTTTTGTTTATATTAAAAAAATGATTTCTTAAAAAAAAAATGAACAATAATGTAAAGATATTACTTATTGTTAACAACATGCAAAATCACATGAGCTTCACCATTCATGAGCTGCTCTAAAATACTGTCTATTTCTAATGTATAAGCGAACCTATATACAACGTGATAACGGATTAAGCGAAACTGAGAAAATAGTTTGTTCAGAAATGAGAGTAGAATCAATTTCACGGGTTTTTGATTGGGGTAATTTTTTTTATTTTTATTATAAAAAAATTTGCCGCTTCTATTCTAAATATTTCTGTGGATACGCGCGCTGGCGGCGTGGCGCCACGCGGATCATGAGCGGTGAGGAGGGGAGGGAGGGAAATGTGCGTGGCAGGCGCGCAGGGCGCGGACTAGATCAACGAAGAAACTAGAACGATGATGAAACTTTAAAATAACAATATCTAGCAAAAAAAATCTTTTTTTAAGATTTCTTTTACGGCAATAGATTTATTTTAATAAAAATCTGTTGGGGTGTATGAGGGTTTCGCTTATTCCATTAACACGTTGTATATAATCAGTCAACAATTTTAAATAACTTTTCATAAGAAACATACCTTTGGAAATGAAAAATCAAATCGGCCGCTTTATATGAAATAACTAACTTAATTGGGCAGTAGGGCTGTTTTTTTTTAGTTTGATTATGCTCTTTCGGTTTTCGGAAGGCTGTCCCTTACACCTGGTAGGTATATTATCTAAGCAATGGCCAATATTAATTTGGCCTTTTAGTCATTTTTTTTTTCTTTTTATATAAATATTCTCATAAAATAATGATTAATCAACAATATTCTACTCAATAAAGTTTTATAGTTTAAATAAAAACACTTTTCTCCGCGTCTGTACAAATAAAAAGAATATTACAATGTACCGAGTTGACCGATGCGAAAAAGCACTTGGTCAACTCGGTACAGTGTACCGAGTTCGAGTGTACCGAGTTGACTAAAGACCCCTACTGTTCCATTAAATGGTTATATAAAAAATATGAAGAGATGGGAGTTATATTTTTCTATATACCAAATGAGGTTTGTTTGGAAAAAAGTTTCGGTTGACTTAGCAATTGTCTGTAGAAGCAAGATTTAATCAAATCAATATTGCCAATTTATTTTACAAAAGCTATAACTGCAGTTTGAGGTTTACAACAAAGACGAATGGCGATAGGTGGGAGGTCCAGCCATGCACTGGGTTAATGGCTAGAAAAACACATGTTGCTTCCTGGATGAATTATGTAATCGGTGAAATCTTGTCTGTCAATGTACAGTGGCATCGTAGTACCACGAAACCACATTAATTCGCTCTAATAAGCCTTTATTGGAATTTTTATTACTTTCTTGCGAAAATTCGATGTAGCTATTAGGTATCACGTCTGGAAAAATTCGATTTCTCCGTTTTTTAAGCATTTCTTGAAAATAGCGCGTTTCTGAAACCCTACAGCGCCATCTGTTGGCGAGCTTTGGTTAACATTATACACAGCAAATCTCGGTCGCCCAGGTACTAATAATATTGGTAATGAGACTCAGATCGGTCAGAATTTATTTTTTACGTTGAATATTCCACGTTAAAGGAAAAAGCAATTTCCTTTTGTTAACGAACTTTGGGGTTTATACTTTACTAGTGACTCGCCCCGACTTCACGCGGGTGCAATGCTGATACTAAATATACTATTTATAGGCACGTCCCGGCCGGTACCGCCGCAATGTCCCTGCATTTTAAATCTGTAATTTCTTCGAAAATATTCTGTAAAAGACCATATTGATCTATATTAAATGCACAATGTATTAAAGGTACTTGATTGGATAAGGATTAATGCTGTATTGCTTAAAATCGCTTCGTAAAAAAAAGTAAAGGATAAAAAATTGTTATTTTGGGTCATCCCTAAGAGATAAACATATAGCATCGCGGATTTCTTTGTAGAACTTTTTAAGGTGTACAATACTGTAGTGCATTATTTTGATCTATCTCGTAGGGTTCAGCCAGCGTTAGCAATGTAAGCCCAAAAAAATAGAAACCTCTAAAATTATTAGTGTTTCTATACTATATTATGCATGTTTTATACATATAAACCTTCCTTTTTAATCAATCTATCTATTAAAAGAAACCGCATCAAAATCTGTTGCGTAGTTTTAAAGATCTAAGCATACATAGGGTCAGACAGCGGGAAGCGACTTTGTTTTATACAATGTAGTGATAAAGTGATGATAGTGACTAGCGAGCGACCCGCCCCGACTTCGCACGGGTGCAATGCTGATACTAAATATACTATTTATAGGCACGCCCCGGCCGGTACCGCCGCAACCGCTATGTCCCTGCATTTTAAATCTCTAATATCTTCGAAAATATTTAAATTACATGCTGTAAAAGGCCATATTGATCTATATTAAATGCAAAATGTATTTAAGGTACTTAATTGGATAAGTATTAATGCTGTATTGCTTAAATACGCTTCGTAAAAAAAAAAGGATAAAAAATGGTTATTCTGGGTCATCCCTAGGAGATAGACATACCATCGCGGATTTTTTGCAGACCTTTTTAAGGTGTACAATACTGTAGTACATTATTTTAATTTATCTCGTGGGGTTCAGCCAGCGTTAGCAATGTAAGCCCAAAAAAAAATAGAAACCTCTAAAATTATCAGTGTTTCTATACTATATAATGCATGTATCATACCTACATATAAACCTTCCTTGAATCAATATATCTATTAAAAGAAACCACATCAAAATCTGTTGCGTAGTTTTAAAGATCTAAGCATACATAGGGACAGACAGCGGGAAGCGACTTTGTTTTATACTATGTAGTGATTATTATATTATAACCGGTGATACGAGTATTATTTAGGAATCGAAACGTCAGTCAGTGTCGCCAATACGTTCGAATTACCTCGGGCCCGGATCACCGGCCGTGAAATCAAATGTAAGAAGCGAATGAGATATAAGGCACTCTACACGTGACGTTGAGTAAATTCGACAGGCTTCTTTTAGGACTCGTTGTACAGTCAAGAACACATCAAGCTTGACACATTGGATTTTGTACCGTTCTTATTTCAATAGACGCATGGGCTAGAGTCACACCGCGAGTGTCAAGCTTGACCTGTCGTTGACTGTACAAACATTAAGAATGAAAGTAGAGAAAAAAGTATGGTTAGCAAGGTGGACCAACGTCAACGTTGCGGGAAGCCACTGTATGTCAAATAATTTATTTTTAAATACCTATTCGGTGAAAAATTCGGTAACATAACATCGCTTCACAAACAAAATGATACTGCTTTTAAGTATGTTACGAGTATTATGTTTTTGATTATATCAGGATTCTGTTCGAAAGCCTTGTTTTTGTAGTGCTTCTTGGATTCCTTCTGGTAAAATCAATGTACAATCAGTAAACAGTAACTGACCAGCTAACTGTGAGTGAGATTTAATACGCATCCGTCGCAGGAGAACCCAACACAACGTAACCGATCCCGTTCGGAATGTCTGCCTTAGCCGACGGATATATAAGAAGACAAATACAACTATCTTTTTTTTTTCTTTCGGAAGATTCTATGTAGTTGATTCAGTTTCTATGGGAGGTCCAATTTTTTCCCTATGTTCCTTAGGAAAAGTTGTTTAGTTTCATGGGCAAATTCCTATAGTGTTGGTATACCCTTTTTAGGGTTCCGTACCTCAATATAAAAAAAACGGATCCCTTATAGGATCACTTTGTTGTCCGTCTGTTTCTGTCACGAACGGGTAAAGGTATCAAATTGAAATTGATAAAGTATATTAAGGTATATAAACCACACAAGATCTGAAAATTTAAATTTTTTACAACGACGCAACCAAAAAATATGGCTTTTTAGGTCCTCATCTCCATACATTTATGCACTAAAGCAAAACCTAGAGGGTAAGTACTTCCCGTTGACTTAAAATTATGAAATTTGGCAAGAAGCTAGGTCTCACAGTACAAATACAGGGAAAAATCTAAAATCATTAAATATTACAATTTTTCTCACAACTAATAGTAACCAATTAAGGTGAGCTCCCGTTTCAAGAACTTTTTTATAAAAGAAAGGTCAAATTGGATAGTCGTGGAGTTTTTAAAGTCAAAGAGCAAAAGCTTTTAGTCTATCATATGGTAGATAGGTACGGGACTCTTAGGGCGCGAGTCCGGCTCGCACTTGGCCGTTTTTTTTTTGTTACACCGTGTTTATCCCTCTAATAGGTCCATTATAGGGTTATCATGGGCGTCCATACAACCCCAAAAGAATTCATAAAGTTTGAAGTGTGCAAAGACGCCGTCCTTGAGATTGATAATTGATAATTACTTAGCATAACTTTGAGATACTGATCGCCGAAAATTATTTCTTCCCGAAGATTCTAAGTTATAAGGTCTAACAAAAAGGGTATATCAAACCCTTACGGATGTGATTTTGCAGATGAAACTAAACAACTGAAATACGAAAAAAGTTTTGCCCTCCCATACAAAATGCGCTATCAGCTGATTCAGTTTCCATGAGAGGTGCATTTTTTTTTCCTTATGTGCTTTAAGGTAAGTTGTTTAACTTTATGGGCAGATTCATGTCTTTCAGGGTAGGTAAACCCTTTTTGTTACCCTTGTAGGTAGTAGGGCTTTTCTTCAAAGTCCGTCTGGGGAAGTGCCACCCCCTTACCTATTTCTGCCGTAAAGCAGCAGTGTTTGTACTGCTGTGTTTCGGTTTAAAGGGTAAGGAAGCCAGTGAAATTACTGGCACATGAGACATAGCATCTTAGTTCTCAGAGTGGGCAACGTCACTAATAAGACAGTGGGTGCTATGGGGCTTGGAGACCATTAACCATCAGGTTGGCCCACCTGCACGTTTGCTTCATCATCATCATCATCATATCAGCCGAAAGACGTCCACTGCTGGACATAGGCCTCCCCTAAAGAACTCCATGACGACCGGTCCTGCGTTGCTCGCATCCAGCGGCTTCCCGCGACCTTGACCAGATCGTCGGTCCACCTTGTGGGGGGCCTGCCAACGCTTCGTCTTCCGGTACGTGGTCGCCACTCTAGAACCCTCACGCCCCACCGGCCATCGGTTCTTCTTGCGATGTGCCCTGCCCACTGCCACTTCAGTTTAGCGATTCTCAGGGCTATGTCAGTTACTTTAGTTCTTCTGCGGATCTCCTCATTTCTGATTCGATCGCGCAGAGAGACTCCGAGCATAGCCCTTTCCATAGCCCTTTGGGTGACTTTGAGCTTTCTGATAAGGCCCATCGTGAGCGGCCACGTCTCGGTGCCATATGTCATCACTGGCAACACACACTGGTCAAAGACTTTCGTCTTGAGACACTGCGGTATTTTGGACGTGAAGATATTGCGGAGCTTCCCGAACGCTGCCCATCCGAGTCGGATTCGACGAGTAACCTCTTTCTCTAAGTTGGATTTACCCAGCTGGACTGTTTGTCCCAGGTATACGTACTCATCAACAACTTCGAGCGTAGAGTCTCCAACTTTGAGTGGAGTGGGTACAACAAGGGCGTTAGACATAATTTTCGTCTTATCCATGTTCATTTTAAGACCCACTTGTTGTGAAACTCTACTGAGGTTATTGAGCATCGTGCCGAGATCTTCCAGGGTCTCAGCCATTACGACAATATCGTCGGCAAATCGAAGGTGGGTCATGTACTCGCCATTGATGTTGATGCCAAGTCCTTTCCAGTCCAGGAGTTTGAAGACGTCTTCCAATGCAGCGGTGAACAGTTTAGGAGATATGACGTCTCCCTGTCTCACTCCTCGCTGCAATTGGATAGGTTTCGAGTCCTGGTCCTGAAGACGAACTGACATAGTGGCGTTTTTGTAAAGGTCCTTCAACACTTCAATGTACCGATAGTCGACTTGGCACCTCTAGAGAGATCGTAGCACGGCCCACGTCTCGATCGAATCGAAGGCCTTCTCATAGTCCACAAACGCTAGGCAAAGTGGCTGGTTATACTCTTCGGTCTTCTGTATAACTTGCCGTAGCGTATGTATGTGGTCTATGGTACTGAAGCCTTTACGAAAACCGGCTTGTTCGGGAGGCTGGAAGTCGTCGAGCCTGCGCGCGAGACGGTTCGTAATGACTCTCGAGAACAGCTTATAGACATGGCTCAGAAGTGAGATGGGTCTGTAATTCTTCAGCAGGGTCTTATCACCCTTTTTGAAGAAGAGTACCACCACACTTCTGTGCCATGCCTGTGGCGTTTTCCCTTCGAGTATGACAGAATTAAACAGCTTCTGAAGAGCTTTAAGCACTGGCCTTCCGCCTGCTTTCAGAAGCTCAGCCGTAATTCCATCGTGCCCGGGTGCCTTGTTGTTTCTAAGCTGTCTGAGAGCCATTCTAATCTCGTACAAGCTGACGTCCGGGATATCTTCGGTATGGTGTCGGGTAAGTCTAGCTCTTGGATCGTTGGCCAGACTGCTAACGGGTGGGCCGGTTGACGTGTATAACTGCCCATAGAACTTCTCGACTTCTCTCAGTAGCTCAGGCTTGGACGATACGGTTCTGCCATCCTCGGTCTTCAGCCTCGTCAACTGGCTCTGTCCAATAGACAGATCTCTTGCGAACACTTTGGAGCCTTTGTTCCGCTCAATCGCTTCTTTAATATGGTTAGTATTAAATAGCCGAAGGTCGCGAGTCAGAGACTTAGAGATCTGTTTATTGAGCCGCCGATATTGAGAAGCATCTTCCGGACACTGCAGAACCATTTCGCGTCTTTCTTCCATTAGCTTGAGGGTATGGTCAGAGATCTTTTTGGTTCTTTTAGTACGGTGGGGTCTAAAGTACTTTGACCACATTGTATGGACAGTTTCCACGAACCCGTTATTGTAGTCGTCCACATCTACGCATTCACCAAGGCATTCGAAGCGGTTTTGCAGTTCGAGCTGAAAGCCGTCGGGGTTTTGGATATAGGTGGGTACTGGTCGGAGCGTAGACTTCATCAGTCGAGTTCTTTCCAGCTTTACGTTGATATTCAATGTGCCTCTTACCAACCGGTGATCGCTTCCGGTTTTAACCGCATTGATCACAGAGACATCATTGAATATTTGCTTCTTCGTCGACATGATAAAGTCAATCTCATTTTTTGTAGCACCATCGGGACTGATCCAGGTCCATTTTCGGTTTTCTGACTTTTTGAAGAAGGAATTCATCATAAAGAGTCCTTCTTTCTCCAAAAAGTCGGCTAACATGTGGCCTCTGGAATTCCGATATCCAACACCAAATTGCCCCACCCTCAGCTCACCATCGCCTCGCTTGCCTAATTTCGCGTTGAAGTCCCCCATGACAACGGTATAGTGGGTCTTAGGCGTATGTATGGCTTTAGATATATCCTCATACATAGCCTCGACTTCATCATCAGAGTGTGTCGATGCGGGGGCGTATACCTGTATGACTTTCAGCGAATACCTTTTGGTGATTCTGAGTATAAGGTACGCTACCCGCGACGACACACTCTCGATCATGACCACGTTGTTCACGAGAGACTTGTGGACGTTTGCTTACTTGTAACATAAAAAAAATCTGTATAGCCCACTTATATTATGTCCAATGAGCCTAACTCACCTCAAATTTCAGATAACCTCAAAAAAGGATCTCAATTTAAAGTAAATAAAGTAGGCGTGCCGCAGGGCAGTGTGCTTGGCCCCGTATTGTTTCTTCTGTACGTTAACGATCTTCCAGCTGCTACGTCACAGGGTTGTATTCAGTTTGCAGATGATACAACACTAATGATAAGACACGAAAACAATGAATCTTTTGAAGGTTCAATTAACAATGCTTTCAAAAACGTAGTTGACTGGTTGGCTGGTAACAATCTCCAAATTAATTTAAATAAGACAAAGTTTGTGCAATTTCAGTCTTACCACTCAAATCCAAGCCAAATTCATCTTTGTTATGGTGGTGAAACAGTAAATAAAGTTGATTTTGTAAAGTTCCTCGGTTTAATGATAGACCATAATCTTAACTGGAAGCAGCACATCGAGCAAGTTTGCACTAAATTAAACCGCTTTGTATTTGCATTAAAAAGACTGAGACAATCAGTATCCACCGAGGCTGCAATAACAGCGTATCACGGCTATGTATCTTCTGTCCTCAGTTACGGTCTGATTCTATGGGGGAACTCGGTTGATGTAGAAAAAGCTTTCATCGCTCAAAAAAAGAGTATACGCGCTATTTGTAATGCTAAATTTGACGATAGTTGTAGGCCGCTTTTTAAAAAGTTAAATATATTACCCCTAGCATGTATGTACATTAGAGACGTTTGTGTATTTGTTGTCTCAAACCCAAACTATTGGAAAACACGAGGTGAAGTTACTGAAAGGCATACCCGATCGAGAATAATGAACTTATTGTATCAACCTCCTGCTCATAAAGAAATATATAAGAGAAATGTTTTCTATATGTGTACCTTGTTATATAATAACCTACCTGATGACTTAAAATCTTTGACTGGTAAACCTTTTAAATCTAAATTGACAAAGTGGCTGCTGCAAAAGTGTTTTTATAATGTAAGAGAGTACATGACCTATAGGAATATTGACATGTATAAGTAAGTTTTGTAATGATTGTATTTTTATTGAATTTTTTCTCATCTCCATTTTATTATTATTTTTATTCTAGCTTCAATTTGGTGGACTTATTCATATTTGCATGCCTGCATGCAGGCTGAATACATTGTACAAATATAATTTTAAGACCTTTTTTTCCATACTGTATTCTAGCAAATAAACATTTTGAATTGAATTGAATTAAAAAGTCACACAGAGTAAGTAATCAAAATAAGGTCAAAAAGTAAAAAGTAACTTCATGACTTCATATTTTGAATGAGACGCCTCCCACTCTTTCCCGACCCCATAACGACGCTTTCCAAATCAGCAAGTTTTCGCGCCGCACCCAGTTCTAAGGTTGCTGAATACTACTTTGCATCGCACAATTTTACAATCTGCGAATTAAAATAACTAAGCCATGCTGTAACCCAAAAAAACTTAAAAAAATTCTATGAGCGAAAATCCAGCCGCAAAGAGGTACGAACTTTGAAATATCTTTCTCCGAAAAGGGTGCTTAACCGGACGCATGTATAAAATATTTAGCCAACATTGTATTTCCGCCTACACCGCTTTTGTCCATACGTAATAGGGGACGCGTTGTCAGCGCGTAAGAAATAAGTACAACGAATATGTTACGTTGTTAATACCATATATTTTTTAGCATACAAAAAGACGTGGACAGGAGAATTTGACATTTTACTTTAGACAAAAAGGATTTGATTTCACTAGGCTTTTTTCAACAGCGTCGTAAGCTGCAATTTAAGCCATGATTATTCTTAGAATGGTCACAGTGTAAACTATCAATTTTACAATGCATTTTATTATTACATAATTTGCAATTAGGTTTATTTTAAGTAAATAAATGCAGAATGATAAAAAATATAGTGCTTTTAGAAAATACATATTTTTGCAAAAATAAAATAATAACTGTTTCGTAACTTCAGCCTTGCAAGTTTAGACAATGTTTGCACATGCGCAGTTGCGTGTGATACCTACTCCCGCCGTCCTGCCATTTTGTTTACTTTTGATTTATTTTGAACTTTATTTTCTCACACAATCCATTTTCACACGAGCTCAAGAGTACACTCGCTTCAGGATTTACTTCCTTTTCGCACTTGTATCGAAAATAACTATTTCAATTCACCTCACTTTTCGATTCGATTATGTTGCTTTACAAATCAGATAACAGTTTTTTTCCTGGGGTGGTGCTAAAAACTTCTTCTTTAAACTTAAGAGCTGTGCTCTTGTCGGTGGAGTAATCGCCAATGTTTCCTTGTTTCCGCCAGTTCCTTCACCTCCTGATACGACTCGACCTGTACTTTCTCTTTTAGGTTCTCCTCGGTCGGCCCCTTCCTCTCTTTCCCTCAATTTTCCCTTCTATGATGTTCTTAATAAACGAATCGTGTCGTATCAGGAGGCCAATCATATTTCCTCTCCGGTTCTCTATAGTTTGTACGACAGATCTCTTTTCTTTAACCTTTTCAAGTACCCTTTCATTTGACACCATTTCTGTCCAGCTTATACCTTCCATCCTTCGCCAACACCACATCTCAAACGTCTCCAGCGTCTCTCTGTCTCTTTGTATCATTGTACACGTTTCTCCCCCATAGAGTGCGATAGTCCAGATATATGATTTAATAAACCTTTTTTTAATTTTCAGTGATATCTTTTTAGATTTAAGTATATGTTTCTTCCGGTTCAAGGCTTGTTTGGCTATTACAATTCTGGCTATTATGTCTTGTGTGCATCGAGAGTCATTATTTATTATACTTCCAAGATATTTAAAACTATTCACTTGCTCTATTATGTTATTTTATTACCCAGTTTGACAGGTCTATTGTTCGGTGGCTTTTTGGATCTGTCATTATTTTAGTTTTGTTGGCATTTATCTTTAATTGGTATTTTTCAAATATAGAATCCATGGTGCTAATCAGATTTTGTAGCTGTATATCAGTCTCTGCTAATGCAGCTAAAAACTTACTATAGTTTAAATTCAATTCTTATAAATTCAAAATTACGTGTACTAAAAATTTTGTATTCAAAAGGATCGAATCGAAAATTAAGTCAGCTTTCTCCACCCTAGGAAAGTAACTGAAGGGATCTGTATGGACCTTGTGCCAATGCTGGTTCTTGGAATTTATATACTAATTAATTTCTTGTATAAGATAACTAATTAGACAAAGAAAAAGAGAACGAGCTTTCAAACGCGAGCACACGTTCGTCTCATCGTGAAATGAAAAACTTTTCATTATACCCACCTGCTTAAGTTTATTTACACCGACTTCAAAGCAATTACCAACTTTAAAAAAAGGTCCTATCTCTGGGCTCTTTATGAGCTGGCCACTATTGACAAACCGAGACAAAACAGAGAATAATTAACAGGAAATCCGACCCAGGCATGTTTATTACGCCATTTGAGGGGTTGTTTTACGCCTAAAGACTTCTATTTTCGTAGATGGTAATACAAGTCTGTAAGTGAAACTAGATATGGCAATCGGAAAAACGTGCGAGAAGGTGACGCCCAACCTTCAATGATGAAGAGCTACCACAAGGTGAACAAATATTTGAATGCCGTGGGCAAATAGCACGGAGGATTCAAATTGGACAGCAAATTATCAGAAATTTCATAAGACACGAAGTTTCATAATCAATTTTTTTTCGTTTATTCCAACGTTACCAACACAATTTGCAGCCATGGTGTTGGTAAGCAGGGTATGTGTGTCGGAAACAATAACATTGTTTTACAGTTTTTTTTTTGACAGCTTTAGTCTTTGGCTTTAGCCGAATCTACAAAGTAGAAAATCGCAAAATCCGAACACAGGAAGTGTTAAAATAAAAATCATTTTCAAAAATCATTTTTTAGCCGAATCCTTTTGACTAGCTGAAAAATGTGTTATAGTATGCGTTTGAGTAAACGAATAACCGGCCAAGTGCGAGTCGGACTCGCGCACTGAGGGTTCCGTACAAACCTGTACGTATATAAGTAAAAGTTATGGTATCTTTATTGCTATAAAACTTTATTATGTGATGTAAGTAACTAAAATTTATATTTGAGTTGATTGAATGAAATTTAAATTGCGGTTTCCTATTTATGACGTATTAAAAAAAACTGCTTACTAGATCTCCTTTAAACCAATTTTCGGTGGAAGTTTGCATGGTGATGTACATTATATATATTTTTTAGTTTTATCATTCTCTTAATTTAGAAGTTACAGGGGGGGGGGAGGGGGAAATATTAGAAACAGTATAGCTCTTATAGTTTCGGAAAAAAGTGGCTGTGACATACGGACGGACAGACAGACATGACGAATCTATACACGTTCCGTTTTTTGCCATTCGGCTACGGAACCCTAAAAAGTCGATGATATGACATAAACCTTTTTGGTAACCAAATTCTAGAATATGTACACGACAGTTTAGGAGTGCGGGCAAAATGTATGGCATACATTTCGCACTCACTCCCCAGCTGCCAACACTGTAGTTATTTATAAAATTGATATCGAAGAAATAAGACACCAAAAGTTCTTAGACTCTAACTGCAACATCGTAGCGGGCCAGTTCATCATATCAGAAGAAAGACGTCCACAGCTGGACAGATAGGACTCCCTTAAAGATCTTGCGCTGCTCGCAGCCAGCGGCTGTCCGTGACCTTGACTAGATCGCCGTTCCACTTTGTAGGGAGCCTGCCCACGCTAAGTCTTCCGGTACGTGGTCGCCACTCTAGAACCTCCATTTCATCATCATCATCATAACATCCCATGAAACGTCCACTACAGGACAGGGAGCTTCCTCCAGAATTCTAGCTTTTGCTGGAAAAATGAAGAGGGGAAGTACCATAGTCACCTCGCTTGTTAGCGTTACGGCTGGCACAATGGACCGCGGTGGTAAGTGACCGCAGTAAGTAAGATACAAAGGAGGATGCTGCTGCCCATCCTCCAGTTTATAACCCTTTGTCCCTCTTACGACACCCACGGGTATGTATGGGAACCTCCAGTTAGGGACTATTTATTCGTTATTTTTACTCAAAACTTCTAAACAATTTTACTCAAAACTTCTAAACAATTTTAGTCAAAGCTGCGTTTAGGGAAAAACCGTACATTCAGTTCTATTGTGAAAATACACGACGATAATGGCACACCCTACGGCGGGTTCAAATTGTGTTTGCATTGGACCCTTGACGTGCCCAATATATTTGCGGGCTTAGGTCACCTTTTGTGTTTGCACCTTTACAGAATAAGTATATAGAAGTATAAAGATCAAAGTACTTGTTAAAAAATAATGCAGACCTTCATACTTAATAGTAACTGGGCATTCGCCCAATGAAATGTACTATTTTCTCTTAGTATAGGTTTTTCATTGCAATCAGCAGCAGTCCTGCTGATATTGTAAACTGGGAAGGTTGTTCGTGTAAGAGAGTTCACGAAAAAACGCGACGTATTGTAAAGATTTCTCTTCATTTACACGAGGTTCAGTCACCGACAGGTAAAGCTTGACACTCGCAGTGCGACTCTAGCCCATACGTCAATTTAAATAAGAACGGTACAAAGTTCATAATGTGTCAAGCTTTATGTGCTCTTGACTGTACACGTCAAAACAAATTGTAAAAACTGTTTGTAAAAACAAATATAATAAATACAGAAAAATGCTTAGTGTATCATTTTACATACCATAGTCAGAAATATCCACATTTCACTCCACTTCACTCTTCTTTTCAAAAAGATTTCACATTTCCACTTTTTACATGAGTTTGAGGTTCCAACTCCAACGTCTTTCGTGAACTGTGGTTTACATACCTCAAGAGTTAGAAACTGTCAAACCAATATATTATCCCTTACAATTGTGTTTCCTACTGTACATGGGTAACAAACTTTATCCTCAACGGTACACCGAGAGAAGGTATTTTAAAACTCTATACATTCAATCCTTATGTGTGCTTTATCGTCCAATCTGTGGGGTTTAATTAATTCTCTGTTTATATAGACTCCGCAAACTGGAAGCGGAGAGCAAAGCTAATCTGGACTTTTCCATTTTCATATTCTGCTTTTGTTTACTTTAAAGTTCTGTTGTTGCATATGTATACTTACCATTACATTTCTATATAAACCACAAGTATGGCTAGACACTGAGTTTTTTTTTTACCTCGATCTAGCCCTGAGGATTGAGATGACGTCGACGATGGAATGAGCTTGCCCAGAAGAAGCCTATTCACTCGCGACTTAAATCGATTCGGGTTATAAGAGCTAGGGAACACAGACGCAGGCAGAGAATTCCACTTCTTATCCGTGCGCGTTATAAAGGATGTTTCAAAGCGCTTTGTGCGGATGTGTTGAATGTCAACCAAGTAGGGGTGATATCCTGCGGTGCGTCTGGATTCCCGATGGTAGAAGGAGGATAGCGGAAAGAACTTGGGCACACTCTCCGAGATGGCTTTTTATCATTACAGTAATATTTATTGTGAATTACTTATACAATATATTTTGTGAAATAACTTTTTCTAAAGAAGTATGGGTTGAAAAAGAAAAAATTCATAGCTTAATAAATATTTATTAAATGATCTACAACAAATGATGTGATGTGATTTGCCTATGGTGCGCTTCCCAAAATATACCACACTTGCGCCGTAAAAATTCTCGAGGGGCAGTAGACGTATTATGGGATGTTAAGAGAAATCAACATTTTCTAAAGCCTTCTCTTCATTAGCTTCCTCTATCTCTGTGACTAGTTGTAGAAAAAGTGAGATCTAATGGAGCCTAGGCCCGTAAAAAGGCGGGCTGAGTTTTGCCACACTAGTAATAAAAGTGAGGGCTTGTTTATGGCAGCCATTACGTCGATAAGCGACCGTTCCAGACTCTATTCCATTACGACTCTAGGTATTCCTGATGATAAGCAAAGACAGACTTTTTACAGCACAGAAGAGTTAACATAATATGTTATTATCATAGCTGTCATAGAATAACATTATGTAACATTGTAGACGAGCCCTTTATATCTGTTTTAGTTTGGAGGTGTTCCAAAGGCAACTTGTGTATTCATAAAGTTGTATTATGTTGATTGTAGATGGCATTTCTACGCGAATCTATTAGAAGAACTCTGCATATTATGAGTACCTAAAGACTAACAGACAAAAAAAAATTGCGTCGATATAAATTAAATAACCTTTGCGTTACGCATATGAAACCGTTAAAACAATATAGTTCTTCTTAGACGTAACCTACTAAAGCCTCAATCACACCGTAATCAATTCAAAGACTAGTTCGTCATACAATGCTGGGAAGCCTGGTTCTGTTAATTCCAATATCCTTATATAACGAGTAAAGTATGCCGAGTTAGTTTCTGAATTAAGGAAGGTGTAATGGCGGCTTTAAGGATCACTGACACGCATCCGGGACGTGTCAGTGACGAAAAAATAGTCCTAAACCAGAGACAGGTTGGACTTGAGCTGAGCAATAACAGACACGCTCTTTAGTGACAAGTATGTTACAGTATATGTTTCTATTAACAAGAAACACAATTTGCTGTAAAGAATATCTTATGTTTTCTAAGAAATATATTCAAAAGAAGACCTCCACATGCCCTACAACAATATTCGAGGAGCACATATCTCCGAAGGCCATTTGCTGCGCATGAGCGGCCGCACGTCGGTGGAAACATTTTGACCTGGAGGCGGGTCTCTAATTCCGGGTTTTTGTAGCGTAGCGCTGGTTCACCATGTACTGGTTTTGTTTCTACGTGCTTTCTACCATACCAGGGGAGGTAATGCTACAATTGCCGGCCCCTTACACCACGCTCCCTCCTACCCGCCTACATTTTTTTAGTTCTGCGCATTGTTTGTCACCATCGGAGGCAATGCTGTATGTGTGTTTTGCTGTATGTGTTCCATGCTGTAAGCGTGCTTTATGTGTGCTGTGCTGTGCTGAATGTGTGCTGTGCTAAATGTGTTCTGTGCTGTATGTGCGCTGTGCTGTACGTGTGCTGTACTGTATGTATGTATGATGTGCTGTATGTGTGTCGCAGTGATATGATAAAATTAGGGACTTGGGTGATTTGATCAAATGCCGGGAGAAGACAAAATTACCAATTCTATATTATTTCTAACTTAACTAAACAGAATTTAACGTAACATAAAGAACAATAACCTAACCTTAGTTAATTCTACTTAATGAAATCTATTTTTTCAAATATTTTATCCTGATGGTGTAAACTACAATCTTTTATTCTGTTTTGGGCCAAATTTATTATCTGGGGTGAAGATAACCTGCCTTAACTTTCTTTTTTTATTGCCCTGACGGAGACTATGTATGGGGTAATTTCCAGGGTCTCTCCATACTAAAAGTTCATATTAATTAGGATATAGAACACCTTTAGAGTGAAACGGACGATGGGTAAAGCGTAGTCCCCAATCAACCAGCTTAAAGATACAGGGTGTTAATGATATCTCAGTAGTAACTTAAGTACCACGCTGAGTCAATTGAATACATTGATTAAGCAAAAAGAAATATCTTCTCGATACAGCGTGATGATGAACCATCTTACTATAGTTGAGTGTGGTACTTAGGACATGAAACTGAACAACTTTCCCCAAGAAACATCTGAATCTCTTCTTAGTCGTACTCTTCAGTTACTGAAGGTCGTGTCTGACTTGGAACGCCATCGTGGATGTTCCAACCAGTCTTCCATTTTTGTCTGTCTTCAGCCAGTCGAAGGGCGTTGGTAATCGAGAGGTCGAGAATGGTTTTAATTTGGTCAGACCAATGATGTGGTGCTCTTCCCCGCGCTCTTTTGCCCTCTACTCTGTCCAGAAGAATCGCAGCTTCTCGAGGTTAGCAGGCTCTCTTCTGGTTATATGTCCGAAATATTTCAGAATCCGTTGGTAGCTCGTTGTGGACAGACGTATTTCTACGAAGACGTATTTTCGAGGATAGATTTGTTGGTACTCTTAGCCGTCCACGGAATACACAACATTCACCGCCAACACCACATCTCGAAACTGATAAAAAAAAATTCTCTGTAGATTCTCGAATTATCCAATATTCTGAACCGCAAAGGAAGATAGGGAATACTAAGGTACGCACAAGTCTCATTTTGGTAGAGTTGGATAAGTTTCTGTCTCGCCATATCTTTTTATGTTTGCTCATAGCGTCTTTGCCCATCTGAGTTCTTCTCCTTATTTCCTATTCGCTTCCTCCTTCACTATTCAGCATAGATCCAAGGTAAACGAATTCCTTTACTACTGGTATCTCTAGGTCGGCTAATTTTCCTGTTAATGTCAACTGGTCCACTCTATCTACAACTAAAACTTTTGTTTTTGTTTTGTTGATCTTTAGCCCGACCAATTCACTTTCCCTCTCAACCCTCTTCAATAGTTCATGAAGTTCGTCCTTGTTTGCCGCAAAAAGTGTGGTGTCATCAGCTTAGCGAAGATTTCTGATGGTTTTTCCGCCTATCTTAATGCTACCTTCCCAACAAGAAACAAAGGTCAACCAAAAATGGAAAGCTTTTTTAGTCGTCCCATACGAATTCCAGTATTGACAGCGCTACATGGTTAGTATGGGGAAACCAAAAACTATTTTAAGTTTTCAACCTATGTTTCTTGGGAAAAGTTGTTCAGTTTATTGTCCTAAAAGCCATACTTAAGTATAGTCAGACATTTCAATACCTAGCTGTATAGGGCTTTTTTAAATTTGTGTTAAATCATATTAATGAGCAACTTTTGTTCTACGACTTTCGTTTTGTATGGAAATTGGAATATTTTTAGGAATCTTCAAAAGCCTTTAAGTAGGTACGTTGTCAAAATGTTTTACACGCATTGAGCGTTATTTTTTTATGACCCCGTACGTTTTAAGAGTTGGTCAGCTGATGCAGTTTCTATGTATATCGACCTATGTTCCTTGGGAAAAGTTGTTAAGTTATATAGGGAGAACCACCTCCTAAAAAGTCAAGTGTGACAAAAAAGGGTGTTTAATAAAATCGTGTATGAAATACGGCCCTATACGTCCGTTGTCAACCTCAACCCTTGCTGCGCGCAGTAAACAGTTTTTCGTGGATCTACATTTGACACCCTGTATAAGGTTTTCCTCCAACGTTTCCTCAAATATCCATTACCTGCGTTTCTGGGAAGATTTATAATGTCATTAGGTCAACTAACTTTACTGAGAGCGTGGGACAAACTTTGGTGCACAGTGGAGCCATACAAAGAGAATTAATGGTCTTGGATGTAGTTTTAGGAGATTGCCTCTATTTTACTTAGAAAGAACGAATTTATACTTTTTCATTGAGTCTTTTGGGTGGCTCAAGAAACGATTTAGTTAGGTGTTTCATTAAATTATCAAAACCATGTCTACACTAACATTATAAAGAGGAAAATTTTGTTTATCAGAAGTAATCTCTGGAACTACTATTTTAAGTCTTTCAGCATTAGAAAGCTACATTGTTTACATTCTACTAATAGGCTCACAAGAAAATATATATTATTTCAAAAGTAAATTTTTAAGTTTTCCAGTAATTTCCAAAACCGGGAAATCCCTCTTCTTTTTCTTTCGTGTCGGCAAGAACACGGGCAAAATCCTACTAAATCTGACAACGGAAGTGGGAAGACAAGAGCAATCACACTTCGTTAAGTTAGAGCTACAAGTGTGTGCGTGGTGGTGGGCATGTGTTGGATATATTAAAGCGAAGTAGTTTGGTCTTTTCTAAGTTAAGAGTTAGTAGATTTGTGGATAGCCATTCCATAACTAGCTTTAGCACATGCTCGGCGCGGATTTCTGCTTTTGCCTAATCTTCATAGTATATCAGTAAAGCAGTATATATATATTCTTTATTGCACATTTAACATACAGAAAGTAAACAAACAAAAGGACATTTACAAAGGCGGGCTTATCTCTACAAGAGATTTCTTCCAGCCAACCCATGGTTGTGAGAGAGAATATTCATAGCGGGATACAATCGTGCATGTAAATGGAAAAAAAACAATAATAAATAATGAATACCTACAATTTCATAGTAAATAATTAATACCTGTATATAAAAATATATACTATTATAAACACTATATACATATATATAATAAATATAAATACATATAAATAGATATATAAAAATATGTACATAAATATTTAAATAAATACAACGACGAAATTCACAATGATGACTACGACTACGATGACGAAATAGCGGTTTGAAGAAGAAAATGCTCTTTCACTTTCTGTTTAAAAGAGGCAATAGAGGTACTCTCTTGTATGGCTTTGGGAAGGCGATTCCATAGTTGAACAGCACGAACAGAGAAGGAATGAAAAAAGAAATTAGTTTTGCTCCTAGGCACCTCAAGCATCGTGGTGATACAAGGGCGCCTAGGTCGAGTGGGAGGAGGAAGAAGTTGGAATCGGGCACGAAGGTAAGGAGGGGAGTGCGGGTCATTGAGGATATTAAAGATGACAGATAGGATGTGCATATCTCGGCGAAGGCGGATAGGGAGCCACTTAAGTTGAGCACGAAAGTTAGAAACACGGTCATATTTCCGCAACCCGAAAATAAAGCGTATGGCAAGGTTTTGAAGACGCTCCAGTTTATTAAGTAGCTCCTCAGTCGCATCCAAATAGCAGACATCAGCATAGTCGAGGATAGGTAAGAGAAGAGACTGCGCAAGCATAACTTTGGTGTAGAAAGGGAGAAAAAATTGGAGACGCTTGAGAGAGTGGAAAGTGTAATGCATACGTCTACTAACGTCGTTGACGTGAGATGTCCAAGACATATTGCAGTCCATGATCAGGCCCAAGTTTTTTACTTTTTTACTGAAAGGGATTAAAACACCAGCGTAAGTAAGTCCAGATACTGAACCCCATTCTAAGTTGGCCCTGAGTCTACTGCTACCGATAACTATTGCTTGGGATTTGTCAGGGTTCACAAGAAGACCAAAGGATTTAGCCCATAGCTCAACAGCAGTAAGATCACCGTTTAAAATTTCAATAGCCTTGGACATCTCAGTCAACTCGAAATGCCTATAAAGTTGTAAATCATCTGCATACAAATGGAAGGGAGAAGTAATCACACGGGATATATTATTAATAAAGATCGAAAAAAGCAAGGGTGAAAGAACGCCGCCTTGAGGAACACCAGCAATGAGGTCAGACCACTCTGACGAAGCATCGTTAGTCTTCACACACTGCTGGCGACCGAAAAGATAAGATTGAAACCAGTCTATAACAGCAGAAGGTATGTTAACAGCCCGAAGAGTGCCAAGGAGGATATCAAAATCAACAGAGTTGAAAGCACTGCTGAAATCCAATAGGGCCATCACAGTGAGCTTGGTATTATCCATAGCACACCGGATGTCCTCCGTAATATTCAACAGTGCACCAACCGTGCTGTGGGAAGGACGGAAGCCAGACTGGAAGGGACATAAAAGGTTGTTGGAAGTAAGAAAGGAGTACAATTGCTTATGCACAATGGATTCTAAGACTTTTGAAAGGATGGGTAGTATGGATATGGGACGGTACTGGGAAAAGGAAGTGGGGTTCGGGGTTTTAGGTAACGGTATGACAAAAGCCTTTTTCCACGATACTGGAAAGACATTGCGAGACAGTGAGAAGTTAATAATGTGAGTAATTACCGGCGCAATGTCCTCCAGCACGGGAAGTATCATGTCGAGGCTTAGACTGTCACTGCCGATAGCTTTGGTGGAAATGGAGCGGACACTCTTCTTGATAGAATCAACTGAGACTGGCTGGAATTCGAAGTGGGGACAGTCGGGCGGGGCAAGATTAGATAGGTAAGAAAGAGTGACTGATTTAGTTAAAGAGTCTAAAATGATAGGAGGGTTAGTGAAGTGAATATTCAAAGCATTAAGGTCCACGGAGCTTTGACAAGCGTTCGTGGTCTTGCCCACACCCAAAGATCGTAGGAATCTCCAAACCTGGAATTGGCAAAGATCTTCAATAGTAGAGTGAATATAGCGACGTTTCGCATCCCTACACATTCTGTTGCAGATGTTACGGAGTTTTTTATAAGCATTTAAGCTCTCCTGAGAAGGATCTTTTTTGTGTCGTGCTTTAGCTCTGTCGCGCTTAGCCATAGTCCTCCTGATCACCGGCGTTAACCAGGGAGCAGGAGCACGCTTTACCCGTACTGGCCGCACTGGCGCATGCACATCATACAGTTTAATCAGTTCAGTAGTCAGAACATCTACCATGTCATCTATATTGTCAGACAACAACACAGATGACCAGTTAATTTTTTTCACATCCTCTCTCAAACGTTCCAGATCCATATGCTTGAAATTGCGCTGCAGAAGGACCTTGCCTCTAACCCTCGGAGGACGTACTTTGTAAGATAGGAAGACTAAATCATGGTGGGAGAAGGGAGCAGCCATTTGACCGTGAGAGAAAACAAGGTTAGGGTTAGACACAATAATCAAATCTATGAGAGAAGGCCTACAGTTAGGAAAATAATGTGTTGGGGACTTAAAGGGAAGAATGTGTAGGTTAAGTGATGACGTAAGGGCATGTAATTTATCAGCGCGGCTATCACCTTTCAGCAAACACGTATTAAGGTCTCCCATAACAATGACGTCATCATAAGTAAGAACAAAATTCTCTAGAGTACTTTCTAAGGAACTAAAGTAGTCCACCTTATCGTTTGGGCTATAAAGGGCACCAAGGAGAATTTTCTTGTGGTGAACAACTGTTTCGAGAAAGATATACTCTATGGAACCTGCAGCGTCAGACGGAGAACAGGAAACAACACTGGCAGGAATACAGCTGCGAAGGTAAATACCTACGCCTCCACCACCCTTGCCAGTGCGGTCATTACGAAACAGTTTGTAACCTGGAAGAGAACAGCTAGTAGAAGGGAGTGTAGGTTTAAGCCAGGTTTCAGACACTAGAATACAATCAACTACGCCGTCGCCAAAAGATGCGAGAAGATCAGAATAATGAGATAAAATACTCTGAGCGTTAATATGCACCAAGGAAAGGAAATTGGAATTACTGTTCACAAATACCTTTAAAAGTTTATCTTCAAGTGGTTCAAAATCAGAAAGAGAAGTCTCGGTACTGCTTACAGCGCTTTCGTAATCACCAGAGGAACAAGAAAAATATTCATCGTCTAAATCCATACTACTTAATATAAATATATATAAACAATATATAAATAATAAAAAAAAATAGATCAGTAGGTACTACTATAAACTAATTAAATTCAAAATTCTATACAATTAATTCAACTCTCACGCATAAGTTGACTGGAAAATGCAAATAACATACTTTGAAAACGAACACAACAGAACAACACGAACATTGAACATATGAAACGGAAAACAAAACGCAACTTTAAAACAAAACGCAATGACATCAACCGGTTGACGTGACGTTAAGTTACTTAGTAATCTGTGGTTACAATTGCGAAATAAATATTGTAAAATATCAAAAAATAAGGTTGTTAGAAAAATAAGTTAGATCTATGCAAAAAACACCAGAGAAACATAAACGTTGAGCATACCCTACTTATAAAAGCAAGTATAAACCGGCGAAATTAAGAATACACGAACTGGAAATTGAAATCACGAAACAAAACAAACATTGTTCGATCACTATTGTGTTGTAAAGTTATTTGGGATGTTGTTCCATGACCTTCTTGAGCTCTGCCAGCGAGATGACCTTCACTCGGGACTTATCTGGGAGTGAGATAACTATCACGCCATCAACACTCCAACACTTTTTCATCCCGAAATAGCTACGTGCGGTCACAAATACATCCTGGCGGGTCTTAGTTAAAAATTCAGAGATAGTGACCTTGGAACCCTTCAACGTAGTCTTGCTCTTCCAAATCTCAGAACGAGGCCGCACAGAGGAGAACCGAACAAGCACAGGGCGAGCAGAGTCCTTCTTAACACCTAACCTGTGACAAGCTTCAATATCGTTGACACCAATACCAGCTATCTTCATTTGGGAGGTTATCACGGCGAGAGTCTTCTTTAGCACGTCTTCCTGAGGTTCCTCTTTAATTCCATGAAAGAGGAGGACTTTTCTACGAGACTGCGTTTCTATACGGTCCAAGCCAAGGACTACAAGCTCCACCTGCGACTTCAGAATGCCGAGAGACTTCCACACGAAGTTCTTGAACGAAGCAAACTCTGCTGCCAATGTCTTCATCGTGGGATTATTAAGAGTGGCTCCGGGTGGCTGCAGACTTTTCTCAAACTCGCCCATTCTTGCAGTAAACATGGTGGACAGCTCCTCCATGCTTTTGATAAGCTGTTCTGCTGTATTGTCCATATTACAGTGGTGAAAGTGAGTGAGTGAGTTCAAAAATAGTCAACCTACACCAATGTAAGTTTAGTTTTAATACATATGTGTATTAACTATTTATTTTAAATAAAATATTAGCAGTGCTAAAAAACGTGTCTATTCACTTAGGAGGGTACCCGCAGAAAAAAAAGCAGTATCATCTGCGTAAGTAAAAATATGACAGTTTTCTAATGGTAGTCGGCAAAGATCATTGATGTAAATCAGAAATAATGTAGGGCCCAAGTTACTTCCCCGTGGAACCCCAAAACTGAGTTGTTCATCATCACTAATGTATGATTCTATTTTCACTCTTTGGGAGCGCTGTGAAAGGTAGTCTTTAAAAATGTCCAAAGTGATTCCTCGTATTCCTATTTTTTGCAACTTAGAAATAAGTATTGGAATAGAAACTGTATCAAAAGCTTTGAACAGATCAAGAAATACCAAAGTATTTGTAATGTTCATCAAGTTTTCTAGCTACGGTTTCTGTTAAGTTGGCCGCAGCATCTCGACTGAGATTGCCTGAAAACATACTGGTTTTTAGCTAAAATATTATATTTAGATAAAATAAAGTGTTGTCCATTATCCTAACATTCATTCAACCACAACAATATCATGATTGTACGCAACCTGCACCCGTCGTGATACTGATAATGTGAAAATGTTGTTTGTATTTTGCTTTTACTTTTGCATTTTTTTATATTTTATAATTTTTCTTCAATATTTAATTTTATTATATTTTATCTCTTGTAAGTTTTTTTGATGAATGCTATTAGTGGAGATTTGTCATTGGCGTTGTATCTTCCTAACACTAATAAAAAATAAAATTTTTGTTAAACATTTAAATCGAGGGCTTTAACAATAAATTACATTATAAACGTAATGGGGTGCCATTAAGGATCGTTAGCTCAGGCACTTGCTTCCAAATTCTTAATACTTTATTAACTTAATAATATTGGCTTCCTATCTTATGTTCGGATTTTACAGCAACTTTGAACTATAATACAGTATTTAGTTAAGTGACCACGAATGTTTTTTTTTTTTATACGTGTCAGGACAAGGTTATAAGAACCCTGGATGATCTGCCCTTGGTAGACTTAAAAAAAACTTTGGTCACCTCATAAAAATCCTCTATAGTCAACGTGAGGTTTGGAGAAACTAAAAAAAATTGTTTCTCAACTCAATACCTATATTAATTTTGGAAGCAATGTAGTCCATTTTAGGACCGTAAAACTAAATTTTTTTGTAAAAGGTTTTTGCAGATTTCTAAAAAAACTGTGCAATTTGGAAAGATCGTTTTATTTTTGCTGCAATATTTACAAAAACTTCTATCGACTGTAATTAATTCAGATTTTTCCTTCCGCAAACTTCGGAGATAAGAAAATAATACAAAAATATAATTTTACGATACCCCACTTGATCTAATAACGACAATTTAAAATTTTCCCCCTATTTGGGCCCCCTTCACATTAATAATCATGATTTGTTTTTAATTACAGAAATTTCATATTTAATTAAAGATTTACAAAAGTCAAGAAATAATTGGTCAAAATAAATAAATAAGTAATACTAAAACTTAGGCACATATTATTAGTCAAAAAGTCCGCCACGGAGCGCACCAGGCTCTAATGTTCCCATCACGCTGGCCGCGTTGCCTCGCTGGATGGCCAGCGAGACGTGCTGAACCAGGTTTTTAATTCTTTCATGTGCAATCAGGTTGGGCAACCATATTCTAAAACTATTCCAAATTCCAAGTCGATAGCATGAGTGGTTGAGATATAAAAGTGTGACAGACAGACAGACAGACACACTAAGTCGTACCATAAGGGTTCCTTTTTTACCGTTTTGGTATCGGAACCCTAAAAACACTTCATAAAAGTAAACAAATAATAAATCAAATGCAAATCCACAATCTCCAGCCACGGTCTGTCGTAAGGTGGGCAATTATAATTTTGTAATATTACCTCCAATAAACAGTTTAAATTTTAAAAATAAATTAATACAATACTAATTCGGCCACTGGTTTAAAAATAACCCCGTTAACAATGTACATTCAAGAGCAAACCATGCTTGACACTAGCAGTGCGATTTTCGCCTCTATGCTCACAGAGATAATAAGCACACGGTACTGAGTCCAATGCGTCAAGCTTGGCAAATAAATTTGGTGACCTCGTACAAAATCCTGTATAACCGACGCGAGGAAGGCCAAAAAATATCATTTTTTTAGACTCGCAGTTATTTTATCTACTAGTGACTAGTAGACTACTACGGTATACTATGGACAGTCAAGAGCAGGTCAAGCTTGACACTCGCATTGCGAATTTAGCTCTAGTGGCGGTTTTAATAAGAATAGTACAGCTCAACGTACTCGCAATACAAATTTTTGCTTGGGCTTAAGGTGGACGACGGATCAAACGGTGCCCAGCGGCAGAATAATTAAGATAAACTTGACTTCAGTGATTACTTCTTACCTACTTTATAAAGCTGAGTCAAATTAAACCTGCTCGGCTGTTTGTGTGTCGTTTACCGGTGCAAACATGCCTCGTCTGCAGAGATTGCCACGAATAAAGGGCCGATCACACCTGACTGAATCCACACACTAAGTCAGTTAGTCTCCTACGTAGGAAAGGAAGGTAGAAAGATGGAACTTAGTAAGTCACTAACTGAGTAAGCCGCATAGTAAGCAACGCAGAAAGGAACTTTAGTGAAGGGCCAATACGAATAGAACACCTCATCGTACGGAAAATATTAATAAGGGCTAATTTATGTTGTATAGAAAAACACTAGAATAACTACAAAAATAAAAACCGGTCAAGTGCGAGTCGGACTCGCGCGCCGAGGGTTCCGATATACCTATAGTATTTTTGGAAGCAATAAAGTCCATTTTCAGGACCGCAAAACTAAATTTGTTTGTAAAGGTTTTTTGCAGATTTCTGAAAAACTGTGCAACTTAGAAAGATCGTTTTATTTTTGCTGTAAAGTTTACATAAACCTCTGTCAACTGTAATTAATTCAGATTTTTCCTTGCTCAAACTTCGGAGATTAGGGGGGGGGAATGGTATTTTTTTTGACATTTTTCATCATAACTTGAAAACTAAGAAAGTTAAAAAAATACAAAAATATATTTTAAAATGTACAAGTAAAGCCCTTTCATATGATACCCCACTCGACCTAATAGCGACAATTTGAAATTTGGCCCCCCCTATTTTGGCCCCCTTTACATTAATAATCATACTTTTTTCAAAAAAATTTTATGTGCAATTAAGTTGGACAACTATATTCTAAAACTATTCCAAATTTCAGGTCGATAGCATAAGTGGTTGCTGAGATATAGAGGTGTGACAGACAGACGGACAGACAGAGCGGCGCCATAAGGGTTCCTTTTTTTACCATTTTGGTATCGGAACCCTAAAAACCACAGAATTACCGGTATACTAAAAAACAAACAAGGAATTAAAATTAGGTTGCACCAGTCAAGTAAACACAAAGAATTTGAGTGCTTTATTCATTCTTTTAGTTAGAATAAATTGTTCATTCAAAATCGTACGAAAAGCGAATAATGATTCCAATGAAAAATAACAATTGAATGATAAAAGATTATTTGGATAGTACTAAGTAGTACATTCGAATATTTCGATTGTTGCTTCTTGAAATAATTGTACATCACTATTAAGAAACATCAACATAGTAGGGATCATAGTCAGTTCACTAGTTGTGTTATACGTTAGTATACCTCTATATTTTCTGTGCTGGTACACTTTATAGCGCGACTGATATGTTCAGATACTTTGTATAAAGGCTTCTATGAGTATTTTTAATGACCTTAAAATAAATTGAAAAGCAAGCTAAAAACTCGTTTATACTTTTATATTTAGTAGTAGAAGTAGTTTTAGAATACGACTGTCTTACTTTATTGCAATTGAAATAATTATAATATTATTATTATTGTAAAGGGGGCCCAAATGGGTAGGTCAAAGTTTTTAATTGTCAGTACTAAGTCAAGTTAGGTATCATATGAAAGTGCTTCACTTGTACATTCCAAAATAGTTCTTTATATTTTTAACGACTCTTAGTTTTCAAGTTATGATGAAAAAAGTTTTAAAAAATTACCCCTTCCTTATCCCCGAAGTTTTCCGAAGAAAAAATCTCAATTAATTAAAGTCCATAGAGGTTTATGTGAATAATTCAGAAAAAAAACAATCTCTCTAAGTAGCACAGTTTTTTGGAAATTTGCAAATCTTTACAAACAAATTTAGTTTTGCGGTCCTTACAATGGACCTTATTGCTTCTAAAAATACTATAGGTAGGTATATCGGAACCCTCGATGCGCGAGTCCGACTCGCACTTTAACATTTTTTTTTTGTTGTGTATAGATGTATGTATGGTGAAAATCGTTAATTTTTCATGGTATGAGTCCATTGATGAAGTTTTCAGGAGATTGTTTGACACCTTGTACTTGTCCGTAATTTTGTTAGACTTCCTTAAAAGAGATACTTTGTAATCCTGACAAAATTTTCAATTCATGTCTAAATCAGTTGTCCCTTTCATAAAAAAATGTATAGGATCAAAACTGTTTAGTTTTCGCGTCGAGTCGGAAGCAACAGTAGTGTGCGTATGATCGAACACACACATGCGCGCAGTCCACGCGGAGTCGTAGTGCGTCATTTCACCCGAGACGCGTTCTCGCCCGCTCGGAGGAAACGACACCTTTTAAAAAACTGTGTTTTGAATGGAACTTTTTTCTCTCAAGGTATTTTTAATGAACTCTACTAATATAGCTCAGCGCAACGATTGTATAACGGAGGGTTACTCGAGGGGAAGCGAGGGGCGACAGGGAACAGCTCTTCAAGTTTGTATACTCAACAGCACGTCAGTAGAAACACTTTAGACTTACTCGTAATGACAAGGTGGTAGAAACTATCATCCGCACATCACTCATTATCCGAAAATCACTCATCATCCGCTCATCATCATTCATCCACTCATCCACGCATCACTCATCATCCACTTATCATCATTCATTCACTGATCAACTATCATCCGCGCATCACTTATCATCCGCTCATCATCATAATTCATCCACTCAACCACACATCACTCATCATCCACTGATCAACTATCATACGCGCATCACTTATCATCCGAAAATCACTCATCATCCGCTCATCATCATCATTCATCCACTCATTAACTATCATCCGCGCATCACTCATCATCATTGATCCACTCATCAACTATCATCCGCGCATCACTCATCATCCGCTCATCATCATTCATCCACTGATCAACTATCATCCGCGCATCACTTATCATCCGAAAATCACTCATCATCCGCTCATCATCATCAGTCATCCACTCATCCACGCATCACTCATCATCCGCTCATCATCGTTCATCCACTCATCAACTATAATCCGCGTATCACTCATCATCCTTTCATCATCATCATTCATCCAGTCATCAACTATCATTCTGCCTAAGTTTGGCGCCGTTTGCTTAAAAAAAAAATCCATTTAAATCCGTGCCATCGCTGTACATTTCGTTGATTTTGTGATCGAAAGATCGAAGGACACATACTAACGACCAAAAGGCAGTCTTATTTCGGAAAGTTATGCCATGGAAATCCGTCTAAAGAGGAAAATCTAACAGACCTGACGAAATAATGTAGCCTGTTTCCTGCCTACGTTTGGCGCGGTTTGCTTCTTTAAAAAAAGTAATCTATTTAAGTCCGTGCCATTGTTGTACATTTTGTTGTTTTTGTGATCGAAATATCAAAGGACACATACTAACGATCAAAAGGCAGTCTTATTTCGGAAAGCCATGCCATGGAAATCCGTCTCAAGAGGAAAATCTAACAGACCTGACGAAATAATGTAGCCTGTTTCCTGTCTAAGTTTGGCGCCGTTTGCTTCTTTTAAAAAAGTAATCCATTTAAATCCGTGCCATCGTTGTACATTTCGTTATTTTTGTGATCGAAAGATCAAAGGACACATACTAACGATCAAAAGGCAGTCTTATTTCGGAAAGCCATGCCATGGAAATCCGTCTCAAGAGGAAAATCTAACAGACCTGACGAAATAATGTAGCCTGTTTCCTGCCTAAGTTTGGCGCCGTTTGCTTCTTTTAAAAAGTAATCCATTTAAATCCGTGCCATCGTTGTACATTTCGTTGTTTTTGTGATCGAAAGATCAAAGGACACACACTAACAATCAAAAGGCAGTTTTATTTCGGAAAGCCATGCCATGGAAATCCGTCTCAAGAGGAAAATCTAACAGACCTGACGAAATAATGTAGCCTTTTTCCTGCCTAAGTTTGGCGCCGTTTGCTTCTTTTAAAAAAGTAATCCATTTAAATCCGTGCCATCGTTGTACATTTCGTTGTTTTTGTGATCGAAAGATCAAAGGACACATACTAACGATCAAAAGGTAGTCTTATTTCGAAAATCCATGCCATGGAAATCCGTCTCAAGAGGAAAATCTAACAGATCTGACGAAATAATGTAGCAAGCAGCACGTTCAAGTTTCCGATCATCGACCCTAAACAGCTCTACCAATTCCGACCACTGCCGATTACCCATCATCTACCGGTCACCCATCATCTACCATTGACTCGTCTTCCGCCGGTCACCCATCAATATCATCCACCGGTCACCCATCTTCGTCCGAACATCAATCACGTACCGAAAATCTATTACTCTGATAACCCTTCTGACCCATCATCTACCTATCTTCCTCCGCCTACCCTTCATCACCAGTCACCCATCACAAAACAAAACTACCTAGGTATGGTATATAAGTAGGTACTTACTTGGTTAAAAGAATAGATATTTTTTGAATTTTTGACGGGATACATAATATTTATCTTTGCGCTTCCCCATTTCTCTAAAACAAACACTTTATAAATACAAGGAAAGAAATATCTTACTTTAGAAAATAGTAAAAAACAAAGTTACCTTGTTACACTATGAAAGCAGAGAATGTGTATACGTTGAAACGCGATCCATAATTTTGGCGCGTCGCGGTGCAAACTGACGTGGTCTCACTTCGAGCTCTTGTGGGTATCGGCCGCGTGTCAGAGCTATTTATTAGACTTCGCGCGGTCATACTAAAAATGTATGGCGTAATCGTAATGGTTTTAAAAAAAATCATATTAAATATGTAAGCAATATTAAACCGTGATTGGCGTTTTGGTAGTTTTTACGTGGTTCAGTCTTAAGTAAAATATTTTCGGCCAACGATATTTTTACAGTAACAAAATGCTGAAGTCAATTCTTTTTATCTAGAAGTTTATTGATCTTATTTGGATTTTTTTTTCTGTATGTAAGTTTATTTATTGTTTGCCATAGTTTCTCATTATCTTTTGGATATGGTTTTAAAAGACCTCGAGTAACAATGAATACTTTCGGGCGAAATGCCCAACCGGGCGAACTCGCCTCGGAGGAAATGACCACCAAAAAATGACATCGGAACATAGTAAGCCACTTAGTTAGGATGGGCAAATGCGAATGATTGACTCGAATCGAACAACTTGTCGAACAAAAAATAATGGCCTAACTGATGGTATACTTTTTTACTTAAAACAAGCGCTCCTACTAGAAAAACAATTAAAGACCGCTATATTCAAAACTAACAGTGTTGCACTAGTCAAGTATTCTACACGGACACATCTGACTCCGTCGCGCTTTAACTGGCGATTGATTGAGTACCTAACCAAACCGTAAATTTTGAAAATTATTGAATCAGTGTTGCTGCGATAATGAGATGGTTGAATTTTAAAAATACAGTAACTCTACCGAATATTCCTATAGAAACTATCGAGAATATCGAATTCTTAAAAGTACCGGTAATAATCGATTCTAAATAACCGACCAAGTTCGTACTTCGTGTCAAGCCACGCGCAGTGTAGAGTAAAGGAGTGATCACACCTAGCTGAATTCAAAGAATAATTCGGCATACATTGCTCGTTGAAGTAAGGATATTTCAATTAACATAACCAAGCCTCCCAGCAATGTATGCCGAATTAGTCTTTGAATTCAGCTAGGTGTGATCACTCCTTTACCTAGTTCTTTTTACGATTTTTTTGTCGCAAAGCAGGTTTATTAACTCTACTGAACAGTCGTATAGAAAATATCTGAACCTTTCAAGTATCGATGGTAATCTATAGTGAATTTTTTAATTTTTTTTTAGTACTTGTTATTACACCATGAATAATAATTATTTTTTATCGACAAGTTGTTCATCATCATTCGCAAAATTTACCCATCACTAAACTTCCTAAGTTCTTTACTTGAAGGGAGTAAGGAGGTTTAGTGATGTCCGAGTGCGAATGATTAATTTTAATTTAATTCCGTGTTCGCATCGAAATTAAATTGACCAATACATGGTCTAAGGGACTGGTTTCCGAAAACTGAAAGGGCGTGGTCAGTCAAGGTAACTGAATAATTTTCAGTAAATAAAACTTTCAGAAAATATTAAAATAATCCTCTTTTCCACAAAAAAGCCACGATCACACCTAGCAGAATTCAAAGACTAATTCGGGATACATTGCTCGTTGAAGTAAGGATATTGCAATAACACAACCAAGCCTCCCATCAATGTATGCCGAATTAGTCTTTGTATCCAGCTAGATGTGATCGTGGCTAAACTGTCCATTTGCAATTTTATATGAAGAGTATTGAAGAGGCTGATAGTTTTATTTACTGAAAGTTGTTCAGTTACGGTGAATGACTATGTGCACCTGCAAGAGTAGAAAAAGAGAAAAAATGTATCCACTTCATTTACCACAGCCATTGTTTTTGTTTGATCATAAATACTCTCATTCATAAGATTTGGCACGGCAATGTTCAGGTCTCATTTGTCCATTTAAGGTAAATAAAAATAAAAACATCACGGAAATGTATTGTCAGCCTATTAAAGCCACGATCACATCTAGCTGGATTCAAAGACTAATTCGGCATACATTGCTGGGAGGCTTGGTTATGTTATTGCAGTATCCTTACTTCAACGAGCAATGTATGCCGAATTAGTCTTTGAATCCAGCTAGCTGTGATCACTCCTTGACTCAACCGAACAGTCGTATACAATTTTTTTATAGTGAATTTTTAAGTTTATTATTAGTACTTATTATTAAACCAAGATAATGCTTTATTTTTATTTTGCATGGACAAGTTGTTCGATTCGAATTAATCATTCGCAAAATTTTCACATCACTAAACCTTCTAACTCCTTTACTTGAAGGGACTTAGCATGTTTAGTGATGTCCAAGTGCGAATGATTAATTCAACATATCGAACAAAAATATACTTATATTAAAAAAAACGGTCAATTGCGAGGCAGACTCTCGCTTCGAGGGATTCGATATTCCTGTAGTATTTTTAAAAGCAATAAAAGCCCATCTTTAAGACCGCAAATAAGTTTGTCTGTAATTTTTTCTTCTTTCAATTATCGGTTGTATTTGTCTTGAGGTTGTATCAGCCATTTTTTAACAATCGATAGCATTTTATTGTACAATAATTATTTTCGATAAGGCTGTTCAACAGAGTTACTGTATTTCAAGATTAACTACCGACAGCGAAAATATCGTTATCGGAACATCACTATTCAGCAACTGTATTAGTAGGCACTTTTTATACTTAGCTTCCTAGCTAGAACTCTGAATTCACAAACGTCTTTTTCAACGTAGCCTCCTAGGTAGATTTCTTATTCAGTCGTCAAATTCAAGCAGGTGTAATCGCGGCTCTGTTTGCACCTTTTCGTAGAAGAAGACAACGACAAAATTATTTTAGGTATGTAAGAATTTTGTGCAAAGTTTGGGTAAAATGCTTGAAAATTTATACATGATGTTTATTAAATTGCGTGATTAAGGGGCAGTTTTAAGTATCTGTAAACTAAACAATAGGGTGTTTTCCAGAACCTTTTGAAAGTTGAACTGGATGGCGCCGCTGTTCATCGTTAGGAAAATGGAAACACTGATACTAAACAGTCACCCAGAATGGATTTATTCGTCATAATGATTTTTATTTATTAGGTAGCTGTATAATAATAAATCACTTATTTCGGCCATTAACTCTGCACTAATACTTCTTTTTCGTGTCGATTGTAGCGTAATAATTATTATCAACATACGAGATACCAACCTCAGTAAAAAATATTTTATAACATTAGTATGTATTGACGGCCGGTATAATTTTTTACAGGAAAACGTCCTTTTATAATTACTACTCTGTGTAAAAAGTACCGGGAATTCATAAATTACAGAATGCGCGGTAAACATATCGACGTATTTGTGTTTCTATAAGTTGGTAGACTATACTGAGTTACCGCGCGAATTTTGAGCTTTATATGTCACTCAGTGTAATTACAGCTACCGTTTCCTTCATGATTTCATTGTTTTAAGTATGCTGCGATATTACTATATCGAAGAATTTGTAGAACAAAGAGTTTGCACGAAATTTCCTGTGCCGAATCACTAAAAATGTTGCAGAAGACTTACGGTGCTTCGTGTATCTCAAAAACACGGGCATATGAATGGTGTAAAGTATTTGAAGAAGGCCGACAAGTAGCAGTTGATTTGTTTCTTTCTGGTTGACCCCCAACCGCTGCGAATAATGAAAACATCAATCTAATCAAGAGCCTAGTACTTGAAAATCGTCGTATGAATCTTAAAGAGTTAGCTCTAGAGGTAAACGTATCTTTTAAATCCGTTCCCAATATTCTGACTGACATTTTGGGCATGAAACGCGTAGCCGCACGATTAGTTCCAAAAGATCTCAATTTTGTCCAAAAAGAGCATCGAAAGCAGGTCGCTGAAGACATGATTTCCCGAGCTTCTACAGACTTCTTAGACTCATGAACTGCATAATAAATGGCGACGAGACATGGTTTTATGAGTACGATATGCAAACAAGTCAACAGTCTTCAAAATGGCGTCTCGAAAACGTATCGAAACCAAAAATCGCTGAAGGAGTTGAAGACCACACCTCAATCAGCTTACAAAAAACGTATGGAGGACTGGGTCAAGCGCTGGCGTAGCTGTATTGTAAGCGAAAGGGCCTACTTTGAAGGTGACAAAATAATTTTGGACGAATAATTTACTTTTTTGGTTTTATTGAACAATTCCCGGTAGTTTTTACACAGAATGTATATCAATGACACATATCACAATGTCCCTTAGTAAAGTTGCCTTTTGTACTAAGAGCTGCCTTTCTGAATATTAAGGCATTTTATTGCATGAACCTTTTCTAAAATATTTGGTAAAGGTCTTTACCTACTAGAATAAATAACTTTATGATATTTATTTACCCTTTTCGTAAACTTTTAGACCCTTTCCTACCAAGATGGGTATCCCTGAAATATTTCAACCATTTTGTTTATGGCATCCAATCCGCGCTCGACCTGCGAAGACCCCATTAAAACTATATAAAGGCTTAATAAATTGTTTCTCAAACTTCCAACGAGGCAGTTTTAATCCTTCTGTAATTTGAAGGATTTTATTAATTTGTAATGCAAATTGTTCCGTTTAATTTTCCTTCAAACATATACGACGGGTTGCAAAAGGGTCATCAATAAACAATATGTAATTCAACCTATTAAAGTGTTTGCTTTTAGGGTTTCGTACCGAATGGTCCAAACGGGCCCATTACTAAGCCTACGTCGTATATCTGTCTGAATGTCTGTCTTTCCGAAGGCTATATTTTTTTAGATAATATGTTTTATTATGACGAATTACCTAATAAACAATAAAAACAATGACAAGTTAAAAATAAGGAGGGTTCCCATACAAGAAACGTGTTTTTCTGTTTATTTTTGTTTTAGCTCTATCATAAAAACGGAAACACGCGTGAAAATTGGTATGTTATGTAAATGTAAACAAATCAACATTAATGTACCGAGTTCATTAAGCTATTACAGTTCGATAAATCACAATAAGGATTCCTAAAGAAGGTATGGAACCCTAATCTGCTCTGGTCCGACTCGCACTTAAATTGTTAAAAAACTTATTCTGAAAGCTTATTTTTTCATAAATAATTTAAGTTCTATACTAAATTGGACGGATTAGCTGTAATATTCTTTGGAAATTATTACTACTTTTTGCGAACTCCCTAGACATAATTGTTGCATAATAATAATAATAATAAAATTATTTATTCAGATGACCAGGATCCATTATAGAGAAAAAATTACATTATTATGCATAGCCTCTAGAATAAGCTTTTCTAAAATTCTACACTAATTTATCTAAACTTCATAGACTAGCTTGTTTATTGCAATTCTAAAATAAGTAAGCAAGTTATTTTTAGCTTTATCCTCCACATAACCCCTAGAAAGTAATTTAATATAAAAGCAGTTACAAATAAAACTGAGCTGCAAGCAAACTACAAGTCGCCGAGTCTGGCCTTTGTTTTCAGTGTGCAGGGCAATTTTCTAAAGCCTGAACAAATTGTACCAGTGTCTTGCAACATATAACTAAAATTAGTGCAGGTTTTGTGTTTTCAATTTGTATTATTTAGCAGCCGGTCGCGTCCCACTGCCAGAGCAAAGACCTCATTTCCGTATTTTTAGCTTATTAAAACATGCTTACAGTAAAGGGTTTAAATGAATTCGTGGCTTATTATGGCGGCTAAATGCAAAAATCTCTGTTTCCACGACAAAAAAAATATTATAATTAGAAGGGAGAGTATTTTTACGCAAATATCTGGCAAATAGCAAAGTCTTAGAAGGATCAACACCAATAGATTTTCTGAAAGAAGGTAAAGTTTTAATTTAATTATGGAATTTTGATAACCCAAGGGAACGTATACAGACACCCATCAGAGACAACCATCTATAAATAAGCACAAGAAAAGAAGATGGCAACGTGCAAGAAGAAGAAGAAAGAAGGGAATGCAAATTCTTCGGTACACTCTAAGTATGAACGCCAAGCATTTGGAGTAAAGTTTGGTGTTCTACCTTACAGTGAATCGAGGCTTGCTATTGCTTCGTGGAGCAGAAGAAAATGGAAGAAGATTATTTTGTACTTATTTGTTTTCGACGTGAATTTAACGTGTATTTTTGTGTTATGTTTATGTGTTTGTTCTTTTGATAATAAAACTAAACCACAACGGAATTTGACATTGGTCAGGAAAATAAATTTAACGCAGATGGAGACTCTAAAATCACAGTTTTGAATATATTCTGCTAGTGAATACGGTTTTACACACGGTTTGCAAATAGTTTTTGCACGTAACAAACTCTTTATTTTTGCGAAACTGAACAACTTTTCGAGACAAAATATTTTTGGTTGTTTTTGAGCTCAAAGTTTTTTGCGACCCTGTTTCTTTTGGAAAGTTGCTCAGTTTCGTGGACTGAGCGTGTCTTTTAAGTTATAGTAATTTAAAAAAGGTAGTATTTTGTACAGCTTGCGTACTGTCCAAAACTGGAAGGGGAAGAGCTCTCTGCCACCGCCGCGCCGCCGGCCTTTTTGCACTTTCCGCACTAGTTAGGTAAATAAGCTGGAAACAAATTCAAACTTGTGATTGTGTATTATATGCACTTTTAAATTGATAATTGTAATGGTAATGGCTATAGTACGCGATACATGAAGGAAAAAAAAAATATTTTTTTCCTTCATGACGCGATAGCTCAGAAATGCAGGCGACATGTTCTTTATGTAGTGAATCACAACCGTAACAAAGAAAATGACTCAGCTTTATGTCTCAACCAAAAGCTAGACACTGTTTTAAGTAGGTAGCACCTGTTTGCAAGCTCAACTCAACCAATTAGTTATATTTTAGTAAGCCTATCTAACTTTGTCAGAGAATAAGACAGATGCCGGGACCAATAACAATGTACGTTCCGAAGCACGGAAAAATTGGGTTATTACTACAACCATAGTTGCTCACAATTATCACTTAGCCTCGTGTTCTTTCCTCTACCTTAGCCAAGTGACCTTAATTTCTTTCGCGAACTGTATGTAACTGTATCTGTACGGTCCGCACACCGATACATTTTGATACCTCAGCCGGAGATGATTTAGACTATTTGACGCCATCTCACTTTCTCAGTAGTGGACCTGTCCTGACTATCCTAGATACAGAACAAGATGAACGCACAGGATGGTATAAAGCACAAAAGATTACACAAGACATCTGGAAACGATGGCAAGCTGAGTATCTGAGTCAACTTTCAGCTAGAAGCAAATGGAAACAACCACAAGAAAACATCCAGATTGACGACGTCGTAGTGGTCCACGAGCCTAACTTACCAAAGGGCAAATGGGTCCTAGGCAGAGTTACACAACTGCACCCAGGAACTGATGGCTATGTCCGGGTGGTAACCATTAAAACCAAAAGCGGTTACATGAAACGGCCTGTCGTAAAATTGACTTTATTAACAAAAGCAGACTCCACATTATACAAGCACCAGAGATCTGAAAAACACGGTCAGTCAACAAGCAACTATCAACAGAGCACGAACAGAACTTTCAAAACAAACTTTGCTTCAATAATTTTGTCATTCATGCTCGTAATGACAATGATTACCACCGTCCATTCTCACTATAGTGTGACAACCCTAACAAAGGCTCTCTACTTTGACAAATGAAGGTAAAGTTATACAGAGTGTGCAGGATGGCCAGTCATCCGCAATTTGAACGAACACGAACATTTAATGGTTTTGTATAACTTTTCCGCAGAAACATATGGAAAGTAGCTAAATAATATACTCGGATATAAAAACCAGGGTGCGTATTCCGAAGTTTTATCGGAGCTCAGATTTATCAGATTGACAACAACAATTACGTTTGGAAATTTGCTTTGTATGGGAATTTCTTTGTCAAAGGCCGATCCATAGACTAATTGTCGGCGCGATATTATCATAGTTTCACTTCGGAATACGGCAGCTGAACTCTTTTTTCGTTTCGCTAAAAATCATTCCATGTACAGGTCGCACAAAATAACTTTGGCCCTGACATTGATGCGCAGAAGTCAAAAATGGGCCATTTTTTTCTTCTGCACATCAACGGCGGGGCCAAAGTTATTTTGTGCGTCGTATATATGTCTATGCTTTCGTTTGGGGGGTTATTTCGTGCAAAGTGGATAGAGGCCCTCTGGCGGCTATAATTGGCACTACATCGAGCTTTGGATAAGTGAGGGGAGGGGTGTGGGAGAAGTATGAGGGCAGGGGGGAGTGGGGGGGTTGAGAGGTGCTTAGGGGGGTGAGGGAAGGTTGGTGAGAGGTGAGGGAGGGTGAGTGGTTGTAGGTGGGAGATTGACGTGATCTTGACTGTACCAACCTATACATAGACCTATCCATGTAAAACTTATGGCCGCAAAGGATACAGCCAACCAGGATTTTTTATGCTAACATTCAGCTTAGGGTTTTCAGGGATTTTTCTGTATTCTAAACGCAATAACTTTTGATCTGCAGCTTATTGATATTTTCATCAATTTGGTCTCTATACTAAATGAACTGACGTTACTTAAATGTAAAGGGGTAGTAATAAAAGCTCCGACAAGAAAATAAGAATTGTCCTTACTCAAAATATAAAATCTACTGCCTTAAATACTAACTTTCCGACTACTTTTGTCCGAATAAAAATGACGAAACGACCGAACGAGATACTGAAATCTTCGAAAAATAAACATGACTTTTTAATGCTGTAATACTTTTTTACCAGCTTTAATTACGTTCTACTGAAAACTTTTGGTTAAGTCGGTCCACTTGGCAAAATTTCGGCAATTACCAAATTCGCTTCTGGCGTTCTGGTCGCAAGAGTACCTAACACAACCTAACCGAGGTTGTGTTGTTGCCTTAGGGTTGGGCCACATTGATCGACGGTTTGCCTATACAAAACGAGCGCAAAGTATGGAAATCCTTTCGCATCGACGTGGCGAAAGGATTTCCATACTTTGCGCTCGTTTTGTATAGGCAAACCGTCAATCGCCGTCGATCAATCTGGCCCAACCCTTACCTAACGGACCTATAGTCACAGATTAAATAATAGTAAACTATAGTCCTAAACATTATGTAATGTGCAACAATACCCTACTTGAGGCGTGAAAAAAAATTCTGTTGTCGGTAACTTAGTAATCTTGTCAGAGGTTCAGTATTTTATTCGGAAGAACACGCCCTTATTTGTATGTTAAATTCAAAAATATTTTTCGGTATGTTTTGGGTTTTTTGTCGGTAATTCATTATAACGCTGGTTAATTAGAATAATAGTCGGCCACAGATCGCTGAAGATTAATTTGTTTTTCGGAACCATTATTATTTCCCAACGAAAAGTAGGATTGCCCAACTAATATAACCCCCTCCGCTTGTAGACCTTTTGATTTTGTTTTTCAGGACACCTTACTGTAACAATTGTAAAAAAAAATAGTTTTTTCCCCACATTGTCTATTTTTAACATTTTCTCATACGGAAAAAAGGGAAAATAACGAATTATTATGTGATATTTTTTATTGTCGAATCAAGGCAGCGACTAAGACGGAAAGGAAGACTGATTCAACTTCAAGTAAATGCAATCTAGTCTACAATCGTTATGGTTGATTTATTAAGGTGATCCGTTTTTCATACAAAAATTCAAATGACTTGCATTCTTACGCGGGACATAAAATTCTGTTGAAAAACGAACGAATACTGCTATTTTTAGTTAAATTTTTTGCTAATTAATACAAAAATACAGTTACGAGTAATGTACTGAAAGTACTATTTTTGTTAGCAATTTTTGGTTCAATATTACGATTGTGGGCGTGCGGTCAAAACTGTACGGTTGTGCTTTGTGTGCATGTGTGAGTGATCGTACTCATGTAAACTCGGACTGACGAGAGTAATTGACTTTAGTGGACATATGGAGATATTTTTCTTATCGAAACTGTTGTTAGGCGTTGAAGTTAAATTGTGACTTTGTCAACTTCCTTACAACTGAGTTATGTAACTATGTTAAACGTCCCTCTAGTCCTATGTAAATTATTTGTATAAAGTAACTGTTAATCGGTTGCCCAAGAGACAGGCTGCGTCCTAGTTTGGGAACCTCTAGTGCACTCTTTTGTAAATGATTTCTGTGTGGAATTAATAAATTTATTCTTATTCTAAGTTGCACGATGAAATTTACGCGAATCAACTTTTTGCACATAATATATAGTTGGTACTTATTGCATTAAAAAGTAAAACCTAATATTTGCAGCAGTGGCTCCATCTAGTTGCGTTCGGGGCTAAGCTGGCCGTCACAGATCAGCTTAAGCAGCAAGTATAGTGTACCTAGGCAACGAAGCAGTTGACCCCAACATTAATTTCTCAGGCAGATTTTATTTGACAGCATGATAAAGAATCATGAATTAAATGTAAATTCAAAATATCAAAAAAATATTTTACAAAAAAATATTTTCATACACTTTTTGTAATTTTTGTATGGAAAAATTAAAAGTACCGTTATTTTTTTTTTTTTTTTTATTATGTATGGGCTTACTCTTGACCTCGATCTAGCCTTGAGGACAGAGATGAGGTCGACGATTGAACGAGCTTGCCCAGAAGAAGCCTATTCACTCGCGACTTAAATAGATTCGGGTTATAAGAGCTCGGGAACACAGACGCAGGCAGAGAATTCCACTCCTTAGCTGTGCGCATTATAAAGGATGTTTCAAAGCGCTTTGTGCGAATGTGTGGAATATCAACCAGATATGGGTGATATCCTGCTGTGCGTCTGGATTCCCGATGGTAGAAGGGGGATGGCGGAATAAGCTCATGGAGCTCTTGGGCACACTCTCCGAAGTACAATCTGTAAAAGACCGACAGACATGCAATTCTGCGCCGGTGGGCTAGGCTGTGAACCTTATCCTTCCGAATCCGAATACCTTTCCTTCCTGAATTTTTTATAGAAGGTTTGTCTCATGTAGTGTAATACCCCAGCAAAGTTTCATCTACTGAGGATTTAATGCGGGGGTCTTCATACAACGATCCGCTTTGTTGCCTAGACTAGTAAAGAATACCTTTCCTTCCTGCATTTCGATCCTTGGTTACATATTATGCAGGACATTTGTTAAAATAGCCGAATACAAGCCCGCCAGCAAATCCATATTTCAGTTTTTTTTTCAATGTAGATTATTTACAGAATACTTTGGGCTGTATGCCGTCTGCAGCTGCGGCGTCGTTTAAGGAGGAGCGGAGCCTTCAAACACAGGCAACTTCTGCTTAAATGGAGGCTCCAATCTATGTTATAGTTAAGGAAAACATGTGTACAGAAATAAAAACTATTTTATTTATTTATTTTTTATTTACTTTAACGTAGCGAGTCTACTAGTTACCGTTTTGGTTCGTGCTATGGCACCGTTAAAGAAACGGTAAGAAAGCACCGAAGCACGGACTTTGTACAATGTGTTTCTTGTTTTTGCTAGAGCACCATACAGCGCGTTCAGAACAAGTTTGTCTATGACGGTTATTTTCCGCGCATAGGTGACCGCCGGAGAACCAATGAACGATTCGCTCGCCCCCTGAGGGGAGCCGCGCTCACCCCCGCGACAAATTTTTTGACTTCTGCAAATACAAATATCTTTATTCGCAAGAAAACAGTAGTTGAAGATCTTAACTTAGAAAAGTACAGTGTTTTCAGCTTACACGTAAGCATGCAAATATAACTATTGTGAATTTAAATTATTTACATTATGTCAATTAATAAATGTCAAAAATAAACTATTCATTAAATTTAAAATCTAGAAATCTTTTACTCTGTAAAAGCAATGTTCTAATAACCATTTTGTCAAATTATTTTTCAATGCATCTTTAGTCATGGATTTAAAATTGCGCATTAACGATCACAGACAAAGTTATTTTGTACGCAGTATACCTCTATGTCATTAACGTAGTCATCTAATAATCTTTTTTACCATTTCTTTTTTCATCCCAAGCGATGATGGCATTAAAATATTTTATTCACATCTCCAGCGATGTAATGACAACGCTAACATCAGATTTTCCTCTAAAGTATAAGTGGGGGAATATTAAAAGGCGCGGCTCGCTGTTCGCTATTATTTGACTTGAATTATTGATGCGCAGTCGACTTCAGCCAGGGCCTTCAAAGGGAAAATTTTACGACTGCATCCAAGAAAAGATGTTCATACTTTCTATTGCAAGTAACCAAGTTAAATGAGAGTTAATATTTAAGAACAATGCGTCCAGCTAAAAAAAATTAAAGAATAAATGCATATATATCATATAATACAAGAAAGAATTTAGAAAATGGAGTCTGATGATAATGTTGGTGCTACCTGTTGCATGAAAATAGTTGCATATTTACGTATTGTTGAGAAAAGTTAAAAACTAGAGAGTGTAGGACCGCTAGCAAAATTCTGATATATCACCATTGTTATAAGTCATAACATCCCATGACTTCTGGATAGGGAGGTCCCTCCAGAGTTTCAATAAAAACGCGTGGGTAAATTTTTGAGGAGAAGACAATAGTCACCACGCTTGTTGGCGTTGCGACTGGCACCATTGACCGCGGTTGTTGGTGACCGCAGTATGTAAGATGCAGGCGCGGATCCAGGGGGGGGGGGGTCATAGGGGTCATGACCCCCCCCGAAATCCAAACAGATTTTTTTACGTTAATCTGGAAAACCAGGTACCCAAACTATACAGCGTGTAACGGAAAGGTGTGATAATACTGAAGGGTACAGATCTGAAATTTTGTACACAGGTTTTTTGCACTTCAAAGCCAACCACTAATGAAGGATTTTCCAAAATTCATCCCCCAAGTGGGTGAAATAAGGGATGAAAGTTTATATGAAAGTGCCAACACGTGTTTCAGTAAATTTGAGATGTCATCACCCAAGGGGGTAAAATTAGGGATGAAATTTCGTATGAAAATCCTATAGTTTTAGAAGTAAAGAAACACGTGTACGGAGAGTCAAAACCAAATTTGTATAATTCTACCTTTAAAAATTAAAGACTTATAGACCACCATACGGAAAAAATCATCCCCTTTTCACCCCCTTGAAGGGAGATTTTTAAGAAATGCTTAAATACATGTTTCTTTATTTTTACCAAAAGCTTAAATTCTAATTTGTGTGAATCGGACTCAAGAAACAAAGACTTTCAAACAAACTTTTGTCCCTTATGGGGATGAATTTCGGAAAATTCTTCCTTAGTACCCACTGTTTTGAATTGCAAAAAACCTATGTACAAAATCTGTAGCTATAGCGTTTACGGCTCGGCGATGATGAATCTGTCATTAAGTCAGGACAAGCTAATTTATATATTTATATTATTATCAGTATTTGTTAGCTCTATTACGTGAAATTTCGAACTCGCTTCGATGGTGGATTTGCAATATGTCTTTGCCTGTCTCTGTGAGTATGCGATATCTGTAGTTTTTCTTTGCTCATTATCATAACATCCTATGAAACGTCCACTACAGGACAGGGAGCTCCCTCTAGAATTCTAGCTTTTGCTGAAAAAATGTAGAGGGGAAGTACCATGGTCACCTCGCTTGTTAGCGTTACGGCTGACACCATGGACCGCGGTTGTAGGTGACCGCAGTAAGTAAGATATTAGATACAAAGGAGGACGCTGCTGCCCATCACGGTATGTAAGGGTTGGCAGGGCCGTCTTAAGCCATGTTGAGGCCCTTGGGCACACAAGATTTGGGGCCCATTTGGGAAATAAAGAAAAATTATGATACAAAGATTTTTCTCCAGTTATCTTGGTACTATTGTTTGCCGGCACCACACGGGGCTTTGCCGGCACCACACGGGGCTCATAAAATTACCTAAGCTCATTTTTGTGTGGGTAAAAATAATGTTGTTGTTAGGGTGAGCCTCGATGACCCCCCCCCCAAAATCTAGAGCTGGAACCGCGCCTGGTAAGATGGAACGATACACATAAAGACGCTGCTGCCAATCCTCCGTTTCATAATCCAATCGTCCCCTCTTACGACACCCACGGGTAGAGATGGGTTGGTACTATTCTTTGCCGGCACCACTCGGATATTTCATATTAAATTCGCAATGAGTAACACGCGACCAAAAATAAGGATAAAAGCTACGTTGCATAATAGTATGAGAATTTGATGTTATTCAGTCTATTTGGCAAAATACGGTTCTCTATTAGCAACAGTGACTTTCTTACCTAGTAAATAAGTTTTCTTAGCTAAGAGAAAAATTAAGAATGCACAGTTCGTACAAACCTAATGTTCACTGTAGGTAATTAAAAAACAATCACTGGAACCTCGCCTGTGAATATAACCGCCATTGCTATTCAGACCTTCAACCGAAATCAGACTAAACGGTACTTAACCCACTTACTCCTGGATATTTCCGTTCTTCCATTTTACGGTACACTTTTACTTCTAATGCCAATTCTACTTTAAGTCGTGTTTTCGCGAAATCGTTAAGTGCAAAGTCTATCTTGAGTTCGGTATAGGTCTTCCTGGCCTACTTTTTAAACATCTACCTTTTAAGAACAGGGTGCGTATTCCGAAGTTTTATCGGAGCTCTGATATTATCAGATTGACAACAACAATCACGTTCGGAAATTTACTTTGTATGCGAACTTCTTTGTCAAAGGCCGAACTAGAGACTAATAATTATCGGCGCGATATTATCGTAGTTTCACTTCTGAATACGGCAGCTGGTTTCCTCACGTTGCCTACCTGCTTAGGGTATTTGTTTTACACGTTGTTAAAGTTAACACAATCTACGAGAGTATTCACTTGTACTAATTGTATCGACTTAAAGTTTAGAATATTTCAAAATAATATTTTTAAAGTAAAAAAGTAAAAACGGAACCCTTATGGTGCAACTTCGTCTGTCTGTCTGTTACACCTGCAACAACTTATGCTACCGACTTGAAATTTGGAATAGTTTTAGAATATGATTGTCCAACTTTCATGCAAATGAGAGAATCAAAAAATATAATCATTATTATTGTAAATGGGGCCAAAATATGGGGGCAAACTTTTAAATTGTCGTTAATAGGTCGAGTGTATCCATATACGAGTACCATTCAAAACATATTTTTAAATCTTTTTACGACTTTTAGTTTTTAAGTTATGATGAAAAATTACAAAAAAATATATGCAATTTTAAGACCTTTATCTCTGAAGTTTGCGAAAGGAAAAATCTGCATTTATTATAGTCGATAGAGGTTTATGAAAAAATTAGAGCAAAACTAAAACAATCGTTCTAAGTCGCGTTGTTTTTTGGAAATCTCGCTGCTAAAATCCTTTACAAACAAATTTAGTTTTACGGTTAAAAATTTACTTTATTGATTTCAAAAATACTAAAGGTATATCGGAACCGTCAGCACACGAGTTCGACTCGCACTAGACCGATTTTTCGTATACCTAGGTATGTGTATCTAACAACTGTTGCATGCATTACTGTTTGTATATAACAAACTTCTAAAAAAAACCTAGCAGTCCGCTTATCTTATACTCGTAATAGACTTCGAAGTCCTTTTCCCTCCACTGGTGTCTACTCTGAGCCTCCTGGGCCCTGAGACACGTGGCATTCTATTATCGCAAACGCTATAGAATAGAATAAAACTCTATGGGTTTGACATTAGCAGTCACGTGACATTTCGTTAGACTATGTCAATCCCATACATTTTCATTCTATTCTACTGGCGTTTGCGATAATAGAAAGCCACTCGGCTCTAGGCCCTATTGCCAGGGTTTACAGAAAACGTCGAGTACATGCGTTACTAGCACCGTGGTCGACCTCGACGCAATTTCTAGAGTCCGCAATAATAATAAAATTATCATTATTTTATTATTATTTAGGGAAAGAGGCAAAATATTATGTATGTATTTACTTAGCAATGCATTATTGATAATGATAACTTTTTGTTTTACCCAGATGAGTTCTGCGAGGAGTACCCTCACAGCCTGATCCCGACGCCCGGGTACTGGATCGAATGCTCTCGTCAGAAGATAGCCACCGACACCATCTGGGATGAGTCTGAGTCCGAGCACGATAGCGGGCCCGAGAGGGACAACCCTGACAACGGTGAGTACAAAAACATACCTGCATAGAAAGACGTTGTAATATTCTTTGTAGAAGTTCTACTTACAACTTTTTACTCAATTAATGTTTAGTACCTGGGCGACCGAGCCTTGCTCTGTATAATTTTAACCAAAACCCACCAGCAGATGGCACTATAAAGCTTCTAAATCACGCAATTTTTTAAAAAATCCTCCATTTAAACGGAGGAAACGAAATTTTTCAAATATATGTCGCCCCTGAAAAGAAAATTCAATAAATTAAGTAAGGCCCCGTATAGTAAATGAATCGTTACAGTAATTTACCAGAAACATATAAAAACATACAAAATACATAGAAATATTTCTCATTTAATAGTATAGGATATTAGGTTATTTCAATAACACTTTATGACTCCACTTAAATTACCTTTACAAACAAATTGGTGACATGTGGGGGAAAAAAGAAGCGACAAGAAAACACCCAAGTGCTCCTTTATATCCTATACTATTAAGGGCTTTCCTGCAGTGTAACTACAGTGAACTATATTTTTCAGGATTGATAGGTTCTAAATAAACTAGGGTACCTTTACTTCAATCTGGAAAGACAGATTTTCGAATCCATCTAGCTAGGTCTCATGTCTGGGAAAATTCGTATTTCCCGTGATTTTAAGCATTTTTTTCAAATACTGCGTTTTACACAGAAACCTACAAAAGGCATATTGGTAGAAAAATTTTAAGTAGATCAATATGCCATTGAAACTGTATCATAGCACCACCAAAATTTTATCTATTTTTTCGACCCAAGTCATTAATATCCTTTTAGACAAATTTTATTTATAAAGCTACTAAAGGTCATAATAATCCCAAAACTTAAGAATAACTGGTACTTACCATTTACGTGCGTATTTATATCCGCAATACGTGAGAAATACAGAACTCTGTTGGTCGCATTTCTCGTAGAATCACATAACACAATATTCGTAGATCGTAGCTCCGTAGCCGTTCTACGAAATATTCGTAGCAAGGCTACGCATACAAAGATGCAGAGAAGACGATCTTTCCAATATTGCGCCTCAACACGGTACCTTCAATATAAAATTTATTATAGCCATTACTAATGTACTTGTACTTTTATGTCCTTTTCATTGCCGTTTCCATTTTTATTTTATTACTAGTTTCATTCTCTTTGCATCATAATCTGCATTGTTCGTTTGTTGCGAAAGAAATGTGAATTCTTTGAATAATTCACATCATTACGCTTCTTTCCCGTTATAAGGATTTATAAACTAATTCCTCGTGAATAAAAACAATTTTCACAATGGAACCAAAAAAAAATCACTATATATATATATATAAATCCTTTATTGTGCACAATATAACATAGCAATAGTGATAAAAGAGGTTCACAATGGCGAGCTTATCTCTATGAAGAGATCTCTTCCAGCCAACCAGAGTTTAGTAAGAAAAAGTATATAAGACGGGGACAAGAATAAGTACACATCAAATAAAATTAAGAAATAAGTATTGATACACTTTGGTGGAGAATGTATGATAGCCGTTTTTCTAATATTATAAAATTTGTTGCAAAAAATAGCAAATAATAGCTGAGATCAGTGAGAAGAGAACATATAAAAAGTTATTTATCAAAAATTATTTGGAAGTTCTTTTATTAATTATATCTGAAACCAACGGTTTCAAAACGTGAAATCATTTCAATTAAATTCTAAATACATGAAACTGAACATTTTGTCAGTGGGAAATTCTATAAGCCTATTATAAATGGCATTACTGGTTGATACAGACTTTGAGAGCTCTTAATATCAAGGGCCCAACTCCTCCACAGGCTTTTATGTACTTACTTTTATTTTAAGAGGTTGTTCAATGTTATTGTACGTTAATTGTAGAATTAAAGTAGCACAAAATTCACATAAGAATGCTTTTAAGGTATGAACGCTGCAAAACATATTTTTTTACAGCACAATTGCGTTATTAAAATAGTTTTGCAAGTATATAAATGAAGTACTAGTCGTGCACGGTAACGAAAGACCACAATTAGATTCAAATTATACAGGTACACACGACCGCACATCAGTAGAAAGACTTTTGGACCTTATGGCGTGGTAATAGAGTTGAAAAAGTTTCTACCGACAAGTGGTTGACCGTACAAAGTTCCAAATACTGCGCATATTAACTGCGAAATAGACAGAATATTATGAATGACGACAATTTTCAAATGCAGAAAATTTCTGAAATGAACTTCATCCGGACGTCCATTTAACTAAAGCTCTTTCATTAATTTAGAATCTGAATCTATTTTGTGTAATCAAATTTTCCGAAACAGAGGAATTAAATGCAATTTTCAAATATTATTCTATATCAGTATAGGGCTAACATTTTGTTTGTATTTTTTTTGGTCTCCAAATTTTTTATCAAAATTATCAATCAACTGGATTTATTAGTGTAGGAGAAAGCTTAATATTCAAATTATTTACATTAACATTCTTCATCAAAACATCCTATTAAACGTCCACTGTAGGACAAGGAGCTCCCTCCAAAATTTCAGCTTTCCTGGAACAATGTGGAGGAGAAGCACCATAGTCACCACACTTGTTAGCGTTGCGGCTGGCACCATGGACTGCGGTTGTTCGTGATCGCAGTTTGTAAGATGGTAAGATAAACAGAAGGACTGCTGTCCATCCTCCAGCTTGTAACCTCTTTTACGACACCTACGGGTAGATATAGGTAGGTACAATTTTTTTCCGGTACCACACAGGCATGATTTAACATAATTCATTTAGCTTAAGGTTCTTGCGTTATTTCATCAGATAAGACTCTCTACCTACATAACGTTTTTATTTATCGCAAGGATAATATCCATATAGGTAACGAAGAGTTAGGCCTCACAGATTCAAAGTCTAAGTCAAAGTCAAAATAGTTTATTTATTGTTGGATATTAAAATCTCTTAATGACGTTAGCTAAACTACATCGCTTCACAAACAAAATGGCGCCATATTGTAGATTGTATTGTATTTATTTCTGTAATCCAGATGAATCTTACGATTTTGAAACTTAACACTCTATAAACCTTAATAGGTTTTTCTAAGTGCTGCACACTTCTCATAACATAAACATTACAAATTATTATAAAAACACTAACGAAATACAACACAAGTTGAGGGTAATTACAATAAAAACCACAGCTACAAAAAAACAATAGCAACTCGCACCCGACTCAGTGCCGGTACGACACATTCCAATTGGAGATCCAAGCTGATAAAGGAAAAAAGTAGAAGATCGTTTTGATATACATTTTTATCAATGTATTTTTCCCTCATTATTTTTAAACATGGTACTCTAGATGGTTCTTTATGCAACTTTATTTAGAATACTAGACATTAAAAATATATAGATTTCATTTTAGAAATTTTATTACGGCTGTTAAGGAGTTATAGATATAAAAACCTGTCGTCGTAAAAGCGGCCGGCAGACAAGAGCGGGTACCGACGGCATCACCTCTCTAACGAGGGACGTAAAAAGAACTTTTTCAAATTTCTCGTTTTATTGCTAGCGTTACAGATCTCGTTTCAAATGAAGAAGGCCATTTCTTACCTCAGATTGTCAACAAACAAGTTCCCTAATGGGATCGAAGAGTTTCCTCGCCTTTGAGAGAAAAGATAAACTTGTCTGAGTAATCACGTAAGAAGAGAGTTTAAGGAAAGCTTTTTCAACAAGACTTCGTTGAAACAAAGTCTAAGACCTCGTTTTCACTAAGGAAGGGCGAAGACTTGTAAAATTAGACCAATCTGAATGCGTTATTGCCAGAGTCGTTAAATTATCATTTACCTAGTTTAATTTTAATTTTACGGTAAATTGTCAATAGGCTCCTCTTCTTACAACAATAACTATAATCCATTCCACGAGTCAATGCAAAAGCTTACCAACACATTTTGACGCCGCCTAACCAGACAAAGTACGACGAACCAGACGAACCAAAGTATATTTGACGGTAAAAATAACATTGTCTTACAAACTTGTTTTTTCTGACAGCTTTAGCTAATTACTATTGATCATGGAGCACAATAGCCTTGAAATAGCTGCAAAATGTGTTGGTAAGCTTTGGCATTGACTCGTGGAACGGACTATAGACAAATTATACTTTCACGGGCTATTTGGTTCGGTTAAGTTATATGCCATAACAACATAACTTGTAAAAAAATCAAGTCTCGCACGCAACTCAGTTCTTCTACTGTAAAAAGTTGTGAGATCCACGTAACACCAAGTCGGTAAATTTTTTTAGTCCATACTTAAGGGTGCTTCGGTCCTAAGTTATAACGTAATTAGCTAACCTAACAACATCTTATAGTGACCATATCAATATTACAAATCTTATGTTTTAAATCAATAGATCGACTTGGCCATCGCATGAAAACACAATGTAACTCACAAGTAATATGTACAATTAGTAATAAGTTATATTAAATGAGATTGTTTAGTGCAATTGCCAAGTCAATCTATTGATTGAATATTGATATGGTCACTATAAGATCTTGTTAGGTTAGTTAATTACGTTATAACTTAAGACAGAAGGACCCTTAAGTAGGGACTAAAAAAATTAACAGACTTGGTATTACGTGGATCTCACAACTTTTTACGGAAGAAGAACTGAGTTGCGTGCGAGACTTGTTTTTCTACAAGTTATGTTTTTGATGGCATATCATTTCTTTTTCTAGATAGCCCTACTTTTTAGGGTTCCGATACCAAAATGGTAAAAAAAGGAACCCTTATGGTGCCGCTCTGTCTGTCTGTCACACCTCTATATCTCAGCAACCACTTATGCTTTCGACCTGAAATTTAGAATAGTTTTAGAATATAGTTGCCCAACTTATGCCAAATTAAAAAAGTATGATTATTAATGTAAAGAGGGCCAAAATAGGGGGGGCCAAATTTCAAATTGTTTCTACTAGATCGAGTGGGGTATCATATGAAAGGACTTTACTTGCACATTTTAAAATATATTTTTGTATTTTTTTAAGTTTCTTAGTTTTCAAGTTATGATGAGAAATGTCAAAAAAAATACCATTCCCCCCCCCCCCCCCCCCTTATGTCCGAAGTTTGAGTAAGGAAAAATCTGAATTAATTACAGTTGACAGAAGTTTATGTAAAGTTTACAACAAAAATAAAACGATCTTTCTAAGTTGCACAGTTTTAAGTCACACAAACCTTTACAAACAAATTTAGTTTTGCGGTCCAATGGACTTTATTGCTTCCAAAAATACTATAGGTATATCGGAACCCTCGGCGCGCGAATTTGACTCGCACTTGACCGGTTTTTTCCTTTCCGGTACCTTCTACTTCTTGAATACTAACATCGGATTTTCTTAAAGATCTCTGTCTTATGAGCATTCTTATTTTTGTAGGTAGTCTTCCGTTGACCATTTTACAAGTTACTTTTGAGTATAATTATATCTAGGTACCTATCTACACCAATTATTCCATTATACTATACATACACAGGTACACTGCTTCATTCACTGCAAATGTAACTTTGTAATCCTATATATTTATATGGGAACACAAAGTTATTTATGTAGTTGGTGAAACTAGAAAACTGGACCAAACATGAAAAATATTTTAGTTTTTCCTTGATTTATACAGTAAACAATAATTATATTCTAAATTTGAAGCTTCTATGTCTGCTAGAAGTGCCTTATGATGATCGGTCATTGAGTCAGTCAATGAGTGACAAAACTAAGAAACTTTGGCGAGCTATAATTCTTAAACTACTGGTTCAAATTGAATTAAATTTGAAATGTACCTTGTTTATACAATGCCTGCTTCGTTACTAAAAAAACAGGCTTCTAGTTTTATTCACAACGAAGTTACAGGGGGTCAAAAATGGCCTGAACTGTTCGAGAAAAGAATGGTACGGCCGCGCCGATTTTTATTTTTTTTGGCTCGACTTGTGGGGGGCACTGCCGTACCCCCAGATTTGGTTAGGATAGGTGGTTTAGCTTAGGTTCGGTTAGGTTAGGTGGCTCTATAATTTGGGGTGCAAGCAGAGAACCTCCCCGTGGTGCACCCTGGAAACTGTTCTGGACCCGGTAACGCAGGCGTCCAGACAGGCGAACTCTCTGTGTGACTGCTTCATAGCGATTACTCAGCTATCGCTATGTCCGATGCGGATCGTGATAAGAAAGGTCGCTTTCTGAAGAAAGTAAAAGACCCTACAAAAGGGCCTTCTCAGGCCCAATCCGAGGGTATGGAGTCGGATGCGTCTGACTGTAGTGCGCAGACCGTGACGTCTCAGGCTTCAGCTGCCCAAAGCGTCAAGAGGACCCACAGTCTGAGCAGCTCGGCTGCCAGTGGTGACGAGGCTACACAACCTTTCAAAATTCCTACCTCATTACGAGGAAGGGGAAGAGGCCGGCCGCGTGGTTCGTCGAAGAGTCGCGTTGAGCTTTCCGACGAAGAATTAGCGGGTAGGGTTGAAGAGATGGCTCAAGCCAGACGCGAGTGTGCCACACTGATTGCGGCATCCGGTGAGAGAGAAGCGACCGCTGCGGACACTACTGGTGTCCTTGTAGCAAAAGCGTCTCTGGGCATGGACCTCGTCCTTGACGTTGTGCGTAGGTCTAAAAGCCTGAAAGGCACAAGCGTGAAGGCTATCAAGGAGGCCATCGAGTGCGTCCGGACCGCCGTAGATGGTCTGGCGAAGCGGAGTGTGTCTGATGAGACCCACTCCCTTCAAATTGAGAATGACCGTTTGCGAGTGGAGCTTAATGCCACTCGCAAACAGTTGGATTCCGTTTCGGAGGAGGCCCGGAAGCTCAGGATGAGCTGCTTAAGTAGAGAATCTGCTGAGGAAGAGACGATGGCGGAACGTTTAACGCACTCCATCATTGGCCAGGTGGGCAGGATTCTAGATGCACGGTTTGCGGGTCTGGAGGATCGACTGCTGCCTGCAGTGGTCCGTCGTCCTCCATTAGCAGCCGATAAGAGTGCTTCGGTGGCCTCTAAGGCTACCACAAAACAGGTGCCAGCCGGTACTTCTGTGCCATCTGCAGCTCCGACTCCGACTTTCCCTGGCTCTGCTGCCTCTTCAGCAAAGCCAAAACAGAAACCTGGTGATGGAGAGGGTTGGCAGACAGCTGGTACCAGACGCGCTAAGAAGAAGACGAAGAAGAACGCAGCAACTGCAGGTCATTTAGCTGCTTCTGGTCCTCCTCCCCCAAGGAAGGGGAACAAGAAGAGCAAGGGAAAGGGGAAAAAACTCCGCGTCCCTAAGTCGGCAGCTGTAGTGCTGACTCTACAGCCCGAGGCTACGCAGTCAGGTCTGACCTACTCGAGCGTACTAAGTAGTGCACGGGAGCGGGTTAACCTGGCTGAGCTCGGCATAACCGGGGGTTGCCGCTTCAGGCAGGCTGTGACTGGTGCCCGCATGATAGAGTTACCTGGTGCGGATAGCGAAGAGAAGGCAGACAAGCTCGCAAAACAACTTCGGGAAATCCTTCCTACCTCTGTCAAGGTCACGAGGCCCACAAAATGCGCTGAAGTGCGTATTGTGGGTCTCGATGACTCTACGACGGAGATGGATATCAAGGCTGCCGTCGTTACAAAGTCGAATTGCTCTGCAGAGCTAGTCAAGGTGGGCCAGATACGTCAGGGCTCTAGGGGTGCTGGATCTGTTTTGGTCAAGTGCCCAGTCGCGGCAGCCAAGCTGCTTATTGCCGAAGAGCGGGTCTTGATCGGTTGGAGCTCCGTCCGGGTGCAGTCCCTGGAGCAACGACCGATGCGCTGCTTCCGCTGTATGGGACAGGGGCACATAAGGCAGAACTGTACCTCTGCTTTCGATTGTGGTGAGCTTTGCTTCCGATGCGGGCAGTCTGGTCATAAGGTGGTGTCTTGTTCCGCCACCCCTTACTGTCCAGTCTGCGCGGAGGCTAAGCTACCAGCCAACCATCAGATTGGCGGCAAGGGCTGTAATCCTCCAGCCCCTAAGAAGCGAAGAGCAGCCACCACAGCAGCGCCAGCGGCAGCGGTACCGCCCCGACTAGAGCAGCCGGCGGCGGTGGTCGAGACTATGGCTACGGACTAATCATGGACCACGACCGTAGCCATAAAATACTACAGACGAACCTGAATCACTGTGCAGGTGCGCAGGATCTGCTAATGCAAACCATGGCAGAGTGGTCTCTGGATATCGTGGTGGCCGCTGAGCCATACTTCGTCCCTACCCGTCCTAACTGGGTAGGTGACGAGGTGGGCTCCGTAGCCATTATAAGTTCTACCGCTCCACGTTCCCCACCTCTCTCGCTGAAAGAGAAAGGTCCGGGATATGTGGCAGCCGCTTGGGGAGAAATCACCTTTTTAGGTGTATACTTCTCCCCAAATCGGAGCTTAGCGGAGTTTGAGGCCTTCCTCGACCGGCTGGAGGTCTCTGTCCAGCGACTGGCAGCGGGGCAGCTATTTGTTCTGGGCGATTTCAATGCCAAATGCACGGCTTGGGGCTCTCCAGCAACAGATGCTCGCGGTGGCGTGTTGCGCGACTGGGCGGCAGCCCTAGGGTTGGCTCTACTAAATCAGGGCACCTTGAACACATGTGTGCGGCAGTCTGGGGGATCAATTGTAGACCTCACGTTTGCTACCCCCGCTGCTGCCATTCGTGCTCAGAGGTGGAGGGTTCTGGAGGAGGCGGAGTCACTTTCGGACCATCGTTATATAAGGTTTGAAATCTCCGCCCCCAATAACAGCAGTCGACCCGTTGCAGAGTCGGCTTTCCCGAGGTGGTCGCTTACGCGCCTAGACAGCGAAATTGCAGAGGAGGCGGCTATCGTCCAGGCGTGGTTCGCAGAACCGGTAGACGCTGTGGTTGTGGATGATGAGGCGGTCGCACTTAGGGGCGCCCTCACCAGCATCTGCGACGCAGCGATGCCCCGTATCAGACGGCATCCCCTGAAGCTTGCGGTATATTGGTGGTCACGAGAGCTTGCGGATCTCAGAGAGACCTGCATAGTGACGCGTCGTGCCTACACCAATTACCGTAGGCGTAGGGTCAGGGTACAGGAGGAAATTGACCGTCTCTATGACTGCTATCGCAATGCCAGGGGAGCTCTGCAGCTATTCATATCCCAGGCAAAGAGGAGATCCCGAGAGGAAATGCTCTCAGATCTCGATAGGGATCCATGGGGACGTCCTTACCGTACGGCGAGGGGCAAGCTGGCGCAGGGACCACCAGTGGTGGAGTCCTTACAGCCGCAACTGCTGGAGGATGTAGTGTCGGCCCTATTTCCGGACAGGGCGGAGCATACGCCACCACAAATGATCTCTAGGCATGAGATGCTTCCGGAAGACGAAGCGTCTCTACCAGTTACCGACGGAGAGCTCAGGGCCGCAATTTTGAAAATGCGGTCCAAAAAGACGGCTCCGGGGCCAGATGGGATACCTGGACGAGTTTGGGCCCTCGCCCTGGGACCCCTGACAGATCGACTGAGGGGGCTCTTCAATGCCTGTCTGAGTTCGGGCAGCTTCCCAAAAGTCTGGAAAGAGGGAAGGTTGGTCCTCCTTAAGAAGCCGGGGCGCCCTCCAGAGTCTCCCTCTGCCTATCGCCCAATCGTTTTGCTGGATGAGGCGGGAAAGCTGTTTGAGCGTATTTTGGCTAACCGCATCATCCAGCATTTGACAGTAGATGGTCCGGACCTGGACGAGTGCCAGTACGGTTTTCGCGCTGGTCGTTCCACAATCGATGCCATCGCTAGTGTGAAAACCTTCGCTGAGGAAAGTGTGGCACAGGGCGGAGTGGCATTGGCGGTATCTCTCGATATCGCTAATGCTTTCAATACTCTGCCCTTTAGTTGTATAGAGGAGGCACTGCTCTACCATCGCGTGCCCCTCTATATCAGACGGGTCCTTGAGGCGTACCTGAGAGGTAGGTGCGTCCTCTACCAGGGTGGAGACGGAAGGGTCCGGCGCAGAGAAGCCAGGTGCGGTGTTCCACAGGGCTCGGTCCTTGGGCCGCTTCTGTGGAACATTGGATACGATTGGGCGCTGCGAGGTGAGCTGCCCTCCGGAATGCGTCTCGTCTGTTATGCGGACGACACGCTGGTTCTTGCCAGAGGGGCCAATTATGGCGAAGCGGCACAATTTGCATCAGATGGAGCCGAGATCGTTGTGTCGCGAATCCAGCGCCTCGGCTTAAGGGTGGCTGTCGAGAAGACAGAAGCTCTCTGTTTCTATGGGCCGCGGAGGAGGCCGCCTGCTGGTGCGAGCATTATGATCAGTGGATTGAGTGTCGGGGTTGGATTCAAGATGAAATATCTTGGACTCGTCCTCGACAGGAAGTGGGACTTCCGAGAACATTTTCGGCTGCTGGCCCCGAAGCTCATCGGGACGGCAGCTGCTCTCGGAGGTCTACTCCCAAATGTGGGAGGACCGAATGTAGGGTGTCGCCGCCTCTACACTAGTGTAGTGCGCTCCATGGCACTTTATGGAGCTCCTATTTGGGTTGATGCCCTCTCTACCCAAAACAGGGCAGAGCTGCGCCGCCCGCAACGCATAATGGCGACGCGGGTGATAAGAGGGTACCGCACGATTAGTTGTGAGGCGGCGTGCGTATTGGCAGGGTCCCCACCGTGGGATCTGGAAGCGGAGGTCCTGGCAGGTGTTTATGCCAGGAAGGTGGAGGCCCGTAATGCGGGTGCACATCCTCCTCGGGAGGAGATCGAGGCCTGGAGGGATGAGGCGCGGATTGTTCTGCTCCAGAAATGGAGTCTCCGCCTCGAGTCTCCCTCCGCAGGTGTCAGGACAGTAGAAGCGGTTCGCCCACTCCTCAAAGAGTGGGTGGACCGTATATTTGGCGGGCTAACCTTCCGGCTGGTGCAGGTACTGACCGGACATGGTTGTTTTGGCCGGTATCTGCACCACATAGCTGGCAGAGAACCAACTCCAGCTTGCCATCACTGTGACTGCGCCGAGGACACGGTGCAGCACACAGTGGTGGAATGCCCAAGATGGGCTGAGGAACGTGCTGCCCTAGTGGCGGTGGTGGGTGGAGATCTCTCGCTGCCGGTTGTTGTTCAGGCAATGGTCGGCAGCAAGAGGTCTTGGGAGGCCATGGTCTCCTTCTGTGAGTCAGTCATCTCGCAGAAGGAGGCCGCGGAGCGGGAAAGAGAGGATAATCCCCTGTCTCACCCGCTTCGCAGAAGGCGCAGGGGGCGCAGGAGACGGGAGTACGCCCGTCCTCCGCCCGCTCCGTAGGCTTGCGTGCGTCGGGCCGGGGAGCCCGTCGCTCGCTCTAAAAGGCCAGTGAGGGGGCGACGTCTGATGTGTGCTCAGACGTCGTCTAGGTGAGGGAGCCTCTCCAGAGGCTGTCGCAGGGTGGGTTGCGAAAGTAGTGCGAACGTACAGTGCTCGTGACCCACCCGAAATGCGAGAGTGGCACACGGTGGAGTTTTTAGTGGGTGCAAGTCCCACATAACCGTACCATTTCCCCGAACGGTGCGGCATGCGTATGCATTTTCTCCATCACAAAAAAAAAAAAAAAAAAAAAAAAAGGTGGCTCTATAATTTACAATTTTAAATTAAAATAGTTAAATTATAATATTACTAGGTAAATTATATTTTAACGGCTTTGACAATTTATCTGCGAAACATATAATCCATGCTTCACGTGCGGTGTTTGATCAGATTGATTTAATTTTGCGCGCCTCCGATCTATTCCAGCTCATCCTAAAACTTCTTTACTGTAATAGTTTCTGAAGCTTGCTTTAAAGTTAAGATAGCGCGAAAAAAAGGAAACCGACAGTAAATTTAATCATCATCATCATATCAGCCGAAAGACGTCCACTGCTGGACATAGGCCTCCCCTAAAGATCTCCATGACGACCGGTCCTGCGCTGCTCGCATCCAGCGGCTTCCCGCGACCTTGACCAGATCGTCGGTCCACCTTGTGGGGGGCCTGCGAACGCTTCGTCTTCCGGTACGTGGTCGCCACTCCAGAACCCTCATGCCCCATCGGCCATCGGTTCTTCTTGCGATGTGCCCTGCCCACTGCCACTTCAGTTTAGCGATTCTCAGGGCTATGTCAGTTACTTTAGTTCTTCTGCGGATCTCCTCATTTCTGATTCGATCGCGCAGAGAGACTCCAAGCATAGCCCTTTCCATAGCCCTTTGGGTGACTTTGAGCTTCCTGATAAGGCCCATCGTGAGCGGCCACGTCTCGGTGCCATATGTCATCACTGGCAACACACACTGGTCAAAGACTTTCGTCTTGAGACACTGCGGTATTTTGGACGTGAAGATATTGCGGAGCTTCCCGAATGCTGCCCATCCGAGTCGAATTCGACGAGTAACCTCTTTCTCTAAGTTGGATTTACCCAGCTGGACCGTTTGTCCCAGGTATACCTACTCATCAACAACTTCGTAGAGTTTCCAACTTTGAGTGGAGTGGGTACAACAAGGGCATTAGACATAATTTTCGTCTTATCCATGTTCATTTTAAGACCCACTTGTTGTGAAACTCTACTGAGGTTATTGAGCATCGTGCCGAGATCTTCCAGGGTCTCAGCCATTACGACAATATCGTCGGCAAATCGAAGGTGGGTCATGTACTCGCCATTGATGTTGATGCCAAGTCCTTTCCAGTCCAGGAGTTTGAAGACGTCTTCCAATGCAGCGGTGAACAGTTTAGGAGATATAACGTCTCCCTGTCTCACTCCTTGCTGCAATTGGATAGGTTTCGATTTCTGGTCCTGAAGACGAACTGACATAGCGGCGTTTTTGTACAGATCCTTCAACACTTCAATGTACCGATAGTCGACTTGGCACCTCTGGAGAGATCGTAGCACGGCCCACGTCTCGATCGAATCGAAGGCCTTCTCATAGTCCACAAACGCTAGGCAAATTGGCTGGTTATACTCTTCGGTTTTCTGTATAACTTGCCGTAGCGTATGTATGTGGTCTATGGTACTGAAGCCTATACGAAAACCTAATAACTTTACTGTGCACATATGGTTACAATTTCAGTATTGTAACCCGTTTAACCTTCCAAGTAACATTACATTCACTTAGTTTAAGCACTGAGAAAAGTTTCCTCTCAACCATACCATGAAACAGCGTCATGTCTTCAAATAATCCTCTTTGAATTCTGGTAGCTCTCTCAGCTTCAAATAATGAGGCTGAGCTACAGGCTACCAACGGGGTCACAGGTGGCGGATAGTGAACGGCCACCAGATATGGCGGTTAGCTGCGAATATACTGAATAAGCAGTCCCCGACCAAGAAGCGGCAGGATTACCAGGACGTGGTGGGAAGCCCAGTGGGATGGGCTTACCTAAAAAATGCCGCATAAGTCTGATGACAGTTCTGTGACATGGTGAACAAATGCCGCCATTTAATAAGCATTCCCCTAGCGCTGGGCAGCGGTGGCGCTAGTATTGGCAGAAGGCCGAAGACGAGGGGTCTGGAAGGGCTTTTGACCAAACATCAGCAGGCGGAGCACCGGTTGCTGAACTGCGGTGCGGAAAGCGAGTGGGGACACTACCGCACTACATTTGTCCTCAACTAAGGAGCAATGGGAATGAAAAATAAAAGTAATGTGGTTCTTGACAACGGGCTTCCACGATGTAACATGGCGTGGCGGTCTGAGTCCGGCAGTTTTAGACGCAAGGCTAAATCGGTCGTCATCATGCAAAATCCTTGCCAAATAGGGACGTGGAATGTGAGGACGATGTTGACGGAGGGAAAAGTAGAACAATTGAAGGTAGAGATGGACAGATTACAAATTGATATTTTGGGATTATGTGAAACAAGATGGGAGGGAAGTGGGGACTATTGGGATGGAGATTACAGAATAATATACTCAGGAGAGACACAAGGTGCAAACGGTACAGCTATAGTTTTAAATAAAAAATGGGGAAATTTAGTGGAAAACTCAATTCATCACAATGATCGCATCACAGTAGTGAAAATAAGATCTGAACCAGTCGATACAGTTTTAGTGCAAGTTTATATGCCTACTGGAAGCCATAGTGACGATGAAATAGAAGACATGTATAATCATATTGATACCATATTAGACTCAGTTAAAGAAAAGGATAATTTGATTGTAATGGGGGATTTTAATTCTGTAGTTGGGGAGAAAGCTGAAGACAATATTGTGGGCAAGTTTGGTTTGGGTCAAAGAAATAAAAGAGGAGATAGATTGGTGCAATTTTGTGAAGAAAATAATTTAATTATAACAAACACACTTTTCCAACAACCAAAAAGAAGGCTCTACACTTGGAAAATGCCGGGAGATATAGGCAGATATCAGATTGATTATATTATAGTAAGACTGAAATATCGTAGCCAAGTTTCATCGTGCAAAACACTGCCTGGAGCTGATCTCAATACTGACCATAACCTTTTATTAAGCAAGTGCAATTTAGAAATTAAGAAGATAAAAAGAAAAACTAAACCAAAGAGTATTGATCTCACTAAACTTAAGGATATAAATAGCAATAGCAGAGTGCAATATAGTAATAAAGTGGGGGAGAAATTAGAGTTATATAAAATTAAAAATAGTAATAATACAGAAAACAATATCACCTATAGATGGACTAATGTTAAAGATATCTTATTAAGTACAGCTGAAGAATGTCTACAATTAGAGAAAATTGTGCCTAGGAAGAAATGGTTAAACACAGAGATAATTAATTTGATGTTAGAAAGAAGACTAGTTAAGAATAAAACAGATTTTGATAGTATAGATAAATATAGAATTCTTACAAACCAAATAACTACTAAATGTAGAAACCAAAAAGAAGTCGATATCAATAATATTTGCAACAAAATAGAAGAATACATGATAAAAGGACAGATGGATAAAGCTTACAATGAAATAAGAAATTTAAGTAAGAAACATAAAACTAGAAGTACAACTATTTTAGATGAGCAGGGTAAAATATTATTGAACAATAACGAGATACTGGCAAGATGGAAAAGGTACATGGAAAAGCTATATCACGGAGAAGGACTGAGTGAGGAGGATATAGAAGACGAACATCTGGTGGAAGAAGAGAAACTAGGACCTCCAATCTTAAAAGAAGAATTTGATAAAGCATTAAGTCAAATACAAAATGGCAAAGCTGCAGGTGAAGATCAAATCCACATAGAAATGATTAAATATACCCAGTGCGAAACTTTATTAGATGAAATTTTCAAATTAACTCAGGACATGTACTTGACTGGCTATATACCGAGAGATTTTGAAATAACTAAAACCGTTACCCTTCCCAAAAAGTTAAACACACTCAAATGTGAAGAACATAGAACCCTTAGCTTAGTTTCTCAGGCATCAAAAATTCTCCTGAAAATTTTGCAAAACAGATTGAGGCCCATAGCCGAACAAACGTTAGGACCGGATCAATACGGCTTTCGTCAAAACAGGGGTACTAGAGAAGCTATTTTAGCACTGCGACTTATTGCAGACAGACGTATGGATTTGGGACTTGATACTCATATCGCCTTCGTAGATCTAGAAAAGGCTTTCGATAGGGTTAACTGGAAACGAATGATGAAGATATTAAAAGAGACAGGTCTAGACTACAGAGACAGAAGAATAATATATAAACTTTATAAAGAACAAGAAACAACAATAGAAGTAGGAGAGGAAAAAGGTACAGCTAAGATACGACAAGGAGTTAGACAAGGGTGTCCACTCTCACCACTTATATTCAATATTTTTATAGAATGCGCAATAAAGAAAATAAATGATTCTGAAAAAGGGGGCATCAAAATTAACGGGAAAAATATACAATTTATAAGATTTGCTGATGACATTGCTGCAGTAGCTGAGAACACATTACAATTGGAAGAATTAGTTACAGAAATGGACGTGATATTTAAAGAATTTGGGCTTAAAATAAACAGTAAGAAAACAAAAAAGTTAACAGTTTCGAAAAAACCAGCAACAAACGACACAATAATTCATCTTAATAATGTCCCAATAGAATCGGTGAAACAATTCAGATATTTAGGCAGTTTAATTACTAATGACTCCAGATGCACTCCTGAAGTTGTTTCTAGAATTGCAATGGCCAAAGCAGCTTTTAACAACAAAAAACACCTTTTAAAAGCTAAAATCTCTAGAAGTGTTCGGAAACGACTGATAAAAGTGTACATCTGGAGCATTGCATTATATGGTTGTGAGACGTGGACTCTAACACAAAGAGATAGAGAGAGGTTAGAAGCGTTTGAGATGTGGTGTTGGAGGAGAATGGAAGGGATCAGTTGGACAGAGAAAAAGACAAACGAGGAAGTTCTAGATTTGGTTAAAGAGAAGAGAAATTTGCTGAGAACCATCGAAAATAGAAGAGGGACGATGGTCGGACACCTGATAAGACATGACACTTTCATAAAGAATATTATTGAAGGAAAAGTAGAGGGCAGAAGAGGAAGAGGAAGACCAAGACGCACTTATTTTGAACAGATAAAAGAGAGGGTAAACGTCGAGTCTTATCAGGATGTCAAATCATTGGCAGAGGACAGAGAGAAATGGAGATTGCTCCACCGACAAGAGCGCGGCTCTTAAATATGAGAGAGAGCATAACTAAAATGTTCTGGGGAGTTTGAAGACTCGTGTAGGAAACCGAAGTGCGGTTCGTGCATTTATTTACTTAGGTTCTCTAGTTTGCCTTTGCTGCCACATAAACATATTTCTTTGAAAGTGTACCCGTGTACAAACCGCCTAAGTAGGTTTACCCTTTGATAATAATTAATTTTCATAATTTTTTTACTGCTGATGGGTTTAAATTACTTTTGATTTCGATCTAGCCCTAAGGACCAACTGAGACCAATGGTCGTCGATGGAACGAGCTTGCCTATAAGAAGCCTATTCACTCATGTCATGAATAGATAAACATTTTTATATTGGTTATATCTGTATTTCTGTATTTCGATGCACAGGATTGTCGTATCTTGGTAAAGAATCTTAAAAAAAATTGTGAAGTAAAATAACATGCACTTCTGCGTCTTGTGCTACTGTTGGCAAAATTGCACGTGTGTTGAACGGAATACAATTTGTTTGTTTACACTATTTAAAGTGTAGTCTCACTGCTGGCTTCTGCTTTAAACTTTTGTACACGGGCATCTTCTTGCTAATAAAAAAATAGAGTTGAGTAGTAGAGAGAGTAGTGTTCTTAAGTTTCATGTACAGATTCACATCCTTCAGGCTTGGTTTAACCCTTTTTACTTTCGAGCGGAGCGAGAAAGGTATTGTATTCGTGAAAAAAAAGTTTTTCTAATTTTCTCAAAAATGTGTTCTATATCACTTATACATTATAAAAAACAAGTCTCCCAAAAATGTCCGTCCGTCGGTCGGTCGGTCGGTGGGTCGGTCCGTCGGTCGGTCTGTCCGTCACGCTTTGGCCTAGCGGCTAAACGAATGGTCCGATACATACATACATACATACATAACATCACGCCTCTTTCCCGTTGGGGTAGGCAGAGACCACAGTCCTCCACCTGCTACGATCTTGACACACTTCCCTTGCTTCCTGTACTTTCATCAATCCTTTCATACATGCTCGTCGGTTTAGGGTACTTTTAACCTGGCCTTTATTCAGAACGTCCTGAATTTGGTCCTGGTACGTTCGCCTAGGCCTTCCCCTTCCAACGTTTCCATTCAATCTCGCCTGGTAGATCTCTTTCGTCAATCTTCGTTCATTCATCCTCTCTACATGACCAAACCATCTCAGCATCCCTTTCTCGATTTTGGTCACTACGTCCTCTTTTACGCCACACCGTTCTCTTATCACACTATTTCTAATCCTGTCACTCAATTTAACACCAATCATACTCCTTAGCGCTCTCATTTCCACTGCATTAATTCTACTTTCATGCTTCTTCTGCCATACCCAGCTTTCACTGCCATTCATCAGTGTTGGTACCAAAACTCCCCCATGAACAGCCAAACGAGCCTTGTGAGACACCTTTTGACTCCTCATAAAGGCGTGCAGGGCACCATTCACCATGTTTCCAGCATTCACTCTTCTTTCAATATCACTTTCACACTTTCCATCTCTCGTAAACTTTGAGCCCAGATACACAAACTCCTTCACTTGTTCGACTTGTTCACCATCTATTAATATAGTACACTCTGTCATACATTCTTCTCTTTCAAGTACCATTACTTTAGTCTTGCTTACATTTACTTTCATTCCTTTCCTTTCCAAAGCCACATTCATCATTGTTACCATCTCCTGCAACTCGTCAGCAGATGACGCAAGTACAACTTGGTCATCAGCGTAGAGAAGACATTTGATGAGTAACTCATTCATTCTCAGTCCACACATACTCTCTTTCAGATCAATCAAACAATTATCCATGAACAGGTTAAACAGCCAAGGTGACGCTACACATCCCTGCCTAACACCTTTTTCGATGCTAAACCATTCAGTGTACGCCCCGTTTATTCTGACACAAGCACTGGAATCCTCATAGAGAGATTTCAGTGCTTGAATCAGATGACCGTTTACCCCATACATAGACAATGCTGACCACAATTCATTCCTCACCACTCGGTCATAGGCCTTTTCCAAATCCACGAACGCGCAGTAGACTTTTTGGTTTTTAGCCAAAAACTTTTCAGCTATGCACCGCAAGGAAAAGACCTGATCTGTACATCCCATTCCCTTTCTAAATCCCGCTTGTACATCCCATATTTTATCGTCAGTATCTTTCATCACTCTTTCAATCAAAACCTTTGCATACAGTTTGCCGACGACACTGAGAAGGCTTATCCCGCGATAATTTTTGCAGTCCTGTTGTGACCCTTTTCCCTTGTACAGCGGCACAATCACAGCCTTGCACCAGTCACCTGGTACTTGGCCGTTCGTCCAACACAAGTTGAAAAGGCGGTACAACTGACTAGCCACAATGCCTCGCCCAGCCTTCAACATCTCGACCGACACTCTATCATACCCAGCTGCTTTACCTGATTTCATACTTTTCATCGCTTTCATAATCCCAGCCATACTTATCTCACTTACACAATTCTCCTCTTCATTCTCATTCGATTGACACCATATTTTGAATTTAGGAGTTTTATGCAAATCCATCGAAGGGTTCTAAGTGGTTTCTTGCTGGCTCTCATTTTGAGGGTAGCTGTCATACAACGAAAATGAAAAATTGAAATTTTCTCAAGGGGTGTTCCTGTACCACCAAATCGTAAATATGTGATTTACCCAAAATTGGTTCCATTGAGTTTACCTGACTGGATATCCATTTTGATTTTTTTTAATAAAATTAAGTACACAGGGTGTACCAAAGACTGAAAGGGCTTGCTCAGTAGACTAAACTGAACAATTATCCATAAGGAACATGTATTGGGAAATTAAAAATATCTCCATGCAAGTAGGTATCCTACGGTAGTATCCATTGATCTGTGAAAATTCATATAAAGGGTGTTCCAGTACTACCAAAAGTTAAACATGTGATTTACTCGAAATCGTTTGAGGTTTGTTTGTTTTGATGTTTGACGATTTGAGTTCTGAATCGATCTGTATATTTTATTAGAACATTTTTTTGGAAAAACGTAAACAAAAGTTTGTATTACAAATTTAAGTTTGCGGTTGATGGTTTTTCCTTGAGTATTGCGAGAAAGTAAGTGCAGTGCTGCTGTACCATTTATTTATGTATTGCCTGCCACACCCCAGAGACTACATACAACGAGCGCGAATTCGAAATTTGAAATTGGAAGAAGGTGTGCATACTCAGTACAACTAGCACAGGCGTAAACGATTTCGAGGGTCAAACAAATTCCTAACAGTTTGTTTTTTGTTTTAAATTGTACCTACATATGTCTTCAATTTATGAAAAAAAATCCCTTTCTGTAACTACAGAGCAACTTTGATTTTTGAGACATCGTAAGATATCCGATTTTTTAAACAATTTTTTTACCAAATATAGACGTCAATTTTGTCTCAGGAGCAGAAAAAAAAACCGGTCAAGTGCGAGTCGGACTCGCGCGCCGAGGGTTCCGATATACCTTTAGTATTTTTGGAAGCAATAAAGTCCATTTTTAGGACCGCAATACTAAATTTGTTTGTAAAGGTTTCTAAAAAACTGTGCAAATTAGAAAGATCGTTTTATTTTTGCTGTAATATTTACATAAACTTCTATCGACTGTAATTAATTCAGAGTTTTCCATTCACGAACTTCGGAGATAAGGGGGGGAACGGTATTTTTTGGACATTTTTCATCATAACTTGAAAACCAAGAGTTGTAAAAAAATACAAAAATATATTTTAGAATGTACAAGTAAAGCCCTTTCATATGATACCCCACTCAACCTAGTACCGATAAATTGAAATTTTGCCCCCCTTATTTGGGCCCCCTTTACATTAATAATCATATTTTTTTCTTAATTCTTTCACGTGCAATTAAGTTGGACAACCATATTCTAAAATTATTTCAAATTTCAAGTCGATAGCATGAGTGGTTTCCGAGATATACAGGTGTGACAGACGGACAGACAGACAGACGGACAGACAGACAGACGGACAGGCGGACAGACAGACAGACAGACAAAGCGGCACCATAAGGGTTCCTTTTTTTTACCATTTTGGTATCGGAACCCTAAATACTGAAATAAGTGTTAAGAGCGCAAGGAATGATAAAAGCGCTAAATATGGCGTTAATATTAATTATATTATATCATTGGATCGTAATCTACATCCTCAAGAGGTGCCCATTCGGAATTATTTGAGCACTCGATTCCCTGACAGTGCTTGCACATGGGAGAACACACGATCTGGGCACATCTACAAGTACATATAGGCCCAAAGCAATCCTTGCACTTGCAGCTTAACGAAATCATCAGCTTATCTGGAGCTGATGGGGCTGACATTGGTAGCGGTTCTAGGGGATTTCCATTCCGACTACGCCAGCCCCAATCAGTTGGTGTCAGAGTTTTCCCCAACCATTGTTGCACCTGGAAACAAAATCAAACACTACTATGCATGAAGTTCCATAGTGTCTAACTACGTATTGAACATAGATATCACATACATCTGAGTATGTTGAACCGCGCTTCCAGGCCAATACAGAGTACAGTAAATTTCCGCCATCTAGCACATACTTTGAAGATGGAGGGCAGGTGTTTTCACACGGGGGGAGTGGTCCTGAAGGGCTTCGGATAGTTTGGCTTTAGCAGTTTTTCGCATCATTCCATGTTCAAAGAGGGATGTGATGATGCGCATGCGCGAAGTGTCGCACGCGCGGCTAGAGATCGCGTTTCGATTATACCTATTCCTATTATTTATTGAAAGCAAATTATGTGTACCAAACATTGATATACTTAAGGTACTTGTATATTTTTCCAAAGTGGACCCAAAAATGTAAGAAACTTTCTAGGTACAACTAGGGATTTCTTAATATATATTTAGAACACCTATCGATCTATACATATAAAAGAAGAAGGTGACTGACTGACTGACTGACATATAAACGCACAGCCCAAACCGCTGGGTCTAGAGATTCCAAATTTGGCATGTAGGTTCCTTATGAGGCCGAGGGGTGCACTAAGAAAGGGTTTTACAAAATTCCACCCCTAAGGGGGTAAAATAGGGGATGAAACTTTGTATGAAAGTGCGTCAGTTTTGAAGTTAGGATCTTCAAAATTTGTATGTAGGCTGACGACTAAATATTAAGTTTTATGTGTCTCAGGGTTTTGAAAATACTACACCATAAGGGGTGAAAAGGGGGATGAAGTTGAAAATCCTTCATTTTCAAAGTAAAATCCACTAAATTTATTGTTTAGGCAGTAGGGTTGTAATTATGTGGAACGTACATCACTGTTATTGAAATTACACCCCAAATTCAACCCCTAAAAAAGGAAAATAGGGTGAAAAAGTCTAAAAACCAATATGGGTGTCGTTTGTATGGTTTATCGGGTCGCTGATTACGAAAGCTACAAAAATTTTAAAATCCAACGTGGTGGACGTGAAATACCATCATCCCCTAGGGATGGGGTTAAGGTGCGATATATAAGGTTTAAATGTCTAAAAATCAATATGGGTGTCGTTTGTATGGTTTGTTGGGTCGCTGATTACGAAAACTACAACAATTTTGAAATCCAACGTGATGGACGTGAAATACCATCATCCCCTGGGGTTGGGGTGCGATAGGTTTGAAATGTCTTAAAATTAATATGGGTGTCATTTCTATGTTAGTTATAGCGGTTAAATTGGCGTTAGGGGTAGGGATAGGGGCAGGGATAGGGTAGAGAGGTAGAGAGGTAGAGAGGTACAGAGATAGAGAGGTAGAGAGGTAGAGAGGTAGAGAGGTAGAGAGGTAGAGAGGTAGAGAGATAGAGAGGTAGAGAGGTAGTGAGGTAGATAGGTAGAGAGGTAGAGAGGTAGATGTAGAGAGGTAGAGAGGTACAGGTAGAGGGAGAGGGAGAGGAAGAGGGAGGGGGAGAAGGAGGGGAAGGGGGAGAGGGAGGGAGAGAGGGAGGGGGACAGGGGGAGAAGGAGAGGAAGTAGGAGGGGGAAGGGGAGGGAGGGGAGAGGGAGATGGAGGTGAAGAGGAAGAGGGAGAGAGAGAGGGAGTGGGAGAGGGAGTGGGGAGGGAGTGGGAGAGGGAGTAGGAGAGGGAGAGGCTGAGGGAGAGGGAGGGGCAGGGGGAGTGGGAGGAGGGGGAGAGGGAGAGGAAGGGGGAGAGAGAGAGGGAGAGGGTCTTAGTTTTTCTCAATTACTTCTGCGAATTGGCTCTGTTTTGAAATATTACATAAAGGGTGTCTCTCATCTCTCTTTCTACATTTGTTAGGTTAAGTGACAACTTTAAGGCATAATACTGCTGCTAAGTTCTTCTGTTCTGAGTAATTTAGGACTAACTTCAGCTGGATCTTGAATTGTACTCATTGATTTGCGCAGGGTTAGTCCCGTTTTTCCTTAGTTTAAAATTACCCCGAAATGACGGGAAAATATCTCATTGCTTCGGAAAACCGGTAACAACATAAATACGAAAACCACGCGAGCGAAGCCGCGGGCAACAGCTAGTACAAACATAAAAAGAGAAAAATAACTGTTAGGAATTTGTTTGACCCCTTCATAAATGAGCGTTCTTTTACGCTTGTGCGAAACTGACCTTCAGAAGCAACACGCAAATTGCGCGGTCGTGTGGTGCGGGGTTGATTGCAAGGGGGGCGAAGATTGTCCGGGTATTGCTCAGAAATAAACCTTTGTAAAAACTCCATTTCAATCGGTCGAATTATTTCTGGTTCATGTAAAGGCTCGTTTAGTTACGTACTACAACAACAATGTAATTCTGTTGTTCCAAACTCCCTCTTCCGCTTCGTTTGACCGCAAGTTTATTTCGCAACAAGTCAATTTCAGCCCGTTCGGAAACCGCTGGCTGAAACTGGGTGTAGTACAACAAACGTAATAAAGCATGTACGGTATCGAGATGTTTGGAGTAAATAGAGTGTACAGACAAGACCAGGTCAAGTTTGTCACTCACAGTGTGACTTCCGCCTTTATGCCCTTTAAGATAAGCGCGATACAAAATCCAATATTTCAAGCTTGGCTTGCTCTTGACTGACACACACAGCACTGCCATGACCCTGTACATCGCAAACGGAACATAAGCAAGCACATTGCTGCTTACGTCCACGTACACCTACTATGTTAGACAGTATAGTATTTGAAATTTTTAAAGGAATAGCTCATTAGTTATTTATTTATTTAATTATCCATTGGCTACTTAACTGATAACTTATTTTAACCTCAATTTGAATAATCAGACTCATAAAAATATAAGGTGGCGGAAGACCAATTTTCAATTTGACACAAAATTATTCGCTTACCCTTCTGGGAAACAAGATCGACTGTTTGTGGGTATGTAATAGGAACATTTGTACCTCGTTTAGTTGATAGGTATGTACATAGCATAAAAGTTGCGCCAACCATCTCAATAACTAAATTTTTTTGCTGGCTATGGCGCCATGCCAAGTTATTCTCACGCCTTATATAAATTCCGGTCACAGAGTCACTTCCAGAAAACGACTACCTGACCGATAGAGGAAAACCGCAAACAATGCGGAGGGTAGTATGACATTTACAATAAAAAAGCATTGCTCGATCAAGGACAACCCGCCGCACATTCAAACCCTGTCACGTTCGCGGCTAAAACCGACTGTATCGTTTTTGAGAAGATAAACTTTGTGATACCTTATAAAAGTCCTTATGCCATGTTATTTACTTTGTAGGAAACTGTAAACTTGCGATTTACAACAATTTCTTTAATTAGGTACCAACTTTTTCGCGAAAGCTTCCCGTTTAAGGATTTTTCCCGTTGATATTGAAATTTAAAAGCAAATAGAATACATGCTGAATTCACGTTGTGTTCAAATTCCAAAGCAAGAACTTTCGGATCCAAGTTTCGGATATTTGAGAGTTTGAACGAACAATCATTTTAATTTTTATTTATTTAAATTAAAACCTCTACAATAATTGTTCCTGCCTGATGGCGGAATCCTTTAACACGGAGCTTTTTCTGAAGCGTATTACCGGTATGAAAAGAAATCAAAGTCAGTTTAGCCATCCCTAGGCAATATAAATAAATTGAAATTAATTCCGTAGATCGGAATAAAGATTGATTGAATATAAATTCCGTAGATCTACCATTAAAAAGCCTACTAACTGATTTATGCGCGTCCTTATTCTGACGATGTCTATTCGACACACGTTTTCAATTATTGAGTGACGTAACAGGCGCCGGAGCCCGTCGTCCCGTCTCTTATCGCACTATTCAAAAGTCACGCCATGAGAATGAAAGCTATACTCAACACTAAAGCTCAACACAGTGACCCGCCGACTTCACACAATGGTTTATTTACTACGGTAGCTGGGGCGAGGTATCTGTGTGTATTGCCCATATTTGTAGACAGGAATCTGAATCTTTCTGGATGTTTGGTAAGCTTCATACAGGGTCACTGTTTTATAACAATGATTTTTTTTTGCTCTTGAAACTGAACGTCTTTTCCTTTGGGACATAAAAATATTAAAAGAAACTTTTCATAGCGATGAGCTGATACAGTTTCTGTGAGAATATGATTTTATTTTAGGGTTCCGTACCCGAAGGGTTCAAACAGGGCCATATTGCTGTCACTTACGTGTCTGTCTGTTCGTCGTCTGTCACACAGATTTTACATCCAGATGGTTGGAGCTACAGTCTTCAAACTTTTAGAGTATATTTTTAAATGTTCTCATGGGGGCTCCCATACAGCTAAAAGGAGGCGCGGAAAAAATATTTGACTTACCCTAGATAAGTACCTAGATAAACACTGTTTTTTTTCTCGTTATAAAAATATTAGAAAACAAAGAAATAAAAAGACACAAACGTCAGCTTATCTTACAAAAAACTGAAAAATTTTTAACGTTTCATTGGCCTATGAACTTATGTAAGGATGTTTATTATTGCGTATATTTTACTATCAAATGCCAATATCAATAAATCATGAATCAATAAATCAGATTTTCATACTTATGAATTATTTCTGCCATTCGAATATGCTACAGAACCCTAAATTTTTGAAGTCCGTCATGCACTTGGCCGGTTTTTTAAGTATTTTTAACTGTTTTAGCCAGGTTAATAAAAAAAGTCATCAGTATTTGCGTGGATGATGTGTGTAAAGGAGTCCATATAAAAGAAAGGGTTGACAATGATACTAATATTTAGTATTTTGAACTGTTTTTGCCAGGTTAATAAAAAAAAGTCATCAGTATTTGCGTGGATGATGTGTGTAAAAAAGTCCATATAAAAGAAAGGGTTGACAATCAATGATATTACAATTATTTGACAATGATACTAATATTTAGTATTTTGAGCTGTTTTTGCCAGGTTAATAAAAAAATTGTCATCAGTATTTGCGTGGAGGATGTGTGTAAAGAAGTCCATATAAAATAAAGGGTTGACAATGATACTAATATTTATGTACAAGATGAATATTCGGCTTGAAATTTTCATAAATGTGATCTGGCTGGACTCGGTGGATTGGAACTTGATCACGCATGACAGCAATGACTATCACGCAATCCATTTGCGACCTTCCAATGGCTTCTTTAGAATAATCAGACTGAATAACTTGTTAGTAAATACAAAATATCTAGTAAGAATGGAAGAGCAGTAGTAGTTATGGTAGTTATGGTGGTTATAGTAGTTAGTTAAACAAATTTCCAAACTTCCTCAGTTACTCATGTAAGGCAGCAAAATTGTTGTTGGTGCGAGTGCCTTTTATTGAAACTCGAGCAATCGAAGGATTGAAGGATTGAGCTACGAGCACACCCCCCGGAGACTAAATACATAGCGCGAACTTGATATTTTAAATTGGAAGATTACATAGGCCCGCATATTCAGTACAAAAGACCCGCAGGAGGACCACGAAAATCTCGCGGGCGGGTGTGCGCGGGGGTGCGGGGAGGATTGCAAGGGGGCTTAGAGTGTCCGTTCTGTATAATAGTACTATTACTTTATTCTGTGACACGAGCTAAACGAGTGGTTGAAAAGAAGAATGCCGAGCGTAGCGAGGGTTTCAATGGCGAAACATAATTTTCGCACTTACTCCATTTTACGAATAGCGGCAGTACCATATACCATACATTTATCATTACATTACATTCTCATTTCAAAAACCTTTTCCACTAGGTTTTGACTGATAAAGCAAAGTTTCCCAAGCTTGTGAAGTAAAAAATATTTTTCTGTTTCAATCTAAGGAATAACAATTATAAAAGCATTAAAAGATAGGATTTAAGTCCAAAGTGAAGAAACACTATGGCGTCATTTAAAAATTCTAACTTCATTATCTATGAAAAGTTTGTGTTTTGACAGTTAGGTTGTATCTCGATCAAAAGCAACGAATATGCGTGTTAAAACAACGTGATTGTTGGTCCAGTGCTGATGGATGGTGTGACATCTCATTTTGTAACAAAATCTTGTATTTGTGTTGGCGAGTATCAATTCAAGTTTACACATTCATTATTTAAGTTCTAGTTTAACTGTGTAGAAAGTTAATTAACTACCCTATTTCTAATTTGTGATGACTAGACGGTTATAGGCAACGCTACTAGGTACCAAAATGCGACTCTAAGGGGCGTATATTTAACTACTTTTTAATCGGCTCTCGATCCGGAGGTTCTGGATTCGTTTCCCGGTGAGGACACTATCAAACAAAATTTCCTTTGCGAGACTAGTTTCGACATTACATTGCTTTTATCAAATCTTCATTAAATAGAGATTTTTAGAGGAGCGTGGGAATATCATTCCTAATTCGTGTAAAAAGTAGACAAACGAAATAAGGGGCAGTGATGATATGAATAAGAAGTGAACAAGCTTTTATTCAATCCAAACTAAAAGTATAATTGCAAAAACATCTCTGACTGTCTATCAGTATGTCTGTTAATATCTCAGGTTAATATAAGCTTTTACAGCTGAACTACCAGCAGTCGTACTCCGAAGTTTTTATCGGAGCTCCGATATCATCGCACCATGTATCGCACCAATATGGATTGACAACAACAATTACGTTCGGAAATTTACTGGTAATTTCCTTGTCAAAGGGCGAACCATAGACTAATTATCGGCGCGATAACTTATCTAGTCCCTGGCGCAATATTGCGATTTTAGTGTTGACATAGGCTACTTTTTTCTAAATATTTTGCGCAAAGAATAATTATATAGAGTCCTACAAAACTAGTGAACATAATTTTACAGGTTACTTTGACCATGAAACTGAACAACTTTTCCAAAGACTGAAAAACATAGGTCGTAATACGAAAAACCAGATTTGACCTCCCATACAAAATGCACTATTAGCTGACGCAGTTTCTAAGGGAGGTACAAAATAGATTTTCGTATTTCGACCTATGTTCCTTGGGGGAAGTTGTTCAATTTCATGGTCTGAGTAACATACTAAAATTATGTTCCCTATTTCATTAGAACCTTATATTTATATACATATATTAGGCGGTTTTAGCAAGGTGATGATGGATCGGTCAGTCAGTCAAAATATAATTAAATTATAATATTAATTAATTATAAATTAACTAATTAATTAATATTAATTAATTATTAATATTAAAAATTAATTATAATAATTAAATTATAATTAATCAAAATATATAAAAAATATGTTATATATTTAGATAAGATTTCTTCGTAGCGTTTTCGCCCGGGTGGAAATTCCGTTTTTTTTAATAAAGTCTCGTAACGCAGTGTAATACATAATGAATGCATATTGTTGTTGCAGTTTGTTGTTGTTGGTATTTTTATATTAAGGAGATATTTCGAGAAACATTGTCGCAGTTGTCGGAAAAATTCATCTTGTTTAAAGCCTAGCACTCTAACTTTGCAAAAGCGCCGTGTAGGACTCCCAGTTACTAATTTGTTGGCAACTATTTACTAACTGATTTAGTTTCTTTTAAGAGCAGCCGTGGACGAGCAACCCTAAAGTACCTTGAAGATCTGTTTAAGTCAAGAACAAAAGTTTATTAAATTGTTGAATAGAATAGAATGAAGCTGTGCGATTGTTCAGTTAAATCGCGGCTTTTCCGGCAACCATTGTTTGACGACGAATGAATACAAATTGAAAACGCTAATCAGTTCTTAACTTTTAAATTTGATTTAATAAAGTCAAGTCATTCAATGCTGTGAGCTATATTGTAACTGAATAAATAATATAATATAATAATATAATATAAAGGAACTCTGCGACACTTCATTTAGTAGACTTTTGCCTTTTTGCAAATTGAAATTGTAAGTAAACATTTTCAGTAATCGATTAACGCCAAGGATTCCTCAAATTTTATCTAAGTAAAATGAGATTGAATAAATTTCCATCCTTTTATAGTTAAAGAGATAACAATTTTTAGAGAAACCTAAACGGTGCCCTAAATTGTAAAAAAAATAATTATTTTTGTAGTTACTCGTCCAACCTCTCATACTAAAGCGTGACTTTTTTAGTATGAGAGGTTCACACATTTTGTATGGGTAGTTGAATGATTTTTTCTTCTGATAATTTGGGTTTTTGGAACAAAACCAATTAACTTTCACGGTGTATTTTAATCTGTGGTTTCATTGGTTAATTTGGCGCTCCCTACCCTTGGCTGAGGACAAAACACTTTAACATGATTTACAAATTTTATGTAAGTAAAATTTTTAACTACCTATATCAGCCATAATTAATAAATACCTAATATTAGGTACAGCTTAGCCTCTATTGTAACTGTGCCATTCGTTAAAAGAATACATATTTTGCTCGATAAGCCAATGTTTAAATTTAGCCTTAAACAACAGCCCTAGATTTAATGAAGGATTAACTAAACGTGGTATGGATTTTGTGCAAAGTCCGTCTGGAGAAGTACCACCCCCTTGCCTATTTCTGCCGTGAAGCAGCAGTGTTTGCACTGCTGTGTTTCGGTTTGAAGGGTAAGGGATCCAGTGAAGTTACTGGCACATGAGACATAACATCTTAGTTCTCAGGGTGGGCAACGCGCTTTCCTGTCTTATTAGCGTCGAAGAGAAGAGAAGTTCCAATCCTTGCCTATTTCTGCCATAAAGGAGCAGTTTTGGCTATGCTGTGCTACCTACGGTTTGAAGGGTAAGGGAGCCACTGATTACCAGAACATAAAACGTTCGTTTAACATCTTGGCTCTCAGGGTAGGTAACGCGCTTTTCTGTCTCATTATTGTCATATACTGTTATTGCCGTGTGGTGCCAGCAAAGAATAGTACCAGCCCATCTCTACCCGTGGGTGTCGTAAGAATAGCGGCTAAGGGTTTATTGAGGATGGGCGTATTCTGTGTATCGTAACATCTTACATACTGCGGGCGCCAGCCGCAACGCTTACAAGCGTGGTGACTATGGTGATTCCTCTCCAAAGTATCACGGATTTTTGTTGGAATCCTGGAGGAAGCTCCCTGCGGTGAACGTTTTATGGGATGTTATGTACTGCCTGATGTTGTGTAAAAATTGAACGTGTGAAAATATTGGCGGGAAGGGAATGGCTCCTTATCCAAGCGAAACGGAATGAGTCCCGCGGGACCTGTCAGCATGATGTATCATCTACTAGTCAATGGAGCTTTTTACTTAAGTTGATAAAATGATAAATCCTAGAAAAGCATTTTTAATGGAAACGCTCGTGGCCAAGTGGTAGTTGCTCTTTCTTTCGGCTCACGAATGATAAGCAACAACGTTGGTCGTGGTCAGAACCCGGATGGGTGACCGCCAGTGGCACAACAGAACGGAGCGTTTCCGTGCTTCGGAAGGCACATTAATCTCTTGGTACTGTGTACTGTCAATAAAGGTAGTCATTAAGCCATGTTAGAGGTTATTTGGCGGCTTGAAAACTCTGACAGCCAAGTTCGCCACTAAGTTCTATTGGCAGTTGCGTTGTGTAAAAACCAGTGCCCTAATCCAATCCCCTAGATTAGGTTGCTGACTCCGTTACAAACGAAATTAAACTAGTAGGGCAATTACTAATAGTATTTTTACTGCAAGTAACTATGACTCAATTTTTGTTACTAACAAGAATGTTAGTAAACACCATTTAACTTATTCGATGCCCAAAGTAGAGATGACGTGAGTCGAACATAGCTGAAACCTGAGACGTCTAATGGAACTGCCAAATCATACGATTGGCTTGGCTTTCAAACCATCAACATAGCTACGAGAACTGTCTACGATACGAACTACTCTATGTCTACGTCGTAGCATCTTCGTAGGTGCTTGCTACAAGCTTCGATATTCAATATTGAATTTCCGTTTTACTCAGGCAGACTATTTTTGTGAAAGCATATATCTTTGATAGTTAAGCAGAACTTTTTTATTTTTATCATAGGTATTAAAATTGAAAATTTATGTAGTTTGAACATACTCTAAATATTTATTTTTCTTTCTTGTTTGTACATCAACTGATCAGCTGCACTTGGATGCTTGAAACATATAAAAATTCAATTATCACTATTACTGGAAAGAACAAAAATTAAACCTTAGTAGGTAAGTTTTCAAAAGTTGTGTGTTAACCCTTATTCTTTTCTTTATTTTTTGTACATCAAACTGATCAGCTGGACTTGGATCATATAACAATCGACCCATTTCTAATTATTACAGGAAAAGACCAACTTGCTGTACTTTAAAATTATCATAATAAATTGTTAATGTATGATTATTACTTTTCTCGGCACATGATCGAACGAAGTTTGTTTTCTTACTCCTCCAAACTTTTCGTGCAAGGCGAGTCCCGAGCCGAGCTATAGAATATTCATGTTTCATCTCAACGAAAATAATCATGTTGGCGAAACTCCCAAATTTTCTTATCTGTGACATGGGCATTATTAATGCAAAACATGTCTGCCGTCTACTTTTTCACTTTGCTTAAATCCTTAAGGCATTCGTAAATTCACACCATGAAAATTTGATCATATATTTATAATGGGAGTAACTTTTTCTCGATATTGAAATACTTTATATGAAATTTTGAAGTGACCACTCGTGATAAGACGTCTTCATTAAGAAGACATCTCACAAAATGAGCCGTCAACGTAAAATATCTTGGAGAGTATTAGTTAGGGGAGGGAAGAAAAATATTTTTATAATTTATGCCGGCGGTTGACACCTCCCCGCAGACTCAACACTTCGAAAGTAATAAATGTCTCTAACTTGGAGTTTTCGATCAACAAAATTAGGAAATGAAAAACGGTCTTCTAAGTTATGAAAACGTCACGGAGTTTTAAGTTACTACGGGTATGATGGCAAATTTATTTGGCAGTGTAATTTTCTGATAAGTGTATTTCTTTGTTTTCTTTAAATATTTTATTTCTTTAAGTTTGTTGCACAATTAATAATTAAATATAAATAAATAATAATTAAATCTATACATATAATAAAAGAGTAGAAACCGCGTGTCTGTACTTTTGATAAATTTATAAAAAAAGAAGTGTGGGCGATAAGAAACGACAAATAGAACTCAAAAATATGTTTTCTGAACTTTTTGTCTGTCTGTCTGTCTGTCCGTCTGTCTGTCTGTCTGTATGTTTTCGATAAACTCCGAAACTACTGAACGGATTTTCTCGCGGTTTTCGCAGATAGATTCAGCTTAGCTCTGAGCAACATATAGGCTATACGAGTATTTCATTCAAATCTGTTCACTCAATCAGAAGCTACACTAATGTAAATTATCAAATTGCCTGTACGATAATAACTCACAAACCGATTCAAACTGAGTTTTCAATTACGAGTTTGGCTTACTTTTGTGCAACATAAAAGTTAAGTTTCATTGCAAACGGTTCACTCAGACAGAAGGTACGCTAAGTTTCATACGGCGGCGCAAATAACTCACAAACTATTGAACGTATTCAAACGGGGTTTTCAATAAACTGTCAAGCTTACTACTTTGCAACATATTAGCTTAATTTCATTGAAAACGGCTCACTCAGACAGGTGTGCGAAATTTCCAGCGGAGGCGCCAATATCTCACAAACAACTGAACCGATTAAAACGAGGTTTTCAGTAACGTATTTGGCTTACTCCAAGCAACATGTATGCTTAGTTTCATTGCAAACAGATCACTAAGACATAAAATACACTAAGTTTCAAGGGGCGGCACCAATAACTCACAAACTACTAAACGAACGAACTAGCTTAATTCTTTGCAATGTAATTAGCTTATTTCCATTGAAAACGGTTCACTCAGTCAGAAAATGCCCGAAGTTTCAACAGGCGGCGCCAATAGCTCACAAACTACTGTATCTATTCCAACTGGCATTTCCATGACGTGCTTGGATTAGGTACTTCCGTGCAACATATAAGCTTAGGTTAGTTGAAAACGTGTCACTTAGATAAAAGTTACGCAAATTTTCAAGCGAAGGCGCAAATAATTCAAAAACTTTTGAGCAGATTCAAACGTGGCTTTCAATAACGCGTTTGGCTTACTCCTGTGCAACATATAAGCTTTATTTCAATGCAAACGGTTCACTCAGACAGAAGGTTCGCGAAATTTTAAGCGGCCGCACCAATACCTCACAAACTACTTGAACGACTTAAACGGGGTTTTCAACAACGTATTTGAGTTGCTTTCGTGCAATATTTGAACTTTTTTTTATTGCAATCGGTTCATTTAAACAGATAATAGGCCAGTTCAAAGTTTCAAGCTGTGAAACCGACCTGAAATCAAACAAAGCTTATAATTTTGTACGGAAGAAAGCCAAATACGTTATTGAAAATTCCGTTTGATCCGGTCCAGTTGTTTGTGTAAAAGTCGTGGGTATATCTAAAGATTGGTAAAATCTAGATTTAGTTATATTGTTAAAATAATAATAAAAAATTCCTGTTTCGGCATGGCGGTGCAACAAATGTAAAAATAATTATGAAAGTTCAAAAGTTTTGAAGACTTAGGAAGTAGGTACTTATAAACGAAATACTTCAAAAAATAAAGAGAGCAGTGAATCATTGTTTTTTAGGAATTGTCTTTTAAGGGGAGAGATAAGTTACAAAGATTGTTCGGAAGTGAAGTATGTAGGTACATGTAGACTTAAAAGCATGTGAAGCTAGACAAGTTGGACTTTGTACCGCTCTTTTTTCAGTGGCCACAGAAGCTAAAGTGACTGAGCCTTAATTTTGTTAGGCTTTGTTTTGTATAAGAAATAGCAAAACCCGTAACCGTTACTTCGCCACGAATTTAACTATGATTTTACACTTACGAGGATAGTGGGCGACCTAACAGTCCACACGTAAACAATAAGTGTATTATTTACTTACAAAAATCCATATTATCGGTACTCTGTATACCTAATAATATAAAGGCGAGAACTGCACTGTCTGTCGGTCTGTCTGTTACGCTTTAATGACTTATCCGATAAACCGATTGTGATAAAAACTTGGTACGAAGATAGTTTGAACCATGAGAAAAGTCATTAGCTACTTTTTCTGAACCCCACGCGGACGGAGTCGCGGGCAACAGCTAGTAATAAATATTTAAAAAGAACTGGCTGAATACAAATAACCCTGTTGATTTAATACAAATTTTGAACGACCAATATGAATTTAATATCCTATCCTTCCTGTTGGAGGAATTTGTGCCTCGACAGGGTAATCCGAGCGGTGGAAGGTCTGGCGTGCCGATTATGTCAGGCAGGAGGTGTATGCCTTCTCAGAGGACCCTGGTATTCATAAGTCCACAGAATGACAGACTCTCGTGTGGTTGAGATACTGGAGGGTAATAATCTTTAAAAGATATTTGTCATAAGTGTGTTTCGGATCTTAAACCGATTGAAATTTAAATAAATAACCTTATTTTACCGACGCTCCGACTGAGTTGCACCGACTGTGGTCACGGGTGGTCATACAGACCAATTTCGATCGCCAGTCAAATATAAAAGAAATAACCCAGAGAAGACCTAAATTATAGTTCAGATTATTTGTCTAGTTGCTACGTTTTCCCAAACAATTGAAAAATAGTTTCTTTACAAGACAATTTTTACCAGCATTTAACATTTACTATGTAGATAAGAGACCCCGTGTGGTGCCGGCAAAGAATAGTACCAATCCATACATACCCGTGGGTGTCGTAAGAGGCGACTAAGGGTTAACTGGAGGATGGGAAGCAGCGTCCTCCTTTGTCTTACATCTTACTCACTGCGGTCACCTACAACCGCGGTCCATGGTGCCAGCCGTAACGCTAACAAGCGAGGTGACTATGGTCCCCTCCAAATTTTTCCAGCAAAAGCTAGAATTCTGGAGGGAGCTCCCTGTCCTGTAGTGGACGTTTCATGACATGTTATGATGAGATAAGAGATTGTTTTTGGACAACTCGGTATTCAAATACTGTTGTAACAATATTAGTAACAAATTTGTTCACTCAGTCAGCTGCCGTGTTCCGAAGTGAAACTACGATAATATCGCGCCGATAATTAGTCTATAGTTCGGCCTTTGACAAAGAAATTCCCATACAAAGTAAATTTCCGAAGGTAATTGTTGTTGTCAATCTGATAATATCGGAGCTATGATAAAACTTCGGAATACGCACCCTGATAACGTGCGGAAATTTTGGCAGGGGGATGACGTTGTAAGGAGGGCTCTGCTGTCATATATTTTGCTCGTTAATTGTCAAAATTTCTTTGCTTTAGCTCCAATTTTATCCACCTGCGAAAACAACCGTGTCGCACTTACAGAATTCTGAGTCCGAGCGAATCAAGGAGGTCCGATTTCTTTGGTCTTTGACTTGGTCTTTGGTCGTTTGTGGCACTTGTGATAACTGTCACTGATTTTATTTTTATTCAAAAAACTATTAAATGAGTAATATAATTCAGTAATCTGTTAAAGGTACGTAGTTAATTGCTTGGCATGGTTATTGCATATGCTTCGGCACTTTTCGTGTTGGTTTCGGTACTATTTTCGATGTCATCAGTTAATACTTGAATAGACTGACTGGGTTGGCCTACAACCATCCTATTTATAGCTAAGTAAAGGGTCGGCTTGCCTCTGAGTTGCAGAGGTCAGACGTCGCTCAAAGAAAAATCACTGCCCTGCCCTCGTCAAATATCCTGGGTTAGGTATACTTGTATGATTTCGTAGAAAGGTTTAAGGCTGAAGAAAAACTGGAATTGCCACCGAGAAGCGTTACTTTATCCAATATTTAATTTGTTCTTCAGATGCGTAGCGTCTAAAAACTTTGCAAGGAAAAAGCCTAATCCAATAACAAGTGAGCTGACAAAACAGAAAATTTACTTACAAAAATTTTCGCTGAGAGTGGCTCAGTAAAGCAAATCTCTCCTTTTGTATCGGTTTAGCTTTCGGTAGGTGAACGGCCGAGATATTGAGATTTCTTTTTGAATCTTATAAAGGCTATAAATTGCAGAAATCTATAGTTTCTTACTGTCTTACGACTGTATTCTGCCATGGCTACCACAATCAACTCCACAATATATTTCTGCAGAAAGACATGAATAGGAGTATATATTCGTGCTCTGTGATCGCCATTTAGTTTTGGTAGTTCACTAGTATTATATGATGTGGTTTTGGTAACCATCCATGACATTTATGTAAAAAATATATATGTCACTGCAAAAGCCCGATCAGCGGAAATTTACCGGTAGATTGTAGGTAAGGTTGGGTTTGGTTGGGTGTGTTTATCTTAGGATTTAGGCCTGAGGCGCAGTCGAGGGCCTCAATTCACCCGAAGTGGGAATCGTACTTTCTTTCGAGTAATGCATAGTGCTTTAAGTTCACCTATAAGGAAAAAACGACACAAAATGAAAACACAAACTTGTTTCTTTTCCTTTTCTAATATTTTTTTATAAGGCGTTTTCATCTCTACGAGTATTTAGCCATCGTGAAAAAAGTTTTATATTAATATTTGATTTTTTATTTCGGAAAAGTGCAAGTGGTCAGTAACATTTCGCGTACCTCGAAATAAAAAATTTTGGCTTTTGGCATTATGATGTTACAAGAAGGCCATCGACCGACATTGACATAAATAAAAAAACAGCTCGTTAGAAACAAATAGATTTTCATACAATATTCCATCCCGCATCTTTTTACGATTGCACTGACGTACATTCTTCCTCATTTTTAAAAAAGGACTTAGGTACTTTCTTAGAAGGTGAAGTATAAAAAAAAATTTGACGTCAATGCATTCTCTGGAATTTTTTTACGTATTTCGAGCTATGTTCTTTAGGGAAAGTTGTACAATTTCATGTTCTGAGTAACGTGTTAAAATTATGTTCACAATTTCATTAAAATCTTTTACATATTCTTAGTTACTGCAAGACAGTTAAAAATGTACTTACGCAATACATTTTAATGTTACCTTGAAAAGTTGCGAAAATTCCCTTTTTCCTTCATCCGTCGGAAAGCTTACGTCGCTTCAAATCTTAATCTCACGTTCGCAAAGACATGACAAACAGATTATCCTACGTATTGTTTGTAATGTGATCTAATTTGCGCAATGCCAGACGTCTTCCTACATTAAGATACACGTAGCTGACGTGGAAGCTTATTGCTTTGTGTTGTATAATGAAGCAGAAATGTTTTGCTGACAACTGTATTTTATTTCGCTGGATTGCGTTAGTTCGCATATTTATTTTTGGGTTTTTAATGAGCAAAATTCTTTAACCCAATTCTTACTTTGTTTGAATAATGAATATACATTGTAAAAAGCCGGCTCTTAAAGTAGACCGTGCTGCAGTGGTTTCTGGTCGTTTCTTTTACGCTGCCATATCACGATCCGAAACGGAGGTGGACGAGCTCTATTTGCTTTGTATTCTGCATGATATTCAATTAGTATTCTGTAAATGAATTTGAATCTACAGGATGTAAAAAAGTACGATGATCTTTCTAAGGGATGATTCTATATCAACAATAGATAGTAAAAAACATCTTTGTCTGCATACCAGCTGATCATAGCTTCCTGTCGCTTCACTTCTTCTTGAGCTTAAACTACTAAACAACTTATTTTAAGAAATTTTTTTTTATACAATGTATCACCGATTTAAAATTTTACACCCATTTTTCGTGAAGAAATCAACGCTTAGGAAAATGGAAGCAAAGCCTAACATAATAGTAGGTACTCTACATTAACTACAGGTCACACACTGTGTAATAGATGTTTGTTACTATTTTACCCCCAAACTGTTGTTGAAGTTTGGCAGGAAGATAGCTTATGCAACACGAAAATTATATAATCAACTTTTACTGTGCAGTGGAAAATTATCGCTTTCCACAGAAATAATACTATTTTGTGTAAATAAATAATATTTTGAATATTTATTCTGATTTTATTAACTTTTTTTGGGAATTCTACGTGGACAGAGTCACGGCAACTGCTAGTGCTCACATAATTGGTTCAGTCTGCTACAACCATTTCGGTAATATTGGCTACCGCGTTTCATCTTATAAATTATCAAGTCATCAACTATCATGGCGCGCCAATTTACCTTTCATGTAGTTTTTCCAATTTCAATGTCGCATCTTGAAACATTGTTAGTGGACCCCAAGTTCAGATTTAAACCTCAAAAAGAAATAAAAGTCGGGGAATCACACAAAACTTTGTTGTAGCAAACCTTACGATTCATCAATGTGGCAATTCTTTTTATTAGTGAATTAGAACTAATAAACTATGTCACCAGGGCTTACTTGTTGAATCAGTAGGAATTGTCCGCCTGTCAACCCATGAGATAACCAAAATAACACTCGCCCTTACTAAAAAAACCGGTGAAGGTTCCGCCGAGGGTTCCTATATACTTATAGTATTTTTGGAAGCAATAAAGTCCATTTTCAGGACCGCAAAACTAAATTTGTTTGTAAAGGTTTTTTGCAGATTTCAAAAAAACTGTGCAACTTAGAAAGATCGTTTTATTTTTGCTGTAAAGTTTACGTAAACCTCTGTAACTGTAATTAATTCAGATGTTTTACATTTATCATCATAACTTGAAAACTAAGAAACTTAAAGAAATACAAAAATATCTTTTAAAATGTACAAGTAAAGCCCTTTCATATAATACCCCACTCGACCTAGTAGCGACAATTTGAAATTTGGCCCCCCCTATTTTGGCCCCCTTTACATTAATAATCATACTTTTTTCAAAAAATTTTCATGTGTAATTAAGTTGGGCAAATATATTCTAAAACTATTCCAAATTTCAGTTCGATAGCATGAGTGGTTGCTGAGATATAGAGGTGTGACAGACAGACGGACAGACAGACAGACATCGGAACCCTAAAAAACAGTATATCAGCCTCAATGGTCTAGCTACTAGTTAGAGCACTCAGCTCTCGATCCGGAGATTCCGGGTTAGATTCCCGGTGGGGACACTGCCAAACAAAAATCCCTTTGTGCGACCTCCCCAGTTTTGTTACGAAATTGCTGGATGAATCACCTAATTGTCCGAAACGTTAGATGGTTCCTTGCTTCGGAAGGCTCGTCTAGCCGTTGGTCCTGACTATTATCTATGGATGTCGTCGTTAATGAGCCATGTCAGAGGCGTTTGTCGGCTCAACAACTCTGACACAAGGGTTTGTGAGGTCAGGCATCGACCTTGAAACCGACACGATATGATGATGACTAAAAAACATAGGTTTCATAGTAAGTTTTTGTTCCAGAGCGCAACAAATCCGGATCTCTCGATGAAGCAGAGGAAGACAGCAGCGACAATGGTGGAAGTACTCCTAAGAAGAAAACAGTCATTGAAGAACAGTGGGAAAGATCTGGAGGATTCGAACTCACTTCAGTAGAACAAGAGACTTACGAGAAATACTTCTATGGTAGCGAGCATTGGAATTACTTTACCAACGATGAAGACCTCGGCCCCGTCATATTGTCAATCAAACAGGAAACACTCAATGGCAGGGATCAGTTTAGGTGAGTCACATTCTGTGTGAAACCTACGATAATAAAAATAATGTCCATCACTCTGCATTTTGGCTGCTCATCTAAGTATAATAAACACACATACACACAACATTTAATGAGGCTTTAACGATTGCGCATAATAGTAGATTATGCAACTAGAGAGTCCCTCGGGTCGTAACATACATATGTGTTTTGAGCATTACTTATTTCCTCCCGTGCTTTTTCGTGCCGCTGGGGGGAGAAAGGTGTACTTTTGTCCCGCCTAGTGGGAAGAAGGTTTCCCACTGTCTCCCCGTAGACACGAATAATCTTAGGGATTTATTAAGGAAGCTAAACTTAATGTAAACATTTCTGAAATACGCAAGATATTATTATCAGTCATTAAAATCAAACTCACTTTATTAATTTTTGTAGTCATAGTCTCTTAAAAAATTACATTTTCATCTTCTTCTTTCGTGTCGATAGCAGGCAACACCTGTAGGTACTTTTGAAGGATAGTACTCGAGTCATGATCATGACACAGGGCACGCTGAGCATGATGAGAAGAAGACCATACTTTGCATAGACGCGCATTCGAGAATTTGGCTATTGCTATGGTATTATCTGATGCCTCACATAAATCCTCGTTGGTTCAGGTGGAGTTTGTTCAGTGAAGCCAAGAGAGCAAATGAGTCATATTTTCTGATGGACCTCAGATTCAGATAATTTTATCCAACATAGATTCTTTACAGAGTACTGAATGTCATACAGAATCTGTTTCATGTATTCTATGCAGAATACAATGCTAATAGAGCGAGTATACACCGTCACAGTGCTTTAGGTCTATGAAGCCCCATCTCGCCATGTTTTTTCTGCAGCGGCCACCCTGAGTTCGCAGTCTGCTTAGCGACTTCCAGGCCACCCACTGCAGTTTATATGAGCTTCTGCGGGTGGAATGTACCTTGATGGTACCGGACATTTTAAGAGCACCGATAATTTGATTTTTGGCAATAGTTGGCAAGCGTAAACACTAAAGGTATTTTTATAAGAAAATGTAACATCCAATACAAATATGGTAAAATCGATCAACTATTCAGACCAGTTACAGCTCTGGTTTCGCTCAAAATCTACCGTCGATAGCACGCGAGACCGGAATTTCATTTACACCGATTTAATTAAATTTTCACAAAATTAAATAAAGCCGACGTTGTTTCCGTGCCTGTGCACGGTAGAATTTTCCCTCAGAGTATTTAACGAAACAATGATTGGAAAGTCGGGAAACCTAGCGGAATTTATTTTAGTTGACACCTTTATTTAAGTTTCGTTTAATACTTTTAATTTTACACATACATTATACAAATTGATAGGTACTTTCATATTTTTCATTTCAAAATTGAAGCCGGTTTTAATAATTCAATCCATAAAGGATAATATGAATCTTTAATTTGATCTTAAGTCACCATACCTACCATGAATAAACAGAGTTGGTCACCAAATCCACGTATAATATGTCGTCGTAATGGCCTCTTCCAAAGATGACATCATCAATTTCCTTTGCTTTCAGTTCCTAATAAAATAGAAATCTCAATCGGATCAACAGGTTTCATCTTCATTCTTTGGGTTTGGGTCAGTAATACAAAATGATCCTTGTGTTTTTGGACAACAAATTGTTATTTTTGAGAGTGCAAAATTTCCGAATAAAATTCTTCCCGTAAAAGAATTCACAAGCTGTATGAGAACAAAGCTTTGAAGGGGATTTACCTGTCATATTGCCGTACCAGGATTGGAGGATCGATGTCCTTGTACCAACTGAGTCGGCTCTCAAGGGTGCACTTTAATTAAGAAATGTGAAGCGTAAAATGTAACGGGCTTTGTAAATTGTTGCTTTAAATTAGGTACAATACAAAACGTGACGTCATATAAAATGTACACACACTACACATAATAGATTATTATTTTTAGATACAGGTTGCAAAAAGACTAAACTGAACAATAAAAAAATATTTTCATCTTACGGCCTAATTTTCTTGAAGGTCTCCGCGGGAGCGTGCGGAGACCTATCATCAATAGTCTAAGCTTTTAACTTTCGAGCGGAGCGAGAAAGGTATTGTATCCGTGAAAAAAAAAGTTTTTCTAATTTTCTCAAAAATGTGTTCTATATCACTTATACATCATAATCATCATCATCATCCTCATCAACATCATCCTCTCACCACAATGGCAAAACCCCAATCATCACTCTTGTCAGAACCTGCTGTGGCAGTAGTTTCTATAAACATCGAGGGCTTCTCTAATGAGAAGGCGGATCTCCTCACAAAGCTGTGTCAGCAGACTAAATGTCACGTTTTATGCGTGCAGGAGACACACAGGGACCAAAGCAGCCTGCGTCCCGAAATACCAGGTATGACACTAATTTCGGAATTAGCGCACTCAAAGCACGGAAGTGCAGTGTTTGTACAGCCAAACCTAGTAGTAAAATCTGCTTCAACACAACTGACAGCAAATGACACAGAAATTATAAGTCTAGATCTCGGATCGTGCTCCGTCACTTCTGTATATAGCCCACCTGGTAACATTTTTGACTTTCAAATCACGCCGGAGTTCAATAAACATAGTGCAAAAGTAGTCGTAGGGAATTTTAATAGCCACAGTATTAACTGGGGATACTCCAACTCAAATGGTAGCGGCGTCGCAGTTGAAAGTTGGGCCGATCTTCATGATTTAACGCTGATACACAACTCCAAACTCCCCGCATCATTCAATAGTCGACGTTGGAACCGAGGTTATAACCCAGACTTAATTTTTACCAGCTCCAATATTAGCCAAAGTACAATAAAAAACGTGTGCCCACCCATACCTAAAACCCAACATAGACCAATCATGTGCATAGTTCAAGCAATAGTGAAGCCAACTTCCGTTCCCTTCAGACGCCGTTTTAATTTCTCCAAGGCAAACTGGGATCAATACACAGCCAAAATTGATGAAAAACTGCATGACATCCCTCCTTCTCCTGATAACTATGACGACTTCGTAGAAATTATCCAGTGGGTGTCTCGCCAGTGTATTCCACGTGGTTGTCGTACAAGTTATGTTCCGGGCCTGACAAAAAATACGGCGTATAAGTTGACTGAATACGAAGCCTCTTACAATATAGACCCTTTCTCAGAAGCAACAATATTAGCTGGCGAGGAGCTCATGGAAACTCTTGGCGAGTGCCGTCGTAACAAATGGATAACGCTGGTGGAAAACATCGACATGACCCACAACTCCAAAAAAGCTTGGAATTCTCTTCGAAAGCTCACAAGCGCTGCTGCTCAACCTGGGCCTGTAACAGCAAACCAAGTCGCCCATCAACTTCTCCTTAACGGAAAACCACCCACAAAACAAAGTGCAATCAAAAATGCCAAATCATCTAAAATCTCAAATTGTAATGAACGTCCAATTAGCCAGCCTTTCAATGTCACCGACATCAAAAAAGCAATAGGTGTACTGAAAAATGGAAAAGCTGCTGGCGTAGACGACATTACAGTCGAACAAATAAAGCATCTGGGTCCAGTGGCAGTTTCCTGGCTTCTGCAGATGTTTAACACCTGCATTGAAACTGCGAAAATCCCGAAAAAATGGAGGAAATCAAAAGTAGTAGCTCTGCTTAAGCCAGGAAAACCCACAGATGACCCCAAAAGCTACCGCCCTATTTCTTTATTATGCCACACCTATAAATTGCTTGAACGACTGCTTTTAAATCGGCTAACATCAGTTATTGACCCACAGCTCAACCCAGACCAAGCCGGCTTTCGACCCGGAAAATCATGCTTCAGTCAGGTCCTCAATCTGACGCAACACATAGAAGATGGCTACGAAAAAGGCTTGGTAACTGGAGTTATCTTTGTCGACCTTACCGCAGCATATGATACAGTCAACATAAAACGACTTTTAACAAAAGTAGCTGCACGCACTAATGACCACCAATTTGTCACCTTGTTGGCTGAGATGCTGTGGAATCGTCGCTTTCAGGTCCTACTGAACCACGGAAAAAGCAGATGGCGTAACCAGAAGAACGGCTTGCCTCAGGGAAGTGTTCTGGCACCCATATTATTTAACATTTACACAGACGACCAACCTATTTGCCCAAACACCTCAAGGTACCTGTATGCAGATGATCTTGCCCTCACCTGTCAAGCAAAAACTTTTTCCGAACTAGAACACCATTTATCTACTGCTCTTGATCAGCTACACACTTACTAGGAGACCAATTCATTGCGACCTAACCCAGGCAAGACCGAGTCCTGTGCATTCCATCTCCGAAACCGAGACAATAATAAAAAACTGCGCATTACTTGGCGTGGGGTGGAAATTGCACATAATGACAATCCAAAATACCTGGGTGTTGCTTTGGATAGGTCTTTAACCTTTAAAGCAAACTGTAAAAAGTTAAAAAGCAAAGTTAGCGCTCGGAACAACATCATTCGACGCTTGACAACTACTCGTTGGGGTGCAGTACCTCATGTCCTTCGCACAAGCTGCCTGGCACTCTGTTACTCGGCTGGCGAGCACGCATGCCCAGTGTGGGCGCGATCAGCACACTCGAAGGATGTGGATACTGCCCTCAACGAAACCTGTCGCATAGTTACGGGCACCCTGAAGCCAACACCATTGAGCTATCTGTACTATCTTGCTGGGATAGCCCCTCCAGACGTTCGGCGTCGAGTGGCCTGCTCCATTGAAAAACATAAACAGGAACTAGATAGCAGACACCCACTACACGGACATACTCCACCTCCCGTACGCCTCAAAAGCCGCCACAGTTTTATAAGAAACACCGTACCCCTCGATTCAGATCCATCAAAGGCTAGGATAGAACTGTGGTCAAAAAGGTACCCCCCTGATAGCCCATATATCCCCATTGCCGAAAATCTTCCACCAGGACATGATCTTCCCTGGCCCATATGGAAGTCACTTAATAGACTGCGATCGGGCGCAGGCAGGTGCGGAGAACTGAAGAAGAGGTGGGGCTTCTCTGATTATGACGAGTGTGAATGCGGCATTTTGCAATCCATGACACACTTGCTTTCGTGCCCTACCTCCTCAGTTTCTTGCACCAGGGAGGACCTTTTTGAAGGCAACCAAAGAGCTATTGCTGTAGCCACATTTTGGGCTAACTTACTATAAAATCATTTGCCATTGATACGAAAAGAAGAAGAATCATAAAAAACAAGTCTCCCAAAAATGTCAGTCCGTCGGTCGGTCGGTCCGTCGGTCGGTCTGTCCGTCACGCTTTGGCCTAGCGGCTAAACGAATAGTCCGATTGACACCATATTTTGAATTTAGGAGTTTTATGCAAATCCATCGAAGAGTTCTAAGTGGTTTCTTGCTGCTCTCATTGCTCTCATTTTGAGGGTAGCTGTCATATAAAGAAAATGAAAAATTTAAATTTTCTCAAAAACGGCTCAAAGAATCTTGATGAAACTTTGCATGACCAAGCATCTCCATGTAAGATATCTTGCGCCAGTATTAATTGATCTGTGTAATTTCATATAAGGGGTGTTCCTGTACCACCAAATCGTAAATATGTGATTTACCCAAAATTGGTTCCATTGAGTTTATTAAAATTTTCTATAATATTAATCCTGGATTGGTTGTCTTCCTGATTGGATATTAATTTTGATTTTTTTGAATAAAATTTAGTCCACAGGGTGTACCAAAAACTGAAAGGGCTTGCTCAGTAGACTAAACTGAACAATTATCCATAAGGAACATGTGTTGGGAAATTAAAAAAATCTCCATGCAAGTATCCTACGCTAGTATCCATTGATCTGTGAAAATTCATATAAAGGGTGTTCCAGTACTACCAAAAGTTAAACATGTGATTTACTCAAAATCGTTTGATGTTTGTTTGTTTTAATGTTTGACAATTTGAATTCTGAATTGATCTGAATATTTCAATCGAACATTTTTTTGAAAAAACGTAAATAAAAGTTTGTATTTCCACACTATGTGTATGGCATTACAAATTTAAGTTTGCGGTTGATAGTTTTTCCTTGAGTCTGCGAGAAAGTAAGTGCAGTGCTGCTGTACCATTTATTTTATTTTCCTTGGGAGTTCATTTTCGTCCAGTTACAACACTTTCACCAAGGAACATAGTCGAAATAAGGAAACATAAGATGTAAAAAAAAATTGCAAACAATATTTCTGCGTGTTAATCAGACCATGATACTGGACAACTTTTCCAAAGGAACGTGGGTCGAAATACGAAAAAGAAATTTGGCTTTCCATAGAAACGGCACCAGCTGATTGCGCATATTGTATGAGAGGCAAAAAGTCCTTATTTCGTATATTCTGTAGGGAAAATTGTTTAGTTTCAGTGTCTAAGTATTGAGCTAAATAGTGCTTACTATTTTTATTTATAACGGGTGTATAATATTTAATCCTACGTTATAAAATGCAGGAGTTTCTATGGAAAGCATTTTTTCGTAGTTTCATCTAAAGTTTAGGCTTTGGATATGTGTATGTCCATAGGCAAAGTTATTCAGTTTTTAGTGCAGCTAGCTAGGCACAATGGGCCAGAGAGCCAGTGTGCCATAATTTGAGAACAGGTTTTATTTCTAAGTAAATAATAACGAATTTCAAAGATTTATCTACCGTTCTAAATTTCGCCCTTACCAGCAAAAGCTCCAAACCCTGTCCTAACTTTAATGAGAACGTTATCACTCGGCAAACATTTGACGAGGGCCGACGCTGACGTCCTGTGTCTTTGTCACGACCAAGTTTAGTCCAAGAGCTCTCAGTACCTTGTTTAGGGCCTAAACAAACAGACGGACTGTGCAATTACAATTTCGGTGAAACGAATTAGGTTGAAGAGTATGAAAAAGGAAAAGTTGACAAACTTTTGTTGAGAAGGTAAATCATATAAATAGGTCACTTTCGCTATACACACGCTCTAAACAGGGTCTTTGTACATTCCTGCAAACCACTCTGGTCCTCTACATATGAAACTGAAAAACTTTCTCTTAGAAACTTAGGTGAACATACGAAAAAGAACTTCAACTTCCCGTAGAAACTGTATCAACTGATAGCGCATTTTGTATGGGAGGTAAAAAAAATTCGACCTGTTTCATGGGAAAAGTTGTTCAGTATTATGGGAAGAGCAACCAGCCGAAAGGTTTGCAGAGATATACCAAAGACCATGCATTATTATACTATTTTTTGTACCACCTGACATCTGTTTGGCCACTTATTAGTGAAGTAAAAAGCAACAACTTTTGTTCAACAACTTTGCTAACAACGGACAAAAATTTTTCAACTTGCCACATAAAGTAACCTAAGTGACAGTGGGGCGTTAAAAGTTTTTTGTGCGTTGGTAGAAAAAGTTGTTGCTTTTTACCTCACTAATAAGTGGGAAAACGGGTCAGGTACAAAAAATATGTCTTAATAAATTTATGCATTTATTTATTATTATTAGGCCTATATCATTTACATATTTCATTATTTATTACAAGTAGCGTTGTTTATGTTTTTGTTTCATTCCTTTTGTTGGGCACTCTCACTCGCACTACGAAAGGTACCAGCAGAATAACAGCGCTGCGGTTCGCCTCGCGTCGCCGTAGCACTACAAAATACCTGATCGTGTTTCTCATTCTTTATGATTATGTGTGTTTGTTGCTATTTCTCTTTCTTTTCTTTTGTACCGCTTCTAAATAAACATTTTATCTATCTAAAAAAATCCCTCCGGTGCGAACGGTCCTTACCTTGTATTGTGTGACGGAACTTTACCCTCGAAATAAAATTACCCCAAGACGCACAAAAAGCGCGAAGTTTTATAATTCTTAGTGTTGTTTGTTAGTATTATTACAGAAGATTGGCGCAAATTTTCCGCCAGCTCCGCACTCGACCTTCGGGCTCGAGTCAGGGCTAACGATGTCCAGACATGCAATGCTCAAGAAGAAAATTTAATGTTTTGTTGGTAGAGGGTTAGATCAAGGACGATAAGTTTCGTACATTGGCATATACGTAGCTTATCCTAGTATATCGATAAACTACGTTTATTATTTAGTTTGTTTGTAGTCCGCTAATAACCAAACTACCCAACTGACCAGCTCCGATTAAATTTATTGTGATATATGTTAGAAACATGTTTTTGTTTAGCTGCCCAAATCCAATCTATACGAGAAATTGACCTCCGATCTCCAATCACTACATAGTATAAAAAGCAAAATTCAAAATTTTGAAAAAACCCACGACGGTTGTTATTGAAAAAATATTAAATAAGACTTTTAAAATACCCCCGACTTAAAAGGAAGAATGTAACGAAATAGTACGAAGAAAGTACCCATGAAAATCCGTCGGGGCTGCTATTCCGTGTCCTACGAAAAATAATATAGAATTTAATTAATATAAAGTCTATACGAGCTAGTTATAAAATAGTTTTAGTTGGCTACAGTTATGTATAAATTATGAAAACATGGCAATGGCAGCCCCCGACGGATTTTCATGGGTACTTTCTTCGTACTATTTCGTTACCTTCTTCCTTTTAAGTCGGGGGTATTTTAAAAGTCTTATTTAATATTTTTTCAATAACAACCGTCTTGAGTTTTTTCAAAATTTTTAGTTTTGCTTTTTATTTTTAACTTTTTAGAGAGTTCTCACTTTACTGATTATTACAGCGCCCCCTGGTAAGTTGACGCCACGACTCTAGTCTTAAAACAATCATAGATACTCGTAAATCATAAATTCTTTACTGAAAAATCGCATCTAAATCAATCAAATCGTTTTGGAGATAAATGAGAACATTTGTGTAAATAAAAATAATTATTACAGCGCCCTCTGGTGAGTTGACACCGTAACTCTAGTCTAGGAACCGTCACTGATAAACAAGTAAACTTTAACTGAAAACAATATCTAAATCGGTAGAACCGTTTTGGAGATAAATGGGAACATTAGCTTAAACAAAAAAAATATTATTACAGCGCCCCCTGGTGAGTTGGCGCCACAACTCTAACCTACAAACCATCATTGATAAATTATTAATCTATTACTGAAAACCGTATCTAAATCGGTCAAACTGTTTTGGAGATAAATGGGAACATTTACTTAAATAAAAAATATTACTACAGCGCCCCCTGGCGAGTTGGCGCCACAACTCTAATCTACAAGCCATCATTGATAAATTATAAATCTATTACTGAAAACCGTATCTAAATCGGTTTAGCTGTTTTTAAGATAAAAGGGAACATAACTTTGCACACACAAACGAACATACACACAACATCTCACCCTAAACGCATACACCCTCTCCGTTCCGTCGTGGGTAAAAACAAAGTCGCTTTTCGCTGTCTGTCCGTCTGTCCCTATGTATGCTTAGATCTTTAAAACTACGTAACGGATTTTGATGCGGTTTCTATAAATAAACACATTTTTTTCGCTTACATTGCAAACGCTGGCTGAACCGTACAAGATAGATCAAAATAATGTACAACAGTATTGTACAACTTAAAAAGGTCTACAAAAAAGTCCGCGATGGCATATATCTATCTCTTAGGGATAACCCACAATAAATTTTTTTTATCCTTTATTTTTTTTTACGAAGCGCTTTTAAGCAATATAGCATTAATCTTTATCTAATTAAGTACCTTAAACATGATGCATTTAATTTAGATCAATATGGCCCGTTACAGCATGTAATTTAAATGAATATTTTCGAAGATATTACAGATTTAAAATGCAGGGAGAGACACAGCGGTTGCGGCGTTACCGGCCGACCGGGGTCCGGCGGCGCGTGCCTATAAATTGTATATTTAGTATCAGCATTTCACCCGTGCGAAGCCGGGGCGGGTCGCTAGTGTACTAATAAGAAAGAAAACAAAACACCGTTCTGAGATAAACAGGTTGAGAAAAAAGTACAATGATCCTTCTAAAGGGTGATTTTACTAGTATAAAAAATATTTTACAAAATATGTTTTCTTTAAAAAAGTAGTTTTAGCTCAAGAAGAAGTTAAGCGCCTGGAGGGTTAAATAACCTGTATGATCAGCTGGTGATGCAGACAAAGATATTTTTTGTTATAGAATACAGTCTCTAGCAAGTACCTATCCATTTCAATAAATTGCTGTAAGTATTGTAATTCGAAGAAAAATCTAATTTCATGATCACTCAAAATTTAAAAGCTTAATAAAAAAGGTTTTATTTAATATATCAATCTATTTTTTTTTTCAATCTATTAGTGATGTAGAATCAACTCTCAGAAGGATCATCGTACTTTTTTTACGCTCTGTATACATTTTGAAGGGTGTTTTTTTAGGTAAGTATGAGTTAGTGCCGCTATAAAAAAACACATAAACATATTTTTTTCATTTTTTTCATTTTCTGCTGTCTTATTAGTGTCAAAATATGCCATTAATAAGACAGTAGGTGTTATGGGCGGTGGTGACCACTTACCATCAAGTGGCCCACCTGCTCGTTTGCTCACTTGTAACATAAAAAATATATACAATCAATCCAGCACATAACAAACAATTGCTTTAAAAAATTTCATTACTTCTATAGAAGTTACAGGTTTAGTCACTTTTAGTACTTTGGAGATATTTTTTTTCCAATAGATTGAATTTAGGCAGCTAAAAAAATACATGTCTGTTATTTTAGGCCACACACTGAGTCTGGCCAACAAAAGCTGTCCATACAAAATTACAAATCCGCGAGAAATTTAAAAATAACAAGTTTTAAACCCTGAAAATACAGCAAAATAACAATTTAATACTTTTAGTTGGTTTTCAGGTAAATACGATATATAACCCCTTATAAAGAGGTAATAACATACTCGTACGATACTTTTATTAATCTCAGGCGTAAATATCACTCATTCTTTACCGTTCATTTGCTGAAGATATCTTAACACAAAAATACATACTATAGTGTTTTAGTCGAGAAAACAGATATCTTTTGACCAAGTTTTTCCCACTTCGTACCTGTGGTCTGACTTTTATACCACCCTTGGTAGATAGATAGATGAACACTTTATTGCACACTAAAAACAAATTCAAATTACAAAAAATAAATTACAAAAAAGTGAGCAAATGGGCCTTATCGCTGTAAGCGATCTCTTCCAGACAACCTTTGGGAAGAGGAATCCTTGGTACCACTGAATTTTTTTCTATACCGTGGTTCACCCAGGTGAACTGTACCAGGTGGTCAACTTTTGTTATTTTTCTGCTCCTGTTAGAATTTTTGCAATAAGGCAATGTATCCCAATTTTCTCACGTGCCATTCCATTCCACGTGTATCATCAATCTCCCTTGTCTTAACCTTGATGTACTCTGCACGAATAGTGAACAACCAACCCAGAATCAATCACTAGTACGGTCTCATACAGGGTGTTGTAACAAGACATCTGGAAGAGAAACATCCATGGGATTAGACTGTGGTTATAACAGGCTAATTCAAATTGACATGTTTTTTGTGTCAACCCTACATCAAACATATTTAAAAGAGCGCGTGGGTTTTTTACTTTCGCTTCTTTTTTTTTCACATGGCGTCACTCTGTTTGTGAAGCGACGTAAATGTAACTGACGTCAGAGATTTTTAATATCCTACAATTAATAAAGAACATTTTGATTTTCATTTTAACTATAACTTTTGGATTCTGGAGGGACATTACGGTAGCCTATTTGCCAAAATCAAACAATTGCCCTTCGAGCAACACGAATTCCCGCATAAAGCTCGGTAAGGAGTACGCAACCATTCAAATAGTTCTTACTAGAGTCCTTACTAGCATTTTTGAAGTTGGAGGAAGGAAAATGCTGCGTACGGCTACTCTCTACCGGTCTATACGCGGAAATTCGTACGATAAGTCGAATTTCTTTTTCGTATTTACAATTTTATTCCTTCGTCAAAGTTGTACGGTCCCATAATCTAATTCCACTGTTTAAGTTTTAGGAAGATATCTTTATATACATACCCTCTCCATACAAAGTGCCCACTCTGGACGAACAGTTTGTATGAAAATGACATTTTTTTTTTTTTCCCAACATATGTTTCTTTGGGAAAGTTGTTCAGTTTCGTTGACTGAGCACGCCCTTTCAGTTTACAGTACACCGACCCTTACAGCCTGTATACAAGTATGAACTGTCTACTGAAAACCAAATTTTCCTTAAAAGACAAGCCTGGGAAATGTTGTATAAACAAGTAGTTTGTAAAAAAGTACTTTAATAATATTTTTTATTCTGGTAGCTTATACACTAAATAATATAAGAGACAAGACGATTGGACACCTGATACGACACAAAAATTTCTTTACAAAATTGTAAAAGGAAAAAAAAGGGAAGAGAAAAACCTGCGAATAGGACATTTTGAGCCCGCTGAACTATTTGCGACTGTTGTGTGGTGGGACTGTTGTGAAAAGTACGTCTGGGGAAGTGCCACCCTCTTGCTTTTTTCTGCCGTGAAGCAGCAGTGTTTGCACTGCTGTGTTTCGATTTGAAGGGCAAGGGAGCCAAGGAAATTACTGGCACATGAGACATACCATCTTAGTTCTCAGGGGGGTCACGCGCTTTGCTGTCTTATTAGTGTCAAATTATTTCACTAATAAGACAGTAGGTGTCATGGGCGGTGGTGACCACTAACCGTCAGGTGGCCCACCTGCTCGTTTAGCCACTTTTGACATTAAAAAAAAAACTTGTAAAACCGGTAAAGCTAGGTAAATACCTATACTTGATAAACCTAACTTTATGCAGAGCTTTCTTTCGTAGACAGTCAAAACTAGTTAAAATATGAACATGGCGGCACTTTTAATTAAATTCCTTTTGCCCGTTTCAGTTTTCTCATGACGACGGGAAATAATGAAAACGTCGGTATTCGCGGTGAGGGCTGCCGGAATTTCTTCCCGTTCAGATTATTATGTGGAAAGAGACATCCACTTCATCTACCTCTTTACTAATATTATAGATAGAGCCATGATAGACAAGTAGTAAATTGGAGCCGTAGACAAGTAGCTTTCTGTTATCGTGAACGCTGGACTGACCGCGATATCTGTTCAGGTGGTCAAAATTGGAAGTAAATTATTTCATAGTGAATTGGCAGACGTTAAATAAAATATTTACGACTAGCGCCGCTGTCAACTGAACCGGATGTCGCGGTCATAATACCTATAGAATTGAATAAAAATGTATGGGATTGACATAAGCTAAAATTCTCGTAACACCTATTGGTGCCGATTCCGGCCGACACAAATTAAAAACACTATTAAGCCTGTCAAATTTTGTTTAGTTTTAGTACCTGTCTGCGAAAATCGACACCAATGTTAGTCTCATACGTTTAATTCTCTTCTATTATCATATAATTCATAATTAATTCTCATAATTCTCTTCTATATCATAGAAAGCCACTTGTCTACGGCCTCTATAACTTAAAATATCTACCGCTAACGTACAAATCGAGATGGATACATCTGCAATTTTCTTTTTGTTCATTTAGGAAAGTAAGCTGTCCTCTTTCTCTTACGTTTTTGTTAAGTAAACTAAAAGTAAGTATTCTTGAAAATTCATAAAACCAAGGAATTCGCGGAGAACTTCCCGTCAAAATCAACCAAACATACCACGATTACGGTGCCGGAACTACCCGGCGGGTAATACCTGCGAAGCGGCCCGGTGGCTTCGATGTATAGTGTCCTTTATGGAGGTAAAAGCCCGAGAGGCGAGCGACCTAAAACTGTAAGCATTTTCTTAAATCAGTTTTTTTACATAACGTCACATTATTAGTGGAGTGGAGAAATAGTCTCCCGTCTGTCAGCTGGATACGTTAGCGTTTGGCCTGTATAACCTTTTTAGGGTTCCGTAGTCAAAAAGAAAATCTTATAGTTTCGTCATGTCCGTCTATCTGTCTGTCTGTCCGTGGCTTATACCTATAAGAGACTTGCTAGCTTTAAAGCGCAATTTTTGTTGGAGTCGAGTGTCTCATTCTCCCCCTGCTCGCTAAACGGTTGTTATTGGAAATGTGAAAAATTTCACAGCAGCAGCATATATGATGAAATTAAAAAGAAAACTATCATAGTTAAGTAGGCTTTACAGGTAAATGAGCTATAGCCGAAAAACTAAAAATAATAAAAAAAGCAATAGCAATCAGGCGCTAGGACCTCGCTGGGCATTAGGAGGTAAACAGTTTATGATATAAACGTTATGAAACACATACTCAAAACCCGCTTTGCGATAAAAAAACTTACAAAAACTACGGAACTCTATACTGCGAGTGGCCCGACACGCACACGGTTTTTAGGGTTCCGTAGTCAAAAGGAACCCTTATAGTTTCATCATGTCTGTCTGTCCGTTTTAGGGTACCTCCCATACGTCAAGTGGGGATGATTTTTTTTTTCTCGTCTACCCCATAGTGTGGGGTATCGTTGGATAGTTCTTTCAAAAATAGTATAAGTTTACAAAGATCATATATCGATTTAGGGATCCGTTTGCAAAATATTAAGCTTGAAAGCGCAATTTTTTGTTGGAGTCGAGTGTCCCCCCCCCCCCCCCTTGCCGGCTAAACGGTTATTATGGGAAATGTGAAAAAATTCGCAGTATTAGCATATATGATGAAATTAAAAGGAAAACTATCACAGTTAAGTAGGCTTCACAGGTTAATGAGCTATAACCGAAAAACTAAAAATAATAAAAACAGCAATAGCAATCAGGCGCTAGGACCTCTGAGCATTAGGAGGTAAAAAGTTTATGTTATAAACGTTATGAAATACTTACTCAAAACCTGCTTTGCAAAAAAAATCGTAAAATAACTACGGAACGGCCCGACACGCACTTGGCTGTTTTTTTATAGATATGGAATGTCTATACCTACCGACTTTTAGTTTCAGATATCATATTTAAATGCACAACCTTCACCTGTACGTACTGAACCAAATTTCAGATTTGAAAAGTTGTTGTGTGGTGTATAATTTTTTTAATCAAAGCCACCCTGCCAAACGCTAACGAATCCAGCTGACTGACGGTAATATAAAAAGATCCGCTTTTAGAAAATGCGCAGTGAAAGTACAACTGACATAAAAAATCTTTTAAAAAAATCCGTTACTGGTTGCTTTTCTTGACAAAGATATATAAACCGGTAAACATTATACTTCTTTTGATACTTTAGTTTGTCTTGTCTGGTCCTTTCACCATCATCGCACAAAAGAAAGATAAATAAACTTAAATTTGCATCAAATATCGTTGTAGGTTATTTTTAGACCGTACTCCTTCATATATTACTCACATTGAATGTGACATTGTCCCTTCATGTTTCTAATTCATGAAAGGACCGAATGTATAATTTGATTATACTTGGTAAACTTGGGGATTTCCTTAGGATCGGTCGACTTAGCTTAGTTGAAACTTATCACTCAGGCGACGTTCGTGGGAGAGCTATGGCGATTTTTTGCCTTTTTGTATTATACATGCTAGTGATGGTTAAATCACTAGCGTATTAAGCGAAGCCCTAGGTAAAAAGGAGATAAGATTTTTTATTTCGATTTTGTATAAATACAAAAAGTTGGTACAATATAAATTTTAGTGTGGGTGTAAGGGACAGCCTTCCGAATACTGAAAGGGCACGATCGATCAGTCAACGTAACTGAACAACTTTCAGCGAACAAAACTTTCAGGAAATGAAAAAAAAATCGGCTTCTCCATACAAACTGTCCAATCAAGTATGCAATTTTGTATGGAGAGGCCGATGTTTTTTTTTTCATTTCCTGAAAGTTTTGTTCGCTGAAAGTTGTTCAGTTACGTTGACTGATCATGCCCTTTCAGTATTTGGAAGGCTGTCTCTTACACCCTAGATACATAATTGCAACACTAACTAAACTAATTACTACTACCTATACAACATGTTAATGGAATAAGCGAAACTCATGCACCCCAACTGATTTTTATTAAAATAAATCCATTCCCGTAAAAAAAAAAAAAAAGGTTTTTAATTATCTAGATATTGTTACTTATGTTAAAGTTTCATCATTGTTCTAGTTTCATCATTGTTCTAGTCCGCGTACTCCGCGCACGCCACGCCCACTTCCCTCCCCTCCTCACCGCTCATGATGCGCGCGGTGGCGCCGCCAGCGCGCGTTTCTAAAGAAATATTTAGAATAGAAGCGGCAAAAATTATAATAATAATAAAAAAAAAATACCCCTATCAAAAACCCGTGAAATTGATTCTACTCTCGATTCTGAACAAACTATTTTCTCAGTTACGCTTATTCCGTTAACACGTTGTATATCTACTCATTCTAAATTTATGAAATTTTACGACAGATGTAACTCCTCTTCTGGTGAGGTCTACCTCGAGAACGAAAATCGTTTATAAGGCAAATTAGTATAAAACACGCCTGTAGGTGAAATTATTTCAAATGTACATGTTGGATGCTCCCTCGAGACATCCTTGTTACGAGTGAAGGGCTTGTTTGTAAAAGTCGTAATCCTTTACAAAGGGCAGATAATTTAATCGTTAGCCAACGTATTGTATACGAAGATTCTTGAAAAAAGGCAACATTCAATATGGTGGTCTCTATAAAAGAAATGAACTATAAAGGAAAAACTGTAACTGAACAACTTTGCATAAAAAACATAGATTAAGAAACAAGAAATTAAATACGCCGCCAATGGTTATTTTTGGAAACGGTAGACATAAAAATGTCATGCCATGTTTTTAAATTGTACAGTGATATTTATACCCTGTAGTATTTTGTTTTACCTGACTGCGGCAAGCCCTAAGGAGGGCTATAATTATTTTTATTTTTATTGCATCTATATACCATGATTTGCATTAAAAAAATCGTACCTCGAAACAAAAAAATGTGTCACGATGATGTACCTATTGTGTACATTTTTGTACGGGAAGGGTATACTTTCCTCGGGTCCGCCTCGGTCTACAATACACGCCAATCTGAGGCTCCATTACTTTCAGCCGTGTGGATTATATAATAATAATATGATTTTAAATGCCACTGGGTTAGGGAGAAAGTGCTGCGAGCCGCTTAGCGGTCAGAAAGTAACTATTTCCGGACCGCAGAATGATAAAAAAAAAGTTAATTTATTTTTTTACAGTAAACTTCACAGCATAAAAAATAGGTTAGACAAACATATTGATAAATAAATAATAATAAAATTTGTGTACAGCCAGTTAAGAAGTTTAACAGATTAAAAATTACCTTAAATAGAGAGTGAGAGAAAAAGGAAAATAACATTTGAAATGCAAAACAAATATAAAGTGTGTGTGTTGTATGTGTGTTAGTGTGTCAATGTGATGCCAAAAAATTAATTATGTCATTCCAACTCAGATTCATCCTCATTGAAATGAGGAAGACTTTTAATAGTAAATTTAATAAACTGACTACGCTAGAGGATTAGATGCCCATTCTTCTTCAGTGGCTGCTATCTACTTTCTATTTTGTTTGGGTACAAGTTTTGCACTTCATTATATAAATCCCCAATTCACCAAATTCACTGTCTGATCTAGCCATTCACCTGTATCAGGTGGAACTGAATTGAACAAATCAGTGCTAGTTGGAGATTTTCGCCACTCAAAGCTTAAAGTAGGAACCAACGTTTCAGGATTACTGAATAAAGCAGCTTTTAACGCAAATATGGTCTGACTGGAACTTGTTAAATCAATTCGTCTTTTAGCCTCATTACATGAATTTACTGAGTTATATTTTGTAGGTTTAATTAACTGGTTGTGATACAAAAGGTGTACATAAGCACATATTTTGTTAACCAAAACTGGGTTCATTACTTTCAAGTTTGACAAGATATTTAAGCGAGTTTTTATTAAAAATCGGCAACTAGACAAGAAAACAAAAGAAAGAGAGGAAAAGGTAGACCAAGGATAAGATTCAAAGATCAAGTAAAAGAAAAGGCCAGTGTCATGTAGTATGAGGAGGTGACGAGGATTGCTGTTAACAGAGAAATGTGAAGATCGATTCATGTATAAGAAGTTGCTAGTCCGGCAAAGAGTCAGTCTCTTAAGGTGATCTGTGACGGCCAGCTTAGACCCGAACGCAACTAGATGGAGCCACTGCTGCAAATATAAGGGTTTATTTTTTTTATGCAATAAGTACCAACTATTTATGTGCAAAAAGTTGATCAGCGTAAATTTCATGGTGCAACTTCAACGCCTAACAACAATTTCGATAAAAAAAATATCTCCATATGTCCAGTAAAGTCAATTACTCTCGTCAATCCGTGATTTACATGAGTACGATCACTCACACATGCACACAAAGCACAATCGTACAGTGGTACAGTTTTGACCGCAAGCCCACAATCGTAATATTGAACCAAAAATTGCTATCAAAAACTAGTACTTTCAGTACATTAGCTAAAAATAGCAGTATTCGTTCGTTTTTCAACAAAATTTTATGTCCCGCGTAAGAATGCAAGTCATTTGAATTTTTGTATGGAAAACGGATCACCTTAAATTGGATGATGAACTAGCCAAGCAGAAGCGCTCGTGACCGAGCGGTGCATTTTCTTGCCGATCTCAAAAGGCAAGCAACATCATCGATTGAAGTTAGAACCTGGACGACCGGTGACCGGCAGTGGTAACAAAATACGAACCTTCTCCGTACTACGGAAGGTACTCGTAACACATCTTACTTTCCATACCTTCCGTAGCCCGGCCAGCTTACCAAGCTGTTATAGTCCTGTAGCCCGTGGACATTCAAATTACGAAAAAAGTTACCGTTTGTCTTTGTGAAATTGTTATAGATTTCACCATTTCACATACTAATAGCGAAGTCTTGAAGATCATAACCCGCCGTAACCATATATAGTGACGAACGAGTGATGTAGTCCGGCCATTTTGACAATAATTTACATTTTTGAGTTACCGTTTCAAATTTATACATCTGTTAAAAGACCCTCTGAACAAACCATAGACAGTTTTAAATTTGTTTTGGGCGAATTTCCATAGACTTACTATTACGTATGGGTATGGTAATTCAACAAAGCTGTACAACATGACAATAACTAAACAATGCGGTAACCTAGAAATGTATAGAGATTATAGTTTGGTCACTATATATGGTGACGGCAAGTTACGATCTTTAAGATTTTGCTTTAAGTATGTGAAATGGCGAAATCTATAACAATTTTACACAGACAAACAGTAACCTTCGTGATTTGAATTTCCACGGGCTACAGTACTATTAGTTCAGAGTCAATCTTGAAAACTTTGACAGCCTTGACAACAGTTGATCTAAAATATTTGTTTTATATCGGCACACGTAGGGCGCACTACTTCATTTATCTTTTACATTTTCCTCCAAGCTGAGGTTATATTAAAAAGATTGCTTGCGGCCGCCATTGTCCACCCTAGATTTAAGAGTCTCCTTGTAAGATGTTTTGTGTGTGACAATAAAGAATGTATCTATCTTATCCATCTATTATGTATGTACTTAATATTTATTTCTTGATATTGTTTGATGTGTACACAGAAAAATAAAGGTACTTATAAGGTACTTATAAGTACCTTTATTTTTCTGTGTACACATGACACGTAGTGCGCCCTGAACAAGAAACAACAATAGAAGTAGGAGAGGAAAAAGGTACAGCTAAGATACGACAAGGAGTTAGACAAGGGTGTCCACTCTCACCACTAATATTCAATATTTTTATAGAATGCGCAATAAAGAAAATAAATTATTCTGAAAAAGGGGGCACCAAAATTAACGGGAAAAATATACAATTTATAAGATTTGCTGATGACATTGCTGCAGTAGCTGAGAACACATTACAATTGGAAGAATTAGTTACAGAAATGGACGTGATATTTAAAGAATTTGGGCTTAAAATAAACAGTAAGAAAACAAAAAAGTTAACAGTTTCGAAAAAACCAGCAACAAACGACACAATAATTCATCTTAATAATGTCCCAATAGAATCGGTGAAACAATTCAGATATTTAGGCAGTTTAATTACTAATGACTCCAGATGCACTCCTGAAGTTGTTTCTAGAATTGCAATGGCCAAAGCAGCTTTTAACAACAAAAAACACCTTTTAAAAGCTAAAATCTCTAGAAGTGTTCGGAAACGACTGATAAAAGTGTACATCTGGAGCATTGCTTTATATGGTTGTGAGACGTGGACTCTAACACAAAGAGATAGAGAGAGGTTAGAAGCGTTTGAGATGTGGTGTTGGAGGAGAAGAGAAGGGATCAGTTGGACAGAGAAAAAGACAAACGGGGAAGTTCTAGATTTGGTTAAAGAGAAGAGAAATTTGCTGAGAACCATCCAAAATAGAAGAGGGACGATGGTCGGACACCTGATAAGACATGACACTTTCATAAAGAATATTATTGAAGGAAAAGTAGAGGGCAGAAGAGGAAGACGAAGACCAAGACGCACTTATTTTGACCAGATAAAAGAGAGGGTAAACGTCGAGTCTTATCAGGATGTCAAATCATTGGCAGAGGACAGAGAGAAATGGAGATTGCTCCACCGACAAGAGCGCGGCTCTTAAATATGAGAAGAAGAAGAAGAAGATAAGGTACTTATAGAAGGAGGATTAAAGAAATAATTCGTCACTAGGTGGTGTAGGCGTTTTTCTATGGATTTGACAGGTTATTTTGAATATTTTCTATGGATCATATTATAATTCTATGTGGATCATCGATGATGGGGTTGTGACATGTTGGCAGATGTCATCCCCTACTAAAATAAATTAGCAAGGTATCTATTCCGAGCGAAGCAAGAAGGTCCGAAATCTTTGGATTTGTACTTATTCTTGTCCCCGTTTTATATACTTTCTCAAACCAAACTCTGATTGGCTTGAAGAGATCTCTTCATAGAGATAAGCTCGCCATTATGAACCTCTTCTATCACAATTTTTATGTTTTATTGTACACAATAATGGATAAATATATCTAAAAGAAACCTCTTTCGCAGGATATTGGTTCGAGCAATCAGCTACACGGTACACGGTCTGATCCCGGCGTCTTGTGTGTTCGCGGACCGGTACAATCGAGAAGAAGTGGTCCGCTCCTTGGGGAAGGAGGTCAACATCAACCCCCCACTCATGCTGGGTCAACTGCCCGATACTCCTGAGGAGCTGCTCAAGTTGGATCAGGTATTTATGCTTTGAGTTTTACTTGATAATAATCACTGCAGACCCGCCCACATTGTCACACTGGTGTGACAACGAAGAAATGTTTTCTCCACACTCAGTCACACCTCAGATTTACATACCTACTACACCTTTTATTAATAATTAAGTATCTTTCCTTAAATTTTTTCCTTGTATGTTATTGGACCTGTGGGATCTAGGATGCAAAATATACAACCGCTCGAGTCAATTTATATTAGAAGCAAAAAAATATAAAATTTTGAGATTTCGACATATAAAGTTGTTTTAAATAACGACACCAAGTTAGCACTGTTTGTACACCATATTCATTTACAAAACATATACGATACATTATGTCTATAAAAAGTTTTATTTCTCTTTCTGTTATGCAATTCACTCTCTTTCTCGCAGTGTACGTACAATGACGTACCTATCTACCTGCATTGATTTCGAATTAATCAAAATTAATTTAACACCATTCTCCATTCTATTTATCAGTGAACCCATAAAAAGATCCAATTAACACCTTTTTTTACCCTTTTAACTGTTTTAAAAAGTAAGGTTATCAGGCACGTATCCCAAAAAGACGAAAGGAAAAAAGGGGAATAAAACCTGCCTATTGAATCCATTAAATCACTTTCCACGTTTAGGCAAATACGGATTCGATTTTATCCATCGCAGACACGCCACATTATGCTTACATATATTCAGTGTAGTCAGCGTGCAATGGTAGACTGATCGAATACTAAAATGAATAGAAGGTATGTCTACCGCAATAGGTTGGCAATGAAAACCAGAATTTGAAACACCGATATACAGCGTGGTTTTTAGACCATTTTACTTTTGTATTATGTCATAGTCAAAATGAGTTTTGACTGAAACTCATAACCAGACAAAACCATTTTTGGCTGCGAAAATCAGTTAAAACAATTTTATTATTTTTATAGGATCCATTAGGTAACGTTAAATACTACGCTTAAGTACTCCTTCGTCCACGGTGCCAAATCTTTGCTTTTTGTAAATAAAAAACAGTTTTGACTGATTTTCGCATTCAAAAGTAGTTTTGAATGATTATGAGTTATGACTGTAACATATACAACGTAAGGTGTGATAATACTGAAGGGTGTGATTCTGCCCATGAAACTGAACAACTTTTCCCAAGGAACATAGGTCGAAATACGAGAAACCAAATTTGACCTCCCATACAAAATGTGCTATCAGCTGATGCAGTTTCTATGGGAGGTCAATAATTTATTTTCGTATTTCGACCTATGTTCCTTGGGAAAAGTTGTTCAGTTTCATGTACAGAATCCTCCCTTGATATTTTTCTGGTGAAAAAAAAAAACACGGTGTATATTTCTGTCCTTGCCATTCATTTGTCAAGGTGGTAGGGCTTGCATATAAAGTCTTTCTCAGATGGGCACGAGTGAGTCACTTTTGACACTAATAAAAAATTATTAAATAACAAAAAACCCAACTGCTTAGCACAAGAAAGGAAAACAAGCTTAAATCTATTGGATTTGGTAACTTGAATTGTATAAGATACTGCAGGCGGGGACGAAAAAACGTTTTGTGGATGTTTACGACTTAATTTTGTTCGTCCCCGCCTGCAGTATCTTATACAATTCAAGTTACCAAATCCAATAGATTTAAGCTTGTTTTCCTTTCTTGTGCTAAGCAGTGGGGTTTTTTGTTATTTAATAATTTTTTATTTTAAACTTTTTAGTTTTCAGATTTGCTACGTCAAGTTATACTAAAACATTTGCTTAAACCTTAGAATCAGGTTTTTACCACCTATTGTTTGATACCCATGTTGTAAAAGTAATGATTTAAAAAAAATTATTTCACCCTTTTTTTTCTCTTCAAAGTTGCCCTACTAAAATATTATACCCTATGACACTCCTACAATGAATAGAAATCTAACGACACCTCATTATGTTGAAATCTATCAAGCCGTTTAGGCTGCAGAGCGCGACAAAAAAATCGACATACATACATACATCATCATCATAGGCCATAGCCGTCTATGTCAGACGATTTAAGCAATATTCTGTCGATTGCACCGTTTTTCGAGGCTGAGTAAGCCTATTCGGGAGCGGCAGGTCCTGTCACACGCTCTGCAGGTGAAGCTTGTGTTATCAATAACTGATGTTATGTCGTTATTTTTCTTACGTTTCTCGCTTTTTTCGGCAAGGGCACAACACCAGGCTTCATCGTGTACCTTGCGTCCATCCAGTAATGATTTACGCCATTTGGTTCTGTCCTCAGCTGTCTGCTCCCAGACTAGGTGTTTAATACCAAAAGTGATCATGTCTCGCTTGGCGCAATCTTTAAAGCGCAGCATTGGCTTACCAACATTTTTTTTTGCGTGCGCTATAGGACCAAGCAATAAACGCTGGGGTAGACGGGTTGGTTCCATGCGGTTCACGTGCCCCAACCATCGTAATCGTCTCTGCTTCAGCAATGCGAAGAAGAAACTGGGCAGCTGGGCTCGTTGTAAGACCGTTTTGTTGGTTACCTTATCCTTCCAGGAGATGCCTTGGATGTTTCGGAGGCAGCGCATATGAAAGGCATTAAGTCGACGCTGTTGTTTTCCGTACGTTGTCCTTGCTGCTCCATACAACAATATGCTTAAAATGCATGCTTGGTAAACGATCATCTTGGTTTTCGTCGTAAGATGATTGTTTTGCCAGACTCTTGTATTCAGCCTGCCGAACATGGTCGCCGCTTTGCCGATACGAACATCGATCTCCAGGTCAAGTGAGAGATTGTTCGACACAGTCGACCCTAAGTACGCAAACTTGTCCACTACTTCCAATATGGCACCATCCAGGGTTATTACCGGCTTCTCTGTATTCCCTTGCATCAGCACAACTGTCTTTTTGGCGTTTATAGACATGGAGAACAAGGAACATGCCCGTGAAAACTTATCGACGATGATTTGTAAATCAATTGCAGTGTTGGCCACAAAGGCTGCATCATCAACAAATAGAAGGCTGTCAATAAAAACGTCCTCGCGATGGCGCTTGGACTTAAGAAGTGAAATTATGTTGTACAACTTCCCATCAGCTCTTGTACGTAAATTTATACCCTGCTGGTCATTGCCGAATGCTTTTCTTAATAGCAATGAGAAAAATATACCAAACAGGGTGGGTGCTAACACACAACCTTGGCGGACACCTCTGCGCATTTTGAACGGCTCAGATGTAATGCCACCAGCAACGACAGCGCCATTCATATCTTCGTGGAAGCTCTATATTAAACTAAGAAGCTTTGGTGGACACCCGATGCTGTTAAGAGCAAAATATAGTCCCTCTCTGCTGACTGTATTTTTCTACATACACCCAACAGCACGTCAGTAGAAACATTTCGAACTTTGTGACATAGTAAAAGAGTTGCAAATCTTTCCATTCACGAGCGGTTGACCGTACGTAAGGTATGGTTGTATTTGGTAGTCACAAAGAGGTTTTAGTCGCTGGTGGTTCGCTTTGGCGAAGCATGGGCTAAAACCTCCTTGGGTAGTCGACATAAAAAAACAGCTCCTTAGAAAAGCTACAGTATAACACAAAAGTAATTAATGCTGCATCTTGCATGGAAAATTTAGTCATTGCTTTATATGTTAAAACTTAGAAAATTATTTCCAAAAGGCCTAGCTAAACCCAAATATTTTATAAAGAAATTTAACAATAAAATATTACGAGATGAGCAAACGACGCTACCCACCAACAGATGGCGCTGTAGGTTTCTGAAACGCGATAGTAAAAACAGCGCCTCTGGTACGGAGTAGAAAAACTACAGTATATTACAAAAGTAATGAATGCGGCATCTTACACGGGAAATTTAGTCATTGCTTTGTATGTTAAAACTAAGTGATTCTTTTTCCAAAAGGCCTATCTAAGCCCAAATATTTTATAAAGAAACCTCCCAGAGTTGTTTTATCAATAAAATATTACCAGGTGAGCAAACGACGCTACCCACCATCAGATGGCGCTGTAGGATTCTGAAACGCGGTAATATTTCCACTTTTTTATGGATATCTTCCGGCTCCATCATCAGATCAGTTTCAAGTTACAACAATATTGCATTGTCATCCGATTCACATACGCATGCAAAATGTCATCTCAATCGGAAACCGATTAAGATTCTCTTTTCAGTCGGGTATTTTATTTTTTGAAATTGTTTTTTTATTTAGTACTTTTTATATTTTTTTATACCCTATGACACTCCTACAATGAATGCGAACCTAACGACACCTCACATGTTGAAATCTACCAAGCCGTTTAGACTGCAGAGCGCGACAAAGAAATCGACATACATACATACATATATACATACATACATACATACACTCGAAAAACATAACCCTCCTGTTTTGGGGCAGTCGGGTAAAAAAAAATATTTATACCCTATGACACTCCTACAATGAATGCGAACCTAACGACACCTCACATGTTGAAATCTACCAAGCCGTTTAGACTGCAGAGCGCGACAAAGAAATTGACATACATACATACATATATACATACATACATACATACACTCGAAAAACATAACCCTCCTGTTTTGGGGCAGTCGGGTAAAAAAATTTATTTATACCCTATGACACTCCTACAATGAATGCGAACCTAACGACACCTCACATGTTGAAATCTACCAAGCCGTTTAGACTGCAGAGCGCGACAAAGAAATCGACATACATACATACACTCGAAAAACATAACCCTCCTGTTTTGGGGCAGTCGGGTAAAAAAAGAACAAAACATCTTCTTGACTTGATTAATATATTAGATATGCCTACTTTATACCTACACACCAAAAACATAACCCTCTTTGGCAGTTGTGTTATAAAAAGGCAAAAAAGCAGAGAAAACTAGGAACAAAAGCACGATAACTTATTTTTACAGGCACTCAATATCGAAAGAACTCCTGTAATAAATATTACTTTGAAGAGTACAAAGAGCTGTCTATCTTATTTAGAACTCGGGGGAGAAATGCTAAATTGGAAGAAAATCTTACCTTGAAATGCTTTTTAGCTTTATTTTAAATAATGACTAATATATTGAATGAACAAAAGTCATTTATAATTGAAGTAGAAATTGAAAGAATAACTTTGAAACCGACACTAAACGGATCGAGCTGAAAAGTTATAATAACGTAGGCATTCTTTAAAAAAACCGGCCAAGTGCGAGTCGCACTCGCGCACCGAGGATTCCGTACCACTAAGGTAAAAATACTGTCTTAGTTATAGACGCGCAGTCACGCAGAAATGTATTAAATGCACGCGAGTCCGACTCGCACTTGTCCAGTTTTTATTATTTGAAAAAACGCTTAAAATCACGTTTTCAGTAGAGAAGCCCCCTTATTTTCAAAATTATATTATTTGGTGTTATAGCGGCAACAGAAATACAAAATCTGTAAAAATTTCAACAGTCTAGCGATTACGGTTCATGAGATACAGCCCACTGACAGACATACATCGAAGGCATATTAAAAGTCCCGTTTTTCAACCTTTGGGTACGGATTACTACGGATCCTCCAAAAGGATGTGAAATTCAATTTTGCGGATATACACGCAGACGAAGTTGCGGTCAACTGCTAGTGTATACAAAAATACTATAAGTACACTGACAAAATTACGCAATAAGGAAAAAACCGGCCAAGTGCGTGCTGGGCCACGTGCAGTGTAGTTGCTTTAGTCATAAACTATACAATTTACTAACTTTATGAATGTTTAATTTTAATAATGTTTTCCCTCCTAACACCCAGCGAGGTCAAGCGCCTTATTTCTATATTTATTTCTAATATTTTCCGTTTTTCGACCATTACCCCAAAACCACTAAAGCCTGCTTAGTTCTGATAGTTTTTCTTTTAATTTCATCAGTACCTGGGTGACCGAGCTTCGCTCTAAAATAGCCGCCTCAACATTAAAATATCATCGGGTGAGCAAGCTATGCTACCCGCCAACAGATGGCGCTGTAGATTCCTGTATTAAACGCGGTAATTTAAAAAATATTTAAAAACACGGGGAACCTCGCCAGATCAATTTAACTTCCCCGAAAACCCCAGTATAGTAAAAACTCTAACAAAAATTTGCAGTATTAAACTAAATATTTCGCAAACGGATACCTAAATCGAAAAATGTTAAAGTATTCTAACAATATGCTTAAAAAGACCTTTCCAACGACACCCCTCCACACTGGGGTAGATGAGAAAAAAATCACACCCTCTTGACGGGAGGACCTTAAAAAAAATTCAAGATTTTATTTCACCACTATTTCGGCGCGACTAATATCACGAATGAATATCCATTCCAAAATACAGTTTTCTAGTACTAAATGTTTCTGAGCTAAGCTGCGGACAGACAGACGGACATGGCGAAGCTATAAGGGTTCCTTGTTAACTACGGAACCCTAAAAAGGTGTTCTTTTATCTTAGTCTTTTTTAATGAGTCTTTAGAAAGTATTTAAGACCCACGCTCTTATTGGTAGAATCGGTAAAATTAGAACGAAAATCCGTAGACCTAATCCGATTTCCAATGAGAAAGATTTTTGGCTGTCTTAGGGCTCCCGCACATGACCGAGAATCGGTGGGCGATTATCGGCCAGGACAAGGACGGAAGATTCAGGTGATAACACGTCAGAGCGGGATGCCGACAAAAAATCGGCCACCGATTCTCGGTCGTGTGCGGGAGCCCTTATGTATTCAAAAACCGGTCAAGTACGAGTCGGACTCGCGCGTCGAGGTTTCCGATATACCTATAGTATTTTTAGAAGCAATAAAGTCAATTTTTAACTTAATTTGTTTCTAAAGGTTTTTTGCGGATTTCTAAAAAACTATGCTACTTAGAGAGATTGTTGCATTTTTGTAATATATACAATAAACTTCTATCGACTATAATTAATTCAGATTTTTCGTTTTGCAAACTTCGGAGATAAGGTGGGGAATGGTATTTTTTTAAACATTTTTCATCATAACTTGAAAACTAAAAGAAATTAAAAAAATATAAAATATATTTTGGAATGTATAAGTAAAGCTCTTTCATATTGCCCCCCCATTCGACCTAGTATCAACAATTTAAAATTTTGGCTCCCCCATTAAAAATAATATTTTAATAATTCTTTCATTTGCTATAAGGTTGGGCAATCATATTCTGAAACTATTCCGAATTCCAAGTCGATAGCATGAGAGGTTGCTGAGATATATCTACAGGTGTGACAGACCGATAGACAAAGTCGCACCATAGGAGTTCCGTTTTCACCATTTTGCTTCGGAACCCTCAAACGGGTACCTAAATTCATGTTATACTTATTTTTTATTCGTAATAAGCTTATGCCCGCGCCTTCGTTCGCACGTGCTCTATGTAAAATTTTACTCTTACAGCTCTTCCCGCGTGGAAACTTGTGACTCAAAAGTGACCTTCTTTAAATATGAATATTATACACAACTGCTCTGTGATACGCAAGGATGGTCACTAATAAATGGTAGCACTCTGTACATTGTTCACTCTCACTTAAACTGGTAAGAAAAAATGGGTTATATCTCTGATTCCCACCTCGAGAGCGATAAAATGTAAACGGAAAGGTGTGATAATACTACAGGGTGTGAATCTGCCCATGAAACTGAACAACTTTTCCAATGGAACATACATATGTCATACTAGCTGTGCCCGCGGCTTCGCTCGCGTGATATTCAGACAATGTGCAGTCTCCCCCTCCCTCTCCCCCTCCCTCTCCCCCTCCCTCTCCCCCTCCCTCGCCCCTCCCTCCTCCTCCCTCACCCCTTCCCTCTCCCCCTTACTCTCCCTCTCCCCCTCCCTCTCCCCTCCCTCTCTGGTATATCACGTGCACCACGTTGGATTTCAAAATTGTTGTAGTTTTCGTAATTAGCGACCCGATAAACCAACAAACGACACCCATATTGATTTTTAGACATTTCAACCCAACCTCATCCCCAGGGGATGATGGTATTTCACGTCCACCACGTTGGATTTCAGAATTGTTTTAGTGTTCCTAATCAGCGACCCGATAAACCATACAAACGATACCCGTATTGGTTTTTAGACTTTTTCACCCCAAAGAGGGATCTTTTAAGGGTTGAATTAGGGGTGGGTTTTCAATAAAAGTTGATGTACATTCCACAGAATTACAACCTTGATGCCTAAATAATAAATTTTGTGGATTTTAATTTGAAAATAAAGGATTTTCAACTTCCTCCCTCTTTAACCCCTTAGGGTGTTGAATTTCTAAAAACCCTGAGACAAACTTTACTTTTAGTCCTTAGTCTTAATACAAATATTGAAGATCCTAACTTCAAAACTAACGGACTTTCATACAAACTTCATCCCTTATTTCACCCCCTTAAGGGATGAATGTTGAAAAATTCTTAAACACATGCTTTTTTATTTTTTACCAGGAGCTCAGAACCAAATTTCTATAATTCTACCTTTAAAAATGAAAGACTTATAGACTAACATACGGAAAAAAAATCATCCCCTTTTTCACCTCCTTGAAGGGTGATTTTTAAGAAATGCTTAAACACGTGTTTCTTTATTTTTTACCAGAAGCTTAAATTCAAATTTGTGTCAATCTAGCTCAAGAAACAAAGGACTTTCATACAAACTTTCATCCCTTATTTCACCCCCTTGGGAGATGAATATTCCAAAATCCTTTCTTAGTGGGTGGTTTTGACGTGCATAGAACCTGTGTACAAAATTTCAGATCTGTATCTATAGCGGTTACGGCTCGGCGTTGATGAATCAGTCAGTCAGGACATGCTCTTTTATATATTTAGATTTATCACATGGATTCGGTTTATTTATTTAGATATTTTTGTTCCCTATGGAGTGAAAGTAAACATGCCAGCCTTTTTTAATAAACCAGCCAAGTGCGAGTCGGACTCGCGCCCTGAAGGTTCCGTACCTATCTACCATATGATATATTAAAAGCTTTTGCTCTTTGACTTTAAAAACTCCGCGATCATCCAACTTACCCCCCTTTTTAATGAAAAGTTCTTGAAACGGGAGCTCACCTTGATTGGTTACTACTAGTTGTGAGAAAAATTGTAATATTTAAGGATATTAGACTTTATAAATTTTTAACAAAATAAATTTTAGATTTTTTTTTATTTTAGATTTTTTTTTTATTAGGAAATAGAAACTGCATCAGCTGATATTTTGTATGGGAGTTCAAATAAGGTTTTTCGTATTTCGACCTATGTTCCTTGGGAAAATTTGTCCCGTTTCATGGACAGAATCACACCCTTCAGTATTATCACACCTTACGTTGTATATGTTACAGTCATAACTCATAATCAGTCAAAACTACTTTTGAGTGCGAAAATCAGTCAAAACTGATTTTTATTTACAAAAAGCAAAGATTTGGCACCGTGGACGAAAGAGTACTTAAGCGTAGTGTTTGCCTTACCTAATGGATCCTATAAAAATAATAAAATTGTTTTAACTGAAATCAGTTAACTGAAACCAGTCAAAATCATTTTTGACTGCGAATTTTCGCGTGATGAGTTTCAGTCAAAACTCATTTTGAGTGTGACATAATACAAAAGTAAAACGGTCTATTTGACTTTGCGAGAACAAAGAAATCAGAAAACAGCCAAAAAATCTGTATTTTTTAGGGGCATTTAAATACCATATCGTGACATTTTTTGTATAAGTATAATTATTTGCAATGTACAGACACACCGGTTTCAAAATTTAGAAATAGTATACAAGTAGTATATAGGATGACTTTTAATTAGTTCTTGATAGCAAAAGATATGCATGTACTCATGATACTGAACAACTTTTCCCAAGGAACATAGGTCGAAACACGAAAAACCAAAATTGACCTCCGCTACAAAATGCGCTATTAGCTGATGCAGTTTCTATAGGAGGTCAAAATTTGATTTTCGTATTTCGACCTATGTCCCTTGGGGAAAGTTGTTCAGTATCATGAGTACATTCATACCTTTTTCTGTCAAGAACTAATTAAAAGTCACCCTATGTATAGATAACCAGTGAATGTAAGCGAATTTCCGGACAGAAACAAGGCTGAAATAAACGCTGCCCGCCGGCGCTTACAGACGTAAAACATTAATGAGGCCCGTTAGTCGCTTTCCAGTCTCGGATGGGGGGTTCAGGGTTGGGGCTCAGACCCCCCAACCTTTAGACATGCAACTAATCCCAGTAATGGACTAATGACAACTAGAGACAAGAAGTAAACTGGCTGCAAAGATAAGTTATAAACATCGTTAACTCCCTAAGTCCGTTTTACTTTCAAGTAAGTACCTGAGATGTATTTTCTCATTTCAAGGCAAAGATCTTTTTTGTTTAAGTTGAAGCTCAAAAAGTCATGCAAGTATCTTAAGGATATTCTCTCATAAGGAATTAACGATTTAGGATTAGGTCAAATGTTTTTGTCGCGCCTTCCTTTAGCGGTTTGGAGCCCCCCTTAATTTTTTTTATTATTTGTTGTTGTAGCGGCAACAGATATAAAATTTTTAATTTCTACCTATTACGGTTGAGATACAGCTCGCTGACAGACAGACAGACACCGGAGTCATATCAATAGGATCCAGTTTTTTACCCTTTGGGTACGGAACCCTAATAAAGGTTACCCTCTTGCCGGTAACACACTGTATAATGTTTATTGTATACCTCTTTCGAAAAATACACATACAACAGTATATCTTGTGAAGTAACTGAGAGAGCCAAGTTTGCTACAGCCAGGCAGGGGGGTGTCAATATTCATTAGGTCCCTTCTGGCTGCGAAGTCAGACAGGAACTTTTTTGAGCCCCAGCAACGTCTCTACCAGTCTCTACCCTGTAAATTTTAGATAGACGTTATTCGAATATAATGCATTCCGGGATCAAGGGCGTTTGTAGGGTTTGATTTGATTTGACAATTGATAGGCACACTTATAGCAGACCTTTGTATGTAAAGACATACAGCACGATGCAAAAAGGGCCAAAAGCCGTAACAGAAAACTTCGGAGCATTACGTTTGACGACAGCAGTAATGAGTATTGTCGAAACTTGATCAAATGAAATATGCGAATAGTGCGGCCGCGTCACCTGTATTGATTGCGCGAGCGCTTATCTATATCGAGATCTAACTGCTGAGTAAACAATGGTGCAGTGCTATTTATGTAATCTTTCGGTGGATCAAGCTACCAAGAGAAATACTTCTCGTTGTAGCTCGTGTGAAGCCGTGTTTCATAAGAAATGTGCAGTAAAAATAAAAGATTTTAGTGCTACCGGGCTGTGCGATGAGTGTCAAGTTTTGTCAGAAGATATACCTACAACGCCAAAAGATTCATGTTCTCAAGCTACTATAACGAAGATTCCTTCGATCAATATTGAGGTAGACAAAGTTACGCCTGAGAAGCTACTTGCGGAGGTAAACGACAAGTTGGCTATTGTCTTTAGCATGCAAAAAACCCTCGAAAAAATGTCTGCTGAAATCAGCTTCTACGCTGAGAAATACCAAGAGTTGTATGAGGAGAAAAAGAAAACCGATAAGAAGTTAAAAGCCTTAGAGCATCAAAATGTGCACCTGGAAACAAGGTCCAAAGCATTGGAAGAAAGAATTGCCTACTTAGAAACCTGCGAGAAAAACAAAAATGTTGAGATATACGGCCTGGAAGAAGAACAAGGAGAAAACCTGGAGGATAAAATCAGGCAATTAGCTTCTAAGCTTGGAGTGGACTCTAAAAGAATTTGTGAAGTGAAGAGGGTAGGAGAGGCGAAAGGAGTAGTGAATGGTGAGAAAAGTGGGTCAGAGAAAAAAACGCGACCGGTTGTTATTGTGCTGGACACGCGTAAGGAACGTGACCAGTGGCTGGCAACTAGGAAGACAAAGAGGCTAACGAACGATGATTTATTTTCAAACGGAAATAAAACACGAATCTACGTTAACGAAGATCTCACTAAGTATGTGCGGAACCTTCTGTGGACGGTAAAAGATGAATTAAAATCCACTTTTAAGTACATCTGGATTCAGAATGGGAAAATTCTACTAAGAAAAGATGACCCTAAAGACAAAATAATTAGAGCCATTCGCTCTGCAGATGATATAAAAAACTATAGGGATGGCAAATGATTTTCTACTTTATGTGATTCCACACTTATATACCTACCTGTTGACTTGTATAAAAAGAGTTAACACTTTATTGTAAAATTCGATGATCAAATAGAACATATTTCATCTAATATAAGCTACAATAAATACATAGAAATAGAAAAATGGCAACAACAGCTAATAAAATCGAATTATGGCTTAAATGTAATGCACTTTAATATAAGATCCTTAAGAAAAAACTTTAGTCAACTACAAATATTATTAAATGATTGCAAAGAGAAATTAGACATTATTGCACTTACAGAAATAAACATAAAAGAACATGAACTACCGTTGTATAAACTAGAAGGATATGATACTTACATAAACACAAGGGAGACATCAAGAGGAGGAGGTATTTTAATATACGCTAAAAACCAACTAAACTTCACAGCTAAGATATTAAGAAAAAATTATTCTGAAATAATACATGGGCAGATTCCATCCCAAGGAGGAAAGCGATCGACACATGTTGTGATTGTCTACAGACCACCTAAAACAAATAAACATGGCTTCATTGAGGAGCTGTATCAATTACTGTCAGAAATTCCCAGGAATTTCGAAGTGATACTGACCGGTGATACTAACATTGATCTACTGTGCGAAAACAGTTCGAGTAGTGTTAGTAAGTACAGAGACTGTCTGAGCGAGTTGGGTATGGAGTGCGCTATCAATGATGTGACAAGAGAGGAAATGTATGGTGACTCTTTTACGAAAAGCTGCATTGATCACGCCTGGATTAGAACCCAGCGATCCGCATCGGCATACGTGGTACAGAGTAAAATATCGGACCACTATCCTATAGGTGTAAGTATTAGCAGTGATTCAGATAATTTGGACTGTGGACTGAGGACAAGTGTGTCGGTTATTAGTGATAAAAAAGTTATGGAAAAGTTAGAAGGAGCTGCGTGGTCGGACTTGTTATGCTGTAAGTGTCCCTTAGAGTTGTATGATAAACTGTGTGACATTTTTTCGTGTGCTTATAAGGATTCCATGACGGAAATAGTAGTTAATAATAAAAGGAAAAGTAAACCGTGGATAACAAAAAAGATTAAAAATATGATTAAAGTTAGAGATAGGCTATTTAGAAAGTGTAAAAGTAAGCCGGGTGATATGAACCTTAGACTACAATATAATAAATATAGAAATAAAGTTAATAAATGCATTTTTAAAGCTAAGAATTTTTATAGACAACAAGAAATTTTAAAATGTAATAAAAACTTAAAGAAAATTTGGGCTAAGATTAATTCATGGACGGGACAGCATAAAAAAAGGCTAGATAATATTATACTAAAATACCTAGGGAGAACTGATAGTACTATAAACGTGTGTAATAATTTTTCAAATACTTTTACAAAAGAAATTTTAGCGATTAAACATGAATGTAATCTAAAATTTTTAGATAGGTCTGTGTATGTTAAGGAAAATGAGGTTTCAATGAGGTTTAAAAAGGCGTCTCCTGAGGCTGTAAGTAAAATCATATGTCATTTAAATTGTGATAAGTCGCCCGGAGCAGACAAGGTTAGAGTTAAAGAAATAAAGTTGCTAAAAAATGTGCTGAGTCCAATATTGGCCTTATTTATTAACCTGTGTGTTGATAAGGGTGTATATCCAAATAAATTAAAAACAGCATTAATACGACCTATCTTTAAACAGGGTTCACATTCAGACTATTCAAATTATCGCCCTATAGCTATATTATCAGCGGTCAACAAAATTGTGGAAAAATATATTGTTGGTCAGTTAAGTACTTTCTTAGAAAGATATAACATAATATCTAGCTCGCAGCATGGTTTCCGGCGGGGCCGCAGCACGGCTACGGCTTTGGCAGGGTTTACGGATGACGTCAACGAAGCTCTGGATCAGCGGAAGCAGGTGGTAGTCGTATACATAGATTTCAAAAAAGCGTTCGACACTCTGGAACATCACCAGCTGCTTCAGGCCATAGAAGAGTGTGGGGTCGCAGGACCACTGAACAGGTGGCTCCGTGCTTATCTCACAGAGAGAACCCTACAAACAGTTGTTGACGGCGTAAGCGGCGAGTCAGCTCGTATCAGCTCTGGCGTGCCAATTGGCAGTATTTTTGGTCCCGTCGGTTACTTAATGCACGTTAATAGTATGTGTAATGTGGTGCAAAATTGTAAAGTCTATATGTACGCAGATGACACATGTTTGCTATACGCAGATAAGAATTTAAACTTAATAGAAAACAAAGTTCAAGAAGATTTTACCAACATTATAAAATGGGCGCATGATAACGGTATTGTAATTAATATAAGTAAAACTAAGTGCATGCGAATATGTTCTCCATACCTTAAAAATATAGACAGCCGGACACCACGAATAGTGGGGCATAGCTATATGTGCCTACATAGTGGCGAAGTGGCGTGTGTCTGCAAGGAGCTTGAGGTGGTGGAAGAGTACAAGTACTTAGGTATGGTTATAGATACCAGCTTCTCGTGGAAAACACATATAATCAACCTGTGTGGTAAACTAAGATCAGTACTTGTAAAATTCCACCATCTTAGCTTCATATTAGATCGGGCAACTATGTACACATTATATTACGCACTTGTAGATTCTCTAATCTTTTATGGACTGGGAAGTTACGGAAGGAGCTTTAAAACTTACCTTAATAAAATAAAGTCTTTACAAAAAAGATTTCTGAAACTTTTAGTAGACAAGAAAGTAAAATATCGTTGTAAGACTAGTGACTATGAGCAGCTCTTTACGGAATGTAGTATTCTACCAGTCCATGAGAAATTTATGTTATATACTGTAGTTGAACAATTTTCCAGAGAGGAATTTAAGAGCTATGTAACAAATCCTAGACTTGCTAGGAAAAAAGAAAATAAGGTGCTGGAAGTCCCTAGATGTAACAATTACTATGGCCAAAGACATAGAAATTATCTAGTCCCGAAATTTATGAACAATGTTCCCTTAGATATTAAAAGTAGTTGTGCTTCAAAAAATGCATTTAGAAATAAAACTAAGCAGTATTTATTAAGAACATTTAGTGATAACATATCAAAGCTTTGTAACATGTAACATTGCATTTAAAATTAGATTCTAAATAAGACTCATGTAAAAAATAGCAACATAACTTCCTTCTTAAATATATTTCCTAGAATAAACAAGTAACTTACTTCAGAGTTAAGCAGGTGAAAAATAAGCATAGATAAGATAGTGATAAGGGAGCAGTATTCCAACTGCCAACAAACTGCCATGCAGTTTGGCAGATGTAATAATTTTAAGCAAATATTATGCTAACCAGAATAAACTCCATTTTCATTTTCATTTCATTAGACAAGAAATTATGGATAAGATTCTTTTTAAAAATTAAAGGCGCTTTAATTAAATAAGAAATGAAAATTAAACCTTTTTCTTTTTTCTTTGTTTCTTTTAAAGCAAACAGAGTATTTTCTTTAACGTAGCCTCATTTGAAAGCTATAAAATCTACCTAGCTAAGAATATTAAAAAATTAACAATATCGACCAGAAACTTAATAAAAAAACGAAAATATTAGAAATTTGCCAAAAAATAATTTTTATTTTTTTATTTTTTGTTTTTCAAAATTAAAGCGCCGTTAATTTTTAAATAGCAAACATTTCGAAAAAAAAATTGGATTTCTTTGATAAATTTGTCTAATATTCGCATATTTCGTTGGATCAAGGTTCGACAATACACATTCTATTTATGGTATCAAGAATACAAACATAAATACACTGCTGTACTGTTTAAGTTGTTTTGTTTCATGACACATACGGAAAGAGATGAGTTTATCAGCTAGCGTCACATAAGATCATGCATCAAGCGCTCGTAGTCGAGTGGTAGTTGGTCTTTCTTTCTAATCACGAAAGATAAGCAACTTTGGCCGTGGCCAAAACCCGATTGGGTGACCGCTATTGACACAACAACTAGAGCGTTTCCAAGTTTCGGAAAGCACGCTAAGTATTTGGTCCCAGCTTTTGTAAATGATTGTTTTCCTTAAACCAATTCAGAGGCCATTTGGCGGCTTAAAACTCTGACGGTCATAGGTTGGCCACTAACCCGGCAAAGCCTAATCTAGGATTGGGTCTGGTCTACCTTCTGGGTTGCGGAGGTAAGGTAGCAGTCGCTCTATGTAAAAACCAGTGCCTTCATCAAATCCCTTAAGTTAGGTAGCTGCCTTCGTAAAAAAACGGCATATGGATAGGGCAGTAACAAATGAGCAAACGAGCAGGTGGACCACCTGATGGTAAGTGGTCACCACCGCGCATGCCACCTAGTGTCCTGTTACTGGCACAATTTGACACTATAGAGACAGCAAAGCACTTTGCCTAGAAGGTACAGTGCCGGTAATTTCACTGGCTCCTCCACCCTTCAAAACTAAACTTAGCAGTGCAAACACTGCTGCTTTGTGGTACTTCCCTAGACGGACTTAGCACCCAACCTACCTCCTAAAAACATGCATTCTGTTAATATTTTACATGAAAGTTATACAAATTTTGAATAGCGCAATCGGAATACAATGTGGTTACTCAGCAAAAAAAAAAGACAAATTCAATTCAAACCAACAAACTAGTAAAACGCGAACAAGCTTGGTTACATTTTAGTTCAGCTAGCCTCGCAATTCGCATCCTCGCATACAGCTTTTAAAGTAATTAGAAAGTACGAGGGGTGTTCAAGATGTAGTGAGAACGAACATCATTTTGGTTGTAAAGTGTAAAGTCATTTGAAAAAGTCATTTCAGTCACGCAAATAAATGAATGATTATGATGTTTAGGAGTATTGACAGTTTATTTCAATAAAAAGATAGTAACAAAAAACTGAAGTTTCGCTTGATGCTATTCAACAAGCTGAGTTTGAACAAGTAAAGCACTCTCCTCGCCAGATTCGACTTATCTCTTTTACATTATGCGGTCACTAACAAGAGCGGTCGTCAGCCGCAACGCTTACACGCGTAGTAACTATGGTAAATCCCTTCAAGTACGCTTTTTTGCTGGAGTTCTGGAGGGAGCTCCCTGTTCTGCAGTGGATGGTTCATGGGATGTTATGATTTTAAAGGGGGCCCAAATAGGGAAGGGGAGGGGAAATTTGTATTGTCGTTACTAGGTCGAGTGGGGGGGGGGTATCATATGAAAGGACTTTACTTGAACATTCCAAAATAGTTTTTTTTTCTCTTCAAATTATGAATAATATTGTCTAAATTGTACTTTATGAAGTTTGCGAAAAGAAAAATCTGAATAAATTGTAGTCGATAGAAATTTATGTAAATATTACAGGAAGAATAAAACTATCTCGAGTGTTGCAGAAATCTGCTAAAAACCTTGACAAACAAATTTAGTTTTGCGGTCCAAATCTAGTTTTTGAAATCCTAAAAATGGACTTTATTGCTTCTAAAAATACCATTTGTATATCGGAACCCTTGGCTCGCGAGTCTGACTCGCACTTGACCAGTTTTTTTTTTAAGGGATCGAAGCTTCAGAAAACCTCAGAATTCAGGGTCCAAAGAGATTTGATGAGAGAGTCGAAGCCACATAGAAAAGTGCATTATTCATTTACCAATGGTCCAATAAACTCCAATAGAAGTTTTTGTGTAATTCTCACTACTTATTGAACACCGTCTTGTGTTTCCATCTGGTTAGAGGCACATGCCATATGTTTAGTGACATAACTGTACGTGTCCACTGGATGCCCTTTGTTGTGTTCAGAAATAACCGTAGGGCTTGTTTACTTTTCTGAGCTCTTATTCTATTCAGACTACTTTTCTAGTCCTTCATATACATGGTGTTTCTAGTGCGGTCAGTTAGCTGTTTCACGTAGACACGCCTTACATTTTCACCAAATTTTTTCCAGGTACTGGTTAGGTACATAGCTCACAATTTTTGATAGGAGCCAATTCTTGAATTTCAAAAAATTCCATAGAAAATTCAAGAATTGGCTCCTTTAAAAAATTGAGAGCTATGCACCTAACTAGTGCCTGGAAAAAAATTGGTGCAATTTGGTGCCGTTTGGTGAATTTGGCGATATAAGACTATAAGGGACCGGACTATTCAGTTATGTGGCAACTATGTGGTAAGATCGTTTGTAATACGTCTGCAAACCTGTCGACCTCCTGCTGTACCTACCCATGAAAATGAAAATAACTTTTGTTTTACAACTTTTCAAAATAAGCAAAAAAATACTTTGGATTGAGATTTGAGAACCAAAGCAGTATCAAATTGATTTGAAAAGCTATAAAGTATTTTGTGGATTCTTTAAAGTCGTAGAACATAAGTTTTTCCGTTTTATGGATAGAGCAAGAACCCGAAATGTTTGAAGAGGTATACAAAATATAGGTACGGTCAACCGCTTGTCGGTAGAAACTTTTTCAACTCTATTACCACGCTATAAGGTCCAAAAGTGTTTCTACTGATGTGCGGCCGTGTGTACATGTATATAAAATGTACCATGATCCTTTTAATGAGTGATCTTTATTTTTTTTATTGTACTATCAAGAAATTACATATTGTGAAACTAAATTCCGTACCACGAAAACCCATCAGGTTTATCTGGGTACTGAAGAGTCGTTAATTACAGCGATTACAGTTTACTCAGAATGTACATAGGTAGGTGCTAGGTGCTATAATAATGTTTTTTTAATGTGTTATAATAATTGCTATTATTAAGGTACGAGTCTTGTAGTTCCAGTGGTAGCTCATTAACATATGTAGGTAATAGATATTCATCCATTCGCATACTGAACTTATTATTAACTTTAGGCATTATGAACATATGTTTGTTGTCTAAACTTCTCAGACCAGCACTTCTAATTTTTTTCATTTAATGTTGTTGAACAATTAATTTCAGATAGGACCGAAAACTTGACATTTTCAAATACACTCATGACCTTACAGTATTTAAAAAGCTTGTTGTAAGCACCTTCGCATTCTTCCTTAATTTTCTTAGGTACTATTATTTTTAAAATCCTTATCTGTAAGTTATATACATCTTGCAAGTTAGTTTTAGTCGACCTGCCATAGCTACTGAGACCGTAACTAATGACAGAATCAGCTAGGGCCATGTACAACAGACGTGATGTCGCATAGGGTAATTTACATTTAAGAATTTTTAGTTTACTCATTATTGATCTTAACTTTGAGCAGACATGTTCTTTGTGATGGACCCAGCTGAATCTCGTATGTGATTTGACCATTTCTAAAGGCGTACATGAACATCTCCTACTTGAGGAATGCAGACAAAGGTGAGTGTGTGCCACTATACAAGGTTTGGTTTCAGTTTTATTATGAGAGGAGTGTATATGTAAGTACTTAGTTTTGTCGCGATTAATGATTAAACCTGCATCGTGAGCCCATTTGCAGAGCTGATTGAAATTTCGTTGAAGGACATCTTGTGCAGTAGACAAGTTACTGCTGGCAGCCAGTAAACAGGTATCATCCGCGAATTGGTACACAGAGACCTCGCTCATCGTATTGACCATATCGTTCACATGCAGTAGATACTCCGTAGGGCCAATAATGGATCCTTGGGCTGTGCCTTGTGTAGTAAGCAGTAAATCTGCATCAATAATAATAGGTTTTACGAGTAGTATAATACCCATATAAAAAGACATGTTTTTAAATAATCTGTCCACTTAGATGTAAAGCTGTTTTGTTATTCCAAAACATCCAAATTTCGTGATCACCGTTGATATAAAAAGCATGATGATAATTTATAGAATTATGTATTTCTTAAAAAAAAATCTACAACCTAATGATGAAGGATTCCCCTTATAAAAATCGCCTTACTTTTTTACACCCCGTTTTTTTAGGAAGACTTTTAATTAATTAGGTCTTGATAGAAAGAAAACATATTGTTTTCGGCTTTTCCATACCAACCCTGCGCCAGCTATAGTTAAATTATGATAGCCCGCAGATTTGCGCGATGCTCAGCGCAGTCCAAAATTACTTTATTTAGAGCATTTTGTACCACATTCTACACGTGCGTGCAGCCTGTGGGCACGCTTTTAAGCGAAATCCTACAATGCCCTTCGCGTCCAGTTCAATAATGCTTTTAGAATGCTGTTGGGGCTGCCTCGATATTGTAGCGCATCAGGGATGTTTGTTGAAGCCCGCGTTGATTGTTGTCGCGTACGGGCCAGCACCAACAGTATTCTGCAAATGATTGCTGCAAGGCTAGATTTTTATTATGTGAGACATTGCTGCTTAGTTTCCCACGGATTGCTGGGCGGCAGTGTTTCACATTATAAAATGAGACGAGGTTTCATTACCTAAAATATATGTTTGTGTCTGTTTTGATTTTAATTTTGATGTTAGTTTTAATTTTATTCAATTATTTCATGTATTTATTTATTGATTGGTGCTTCATAATATAATGTATGGGTCTTTGTTACTCGAAAATAAAGTTTGAATTTGAAATTTGTATGGCACGACAAAAATTTCTCTCGTTTATCGACCCTTGTTTCTTTGGGAAGTTTAGTGTAATCTACATGCATGCATATCCTTTAATGTCAAGAACTGATAAAAAGTCACCCTAAACTATAAGTATTATCATATTTCACAAAGAGATTTGAACCTCGCTTTCACAAGTCCTTCGTGCAAAGGTATTTTTTGTACATAGCCAAAACTGTGATATTTATTATACATCTTGCTTGATGATTTGATGACGTTAAAATTAAAACAACACAAAGTAGGTAACAAAGAAATAAAATTTAATGTATTTAAAAACGGACAAGGTAATGAGCAAATTGAATTGGGAAACGAGAGAGAAATATTTCATGAAAAAAAACACGGCATCAAAAGACTTAGAATAAGTTTTATTTTCCATGAATCCCACGTCAACTGCTGTTTCTTCACATTTGCTCATTAAAAAGCTCTATTTGCACTGTATTAAGGTCCATAATCCAGCTTATTATACACGCGTGCGTTTTCCATTATATTACCGCACTAGTGATTTATTTTTGTTTTGTTTTTTTAATTTCGACAAGGAGCAAGGAGTTTTTATGCCTATAAAATTCAAAATATTTTCATGAATAAATACATTTTGTTCGATAATATGATCAATAAACAATCATTTCATGAAAATATTTATATTAATAAAATTATTCAACTTAGTAACAACAAATTGGTCTTTTGTGGTGCCAGCAAAAATTGGTTCCAACCCATCTCTACCCGTGGGTGTCGTAAGAGGCGACTCAGGGTTAATGAACCAGAGGATGGGCTACTGCATCCTTCTGTGTATCGTAACATCTTACATTCTGAGGTCACAAACAACCGCGGTCCATGGTGCCAGCCGTAACGTTAAAAAGCGTGGTGACTATGGCACTTCCCCTCCACATTGTTTCAGCAAAAGCTGGAATTTTGGAGGGAGTTTCCTGTCCTGTAGTGGACGTTACATAGGATCTCATGATAAAACTGTTAGTTATTAGTAAGTGCAGCATAAAACTTGTGTGGCTCTGCGTCCTCTGTCAGTCGGTTTTCATTTATTGTTAAGATTTATTAATTATACAAACTCCATGTTAATCCTATTTCAATGTTGCTGCTACATTAACTCTGAATACATTAACTAGGAGCTATTCCGTTAACGTACCAGATTAAAGCGTAGTGAAGGGTTGCATTCAGTACAGTTTCTAAGTTCGAAATATTTTAAACAATTCAGACGCAAATACACGACTTCCTAAAATTGGCAAGAAAAGTTGACTTTTTACACTTTCTGCCGTCTCAAGACAAAACTACGAAACCTAAATGAAAAGTTTGGTAAAGATTTTTTGTTTGTGTATAGAGGAGACAAAAACAGATCGAAAAGGAACTGAATAAGCCACGTTTGTCTGAGCCTGTAACTCTATTAATTCTTAAAAGTAGAGAAAAATAATTTTGTAACAAGTAAATGGTGCTTGATTGTATTAAAAGGTTGTTACAACATGCGTGCGTGTTCAGACAGCAAAAAAAAATAGGAAATAAACAGACATGTCTCATCTGCTTTTTTTTACAAACTACTTAATGTTCCAACAATGATAAATTTTTCTTCACATATAAAATGTTGTAGCATCCCATCTCTCTACTCTAATCTCATAATAGTGTCGTCTTCCCTAACACACTTACTCTGATTGAAATCCTAGAGGAAAATAAACCTATCTATCGTTCTATAGTTTGTTGTAATCCGACCCCTTTCTAATACTAGTCGGCAGCCCGACTCCTCATTTTATTTTTAGTACCTGGGCGACCGAGCTTCGCTCTATAATGGCCGCCTCAACCTGACAATATCATCGGGTGAGCTAGGGACTAGATAAATATTATACGTACAACCGGGTCAGCAAGGTATGCTACTCAACAACAGATGGCGCTGTAAGTTTCTTAAACACGCAAAGAAATTAGAAAAACGATGAAAACGAATTTTCCCAGATATGAGACCTAGATCGATTTTTTGCCCCCAAAAATCCCTGTGTACTAAATTTCATTGAAATCGTTAGAGCCGTTTTCGAGAAACCGATTACAAATATATATATAGGTAAACAAATATTGCTTGTTTAATAGTATAGGATTTCATTACTGATGAATGACTTGGTTCTTTCATTATATTATCATTTATACCTAAAAGAACGTTTATTGTAGACAGACAAATACATTTTCTTTACACTTATATTATTTAACTGAAGGAGGTTTATGACCAACAAGATGTTCCATTCGGCATCTAACGTCAGAAATATCTTTAATAATTTATACGAGGAGGCGATTGTATCATTCTTAATAAAGCAATAAAGCTGGCGTAAAAGTATCCCTGTGTAGGAGCAAGTACCTCCGCATTTTATGAACACTTTATTAGATAGTAGAACGGCCGTAAACCTTGTTCTCATCAGAGGAAATGTCCGCCTCCTGTTGTTTCCTAACTTACATAAAAACTTATGGAATGTATGCATACAATATGATATGAAAGGATCACGTTCCTAAACCCCTCCGTTTATGAATAGCGTACGTACGGACAGGCTTCTCTATGAATGTTTGAATTTTATACAGCTGCGGCACATGCGATTGCATGAGCTGAAACAGAATTTAATATCATTTTTAGGGTTCCGTGCCTCAAAATAAAATAACGGAACCCTTATAGGATCACTTTGTTGTCCGTCTGTCTCTGTCAAGACCCTTTTTCTCACGAACGAAAAGAGGTATCAGGTTGAAATTGATAAAGAATTTATGAAAAAAAGCAAAACCCACAGGGTACTTCCCGTTGACCTAAAATTATGAAATTTGGCAAAAAGCTATGTCTCACAGTACAAATAAAGGGAAAAGTCTAAAATCATTAAATATTTCACTTTTTCTCACAACTAATAGTAACCAATTAAGGTGAGCTCCCGTTTTAAGCACTTTTCTATAAAAGGGAGGTCAAGTTGGATGGTCGCGGAGTTTTTAAAATCAAAGAGCAAAAGCTTTTAGTATATCATATGGTAGATAAGTACGGAACCCTTAGGGCGCGAGTCCGACTCGCACTTAGCCGGTTTTTTGTGGTTGGATTGAATATGCTGTGACTTTGAAAAGAAATAATAAAAAAACCGGCCAAGTGCGTGTCGGGCCACGTGCAGTATATGGTTCCGTAGTTTTTTTAACTATTTATTATCGCAAAGTGGGTTTTGATTAAGTATTTCATAACGTTTATATTATAAACTTTTTACCTCCCAATGCTCAGCGAGGTCCTAGCGCCTGATTGCTATTGCTGGTTTTATTATTTCCAGTTTTTTGGCTATAGCTCATTAACCTCTGAAGTCTACTTAACTTTTCCTTTTATTTTCATCATATATGCTACTACTGTGAATTTTTTCACATTCCCAATAACAACCGTTTAGCCGGCACGGGGGGGGACACTCGACTCCAACAAAAAATTGCGCTTTCAAGCTTAATATTACGCAAACGGATCCCTAAATCGAAAAATGATTTAAAGAGACTCACATTATTTTTAAAATACCTATCCAACGACACCCCACACTATGGGGTAGACAAGATAAAAATATTCGTCCCCACTTTACTTGTAGGGGAGGTACCGTAAAAAAAATATTTTTCAAAATATTATTCTACCACTTTGTCGGTACCACCATATCCGTTCAAAATTTAAGCTTTCTAGTACTAAGGGTCTCTGAGCCAAGCCGCGGACAGACAGACAGACGGACATGACGAAACTATAAGGGTTTCTTGTTGACTAAGGAACCCTAAAAAAAGACGGTATCTCCTTTTAAAACAGTGCACATAAATTAAACAACTTATAACTTCACTAGCTCGGAAAACTTACTTTTTATCAGTACAAATTATAAATTAAAGCCTCGTTTTTCTGTCGTAATCCTTCTGCCTAATTGCGCTTATCTCAGAAAGTACCTACTGTAGGTACTGATTTTTATACAGTTCTCCTTCTCACTAAAAGTACGCGTTAGTGTAATATTATACATTCTTTGCTAGATAGACTACTTCACTAGGAAGGTTTTATGTTTTATCTACAGGGTGTAACAAAAAGGGTATATTAACCCTGAACGATGTGAATCTGCCCATGAAACTGAACAACTTTCCCCAAGAAACATAGGTCGACAGACGAAAAAAATGTTTTGACTTTCCATATAAAAACTGAATCAGCTGATAGTGCATTTTGTATGGGAGGTCAAAATTTTTGTTTTCGTATTTCGACCTATGTTCCTTAAGGAAAGTTGTTCAGTTTTTTTTTATTGTCCATGGGCTTACTCTTGCTTGACCTCGATCTAGTCTTGAGGACCCAGAAGAAGCATATTCACTCGCGACTTGAATAGATTCGGGTTATATGAACTCGGTAACACAGACGTAGGCAGAGACTTCCACTCTTTTACTGTGCGCATTATAAGAGATGTTTCAAAACGCATTGAGCGAATGTGCGGAATATCAACCAAGTATGGGTGATATACTGCGGTGCGTCTGGACTCCCGATGGTAGAAGGGAGATGGTGGAATAAGCTCGTGGAGGTCTTGAGCACACTCTCCGAAGTACAATCTGTAAAAGACCGACAGACATGCAACTTTGCGACAGTGGGCCAGACTGTGAAACCTGGTTATCACCAGCATCTCATCACCAACGAGCTACTAGGCTCTAGGGTTTATTCTGTTACACTTTGTGTAATTAATAAATATTCAGTGCAAATTGTACAAAGGAAAAAAAAACGTGCCCCTTGAGACCTTCCCATGGCGTGCGCTGCCCTTGCAACGAACGAAGCCAGGGCGGGCCGCTAGTTATTTATATATATCATACAGGCTGTTTGTAATATGTCTGTAAACCTCTCGGGGGTTTACTCTACCTATGACACTGAAATACTTTCCCTGAGGAACATAAGTCGAAATATGGAAAAAAAATAACATCCCATACAAAGTACGTTATCAGCTGATGCAGTTTCTATGGGACGTTAAAGATTTTTTCTCGTATTTCGATCTGAATTTCTTAGGGAAAGTTGTTCAATTTCATAGGTATAGCAACCACCTGAGAGATTTGCAGACAACCAAACAGCCTGTTTAAAAATAATAAATATTGATCCACCCTTTCAATTAACATTGGACTTTAACGTTGTTGTCTCATTAACCTAGTGGGCATTCCTTTCATTATCTGGGAGTAGTGTGTTAATGGAGGAGATAATGGGAATGGTCCCTCAGGATCGATGGTCAGTTTTACGAACGGTGTTCTTCAGGGAGGATACACAGGCTAAATTAAATAGCACCGTATAACAACAAGGGTAATTGTACTGGAGGGCTCCTCTAATCGATAATGGAACGACATTGATATGTTCCTCGGGATGCTCGAGATACGTATGCAAAGTATTTGGTTTGATGAGATTGTTACTCATCGGATATGGATAGGGGAATTGAGCCTGTCGTGTTGGCGCAGTGGCTAAGTGCGCCTACTGATCCCGGCCATAGCAAGCATTTAATTTTGTAAGAAGAACATAGGTGTTTTTTCTGTGACTGAGTGTTATTCATCTATTTTTTTTTTCAAATTGTATATATATATATATATATATATATATATATATATATATATATTTGTAATCGGTTTCTCGAAAATGGCTCTAACGATTTTGATGAAATTTAGTATCCCGGGGTTTTTGGGGACGAAAAATTGATCTAGCTAGGTCTCATGTCTGGGAAAATTCGTTTTCATCAGTTTTTAAATTTCTTTGCGCGGTTAAGAAACTAACAGCGCCATCTGTTGGCGAGTAGCATAGCTTGCTCACCCGATGATATTTTCAGGTTGAGGCGGCTATTATAGAGCGAAGCTCGGTCGCCCAGGTACTGTTTATAAACCTGCTTTAATCCCTAATATGGTTTATATGCAGGGGCTTGAGTCGCCTTTTACAATACATTTACTTTACTTATGTTACTTACAATAAAACAATTAAGTAGTACTACTATTCACAAAATGTGTTTTCAACATGAGTTTACATTGCTTTGGGTTTTTGCATGTCTTAATTTTATTCACTAATTCTATCGGTAAGCTGTTATATATGGGAGCATGTGCTCTCTAGTGCGATGCCCATAAACATTTTTATGTTTAGGTAAATCGTAAATCATAATCATTTACGAGTATGTATGTGTATCGGTTAAATATAATTTTATGATATTTAAACACTACAAAAGTACATCAAGCTTGACACATTAGACTATGTACCGTTCGAAATCTTTCTTCCTCTTTATCTAAGTATAAAAAAATATAAATCGAAATTCTAGGTTTCAGTTCTACCTTTGCGCTAACTACCTATATACTGTACTTGCGTTGCGTCCTGGGAAATCTTCAGCACATTAGCAAAAGATCCCCACTGCTGGACAACGGCCTCCCCTAAAAATATCCATATTTAAATATATTATTTACCTAATTCTTAAAAGTTATTCTAGTTGAACCTCATAACTTTAAACTCAGCCATTTAGGTACCTACTTGCTTTTACCTTTAATTTTACCTGACCATACAACTGAAAGGGCATGATCAGTCAATGTAACTGAAAAACTTTCAAATTTTCAGGAAATGAAAATAAAATCGGTCTCCTTACAAACTGTCTAATCAAGTTCACAATTTTGTATGGAGGCCGATTTTTTTTATTTCCTGAAAGTTTTATTCACTGAAAGTTGTTCAGTTACGTTGACTGATCACGCCCTTTCAGTTTTCAGAAACCTGTCCCTTACACGCTGTATAGAAGAAACAATCCTACTAATATTATAAACGCGAAAGTTTGTAAGTATGGATGGATGGATGGATGGATGGATGTTTGTTACTCTTTGACGTAAAAACTACTGAATGGATTTTAATGAAACTTGGCACATATATAGACTAGGTCCTGTAATAACACATAGGCTACTTTATACCCCGGGAAAACACTTCATTCCCACGGGAAAACGCATTTAATGTTAGTGAAGAAGGTGACTGACTCACTGACTGTCATATCAACGCACAGCCTAAACCGCTGTGTCTAGAAATTCCAAATTTGACATGTAGGTTCCTTATGAGGTCTAACGGTGTACTAAGAAAGGGTTTTACAAAAATCCACCCCTAAGGGGGTAAAATAGGGGATGAAAGTTTGTATGAAAGTCCGTCAGTTTTAAAGTTAGGATCTTCAAATTTTGTACAACTAAAAATTAATATTTAGGTATCTCAGGGTATTTGAAAATTCGACACCCTAAAGGGTGAAAAGGGGGATGAAGTCGAAAATCCTTTATTTTTAAAGTAAAATCCACATATTTTATTATTTAGGCATTAGGTTTGTAATTCTATGCAACGTTCATCACTGTTATTGAAATTCCACCCCAAATTCATCCCCTAAAAAAGGAAAATGGGGTGAAAAAGTTTTATGGGTATCGAAAACTACAACAATTTTGAAATAAGCGTGGTGGACGTGAAATACCATCATCCCCTGGGGATGGGGTTGGGGTGAGATAGGGTTGAAATGTCTTAAAATCAATATGGGTGTCATTTGTATGGTTTATTGGGTCGCTGATTACAAAAACTACAACAACTTTGAAATCCAACGTGGTGGACGTGAAATTGGGGTGCGATAGGATTGAAAGGTCTAAAAATCAATATGGGTGTCGTTTCTATGTTTATATGAAGATAGGGATAGCGGTTAAGATGGCGTTAGGGGTAGGGATAGGGGAAGGGATAGGAATAGGGGTAGGGAGAGGGAGAGGAAAACGGTGGAGTGGGAGGGGGAGGAGGGGGAGAGGGAGAGGGGCAGGGGCAGGGACAGGGATGGTTTGACGGATGGTTGGACAGATGGTTGGACGGACGGACGGACGACAGTTAGACGGAAGGGTGGATGGATGGATGGTCAGACAGATAGAATCCCGCGCGGATGAAGTCGCGGGCAACAGCTAGTCAGACATAATTTTCTCGCAATTTTCAGTTCTAAACAAGAACAATCGACAAAGATACAACTCAAGGAGTGTTATGTAATACTTACTTTGTTTCATAATCAACCAACGTCCTAAGGAACAGGCTTTGAAATACTACACCTTCATACAGGATGTAAGAGACAAGTTAAACAAAGGGCTCGATCAATCAGTCAACGAAATGAAAAATAAATCGGCTTCATCAATTCAAACCTCCCAATCTACTTATTAATCTGACTCATGACACACAACACGATGAAGACGTTTTTCACAGATAAGTATAGGCCTGTAGAAAGTGATATTAAAATTGCAAAGCACGATGTAGTTCCGATTTTTAGAGTTCCGTACCTCAAAAGTAAAAAACCAAACCAAAACCTGTAAGGTACTTCCCGTGACCTAGAATCATGAAGTTTTGCAAGAAACTAAGGAAAAAGTCTTAAATCAATAAATATTGCAACTTTTCTTACAACCAATAATTATAGTCAAATAAGGTGCGCTCCCGTTTCATGTAGTCATATTTAAATCAGAGGTCAAGTTTAAGTGGTCCTTTCCACATGCTACAAAAAGGTAAAAGCTTGTAGTAAGTAGGTATATATGATGTGGTGGATAGCTTAGTGCGCGAGTCCAAATGGCACTTAGCCGGTTTTTTTATAGTAGACCTAATATCATATTATACGCAATGTCAAGTTTTGCAGTTGCTACCGCGCGTGCGAACGCGCCTGTACCTACTAGAAGGTACAGGCTTCTCTTTCGTCTTACAAGCCGTGCAATTGCGACAATATAAAATACTGTGCTTAAGGAAGTCAAATTAGTGGATGACAGTTTATATGAATATCCGGGCACATAAACACAATAATTTTGTATAAAGCGAACGATATTTTTATTATTTACCGTGATATTTGAGAAAAGCTGTTTAGTTTTCGCCAATCTATCCTTTGTACCCTGTATTATCAACAAACTTAGTAAAGAACTTGTATGTCGAAGAACAATATAATTAAGAGAAGTCCTCAGTCAATGTAAGAGACGTTCACGTCCCTACTCCGTAATAGATTGCTTTCGCCCTACCGTGATTTACCGATAAATTGCGAAGCTGGCTGCATGTTTATTATGTCATTATTCTGAGAAATAGGACGCCAGATTATGCTCGCTCTTAGATCTCGAGATGTATTCCTCCTCCAAGATAATTTCATCTAAATGGTTATTATTATGTTGCGAGCTTTGAAAGGTGGGTTTATTTGATAACATGCTTTCAAGTTGACGGCTGTTCTTACTGATGAAATAATAAAAACATCATCGAAATAAACCAAGCCTGGCGACTGAAGCTTAGAAGTGCTCGTAAAAATAATAAATTTGACATAACTAACGGCTTTGTTAAATTTCAGGTGTTCATAAAGTCTGAACTAAAGGTAGGCGTAATATACGTCAAGGAGAACCAATATTCAGAAGAGGAAATTTTGGACAATAATGAGAATTCTCCTATGTTCGACGAGTTCTTACAAGTTTTAGGAGAGAAAGTGCGACTAAAAGGTGAGTTTCAATTGTAAGGAATATAGCGACGATCAGTGTAATAGAATCGATACTGAAGTTTAGTTTAAAACAAATAGATGTCTAGATATAAAGACAGGACTTTTTTCAGGTTTCGATAAATACAAAGGTGGATTGGATACAGTCCACGACTTGACTGGTCTCTACTCCGTGTACACTAACTGGCGAGGCATTGAGATCATGTTCCACGTGTCAACCCTGCTGCCTTACGAACGGCATGACTCACAAAAGCTTCAGAGGAAGAGGCACATAGGCAACGACATCGTTTGCGTGGTTTTCCTAGAAGCAGACAATACAGCTTTCTCACCAGCCTGCATTAAGAGCCATTTTTTGCACACATTCATATTAGGTAAGTAAGAAGAAACCATAACGTCGTGACTTCTTACATCTTGGAACAGTCAAATACATTTAGGGCTGTTTCATTTTAATTGTCAACGGTACAAATGTTGTTATCGACTTCCGCGTCAACGATTCGTAAAAGCCTGTATATGGGCCTACTAGCTCTCCAGATCAAGTCTGGCGCCAAGCCGTAATTTAAGAGCCATCGAATGCCTTTGGCGAGCACTTTACAACCCAGAATCGAGTATCTTCTTGTCGACCTGCCAATTAAACGATAATATTACTCCTATAGAAGCCTTGCCCCGGTTAACTGCTTGATCTAAGTATTTGAGAGCATAGCTTTATCATGCTCGAGATCTATTGGGTCTCGATAAGGCTAGAGGTTAATTTTAGAAGATACTGTTCGTTATTTTTACACAGTTTTCAGTCAGCTTCTTCTCTTTAATAGCCGAGCAACGTCCACAGCTGGACAAAATTCTCTCCAAAAATTATCATAACAATTAACATGGTTTTCTTTGGGGTAAACTAACATGATCACCAAGTATAGCTTGTTTCAAAATCTTATATCAAAATTTGTGCAAAACTTATTCTAGATTTTCATTTTTAGTAAGGGTATCAGCAAAAATTAAAAGACGACCGACGAGATACGAGGTCTCCGTGGTGACACGAGATGAGGTGGGCGCTTACAAACCATACCTATGGGAGCAGAGTGTTTTCGACAAAGGACCTATGTTTAGGTACGCTAAGATGTTTCCTTCTCCAAAAACAAAGAAAAAATGACAAATTTCGTTGTTACTAATTCGCTGTTACATTTTCTCTTTTGATAACACCTTAAAATGTTGAATTTTTACAATCCGGTTCACACAATATGTGGGGTTAAAAAATGGTGTTAAATCTTTTAAGGGCTTAGTTTGAGGGCTAAATACAACAACATTTTTCTACGACTTTTGGTAAATCACAAAAAAAACCCACTGAGCACGCCCTTTCAGTTTTCGGTACACCGTCGCTTACACTTTGTATACAATTTGTGAAAATTTCTACCTAATATGGTTCATGAGATACAGCCTGCTGACAGACAGACAGACAGATCCCGTTTTTACCCTTCGGGTACGGAACCCTAATAATCGACTTATCATAGAATTTGTACTGATCACCTGATCATATTGCATAAAGCCCTGTGCAGAGGTACATACAATAGAATTAAACAAAACCACAACCAAATAGGTCCTTTTCGCCAAATGTTATGTGACAGAAAGTCCTACGGCGCAACGTTTTCGAGATAATCCATAGATCCAGTATCTAAATTCAATCCAACCAATTCTACTCAAGGCGGAACCGAGAATGTTTACCGCGCGAATACATCGCTACAGGTCCCGTTTAGTTATTGCCCCAATTTCGGGATTCATCATAAACTTTATGCGAACCAGCTAGCTATTTCAAACTTAGATGGAGTGCTTCGACTTCGTAGCAACTATTAGCTTAGCGAGGTAAGCAAAGGCGGAGGTGCAGTACAGCAAAAGTTGTTCTGTAAAGCTGACGTCAATGAACTAGTCAAAGAAAAACTTATAACTTGTGAAAGAAAAATTCCATCTACAGACTTTCATGTAGCCTTTAAATATTTCCAACTGCTGAACGACGAATGCGAATTCTAAACATACATAAATGCAAAAAAATGTTAGATTGATTTTCTTAATGAAACTGACAACAATAAATATAAAAAATTTAATAATTTATTTATTTATTTTTTAATTTACATTCTTATAATTTTTTTTTTTTCGTTTATTTCAACGCTTACAAACACATTTTGCAGTCATGATATAAACCAGAGTATATTTTTGTTTTACAAACTTATTTTTTCTGAGAGCTTTAGCCGATTGCTTTTGACATAGGTGAAAAATGTGTGGTAAACGTTGGAAAAAAACCCGTCAAGTGCGAGTTGGACTCGCACGCCGAGGGTTCCGATATACCTATAGTATTTTTGGAAGCAACAAAGTCCATTTTAGAACCGCAAAACTAAATTTGTTTGTAAAGGTTTTTTGCAGATTGCTAAAAAACTGTGCAACTTAAAAAGATTGTTTTATTTTTGCTGCAATATATATATAAACTTCTATCTTACTATATTCTAATTCAGATTTTTCCTTTCACAAACTTCGTAGATAAGGGGTGGGAATGGTATTTTTTTTTATATTTTATATCACAACTTGAAAACTAAGAGTCGTAAAAAAATATAAAAATATATTTTAGAATTTACAAGTAAAGCCCTTTCATATGATACCCTATTCGACCTAGTAATGATAATTTGAAATTTTGTCCCCCCTATTTGGACCCCCTTTACAGTAAGAATTATTTTTTTTTAATTCTTTTATGTGCAATTAAGTTGGGCAACCATATTCTAAAACTATTCCAAATTTCAAGTCGATAGCATGAGTGGCTGCTGAGATATAGAGGTGTGACAGACAGACAGACAAAGTCGCACCATAATGGTTCTTTTTTTTACCATTTTGGTATCGGAACCCTAAAAACGAAAAAATGGATCATAGATCGTTTAATTTATTTTATTTTACAGGGAATGGCTTCTAACGAAAATAGTAAATGGAGAGAGGGCCTCGTATTCTGCTCCGAAATTCGCCAGAATGCAAGAACGCACTCGCAGCCAAATGCTAGAAGACATCGTCGCCAATCTGCAGAACCATGCCGAGACGGGACAAATACCTAAACCTTACCGAAGAGGTACCTACAGTTTTAACTATGTGTACGCACGGCAGCAAGCAAGTGGAAACAAAACCAGTTTTAGCTGAACCAGTGCTACGCTACAAACGTCTGAAACCAGAGACCCGCTCAAGGTCAAAGTGTTTCCACTGACGAGCGGCCGTGTATACTACATTTACCTATACATAAGCATACAGCCATTTTAGAGAAACAAATAAGGTTCCAATTAAAACGTTGCTCATTAAATAGGATTTGCGAATATCGCATCGTTACCAAAGAGATTTGAACCTCGCTACACCGAGCGCAGCGAGGTTAAAATCTCTTTGATCGTTACACTTGGGGCAGATATTTTGAAGAGACATCAAACAATAAATATTAAATTCTCTAAAGATTTGAAAACAATAGAACAAGCTTGGAACTAAATTGGAACAATAATCTAGAAGAAAGATAAAATGATAACATTTTTATAATTTTTTTCCTGAAACAGGATCCTGGAGACCAATAGGCCACATGCGACCGTCTTCTCCTCTTCTGGACTCAGTAAGAGACCAGTTCGAAGACTACGACCAGTTAGCGAAAGACTTCACTCGAGTATTCCTCAACAACGAGTTGAACGTGTCTCAAAACGCGCAACTCTTCGATGTGGTCTTCCTTGTGGGTCAATCCAAGCAGAAGACCAAGTTTATAGGCGTGCGAGCGATATTAGGTGTTAGGAGCAGGTAAGAATCGTAAATGATATTACAATTTCAAATTTTTTATGTGACTGTTGAATAACCCAACTTATTAATGATTTTAAAATCATTGCATGTAATTTAGCTACAAATGCATTAGCAATCACCCTTATTATATTGAGTACTTGCCCTTAAATGGGTGCATGATACACACGGCAGCAAATAAGGTAGTAACAAAAACAGTATACTCTGAACTCCAAACACCTGAAACCAGAAACCCGCTCAAGGTCAAAGCGTTACCATTCGCGTGCGGGCGACTGTACAAGAGGGTGTCAAACTTGACACAGAGCTTTGTACCATTCTTCTTCCAAGCGCTGTAGGTGCTAAAGTCGCACTAAGTGTGTCAATTTGATCAGCTCTGGACTGTACAAACGAAATCATCTTACTTAAGGTAGTCACAATGTCATTGATATAGGATTCCAATATTTGTGGTTTCTGGTGTGCTGACTGACAATTTCACATTTCCCACCCCAACCCACCCGACCACCATAGATCCATGCTGTCAAAGTCTGCCAAAGTAATGTCACACGAAGTGATCCTTACCTACCCCTGAACTATATTCTAATACCAGACTACAATTTGTAGGCCTCTTTTTAAAATTTTCAGAGTCTTCCAAGAGATGCTGTACGGTATCCAGACAGGGTTTGGATCACCTCAAGTACCAGTGGCCGAGCTCCTTGCAAGACCAGCTCCTACGCTCCTCTCTCCAACACCCAAGCAGAAAAGTAGCAACTTCCTACAAGTACCAGATATTGAATCACCTAGGTAAGAAAGTCTATATTTATTCGAGTTTTATTGTGAGTTGGTGTCTTAAGAGGCGACATAGGGGGTTATGAAGCAAAGGATGTGCAGCAGCGTCCATCCATCTTACGTACTGCGGTCCATGGTGCCAGCTGCAACGTTACCAAGTGTGGTGTCTATGGTACTTCCTCTCCAAATTGTAACGCGATTTTGCTGGAATTCTGGTGGAAGCTTCCTGTCCTGCAGTGGACGTTTCATAGGATGTTACGGTGATGATGGAGTTACAATCACACCATTCCTTTTTCATTGGTTTAACTCCCAAAACTCAGTATTATAATGAAAACAAACAACTTACTCAAAAAAAATAATGTTCTCTCGAAAAAAATTTTTGATTCCATATTAAAGCTGTCACGTCATCGATTCATTTTTAGGGTTCCGTACCTCAAAAGAAAAAAACGGAACCCTTATAGGATCACTTTGTTGTCCGTCTGTCTGTCTGTCTGTCAAGACCCTTTATCTCACGAACGGGTAAAGGTATCAGGTTGAAATTAATACCATATATTAGGATCCATGAACCACACAAGATCTGAAAATTTAAATTTTTTACAACGACGCAATCAAAAGATATGGCTTTTTATGTCCTCATCTCCATACATTTATTCAAAAATGCAAAACCTACAGGGTACTTCCCGGTGACCTAAAATTATGAAATTTGGCAATAAGCTAGGTCTCACAGTACAAATAATGGGAAAAGTCTGAAATCATTAAATATTACAATTTTTCTCACAACTAATGGTAACCAATTGTGGTGAGCTCCCGTTTCAAGAACTTTAATATAAGAGAGGGGTCAAGTTGGATGGTCGCTGAGGCGATTTTTGTTTTAGTTCTATTTAAAAACGGGGACACTTACAAACTTAAAAATTGGTACGTTTATAGTTCATAAGCTATAAAATAACAACAAATAATAAAATTTGGTCAAGCGCGTGTCGGACTCAAAAAATCTAGCACATTAACTTACTGAAATTTCAACTCAATTTCAATTATGTTTATGTGGTGGTACGGAACCCTCAGTGCGCGAGTCCGACTCGCACTTGGCCGGTTTTTTTGTATAGGAAGTAGAAACACTAGGCTTTGAAAAAAAATTTACTTCGGGAAAATTCACTTGGTATTTATGTGGACGACGTTAACGTTACAGGCCAAAAAGTGTTCCGAGCTCACCAATGGTCAAACGTGCCTTCTCTCGTTTGGGCACGATTACCGCTGGTTGGGGACGGTCCATCCGCAAACAGCACTCGCAGCTTAATGCTGATGATAAAAAGAAATGGGCGAGTTCACAGGACTGTTCGAGTAAGTACGAGTATTCGATTCCGAACCAAAATGGTAAAAACGGAACCCTTAGGGGTTCCCTGCGACTTCATCTGGCTGTCTGTCTGTCACACCTGTTTATCTCAACAACTAATCAGGCTACCGATTGAAATTTGGAATAGTTTTAGAATATGCTTGCCCTACTTAATTGCAAACAAAATAATTTAAAAATCATTTTTATTTACCATTGTAAATGGGGTCTACATAGGGGGGGTATTTAAATCGTCGTTACTATGTCAGACATACCATCTTAGTTGTCAGCGCTTTTTCTGTCACTAATAAGATGGTAGGTTCTGTTGGCGGTGGTGACTATAAAGTCATATGCACGATGACTAACTGAAGGCAAACCTTCGAACGAAGCGGTTGTTTCCTTTGTGTTTTACCTAAAAGACGAAAAAGAAAAAAAAAAATATTTTTTTTTTTGCATTTTAACTCCATTGTGAATACACCTTTACCCTGCATTTGCATGAATGACTTACTGCATTCTTGACGGGGATGAACTATAGCTCGTTTGAACACTTGTAACACAAAAAAATAAGCAAACAACATCTCTTCTCCTTTGGGTTCCATAAAAGCCGACTATATCAAACTTTTGCTGTGGTTACCAAGCAACATGGTCCATTTGTGTCAGCCGCATCGCTAACGAGCGTGGTTATACATCCCCCACACAAAATACACACGAGTTTGCTGTGAAAACTATGGGGGGATGTCTGTCCAGTAGTGTCCACTGTTGTCAGAGAATGCAATTTTGATCATGGAAAACCTCAAAAATGATTATTCTTTTTTTTTTCAATAGAGAGGAAGAAAAATTTGACGCGAGCCGGATTTGAACCTGCGACTTTCGGCGTACCGTGCCGACGCTCTACCAACTGAGCTATCGCGTCTTCAAGCGGCTAGTTCAAATTTCTCTCCTTATTCATCCATATTCATGATTATTTTATTCATTAATAAAATTACAGATAAAGAAGCTAAAGAAGCCAAAGAAAAGGAAAAGAATGCAGCAGCATTAGCAGTTCCAAGACTATCTGTGTGTGCAGACGCCCAGAAAGTTGACCGTGCCAAACTTGCGCAGACTGAGGTAAAAAATCATTAATTTGAAAAAAAATCTATACAGCATAAATTTCATTGGTTTTGCTCCCGAAACCCAGTGTTTCTACTCATGAAAACAAGCAACTCTCCCGAAGAAACCATTTTTTACACGAAATTTTTTTTTACCATTCCATACAAAATGAGTCGACCACGTGACCGCTACTGTAGAGAGCTGAAAAAAAATTTTTCTTTGGTAAATTTGCTTATAATGAGTAGAATCACTAACCACCTCGGGAGCAAAATCAATGAAAATTCACGCTGTACGAGTAGGTATATGCAGGTATACTCGTATGCTTGTGAAAGTTACAAATAAAATCTGGTTTTCTGTTTTTAGTTCTCCATAATCGAGTTCGATCCTGACACGTTCCGGATCCTCCTGGATTACCTTCACACAGGCAGCTGTCCGCTGACCTGCGCTTCCATACCGGGTCTCATATGTGCTGCTGAACATTACGACTTGCCCGAACTACTGCAAGCCTGCTTCCATCATGCCAAGCAATTTTTAAGAATAGAAGTCGTAAGTTGAGAAAGTCTGAAACTGTTGTTTCTTTTCATGTATTCAAATTCTGTAGCTAAATTGTTTTATTTTACAGGTATGCATTATGTTGATATCTCTAGAGAATTACTATTGGAGATACACATCTGCATCTGAATTGGTCAATATGATACTGGCCTTTATAGAACAGAGAGCGTACGCTCTTTTTCAGACACCAGAATTCCTCAACCTATCCGAGTCAATGGTGCAAATGATCATGTGCCGAAACCTTGAAGTTCCCGAAGTACGCAAATTTGAAGCCATGCTCAGCTGGGCCAAAAACAAAATCAAGTTCAAATCCACCTCCAATAAGACTGATGCTAAAAATGAATTTAAATGCATTATGGAGAGACTAGCAAGAGATCTTAAACTGTATAGAATTTCGCCACAGGAGTTGATAAAAGTGGTTCTCCCGTCAAAAGCGATCAAGAACGAGCGCATTTTGGAGACACTCATGTATCAAGCCAACTCAGGAATGTATAGGATTCAAGACAGTTACATTGAGGCATGTCAGCAGCGTCTTCAAAAACAGGATTCGCGATTCTCAGAGTTCGAAAGCTTCGACTACGGAGTGTGAACAGACGAGACGAGAGGATATCAGTGTATTAGATAGAATATGAAGTGAACGGGCTAGATGGGTCCTTCTTATATTGTGGTATGTTGACGCCTTCTAAAGTATTATTGTTATAGATGTACTCGAGTAGGGCCGAGAAGAATTGTACACTTCTCGGATACCTCAACCCTTGTTGTTGTTCATTGATACCTATATTTTTTACATCTAGCTAGACGTGTTCAGCGTAATCACCTCTATTTTTGGTAATGAAATTAGATAATCGTACCTTGTTCACCAGATGTTAACCATATTATAAGTACTTTGGTACAAAGAAATTTCACCATAAAAGAAGAAAATAATTATATTAAAGAGTTACATAAAATAGTTGATAAGAAAGATGCAATGAACGCTTTGAGCCCTTGCACATAATTAAAATACCTTTCTGATTTGCACGATACTTACTTCGTATACCTAAGTGTCTGGATATATTTTCGATGGTAAAAGCTCAAGCAGATGTTTTGTTCTTACTTCTTAATCAACTGCGTTCCTTTGAGTAGGTATATTGCTCGAGAACTGAAGAACTTTCCATAAGAAAAAAAAAATGTTGATCTTACAAACAAAATGCCTTCTCAGCTGCTGCAGTTTCTAATTTCTACAGGACGTTGAAATAAATTTGTCTAAATTAGATTATTTGTCTAATTGTGTGTGTGTGTTTTAGTCTTTATGTTCCTCGGAAATTTGTTCAGTTTTATGATCCGAGATTAGGAAGCACCCTATATCAAAGTTTAGAGGTCAGGGTTTCTTATTCTTAAAAGTAAGTATTCCATCTTGTGCTATCCCTTACTATATCATCATCACCAATCGTCTCCCTCTTTCTCAACACAATAATTTAAGGTTGATTAATGTTACCTGGCATTTGTTCTCTCCTTGATGTTGCCAATAAATGTATGAGCACAATAGGCCAACTAAACTATTTTTTTAAACAAAGCACATTTTTTAGGTACTGTATCTGTCTAAACTTTGCTTGCGCACAAGATACGTATGTATAAGAATACTTAAATCAAATATCTAGGCTCTTTTTGGTCATTCCTTAACAACTGTTAGCAGTGATTCTGTCATCTACATAAGAAACAAAAACTGTTTGCCCTGTAAAAAACTTCGTTAAATTCATTTAAACACTTATATAATTCGTTTATTCATCGCTTGTACTATCTAAATCATTCTATATTTTTTTATAATCCACAAAAGTGGCTTCAATGACCTAGGTAAGATCTAAATGTAAATCAAAGTTAAAATAATAATAAATAATCGTCTGTAATGGAAGCTGTATTGTGCAGTCTGTGATTAGCTAAGGGAAGAATTATGATGAAATAGGTACAGACTGCATAGTTGATAATTTTAAAGTGTAACCGTCAGTTGCTTGCACAAAGCGTACTTAAAATTAAATGTCCTTTTAATTTAATGACGACATTTTATGTTTAGTTGATAAATAAAGAGTCAGTAATATACAGGGTGTAAGGGCAAAACCTGAAAGGGCATGATCAGTTTAGGTAACTGAACAACATTCAGAAAATAAAACTTTCAGGAAATTTAAATAAAAATCGGCCTCTCCATAAAAACTGTCCAATCAATAGAGGACATGCACGATCTTTTTTTATTAAAAAATTTTATTCTCTTTCATGTAATAAACAGTCTTGTAAAACTATTTTTCGAATAACTATAATATTAAAAAAGAAGAAGAAGATTTGTTTCTGTCTCTTTCTAGCAAAATGAAATTCAATATGGAGTTTATATGACCGTAGTGAATTGTGCACTATTCAAGTCGGATCTCTCTGTCTAATTAGTAGTTTTAAATGCTTATTTCGGCTGTATTTCTTAGCCGACTTAAATTTTAATTTCACTTTTGGTCATCTAAACTATGGTATTTTCATATTTTGTTAATAAATGCGACCAAAAAAATGTATGCATGTACCCTATTGCATGGAGAGGCCGATTTTTATAACATTTCCTGAAAGTTTTATTCACTGAAAGTCGTTCAGTTACGTAGACTGGTAGACCCTTTCAGTTTTGGCCAACCTTTTCCTTACACCCTGTATAACAAGCTCTTTTCAACTGACTGTAAATGTATAAGTCTTGCTGTTTTGACTAATCCAGAGTTCAAGAAGGAGTCAGGTGTTTTGTAAATAAACATTTTCAGTTAAAAAAGATTTATCTTCATTAGGAAGTTTTCCTTGGCGTTTGTCAACTACGTTTTTAGGGTTCCGTATCTCAAAATAAAAAAAAAGGAACCCTTATAGGATCACTTTGTTGTCCGTCTGTCTGTCTGTCTGTCAAGACCCTTTTTCTCAAGAACGAGAAGAGGTATCAGGTTGAAATTGATAACGAATATTAAGGTCTATAAACCACACAAGATCTGAAAATTTAAATTTTTTACAATGACGCAATCAAAAGATATGGCTTTTTATGTCCTCATCTCCATACATTTATGCAAAAAAGCGAAACCTACAGGGTACTTCCCGTTGACCTAAAATTATTAAATTTGGCAAGAAGCTAGGTCTCACAGTACAAATAAAAGGAAAAGTCAAAAAAAATATTTCAATTTTTCTCACAACTAAGGTGAGCTCCCGTTTCAAGAACTTTTCTATAAAAGAGGGGTCAAGTTGGATGGTCGCGGAGTTTTTAAAATCAAAGAGCAAAAGCTTTTAGTATATCATATGGTAGATAGGTACGGAACCCTTAGGGCGCGAGTCCGACTCGCACTTGGCCGGTTTTTTTTTTAAGTGTCGTTAGGTGGTACGCTGATCACTGTTGGAAATTTATTTTAGTAAAAGGCTTAGTAAAATGTGTGAAATCTTTTTACGAGAAAAAAGGTTGTAGGCATTTGACAGGTAGTAATCAAACTGACTTGACTGACTTTCATACTGACTACATGGTAACACCATGATGGTTTTTCCTTATGCTGACTAGCAGCGCCATCCAATAGACCTTTCCAAAGGTCTTCGAAAGCTCCCTATTATAGGAGGTACACGTTCGTAACCACAATACACATACTGGAAAACGCTTAGTCTATCGTTTTACACACAGAAAGTTAGAAATATCTACGTTACTATGAATTTGAGGTTATAATTTTGTTTACAAAACACCTGACTCGTTCGTGAACTGCGATATATAAGGTACGACTTTACGGTACGATACTTAGTAAATATACAGCTAGTTGCACAAAGCGTCTTCGAAGTTAAAACTCATTTAAATCTATTGCCGTCACTTTCGTTACTTTCGTTTCATACCTACAGAAATAGTCAGCAATAGATTTAAAGGAGCTTTATGTTTAAAGACGATTAGTGCAACTGGCAGATAATCTCATAACACGGCTGTCTAGTCTTTTCTACAGTGTGAAAGTATAATCATACCTACTTAGATCCCTTAGCGGCTGGTTATTGAGGTGTGTGAACTTTTGTTACATCTTTTTAGCCGCTAATAGACGCGCACAAGCAATATTTCCCATGACTGCTGTCTTCTCTATGGCAGCAGAGTTGAGAGTTGACTAATTACTTACTTTTAAAATAAACTTTAAGTGCCTGCGACAGGAAAGCGGATACTTTCTGGCCGTTGCAGCATGTAAAATCTTTTATTATACTAAATGAGCAATATTTGTATTTACTTATTTGTAATCTCGGGGATTTCCGGAGGCGAAAAAATTAATCTACCTAGGTCTCATGTCTTGTTTTCTCCGTTATATCTCTGCGAGTTTTAGTGCGTTTTAGAAACCTACAGCGCCATCTGTTGGTGGGTAGCATAGCTTGCTCATATAAAGCGGCTAATAAAAGTACTATATTATTAATTGTTATTAATACTATTATTATGATTTACGTTTTATGAGTTTATAATAGAAGGGGTGATAAAGGATAAATTTCTATATGATTTGCTCATGTCTGCCTCTTTGACTGATGATAAGGAGCATCCACTAGAAGATACAAAAAATATTGGCGGACATCCACGCCCCTGCGTTTTCGAGGAATTAAGTTTTAACTATTTTGAAATTTGACAATGAAACGTACACCTGGCAGACTATGACTATCTGATTAAATAAAATGTATAAAACCCCAGAAAAATAGTCTGCCACCATAATAGCCCTGCGTCGTAAAGTTACAGCTCTTCAACATGCAAAAATTCACTACTTCGTCCCGTGATAATGCAGAGCCCTGCATGTCTGCCTCTTCGATTTTCTACATCTTCAGAAGTATTTTAAACAGGAGCCACAAAGGCAGACCAAAAAAACATTATTAAGTATCTTATTTTCATTTTTTTTGCTTTATCTCTAAAACCCTATTAATATGAATCATGAGCAAATCATATACACAAATTGCAGCCAGCACCCTAACCATGACCTGTTTTCTCCGTTATAACTTTGCGAGTTTTAGTGCGTTTTAGAAACCTTAAGCGCCATCTTTTGGTGGGTAGCATAGCTTGCTCATGTAAAACGGCTAATAAAAGTATTATAATATTATTATGGCATACGATTAAAATAAAAAAATATTAATTGTTATTAATACTATTATTATGATTTACGTTTTAAGAGTTTATAAGGGCGAATTTAAATTTTTACAAGCCCGAAAAGTCACCCGGTGCGGAGCTTCGGTTTATAAACTGAAGTATTTCTACTCTATACTAGATGGCGCTTAAGCATTTCTTAACCGGGAAAGCTTTGCGTAAATTAGTTCCATTCTAGTAAAATTATTAGAGCGAAGCTCGGTTGGTGCAACAGTGCAGATTTTACTTGCTGCGACATTGCCATAAAGTGTTTCGAACCGCAGGCACGTAGATAAAGCTAATTATTAAAATTCACGCACCACGGCCAGAAAAAAAGAACCTGAGGAACCAATTCTTGAATATAACTGGGTGCTAAGAATCATTCAAATAAATTACTTATTAACATAAGTAGGTTATACCTATTGTTATTTTATTTTTCGAAAGGGAAGAAGGATAATCGTTAAATTTAAAGTAGTGTCTGATAATTTATTAATAACATACCTATAATTATGTTATGAGTTACCTTTTTGGAGTCTTTCGGGACTTATTTTAGTTTCTAAAATCTATAAAGAAAATTACTTTATAATCACTTTTTGAACGTTTATCAGGGTTTTTTCTCCACTTAACCGTCGGTGATATTCAAGAATTGGGTCCCAATACAAAGTTCAATGTATCAAGCTTGACGTGCTCTTGGTTGTACTATAAATGACGTCATAAAGTGATAAAGTTTGTCCAATTACGACTGAAGAAAAATTTTTCTTTCGTCGTGTGCATTTTCAGCAACACTTAGTTTCTTCGGCGCGCATACTTTACTACTTATCTATTATATTTTTTTTTATTTCATTTATTCCAACGCATACCAACACATTTTGCAGCTATGCCAAAAAGATATCGGCTGAAACTGTCAGAAAAAATAAGTTTGTAAGACAATGTTATTCTTTCTGTCAAATATACTCTGGTTATAGTGTAATGACTTCAAAATAGATTGGTAAGCGTTGGAATAAATGAAAAATATGGAGTTTACAACTTTATCTCTTAGTAATAAGAATAATAATATATTGTACATTGTTAACGTGATCCTTCTGAACCAAATGTTATAGTGTTTGTACCTATATCTCTAAATATTTATAATTATTAACATTGTAGACCTGAGACCCGGCCCTCTTCTTTGTTTAATAATTTCCATCATAACATTTTGTAGGCCTACTGTCAACGTAGCCCACACGTCATATGCACGCTCTCTTGGTTTTACGTTTTGCTTTCATCTTGCTTGCATCCTGCATAGAAAGAAACGAAAATGTGCCCACGGCCAAAGAATAATTGTGGCTCGTCGTAATTACGCTAACGCGTACCACATGCAAATGCGACTTTGCCACTCCATGGTGGATATAGTTTCGTTTGTTTCAGTACAGGATGCAAGCAACTGTAAAATAACGAAAGCGTGCTATACGTGTGGTTTACGTGGACAGTAAGCCTATGCAATGTTGAGATATTTCGAGCTAGGTCAGGGTCAATGAATTATTTTTGCATGGTTTAAAATACCTAGTAAGTTTCATATTGTACAACGTCTAAATTGTAAATACGCAAAAAAAATCGGGTGGTAGTTCCACCCATGAAGAGATTTTAATATCCAACAATGAATAAACTATTTTGACTTTACATGTAACTGAGCAAGTTTCGTTCTATAACTTTTATAAATAAATTAAAATAAAAAAAATCGAGTCTCCATACAAAATTATAATCTGATCTTTTTTATTTTTATTTCCAAAAGTTTTACAACAAAAGTTGTTTAGTTACATGGGTAGAACTATCCCCCGAGAGGTTTTGCGTATTTAGAATTACACGTTGAATACAGAGTTTCAACTGAATTGAAGCATGGTCCTGGGTATATTTTTTTTTATTCTGAATTTTAAGCTCTAAAACCTGTCTAATCCTCGTGACGGGTCAAATATCTAAAAATCTATACTTAATATGGTTTAGGTAAGTACATAAATAAATGTTAATATACATGGTAGCCTAAAACATTTATAAAATATAATAATCTGAAAGTAAATATGGACATCCAGTGGAGTCGTCTGTGAAAGTTTTTATACTCGTAAAATTTTACAAAATTTATCATGAATTGTTGCATGATTTAAAAATTTTACGTCTTGCCGACAACTTGCTCAAAGCTTGGAATATTAGTACGAATAGTATGATGTAATTAGTTAAAAACTGTGTATCTTGAATTAATTTAATTACAGTTTTAATTAAGAAAGAAGTCTTTATAAAAGGCATAGGTAACAGAAAGATGTAATTCTGCCTATTAAAATGATTATTTTACATGGAAAAAGTCTTCACTTTATATCGTCTGTTAAACTACATCGCTTCAAAAAGGAAATGGCGCCATCTGGGATGAAAAGAAGCGACAAGAAAAAACTCATTCTGTCTAAGGAAAGTGATCAAAAATCCGTTTTTAGACCATGCTCCTGTGTTAAAGTTGTTCAGTTTTCTGCGCGGGTAGATTCACATCCTTTCGGCTTGTTATTCCCCTTTCTGTAACTCCTTGTGAAGGGTGTTAAAAAAGACACAACGAAAACTGAAACTATGGAATAACATAAGACGAGGTAAAAAATTCGCGCATAAACTAAGTAACTATCTACGAGTATATCACATTTTCTAAGCATTTCGACCTCAAATCGATCAGGGGCGCCAATTATTGAAAGTCACCGGGTGATTTTCCCGATTTTTAAAACTAAGAAAAGCCACGATAAACTCATAAAACTCAAATTGTTATGATGGTAATTTTAAAACTGAACATTATTTTATAATTGTAAATATAAGGGAGTACGCAAATACACTTGGCATTATAAAAATCGCTCGCTCGATTTTCTCGCCAAACTGTTTAATACAAATACGGAATCAATGTCTTTTCCTTAAAACGATTCAAAACATGGAACTGATTAGTAATATCGTTAGATAAGGTCCCTGGCAGCAGTTTTATTCCATACTAGCTGTTGCCCGCGACTCCGTCCGCGTGGGGTTCAGAAAAAGTAGCAAATGACTTTTCCCATGGTTCAAACTATCTTCGTACCAAGTTTATATCACAATCGGTTTATCGGATTAGTCATAAAAGCTTAACAGACAGACAGTGCAGTTCTCGCCTTTATATTATTAGGTATACAGAGTACCGATAGTACGGATTTTTGTAAATTAAACACGTCTTGTTTACGTGTGGACTGTTAGGTCACCCACTGTCCTCGTAAGTGTAAAATTATAGTTGAATTCCACGCGGACGAACTATGATACGGGTCTCGTTATATCTTATACAAAACAAAGCCTAACTAAATCTGAGGCTCAGTCACTTTAGCTTCTGTGGCAACTGAAAAAAGAGCGGTACAAAGTCCAACGTGGCTTCACATGCTTTTAACTGTACATGTACCTGCATACAAAACTGTTGGACTACACTTCTGTACAATCGTTGTAACTTATTTCTCCCCTTAAAAGACAATTCCTAAAAAACAATGATTTGTATTTTGTTTATAAGTACTTACCTAATTCCTAAGTTTTCAAAACTTTAGAACTTTCATATTTTTTTTTTACATTTGGTGCACTGCCATGCCGAAACAGGATTTGTTTTATTATTATTTTTATAATAAAACAATCTAGATTTTACCAATCTTTAGCTGTACCCACAACTTTTACACAAACAACTGGACCGGATCAAACGGAATTTTCAACAACGTATTTGGCTTACTTCCGTACAAATATAAGCTTTGTTTGATTTCAGCTCGGTTTCACAGCTTGAAACTTTGAACTCATCCATTTTCTGTTTGAGTGAAACGATTGCAATAAAAAAAAGTTCAAATATTGCACGAAAGCAACCCAAATAAGTTATTGAAAACTCCGTTTAAGTCGTTCAAGTACTTTGTGAGGTATTGGTGTGGCCGCTTAAAATTTCGCGAACCTTCAGTGTGAATGAACCGTTTGCAATGGAATAAAGCACAGAACTATATATAAGCTAAAGCTTATATGTTGCACAAAAAGAAGCCCGACGCGTCATTGAAAACCTCGTTTGAACCAGTTCAGTAGGTGAGTTCTTGGTTCTGCAGCTTGAAACTTTGCGTATCTTCCGTCAGAGTGAAGCTTTCGCAATGAAACTAAGCTTGTTTATTGCACAGGAGTAAGCCAAACGCGTTACTGAAAGCCACGTTTGAATCTGCTCAATAGTTTGTGAGTTATTAGCGCCTTTGCTTGAAACTTTGCGTAACTTCTATCTGAGTGAACCGTTTTCAACTAACCTAAGCTTATATTTTGCACGAAAGTACCTAATCCAAGCACGTCATGGAAATGCCAGTTGGAATCGGTACAGTAGTTTGTGAGCTATTGGCGCCGTCTATTGAAATCTCGGGCATTTCCTGTCTGAGTGAATCGTTTTCAATGAAAGTAAGCTAATACATTGCAAAGAATTAAGCTAAACACGTTATTGTAAACCCCGTTTAAATCCGTTTAGTAGTTGGTGAGTTATTGGGGCCGCCGCTTGAAACTTGGTGAATTTTATGTCTGAGTGAACCGTTTGCAATGAAACTAAGCATACATGTTGCATGGAGTAGCCAAATACGTTACTGAAAACCTCGTTTTAATCGGTTCAGTAGTTTGTGAGATATTGGCGCCTCCGCTGGAAATTTCGCGCACCTGTCTGAGTGAGCCGTTTTCAATGAAAGTAAGCTAATATGTTGCAAAGAAGTAAGCTTGACAGTTTATTGAAAACCCTGTTTGAATTCGTTCAATAGTTTGTGAGTTATTTGCTCCGCCGCATGAAACTTAGCATACCTTCTGTCTGAGTGAACCGATTGCAATGAAACTAAACTTTTATGTTGCACAAAAGTAAGCCAAACTCGTAATTAAAAACTCAATTTAAATCGGTTTGCGAGTTATTGTCGTACAGGCAATTTAATACTTTACATTGGTGTAGCTTCTGATTGAGTGAACCGATTTGAATGAAACATAGCCTATATGTTGCTCAGAGCTTAGCTTAATCTATCTGCGAAAACCGCGAGAAAATCCGTTCAGTAGTTTCGGAGTTTATCGAAAACATACAGACAGACAGACAGACAAAAAGTTCAGAAAACATATTTTTGAGTTCTATTAGTCGTTTCTTATCGCCCACACTAATTTTTTTATAAATTTATCAAAAGTACAGACACGCGGTTTTTACTCTTTTATTATATGTATAGATTACACTTATCTACGATAGCCAGGGAAGAAGTTACGACATTTAGAAAAAATGCGATATTCAGGTTGATTTCTCTTATATTTCTCGAAACCAAATTTTTAAAGTGATGTGCGGTTTTTTCCTAAGAGGTGTGTGATCTTTTACAAAATTATCGTTTGGGATTTTATCTATCGATTTCACTATTCAGTTACGTAATTTTTAAGCGTTTTAAAAAAAATGCTTACTTTAAACCCCGTCATTGTATGAAAATGTATGGCCGAAAAATCAAACGAGCGATTTTTTTTATGCCTAGTGTAGTTCTGACATTTTTGATTTTGGCTACTCTAGCGTTCCCGCTACCGTAATAGCGCCCTAGATTTATGGTCTGAATTCGCAGTTTCAGCTTTCGGAAAATGGTTTTTTTTCACACTGTATAGGTGTACCTACCTACTTTTGCCTTTTTGCTAGTATTTAGTATTTCAAATATGTTTGTAAAATACAACCTACATTAAGTACGAGTATGTATGTAGAAACTTTTTCGTAAAGAATACTCAAGCGTTTATATTTTTTGTTTATGTACAATTTTCCTTTGCGTATAGTTTTAAAAAAAACTCCGTTTTATATTTGTAACATGTTCTAGGAAGAACAAATAAGTTTTCTATTCCAAAAGTTTATACCTTCCTGTGATCGTGTATGTTGTTACTGTATGGGATCTTCAAGAATATAAAAAAAACACGTAAAATATAATGAAGTGTTATTTTGCATGAGCAATATTTATTGTTCAATGAAATTTTATGAATAAAATTTTTTTGTGTATCTATAACAGCGATTTTATTTTTTCAGTCTAATCCTAATCTCTTCTGCCACACTACAGACATAGAACTGAAGACTGGTCGGTAGATTTTCCGCCGGACATTTTCATATGGGCTCAAAGTAATCGTTGATATCTTATTAAAATCTAATAAAAATACGAATCTAATTAGACAGAGCAGGAGCGTTCCTAAGGCAGCATTTATCGCTAGCCATTCAGCGCGGATACGCAGCCAGCATCATGGGAACTTTTGAACCGGGTACGCTTCGGGGCGGGCTCTTCGACTGACTTTTAGTCTATAACTTTTAAGTTTAATTTAGATTATAGTTTAGGAATTTTAATTATTAATATTTAGGTGTTAAGAATTTGACATGTAATTAAATTATTATGTATTTTAAGAAGAAAAATAATTAATATATATATATATATATTTATATATATCAAAATTAGACAGATCTTTAGATAAGAACCTTGTCAACCAATTTTTCAAACATTGTACACATCTAAAATGTTCGAGAAAACTCGTGCGCCACTTAAAAATATTATCATAATATTATGATCTGACGAAAAGTCCCGTTTATTTTTCTAAGTGATGTTACCGACTTTCCTGGATACTGTAGACAGATGTGATATTCGAGGGATTTGTTGACAAGGTAAAAGATCTGATCTGACTAACCAGATTCGTATTTTTATTCGATTTGGATAAGACATAGGCGATAACTTTGAGCCCATCATTGTATGAAAATGTATGGCGAAAACACTACTGACCCGTTTTCTTTTTTCTTCAGTGTATTGTGGTGTGTATATAAACATCTATCGACTATAAATAGTTCAGATTTTTTGTTTCACAAACTTCGGAGTTAAGGGGGAAATGGTATTGTTTAGACATTTTTCACCATAACTTGAAAGCAAAGAGTCGTAAGAAAATACAAAAACCTATTTATATATATTTATAAAGCCCTTTCATATGATACCCCATTTGAATTAGTAACGACACATTTTTTTAAACTTTCGTTAGCAATAAATTTTATTCGCGCGATATTTATTCGATTGGCCAAGTATATTTTAAAAGTATTATTCCAAATTTCGAGTCGATAGCGTGAGAAGTTGCTGAGATAAACAGGGTGTCTACTCTCAAAGTCCGATATATCGAAACGATACTACTCGAAACATGCAAGTGCAAAACTTCGTCCCTTGACAATAGAGTAGAATATTGGTTGGATGAATTTTCAAACTGCATCCAAATATTCTACTTTATTGTCAAAGGACGAAGTTTTGCATTTGCATGTTTCGAGTAGTACCGTTTCGATATATCGGACTTTGAGAGCAGACACCCTGGTGTGTATGACAGATAGTCAAAGTCGCACCAGAGGCACCTTAGATTATGAATAACGGCAGCTTATGAGAGGCACATACGGTAGACTTTTTGTTTTGACAGTCCGCCAGTGTGGCAGGTACTGATAATGAATGAGAAAAACTCTCCGCTTCTATTTTCCAAAATCTTTAGTTTGCATGGAAAACAACTTGAGTAGTTGTTCAATTCGAGGAGTTATTCAGTCGAAAGGGTTGTTCAGATTGATTGTTATTTAGTTTAAAACGTAAAGCAATTTTGAAAAATGATAAGTTTGAATTTTATTCTGATAAAAACTAAAATTTTCGCCACGAATTTTCGCAATACCGGCCACACTGGAGGACTGCCCGTGTCTGCCCGCCCCTTCATCTGCTGAGCCCCTAAGGGATCTGTTTTTACTATTTTGGTTGTTACCCTTAAAAACCAACAGGTGCGACCTCTAACAGTACTAGCTTGAGAAACTCATCAACAAGAGGGTAAGGAAATTGACACAGATGGCGCATCAAGAAAGGTTGTGGGGAGGGTGGGGAGTGATTACCTTCTCTCTGGCTGTGGGCTAAGGAAAATATATAAACAAACGTTACGTTTCATGCAGAATTGTGTGCCTCTTGTTTTTCAAAGAAAAACAAGTTGAAAAAATAGTGCTATACAAAGATAAGAAAAATTGCAACCACAAAAGCATCCAACATACATCTCAACTAACAAAACATACCTAACTATAGAATCTAATCTGGAGTAATCAAAATGATTAGATGTCGTATATCGTGGGATAAAAGTATCTTCCAATGAACGCAATGAAACTGGTTCTAATTTTATTTAAGTATATTTTATTTAAATATACGTCATACCTACCTATGAACGAAAGCAATGGGATGCAGAGGCAATATGAACATTTTTAGAACATACGAATATGAACAAAATACAAAAAAAAACCGCTATAAAACACAAACAACTCAAAATGTAAAACAAATTATCCCATGTATAAATGTGTATCCACGACGTGTATCATGTGTAAATTACAATCAATGATTAACTATAACGTATGCAGAAGCATTACTGCGGTAAGAGCAATAGACAGGTGCGCACGTGGAAAGGAACGTAAGGGAGAAGTTCCTCACGCGGCCGCGCGCAGCGCTCGTGAGCCAGTCTTCTTACAGCGGGCGTGCGGCCTGCTTGTTGCATTACGCGGAGCGAACAACACGCGATTCGCGGTCATAGGCTCGAACGAACATCGAATCGACGGTCAGTGCGGTGACCATGATGATGGAGAACGGGGTGATGAATAACTATGATGGGTACCCAGACGGGTACATGGAACAGGAGGAGGAGTGGGAGCGAGAGGGTCTCCTAGACCCGGCTTGGGAGAAACAACAGAAAAAGGTCAGTTCCACTCACCTATGTTGACAGACCGGCTCAAAGGATAGGTGGCTAAGTACGCAATAGAAACTTGTAACCAACAAAATCCGCGTTTACAATGTATCGAAGTGAAATATCGACAGAAAACCTTATCTCGTTCTTGAAATTGTGACTCATGTTTGTATATTTACATTTTTATAATTTTTATCATTACACACGATAAAGATCCTTCTCATTTTGTAATTGGTAAATTTTTCCAATACTCTCACTCCAGAAACGAGTTTCATCTTTGAGCAGATTTATATTCAACAGATTATCAATCTATTTTTAGGGCACAGCTGTCTACAACATAAATAATCATCAGTCTAGACAAATTAGCGGACTCAAAATTCAGGAAGAAAAACTAATCAAATACAAATATCAAACAAAACTTTAATTTGTTTTCAGTATGGAAGTTTGAGAGGATTATAAAAATTCCAAGTTTAGGAAAAGATCTATTAAACCAAAATATATTCAATGTGAAATTAAATTAAAAACCACGGCATAAAAAGGGTAGATTTAGATTATATAAATGCGCGCGAAGTTTGAAAAATTCATAGTAAAATCATGCACATTTCCCGCCGCTAGTTGAAAGTAGATCGCGGCCGTGGACACTATTAAAAGATTTCTTGGAGCTTTGTGTGAGCGAGACGCAATTACGCGGCATCCCACGGGAGGGAGCGGGCGAGAGCGAGAGGAGTCGAATTTCCGTTAGTCATGTCCTAAAATGGGTCCAGCGCAGGCGCCGCTGAAAGCGCGGGCGTCCGTCTTTGCGTCACCATGAATCCCATATTTCAGGAAATTTGTGTGGTTCTGTCTGCGTAAAATGCATCTTGAATGTTGCTATTTGCGAAGCCCTGCAGGTCTGTGACGAATGCTCTGACGCACCCCGTGAGCTCAACCCGAGTGGAATGTCATTAACGAGTTACGTTACGAGAGCACCTCTCCAATAGCTGTGCGAACATTTTTATTTTGGACTGTGTTCACAATAACAGTTAGCTAGAATGTCACCCTTAAAAAACAAAACAATGTCTATTCTTCTGATGTGAATAACTTAGTTACATTTGCTGTACGTACACATAACAACTGTAACACAAATGTAAATTCTTAACATGTGATCGAATTTAATGCATATAAAGAAGAAATATTTTTATAACGTTAAAAAACCTCTGAAACAATGAACATGGCAACGGACGGAAAAATTATGCAGTTTACAAAGCAATTACGCTGCGTACGAGTTATAATGTTCATTGAACAATGAGTCGCGTGGTACGGCGAGCCTACAGGATATAAACAAAGAGCCTGCAAGACCGGTGCATTGGCCGGCGTATATGGTGGGTCAATGTCGCGGCCTGCCTACCAACTTGAGTCGCGTCTGCGCGGAAGAAAAGTCACCCAACCAGTCGTAGCGACCGATGAAGACACTTTTATATGCGGGTCACTAGAACACACACGCCAATAAAGACACTAGAAAACACTACAAAGTAACCGAACAGTCTAATCGACGTGACAAAATTTAAGTTTGCTTTCTGCTCGTAAACTATTTTGCGGTAGTTCTCCAAAATGATAGAAGAGTTTTATGGATCACTGATACATATTTTGAGAACGAGAATGATATCGTCAAGCAAAATTTGTTTATCTATTTATTCCATTTTACAAAATAATATGTAAATCGTAAAATCATCAATAACAAAAATATTTTGTCATGAACATACATTTAATAATTGAATAACATAAAGTCAACTACTTATATTTCGTAAAAGCTAAGATTCGCATCTGCTTGCATTAGAAATCTGCCGTGAAAGTGGTGAGGACGAGCTAAGCTAACCTGGTCAAATTCAAAGACCTGTCTAGTCCCAATGTAACACAAATTTAAACAACGGGCTCTTAATTCAAGAAGTCACAAGGTCACATTTACCTAAAGGCACGCAGTCTCACTCTTATCAGAAACTAAGCTACCGTGAGTCATAATGTGTATAAACTCATGGTGTTAAGTAACTGTTTTAGATTTTCGTCTTTTGTTCAAGGTTTTAAATTCTGTCGTGAAAAAATGAATTACAACGCAAGACAAAACAACAATATCTTTTAACCGTTATTGTTGTGTTAATCCGTTTACAACGACTGTTCGCTTCCCAGTGTGAGCTCCCCTAAAAGCATTCTCTCTGTCATTAAGCCCAAGAATTATCACCTTGGCATACCTTTCGCGTAATTCTGTGAACGCGAGGTTATTGACACTCGATAAGCCATAGCGTAAATTTAGTCGTTCAAGATTAGTTATCCTCTTCAAACTATTGACGTTACACAAAATTTTCAACTCGGGTAGAATATGCCATAGAGTCACTCTTATACCATGGGGGTGATAGTGGTAATTTTAACGATATTACCAAAATAAAAACGTTTCAACAAAACATTACGGCAAGGCTTAACTAAGCGTTTGAGTCAAACGTTTTGTTTTGGTAATATCGTTGAAATTACCACGATACCCCTCATATAAGTTGCATAACGTTTGACACGACTATTTTTTCCTCATCGTTAGCTCGTGCTTGGCAACTGTTCAAAAATATTTCGTGTGAATACCGGTGATTTGCAGCTCCTCAACTCTCCACTATTTCAACAAAAATATGTTTTTCATGTGTTTCATGTTTCATCTTCATTTAGTTGTTTTTGGAAACAAAAAATTTTCAAACTTACAACTGCAGTAAAGAAATAATTTCATTTTTCCTCACATCATATTATGTTGCTAACGACAACATTGTGCTGTCATAGAGAATAATTAATAAAAATGTTCCCGTTTTCTTGCAACAACTTCAACTGCGCTTTTATTCATCCATCTAGTAGAGTATCAACCACATCCGTGGGGTCAAATGTGGTTAGGGCTTAGGTGGGAAAAGGTTTGTTTACATAACTTCCTGATCACAGTGCACTTGGTAGAGAAACGATAAATGTTTATTAAGCTAAAATGGAATTGGAAACACTAAAGGTTATCACATTATTCGGCAGCGGATTAGTACATTGTAAAACTATGTATGTACATACTTTGAGGCAAATACCGAGGCAAAATATAAACGGCCTTGAATATGAACTACGACACGATAATGTAAGAATAAATTTACATTAACTTAATAGTAGGAGAAATGGAACTTTCTAAGCGGGAGTTATCTGGGCGCCCGAGAGGCCACATTCGAAACTGCTTTCCAGTTCATAAAGCAGTAGTCGACCCGCGACGAATAAGTTTTATCAACTTAAACATCAATTTGGTGATATCGATAGAGTTTGAGCCAAAATCAATGAAACTCAGATTTTGCAAATGCTTACAAGACGCAAGTTCATGCAAAATTCCAAACCAACCGTTATCGGTAAACTCCCGAGTAAGAGTACTTTATGGCTATTAATTTGCTTTCATTACTCACGAGTTTAGTTCACACAAAGATAAAAACGTGCAAACAGATTTTTTTTTACTTTTTATCTCATTTTATGTAAACAGTATTTTCGCAAAAGAATTACAGGACACTAATAGTCATTTTTTTTTTTTTTTTTTAATTATTTATTCATCATAATTACATTAAGTGCTTAAAGATTAAAGTCTCGCCAAACTACAGTAGTTTGATGGCATAAGGTAAAGCTCGTTGATTTTTGTGTTAACTTTACATTATACACATTAACACAATTCCAAAATTAGTAGCTAATAATTTCGCTTTATAGCTTGCAATGCATCCCTATCGCACTTACACAACATGTTCGTATGAGTGAGGAGGGCAATCGTTCCTCGACTACACGCGCCTTACTTAATGCTTACTAACATCATAGGAACCATCTTTAAGAACCTGAATCAGAAGTGAAAGTTTTTGGGAGTTTCCAAGTGTCTGTCGCCAACGAATACGTATACTTGATGTTAGTCAGACATGAGGTTTTCGTTAAAACCACAGGCTTCACTTAGTGACAAATATTGGAACCCTTCGTCACCAAACACAATGACACGTGTAGAACGCTCTGGCCCACGTCAATAGTATCATTTTAAGTGGACCGGTTCTAAAGACGGCCTTACTGAACGTGTAGACGAAACAAATTATAGACCCTTCGCATTAGGAAGCTGGATTAGTTTTTTCTATGTCAATAAATAGTGTGAATTAACTGCTGCAATCAGAGACGTTACTTAAAAATAATCTTTCATTAGGTCTCTTGCTGTCTCTTTTCCAGGGTTCCGTACCCAAAGGGTGAAATACAGGACCCTATTAATATCTCCGATGTCTGTCTGTCAGCGGACTGCATCTTTTTAACAGTTTAAATATTTAAAGATTATTTATTTCTGTTGCCGCTACAACAACAAATAAAAATAAAATTAAAAAATAAGGGGGCTTACTAAAAAAGTGTTTTTAGGACTACTAGGTTTACGACATTAATGAAAAAAAAAAAACTAAAAAGTAAGTAACTATAAATAAAGGAACATTATAAGATGTCTACGATGAATAAGTAGGAAAGTAAATCATAAAGATAAATAAATTATAAAAAACATGTTTTTGCATTGCAACAATACACCGATTTTCGTGGTTATTATGCTATGATAAGAAACTCAATAATTGTTAGAATCGTGTCTGATTGTTTGATGATTCTATGTTTCTTATAGCGACGATAGCGGCCCGCCTACTCGCTGCACCCAGGTGCGGCGCGGGCGCAAGCCTGATGTCAACCTCTTTGGATACAGAGAGTAATATTCATTTACGTACACTCGATATTACACTCTTCGAGACTGGGCTACTGCTAGGAACATGCTTGAGTTTTCGGCTTGATATTTATCTTATAAGATCAATAAAATTGTGATAAGATTAGTGGCGGTAAGAAAAACAGTCGCTTGCATTAAAATGGAACACATGGAGTTGAAATAATCAATGATACCAATGAAAAGGATGTGAAAGATCATGTCATTAGACATCCGCCCCTACATACGTTTTTTTATTGTTCTTTCTTTACATAAACAAATGTTCATTGGGCGACTATTATTTCATCTGCGGCCGTAGTAAGAACTTAGATGAGACCGATGTAGGCAAGTTAAGTCGTTAGTTCTGGCTACTATTATGAAGCGGACTTTAAGCCCTGTCAAAGACCATTGGTTGACTTGAAAACTGACGGTAGATTTAGGTCAGCCACTGGCCTACTTCCTACGAAAGAAAAGTGAAGCTTTCGAAAAGATAAGGCTTGGGTTGAAACCCGAAATCAAAAATGTTATTAAAGAGCCTTTCATCAAGGCAGATAGAGACAGACAGCGGATCTACCGCCGCCGTGACACGCCTGCATTCGATGCCAACAACAACTATTTTCGACATAGCCACCACCCACGCGAAATGCTTACACTCACTTGCTATTATAATTAGAAAATCGTAATACTAAATTTATTCCAGACTGAATACATTAAGAATCTTTTTCAAATCAATAAAGCAACATAGTTGCAACGTTACTCTACATTCAAAAGCAACAAAACATTAACTACGCAGCAATACAATAACATGTATCTGTCCTTATCGTACCCACGTGTTAGCGTCCTATCGTCGCGATTATCTGTTAGATAAACCCAGCAGCCGGCCTGCGGGTACAAGGGTCTGACCAGTTATTATACAGTTGAACGGTGAACCCCTCATCTACTTTAATAGAAAAGAGGGCCGGGTGTAACTTCAATAAAAATATTTCACGCGAAATCTACTCAATAACGCCATTGAAGCAGCTGTGTCAGAAAGCAAGGTGCGAATTCGAAATGCTAGTGAGCAAGTCATAAATGAATTAATTTAATTCAATGACTAATCATGACCGAGTCGCAATGAAACAAAGTTGAGAATGTTACGGGTTGGCATCAACAGTATCATATCCAGTGTCGAATTCCACGCGTTGTCAATAAACAGATACCTTTGCGTAGGATGCTTCCGGTTACCGGGTTGCATCAACATCTGCCAGCTTCTGTAGGTACCTACTTTTGTACAAATTTACTTTATTGTAACGATGGTTACGTCAAGCTGGTGATACGGCTTTGAATAAGTTCTTTAGGCATGTTGACACAGGAGCAACAGTTAACAGCGTCGATAAGGCCTACCATGCCCAAACGAGGATTTCCTATTAAAAGATAAACAAACATTTTGTGACTGCCTTATGCAGAAGTGATAGATCACTCTTCACGAGTAGTTTCATTATGTTACATTACGAATATGGAGCTCGTTCGTGGCCTCGTTGCGGATTCAGATTTATCTGCTAACAGGAAGTCTGGATCGCCAGATCTCATCCGCTATAAATCTTTATGGTAAAGGTATGTTCTACAGTTTTTATCAATTGCCATTGTTTCAGTTTTTCGTTAGCTATTGAACGATATTGAACTTTCTTTTTTTTTTATTAATTGTCTAACTTCCACCAATCGACAATCTTATCTTATCACTTATCTGCAGCAATGACCACAAAATATGGCTTTACACGAGCCTACTATTTTGATATGTAATCGCCACTCTATAATACATCCACGTCAATAACATTACAAATCGGTACGTTTTTAATTATGCCAGTCATTAAAATTGACGCACTAATTATTCTTAGGTATTTCACTTATTTTTCTCATCGCATAGGTAATATTTCCAACTACAGTCTGCTTAGGTACATATCTTTTCCTTCTCAGTTTCTAAGAATTGATCTGTGTCGTTCTACTTAAAAGTAGTGTGGTAATGTTTTTTAGGGTTCCGTACCCATAGAGTGAAAACCGGGACCCTATTAATATGCCTCCGATGTCTGTCTGCCTGTCCGTCTGTCTGTAAGCGGGCTGTATCTCATGAACCGTAATAGATAGACTGTTGAAATTTTCACAGGTTTTGTATTTCTGTTGCAAATAATAAAAACAAAAAAACATAAGTGACGGGGGCTTCCCTAGGTAAAAACGGGAACACTTACAAGCACGAATATTGGTATGTTTATGGGGCATAAGCTATAGAATAACAACAAATAATAAAAACTAGTCATGCGCGTGACGGACTCGCGCGCATTAATATACTTCTGCGTGACTGCGCGTCCATATCTAACACGGTTTTTTTACCTTAGTGGTACGGAACCCTCGGTGCGTGATTCCGACTTTCACTTGGCCGGTTTTTAGGGTTCCGTACCTCAAAAGGAAAAAACGGAACCCTTATAGGATCACTTTGTTGTCCGTCTGTCTGTATGTCTGTCGTCTGTATGTATGTCTGTCTGTCTTTCTGTCAAGACCGTTTCTCTGAGGAACACGTGGAGGTATCAATCTGAGATTCATATCAAATACTCAGGTCTACTGTTCCTTGGAGCTGTGAAAAAATCAAACGTCTAAGCCAATGCTATTGTAAGATTTTTTTTTATGTCACAAGTGGGCAAGCGAGCAGGTGGGCCACCTGGTGGTAAGTGGTCACCACAGCCCATGACACCCACTGTCTTATTAATGAAATAAATTGATACTAATAAGACAGCAAAGCGCGTTACCCACCCTGAGAACTAAGATGGTATGTCTCGTGTGCCGGTAATTTCACTGGCTCCCTTACCCTTCAAACCGAAACACAGCAATGCAAACACTGCTGCTTTACGGCAGAAAAAGGCAAGGGGGTGGTACTTCCCCAGACGGACTTTGCACAAAAGCCCTACCACCTTTAAAATACAACCGTCTTAGAGATACAACCGTTTATGCCGAGAATTTTCGACACTCGCAAGGGAATCAAAACCTACAGGGTATTCCCGTGAACTCAGAATCTTGAAATTTGGTACGAAGCAACTATAGCACAAATAAAGGCAAAAATTGCGAAAAAATTAATTTTTAGTTGCATCATATAATAAAAATATTTAGAAAAAATTTAAACTTACTACCCCATTCCTCTTGAACGCGAAGAGGTATTAAATTTAAATTCATATCAAATACTCAGGTCTATAATACCTTTAAGCTGTAACAAAATCCAATTTCTATGTCAACGCAATCAAAAGAAACAGCAATTTAAGCCGCATATTTTGAAACTCGCAACTACTCGCAAGGGAATCAAAACTTAAAGGATATTTCCAGACGACCTAGAAATCTTGAAATTTGGCATGGAGCAACGTTTTATAGCACACATAAAGGAAGAATTCCGAAAACTTAAAATTTTTAGTTACATCACAAAAAAAAATTGCATTAAAAATACGATAACTTTTACTTATATACCTACAGGTTTGTACGGAACCCTCGGTGCGCGAATCCGATTCGCACTTGCCCGGTATTTTTTATAGGTACAATGAGCAAGTCACATTTAAGTGTAGTCTAGCAAACAGGCCACGAAGTTCGTGCTTTACTTCTTATATTAGTTATTACTGACCCGGTATTTTATTGTCTTGTTAATGGCAAATAGTCTGTCGTTGACAACTCGATTTGACAACACTTAAAAAATACAGTGCAATATTCGAAGGTGGCTAGAGTCCAGGTTGCTGAGTAGGTGTGTTCAGAGTTGGCTAATGATCAGTTGTTTACTTTGCTAAATGCCACACTATAACATTGAGATGTTTGGGAGTGTGGGCTTCTCTTCAGACTGTCATCTTCACCTTGAGTGAAGCATCCGTGAAATACTCTCCTTACCACCTCTTTACCTTCCAGCTCATATTTTTCAACCCATATTCATTAAGTGTCATGTCTGTTGTTCACTCGCGTTGACGAGATGATATTCGAAAAAGCCGGCCAAGTACGAGTCGGACTTGCGTACCAAAGGTTCCGCACTACTCCACAATAAAATTGTGTAAAACGAAGTTTCAAAGGTTGGTATAAAACTATTGAGCCAAATTTTGTTTTGACACGCCCTTAGTCAGTTTTTATTATTTGTTGTTTAAATAAGGTAGGTAGTGCATCAAATTTTTATCAACTAAGTTTGATGCTACAATCGTTCATAACAATAGGGCAAAAATGTTTCCATTAAAAACAACCTACCCTTGATTTTTATTTCTTGCTTTATTATTTAAAAAAATATATTTATTGACTACAGTCATAGTCGTTATATGTGAGGGTGTAAAAATATCAACTAAAAAGCTACAATAAATCTTCACAGTGACCGCAGGTCGCAGTGGCCGATGGGATCTAAATGCCCAACCTCTTTATCCACCAAATATTATTAATAGGGTCCTGTGGGCATCCTTTGGATATGGAACCCAGCGAATGGAACCCTAAAAAAAGGTTGAGTTCCATGTCAAAAGCAGAACAATATAGGCTGGGTTCTTTAAAGACGAGTAATATTAGGTATGTATGATGTAAGTAAGTTAGCTAGGCGACGCACCGCACGTTCTACCTGGCCGATTGTGCCCTGTTATACTCCAGCGTGTTATTGTGTCGGAACGTGCCCAGGCCCCATTGTGGCCGACTTGAATAGCTGACCACTCTTTTATTTATCCAATTTAAAATACATATAGGTAGCTAGCTTGTTCACAAAAAAGCTTAGTTATCTCTCGTTTTCTCACTTTCTTCGGTCTTAGCAAAATATCCCTCACTTTAGGATTCCGTACCCCAAACAAAAAAAAATGGAGCCATTATACTGTGAGGGTGCCGGATCTCTTTGTTGTCCGTCTGTTTGCCGGTCAAGAACCTTTTTCTCCGTAACGCATATAAAGGTATCAAGTTGAAATTAATACTAAATATTAAAGTCCATGGACCCTTAAAACTATGAAAATTCCAAGCTTCTACGAGACAACACAATCAAAAGATACGGCGATTTAATGTTTCCATATTCATACATTTGTGAACCTAACCAAAACCTATAGTTAGGGTACTTTACATGGTGGATGGGTACGGAACTCTTCGGATGCGAGTTCGACTCGGACTTGGCCGGTTTTTTGCTTGTTCTTCGATATATTTGTTTAGTTTCACGTAATATACTGACTGGGTTTTAAAAAATAACGATAATTTGTTTAATTCTGCATCATTAAGAGATATTGTAAAAGACTTTTTTTTATTTTTTGACAGTGTAAAATGGTTCCTTTAACATTCTTGTATTATTTTTTCATCTTAAACTCATAAACGCGACTCCCAGGCTGTGATTAAAAACCTGAATATAATTCTGAGACATTAATTAAAAATTTGCAATATGCAAATTAGATTACGAAGAAAGGTCAAAAAATGCAAACAATGGAAGCTAACTGCATTGTATTAGCAAGCGGGGCAACGTCCAACGCAGCAAAACAAGGACGAATGTTAGAATATCTGCATGTGGGCAGACCCATTCACTTCTCAAAGTGCCGGTATGGACAGAGTTGGTATACGATAAACAAACAATTTGCATACCTATGTAGGCTACATTAATATCCTGACACTTCATTTTATGCATCCACCTACGTTTAGTCTAGACAACTAGAATCTTAACAACATGAATTTAAAGGTGGTAGGGAGTTTGTGCTAAGTCCGATAAGGGAAGTACACACGGCCGCCCGTCGTTGGAAACACTTTGACCTTAAGCGGGTCTCGGGTTTCGGGCGTTTGTAGCGTAGCGCTGGTTCAGCTTATACTGGTTTTGTTGTATACGTGCTTGTTGTCTTGCGTGGGTTCAATCCTATCACCAATTTCTGACGTTGAGCAGCAATGCTTGGAACGGTCGTATTTTCGTTCTCAAATGGTAGGGGATCCAGTCACATTACCGGTATATGAGACATTACATCTAAGTTTTCATGGTGGGTGCTTTTGCTGTCTTATATTGTATGAGAAAAATAAAATATCCTATCCTGTCCTACTTCCTACTATATATAATATTATAAACGCGAAAGTTTTTAAGTGTGGATGGATGGATGTTTGTTACTCTTTCACGTAAAAACTACTGAATGGATTTTAATGAAACTTTACAATAATATAGCTTATACATCAGAATAACACATAGGCTACAATTTATAAACCTGCGCAGACTAAGTCGCGGGCACCAGCTAGTATTATATAAAATTGCTAGAGGCTTATTTGCTCTCTTGTGATATAAAGAACACCAGCCTATAAAAATATAAATAAATATTGTTAGAAATAGTAACTTCGAAAACAGATTTTTAATTGCAAATCATCTCTTATTGTTTTATTTAAAAAATCAATTCAGCAGCTGGCACTATTCCATGCTTACTACTTAACCATAAGTTATGGATTAAATAGATAAGTAGGTATATTTATTTAATATTCTTAGCGTATCGGCTGTCAATCAATATCAAAAGAAATTTTTTGTGACCCATAACTTTATCACGCTCATAACATTTTCAGAGACTTTTAAAAGGTCTTCAAGTTTAAAAGTAAACACTACGAAATAAAAGATCATTAGATAAAAACAAAAAAAAGAATATCAATATGTATTTACCTAATAAAAGAAAGAAGCATTGCAAGTAAGTATAGAATGAATGATTGACACGAAATAAGAACGCATCAACATAACGAGAAGGTATGTCATTGTTGTAATTCGAGCGGAACCGCTGTCCTCCAAATTCATACAAACCTTGTTGATAGGCAAAACTTTTACGATAGTCGGCAATGTTACATTACACATGGGTGTAACTTGTAAAAGGACAAATTGATAGTGATAATACGGCTATAGAACAAAAAAGGAAAATGACGAACAAAGGAGAAATAAACAAAGCATTCAGTATTAAAAGGTATGATAAGCATTTAGACCAAGGGTATAACATTTTATCCTGTTGTGTTTAATACTATTCAGATCATTTTAGTCAATGTCGATTCTTAGCAGAAAACTTATAGTAAGGGTGATGAAGGACAAATTTCTATATGATTTGCTCATGTCTGCCTCTTTCACTGTTGATAAGGAGCATCCTCTAGAAGATACAAAAAATATTGGCTGACATCCACACCCCTGCGTTTTTGAGGAATTAAGTTTTAACTATTTTGAAATTTGACAATGAAACGTACACCTGGGAGACTATGACTATCTGATTAAATACAATGTATGAAACCCCTGAAAAATAGTCTGCCACCATAATAGCCCTGCGTCGTAAAGTTACAGCTCTTCAAAATACAAAAATTCACTACTTCATCCCGTGATAATGCAGAGCCCTGCATGTCTGCCTCTTCAATTTTCTACATCTTCAGAAGTATTTTAAACAGGAGCCACAAAGGCAGACCAAAAAAACATTATTTAATATCTTATTTTCATTTTTATTGCTTTAACTCAAAAACGCAGCAACGCACAGAAAAACTTGTAAGGACCAAATCGATTTGTATTGAGCTGATCTATCATCCCTATTAATATGAATCATGAGCAAATCATATACCCAAAATGCAGCCAGCACCCTGACAGTTATTAAAAGTTATAACATGCAGAATACAATGCAAAAAGAGCGAATCTACTACCGTTTCTGATAGTGCTATGGCAGCTTAAAAGAAACGGCAAGAAACCACGGCAGCACGGCCTACTTTAATAGTCGAATTTTTCATAGTGTTTCTTGTGTTTCGCTGGAATATCAGTCACTTTACCTCTTTGGCTTAATTTGTCATTTAATCTAAAGTAAGCTTTTTTACATAACGTTTGCTTTACACAATCTTTAAATATTACTATAAGAAAACCGGCCAAGTGCGAGTCGGAGTCGCGCCCTAAGCGTTCCGTACCTATCTACCATATGATATACTAAAAGCTTTTGCTCTTTGATTTTAAAAGCTCCGCGACCATCCAAATTGACCCCTCTTTTATATAAAAGTTCTTGAAACGGGAGCTCACCTTAATTGGTTACTATTAGTTGTGAGAAAAATTGAAATATTTAATTATTTTAGACTTTTCCCTTTATTTGTACTGGGAGACCGAGCTTCTTGCCAGGTTTCATAATTTTAGGTCAACAGGAAGTACCTTGTAGGTTTTGCTGTTTTGCATAAATGTATGGAGATGAGGACATAAAAAGCCATATCTTTTGATTGCGTCGTTGTAAAAAATATACATTTTCAGATCTTGTATGGTTTGTAGACCTCAATACTCGTTATCAATTTCAACCTGATATCTCTTCTCGTTCGTGAGAAAAAGGGTCTTGACAGACAGACAGACAGACGGACAACAAAGTGATCCTATAAGGGTTCCGTTTTTTTTATTTTGAGGTACGAAACCCTAAAAAGACAACGTAGGATATATGAACTATAAAAAAAATCACATGATGATCTCGAGCCCTTTGCGGTGCCGGTAAAGAATAGTACCGACCCATCTCTACCAGTGGGTGTCGTAAGTTACGCTAAGGGATTATAAACAGGAGGATGGGCAGTAACGTCTTTCTGTGTATTGTACCATCTTACATACTGCGGTCACCAACAACCGCGGTCTATGGTTTCCGCCGCAACGCTTACAAGCGTGGTGACTGTGGTCCTTCCCCTCCACATTATTCCAACAAAATCTAGAATTCTGGAGGAATCTCCCTGTTCTGCAGTGGACGTTTCATGGGATGTTATGATGATGATGATCTAGAAAGATACTAAATTAAGTTGCTTTTCCCTTATAAACCCAAATACCAGCTTCTTGCTAACAGCAACGTTTCGAAGATGTGGTTGACGTAATAGATAATCTAGTTATTTTTTTAACAAACATTAAAGAAAAGGTAGTGACGTAACAGTAGAGCATAGTGATACGCAGGTGATCTAGCAGTAGGTAATTTTAGGACACTAAAATAGTTATTTTTTTAACAAACATTAACGAAATGGTAGTGACATAGTAATACACAGGTGATCTAGCAGCAGGTAATTATAGGACACAAAACATGATATTTTTTTAACAAACAGTAACGAAATGGTAGTGACGTAACAGTAGAGCATAGTGATACAGGTGATCTAGCAGCAGGTAATTTAAGGACACAAAAATAGTTATTTTTTTAACAAACATTAAAGAAATGGTAGTGAGGTAACAGTAGAGCATAGTGATACACATACTGATCTAGCAGCAGGTAATTTTAGGACACAAAATTGGTATTATTTTAACAAACATTAACGAAATGGTAGTGACGTAACAGTAGAGCATAGTGATACTCATTTGATCCAGCAGCAGATAATTTTAGGATACAAAAATAGTTATTTTTTTAACAAACATTAAAGAAATGGTAGTGAGGTAACAGTAGAGCATAGTGATACACATAGTGATCTAGCAGCAGGTAATTTTAGGACACAAAATTGTTATTATTTTAACAAACATTAACGAAATGGTAGTGACGTAACAGTAGAGCATAGTGATACACATAGTGATCCAGCAGCAGGTAATTTTAGGACACAAAAATATTGATCACCTGAGTGATTTTTCCTGTGTGATCAAAGCGGAATACCTACATCAATTTTACGACAGCTTTTATCATTAAAGTAACAATTTGTTACCCAGTTAGCATAAGTTCACTGGAGTAAGTGCTTTAGCAAATGCTGGAGCATGCGAACTGTTTTATGGTCAGGAATTTAGTACAGGTAGTTGTTGTTTAATGGGTTGACTTTAGTAGCTATTATTATTTCTCACGATCGCGATACAGAGTGTGATATGTACAAAGCATGTGAATTATTGACGCAACTGGAATTAATAGTTACAAGATTTTATTCAGACATTAAAAGAATATTTAAAATGAATAACATAAATACAACTAAGCAAATAATGACTGATAAAATGCAAATTGTAAGCAACCAAATACCTACTAAAAGTAATTGCTATAAAACCTAAACCTGCATTATAAAAAAAATATATAGATACAAGACCGTCCATCCGAACTTCTTTTAGCGTAATAAAGTTAACCAATAACGTTATTCTAGCGGTCAAGCGAGTAGAGAGTTCGCCCATCTAATAGTAAGTGTTATTGCCTTTCATAAAACAATATTTAGTTATTGAAATCTACTTAGATTGAAAACACGAAGCATAAATTATAAAATTTTCATTGCTCCTATGATTGGTTCTTTACAATGTATCCTTAAGTAGAAATGTTTATAATAATTATAAGGCTGCTTGCTGTTGAGCCTTGTAAACATAGTCGTGTAAAAGTGAAACCTAAGACTAAGTAACATAACCCAGTGACTTTCCAACTGGTCTTCACACGTGTCAATAAAAGCGAGCACACAATGAGGGATAGTAGCACATGTGTCAAACCAAAAAAGTTTACGCAGCTTAGTCCGCTTTTTGAAAATATATTATTCCTCAAGGACTATAAGTTCCTTGTAATTCCAGCATTCAATAATTTACGTTATATATTTATGCAAATCACAAAAATATGTCTTTCAATCCTAAAATAATGAAGAAGTAGATGTACCCTCCAAATCAATCTCTGAAAGCTGAACATCACAAGAGGACTATTAAAAGAACTGAAATGATAATTCCACTTTATAAAAACATAAAACGTAGAGATTAGATGCCTACGCTGATAGCATTACTTTTGAAGTCGAGCTGAAGGAAAAAAACGCGGAAGCAGTAGCTGTCACTACCGGGCTAAATTTAGAGAATGTTTCAGTAACCAGGTCAGAGTGATCGGTGTCAAATACTCAAAGCAAATAGTACAGGCGTAGATTATTTTATTAATTTGGTCAACTCATGCGCCGGTTATTGTGTGCATTATCCGCTTTGGGATAGTAAATTGTGGAAACACTAATTGATAAAGATGACTAAGTTGTATACATAAATGGAAAAAGGTGTTTCAGATTACTACATTGCCTTCTATGATTAGAGGCACAACTCCGTAAATTTTGACTGACTGACTTATTTCACGTTCACCAGATATCATATTTGCTTATGACTTTTTTATTTCTCTCACGTATCTATACCTAACTTATACATACAAGTTACATTAGTACTTTCGTCTATTACAAAGTGTGTGTAGACTTACGAAGCAAAAACCTATCCGCTATTTTATGTCATTATCGCTGCAACCTCGCACTTTCCTTCGGCAAACTAACCACAGACCGCGATGAGTAATCCTCCAAAATTATCAATCCTCATTTTACACGGACCATATTACATCATTATTTACACTAGGAAGTATTTAACCGGATTCCAATTCCTAAGCTTGCGAAACGCGGTCTTACTTGTACAATATTTATAGCAAACCACGCGTAACTGGGTTTACGACGGGGATATTTTTAAAAACCGTTGTTGGAGTGAAATCGGGAACAACAAGGTTTCCGTACTATAAAATATGCCCAGAGATAAAATAGATAAATATTCACGATAGAAAGGAGCTATTGTTACAGTGACCTTGCAAGAGCCGAAAACTATAATAATCATTTTCGTCTCTAAGTTTCTTTCCGTTGATACGACTATCTAGCCTAATTAACGATCTGCAACCAACCAAAATATCCCGTCTCTAGATTAAACTCCTACGCAAGAAATAAATACGTATCTAGAGGAATATTCGTTCTAAATAGCTGACCATCTGTTTCCATGGCGATTTTATTCCCGATTTTTCGGGGTTCATCGTCACCACTTTATAACCCTCAATGTATCATTGACATCGTTAAACACAATCCCAGAAGTGAAATTCGTGTTGTTAAATTCATCTTGGCTTACAACATGCTTATTGATGCTTTTTTTTACAGGTACATAATCATGACTTGGCAGTGTTAATAAGACGTCTGTCAACAAAATTTTTACACTGACACACGCTAATACACGTAAGTGTTACTTCTTTGTATTGAACCATCTTTGATCTTCAAATCAATTGCAATTTCTTGCCAGTAAATGATTCATATTTTCTTTCAAGACTCTTGGCGGTCATTGGTCCAGTTCTTTGAGTCTTTTAACCCCTAATATTACCAGACTGTTTTCGTCAACATTCGTTCTGCTTTTTTATCAACTGTGGAAGGGACTGTCGTTGCTCTGGGTTCATATTTTGATTGCTCAATAATAATTTCTGTATTTTTAGGGTTCCGTACCTCAAAAGAAAAAAACGGAACCCTTATAGGATCACTTTGTTGTCCGTCTGTCTGTCTGTCTGTCTGTCTGTCAAGACCCTTTATCTCACGAACGGGTAAAGGTATCAGGTTGAAATTAATACCACATATTAGGATCCATGAACCACACAAGATCTGAAAATTTCAATTTTTTACAACGACGCAATTAAAAGATATGGCATTTTATGTCCTCAACTCCATACATTTATTCAAAAATGCAAAACCTACAGGGTACTTCCCGTTGACCTAAAATTATGAAATTTGGCAAGAAGCTAGGTCTCACAGTACAAATAATGGGAAAAGTCTGAAATCATAAAATATTACAACTTTTTTCACAACTAATGGTAACCAATTGTGGTGAGCTCCCGTTTCAAGAACATTCATATAAGAGAGGGGTCAAGTTGGATGGTCGTTGAGGCGATTTTTGTTTTAGTTCTATTTAAAAACGGGAACACTTACAAACTTGAAAATTGGTATGTTTATAGTGCATAAGCTATAAAATAACAACAAATAATAAAATTTGGTCAAGCGCGTGTCGGACTCAAAAATTTAGCACATTAACTTACTGAAATTTCAACCAATACAATTATGTTTATGTGGTGGTACCGTGGTACGGAACCCTCAGTGCGCGAGTCCGACTCGCACTTGGCCGGTTTTTTTTTCTGTATAATATCTATCAAGATATTATATGATCATCCGTTATATCGATACAATATCAACTCATTATATGTGTCGTTTAACGGTCCACACTTTGTTGATTGGAATGACATTATGATTGTGGGCGTATTGGCTCGCGTCGCAGGTGTGTCAATTTGTACCCCATTAGTATTCGGCGTACGTTCGCACACTTTGTGGGCATAGCTGGTGGCTATGACCTCATAATAGCTTGTCAATTGAACAAATATGGCTGGTTTGGCTAATAAAACCAATGAAGCAAGCAATTAATTAGCTGCTAGTTCCAATCATTACAATTTTGACAAACAAAACTTCAAAATCAAGACAAGTCTGGATGATTTTGATAGTAAAATTACGCAAATATGTAGAGTATTTCGTACTTAAAAACAACATTGATATATATTTATGAATACAATGAAGAATAACATATGACATTTATGCATATCATTGAGTGGTAGAATCTTTTTTTTTTCTATTCTATTCTCTTTCTGATTTCACGTTATTATTTCTAAATGTCTTTAGTATTTAGGCGTAACAAGCGCATTCTTAGGGTTCATAAACGCAAACTTGTCTCATGGCACGTATAATCGTGCTAATCCACCACACAAACCGTTACTACCTATACACCCACCAACGATAACCGCCATCCATCAAAATAATCACTTATTGTTCCATCAAGAGACCTCTTTTTTATCATTTTAATTTAACTCATTATAACTGTTTCTCTAAACTGTGTCAATTGGCTTTTAAATCAATAAACATTTGGCTACTTTAGAATACAATGAACTTCAGTACAAACACAGATGGTTTAAAAATTTAGATTGGCATGTAAGTATTTTGTAAGATACAAGCAACTCTATGTACTTTCACAACGCAAGATATTATTATCACAAAACTATACTATTTATTTATATTTAAAAAAACTACATAAGACACTGCTGTGTTACAAATTTAGCTCAACGTCAAATTTATTTGCAAGTTTTGGCTCGCGGTGCAACAACATTGTCCACTTGCTAATTTGCTATGCATATTGCAAATTCTCTTTTATTTATAACCTACGTTACTTACCTAATCATGCTCATAATTTTCACATTATATTTATCAGGAATGAAATAACATAAAATTATCAAACGGGAAAAGTAGAACGGCCACATATTTAAAAAAATAACAAAATAAATGGCAGACGAAGCGTTGGCAGGCCCCCCACAAGGTGGACCGACGATCTGGTCAAGGTCGCGGGAAGCCGCTGGATGCGAGCAGCGCAGGACCGGTCATCATGGAGATCTTTAGGGGAGGCCTATGTCCAGCAGTCTACGTCTTTCGGCTGATATGATGATGATGATGAAATGGCAAAATGTTCATTTCTTAGATTATTAAATAATCTAATAAATAATTTATCGTAATTTGTTATCCTTTCATTCCAAGATCTAGTCAATGTAATTTGAATATTCATACGAATAATTTATTTCTTAAAACTTTCTAAAATTGAACAAATTTTAGTTTCACTTTCAATATGGATCGTTATCTAATACTATTTATGAGGATTTCGTAATCGGTATCTATTAACTGCTCTGGGCTATACCTGATGATGCAACGCAGTCAAATGTTTGTTTCTAAAGGAAGTGCCAAAAAAACATTAACCTGGCAGCTAGAACCGCTATTGCCAATGCATAAGACGTTCATTATTCATAACACGTTGGCAGGCTGTAATAACACGAGACAAATGCAGAGTAAATAATAGCACCGACATATTTTGCTCCTACTTTATGCTGATCGATAATTTCTAGACCGGTACAATTAGCTTTTAACAACCCCATTAAAATAGTCTTAAAACAACGAAAGAAGACCCGATTTTCTTGGCAGCTTTAAATTTTAAACCTTGAAAATATTTAGGGTTGAGGCAACGCTGATTTTATCATGAAATTTATAACTTTTCGGCCTCGAGGCATTTGGCGTAGTCATTTGGGTACCGATTTATTGCGTAATGACGTTTTTTATTGATGTAAATGGGGACGAAAATAACGATCAAATTGAACAGAATTGTTATTGGAACTGTGAGCAAACGATCATCAACAAGATGATTCTCCGGACCACACTCAATGGACTAAATTGCAATGCTTCCTTTCGAATTTCGTGGTTTAAAAATCATTTATTGCTTATAACCTAATCCTACTAATATTATAAACGCGAAAGTTTGTAAGTATGGATGGATGGATGGATGGAGGTTTGTTACTCATTCACGTAAAAACTGCCGAATGGATTTTAATGAAACTTGACACATAGGCTACTTTTTACCGCGGGAAAGCACTTCATTCCCACGGGAAAACGCATTTAATGTTAATGAAGAAGGTGAGTGACTCACTGACTGACATATCAACGAACAGCCCAAACCGCTAGGTCTAGAAATTCCAAATGTGGCATGTAGGTTCCTTATGAGGTTTAACGGTACACTAAGAAAGGGTTTTACAAATTTCCATCCCTAAGGGGTAAAATAGGGGATGAATGTTTGTTCGTCAGTTTTGAAGTTAGGATCTTCAAATTTTGTATTTAGGCTTACGACTAAAAAAATTATATTCACGTATCTCAGGGTTTTTATAAATTCGACACCCTAAAGGGTGAAAAGGGGGATGAAGTTGAAAATCCTTTATTTTTAAAGTAAAATCCACATAATTTATTATTTAGGCATTAGGTTTGTAATTCTATGCAACGTTCATCACTGTTATTGAAATTCCACCCCAAATTCAACCCCTAAAAAAGGAAATGGGGTAAAAAAGTCTAAAAACCAATATGGGTATCGTTTGTATGGTTCATTGTGTCGCTGATTAGGAAAACTACAAAAAATTTGAAATCCAACGTGGTGGACGTGAAATACCATCATCCCCTGGGGATGGGGTTGGGGTGTGATAGGGTTGAAATGTCTAAAAATCAATATGGGTGTCGTTTCTATGTTTATATGAAGATAGGGATAGCGGTAAAGATGGCGTTAGGGGTAGGGATAGGGGAAGGTATAGGAATAGGGGTAGAGAGTGGGAGAGGGACAGGGAGAGGAAAAGGGAGGAGGAGAGGGAGGGGGAGGAGGGGGAGAGGGAGAGGGACAGGGATGGTTTGACTTGACGGACGGTTAGACAGATGGTTGGACGGACGGACGGACGACAGATAGACGGAAGGGTGGATGGATGGATGGTCAGATAGATAGAATCCCTTGCGGACGAAGTCGCGGGCAACAGCTAGTATATTATATATGTATTATCTTCTAGCTAAACTTCCTTTAAAAATGTCCTTTACTAACAAAGCTATCCAATTTCAAAAGAAGGCTTACGTATGCATTGTAACGGTAGATAGATATTCGTATGACAAAACAATAGTGGACTAGCTAGAACACAGCCGGAATATGCACGCTTGCCTTGAGCTAACCTCTCATTCTTCACACATTAGAACTGCGTTGACATCTAGTGGACATGAGCCAAGATTTGCACTTTCAAGGACAAAGAATATTGAGAAAAATTTATTGAAATAATATTTGTTGGATTGCGAAATAGTTTCCTTTATGGAGAAAGAAAGAATGAAAAAACTTCACTTTCTAGCCATATCAATTCACTTTTAAGTTTTAAGCCAATCGTTTCATGAATATGAATATTTTCATATTACTGTCACCGAGAAGTTAATTTCTTCAAAATTATGTGGCAGTTGCAAGATGCAAATCCGCCACCCAAAAGTCAATAACCGATTTAATTAATGTGTTTCTTTATTGGTGAAAGTGTCCTATGTAAATCTTAATACTCAAAACCAAACTGGATTTGCCCACATATTTTTGTGAGGTGATGGATGAGTTTTTAAATGTTTGTTGTACGTTGTGTTGTATTGTAACTTGGCAAAATAAACTAATAATAAAACAATGATTCAATTTACGTATATGTAGGACTATAGGTATCTACCTATGAAATCAATTACGAATAAGTCAAATAATGATTAAATAGTGGTTTGTGGCGGAAAAATACAATAAGGCAACCAAAATCTTATCCCACTCCCATAAAATACCTAGGTCTAGCTTTTCGAGAGCAAGGACACTCTAGACTTACAAATACAGGTCATTTTGCCGTCTCCATTGCTAGATGTGTTCAGACATACACCGTATCTTATTTTAAATGGCACGCATTACACCTGCATGTTATTTTAGTCCGCCGGCTGAGTGGCCGCAGAGCAAGGTGACTGGATTATTTTCACATTCTAGGTCACAAAGCGTGTTTTGTCTCAGGGACGTCTTATCATGCACTAAGACTGCAGTTGAATATATGTCATTAATATGGTTTCTTTAATTAAATTGACTAGGCGCAGTTGCAGATCATTCTTTATAATTTATGCTACTGTTTGTGTCTGACATTTATTTTTTTAGATCTCATTTATTTCTCCTGTTATTAATTTTTTGTTTTTTAAAAATAGTTGTGCGTGAATTATAATTCCATTGACCCATTTATTTCACCTAGCCTCAAAAAAGAAACAAATCAAGAGTCTTCAAACATGTGCATTTTGTGCGTAAATTGCTTATGGTAACTTTCTTCGCCGTTCCAAAATACTTAGGTACCAATAGTCACTCTTACATCGTGACATGTTCTCCATCTACCGTAAAAGTTGCGGTTGGACTGATGGACAAGACACGCGCACAGTCCCTCCCTTGCATAAAAGGCAAGTCGTAAATATGCCTTCACCTGCATACAAGCTCTAGGTCATATTATGATGGTATTATTAATGTCAGTCTTGTGCCAACAGGCGGCAGTAGCATGTATCAACGATGATTCATTCTCCACGGTAAATGCAGTTTGGTCACTTTTAATGACCTGACACAGCACCCGCATATCTTTCTATCATACTCTACTTTATCTTTCAATGAAAAGTAAATTTAATAACGCTACCGTTAGTATTAAAATGGCGTGTCTTCGATCGAAGCGATGTGATGGCAGGTAGAATTTTTTGTCTGTGGTTCACGTGCCTTTATTTATACCTACTGCGAAATCTTTAACAATAGATCCAGTTTCCCTAGCTCCGCGCACATGTCTATTAAGTTCACGGTAATCGTTAACTTTACTTTCATCTTTGAATGCCTCTTGCTATTCGATTTTATTGCGGTTTTTTGACCTGCATTCAGATTTCTTTTTGTTGGAATAGGTACCCATTATGTACCTGCTTTAAATACGAGACGAGATGAATGTCGGAAACAGTACCAAACGTATTTTTTTTTTTTTTGCGTAATGTTTGCATGAACTATAACAAACAGACAATCAAGAAGTGCAAAATAAATAATAATAATAATGGAGAGTGATACATATTGTCCGAACTGTTCCCATTATTATGTGAGCTACAGCTGTAGTGTCGCAACACCCTCACTCTAGAAAAAACTCCACATGCACGTGAAATGCACCCACTCATCTAGAAAGCTATCATCCTCAAAACTAAATTCCTCTCCATAGAGATTTCATCAAATTACATAATTACTACTTTTGCTTTGACTAATTAAAAGCCCGTGAACGTAATGTTCTTCCCCACTCACAGGAGATTAATATTAAATAATAATAAAAAATATATAATTTCGATTTAGGGTAATTTTTAGGGTTCCGTACCTCAAAATAAAAAAACGGAACCCTTATAGGATCACTTTGTTGTCCGTCTGTCTGTCTGTCAAGACCCTTTTTCTCACGAACTAGAAGAGATATCAGGTTGAAATTGATAACGAATATGAAGGTCCATAAACCACACAAGATCTAAAAATTTATTTTTTTTACAATGGCGCAATCAAAAGATATGGCTTTTTATGTCCTAATCTCCATACATTTAAGCAAAAAAGCAAAACCTACAGAGTACCTTCCGTTGACCTAAAATTATGAAATTTGGCAAGAAGCTAGGTCTCACACAAATAAAGGGAAAAGTCTAAAATAATTAAATATTTAAATATTTCTCACTAGTAATAGTAACCAATTAAGGTGAGCTCCCGATCCAAGAACTTTTCTATAAACGAGGGGTCAAGTTGGATGGTCGCGGAGTTTTTAAAATCAAAGAGCAATTCTTTTAGTATATCATATGGTAGATAGGTACGGAACCCTTAGGGCGCGAGTCCGACTCGCACTTGTCCGGGTTTTTTTTTTATTGTTGTTGCCATGCTTTTGCTCACATATTTAGATGCAGCTTTATACAATTTTATTTCAGTAAGGAGCGATACAGAGTTGAAGTACTTCGATGCTATGTTATTCACTCAACTATTCATGACTTGTGAATAATAAGGTTGACTACAATCATTTAACGGCACGAGATTCATTGTATAAGTCGATTCTTTGAATTAGTTGTCTGTAGGTACAGCAAACTTTGTGCACGAGCGAGCGTACAAAGAGTAATTTCTATTTAACAGCAGCCACAACCTTGAATCTGGAACCAATCGCTGCATTTCATGGGAGCGCCACAGATTGAACTATTCTAGAATACTTTAATTTACAATACGCAGTCGCCACAATACGTGTAAACTAATTGTTGTAACATCACAATTGTATTGATTAGTTTGCGTGGTCCAATCATTAGTCGCGTTTTTATACCCTCAAAAGATTTTCAATTAACGAAGAATTTAAAGCGATTGCTACAACGAACTTCTCACAGTTAAAGAGCTTAGGAATTCAGAATTTCGAGATTTTATTATTAGCAGGAGTGATGGAGTAACAAAAAGCATATGTTTATCTAACTGAATCATCATGGTAGAACCGTAGCGTACGTATGTTAAGCTGTGCCAAGGATTTCTATTAAAGCTACAATATCGCATGATTTCACAGATTTGATAAAACAGAAAAACGTAGATCTACACATGTAGGTAATTTTAGAATACAACAGTTTATATCAGTACTTTGACGGACGGATGACAGTTTAACAGGTTCACCCGTGATCATGGTGCTTGCAACAACGCCGATCATCACAAAAATCTCATATCGTGGTGGTAAAAAGTAAAAAACCCTTGACCGTGAAATTTACAACCGCTCAATTTCGGTAACCACATAAAATCTCAAAACCATTTCGAGATTTAGTCCACGCTTCTCGAAATTTTTATTTTTTTCACGTGTTACTCCGTAATTTTAAAGAATTTATGAAAATTGTACAATTCCTGCGATGACGTCACAACTGAGGCTCCAATACAATTTCGATATAAAATTCTTAGGAGCCTCAGCTGTGACGTCATCACCGGAAAAAAATTACGACATTTTAAACTCAAATAAATATAATAAAGGATGAAAGTTTTATATACATATTATTCTATAATCTTGCAGAAAATCCAGTAAAATGGGTTGCATGTCACAATGAATGGTTGTCAATTCTAAAACATAGTATCGTCCATGTATCGTCTGTAATTTTATTATTATTATAAAATTTATTAAAGAATTCAGAAAAACTTTCATAAATGTTTTCGTCATTTGCTCGTGTAGTCCGGAAATGGAACAAAATTCGTATTTACTTCGACCACACTCATACAATCTGCAAGTGCTAATAAGAGTACTTACATTTGCAGGGGTCGGTCCCCTCGTCTACTTCTCCCCTACCTGTGTGCAACTGCAGTATTGATCTATGGGTGTCTGTAGTCTGTACCCAGCTACAAGAGAGACAAATCGGATTGCCAATGTACACAGATGTTTGAAATTTAAATTTGATGCATTAAACTCGTAGGTAACGGCAAAGGAAAATATAATAAAGTAGACGACTAAACATCACCCAGGAGCATGGATACTCCAACATGACTTTTAAAAATATCTTGAAAGTTTGGCTCCTATCTAAAAAGTTTTGAAGCCTATCAGAGTTAATTCTTCTTTTCCATAATTTTGTAATTCTTTTTTTATTTGTTAAATTTTAATTATTTTTAAATTGTATACAGTTTAAGAGCTGATTTGTAACGCTAGTTAGCAATAAATAATCGAGAAATAATATTATGCACATCAAAATTTATGATTGTGCATCAGAATTACTAACTGTGCATCAAAAATAATTATTATGCATCAAAAAGTTTTAGGTTCGTAAGCCCAACCTAACCACAACGCACGAGCCGAGCGAGCGAAGCGAGCCAGAATAAAATTAGTGGCTAAGAAAGTTTTATTTAGTTGCAAGTTTTTTGTGACTGAGTTAGTAATTTAGAATGAAATAATGCTATTAAAAAGAAGTCTGCTCAAAGCAGAGAAGCGAAAGAAAAATATATGGAGAAGCCTATGCCAAGCAGTGGGATACGTATTACAAAAAAAATATACAAGTGCAGTAGCCTCTCTGCTTTTTACGCAAAGAGAGATTTCCGTGACACATCGGCAACATTTTATGCAAATGCTAGATGCAGTAAATATAAATAACATCGTAAAAGGGAAACTTCAAACTGGATTGAAAGTGACGACGCCGTAATGCGAGATAAATTATGTTTTAATTTGGTTTCTCATTAATCTAAATTATGATCGGTGAAACGATTCTTAATTCGTGAATAATAATTATAATTTAAATTGAAATAGTCTAAAGCAATTATGTAAAAGCAACCGACCATACCAACTCTTAAAAATTGTATAAGAACACTTACAATCAATCGATAAAATTATTTCACACATTTGCAAATAAAAAATGTCACCAAACCTGATTATTAAATTAATCGCTGCTATGCTATTTAATTGATCATAAAAACGGACAGCTAAAGCACACTTTCTCGTTGCCGACAGATGTGCAGTAAATATCTTTTCAACAAAAGTTTTCCACTTGTAGCACCTGTCTATTAAATTGAACGTAACAACCATTTTCTCACACATTTTTATACATTTTGCAGATGGAATTGCTAGCGTGAATTTTAATTATTTCTTTCCAACCTTCTTATTAGCTTAAACACTTACGTAGGTACATCTGCACGTAGGTATTTCTCGTCAAATAATTCTTCTTACTTCCCTTATTGAAGAACATAGTAACTCCTTATTCGAGTCAAAACTAAGCAAGCTCTTTATATTTTCAGACTTTCACAGCATGGTGCAACAGCCACTTGAGGAAAGCCGGCACCGGCATCGAGAACATCGAAGAGGACTTCCGCAACGGCCTCAAGCTCATGCTTCTCCTGGAGGTGATCTCCGGAGAGACCCTGCCCAAGCCCGACCGCGGCAAGATGCGCTTCCACAAGATCGCCAACGTAAACAAAGCCCTGGACTTCATTGCTTCCAAAGGTGGGCTTTACTATAGGATTTTTCTTGCCGTCTTATTCTATTTTTTTAGTTTGATTGAAGTGATCAAATGCTATAGATGAACTATTATCAATAATATAGGTACTAATGTTTACTAAAAATTTGCATATTTTGGTCATAAATCGCTACGAACGGATTGTCTCTTAACCTAAGTTATCAAATAAAAAAAACCGGCCAAGTGCGAGTCGGACTCGCGCACTGAGGGTTCCGTACCACCACATAAACATAATTGTATTAGTTGAAATTTCAGTAAGTTAATTTGCTAAATTTTTTGAGTCCGACACGCACTTGACCAAATTTTATTATTTGTTGTTATTTTATAGCCTATGCCCTATAAACATACCAATTTTCAAGTTTGTAAGTGTTCCCGTTTTTAAATAGAACTAAAACAAAAATCGCCTCAGCAGCCATCCAACTTGACCCCTCTCTTATATGAATGTTCTTGAAACGGGAGCTCACCACAATTGGTTACTATTAGTTGTGAGAAAAGTTGTAAAATTTAATGATTTCAGACTTTTCCCATTATTTGTACTGTGAGACCTAGCTTCTTGCCAAATTTCATAATTTTAGGTCAACGGGAAGTACCCTGTAGGTTTTTCATTTTTGAATAAATGTATGGAGATGAGGACATAAAATGCCATATCTTTTGATTGCGTCGTTGTAAAAAATTGAAATTTTCAGATCTTGTGTGGTCCATGGATTCTAATATGTGGTATTAATTTCAACCTGATACCTTTACCCGTTCGTGAGATAAAGGGTCTTGACAGACAGACAGACAGACAGACAGACAGACAGACAGACAGACGGACAACAAAGTGATCCTATAAGGGTTCCGTTTTTTTCTTTTGAGGTACGGAACCCTAAAAACAGTCTAATCAAGTCAGTCTCACCTTTTTAGGGTTCCGTAGCCAAATGGCAAAAAACGGAACCCTTATAGATTCGTCATGTCTGTCTGTCTGTCCGTTCGTATGTCACAGCCAGTTTTCTCCGAAACTATAAGAGCTATACTGTTGAAACTTGGTAAGTAGATGTATTCTGTGAACCGCATAAAGATTTTCACAAAAAAATTGAAAAAAAAAACAATACATTTTAGGGTTCCCCATACTTGGAACTGAAACTCAAAATTTTTTTTTTCATCAAACCCATATAGGTCTTCAAAAATGATATTGAGGTTTCTAATATCATTTTTTTCTAAACTGAATAGTTTGCGCGAGAGACACTTCCAAAGTGGTAAAATGTGTGTCCCCCCCCCCCCTGTAACTTCTAAAATAAGAGAATGATAAAAAAAATATATATGATGTATATTACCATGCAAACTTCTAACGAAAATTGGTTTGAACGAGATCTAGTAAGTAGTTTTTTTTAATACGTCATAAATCGTAAACCGCAATTAACCTTTCATTCTATCAACTCAAATATAAATTTTAGTTACTTACATCACATAATAAAGTTTTTTAGCAATAAAAATACCATAACTTTTACTTTTATACGTACAGGTTTATGCGGAACCCTCAGTGCGCGAGTCCGACTCGCACTTGGCCGGTTTTTTTTACACATGAAATAAGAATGGGAAAATTAAACATAATTATGAAGAATGTGAATGAAAAATCTTAATTTATTGAAGGACAGATACATTGTTTCTCAAACAAAACGCCATGTAGAAAAAAGCGACAGTTAAAACCCACACGCGATTTTAAATAAGTATTGCTATACAGGGTTGATACAATAAACAAAAGTCAAATTGAATTTGAATTATAATAATATAATCAATTTGACCATTAAACAGAATATTCTGTTTTGTGTTTCAGGTGTCAAATTAGTATCAATTGGTGCCGAAGAAATCGTTGACGGCAACCTTAAAATGACTCTGGGTATGATCTGGACCATTATCCTGCGTTTTGCTATCCAGGACATCTCAGTCGAAGAAATGACCGCAAAGGCAAGTAGACTACAACACTTACGATATCTTTCTATCAACAAACTAATACGAAAAGGTAGCTCTAATTGAACCACCTTATATAGAGATAAACTTTATGAATACTACCATACTAGAAATAGCTATATGCCCTGCTTCTGGAGTAGTCGGGTAAATACTACAAAGATACCTTGAAATACCGATAAAAAAAACTTAAAAATACAGATATGGGTAAGTATATCTGTACAAAATACTAATTGAAATAATTTCACGAATTGCAGGAAGGTCTGCTGCTTTGGTGCCAGCGCAAGACAGCACCATACAAGAACGTGAACGTCCAGAACTTCCACCTCTCCTTCAAGGACGGTCTGGCATTCTGTGCCCTCATCCACAGACACAGGCCCGACCTCATCGACTACAGCAAATTGTCCAAAGACAACCCGCTGGAGAATCTCAACACCGCCTTCGATGTGGCCGAAAAGTACCTGGACATTCCCAGAATGTTGGACCCCGACGGTAAGTTTTATCTTCGAAATGCTTAAGAGTCTGTACAGAGAGATCAGTTCGAAGTCTTTGAACAGTTGAAAGACATTAATGTCTATAGAAAACTTATAACTTATGGAACATGTATACCTATATACGACATAGACATAATTAACGCACGTTCAAAGCAAGAAGAATTTGAAATACAATTTATAATCATCATCTTTAATGACCCAACAAAATGATAAACTTTGTTCTTTTCAAACAGGAAAAATAATTTATCGAGGTCAAGTTCTAAAATGACATTATCGTGAATATTGCAGACCTTATAAACACCCCCAAGCCGGACGAGCGCGCCATTATGACCTATGTGTCATGTTACTACCACGCCTTCCAAGGCGCACAGCAGGTACAAAGATCTCTTCTTGAGATGGACCCAGCTATGCCAACCCTCAAAAAAGAATCCTTAACGCCCTGGCCTTGTGTGTCACTTATAGCATGACTGCCTTTTTTGAGCTCAAAAAGCGCTGCATCTTCTAAATTATGATTGGGTACCAGTTTTTCTAAGGAAGTATTTAGAAGACGCAGCACTAGACGTTGCCAGAGCCAAGTTACTCCATATCAATTATTCCAATAAAACTCCCAAAAGACGTGAACCGAGAATAATTTTTAAGGAACGATTTAAGACGAGAAAATCGATGTTGTGACACCTAATTTTTTATATCGTTTTCGATATTTTGAGCTTTACTCTTGTCATTAACCGTTTCATATTTAAAACGCTCGTATATGATAAGAAATAACGTGTGTACTCTTAGGGTTAAGTCTTTTATAACACTCGTGAGTTATTGTATTCGTACCTACCTTGGAGAAGTTTCGTACTTAAGAATCTTATCATATACAAGCAACATAGAGTAATATAAGAATAAAGACCACCGCATGAAACTAACCCATGTCGCTTGCGTGCCGCTTGTCAGATCTGCAGAACACGGCGATGCCGGACGAGAGGGCTGTTATGACGTACGTCTCGTCCTACTACCATTGCTTCTCTGGCGCGCAGAAGGTTTGTATCTCAAACAATAGAAAATTACAAAAAATTTTAATATTCTTTGAAACCAAATGCCTAAATCGAATTGAAACAATAGAATACAAATTGATTAAAAGCAATACCTTATTAGGAATCATGTTAGGAAGGAATCAAGCAGGAAAATAATGCATGCATGGCTATAAAGAGCTTCAATCATTTGACGTAATTGTAACGATGATAAAATTATGACACATAAATTATAATTTTCAGGCTGAAACGGCCGCGAACCGCATCTGCAAAGTTCTCAAAGTCAACCAGGAGAACGAACGACTCATGGAAGAGTACGAGCGTCTTGCCAGCGATGTAAGTACACCTTTTTCTTCTTCCCTTTAAAAAAGAAACCGATAAGCATGCCAACGCAAAGCAGTTATGACTGGGTCTAAAAGTAGCAAAACGCAATAAAGCAATAAATGATAAGATATTAAAATCCAACGGCAAAAATCAAAGCTGCCAAAGACGCAAGTTGAAATAGTTATTTGTTATGCAAGGTTGCAAAATTGTCATTTGGCGCGACTCGCGCCGCGAGTTCCTTAAACTCGAGCAAACGAAGGAACCTAGGATTGAACTATGAGCGAAGCGCTGCTGAAAAGAATGAAAAAAAAATCTGATTTCAAAAACCATGTCAACGTTGGCAGCCAAAAATGACATTTGCATGCAGATTTTGGACGAAAAATAAAGATTACCGAGCTAGTGAGCTGAAAATAAAATCACGTACTATTATAACCTTGTTGTTCTGTTCTGTACAGCTGCTTGAATGGATCCGGCGCACGATGCCGTGGCTGAACAGCCGGCAGACCGACAACTCGCTCGCCGGCTGCCAGAAGAAGCTGGAGGACTACCGTACTTACAGGCGCAAGCACAAGCCGCCCCGCGTCGAGCAGAAGGCCAAGCTCGAGACCAACTTTAACACCCTTCAGACCAAGCTCCGCCTTAGCAACCGCCCCGCCTACATGCCCACTGAGGGCAAGATGGTCTCTGTAAGTATACCGCGTACAAAATAACTCTGTATGTGACCGTTAATGCGCAGATGTCAAAAAATTTGTCGCGGGGGTGAGCGCGGCATCCCCCACAAGGCGAGTGAATCGTTCATTGGCTCTCCGCCTAACGCACCCATGCGCAGAAAATAAGCTCATAGACAGACTTGTCCTGAATGCGCTGTATACACATAGCGTGTAAAAACGACGAAACTGAACAACTTTTCCGAAGGAACCGAAGTCGATATAAAAATAAAATTACTTTGCATATAAAATGCGATGACACGTGATACAGTTTCTACGTGGAATCAAACTTTAATTTTTCGTATTTCAAACTACCTACACGTTCCTGGAAGGAAAAGATGGCTTGAAAGGCTGAATCTTCAGAAAATATTTGTTTGGAATAAGAAGTCTTTTGACACCCAGTACACAAAGTTAAGTAGTGTACCCCAAACCGATTTAAGTAGTAACCCAGACAACACACACTTTTGAAAACTCGAAATTCGTCACTCTAAATTAAAAACTGAATCCCATGTGAATCCTCGTTAGAAGAAAGATCCAATCTTGCGCAACTTATCAAATTAATTTATTCAATTTAATTATAACTAAAAAGATGAAGACAACGACAAAACATCCTTCCTACTGTACCTCGACTATCTCATTATAAAACAAACCATTACTTTTATTTTGATCACAGCAATCTAATATCACATTTGTCTGTCTATTTTTCTTTCAGGACATCTCTAATGCCTGGAAGGGCCTAGAAATCGCCGAAAAGGCGTTCGAAGAATGGCTCCTGAGTGAGATGATGCGCCTTGAGCGTCTTGAATACCTCGCCCAGAAGTTCAAGCACAAAGCTGACATCCACGAGGACTGGACCAGAGGTAAACTATCTATTTATTCAATCAGTCTTATTCCACCTACACCACACAAGTATTTTTCTTTTTTCGTCCTTTTGCAAAGCAAATTCTGTAAGCGCTAAGTACAAAACGAGTTTCTTTTTATATGTCAAAAATGGGCAAACGAGCAGTTGGGTCACCTGGTGGTCAGTGATCACCACTGTCTTTTTAGTGAAATAATTCGACACTAATAAGACAGCAAAGCGCGTTACCCACTCTGAGAACTAAGATGGAAATTTCAATGCCCCCCCCTTACCCTTCGAACCGAAACACAGCAGTGCAAACACTACTGCTCTACGGCAGAAAAGGAAAGGGCGTGCTTCCCTAGACGAACTTTGCACAAAAGCCCTACCTAATACCTTTAAAGTTCTCGAAAACGGCTTCAACTATTTCGATGAATTTTACAATAGAGAGGTTTTGGGGGCAACGGATCTAGCTCGTGTCTGGGAAAATCATTTTTTTCCCTTAGACATTTGGCTTTGTACTTGTTGCGTCCGAATAACTATGGAAGCAAAACTTAGTTTTGTTTCAATAACCCCCAGCAGAAACGAGGGGCTCTATCAAACGATTGCACGGTTTGATAGAACCCCCCGGATACAATACGGAAACGCATCTAAGAAATCCTATATCATCCCCAGGCAAGGAAGAGATGCTGCAGTCTCAGGACTTCAGACAGTGCAAGTTGAACGAGATCAAGGCCCTGAAGAAGAAGCACGAAGCGTTCGAGTCAGATCTCGCTGCCCACCAGGACCGCGTCGAACAAATCGCTGCCATCGCTCAGGAGCTCAAGTATGTTGTTAATTCTTGGAATTTATCGCTAAAGTGATTTATGAACGACGATTTGGGCACGAGATTCGCGTAATTTTGGTTGTGCTCTTGGACACCTTGGTACTGCTTATTGCTTGAAACTAAGTCACGTAGTACCAATCTACGAGATAATCAAAATTATTGTACATCTCTCTTATTCGGTAAGTAGGTCCTTATTACCCCCAAATGGGGCTTTTAGGTGACCAATTAGCGCTCTAGGGTAATAATGTAGCTAGAAAAGCCCTAGGGCGGTAAGTAATTGAGTTTTGAAAGAGTGAAGTGTTTTTTTTTAATTACTTACCGCCCTTGAGCTTTTCTAGCTACATTATTACCCTAGAGCGCTAATTGGTCACCTACAATTTGGTGGTAATAAGGACCTACTTACCTCACAATCGAGATGTAAAGCAGAGTAGTTAGCTCGGGTGTAAGCATCAATTGCACCCTCGAACTATAGGCGCGCTGCGCTCGTGCGCCTAAATATCTCGGGCTGCAATTGATGCCTTACAGCCCTTGGCTACTAATCTACTATTACAGAACTCAGTGCCCAGAACCATAAACATACCTACAAATAAAGATCAGAGTAAAATGTATAACGGTCTCCGAGAAAAATAAAGGGCAGAAAAAGCCTGTGTTTTTAAAGATCAAGACATTAAAAATATTATATCGGGTTTTAAAAAAAATGGTGTAAAACCTGATACGGGCTTATTCTAACGACTAAATGCAACAACTTTTTTTCTACGATTTTTTGCAAATTGTAAAAAAATATCGACTTTTCATACAAATTGGCCCGATCAGCCGATCTGTTTATATGGAGAGTCTATTTATTTTTTCAAACAAAACTTTTTGCATCTAACCCCTAAAATAAGCCTTAAAGGTTTTACACAAATATTATGAAAACTCTGTTCACCCAACAGCACGTCAGTAGAAACACTTTGGACTTTATGGCATGGTAATAGAGTTGCAAATGTTTCCACTGACGTGCGGTTGACCGTACATGTAACGTTACACCACCAGCACCCTGGAGTACCACGACGTGGCGAGCGTGAACGCGCGGTGCCAGCGCATCTGCTCGCAGTGGGACCGGCTGGGGGCGCTCACGCAGCGCCGCCGGCTCGCGCTGGACGACGCCGAGCGCGTGCTCGAGCAGATCGACCTGCTCCATCTCGAGTTCGCCAAGCGCGCCGCGCCCTTCAACAACTGGTACGTACTACTTATTCAATTCACAAACTGGGAAAACTTTGCTTTATCGGTAGAAATCTGCGTGCAAAAGTGAATTTTGGACGAAGTCTGCGTGATTTTTGACCGCTAGAGAAGAAAGGTTTTTGAAATTAGAACCTGATGATAAATTATGGTATAAGGCACTGGCGCTCTTCGATAGCGTTGTCCTCGCTGTAGTGAGGCGAAAAATTGGTGTTTCGCTTGGCAGCAAAGTTATTTCGCGTCTCGTATGTTTCCTATGAACCACTCGCTTCACTCGTGGCCCTAGAATCCTTCGCTTGCTCGAGTTTCAATATAGGGCACTCGCGCCAAATAACAATTTTGCTGCCTTGCATAACAAATAACAATTTTTTTACTGTCAATGCGTTTGTTCTTGACCTTCATCTACTACAAGGAAAATGGAACAATCTTGCTCAGAAGCAGCGTATTCACTCGCGTCTTGAAACTACCTTGGCTGCGCATAGTCGACATTACCTACATACAAAACAGTAAATAGTGTCCATCGATACGAAAGATCGGATAGCAATTAAGAACAGCAAAAGGCCGAGCAAGAGGCTAGGGAAAGTTAAATAGCCAAGCAAAGACAAGAAAAATAAAGACGGATTGGTGATAATTAAGTCGTTGTCATATGCATAGCACTATAAAGATATGAACTGTTGTATGTAATTGTATCCAGGTTGGACGGCACCCGCGAGGACCTGGTGGACATGTTCATCGTTCACACGATCGAGGAGATCTCCGGGCTGATGGACGCGCACGCTCGCTTCAAGGCCACGCTCGGAGAGGCCGACAAGGAGTACCAGGCGATAGTCAACCTGGTGCACCAGGTGGAGGCCTGCGTTAAGCAGCACCAGATCCCTGGCGGTCTGGAGAACCCCTACACCACACTAACAGCGCACGTAAGTTTCATAGACAATAGGACGCGCAAAATAACTGCAAAGTAACTTCGGGAAAGCCAATAAGGAGAACCAGGGGATAAATTTTGAAATTGACAGTAGAAACACACACACAGTACAACAAGACTACGCCAAGAACCCGGGAATCGTAGGGATGGAGCGCGGGAGGTGAGGGGGTGAATGCCGCGGGGGGAGTAGAGTATTCGTTCTGTACGATTAGTCATAATCTTAACATCCCAGAAACGTCCACTGCAGGACAGGGAGTTCCCTCCACAACTCCAGCAAAAATGCGTGGTACTTTGAAGGGGAATTACCATAGTCAACATGCACGCTTTTAAGCGTTGCGGCTCGCGACCGTTGTTGTTGGCGACCGCAGTACATATGTGAGATGGTATGATACACAGAAAGATGCTGCTACCCATCATCCTCTGGTTCATAATCCCTTAATCGCCTCACGACACCCACGCACAGGTACATATGTAATGGGCTGGTTCGCACGGCCGCTCGTCGGTAGAAACACTTTGACCTTGAGTGGGTCTCTGGTTCCGGGCGTTTGTAGCGTAGCGTAGTTGATCTTATACTGCTTTTGTTCCTACGTCTTTGCTGCCGTGCGTACTATTCTTTGCCGGCACCACGGGTATGAAAGTAGGTACTATTAGTTAATTGTGCGGCTTGTTTGTCCGTGCAGGAGCTGAACCGCAAGTGGTCGGACGTGCGGCAGCTGGTGCCGCAGCGCGACGCCACGCTGGCGGCCGAGCTCCGCAAGCAGCAGAACAACGAGACGCTGCGCCGCCAGTTCGCCGAGAAGGCCAACGCCGTGGGGCCCTGGATCGAGCGCCAGATGGACGCCGTCACCGCCATCGGCATGGGCCTACAAGTAAGCTATCTCATTGCTTCTTTATATTTCTCAAGGCGCAATTTTGTTTGTAAAGTGGTGTCATTTATCTGACGTCATTGTGATAGGTCTCTGAACGCGCGGAGAGCTATCTATAATCTAAGGAGTGATGTTTAGTATCTTGTCTGTCAACTCCCACAAAGAAGTGAGGCGTTGAATGCCCATAAAACTCTCATGTTCTATCTAGACCCATAAGATAATCAATTCGGCGACTTTAAAGCTTGTGTTCAAATGGGAACGATCTCGAAAATTAAGAAACTTCGTGGTCTTAATCAGAATCTTGATGGGTGACCGCTAGTGGATCAACAACTTAAACGTTTCCATGCTTCGATAGGAACGTTGAGCCATTGATCCCGCCCGGCTATAGTAACTTACATAGTGGTAGTTTAGCCTTGTCTGAGACCATTTTAGCTTAAAAACTATCATTAGCTAAGTAACTAACTTAAAGTATTGAAATAAAAATTTAAAAATCATTCTAAACGTAGGAAATAGGCTTCTTCTAAGATACCATTCCGTCGTTGACAATGAAGAGTAAGTTCATCCTGATAAAAAGAGACTTTTTACTAACCATACATAACATCACACCACTATCACAGAGACCACAGTCCTCCTGCTGCGATCTTGACATACTTCCCTCGCTTCCTATACTTTCATCAATTCTTTCATACATGCTCCTAGTAAAGCCAGTCAAAAAACCCCGTTTAAAAACAAGAAAAATTATACAGAAAATCTAGAAACCCTCGTTATTTTTTCCCAGGGCTCATTGGAAGACCAACTACACAGACTCAAGGAATACGAGGCGGGCGTATACGCGTACAAACCTCACATCGAGGAGCTGGAGCGAATCCACCAGGCTGTTCAGGAGGGCATGATCTTCGAGAACAGGTGGGTCGATTCTCCAAGTTCCGTTAAAAGTTTAAAACTACTGGCTTCTGTAGCTTGGGCGTCATAAGGCCGAAGGACGTGAGACGGCATGGCAAATTTTCACAATGATAGCAAAGCAAGAACTAGCACTGCATAAAGAGGAGTGGAACAAAGGACAATGACTGTCCAGGAGGGCATGATCTCCGAGAACAGGTGAGTCGATTCTCCAAGTTACGTTGAAACTAGTGGTTTCTCTAGGGCATTATAAGGCCGAAAGGACCTGTGGCGACAAGGCAACTTTTTTAAAAGGATAGCAAGAACTAACATAACATAACATCACGCCTCTTTCCCGTTGGGGTAGGCAGAGACCATAGGCCTCCACCTGCTACGATCTTGACATACTTCCCTTGCTTCCTGTACTTTCATCAATCCTTTCATACATACATGCTCGTCGGTTTAGGGTACTTTTAACCTGGCCTTTATTCAGAACGTCTTGAATTGTCAAGAACTAGCACGGAATAAAGACAAGTGGAATAAAGAAAAATGATGTAGTCCCACTCTTTTCGTCGGCTTTTGCCTTGTAATGAGACGGGATAGCATGTAATATGGTTATAATACTTCAGGCTGTCGTAAGTCCCGTGTGGTACCGGCAAAGAATAGTACCAACCCATACTTACCCGTGGGCGTCGTAAGAGGCGACTAAGGGTTATAAACTGGAGGATGGGCAGCAGCATCCTCCTGTGTATCATACCATCTTACTTACTGCGGTCACCTACAACCGCGGTCCATGGTGCCAGCTGTAACGCTGACAAGCGAGGTGACTATGGTACTTCCCTCCACAATTTTCCAGAAAAAGCTAGAATTCTGGATATAACACCTAGCAAACCCTGATGATGGCAGACTTGTTAAGCCGCCGAAGGCCTCTGACCTGTCGAGCAGCTACATTCGTAGAAAGTAGCCGGGACCAAAGGCTTAAACGTGCCTTCCGAAGATCAGAATTATCTTCTATTACTTTTATGAACAGTGTCCCCACTCCACTGGAATACAACCCAGAAACTTCGTATCGAGAGCTGAACTCTCTAACCGCTAGACCACAAAGGCTATTACACAAGAACTTGTTTTATCATGACACCTTTATTATTTCCAGATATTCACAATACACAATGGAGACTCTGCGCGTGGGCTGGGAACAGCTCCTGACCTCTATCAACCGCACCATCAACGAAGTGGAGAACCAGATCCTGACCCGCGACTCCAAGGGCATAACACAGGAACAACTCACAGAATTCCGCTCCTCATTCAACCACTTCGACAAAAACCGCACCGGTGAGAAACAAATCCGATTGCTATGAAACTAGGCATATCACCAAAAAATATTTTGGAGAAAGAAATCGGTCGAATAGCTGGAAAGATAATCAATTAAAATGCGGGTGAATCCGCAGGGCAGTAAGATAATTTTAAAATAAAATTGTGTGTCATATATCACGTTCAAAAATAATTTAAAAAAAAATTGAGTCACAGGGCCTGAGTATCCCACAGGCCACAGGGTTTTTATTGAATGATAAAAAAAACCGAGAAAATTTTATGAGAAGTTCACCAAATTGACTTTTAATGTTTGCAGGCCGCCTGGCACCTGAAGAACTGAAATCGTGCTTAGTGTCTGTCGGATACAGCATCGGCAAGGACCGGCAGGGCGAGCTCGACTTCCAGCGCATCCTGGCCGTCGTCGACCCCAACAACACTGGTACAACACTCCTACCATTATACCCTCCTCCTTGCTTCCGTAACAGCCGAGAAACGTCGTCTTCCTGTACTTTCCCAACAAAAATAGTGGTATACTGCGTACAAAATAACTCTGTCTGTGACCGTTAATGCGCAGAAGTCAAAAATGAGTCGCGGGGGTGAGCGCGGCTCCCCCTAGGAGGCGAGCGAATCGTTTATTGGCTCTCCGCCTGTCACCCATGCGCGGAAAATAACCGTCATAGACAGACTTGTTCTGAACGCGCTGTATAGTTAGGCGTCCTTTACCACGGCATATGATCGGCCAAGAAAGTGATCTATCCAATTTTAACAAAACTTCCTGTGTAACCAAAATAGTATCGCTGCGGTGGAGTGCATATAGTATCCTATCACGAGGGGCTTTTCACAAGCAAACCAAAAACATTTTCTTTCTTTCTGGTGCAAGTAAAATGGAAGACATCCAGCCAAAGATTTCGGACCTCCTTGCTGCGCTATTTAATCCTCCTTCTAATTACCCTTATTTTTCTGTGCATCCAGCGCCCTCTATCTCTCTCTACCGAATCTAAATAATCACGTTTTTTTTTTCAGGCTACGTGTCTTTCGACGCATTCTTAGACTTCATGACCAGGGAATCCACAGACACAGACACCGCTGAACAGGTCATCGACAGCTTTAGGATCTTAGCTGGTGACAAGGTAAAACATTTTTTGGACTTTGAAATATAAAAAATTGGCTCTCTTCAGAAAATGACTATGGCAGCTCCAAGACAAGACCAAGAATGGCAAGACCAGATAAGTGATAACAAAACCAAAACCAAACCAGGTGTAGGCAGATCTAAGGAAAACCGGAAGAAATGGGGTTTGTGACATACAGTCGATGGAGCATTTGATTTCGTGTCCTGACTGTCCTGTTTCCTGCAACGTGGAGGACCTAAATATCATGGCAAAACAAAAGTCTGTTGGCGAATAACAGGGTTAATCTGGCCTGATCTACACGAAAAGAAGGAAAACAATAAAATCAATAAGCTGACCCAGCGCCGCGCTGCTAACGTTCGAAACCAGACCTGCTCAAGGTCAAAGTGTAAGGGTGAACTTTCACCAGTGCTGTGCGCGAGAGATAAACTGCGAGCTGGAAATTCCAGCCAATAGGATCGTTCTATTTGACAGCGCATTTGTCAAGCTAGGTAAAATATCGCAATCCTATAGGTTGGAATTTCCCCAGCTCACAGCTTAGCTGCTGCTGAGCACTGCACCCTAACCACTACCACAGAATAAAGTATTACTTACAGACACAAAGTATTACTCAAAGAATAAAGTAGTACTGTCATAAAGAACGGACACTCTCCGCCCTCCTTGCAATATATCCCGCACCTCCGCGTGCACCCGCCCTCAAAACGTGGTCCTTTCCAGTCTTTTGTACTGAATATGCGGGCGTACGCGACCTTCCAATTTTAAATTTCCGCTCGATGTATGTAGTCTCTGGGGTATGCCACTACCGTGCGGTGGACTGACGAGGGTGTGTTTGTTTCAGCCATACATTACGGCGGACGAGCTGCGCCGCGAGCTGCCGCCCGACCAGGCGGAGTACTGCATCGCGCGCATGCCCCCCCACCGGGCTGGAGGCGCACCGCCCGGCGCACTCGACTACATGGCCTTCTCCACCGCGCTCTACGGCGAGACCGACCTCTAGGTAACACTACTCACTCAGGGTCCGTGTGCTACCGGCTACGACAGTGCGACTCTAACCCGCACGTCTATTGAAATAAGAACGGTGCAAAGTCCAATGTAACAAGCTTGATGTGCTCTTTGACTGTACCAACCCATCTCTACCGGTGGCTGTCGTAAGAGGCGACCAAGGCCATGGGCAGCAGCATTTTTTTTTGCTTTTATTGTCAATGGGCTTACTCTTGACCTCGATCTTTCTGTGTTACTATCTTACATACTGCGGTCACCAACAACAGGGGTCGCCATTTATGTTGGAGTTTTGTAGAGAGCTCCCTGTCCTGCAGTGGACGTTACATGGGATGTTATGATGATTCTTTGAACGGCGAAATGAAAATAGTAATGCCGATAACACAACGAAAATGTGGTGTTGCGCGAGGATAGGTATTATACTAAAAGTAAAGGAACTTGAAGATGCAAGTTGTTAAAAAAAAAATTGTAAAAAGATGTTTATGCCAACTTCTTAAATGAATCATTAAACAACACTAGACAATATCATGGCCGTTGTTGTATCTCGTGGCACAGTTTTAGAGATAGAAATACCGAAGTGATGAAAAAACTTGGCTAAGCTCCAGACGCTTTGGACAATTGCCGAAATTTCAGTGTCCACCCACATTTAATGTAAGTGGGCTCTTTCACACAAGGTATTAACTGTATTATACTTAGACACAGGTCACACCCCATCGGACATCATGACGTCATCTCTCTCGGGGAAGGTATCGGAGCTAGTTACAAGAAGATTCACGGACGCCGCTCAACTATCAACGCCCTGACCCGGTGTCGAACCAACAAAACACAAAAATTATTTCCCATACACTGACCAGAACCGCACTTCGCCCTAAATATTGGTCAATGTATCTCAAACAATTTTTGTGATAGTCTATAAAGCAGTTATACAAATAATGTGCAATGTTAAAACCAAAAAACGCCATTAACTTTCATACCGTAAAACTCTTCTCCCTTTTACTGTAACCTTTTGGCTCAAATCAGATGAAATCAATTATGTTACACATAAAATATGATTTATACATTAGTATTAGGTAATTTTTAACTTTTATATAAAATTCTCAGGGAAGTCACAAATCATTTATTTGTAAGATAAAGTGGTGCTAATGTTAGGCTTGACTTGACTAATGTGTGACACCAAAATAAGACTCATTCGCTATTGTGAGAATGTTTTTGTTATATTTTTTTATTTATAGGCAAACATTATTTATACAAGTTTAATTTTTTAATTACTGCCATTAGTAATTTTAGTACTTGGATGGTAGGTACGTAATATGTTTTAAGTTTCCCGAAAATAAATGTTGCAGGGAAGAACAAACAGATTATTTATTATCATAGATTGCCATAGCTTGCCTGCATCTATTTATTTATCACTTTGAATATCATTTTTATATAAATGTATTATTGTTTGTGAGGGTATTTTGAATGAGTACTCTAAATAAATAATGATCTGCCATATATTGTCTTTTAATGACTTGCTGTTGAAAATACAACCAAGTGCATTATGAAGAAGAAGCAGTGGTACATAGTTTAAGAACAAATCCATGTGCCCAAAAAGTATACTAACTCGAATGTACAGCTAATTTAAATAAAGAGTTCTTAATAAATTAAACATGTTGAATTATTTATTTCATTATAATATATGTACTTAGCAATCTAAGTCCAATGAAGACTAACAATATTATTACTAGAAAACATGAGTCATTGACTATGAGAAATAAAAAAAAAGGAAAATTAAAATTACAAAAGCAGATATTATAAAGCACTTTTAGCTTTACAAAAACTAAGAACTAAATTTCAATAATTATTTTACATTATTTGTGATAAATCTAAAATTTTAAAAAGCTACTAACCGATGGAAGACTTCTACTTTGGTGATTATTTTTCTTTATTTTCTTCTGCTGTTAGGAGTGCACTCTTAATGCCAACTTTCTTCAATTCCTCAACTAGTTCTCCAGATTGATGCATTTGCAGCATAATGTCACAACCACCAACAAACTCACCATTGATGAAAACTTGTGGAATTGTCGGCCAATTTGAATAGTCTTTGATACCTGAGAACAAACAAATAGGTACAATTGAATGAAAACAAACACAAAATATTTCACTATGAATAGTTTAATGTAGTAATTAACAGACCAAACCTATATCAACTATTTATTTATTTATGATCACCAACAGATTACACATTAAACAAAGAGATAGAAGATACAGTTAAACTAGGTTTATAGCTAAATGGTAAACCAATTAGAGGTGATTACAGCTTTCTTAAAATGACAGCAAATAAATAATAACTATTATAGTTGTTAGTCAGTTTTTATATTCAATGTGCTGTTAGCAACTTTGACAGTAGGTATATCTTCTGATAAGTTTAAAGTTTTTACATACATTCAGTAACACAGGTTCCAAATATGAGGGTAATCAGTTGCTCTGGTAAAGTTTATTAGAAGAAAGTAAGGTACAGGACATAATTAATAAAATATATTTCATATTCCATACCATCCATCCATCATCATCACCAGAAAGAAGCGAATGGAAGAGGCTGGAGGAGGCCTTTGCCGAGTGGCAAGCAGATTGGCAAAAATAAAGAGAATGCAAATTGTAGAATTTAAAGATTTGAAATATTTAATATTAATATTTTTGCAATGCATTTTTCATAACTTATAATATCCGTGATTAATAATAATGCCATTTATTTCTCTTAATATCTGTGATTAAAGGCTAATTATAGTGCGAAGGTAGTATTAACAACTTGAACAATAATTGCGGGGTGGGGGAAGCTTTGCCCACACTAACTTGTATGTTAAATCGACTCTGAGCAGCCAAGGTGTTTAAGTAGTTTGCCCACACCTATATTATATTACATCTATTTATACCACCAAACTGGAGAACTGTGGTCTCTGCCTACCCCGACGGGAACAAGGCGTGATGTTATGTATGTATGTAAACTGGACTGGTTTGTCAAATCAAAGCAAGGTCAGGCCCAAAGATTCCGGACCTCCTTGCTTCGCTCGGAATAGATACCTTGCTAATTTATTTTAGTAGGGGATGACATCTGCCAACATGTCCTAATCCTATAATCGATGATCCCTAGGAAATATTCAACATAACCTATCAAATCCATAAAGCGACTCGTTCACTACCTTGTGACGAACTATTTCTTTAATCCTCCTTCTAATTACCTTTATTTTTCTGTGGCCAGGCCATTCAAGTCTTAGACTATATAATACTAACGTATAAATTCAAGTAGTGTCAAATGCAAACACTATGAAGCTGAAGGAGGATATATTATGATTGGCCTCAAACTAATACCTTTGAGATTGTCGGTAGGGATATAAATACAACTTGTTGTTTAAATTTCATCATACATAAAAGATTATTCTAGTACTTACAACAAATAACCTTTTTATATATTTTTTTATACTACAAATAACTTACCCTCAATTTAAATGTTTTAATTACGTAGTGAAGATCTGTAATTGGCTTTGTATAGATTGTATAGATTACTGTATTGGTTTATATTGTATGTATTAATGCTGTAGATCTTAGTTAAATAAATAAAATAAAATAAAAATAAAATAGTATAATACATAAAATAGTGTTTATTAAAACTTACTAACCTTGTCTGAGATTGTCATCCGCAAGTACATCATGAGAATCGTAAGTGACTGCGTGCATTCTCATAATCTGAACTACGGCATTGCTAAACCCACACCTAGGAGCGTCAGGAACACCTTTCATAAACACTACAACTTTGTTTTTCTTCACGATTTCATCAATTTTCTGTTTCGTTGCAGTATCAGCAAAAGATCGACTTGTTATTCTTACTGCATTGTTGTAAATAGGTAGAATATTTCTACGCATTAAATTATTCATCTTGAAATTAAAATAATTAAGTTCAAACTTCATAAATCACGCGAAAATTAGGATTTTTTCCGATTTTTCGAAAATCCAAGGAACGTCTGCTGTCAAGTGTCAACGCTGTCAACTGTCAGTGTCACTTTGACAGTCACCACCGTGGTACGGATTAAAACCTGCTCATGAGCTTTGTGTGCGGTTTTAGCGCGCTAATAGTCGGTTCAAAACTTGCTCGTATTCACTCGTTTAAGCGACGTGACGTCATCAGTGACGTCACTTTAGCGCGCTATCATTGCATACGAAAATGAGGTAGTGCAGCGTGTGGGAAACGTCAAACTCATAAGACATTTGTCATCAATCTCGTTTTCGAGAGATTTTTTTCAACTTTTTTTGGGGTTTTAGATTAAATTATCTTATCGAATAATCATTATCTCTCAATAATTTCTTAAAACGCAAAACAAAATCAAACTTTTAATTTTTCTCAGTCGCTGTGTTCCAAATTGTACAAACGCTGCTAAAAGCGTATACAGTACTCACGGACGGTCCAAATTGATTTAGCACGCTCACAAAGCTATCACTGCTTTAATGGCTCTAGTCAATTTGGAATGGATTTAAGCGCGCTCACGTGTTCATCTGTCAAAATGTCAGTTTTGTTTTTATTTTCTTTAACAAAGCCTAAGCTAATCCCTGAAAAATGTGCGCCAAATCGACTCTCATTTCCATTAGAGACAAACTCATTAAAATCAAAACTTGAGAAAAATCAGCTGGCTGCAAACGTGTGGGATTTAATATGTGTCAAATCGATTTTGACATTAGCGCTTTCACTGCTCCACCTACTGTGCGTTCCATATTGCACTAACAGACTGCTTTAGAGCACTGTGAGCGCGCTTAAGTCGGTCCAAATTGACCAAAAGCGTGCTCTAAAGCACTCGCTCGTTGACCGCCTTACGTCATTGATGACGTCATCGTTTCTGCTATCAGTGCTTTAGTCAAATAGGTGGAGCAGTGAAAGCGCTAATGTCAAAATCGATTTGACACATATAAAATCCCACACGTTTGCAGCCAGCTGATGTTTCTCAAGTTTTGATTTTAATGAGTTTGTCTCTAATGGAAATGAGAGTGGATTTGGCGCACATTTTTCAGGGATTAGCTTAGGCTTTGTTAAAGAAAATAAAAACAAAATTGACATTTTGACAGATGAACACGTGAGCGCGCTTAAATCCATTCCAAATTGACTAGAGCCATTAAAGCAGTGATAGCTTTGTGAGCGTGCTAAATCAATTTGGACCGTCCGTGAGTACTGTATACGCTTTTAGCAGCGTTTGTACAATTTGGAACACAGCGCTATTTGACTAAAGCACTGATAGCAGAAACGATGACGTCATCAATGACGTAAGGCGGTGAACGAGCGAGTGCTTTAGAGCACGCTTTTGGTCAATTTGGACCGACTTAAGCGCGCTCACAGTGCTCTAAAGCAGTCTGTTAGTGCATATTGGAACGCACAGAATGACATTGACATAAGCGCGCTCTAGTCTGGTTTAAAACTGTATTCGATGATATTCGACGAATGCACGCATATAGAAATAAACCGACTATATTCAGTGAATGTGATGTGTGCGTTGATTTCAAGAAACAATCCGTAGTGCGAGATGCATTGACGTAAGAAAAATCTGGCGAGATCAAAAAAAGCGCGGGAAACTTCGAAAGGGCGGTTGTTTTCTTGGGTTTTGTGAAAATTAATTTCATTTTCATAGTTAAAATAAGTAAAGACAGTCTGGTAAAGTAGTTCAACTTTGTATTTAGTGTATATATTTCTATTTGTGTATATTTTTTTCCTGTTTTATGGTAAGTTTTTGTAAATAATTGTAATATAGTTTACAACGCTTATGAACGATCCCCCCGACGCCGATCGGGGGGATGCAGGCAGGCTTTGGCCTGGCCTGAATCTCCCTGTAGGCACATCTCTCTGTGTAGTATCCAATGATGAACTCGCTAAAATGGACACTGATGGTTCAGTGTCATCTAGAGCTGATGACAGACAATCGGGATCGGGAAGGAAACGTACGCGTTACATTAAAATTTGTCGGGAATGTACTAAGCGTAGGAGAAAGAAAATAGATGGCCAGCCAGTTCTTGGTGATTATTGTAAGTGTGAAAATGACAATGTAATTTTATTAAAGAAGGTTGTGCCAGAACAGGTTGAGTCGCATTCATCTGACCAGCAATCACATGATACCCAGTCCACAAACACTCAGTCACAACAGAATATTAATACAGATAAAACATCTCAAGGTTCTTCACAGTCGGAGCCTCGCCATGTGGGCCGAGCCATGTATCTCCCAACAGATAATCCCCCTTATTTAATTCACGTCCAACGCCAAGAAGATTCTCCAAACGATGGTACCATCCTGCATCCCATTTCATTTGGAAATTTCCTTAAAAAAAACAAATTTCAAAACATTATTCATGGAAGTGTAAAACGCATTGGTAGAAATAGGTGTGTGGTTGCTTTCTCTAAATGTGAAGATGCAAATGCTTTCTTACATAATGATCTCTTACAGACACATAAATTCAAGGCTTTCATTCCAACATTTAATGTCACTCGTATGGGATTAGTCCGTGGAATTCCAGCAGACTGGAGCGAAGATGAAGTTAAAGCCAATATTTCCACACCCATAGGTTGTGGAAACATATTGAAAGTCAGACGTCTAAGTTATAGAGTCAACACTAATGGCACAACTACATGGAAACCATCTCAGTCTGTAGTACTCACTGTTGATGGTCAGGTTTTACCTAAGAGGATTTTTATGTGTTACAATGCTCTACCGGTTGAGACATACATATATCCAACAATTCAGTGTTTCAATTGCTGTAAATACGGACATACCAAATCTCAATGCCGTTCTAGATTGCCAAAGTGTTATAAGTGTGGTGATGATCATGTGGGTGAATTTTGTCGCACAGAGGAAGATTCTGCACATTGTGTGATGTGTGGAGGCTTTCACTTTGCCACAAGTAAGTCTTGCCCAGAATTTGTTCGACAAAAGGAAATAAAGGTTACCATGGCTCATAGCTGTATCTCTTACATCGAAGCATGCAAGGTTCATCCGCCTGTATCAAAGTCATTTGCAGATGTTTTAACTTCTGTTCCTAGACACAATTCTGATCAAAGGCTTCATCACCAATCTAACAATTCCTCAGTTCAAACTTCTAGTCCCAACCAGTCCTATAAAAAAACTGTCTTTTTAAAACCTCGTTTACCGCCGAAATCCCAAAACGGATACGATCACGCTGCTCCAGCACCTAAAAATGGTTGCGCACTTATTCCACGTGAGTCTAAATCTGATGAATCAGTTCTAGAGACCATCCTGTCTCTAATAAATTCTCTTCTTCAGTCTAATTCTTTACAACCGTCCCACGTTGCCCTAATATCTGAAAGATTGAATACTTTAAATAACAATGGATTCCAAGATAATACAATGGAATTGCAGAAGCATCATCCCAAAGAAAAGTGATTTAATTTATCTCATAAATGAATACGATCCTATAGTCATAACTTTATCTGAAACTTGGTTAAAATCTGAATATTTATTTAATGTGCCTGGATATATTTGTCTTCGTGATGACAGATTTGACGGATATGGCGGTGTTGCCATACTAGTCAAAAATTGCGTTTCGTTTTCTGTAATACAGTTTCCTGCACATATATCCAAAGATGTCATTAATGTAATTGGTGTACGAATATTTAATATTTCAATAGTTTCTATTTATCTCTCACGATGTTCTATGAGTATTCTCAACGAAATTAATAATATATTTTCTGATGTAACTGGACCGTTTTTATTTCTTGGTGATTTTAATTGCCATCATCAAATGTGGGGCAGTGGAATCACTACTGCGGAGGGAGAGCGATTGGTTGAGGTATTGGATGAAAATAATCTGTGTATTTTGAATACAGGATTACCGACTCGCCGTACGGCCCCTGGTTTAAATGCTAGTGCAGTAGATTTGTCAATATGCTCACCTAGTTTGGCTTCCTCTTATTCTTGGTCACCACTTCTGTCGACTTTTGGTAGTGATCATTTCCCACTCATCATATCTACCCCCATTCGATGTCCGCCTTCGAGGAAACGTCAACCTAGATTAAAATATAAATTAAAGGACGTTGATTGGACCAAATTTCGAGATCTCGTAGAGAGTAAAATAATAAACCTTCCTGAAGTAATTCGAGGAGGTGAAACGGATTCCTCCATAGCTTTAGTTAAATGTTTAAATGAGGCAGCTGATATATTATTTCCTCACAAAAGTAGCTCTTCCGGCAGGGTTCCTCTTCCACCTTGGTGGAATAGGCAATGTTCGGAAGCAGTATTAAGAAGAAAAAATATGGAGAGGGAATATGCGGAAAATATGACTGATGAAAATTTGGAGAGGCTTACCGATCTCATTAACAGTACACAACAGTTTCTTAGAGAAAAAAAACAGGAAGGTTGGAGAATTTTTTGTACATCTCTATCTCCAACTACATGCCCCTCCGAAGTGTGGCAAAGCATAAAACGCTTCAAATCTGCTTTCACTGACATTTCATCGCGTCTTCCAATTCCATTGCCCATTATAGATAACTTTTTAGATATATTGGCCCCTCCTTCAGTCCCTGAACGAGATGTTTTTCCTTCTTTGCCACCGTTTATTTCAAATAAAATCATATCCCCGTTATCTTCTCCATTCTCCTTATACGAACTAAAAGGAGTACTTTCATACGTAAAAGACTCATCCCCAGGCGAAGATGGTATCCCATATTCTTTTCTTTCTCACCTCAGTGATGTTTCATTAATTTATTTCTTAGAAATTATAAATTCTGTGGTATTGTCTGGGGATATCCCTCCCTCCTGGAAATCTCAGGAAATTGTACCTATTAAAAAACCAAACAAACCTCATAACGAGGCTGCTTCTTTCCGGCCTATCGCGTTATCGTCGGTATTGGCAAAAATTGCAGAGCATCTTGTTAAAAACCGTCTAGAGTGGCACATAGAACACAATCATCTCTTATCTTATAACCAGTTTGGTTTCCGCAAAGCAAAATGCACCATAGACAGTATAAGTATATTAACCACAGATATCCGTCTAGCCTTTTCAAACAATGAAGAAGTGGTTGCAGCATTTTTGGATATATCTGCAGCTTATGATAATGTTGTGATACCAATACTTAAACGCAAATTGTTTGAACTGCATGTACCGGGCGTTTTAATTTATTTTATTATTAACCTTTTATCAGTCCGTTCAATATCTTTAGTGGTTGACGATTCTACAAAACTCAGACGTACTGTTTATAAGGGTTTGCCACAAGGCTCTGTGCTTAGCCCGCTCCTTTATAACATTTACACTTACGATTTAGAATCATCTCTGGGATCCATAAATGTTTTACAATACGCTGATGACCTTCTGCTATATTCTATAGATAAAAATATTGGTAATGCTTGTGAAACTTTGACATCTTCTCTTAATTGTTTAAATACATGGTTAGATGACCACGGTTTAGAATTATCAGTTTCTAAGAGTCAAGTGGTAGTTTTTTCAAGAAGACGTACTATGCCCGCTTTAACTGTCATGTACAATAGAATGCCACTGCCTGTCAATTCTCATGCAAAATTTTTAGGAGTAATTTTAGACAATAAACTCACTGGAATCCATCACTATGAGTATATAGTCACAAAAAGCGAACGTTTGCTCAATATTATGAGATGTCTTTCTGGGGTTTGGTGGGGAGCTCATCCTTTTTCCTTAAAGCTCTTATATAATGCCTTGATAAGGTCAGTTCTTGATTATGGCACATTTTTATTGGAGGGAGGTAGTATGTTGGGCATTAAGAAACTGGATACTATTCAATCAAAATCCCTACGAATTGTTTTGGGAGCGATGCGTTCTAGTCCAATCAATGCATTACAAGTGGAATGCTGTGAGCCCCCACTAAAATTAAGAAGACAATATTTGAGTGATCGATTTTTATTTAAATGTTTGCAATTTTCAAATCACCCACTTTATCCCAAACTTCAAGCTTTACATGAATCTATAGAAACTTCTCCATATTGGCGACATAAACCCATCCCGTGCCTTATTAACAGTTACCGAAAGTTTTTAGCTTTACAGACACGTTTACATCGTTTTCCTTCTTTATCCTTATTCAATACCAATTTCGAATCCTTGATAACAGCACCTAATATCCGATATAATTTTGGTATAAACAAACAAGATATTGAAGGCAACATCCATTTCAATTTTAGTATTGAAGAAGAGAATTGGCTCGACTGGAACCATATATTCACAGACGCGTCTAAATCTTCCTCGAGGGACTGTGTGGGTGTAGGCATATTTCATTCCCAGTTAAAATTGATACAAAAAATCAAACTTCCACCACAATCCTCTGTTTTCACAGGGGAATGCTTTGCTATCCTTAAGGCGGTAGAATTAGTTCTATTAATGAAACTTGATAAAACAGTAATTTTTTCTGACTCCCGAAGTGCTCTACAAACCATAGATAAATTTCCATTCAAGATGAAACCATTTTATCCCACTGTGATCGAAATACGTAGGTGCCTTAGTTTGTGTGCCTCTAAGGGGTTATCAGTGATACTTACATGGATTCCTAGCCATTGTGGTATAAAAGGAAATGAGAAAGCAGACCAACTTGCTAAAGAAGCCACAACTGACGGAGATATGGTTCCATATGAACTGTATGGGCACGATCTGATTGCGCTGCCCAGGGTTGATCTTCAGGAGACCTGGAATCAACTCTGGTCAGAGAGCGGTCAGATTAAGGGCAGATCTTACTTTAATATTCAGCCTACAATTCCCTCAAAACCTTGGTTTTTTAAAGTAAAACTCAGTAAACTTGTGACATCAATAATTTCACGAATGCGTCTGGGTCATACATGCACTCGTTCTCATTTGGCGAGACTTCGTATCGTGGAATCGGATTTGTGTGAGTGTGGGTCGGATGTTGGCGATTTGGACCATGTGTTCTTCTCCTGTCCTATGTATGACCATTCTACTTTTATACAATCACTCCAATCATTTCATGTTCCCTTCCCTACCCGTATTTCCTGTATATTAATGTATCCACTTGATTTCTGCAATATATTATCATCTTTTATTTTAAGTAACAATGTAAAACTTTAAGTACTTTATTTTATATCAATTACCTGACTGTCTCCTATACATTCCTTTCTTTTTATTTTCCGCGTTTAGTTTCCCTACCTTTAAACGTGACACTGGCACAAAGTCTGACTAGTGCCATAAGAGAAAAAAAAAAAAAAAAAAAAAAAAAATCTGGCGAGATGTTACACCTTTTTTTTTTTTTGGTTTCATTCTTCCTTTCGGAAAGGCAAAGAGTACAAAGCCCATACAGCCATGTCTGATGTCTTTAATGTCTTTCTTTTTGCTCCCCTCGTAAAGCGATAGTGAACTTTACGAAGGAAAATGTTCGTGACTTTTTGGGACAACACAAACGGAGCTTAAACACGAGATCACTTGAAATCTTCATCAGCTGCGCACTCCGTAGTAAATTTACTGCATAACACACTATCTTCATTATCCACTAAATCACTAAATGCACAAAAAAACAAAATTTCAACTAAGCAGGCAAATGCCCATGTCGAGTTCCCGCCAAAAAGCCGAGATGTTACACCACCCAACGTCCCAGCTGCTGACCCATCCCACTAAAACGGCCCATACAAAGCCCTGCCTGCAGGGCCCTGCTTGCAAGTGCGCACTGCCAATCGTGCCGTGTGCGGCTATTTTGTCGGCCCTGCATGCCCACACAAAGTACGATTGGCAGTGGCACTGCAAGCAGGGCCCTGCAGGCAGGGCTTTGTATGGGGCCCTTTGTCAACCACTCAAAAAAAAAAACTTGTTTATGGTCACGCGGGATTTAGTGTTGCCACTTGAGTTTTGTTCTTCCAAATTCCAAATCTGTGCTCAAGTTACTAAACACAAAATCTAAAAATACCACAGACCAATACAAACTCTTGCACAAGAAAAAATTTTTGGTCACAATTTTTTTTCTTAAAATACCGCAAAACTTTCGTAAATTATTGGACCACAGATTTCAAAAATGATTTTTGTGCGAAATTATGAAATACCACAAAGAAATAAACTTCCTTGGGTTGGTATCCCTAGGTTTGGCATTTAATTTCGTAAAATCAAAGAGTAGTCACTGGTAAAATTTGTGTTTGTGACTAATATTCTTTTGTAGTTAGCTTGCAATGGAAAATATGGAAGAAATATTCCATTTTTTAGAAGATTTCTCTAAACGTAAACCAAAAGTGATTCCGCAGGAGCTTAACGACTACTTGGCACATGTTGCACGAACCGGGGACCCCGTTTATCAATGGTCACTCGTAAAGTGTTTATTCAAAGAAAAGCTTCTGAATGTAATTACAGACTTCTACGAAACGACGCCTAGCATCGAGATACCCCCTTACCCAAATGTAGATCCTTTCAATTACGATGCTATGAAGAACAGTTTGTTGGAACGCCTGGACTCGTTCTCTTCGGCTCCATTCACGGTACAAAGGATCTGTGAACTGCTGACGTACCCGCGGAAACAATACAACCGAGTGGATAAGTTCATGAGAGCCGTCGAAAAGAATATACTAGTGGTAAGCACCAGAGAACCAGGCACTCAGCGTCATGCTGAGCAAGAGAATGGTGAGCCAGCCGAACCTATTGTAAATGGCTCTGATAATAACTCTGAGTACAATGTTGATGTTGAAATGGAAGATATGTCTTGGAAAGAAAATTCTGAACATAAACAGCTGGCGGAACCACAGCCTAGTTCCTCTGACACACATATATCAGTTGATGACATTGAAGCTCGTCTCAATGCTAAACAAGATACTCCTATGCAGGATCAAGAAAAGGCAACAACACAATATGAGTCTGTAACACCTCCAGAACTGAATGTACCAACTGATGAACAAGAAATGAAACCTTCTGAAGAACAAGTGAAACCAAATGAACCAGAACCAAAACCTGGTGACCAAGCCCTAGAACCTATTGAAACTGCCACACTGGAACCAGCACCTATTAGTGAAAATATAGAAACACTAATTGAGCCACCAGTTGCTGAGGAACCCAAGGTAGATGTAGAAATGAAACCAGTTGAACCAGAAAAAGATCCCTTAATCATTCCTGAAATTAAAGTAGATGATGCTGAGATGACTGAACAGAGACTTGCTGAAGAGCTAAAAACAAATGTTGAAACCAATGTAGAGGAGATCAAAGAACAGTCAGTTGAAACTATACCTCAAGAGGCAGAACAAGAAGAAAAGCCTGTCATTTTAGAGGAAAAAGTAGAAGAGACACCGCTTCCTGCTGCCACAATAGATGAAAGTAGCTCTGACACTACTACAAAAGATGAACCCGACTCCAAAGGTCTTGCTGAAGTATTAACTTCTAGTGAAGAGTCACAATCTTCTTCCAGTGATAATACTGATGGTAACAGCAACTCACCAAAAATGGAGTCCCAAAGTGATTATCAAGAATCAAGCTCAGACGCCAATCTAATAGACAGCAGCTCTGATACTGAAACAAAACGCGAACCCCCACAAGAATTAAAACCAATAGGGGATGTTAAAAGTACTGGCACTGAGTCTGAACAAATTCAACCTGACAATTATTCTATATCAGATGTAAAGTCTGAACTATCTGAAGTGTCTGAACCCCCAGCTGAGACCCCTAAGGAAATACCAGAAGAAATAACCCCACAGGAGGAAGAAGTTAAAGATAAAGAAGTAGTACCGGAAGAACCAGTTAAAGAAGAAACTCAAAAGACTGAAACTCCAGACTCTAGTTGTGAAAATTGAAGAACTCAATAGTAGGTCAATATAAAATGAAGTGATTTTTCAAGTATATCAAAGTAGATTAAGGTAATGCTGACTGTTACAATTAGGAGCAAGACATTTGACAGTATCGATGGTACATCACTAGGGGAGCATGGGGTGGTGTGGGGTACTGAGTATATCTGGCATGCGCCTCATTGTAACAGAGGGCTTGTATGTGTAGGTTTTGAATCATATGAACACTATTATTAAGCTAATTCATTTTTTTATTTCTAACTTGTTGGCCATCTTCTTTTTCCTATTACCTGCGTATGAGGCTCAGCTCAGCGCAGAGCGCATCGAAGAGAATTTTATTAAGGCACTCGAATATCAACTTTAACGTCATTGAAATAAAGTGCATATATGCTTGAACCTGACAAAAAATGCTTTTGAGATTTACCTACCTAAAGCGCAATTATAACGATATCCCAGTCCACCATTGTTGACGAACCGCGACAAACTGGCATTACTCTGTACATTAACTTACTAATCTGGGACTGGCATGTTTCCCGTCCCTCCAGGAAATGCCCGAGCCCGCGCGAGGATTATTCCGTTCTGTCTGCGCTGGGCCTGATGCTGATCAGTTGCAACCATAAAATTTGTATCTAATAACAATTTGAAAATTAGAATTTTCTTTTTATATGGTGTCAAATGAAGATAATAATAATAATTGGTCAACTCCTTGATGTTGTAATGTATGTAGAAATAAATGATGTATTCTTACTGCATTGTTTTATTAACTTCATTCTTCAAAGTGAAACAAAGTCATAACAGAATAATACTTTATTCACTAAAAAAATCAACAATTTAAGTAGCATAGAAACTATATTTATTATTACTTTCAAAGCACAACCTAATATTACTACACTTTTACATAACACTATTTACATCTTCTTTTACATGACATCAGACTATTAAAAACTAACATCTATCTACTTACACCTATAACCTACCTATGTACGTGTATGTTAATGTTTTTTCGTGCCAAAGACTTTCAGTTCATTCCTCATAATTTTTCCTGCAGCGTTTCTTGGTATAGCGTCGAGGAAGGCCACGCCGCCTTCTAAGCGTTTGTATTTGGTTAGTTTTTGAGCGACGACATCATAAACTTGTTTTTCTGTAAGCTTGTGATTAGGTTTGAGCACAACGAACGCTTTGGGAACCTCTCCAGCTAAGGAGTGTGGCATGCCCACAACGGCTACGTCAGCGACTTCAGGTTGCTCCATGATGATGCTCTCGATTTCGGTAGGAGATACCTGCGAAAAGTTGTTTATAGGTCACTATACTTTCTAGCCTACAGTCAAGAGTTCTTTAAGCCTGCTTAAAGCCCGCGTCACACAGAGGTGGTAGCGGAAGCGTTCCGGGGCCGGTATTTTTTGTAAAGTATGAGTTCATATGCATCCTGTCACATTGAAAAGCGGTCGCGGCGCGGTATTTTGTTCCCGCCAAACCGCCTCGGACCGCTTTCGCAATCATACCGCCTCTGTCTGACTTGAGCTTAAGTCGCACTGCAAGTGTCACGCTTGACCCGCTCTTGACTGTATATTCAGATTATTCAATGTAGATTTTTACATAATAAGTATTGAATGTCATCATTATGTGCAGAACACAGTGCAAATAGAGCGAGTCTACTACCGTTTCGAATCGTGCTATGGCAGTGTAAAAGAAACCAAGACCGGCCCACGTTAAAGCCCGCGTCACACAGAGGCGGTAGCGGAAGCGTTCCGGGGCCGGTATTTTTTGTAAAGTATGAGTTCTTATGCACCCTGTCACATTGAAAAGCGGTCGCGGCGCGGTATTTTGTTCCCGCTAAACCGCCCCGGACCACTTTCGCAATCATACCGCCTCTGTGTGACTTGAGCTTAAGAGTGCTTTTTACAACTTCGTCTAGTCTCGGTAGTTCGGTTGTTTTGTCCGGGACCGAACTACTGAATACGCGTCGTAGTCATGTGTTTATTAACTTCTAATTGAGTGGCTTGTAAGTGCAGTCAATCCAGAGATGTAGCTATAAGAAATAAATAAATAGTCGTATACACCTAGTCTATGGTCCTATAGCTTTCTTTTTCTTTCTTATAGCTGTATCTCTACACAATGACAAGCTAACACTTGCAATGCTAGTCTAGCTTCTACAGTGATTGAAATTGAAACCAGTAAGGCCAGTTAGATAGTGACAGCCCAGTGTCAAGCTTGCTTGCTTAGGGTGGTTTTCCACCAGTGCTGTACGAGGCAGCTAAGCTGTTAGCTGGGAACCATTAAAATCATAAAATCCAACCATTACGATTGCTCCTTTTGACAGCGCATTTGACAAGCTAGGAAAAAGGCGCAACCCTATTGTTTGGATTTTTTCCAGCTCAAAGCGTAGCTCCCTCGCACAGCACTGGTGGAAACGACCCTTATGAAACCAGTAAGGCCAGTTGTAATATAACATTAATATTAGGTCTTTACCTATGAAATTGCCGAAATTTTCTTACAGATTAATGAGATCATAATTCCTATAATTCTAATGATATTTTTTTCATTTGTCTTATATTTGAAAGTTGACTTCAAGGTTATCAATTTACGCATAAAATAAAGTTTTTATTTTTAGTTTGATATATAAAATTAAAGGTTCGAAAATTGTTCATCTTAAATGTCGTCCGATTTCATCATTAGATTTGTTATATTTTTTTACAGACAATATTTTTCGAAAATTAAAATTAAGCTTCTGTTAGCTTAATGTCTTCCCAATAATGCTTACAAAAATTTAAATTATTGGATTTATAATTCCTAAGAAAAATGCAAAAATTTTAGTACTGAAAATTGAGTTTACCTAAAATTCGCCATACAAAACGGCAATTTCATAGGTAATTAGTTTTGTGATTCTTGTGATATAATTTTAAAGAAAAATAACTATTCAAGAATAGATTTATAGGTAAATCTACCTATACATACCTGGTTACCCTTAACTTTAATGAGTTCCTTAGTTCGGTCAACTATGTAGAAATAGAAGTCTTCGTCGTAATAAGCGACGTCCCCCGTGTGAAGCCAGCCCTCGCTGTCCACCGTCTCTCGAGTCGCCTTCTCATTATTCCAGTAGCCCTTCATCACCTAAAACACGAGTTTAGAATATTTTAGTTCTGACAAACCCGATAGATGGCGTTCATGTTTACTGCAGTTAATTTCCGTAGTGAGAATAAGGTCTAATTTATTTATTCGTATTTCGACTTATGTTTTTCAGAGAAAGTTGTTCAGTTTCATCACAACCTTCAGAGTTGATTTATCGGGCTTTAAATAATTGGTGATATACCTTTTAAGATGTTATTCTGGGGGCTAAATGTAACAACTTTTTTGAAATAAAAAAAAAAATGTTCGACTTCAGGTCTAATTTGTAGGAAAAATTGAGTTTTTTTTGCGAATTTCCAAAAGTCGTAGAACAAAAGTTGTTGCCCCCCACAATAAGCCCTTAAAAGGTTATACACCATTTTTTAAAGCCCTGTATTATTTCTGTTACACTTTGTATGTACAGGCTTTTGATCTTTGATCATACATTTGTGTCGACGCTTGATTTTTGTGCTAAAAAAATGGCATCGTAAAAAAGGTATATGCCTTTTTGTCCCACTCGCTCTATGGCCGTCCATGCTACGGCTCAGGAAACTAAGGGTGCCTGTCTATTAGAACTGTGCTAAAAGGTAGCTAACTTGAAAGTTAGAAAATTCCATCCAAAATGCAGCAATCCTATTGGTCGAAATTTTTCTAGCTTACAGGTTATGAGCAGAGGTGCTGCCACTTTGAGAAATAAATTTATTGCCTCATAAATACAAAACATTTAATAAGGATTGTTTGTTTGGCGGCAATTTGGGGTAGTTCTATATTTTATTATCCATCACATTACACTTTAGCTTATCGTGAATAGCTTTGTATTGCAAAAGTGCCAAAAACGGCCACTTTTAGCACTTTACCAATACAAAGCTATAAATGATAAGCTAAGCTATGATGTCATGGGTTATAACATATATTACTACTCCATATTGCCGCCAAACGAACAATACTAATGAAAAGTTTTGTATTTGCGACGCAATAAATTTATTTTTAAAAGTAAGGTGCTGCCACTCAGCAACCACCTTAACTACCTAGCATAGCTCTGGTAACACTCCAGACACTATATACATCGAGCGTGAATTTGAAATTGGAATATCACGTAGGCCCGCATATTCAGTACAAAAGACTCTCAGAAGGACCACGAGAATCTCGCGGGCGGGGGTACGAGGTAGATTGCAAGAGGGGCGGAGAGAGTCCGTTTTGTATGACAGTGCTATTACTTTATCCTGTGCTCTGGTGAAAAGGCGGTGCTTTTCCACTTTGGAAATTTTAAATTTAGAACACACGAAAGCGAGGGACTGTGTTAGTATTTACGAAAATGTATGTTTCCAGCTTTAGCTCGGTTACCTGCGGCCCCCGCAGCAGCAGCTCGCCCGACTTGTGTGCGCCCAGGCTGGCCCCGCTGCTCAGCGACACGACGCGCGCCTGCGTGCTGGGAATCACCTGGCCGGCCGACCCCACCTTGCTGTAAGGGTACTCGTACGGCGTCATCAGGGTCACTGGCGAGCTCTCTGTCATCCCGTAACCTACGGAAACAAACGTTTTTATTTAGTCATCGTAACATCCAATAAAGCGTCCACTTGCAAAACAGGGAGCTCCCTCCAGAATTCCAGCTTTTTCTGAAACAATGTGGCGGGGAAGTACCTACCATAGTCATCATGCTTGTTATCGTTACGGTTGGCACCAATGGACCGCGGTTGTTGGTGACAACAGATTGTAAGATGGTACGATATACAAAAGGATGCTGCTGCCCGTCCTCTGGTTCGATAACCCTTAGTCGCCTCTTACGACACACCCGGGTAGAATTTTTTAGTACTATTCTGTACCGGCACCACACGGGACTTGCACGGGCATTGGGATAATTCTGGTAAGAGGGTAATTTCGAACACTACGTTTTTTGCTGTGGTTACAATAATTTTGATGGCAAGTTATTATTATCTCCGGATTCAGTATCAAGTGTCTTAAACGTCGACTGGTTTGGTAATCGATCGTAATTTTTGGATCTACCCCGTGTTCGAAATTACCCCCATACACTACATTTATTATTTTAGACAAATTTCATTGGACTATATGCGTAAACCACAAAGTATACAAAATAAATGATAGACAAATGCAGAAGCTGGTGAAAGACTTTCTGGCCAACAGACATACAGGGTGTAAGTGAATTTATAATTTATTCACATTCGTGGGCGTCCAAGAAAAAAGGATCCAGTTGGCGGGTTGAGTACAAACCAGATTTGGGACGTATAAAACATACTTGATCAAATTAATAGATATAAAAGTGGAGTAAAAATACCGACCACTGGACCCTTTTTGCTAAGACGCCCACTCTTGGCTGCCATGTAAATAAAGAAAGAAGCGACGAAAAATACATTTGTGTGTTTAATTATATTACAATGCATAGGGTACGCACGGGCGCACGTCGGTGGAATCACTTTGAACTTGAGCGGATGTCTGGTTTCGGACGTTTGTAGCGTGGCCCTAATTCATTATATACTGATTTTGTCTCTACGTGTTTGCTGTTGTGCGTACAAACGTAATAACGTTTTTCATTTTTATACTTCTTATGTTTGGATATTTCTACACATTATACTTCTACGAGTATTTATTTTAAACTAGCGACCCGCCCCGGCTTCGCACGGGTGCAATGCTGATACTAAATATACTATTTATAGGCACGCGCCGCCGGCCCTGCGGCCAGTACTGCCGTAACAGCTATGTCCCTGCATTTTAAATCTGTAATATCTTCGAAAATATTAATTTAAGTTACATTCTGTAAAATGCTATATTGATCTATATTAAATGCACAATGTATTTAAAGTACTTAATTGGATAAGGATTAATGCTAGCTTAAAACCGCTTCGTAAAAAAAATAAAGAATAAAAATGGTTATTGTGGGTTATTTCTATGAGATAGACATATACCATCGCGGACTTTTTTGAAGACCTTTTTGAGGTGTACAATACTGTAGTACATTATTTTGATGTATCTCGTAGGGTTCAGCCAGCGTTTGCTATGTAAGCGCAAAAAATTTATATTATTTACGAAACCTCTAAAATTATCAGTGTTTCTCCACTATATTATGCATGTATTATACATATAAACCTTCCTCTTGAATCACTCTATCTATTTAAAAAAACCGCATCAAAATCCGTAGCGTTGTTGTAAAGATCTAAGCATACATACAGACAGACAGCGGGAAGCGACTTTGTTTTATACTATGTAGTGATAGTGATGAGTAAGGCCGACACTTGACCTCAATTTGTTTCTTTTCTTTAGACCACTTTGCCAGCGTGATTAGCATGCCACTTCAATTACAGCTGTTTAAGAGCATGTCTGTGCTGCATTTCTTCCATACAAATATGTTCCCTTATATGTGTTCTCTCTCTGGATAAAGCCTTTAAATATAACACAATCTGTACATGTTTGAATCACTAAATCAAGTGATTGCTATAACATGACAAGTTTACAGAGAATGTTAAGAATAATAAAAAATATATTACTACCTTGAAGCAGTTTAATTTCATCCTTTGTCTTCTCGCACTTGAGCAGGAATTTCTCGAGCATGCTTTCAGTAGTAGGGGCGGCTCCCACCATTATAGTCTCGACCGATTGTAAATGTTCCTTCTTGACAAGAGGGTGCGTCGCTAGGAAGGCTATTAAAGATGGCACCACGAATAGAGTGGTCGGTTGGTACTTTACTAAGCACTTGATGTAGTCTTCAGGAGTGAATCTGGAAAGAAAAGATTTCGTCATTAGTCGTTGCTCCCGATGAAAATCACGTTGTGGTAAACACAGATGTAAGGCAATTACCGAGGGAAAAAATATGGTCCCTACCACACAAGAGTCCCAGAGTCAGTAGAGTCCCTACTAATTTTTTTTTTTATTCTTGAAATTAGTGTTTATGCACTACATCCGATCCGAATCCGAGACTGATGTTCCGAACTTAGAGATCTTCCTGGACTATTTTGGACTGGACGCTAACTTCACGGTTACCGAAATGTCTCGGATTCGGAGCAAGTGCGGTGCATAAAAAGTGCAAAAACAGGATACTTAAGCAGGCACTTATTTTAATTCATTATTTATTAGTTTGTACAGTAAACTATAAACTGTTAAAATAATGGAAGGGTAACGTAGTCGACGGTATTGAAAAACAAACTTACTTAGGAATGGAGACCAAGTGGTATCCCAGAACTAAGTTGTAATTTAAGATACCGTTGAAGCCATAGATGTGGAAGAAAGGTGGCACTGTGAGCACCACGTCACATTTACCTGCAAACAAGGAAAATACCTTAAAATTATAATCATAGCATTTGAAATAGTTGTGCATGGTCCGAGGTGTAGTAGTAGATAGCTACACATATAAATAGTTAACAGAGCGTTATACAAGGCTTCTGAATACGATTTTATTAAACGGACGTTCAAGCACTTCACGAGTTTGCTTTGTGTTCTTACAATGCCACCATTTCTTTCGCACTCACGGCCATCGCAAGTGTGGTCTACATTTTTGCGCTTGCGGTATACCCCGGACTCTAAGGAAGGCCGCATCGTATTAAAAAGTCTATGAAAATTGCAGGAAATAGGGATAGGTGGCGGTAGCTTTAAGGATCGTATCTGCGAGTACGGCAGTAATAACATAAACTAAAGGAACGGCACGAACCTTTCTCCCCACCATACTTCATTATCTTGGGGCACTGCGTCTGCTTCAAGTTGCTGACCAGGTTCTTGTGTGTCAGCATCACTCCCTTCGGCATCCCTGTCGTCCCACTGGAGTATGGGATTAGGCAGACGTCGTCAGCGTCCAGTTTAGGAAGGTCCGCCTTGTGGTCTTCCATCAATAAAGAGCGGAGGCCGTAGATACCTGGCAACCAAGATCATCAATACCGTCTATCTCCCACTATCCACCAGACTCTGATCCTACGACTCCCTACGTCGTCAAGATTTTGATTAATTTAATTTGTAGAAATGAGTAAATGTCTACTACATTCACGTATCGTCAAGATTTTGAATAATTTAAGTTGCAGAAATACGTCAATGTCAAGAACTTTTGAATTGCAAGATAAGAAACAGTAGAAACGACAAAAATAGTTGTCTACAGATTAAATCTTAGGCGTTTCCTTGCAAATTATTTGATACAACTCTTAGCTCGAAATGGTCATCCAGGCACAAACACAGAGCGAATTTTTCAGCAATAGAAAGTTAATTGTAATTTCTTAATAATTTCTCATTGGCTCCTCGAATGTTACCCACGCTCAGAAAACAACCGTCAGCATCAACGTTATTTCCCCATAATAATAGACGCCGCATCTCCAGAACAACATTTTCATAATTTTTCTTTAGGGATTTCAAATAAATGTTATTCTTCGAATAGCGTAATATAAGCGTAATGTAAAATGCAAAATGTGATGACCTATTTTGAATTTCATATTCGTTTCGGCCATTGGCTTAAAACTAAAACAGATCACTTTGAACAAGGACAGCTAATATTAGCCGCTGAGAATTTATTAAATATTTCAAGAACGCACGATCTTTATGACAAACTAGCTTTTCAATCTATACTCAATACCAAATTAATTAAAATCGGTTCATCTGTTAACCCGCGAAAGAAGAAATAGACAAACATACTTTCGCATTTAAAAGATATCTAGACTAACACATGTTATAATAACCTCTTTTTAGGCGGAAAAAGGATAGCCTAATCTATTACAACATGATTACAACTTATGTAAAAGCCTTCAGGGACGTAATGTTATAACCTTTTCTGTACATGTTGACGTTGTAGATTGGGAACTAAATTGCAGTATATATTCCATTTAAACAGATACATAGTTACATCATTAAATATTTAAGTAACCCACTTAGTAACTACCATGTAACTACATTGTTTATTATCAGGAGGTCACAGATTAGTAGGTAGTCACTAAGTTCAAACAGTTCAATCACCAGACTCGAATCCAATTTATGATCCCATTTTGAAGTATTCTTCTACCTACACAAAGAGCTCAGAAAGATTTGGAACTGTTGCAAGACTTGCAAGCCCCAAAATTTTTGAATTGCGTGATACAAATTTACAGTGACTTACAAGTAGGTCCTAAGACATTAGATTTCAGAGTCAGCGCCTGGATCACATTTAGAGTTAAGAATTTTTTAATTATTTTTTTTATAGGTAACAATATACTGAACAATGATAAAAAGTTAAGATAAGGGAAAGAAAGAAAGAAAGGGATGCTGAGATGGTTTGGTCATATAGAGAGGATGAATGAAAGAAGATTGACGAAAGAGATCTACAAGGCGAGAGTGAATGGAAACATTGGAAGGGGAAGGCCTCGGCGAACGTACCAAGACCAAATCACAGAATAACCAAATTCAGGACGGTCTGAATAAAGGCCAGGTTAAAAGTACCCTAAACCGACGAGCATGTATGAAAAGATTGATGAAAGTTCAGGAAGCAAGGGAAGTATGTCAAGATCGTAACAGGTGGAGAACTGTCGTCTTTGCCTACCCCGACGGGAAAAAGGCGTGATATTATGTATGTATGTATGAGGGTAGAGGGTATACACTGTATACAGGGTGTAACAAAAAGAGTATACCAACCTTTAAGGATGTGAATCTGCTCATGAAACTAAACAACTTTTAGGTCGATCAACAGAGGCCGCTGACACAGCTCGTTAACGACTACTTTAGATAGCAGCCAGGACCTACAGTTTAACATGTCTTCCGAAGCACGAAATCATCTCTATACAATACAACACTACTCTTAAGTGAACATAAAATGCAAAGCACAATAAGGCGGCCTTATTGCTAAGGCTATTCTTATCTTCTTTTTCATTCTGCAATGTATGTCCTAATCAAATTGTAGAAGTCTCATAAAGTGATTTTGTTCGACGGGTAACAGGCATCGAACCCAGGACCTCACCTCCGGATAAGAGCTCCCGCACACGACCGAGAATCGGTGGGCGATTATCGGCCAGGACAAGGACGGAATATTCAGGTGATAACACGTCAGAGCGGGATGCCGACAAAAAATCGGTCACCGATTCTCGGTCGTGTGCGGGAAGCCTAAGAACTAGACCAAGGAGGCAACGACAGCTATTAGAGTGAATAGAGTATTGAATAAAAACCGGCCAAGTGCGAGTCGGACTCGCGCACTGAGGGTTCTGTACAAACCTGTACGTATACAAGGTGTAACAGAAAGGGTATATCGACCCTGAAGGATGTGATTCTGCCCATGAAACTGAACAACTTCCCCTTAGAAACATAGGTCGAAAAACGAAAAAAAATTTTTACCTCCCATACAAAATGTGCAATCAGCTGATTCAGTTTCTAAGGAAGGTCAAATTTTTTTTTTGTATTTCGACGTATGTTGCTTAGGGAAAGTTGTTCAGTTTCATGGGCAGATTCACATCCTTCAGGGTTGATATACCCTTTCTGTAACACCTTGTATAAGTAAAAGTTATGGTACTTATTTCTATTGCTAAAAAACTTTATTATGTGATGTAAGTAACTAAAATTTATATTTGAGTTGATTGAATGAAAGGTAAATTGCGGTTTACGATTTATGACGTATTAAAAAAAACTATTTCCCTACAAGATCTCGTTCAAACCAATTTTCGGTGGAAGTTTTTGAAACTGTATAATACAGTGTTAAAATAAAATCATTTTTAGGGTTCCGTAGCCAAATGTCATACAGTCTGTATTCTGATAATTCTACAAAGTAAAAACCGGCCAAGTGCAAGTCAGACTCGTGTACCGAGGGTTGCGTACCACCACATAAAATTAATTATATTAGTTGAAATTTCAGAAACTTTGTACCCAATGGAATAGTTTTGAGGTACGCTGTAAGGAGAAGGCAAAAGCGGTTCTAGGAGTGTCACGAGGCGGAGGACCACCAGATAAAGACCACAGCTGGTGGAACGATGCGGTTAAAGGCGCTCTTCACTGCAAAAAGAAAGCTTTCCATGAATGGCAGGAAAACCCAAATTCACACGAACTGAAGCAAGTATATGCGGAAAGTAAGAAAAATGCAAAGCGCATAGTTGCCCAATCAAGAGCTGAGGCAAACAACAGCTTCTATAAAAACCTCGAGTCTGCCACCGCCGAAAAGGATATTTTCAGAATTGCAAAGGCCAGAAATTAGACTACTAAGGATATTACTAGTGCTAAGTACATAAAAAGCTCAGGAGGATTGCTTCTGACTACCGATGGGGACATAAGCAATAGATGGACGGAGTACTATACGGAACTTCTGAATCATAAAAATCCCAGAAGCAACCTTCCCCAAACGGAAAAAGTTGAAGGACCTATGGAAGCAATAACCTAAAGTGAAGTGCGTGGGGCTCTACGCAATATGAAAAATCACAAAGCTACGGGTCCGGATGATATACCCACCGACTTCTGGAAAATGATGGGCGATACCGGGGAAGAATGGTTATGCAACTTTTTCAACAAAATACTGATGGAACAGAAAATGCCAGATGCATGGAGAGTCAGCTATCTCATCCCATTCTATAAGAATAAAGGCGATGTGAGGGAGTGCTCAAACTATAGAGGTATCAAACTCACTGCACATACCCATAAGCTATGGGAAAGAATACTTAACAGGCGTATTACAAACCTTACCGCAATCACAGATAACCAATGCGGATTCGTGGGTGGCAGATCAACCTCAGACGCTACCCACGCCGTGCGGACACTCGTTGAGAAAGCCAAAACTAACTCCGAAAATCTCCACATGATATTTATCGATCTGGAGAAAGCTTTCGACAGTGTGCCACGGGAGCTCATATGGCAAGCCCTCAGAGCCCAGATTGTTCCAGAGTACTACATCGAACTGCTGATGGACACGTACGATGACGTTACCACCCAAATCCGAAGCCCCGCAGGAACTGGCGAGAAGTTTGCCATCTACACCGGTGTTCACCAAGGCTCCGCGCTGAGTCCATTGCTTTTCAACCTTGCCATCAATTATGTCTCTAAAGACATACAAGTCCCAGCTCCGGCGTCAATTCTATATGCCGACGATGTGGTACTTATCAATAAGAACAAAGAGGAGCTGCAGACTGAGCTAGACAAATGGAAGAGGGCTTTGGAAGGCAATGGCCTCCGTATCAGTCGAACCAAGACTGAGTCCATGAGCTGCTGTTTTTCAACAACCCACAATTCACAACCTGCGAACTTTTATATAGATGGCGTACCACTACCAAAAGTAGACAAATTTAAATACCTTGGCTCCATCATAAGCTGCGACGGCAAGATCGAAACTGATGTTACACATCGTGTAAATGTTGGGTGGCAAAAGTGGAAATCATTGTCCGGAACACTATGCGACAAAAGGATGCCTGTAAAAGTGAAAGGGAAGTTGTATAAGACAGCTATACGACCTGCTATGCTCTTTGGGTCGGAATGCTGGCCAGTGAAAAAGAACCATGAGCAACAATCACACGTGGCGGAGATGCGTATGCTCAGATGGGCTGGAGGCGTAACACTGGAAGACCATGTCCAAAATGTGCACATCAGGGGCACATTCAAGGTAGCACCGATTCAAGAGAAGCTCACCGAGAGAGGCTTGCGCTGGTACGGCCATATTATGCGCCGTCCGGAAGAACACATGGTCAGGACTGCCCTAAATATACCTACTAAGAAAAGAGGCCCTGGAAGACCCCCAGCCACCTGGTGGACATCGATCCAAAAAGATCTGAAAGTTAACAATATTATGTCTGATGAAGTCCAAAACAGGACAGAGTTTAGGAGACTGACCAGGAGGGCCGACCCCAATTAAGATGGGATAAGGTCTAGAAGAAGAAGAAATTTCAGTAACTTACCGTGCTAGATTTTTTGAGTCCGACTCTCATTTGACCAGTTTGTCCAGCTTATGCACTATAAATATACAAATTTTCACGCTTGTAAATGTCCCCGTTTTTACGATAGAGAAAAAAACAAAAAATCGAACAAAAAAATCGCCTATAAAACACGTTTGTAGTAGGGAAGCCTCCCTTAATATTTTATTTCTATTTATTTTCAGTATTTTTGTTTGTGAAAATTTCAACCGTCTACTGTTTATATGAGATACAGCCCAAACAAAATTTACTAAAAAAGCTGACTTTGGTGACATCTTATTCCTTTGTTTTTACATGTTTTTAAATAAAAAATACTGTATTTATCTACTTACTCAACGAGCTCTAAGAAACGATACCTCACTCGATGGGCTAGGTAAAAAATATTTTTATTCGCGCCTCTTTAGCTGTTTGGGAGCCTCCTTCGTATTCTTTTTTTTATTTTTGTTATAGCAAAATTTCACAAACACAGGCAGATATTTGAACCTGCGTCTTCTCCGTCAGAGTATTGTTCTTTTTGTGTTACGTACCTTTCGGCTTATCATTTTCTCCGCCAACCCATATGGTCCCCTTGTAGTCTTTGAGAGACTTGCTGACCTCTGCAGCAACTGGCATGAACATTTCTATTGTGCCTATACACTTCACATTGCAGTCGGCAAATTGTCGTCGTACTTCCTCTGAAAAAAAAAAAACCATTAATATTATTTCAGAAAAGTGAAAAAATCTTTGTATGTGCGGGGTACAGGGTTTCTTTGAGATCTGTCTGTTTTAGGTAGGTAGAATATTGTAGTTCATTCGTCCCGAAATGCCGAATCCGAATCATTAAGTAAAAACCGTATAAAACGTGAATAAACACAATTTTTTTTATATTAGTATATTAAGATACGAGTGCTCTGTTTTGGATGTTACGCCCGAGGCTCAGAAATTGAAGCCCGAGCCGCAGACGAGGGCGTAATGGAGCCGAGGGTGTAATCACCAATTAAGTAGCGCGCGCACCTGCATAAATGTTCTCAAACTGCCGAAGCCACCGACTAAAGTGTATGCAGTATGTACAGATGGGGTGCGCGGGGTCTGGTCATCAGGAGTGCAGAAAATAACCGTCAGTGATAGAGCAACCTAAATCGAACTATAGTCAGTTTACTATCATCTACCTTAGGGCCTAAAAGGACTTTTTATGTCATACGTTAAATCGAACTATAGTCAGTTTACTATCATCTACCTTAGGGCCTAAAAGGACTTTTTATGTCATACGTTTCATATGTCGTGTCGTTTTGATCTGCACTAAGAACCGAATGAGAGAAATCAGTGTCATCTTGAACTGGTTCCTTCTGTTATTGTATAAAATATAGCGTCCAAGTTGCAATTACCCTTGTAGTGTAGTGAGTGGATACAAATACCTAGTGTTAATGATAAATAAATAAAAAGCTGGTCAAGTGCGAGTTGGACTCGAGGGTTCCGTACACAATGTGTCATTTTAAAGTTCGAAAGTAATATAATTTGCCAATTTATTTTAAGATCGATTCGACCAAGTACCTATGACTGAGAAGTTGATAAAATAACATGTTTATTTAATTTTATGGTCCCTTAATATTTTTACTTGAAAGATGGGTTATAGGTATGAACTCGGGAACAGACGCAGGCAGAGAAATAAGTTAGATTAACTCACATTTTGTAAAAATACCAACCTGTTATCTATTACGGTTTAAAAGATACTTTTTAAAATGATGACAGACGGACACCGTAAGTTGTATTACCAAATAGGGTCCCGGTGGCGCCTTTTGGACACGGAACCCAAAAAAGTAGTTAGTCTCAACCGGTCGCAATCTATTAGTACATGTTGTGCAACCAGTTTTCCCATAGCTCGATCAAAGTCCACAATAAAAGGTCTAGTTACCATTCTAGTTACACAACTATGTGCCGAGTCTAAAGTTCGTTTACGATAGACTGGAATATAATTTACGAAGACGGCGCCAGTTAAAACAGTTCCAATTCCAAAGTTCATCTTAAATTAGCCTAGTAGTCATTTGCGTAAATAAATATTAGGTCTTCGGTACGGACACTATTGAGGTCAGAGGCTCTCTATCTACATTGTACAATCCTTTTCCCGTTTTTGTAACAATAATAGTTTTTACGGAGTCGGCTAGCTAACCTATTAGAGGATTTGATGAGGGCTGGACACGGAGCAAAGAAGGGGATGGACTAGTTCTTACTCAAAGCGATTGCCACCTGCCCGTAATAAGCCAAAGGTGACTTAGTTTGTTTTTATTTGATTTATTTTATTTTTTCAACATACAGTCATGCCAGACGCAATATCGCGGGTCGCGCCGCGGTCGCGCGTTTCCGTGGCCCTGCCGTAAATATTCCCTTAAAACTTAAGGCTTCTTTAAATCTATTGTCAGCAATAGACTTAAAGAAGCTTTACCTTAAGACGCTTTGTGTTACTGACACATTGAGTTCTAACTGTCCTAAGATTAATTACACATAGATATTACACGGAAGAATTTAATATAGCCGTTACTCGATGTAAATTTTATCATTCAGCGTATTTACTAATATTTTCTCGCTGGCGACGATAAAACTGCTGATAACGTTAACCCTCATCACACAATAAATAAAGTTATGTCTAGATTCTCGTCTACAAGATGTATACCTACTAACATCGTGCGTGAGCTGGTTTGCTTATCAAATGTTAAATATTTTCTGATACAATTTAAACCTTCAATAATATTGTACACTTTCATGTTTAATAAAGTTTTAATCTTTATGGTTATTAGGAAAATTATAAAATTTATTGCCGTTTCTTTATAGCTAGTAATTGTTGATTTATTCTATTAATAGTCTTACCAATCGCCCTACTTTCTTTGTTCTAGAATTTAGCTAAAATCTTACCTACCGCAAGTGGCCATGTTTAGAACACCGATGGGTGTTTGCTAGTCACAATAACTAGAGCTTTTCCGTGCCTTGCGAGGCACGTTAATCGATTGCTCGCGGCTTCCATCTAAGGCCTGAAATATACTTATAAGGCATACGGTAAGGTTACAGGACAGGGGAGAAGAAGGCACAGTGTCACTTGAAACTTGTTCATGCAACATGTATGAAACCGAAGCGTCGTAAGTTATATAAGGACATAAGCGACGAGGTGCAGGCAAGCCGCTTCGCCGCCGCCCGCTCCTTGCCTTACGATTTGTATAATATCGCTCCCATTCCAGGGTGTCTACTCTCAAAGTCCGATATATCGAAACGATACTACTCGAAACATGCAAATGAAAAACTTCGTACCTTGACAATAGAGTAGAATATTGGTTGTATGAATTTTCAAACTGCATCCAACCAATATTCTACTCTATTTTCAAGGGACGAAGTTTTGCATTTGCATGTTTTGAGTAGTATCGTTTCAATATATCGGACTTTGAGAGTAGACACCCTGGCCCGCGCCACAGTAGACTTCATTGCTTCAAAAAAACTATACGTAGGTATATTGGAACCCTCACCGCGCGAGTCCGATTTGCACTTGACCGGTGTTTTTTATTTTAATTTAGTTTTGTCAAACGTCAGTTTACTATCTAATCTGTGGTTTTGTCGTAACGCAGGCACAGGAGACGGTAACACATACAAACGGTCTGATTGTAGTACATAGGCTATAAAACATAATGAAAAATTGTCAAGTGCGACTAAATCAACATCTGGCACAGTAGTTTTGAAACAATCACAAAAAAATCAGCCTATCATATTATTTTGTTATACGGAACCATTGGTGCTAATTTGACTCGCCTAGAGGCCGGCCGGTTTGTTGTTAACTTTTTAAACAAAAAAAAATAAAGAAATAAATTAGGTAGGTACATATCCAGCATTGTTGACACATTACTGTACTGAGTTGTATCGGTGTTGTTATAAGACGCCATTGACCTCCATTATTAAGATGCCAATGTACTTTTGACCGTTTCATGTTAAAGTCAAAACAGTAACAACAATTAATTGAAAAGACAAGCTGAAAATTTTGACTGGATTTCCCAAAATTTCTAAGCCGTAGAACGAATTTGCATTGAGCCTCCAAAATAAAAATTATAAAAGTAAAAAGTAATACGAGTAATGAGGCCGATCTTCTACCCAGAGCTGAGATTCATTTGTAACTTACCTGCAGTAACAAGGGGTTTGCGAATCTTACAACGAGTCCAGCCCGATGAATGAGCACAACGAACTCAGGAATGTTTGGGAGAATGAGGCCGATCCTCTCCCCAGAGTTGAGCTTCATTTGTAACTTACCTGCTGTATACAACGGGTTTGCGAATGTTAGAACGAGACCAGCCCGCATTGCCCCATGAATGAGCACGACGAACTCAGCAATGTTTGGGAGGATGAGGCCGATCCCCTCCCCAGAATTGAGCTTCATTTGTAACTTACCTGCTGTATACAAGGGGTTAGCGAATGTTACAACGAGTCCAGCCCGCATTGCTCCATGAATGAGCACGACGAACTCAGCAATGTTTGGGAGGATGAGGCCGATCCCCTCCCCAGAATTGAGCTTCATTTGTAACTTACCTGCTGTATACAAGGGGTTAGCGAATGTTACAACGAGTCCAGCCCACATTGCTCCATGAATGAGCACGACGAACTCAGGAATGTTTGGGAGGATGAGGCCGATCCCCTCCCCAGAATTGAGCTTCATTTGTAACTTACCTGCTGTATACAAGGGGTTAGCGAATGTTACAACGGGTCCAGCCCGCATTGCTCCATGAATGAGCACGACGAATTGAGGAATGTTTGGGAGGATGAGGTCGATCTCCTCCCCAGAATTGAGCTTCATTTGTAACTTACCTGCTGTATACAAGGGGTTAGCGAATGTTACAACGAGTCCAGCCCGCATTGCTCCATGAAAGAGCACGACGAACTCAGGAATGTTTGGGAGGATGAGGCCGATCCCCTCCCCAGAATTGAGCTTCATTTGTAACTTACCTGCTGTATACAAGGGGTTAGCGAATGTTACAACGAGTCCAGCCCGCATTGCTCCATGAATGAGCACGACGAACTCAGGAATGTTTGGGAGGATGAGGCCGATCCTCTCCCCAGGGTGGAGCTTCAATCCTCCGATGAGAGCGTTGGCGCACCGCTCGATCATCATGCGCATCATACCGTAGTCGTAGCCACGGCCTGAGACGCCACATGTCTGTTAAAAAAAGGTTACAAAATCTTTTATTGGTCCAAAACCAGCTTCCGACCGCGACTTCCCTTCTATGAATATTTTTACGAGAAGAACATTTTTGTTGACAGAGTTTTTTTTATGTTTTTCGGGCCCCATTGCGCTTGCTATGACAATGAATATTGATTATATCATATTATAATCACAAACTTTTGTGTTAAAGTTTGTGATAAAAAAAAAGTCTAGGACAATGAGTCAAGGCCATAACCATCATTTTGAGCTGATGGTTTTTTGCTTGTGCTTCATACATAATGGAACTTTTTGCGTAGCGTTTTTAAATGATCTTTAGACGATATATAAATTGATTCAAAAAGGTATGATTTTTTATGTCAGTTCATATTTCTAGAGGAACTGACTGAACCTACAGCAGGACACGACAACGGAACTGGGGTCAGTCACAGAGCGGAGCTACAGAAATAGCATCTGTGTGCACATCAGACAAATTGCTCTACCAACCGATAAAACAGTCCGGTTGGACTTTGTCCGGGCCTGTTCCCACTAGCCGGCAATATCACTGAAGCAAATCCTGTTTAACAAGTTCAGACTCAGTTTGAGATAACTTGAAAAATGTAAAGGTAGCGTTTCTTACGCGCGTCATTTGTTTACATGTGCTTTTTTTATCGGGTAACGGTCAAAGTCCCGATACAAAAAACAAACGTAGAGAGAGATATTAATGTATTATTTGTGAGACGTATAAATGCGAGCACAGATTATTTGGCACGTATGCCCCCGCGACGATGCTCTGACCGGCTTGGCGTGGTCATCTCGTAATATACCTATTTATAAGTAGACTAAACCAGAGGTAATGAACTTTAGAAAATAAGAAAGCTTTCTCTATTTTTCATATAATAGTTATCTGAAAAGTACCGCACAAATTCTCTCTACTATTTATCCCGACAACAATCTTTAACCAATGCCTGTATTAACGTAATATTATTTTGCCGGTTAAAAACAATTTTATGAGATAAAAACCGTATTCCAACTCTGGCTCAATAACATATTTTGTTGCCGTTTGGAAAACGTTAAAATAGGTAGGTACACTAGGTACCTACCTATTCTTATGTTTTTTATTCAATTCCAAACTTACATTACACAGCAAATAAGAAAAAGTGGTAAGTAGTATGTCAAAGGATAAAAAATATATAATAATAATTATATATAGCCTGTAAAAGAAGTAAGTATTAAAAATAAAACCAAACCAGTCCTTGAGATTAGAAGAGACGAGAGAAAAAGGCGTAGATCCACCGCCATACATATTAGGTAGGTACCTATACCTCTTATGCTTTCAGTTAGGTACTAAATCATTTACTTACTTAGATAAGTATCTAGGTCCCAAACTTATAAAGTAACAACTATTGTTACAGGATAAAGGCGATTCCTGTGATATATTTCCACAGCTCTACAATAGAAAAGCTTTTTGCTTCCGTTTGTATCATTATCGAGAGTCCAATGTTCAAGGCAATAAAACATCGTTTCAAATAATGAAGTAAGAGCACTGCGCAACATTTAATTATATGGCAGGCTTAAATAGGGCGATATGATAATACAAGGATGACTGACAAGGCACGGTCAAGGAGAAACACGCCCACATGTCACGGAAAACGAGTCACGAACATCACACCAGGGACTAGATAAGTACTAATACTAAGTATACGTACAACCACCACACAGACTATAGTTCGGGGTCGCGCAGCGTGGTCATCTGCCTCATAAGATACATAAACAAAACCATAATATAGTGAAAGTAGATGCTTTGTAACACACTTTTTGTTAGGGGATCGAATTCCGTAACCTGGAAGAAGTAGGAGGAATCCGTGTATATACAAGGTGTAACAAAAAGGGTACACCAACCCGAAAGGATGTGACTCTGCCCATGACACTGAACAACTTTCCCTAAAATATTATATAGATAAAAAACGTAGGTCGAAATACGAAAATAAAATTTATATGCCATAGAAACTGAATCAGGTGATGGCATATTTGTATGAAAGGTCAAAAAAAATCCGCATTTCGACCTATGTATGTTCTTTAGGGAATGTTGTTCAGTTACATGGGCAGAAGCACATCCTTCAGGATTGATATACCATTCTGTTACACCTTGTATTATTGATTTCGACTGTTCTGAAAACAACCTTCAAGATTGAGGCTAAACAACCTTAGATATTCGTCAATAGGACCTCCAGGGCTATCCTGTACTGGTCTCATTTTTGTATCCAATGATAGAAAAATTTCTCTCTGAAGGCCATGTATGGGAATCACAGATATATTACCCAGACTGACTGACGACTGTACCAGGGATGTGGGTGGCAACCGTAGTTTATTTTTATTTCACTATATAAAATTGGGTTCATGTATCATATGACATGACATAAATTTAAACCCAAAATCAGTTTCATCTAGGGATTTTTCATACTTCTTCCAGGTTACGGAATTCAAGTCCTTTACAAAAAGGACTAAGCATCTTCTTTCACCACATTATGGTTTTGTTTATGTATCTTATGAGGTACCTGACCAGGCTGCGGGATCCCGAACTACTAGGGTGGCATGTTGGCGCAATGGTAGTGGTCCTGCCATTTATGCTGTTGATCAGTGGTTTGAACAGTTTGCGGCAAACATTCGTGTAATGAACGTAGGTTTACGTTGTTCTGTTTCATCATCATCATGATGATGATGATGAGTCTCAGATATATCCATAGTTTGGCTTTCCTTAGTTTGACATCGAATATACATGTAGGTATACTTACCTACTTGTAGTGTAAGTAATCGGTATTCATCATCATAACATCCCATAAAACATCCACTGCAGGACAGGGAGCCCCCTTTATAACTCCAGCAAAAACGCGTGGTACTTTGGTTGGAGGGGATTAGGTACCATAGTCACCACGCTTGTAAGCGGTGCGGCTGGCGACCGCTGTTTTGGGTGACCGCAGTATTTAAGATGGTACAATACACAGAAAGATGCTGCTGCCCATCCTCCGGTTCATAAGCCCTTAGTCGCCTCTTACGACACCCACGGGTAGATTGGTTGGTAAGTACTATTCTTTGCCGGCACCATGCGGACAAATCGGTACTACTGCTGTTAAATTTGAAAATGTTCTCCTTATCAAATGTTAGGCAGTTAACTGCAGGTACTTATCGCTGTAATCTTTTTATGACGTTGTTAAGGCGGACCTACCTAACTTGTAAAACAACGATATTATGACTTTTTATAAGGGCAAAAATATACTTTAATGTAAGAAGATAAGTGCTACGTCAAAAGATTTCCAGTCTTCCTCGTTCTGTTTCACAAATATAATGTTGCCAAACACTTCCGACCTTCGCCTTCAGATGATGGTCTATATTTATACTGCACTATTATATATCCAACAATATATCTACAGTAAGTAAATATATGTGGTAGCTAGTAGGAGTAGGTAGTGTAAATAGGTACCTAGTAGGAGTAAAGTGGACTTTGAGCCCACTCGGAAAATGCAATCGTGCGGCACTTCATTATGACATAATTGGAACTAATGGATGTCGCCGCGGCTGTTAAGAGTTCTGTACAATTCCGTAAATACACACACAATAAAACCCGATTTTCCGATAAACAAACAAACAAAACGTTCAATGCTTCAGAATGGAAATTCGGACATCCTGTAATTATTGAAATTAAAAATAGTTTAAGTACCTAACAGAAATTGTTCGTAACTGTTTTTGTTGAAAAAACACAAACATAAGTACAACTAGGTAATGTTTAAAAAGGTCATATTAAATTGTCAATCTAATTTAGATTTTTTTCTAATTCAGGAAAGTCGTTTACTGTAATTAAAGAGAGCGATCGATCTCAAATCCTTTGTAATAAATAAGTAATAATAGTTGTACTGTTGGTACACGTTTCTAATAAGAAAATAGAACCATTGTCTACGAATATAAGTCTAAGTCCAAGGAAAGTTACAAACTAATTATAAAATAAAATAAAAATATAATTTAAAACTTACCACTGACGGTTTGTCAGCCCATAGCTCGAAATCCTTAAAAACATGTTCAACCATAGTTTCATTTCCAACTTGTATTTCACCCCATGGCGACGACAAATACTTGCTTTCCAACTCGGGCGCAGTTTGAGTAGCAAACCTCCTTGCAAGAGAAACAAGATTGTTTGGCTTTATACGTTTTCCATTTTTGACGTGCGATAAATCGAATAACTTTTTCGCGAAGTTCCCGCGTAAAACTTTTAGGTGCGACATGATCACGCGCGCTGTTTTCCCGCGACGACGCGCGTCTGAATGCGCGCGCAAACGGTTTTTGGCTCACACAATGCGCTTGAGCAAACGGAGCGTAGGGCAAGGTCCAATCACAAATCCTGCTGTAGACTAATCATCATTATCAATGTTTACACATAATAGGAGCAATAAAAATTACTTGTAGGTAAGTAACCTATAACATATAAGATTATAGAATAATAGATAACCCTAAGTAAGTAAACAAAAACAACTGATCAAAATAACAAGAACCATTTATTTCGTTCATAAATTCAAAAATATGTTAGGTACCCGTTACTTATAATTTACTTACAAGAATTACAACTATACTGTCAAGGCAACTTTTTGCCAAATAAATACTTCTCTATATACAAATAAATAAATTCGCACTCGAACTATAAAAATAATTATGTAATATCAATTTCTATATTATTTTCTATCTAGGCAAATCCCTACACAAAGTAATGGTTTGAATTCATGAAATTGTTGTCTTATGGTACTTACGTACCTGCCCTGCCCTCTTAGCGTGGTAGATAAAAAATATATGTGTGAATTTCCACTAAATCCCCAACTTTCGAGCCCATAAAACAAACAAAACTTAAATATACCGCACTAACAAACAGATAAAACAACAGCCTTTCATTGTATTTACATTCCATTTCAAATTTAACGAAAATAAACGTTGTCAGGTACATGATAAAAGTTCAATAAAAACTGAACGTGAAAGTTTCGAATCGGAACAAAGTCCATGTATCATCTTTCGTTAAGAAATGCTAGAGGCAAATAAATATAGAATCGAATAAAGTTTTCAGTTAATAGGAACTGATGAATGTGTAGGAGTAGGTTGAATGTCTGCATTTATTTCAGGGTCTGGTATTTCTCTTTTCTGTTCTCTCGCTTTTTTGTTAAAAGATTGGTGAGTGATGAGCTCCCTGAAGAAACCATCCTTTTTGTTAATCAAGTCCGCGTAAGGCCCCTGTTCGACTATGACTCCGTTTTCTAAGACCGCCACTTCGTCTGCCGACTGTATTGTGCTTATTCTGTGGGCTATTGTTAGGAGTGTTCTATCTCTACTGATTTCTTTGAGAGCTTTGTCAATTAGGTATTCTGAGTATGTATCTAATGCTGAGGTAGCCTCGTCAAGAATAAGGATTTTTGGGTCCTGTAACAAAAAAAAAGGTTTCAAAATTTTATAACCTAATTAAAACAGTTTCATGTAGATAATATGCATAAACATCTATTATAAAAGAAGGATGGTCAATATTGACCTTTGGTGGCAAGCATCTGTTACAGCTCAGCTTGCAGCGAATCAGGCATTGATCGAAGAACGTGAACGTAAGATGGTGACTGTCTGAATTCCTCACCTCCCCCGGCCATAATATCTCGGGTCCATATCAGAATACAGTCAGTCGGTCACATACTTAGGGTCGTATTAAGTTTTAAATTGCACTCAAGATAATAATTTGTATGCGCAAAGTACATCTTGAGAGCAATCTTACACTTGAGAGGGATTTATCAATAAGACCCTTACTACCCAACAGATAGTGATGTCGAACGCCTTTAGTGGAGTGTCAGACATATGTCTAGTCTAGAGTTTACCTTGACGATAGCCCTTGCGACGGCGACTTGTTGCTTCTGTCCGCCACTAAGCTGTCCCTCCCGCACGCCTATTTGTCGATCTCATCTGATGGGGTGATATTCCCGCCGTCAAGGAATATAATATAGCACAAAAGAAGATCTACCCACCCCAAGCCATTCGATTTCCAAAATATGTCTACATAGTAAGGGCACAATAAATATATAAGCTAAAGCAGTATGGAAACTCCTAAAAAACAGTCCAAAAATGGCGCACTCACACATGCGCACACCGCTACAGGAAAATAAGCAGTTTTCGCGCTGAAGTCAGTCGTGGGTGCAAAAACCATAATACAAACAAAGAGGTACATAATATGGGTCCCTATAAGTATGAATCTGTCCTTGTGCGATAAAAAGGCGACTAAGTATCTTACTCTGCCCTTGTGTCATAAAAGCCGACTAAGTGTCTTTATCTGCCCTTGTGTCATAGAAGGCGACTAAGTAAATTTATCTGCCCTTGTGTCATAAAAGATGACTAAGTAACTTTATCTGCCCTTGTGTCATAAAAGGCGACTAAGTGTCTTTATCTGCCCTCGTGTAATAAAAGGCGACTAAGTGACTTAACCTTTCCCTGCGTCTTAAAATGCGATGAAGTGTTTCGATCTGCCCTTGTGTGATAGAGGTAACTTAACCGTCCCCTGGGTGCTAAAAGGCGACTAAGTGGCTTAACCTTCTGACTTAACATTTTATGCAAGATTATCTGCTTTTAAATTTAACTTGACACGATCAGGTGTCCCAGGACCATAAAATTGAATAGCTTTCCTTAAGAGGCTATGGGAAAAGATAGATATTTGACAGTGCGCGCAGTCTTTTCGCTTGAAAGAAAGGGATAAAGTGCGCAATCCGCAACGCATTCGATTGCGACAGATATACTGTGCGTGTTACCAAAACTAAATGACGTAAGCGCCTGATATAAAATATCGACTTTTTGTAAAAACTAAGTAATAAAATAAAATTTTAGGTTGGGCAAACCCTAGAAACTACAAATACCATTCTGTATACCTAATTTCACTACTTAAAATACTTCCGATTCCACAAAAAGAGGAATAAATGAAAATTGAAGAGGCAACTTTGGATTTTTATTTTGTCGAGTCGATTTTCACTAATCATGTTTTGGTCTTGGTGATGCCCTCACTTTAATGGTCAATAAATACATACCTGAAAATCACGGCAAGATATTGGGTAAATATAAAGATATTTCTCTTTAGAATACCCAAAAAAACTTACATATCGCCTTAAAGAACCTAGGTAAAAAGACGAAAAATATTGTCCCCCCATACAAAACGTGCTATCGGCTGACGCAGTTTCTTATGCTAATGGACATAAAAAAAAATCGTATTTTGATTTCTTACGGAAAGTTGTTTAGTTTTACGGTCCGAAAACATGCTGAAAGGAACGCAGTTGATAGAAGCACCCAATATTTGAGTTCATCATACTATTCTTATTTCAAAACATCTGGGTTACAACCCTGACGCTCCGACGCAGAAAAGTTCTTTTTTCAAAAAAAGGCCAGTTTCCATACTGCTTTAGCTTATATATTTACTGTGGTATGGGTGATGACGGTCAAATTTGTATATCATTTGCTCATATCTGCCTCTTTGTCTGATGATAAGAAGCATCCTCTAAAAGCTACAAAAAATATTGGCAGACAACCACACCCCTGCGTTTTTGAGGAATTAAGTTTTAACAATTTTGAAATTTGATAATGAAACGTACACCTGGCAGACTATGACTGTCCGATTAAACTCAATGTATAGGACCCCAGAAAAAATGGTCTGCCGCCATAATAGCCCTGCGTTGTAAAGTTACAGCGCTTCAAAATGCAAAAATTCACTACTTCGTCCCGTGATAATGCAGAGCCCTGTATGACTGCCTCTTCGATTTTCTGCATCTTCAGAAGTATTTTAAACAGCAGCCACAAAGGCAGACAAAATTATTTAGTATCTAATTTTTATTTTTATTGCTATAACTTAAAAACGCAGCGACGCACAGAAAAATTTGTTACGACCAAATCGATTCGTATTGAGCTGATCTATCCCTATTAATATGAATCATGATCAAATAATATGCCAAAATTGCAGCCAACACCCTAACTAACAGTTTACCCTGACGATGGCCCTTGCGATGGCGACTCTTTGCTTCTGTCCATCGCTGAGCCGTCCCCCTCACGCCAATTTTGTCTATTCTACTCCCCCTTTTGCCGACATCATTTCTAGATCACGTTCGTACATGCCTACTCCGCTGTCCCGCTGGACGTGGTGGAAATGTAGGAGAAAGACGATTTCGCGAAGAATGGCCCTTGCGATAGCGACCCGATAACTGCGTCTGCGCTCGCCCCCCCCCCCCCCCCCCCTGCACCGACACCGTCACACGCTCACGTTCGTACATCAATGTCTCATCCGCCGGGGACTATCATTTGATTTCGCGTGCCACCTACGACGCTTCCCAAATATGTGTTCAGTTTACCTTGACGATGGCCCGCGCGATGGCGACCCGCTGCTTCTGTCCGCCGCTGAGCTGCCCCCCCCGCGCGCCCACCTGCCGCTCCCACCCCCCTCCCGCCGACACCATCTCGTGCAGGTGGGCGGTCCGCGCCGCTCGCAGCCACGCCGGCTCCTTACTCCCTGTCTTATCCCTTCCAATCTGATAAAAAAGATAGGGGTTGTACAGTCCAAATAACGAGCTTGATTAGATTGTAAGCAGGATGAAGCGATGCGTAAGATATTGGAGCGACAGAGACGCGGATTAGGATCACCTTCCATTAACCCCTTTAGCCCTTTAGACCAGTACCGCCTCGCCTCGCTACTATGTTATTAAAAAACATTTTAAATTTAGAAATAAAAATAGTGGTCAATGATGGAATCGCACGCCGTCCACTCTTTTTATTTATTTTACCTTTAGAAATAAATTTGTTGCGTCGAAAATACAACTTTTCATTATTATTGTGGTAATTTGATGTAGTTATATATTTTATAACCCATAACATCTTAGCTTAGCATATCATTTATAGCTTTGTAGGTATTGGTAAATTACTAAAAGTGGCCGTTTTTGGCACTTTACAAATACAAAGTTATTTACACATTGCCGCCAAACGAACAATCCTTATTAAATGTTTTGTGTTTGTGACGCAAAAAATTTATTTCTCAAAGTGGCACCACCTCTGCTTAGCAAACACCTTAAGGGCTTACCCCAGCCAACTAGCGCCCCCATCAGTTAAAAAAAATTTACTCGCTAAATATAAAAGTCATCGAAAATCTGTCTTACCAGATTGAAGTAAAGGTACCCTAGTTTATTTAGAACCTATCAATCCTGGAAAATAGTTCACTGTAGTTACAGATACAAAAACTGCTAAAAGTGGCCGTTTTTCGCACTTTTTGTATCTACAATGTCTTTTTGTATCTTTTTGTATATTTTTCAGGATTGATAGGTTCTAAATAAACGAGGGTACCTTTACTTCAATTTTGTAAGACAGATTTTCGATGAGTTTTGTATTTGGCGAGTTTTTTTTTAGTTTTTTTTAGTTTAGGCGCTAGTTGGCTGGGGGAAAGCTCTTAATAGTTGGAGCTTAACGCTTGCTTAGTGTTGCGGACGTATAATAATTAACCGGTCAAGTGCGAGTTGGACTCGCGCGCCGAGGGTTCCGATATACCTTTAGTATTTTTGGAAGCAATAAAGTCCATTTTTAGGACCGCAAATGTCTAAAAAACTGTGCAACTTAGAAAGATCGTTTTATTTTTGCTGTCATATTTACATAAACTTCTATCGAGTGTAATTAATTCAAATTTTTCCATTCACAAACTTCGGAGATAAGGGAACGGTATTTTTTTGACATTTTTCATCATAACTTGAAAACTAAGAATCGTAAAAAAATACAAAAATATATTTTAGAATGTACAAGTAAAGCCCTTTCATACGATACCCCACTTGACCTAGTACCGACAATTTGAAATTTTGCCCCCCTATTTGGGCCCCATTTATATGAATAATCATACCTTTTTTTTTCTTAATTCTTTCACGTGCAATTAAGTTGGACAACTATATTCTAAAACTATTCAAAATTTCAAGTCGATAGCATGAGTGGTTGCTGAGATATACAGGTGTGACAAACAGACAGACAAACGGACAGACAGACAAACGGACAGACAGACAAAGCGGCACCATAAGGGTTCCTTTTTTTACCATTTTGGTATCGGAACCCTACAAATGACTGACCATCCCCTAACATAAATCGTAACCCGGAAAAGTATAAAACTAGATGGCGCTGACAAACAAAATCAGCGAAGTTATTACGGTCATCAAATATTCTACTAAAAACATACCAAATTTTAATGTTAGCGTTTTTTATAGTGAAACTTTGTTGAAATTTTTAACTATTTTTAGCAGAATAGTCGGTAGACCATAAATTACTTTCCTGATTAATTGTTAGCGCCATCTAGTATAAGTGACTTTTAGGCTTTTCCGGGCTATGATTAGTATGGCGATGGTCAGCCCTTTTATTACTTATCCAAGTTATTGTATAGAAAACCCGCTCCTGGCAGTCCTAGCTTAGCCCGTAAAGGCAACAGAAAATTGTAGAAAATATGGAGGAAAACCTTTGTTTGGACATAGAAGCAATTTTGAGATCTTTAAAAAAGTACCATAAGGTTTTAAGTTCCAAGGCGCTAAAAAGAAGCAATTTTGAGATCTTTAAAAAAGTACCATAAGGTTTTAAGTTCCAAGGCGCTAAAACTACGATTTCATAAGTACAAACACTTACCTCTATAAGTTCGTCCACTTCAGAATAATCATCTAACGCACCATACAAAATATTGTCCTTAATTGTACCGCTAAATAGCACAGGTTCCTGTTAGAAAGAAAAATATTTGAAAAGAAACAAAATAAATTATTTCTAAGGTGGGTTGCACCATCTACTCCTAATACTACTCCTACTCCACCCTACAGAGAACAGGACACGTATATTCGGTTATGGTTAAGTTAGATGGTACACTCGACAGCACGTCAGTAGAAACACTTTTGGACCTTATAGCGTGGTAATAGAGTTGAAAAAGTTTCTACCGACGAGCGGTTGACCGTACAACCCACCCTAAGTAATGGGTCTTTAACTATGAAACTGCCGAAATTTTCTTACAGATTAATGAGATCATAATTCCTATAATTCTTATATTATTTTTAGGTTTTCAATTTACCCATGAAATAAAGTTTTTAGCGTAATATATAAAATTAATGGTTCGAAAATTGTTCATCTTAAACTTCGTCCGATTTCATCATTAGATGTTGTATTTTTTTTACAGATAATATTTTTCCAAAATTATATTTAAGCTTCTGTAAGCTTAATGTCTTTACAGTCATGCTTAAAAATCATTAAAAATTTGGATTTATAATTCCTAAAAAAATGATAAAATTGTTAGTACTGAAAATTGAGTTTACCTAAGATTCGCCATACAAACGGCAATTTCATAGTTAAAGACCAAATATAAAATTACCAAATCAAATACGCACCTGACTAACATAACCGATATGGCTTCTCAACCAAATCGGATCGAGGTCTTTTATGTCCACATTGTCAAAGAGTATTCTTCCTTTATCAGGGTTATAGAGCCTCAATACAAGTGCTGCTACTGTACTTTTTCCACAACCAGATCTGCCGACTAATGCTAGAGATTTGCCTGGGTGTAAATGTAAGTTTAGGCCTTTGATCAGAGGGGCACCTTGGTAAGAATAGTGTACATTTTCTAGAATAATTTCACCCTTTGGCTTTTCTTTTGGTCTTAGACCACCTGAAAATGAACATTTTGGTAAATATGGTAAAGCGACAAAAAATTAAACTATCGGCTTCATATGGCGCTGTCAGCTAAAGGGATTTAGGGTGCAGCAGACAGTAAACCAACAATAGGACAGTCTTATTTCACAAGTAGAACATATTTTATAACACTATTTTTTTTTTTAGCCTGCGTCTATAAACTCCCGAGTTCATATAACCCGATTTTTTTCAGGTCGAGTAGGCTTCTTTTGGATAAACTCGTTTCATGATATTTGACTTCAGGGCTCAATTTAAGTCAAGAGCAAGCTAAGTAAATAAAAAAATAATTTAAGTGTATTGTATATTGCAGTCAAGTGCTAATTGCGTCCTAAAAAGGAATTAAAACTATTCTTAATGAACGTCACGTCCCCCTCCCCTCTGACTCATCTAAAGCCTCGATGTGGTACCAATTATTGCCGTCAGAGGGCCTATATGCACTTAGCACGAAATGATGATGTATCCAAGTCAATAAATAGATACATCAGTATGTGAATTGTTTTTCACCCCAAGTTTCTTTGGGAAAATTGTTCAGTTTTATAGGCAGATTAACATGTTTTCCGCTTGACGTTGATTTTTGTGACACCAATATACACTAACCTGAAACTGGTATAGTAGGTTTTCTATCAATAATATCCCAAAGCCTCGTCGCGGCACCTACGCCCTTATTTAGCTCTGTATAGAAACTGCTAAGCCCTCCGATACTGATGCCAACATACGCAGCATACAGCAGAAAGGAGGTTAGGTTGCCAACAGTCAACTGCTCTGTGGCCACCATACCACCGCCATAGTATAGTACTAGAATAATTATTGTGTTGCCTGTAAGTCCAGTCTGTAAATAAACATAGCTTGAAGCAGAATAGTCTGTGACACAATATTGTACAGTTCAATTACAATTATAAAAGAAATGGTTAAGCAATGGGTGAAGCAACGCATTATTGTCACCTGATGTGAGTAATATTTACTATATCGTTCAAAAAAGGGGATATGCATCTTGCTCACACATTACTCGTACAAACAGCAATGTTGTAAAAGCGAAAGGCATATATGATTCTTCGTTGCGCCCTATGCGCACGAAATAGTAGAAACCAAAGAGATTCCAACCCACAGATATAGATTATATATAGTTCTGTGTTCCAACCATAATACATTTACAACCATAGAGTGCACGCAAATGGTAAAAAAGTGCCTGACCACAACAGATTAGATTTCCTTAGAACTTGCCGCCGAAATGGGCGTATATCTCTTTCTGGCAAACCGCTGGCACAATTGCTAGGAAGATATGAAGGCAATTTTTTTGGGGACAGAAATATTCCTTCACGTGAGCCCTCTAGTTGTATGGGTTGTATGTAGAAAAATACATAAAATCCCTTTGGTAGAAACATAACCACCGTCATATAGTTCGTCTGCGTTAAGAATGCAGTAAGTCATTAATGCAAATTCAGGGTAACTGTGTATTCATAATGGAGTTAACATGCAAAAAAAAATATTCTTTTTAACTTCTATTTTATTTTGTTTTTATGGTAACACATAGAGGAAACAAGCGCTTATTTCGAAGGTTTGCCTTCAGTTAGTCAGTGTGCAATTGACTGTATAATTTTAGGCGACCTGATTGGTTACGGGGCTTGGCTACCAGCGGCGGAAAGCGATGACTCACTATATTCTTAAGAATCTTAAGATGGAAGAACTATAGTGGCATCTTTTGACAAGCCCGTTGATGTGGTTGGTAGGGAGCCTGCCTTGCACGCCTTGGGCCGCGGGTTCGATCCCCGCCCAGAGCAAACATTTGGTATTTATCCATTTACGTATGACGTATGTATTTAAGTCTCCGGTACAGGCTTTGTGTAGTTTGATCGGATGACCTTGCGTGAAATGTCCGCCATTAAAAAAAAATCTGTACTAACTTGGAAAGCCAATATCTTACCATTCCATAGAAGCTTCCCACTGCTAAAGATTCTTTATAAGCTAATTTTAGTAGGGTCTCTATTCGTTGAGCATAGGAATTCACTTCTTGTGCCTCTTTGCTAAATGCTTTTACAGTCTTTATGTTTGATATTTTTTCCTCAGCTAGCTAAAAAAAATATAAATTATTACAAGTTCCTTATAAAAAATACTACATAATACGTATCACAGGTCCAAACGGATTTAGGCTGTACTAATTATAGAGTGTCTAGAAAATTTGGAAGTTGATGCAATCTGTATTGTCGAACCTTGATCAAACGAAGTATGCGAATATTAGGCAAAATTATCGATAAAAATCAAAACTTTTGTTTCTAAAAGTTTGCTTTTAAAAATTAAAGCCTTTAAAATAAAAATAGAACGATATCTTTTTGATTCTTCAGTGGCGCTTGGCACTTTTTCGGATGTTTAAGTTTTGAAGTGAAAACTTCTTTAGCGGCACGTCAGATCTGACGAAGATTGCCTTTCTTCTTCTTATCTAGCCTATAATGTCCCACTGCTGGGCAAAGGCCTCTCTCTCTTCCCTCCATTAGTCCCTATCTAAAGCCCGCTCTTGCCAGAGCTTGCAAAAGGTGTCAAGTTCATCGCGCCATCGGCGCTTTGGTCGGCCTCGACGACTTTCGTCGGTTTGCGGCTGCCAGGTAGTGGTGGTCTTCGCCCATAGGTCCGGCGACATACGGGACACGTGGCCTGCCCAGTCCCATTTGAGCTTGGCGGCGGTATAGGCTACGTCGGCTATTTGTGTTGTAGAGCGCAGTATGGTGTTTCTGACCCGATCAGTAAGCTTCAGACCCAGCATACTGCGCTCCATTGCTCGTTGGCAAACCGTGAGCCTGGATAATATAAATTGTCACGTTTGTCTACGATAGCGCAATAAATGAATATTGTATGTACTTTTATACTGATAAATAAAACAATTCGTGTGAAATTATTCCCTAACCAAAATTCCGCCGGCACTCCCGGAGTGCAACCCGTCCTTTTTTCTCTGTTTCTTTTTAAGCAAACGGTACATTTCCTTCAAAGTAGTAGTATTTGTAGACAATATTATGAACTTCAACAACAGATACAAAAAAGTGTACCTCAATGACCTAGTTTAAAGTTACAGATAAAACTTAATAAAAATTCTGTAATTTTTTTGGCAGATTTCGAATTTTTTTTTTATTGAGTTTCTGTAAGATAATGTTACTTTTGTTTATATCCTTAGTTTGGCAGACTTTTTAGCTTTCAATTCAGCCTAGTTTGAAGAAAATGAAGAAGCAAAGAAAAAACAAAAAGTTGTCTTTTTATTTTTAAATTAAAGCGCCTATAATTTTTAAATAGCAAACTTTTCGAAAAAAAAATTGGATCTTTATCGATAATTTTTTGTCTTATATTTGGTTTGATCAAGGTTCGACAATACACATTGTATTTTTGGGTAGGAAGCGCAACAAATCACATTAAGGGCTCCCGCACACGACCGAGAATCGGTGGGCGATTATCGGCCAGGACAAGGACGGAAGATTCAGGTGATAACACGTCAGAGCGGGATGCCGATAAAAAATCGGCCACCGATTCTCGGTCGTGTGCGGGAAGCCTAAATATGGAACTAGCATGGAACCCATTTCAATCCAGGGAGTCAATTCTTGAATATTACCGGGTGATAAAATGTCACTTTTAAAATAAAACTCACATCCACTCTGTTTTACTATTAAAAACTTAATAACAATAACATGAAAATTCATATTTAAACACTATTTTGTATATAAAGAATATCAATTTTCACTTTTGAGGAACTGAAGAAACTGATTTTGAATTTTTGGAGTGATATTTAATTACCTGGTGACATTCAAAAATTTGCTCCCAGTTTTCTTTGTTCTTTATAACAAGGGGAAAAATTCTAAAGAATCAATTGTGTATATGTCGTGGCCAGATCGTGGTATTGGCTATTTCATGATGTGGCCACTTTCATGTTGGTTACTTCATGAATTCATGTTGGTTACTTCATGAAATGCAACCTAACATAACCGAACCTTTCATGAAGTGGTCAGCCACATCATGAAGTGATCATTTCTAACGATCTGGCCACGACATATACATAGCAAGCAATACAGCCTAGCAAAAACTAGTTTGACTGTTAACAATGTACAGTCAAGATCACATTAAGCTTGAGTCATTGGACTTTGCACGATTCTTATTTCAAGTACGACGTATGGGCTAGAATCGCGCTGTGAGTGTCAAGCTTGACCTGTCGTTGACTGTACTTATATGCAGGTATACTAGAAGTTTTTCTAGTATACCTGCATATAAGTAATTTTATGCAAGAGTCTGGTCACCCGTGTCCAGTTTGTTATTATACTCTGTATTTAAATTCAAGCTAAGATCGTTGATCTTTGCATTTTCTACAAGATATTTCTCATTTAATAAATAAATAAGCTATCTAAGCCTATGTAGTAACATACTTCACTAGTTTCAGCCAAGGCGTCCTGTAGTTGCCGTGTGATACCCCTCACGAATCGTCCATACATTACTGCTAACACTGATACTGGTGGCACTACACACAATCCAATCATAGCCAATGATGGGGACATGTAGAACTGCAATAAAGTAGTCAAATCACTTTTGTATAAAATAGTATATTGCTCATCGAGAAAGGGACCAATTCCCAATGAGGGTGTCGGTGGTCTCAAGGGGAGAATCGGACTTTCTCTCGAGTGATGCACACTGCTTATACTTCACCTATAAGGAAAATGCGACACAAAATTAAAACACAAAATTGAAGATTCAGAACTTCATTCTCTTATAATATTTTTTCATGGCTATCACATCTCTTCACGAGTATTTCGCCAATATCTAATAAGTGCAAGTGGTCAGTATCAATGCGTGGACTTAGATATAAAAACTTTTTGGCTTTTGGCATTGTGATATTAAAAGAAGGCCATGGAACAACATTTACCTAAATAAAAATAAAAAACCGGCCAAGTGCGAGTCGGACTCGCACCCTAAGGGTTCCGTACCTATCTACCATATGATATACTAAAAGCTTTTGCTCTTTGATTTTAAAAACTCCGCGACCATCCAACTTGACCCCTCTTTTATAGAAAAGTGCTTGAAACGGGAGCTCACCTTAATTGGTTATTATTAGTTGTGAGGAAAATTGAAATATTTAATGATTTTCGGATCGTGCTATGGCAGCGTAAAAGAAACGGCAAGAAACCATTGCAGCACGGCCTACTTTAAGAGTCGGGTTTTTACAATGTGTTTCTTGTGTTTCGCTGGAATATCAGAGCACCATACCTCCTTGTCATTGATATAGTCATCTAATCTATAGTAAGCTTTTTTACATAACGTTTGCTTTACACATTCATTAAACTTTCTCTCAGGTAATTGCACTATATTGTCAGGTATTTTGTTGTAGTATCGTATACACAGACCAACGAAAGATGTATTGACTTTAGATAATCTAGTATATGGCTGATCAATTTTGTGCTTATTTCTAGAATTAAAATTATGCCTGTCACAATTTTTAGGTAATTGATGAATGTTCTTTCTAGCGTACATAATGTTTTCATAAATATATTGGCATGGCACTGTCGTAGCTAAAGTAAGCCAGCCTTGCGGTAGCCACATCATGGATCTTAATATTCGTTATCAATTTCAACCTGATACCTCTTCTCGTTCGTGAGAAAAAGGGTCGTGACAGACAGACAGACAGACGGACAACAAAGTGATCCTATAAGGGTTCCGTATTTTTTTATTTTGAGATACGGAACCCTAAAAAACAGCATGTTAGAAATGGACTTTACAATATTCTATCCCGCTCAGCATGTTAACAATGGATTTTTCTACAATATTCCATCCCGCATATTTATACTATAGCAATGACGTACATTCTTCCTCATTTTTAAAAAAAGGACTTAGGTACTTTCCGAGCAGGTGCAGTATTATATAAATATTCATTCTTACATATTCAAACATTATTTAAAAGAACATGTCGGTAATTTTTGTAGCTTTTTTTTCCACATGGCGCCACTGTTTGAGTAGCGCCTATATCAATGACAAGGAGGTATGGTGCTCTGATATTCCAGCGAAACACAAGATACACATTGTAAAAAGCCGACTCTTAAAGTAGGCCGTGCTGGAGTGGTTTCTTGCCGTTTCTTTTACGCTGCCATAGCACGATCCGAAACGGCGTAGACTCGCTCTGTTTGCATTGTAATCTGCATAACATTCAATAAGTATTCTGTTAAGAATCTACATTGAATAAAATTATCTGAATCTGCGATGTAGTTCTCGGTAGAGTATGTACTTTCCTTGATGTAGAATTTTAGTAACGTCATAAAGTGATGACAGAATATTCTATTATGAATAAATGATACCCTAATGATTTAGGTAATCAGTTAAGAGTTTTTAACAGACAAGTTTTCTAAGAATTATGCACTCAATAGATTAATGGACAGTGAAATATCTGTTTATCCCTTTTCTTCATTTAAAATTATGATTTCTTTGAATAACGGCACACAAACTTCGCTAACCTACTTTTTTTAAGTACCAAAATAATTGAATAAAGGTTTTTCATCTGCGCCACCGCTCTGGGGTATTTTTCGGTAGCGAAATAATTTCGGTAAAATATAAGTAAATACACGCTTAATGTCGGAGGCCAAGAACCACTTTGGTTCACTGAGCCAAAAAGAATGAATGAATGAATAAGTAAATACAAATAGGTACTACTCTGCAGAGTGAATTTGTATTGGTTTCGCTCCCGGAGCCCAGTGATTCTACTCATCATAACAAGCAACTTTCTCGAAGAAAAAAATTTTACTCAAAAAAATTTTTTGCCCTCCCGTACAAAATGAGTCGATCACGTGACCACTTTACTACGGGGAGACGAAAAAATTTTTTCGAGTTAAAAATTTTTCTACGCTTAAGGTGGTTGCTGAGCAGAAGTGCTGCCACTTTGAGAAATAAATTTATTGCGTCATAAATACAAAACATTTAATAAGGATTGTTTGATTGGCGGCAATTTGGGGTAGTTCTATATTTTATTATCCATCACATCACATCTTAGCTTATCGTGAATAGCTTTGTACTCGTATTGTAAAACTGCCAAAAACGGCCACTTTTAGCACTTTACCAATACAAAGCTATAAATGATAAGCTAAGCTATGATGTCATGGGTTATAACATATATAACTAACCTATATTGCCGCCAAACGAACAATACTACTGAAAAGTTTTGTATTTGCTATGCAATAAATTTATTTCTAAAAGTAAGGTGCTGCCACCCAGCAACCGCCTTAAGTTGCTTGTTATCATGAGTAGAGACTCATTGGCCTTCGGGAGCAAAACCAATGATAATTCACGCTGTGTACTATAAAGTTGCGTAAACGCTATCGCGCTTCCTTTGAACTCAGCAATACATAATTTTATCCCAGTAGCATAGTGTGTAGTACGAGTATAGTATAAGTAGGTATATATTACAAAAATAGGTAAATATTACAGCAAAAATAAAACGATCTTTCTAAGTTGCACAGTATTTTAGAAATCTGCAAAACACCTATACAAACAAATTTAGTTTTGGGGTCCTGAAAATGGACTTTATTGCTTCCAAAAATACTAAAGGTATATCGGAACCCTCGGCGCGCGAGTCCAACTCGCACTTGACCGGCTTTTTTTTATTCTCCTTTCAGACTTCTAAATGCACATTCCTGTGCCCATACATAGCTTACCATCATTCCAGTGCCAGCACCAACCATGAACAAAGATCTCAAGCCGTCACTAACATTTTGACTTAGATTTCTCCCCACCAATTGAGTGTCAGCTGACAACCGGTTGACCAGCTCGCCAGTAGAAGTCTTCCCGAACCATGCCGGTTCTTGGCGCATTATTGCAGCGTAAACTTGTCTGCGTAACGCTTGCGTCATTCTTTGACCTGCAAGATAATTAAAATACAATGTAATTATAATTGCCCTCAGACTTTTTTAGAAGCAACAAGGTGTTAATTCAAGTACAGTCAACGACAGGTCAAGCTTGAAATAAAAACGTCTATTGAAATAAAAACGGTACAAAGTCCAACGTGTCAAGCTTGATGTGCTCTTGACTGTACCTATTTTTATTAACAAATATAAAGAATGAATGTCTTACAATCATGGTATTTTGTTATTTTAAGTACATTTTTACTATCTATGTATAATGTAATGAAATAAAAAAAAAAAAAACTTCTTCTATTAACAAATATCACTTTAGTTTATTGAAATATTTTATGAAATTTTTAACTGGTGGTGATCTGAAAGATGATTAGTAAGTTTCAGAAAGCCTTACTTAAGTTATCCTTACTTAAGTACTTTAAGCCTTACTTAAGTACTTTATTCTAATTAATAAAAAAAAGGATAAACTGAATGACAAATCAACAAACAGCCTCTATAGAAACTGGAAATTTTGCTCAGATGTTCCTTATAAAATGTAGGTAAACATAAAGAAAGGCTTCATCTCTCTTATGAATTAACAAAAATTCATGCAAACAAAGCCATGGGCTATAAGCTAGTCTTCCAATAAATCTGTCGCCGAGTCTTTCTTTGTGTTTACCTACATTAATGGAAAAGACAGCATGAGACTCATGTGATTTTAGCACTTCCACAGTAAGACGTTTTTAATGTAAATATATACAGAGTGTAAGGAAAAGTACCGATTTCCTTTTAACCATATGTTCTATAAGTAGTATAAAGAACAATAAGCATGTTTGAACAATAAAAAAATAACGGATTTTAAAAATTAATATTAAAATTTAATTGTGTCAACCCTGACCAGACTCAAGACTATCGCAACAATAAGCGTACGTACCAGGACCAAATTCAGGACGTTCTGAATAAAGGCCAGGTTAAAAGTACCCTAAACCGACGAGCATGTATGAAAGGATTGATGAAAGTACAGGAAGCAAGGGAAGTATGTCAAGATCGTAGCAGGTGGAGGACTGTGGTCTCTGCCTACCCCGACGGGAAAAAGGCGTGATGTTATGTATGTATGTAAGCGTGAGTATTTGCCTCAAGTGTCGTCCTTACGTAGTTTTCTATCTTCTATCTCTATTGCACACTTGTGAATGAAGTTCTTTAGTGAATGCGCGTTACGAACTTAGAATAGGCTTGGCCACTTGAACTTTTTTTTCATAGGAAGCATTTTATTTTTGTGTTATTTTTTATAATTAATATGTTTTATGTACTTTATTCTACATACACAACATTGTGGTTAGAAGGAAATCGGTACTTTTCCTTACACCCTGTATGACAGAAAGGCTCATAAAAAATTAAAACTTTAAAGGAAAGAGCCGTGACATCCTTTCTTGCTTTCAAATAATTATTTTGTTTGTACCATCTCATCCCTTTGTAATATAGATTCTTGCAATCAGGTGCTTTTTGGTCCCTACCTGGCAGGAAATCGTCTATGAAACACGGGCTCTAACGCCAACGGGCGCAGCTAACGTATACTAGGCCCGTTTGCGTGAGTTTGCCGATTGCGACAAACGCTCGCCGGGCGTGCCTACGGTTTTCGGTTTTTTGGTGCAAGAGTCAAAGGGATTTGCCACGAGCCGCAAACGGCGCTCACACGTTGGCCGTGCCTTCATTTCAAATAAGTGCGTAGGAGCAGATGGACGTTTTAATTTATTTTAAATAAGGAAAAATATATTTTTTTTACAATTATGGTGCAGCTGGAAATAAAAATTAAAAGCACTGTTTGAGATTTCAGACGCAGCGTTGGTCTCCGCGTATACGTCCATCTTGCTTGACAGACCTACACGAAATGAGCACCAAGCTTGCCAAGCCGGCACGGCCAACGGTTGGGCCAACGTCTACTGGGGGCTTAACATTGGTCCCAGTTTTATCCTTGTCAGTACTGTAGTGATTCTCCTCGGAAGCCTTTACCTTATAGCATTAGTTGCTAGGAGTGACTCTCATACCTACAAAACTTAGATATTGAAAAAAATACATATTAAATTTAAAGTGTATTCCTATTCAACATAGCTTGATGCAATAAATAGCTAAGGAGTGGAATTCGTCTGCATCTGTGTTCCCGAGTTTGTATAACTCAAATCTATTCAATTCGCGAGTGAAAAGGCTTCTTCTAGGCAAGCTTATTCCATCATCAACCACATCTCTGCCCTTACGGCTAGACCGAGGTAAGCCCATCAACTACTTAAAAAAAGGAAAATACACTAGAGGTATATTATTTTAGAATAAACAGTATTGAAATCTGATAATGTGATGGGTTGTGAAAGTGTTAAAAGCACACAGTCTGAAGGCCTTTGTATTATTCTATAAAAATTTATATTAGAGTTCACATAAAAGTTAGGTGTATCGTAAACAAACATTTTTCTTTTAAGAAACGTTTTATCTTAAGGGCCTGTGGAGACTGCAATTTTTTATCGCGTCAAACGCGAAACGCACGCAAGTCAGACGCAACTGGTAGACCTTTGCATTTGCGTCTGATGCGCGATTTATCGATACACATACGGTATTGTAGAACGTCTAACGTAAAAAAAGGCCCGACACGCGTCGTCGGCGCCTTTGTATCGCTGCAAATACAATCAATCTGCTCTGTGGAAAGAAGAATACGCTGTCGACGTGCCTTCTGAACGCGCATCGACGGCGCGATAGAAAGTCGCGGTGTGCATTGGCAAGAAAAATGCTTAGTGTATTGTTTTATATACAGAAAGTCAGAAACATCCATGTACATTTTTAACAATTTGAGGTTATGACTTTGTTTACAAAACACTTCACTCTTTCATGAACTCCCATATACAAAAAAACTAGGTAGCACAACAAATTCACCAGATATTGACATGAGGTACACCCTGCCAAAGTTGCACAGTCCTCCAACAAGGAAAACTCCACACAGGATCAGGCAAAGTGAGTCCAGCTTTTCTCTAGCCGCTCCTAAATCACTTGTACTGCTGTATATGATGTCCAAGACCTTCCCCAGGGAAAATGGCACAGCCATTGTGACACTCGAGGATACCAGGAGGAACCCAATTGCAGCTGTAAAAAGGAAGTATTTATAAAATTTTATACATAGTTTATTGCCTTAGCTGTTGATTTGATTCTATATGACTTTTCAACTGCTTAAATACAAATATCTTTATTCGCAAGAAAACAGTAGTTGAGGATCTTAAGTTAGAAGAGTACAGTGTTTTCAGCTTACACATAAGCATGCAAATATAACTAATGTGAATTTAAATTATATACAGTATGTCAATATTAGATATGTCAAAATTAAACTTAGAAACAACGTTTTGATATGTAATACTAGTAAAGACAATCTCAAATGCAAAGTGATAATACAATTGACTGTGAATATGATGTGTAAGTTATGTGTTTTCAAAGCATAAGTACAGCGCCTTCAGAACAAGTTTGTCCATGACGGTTATTTTCCGACATGTGTGACAGGCAGAGAGCCAATGAACGATTCGCTCGCTCCCTGGGGGAACAAGCCGCGCTCACCCCCGCAACTCATTTTTTTACTTCTGCTCATTAACGGTCACAGACAAAGTTATTTTGTACGCAGTATATATGCTTACTTACACACTTCTACATCATTGCTTGCCAGATATAAAAATTGGGTTTTTAACTTTCATTCTCTTACACTAAAATATTGAAGATAATGCACTCACTAGTTGAAACCAATTAAATGTACTGCGCTATACCTGTTAAAGTCCATTTTTCAGGCCCTGCTAATGTAAATAATCGTTTCAATTCCGATGTCTTTAATTTTACATTCACTTTCTTAGTCTCTATTCCATCTTTATCTTTGACGACTGCAGTGTGTGCCTGTTTCTTCTGGGTATCTATTTGACTGGAGTAATACCTTGGTACCATACAGAATATCCTGTTGCGTGTTGATGCAGCCTTGTCTAAAGTACTCAAGGAAGATAACACTCTTCTACTCGAGAATAACCTCGCACTACACTGACATGAAAGGCTTTGTGAAGAATTGCGGAATAGTAATTTCGTATGTCTACTTGATATTTTGGAGTCAAAGTGGAATTGAAGTAATCTTTGCATTTTGTGGTATTATTATAATTTCTTAAATATTTATTACCCAAAAGCGAAAATCAAAAACACAGTCATCTGATTTTTTGTCTAACTACTTAACTGTCACTGTCAGTCGCTGTCCTGTCAGTTAGGCTGTGTTCCAAATTGTACAAACGCTGCTAAAAGCGTATACAGTACTGACGGACGGTCCAAATTGATTTTGCACGCTCACAAAGCTATCACTGCTTTAATGGCTCTAGTCAATTTGCTGTGCGTTCCAATATGCACTAACAGACTGCTTTAGAGCACTGTGAGCGCGCTTAAGTCGGTCCAAATTGACCTAAAGCGTGCTCTAAAGCACTCGCTCTTTCACCGCCTTACGTCATTGATGACGTCATCGTTTCTGCTATCAGTGCTTTAGTCAAATAGGTGGAGCAGTGAAAGCGCTAATGTCAAAATCGATTTGACACATATAAAATCCCACACGTTTGCAGCCAGCTGATGTTTTTCAAGTTTTGATTTTAATGAGTTTGTCTCTAATGGAAATGAGAGTGGATTTGGCGCACATTTTTCATTGATTAGCTTAGGCTTTGTTAAAGAAAATAAAAACAAAACTGACATTTTGACAGATGAACACGTGAGCGCGCTTAAATCCATTCCAAATTGACTAGAGCCATTAAAGCAGTGATAGCTTTGTGAGCGTGCTAAATCAATTAGGACCGTCCGTGAGTACTGTATACGCTTTTAGCAGCGTTTGTACAATTTGGAACACAGCCTTGGAATGGATTTAAGCGCGCTCACGTGTTCATCTGTCAAAATGTCAGTTTTGTTTTTATTTTCTTTAACAAAGCCTAAGCTAATCGCTTAAAAATGTGCGCCAAATCCACTCTCATTTCCATTAGAGACAAACTCATTAAAATCAAAACTTAAGAGACATTCTCTGCGGTCCAATTTGCGCTAACAGACTGCTTTAGAGCACTGTGAGCGCGCTTAAGTCGGTCCAAATTGACCAAAAGCGTGCTCCAAAGCACTCGCTCGTTCACCGCCTTACGTCATTGATGACGTCATCGTTTTTGCTATCAGTGCTTTAGTCAAATAGGTGGAGCAGTGAAAGCGCTAATGTCAAAATCGATTTGACACATATAAAATCCTACACATTTGCAACCAGCTGACGTTTCTCAAGTTTTAATTTTAATGAGTTTGTCTCTAATGGAAATGAAAGTGGATTTGGCGCACATTTTTGAGGGATTAGCTTAGGCTTTGTTAAAGAAAATAAAAACAAAACTGACATTTTGACAGATGAACACGTGAGCGCGCTTAAATCCATTCCAAATTGACTATAGCAACAAAAGCAGTGATAGCTTTATGAGCGTGCAAAATCAATTTGGACCGTCCGTCAGTACTGTATACGCTTTTAGCAGCGTTTGTACAATTTGGAACACAGCCATCAGCTGGCTGCAAATGTGTGGGATTCTATGTGTCAAATCGATTTTGACATTAGCGCTTTCACTGCTCCACCTATTTGACTAAAGCACTGATAGCAGAAACGATGACGTCATCAATGACGTAAGGCGGTGAACGAGCGAGTGCTTTAGAGCACGCTTTAGGTCAATTTGGACCGACTTAAGCGCGCTCACAGTGCTCTAAAGCAGTCTGTTAGTGCAATATGGAACGCACAGTTTCACTACGGTTCGTCACCCGCATATGAGCACTGTGTGCGGTGTGTGCGCGCTCAAACAGTACGGATTAAAACCTGCTCATGAGCTTTGTGTGCGGTTTTAGCGCGCTAATAGTCGGTTCAAAACTTGCTCGTATTCACTCGTTTAAGCGACGTGACGTCATCAGTGACGTCACTTTAGCGCGCTATCATTGCATACGAAAATGAGGTAGTGCAGCGTGTGCGAAACGTCAAATTCATAAGACATTTGTCATCAATCTCGTTTTCGAGAGATTTTATTCAACTTTTTTTGGGGTTCTAGATTAAATTATCTTATCGAATAATCATTATCTCTCAATAATTTCTTAAAACGCAAAACAAAATCAAACTTTTAATTTTTCTCAGTGGCAATGAAAAAAACGAAACCCTTATAGGATCACTTTGTTGTCCGTCTGCCTGTCAAGACCCTTTATCTCACGAACGGGTAAAGGTATCAGCTTGAAATTAATACAATACGTTAGGGTCTATGAACAACACAAGATCTAAAAATTTCAATTTATTTACAACGACGCAATCAAAAGATATGGCTTTTTATGTCCTCATCTCCATACATTTATGCAAAAAAGCAAAACCTACAGGGTACTTCCCGTTGACCTAAAATAATAGAATTTGGCAAGAAGCCAGGTCTCACAGTACAAATAAAGGGAAAAGTCTGAAATTATTAAATATTACAACTTTACTCACAACTAATGGTAACCAGTTTTGGTGAGCTCCCGTTTCAAGAACATTCATATAAGAGAGGGGTCAAGTTGGATGGTCGCGGAAGCGATTTTTATTTGTTCTATTTAAAAAAAAAAACGGCCAAGTGCGAGTCGGACTCACGCACCAAGGGTTCCGTACCACCACATAATCATAATTGTATTAGTTGAAATTTCAGTAAGTTAATGAGCTAGATTTTTTGAGTCCGCCACGCGCTTGACCAATTTTTATTATTTGTTGTTATTTTATAGCTTATGCACTATAATCATACCAATGTTCAAGTTTGTAAGTGTTTCCATTTTTAAAATAGAACTAAAACAAAAATCGCCTCCGTGACCATCCAACTTGACCCCTCTCATATATGAATGTTCTTGAAACGGGAGCTCACCACAATTGGTTACCATTGGTTGTGAGAAAAGTTGTAATATTTAATGATTTCAGACTTTTCCCTTTATTTGAGCTGTGAAACCTAGCTTCTTGCCAAATTTCATAATTTTAGGTCAACGGGAAGTACCCTGTAGGTTTTGCTTTTTTGCATAAATGTGTGGAGATGAGGACATGAAATGCCATATATTTTGATTGCGTCGTTGTAAAAAATTGAAATTTTCAGATCTTGTGTGGTCTGATACCTCTACCCGTTCGTGAGATAAAGGGTCTTGACAGACAGACAGACAACAAAGTGATCCTATAAGGGTTCCGTTTTTTTTCTTTTGAGGTACGGAACCCTCAGTGCGCGAGTCCGACTCGCACTTGGCCGGTTTTTTAGAGATGAGCAAGCAGCTCCATCGAGACTTGGCTAGTTTTTTACAGAATGTTTTTGGTGGGATTTCACTTCTTTTTGTAGAAACGTGGGCATATTGATTTATTATTATTATGTTTTTTTTTTTTTTACGATTATCCTAGTTTTTATATTTTTCCCTTTATGTGGCCATTAAACCCTAACTCTGTACCAAATTTCAGCTCTCTGAGTTTATGGGAAGTACTAGTTCTTTTTGATGATCATGAGTGAGTGAGTGAGTGTGTGTCATAAATGCAAAACTTTGCTTTCGCTTAACTTCGGAACTCAATGACCTACAGACTTGAAATTTTGGATTTTAAGTATGTGATTATAGCTAACTGGATGACGAAAATTTCTGCGTTTTGGTCTTATCCAGAGGTTCTCAAATAGGGGCCTGAAAATGCGGCGAAATGGTTCCAGTATAGGATGGTACGGCGGCAGTGTTTGCTTCGCGCTCGACTTGGCGGGGGCACTACCGTGCCCCTAGATACAGGTCCAAGAGTTGACAGATACAGGGACTCCAGCTTGCTCCAGCTGGAGGTTTCCGGTTTGATTTTGTTTATTTGGGACGTCGACTGGCAACAAAGATTTTGGAAAGCCACGCGCAGGGCGTTTGAAGCGGAGCGTTTTTCTTACGCAATGACTGTGGCCATGAATGCGACAGAAGTGAGAAGATATTTAGCGTGTGTGTGGCACTCAAAACAAAATTACCCTAAATATGGGTAAATTCTCCCAATCATCATCGTCATATCGTATGGTGCGTAAGGTCGATGACAATGATGACTGATCTAAAAAACCCCGGTGTCTGAATTATTGAGCCGCTCAAGGCCTGTGACAAGGCCATTTAACTATACGGTTTGCTTAACGTGTCTTACGAGGCACAAAATAGATTCATCCATCAATGTCAAAGTGGGGAAGATTTTCAAAGTAATTTTTATTTGACGGTGTCCCCACAGGAAGTAGAACCCAGAACTTATGGAAGCCGAACATTCTAGCCACCAGACCACTCCTCTCGAGTGGAAGAAATTTCTCCCAGTTTTATATAAGGCTACCCACCGTCCACCAGTACCCCCCTCGGTTAAAAAATATTACTCGCTGAATACAAAACTTCCTTATCGAAAATCCGGTCTGATAGATTAAAGTGAAGCTACCCTTGTTTATACTATCATTTTTTTTTAAATATAGTTACCTAACTGTAGTTACCAATACAAGAAGTGCGGAAAACGGCCAGTTTCAGCAATTTTTCTATCTGTAATGTAACTACAGTGAACTTTATTTTACAGAGTTGATAGGTTCTAAACAAACTAAGCTACCTTTGCTTAAATCTGTCCGACAGAATATCGATAAGTTTTGCGTTCAGCAGTAATAGTTATTTAACTCATAAGGGCTTTAGAGAACGGCGGGTAGCCTCTTAAGAGATTACAGTGGTTTGATAGCATTTTGATTCAAGTAAATAAAATTGTGCCACATTGTTCAAGGAACTGTTTTATTAGTAAAAATAAATTGCAATCATAGAAAAAAATAAACATGCAGTATGTTGTTTAGTTTCATGAGCAGATTCACAGCCTACAGGGTTGGTAAAGTTTTCTTACACCATAAAGTATAGAACTTTATTTAAAAAACACAGGACATGTGCGACTTTTAAAATTCGGGCGAGACCAGTTGCGGATTCTCGTTTCGTATTCTCTTACTCACTTTAGGTCGTTACGCAGAGCTTTCTTATTCATACTGCAACAAACAACAAGTTTCGTTAAACACCTGCGGACGTAAATAAGTATTTTTGTCTTGTTTTTTACTTGGCTTATTCTTGACCTCGATCTGGCCCTAAGGACAGAGATGAGGTCGGCGATGGAACGAGCTTATTCACTCGAAACTTGATTAGATTCGGGTTTCATGAACTAGGGAACATTGACGCAGACAGAGAGTTTCACTCCCTAGCCGTGCGCCATATAAAAGATGTTGCAAGGCGTTTTGTGCCAATGTATGGAATATCGACCAAGTGTGGGATGTGTGTGATGTTGGATTTACGATGATAGAAAGCGAAAGCTCATGGGCACACTCTCCGAAGTACAATCTATAAAAGACCGACGGACATGCAACTTTGCTCCGGTAGGCCAAACTGTGAAATTTGGTTTTCACTAGCATCTCTTCACCAACGAGATTTTTGGCTATTCGATCTATCAAGTTTATCTATCAAAGAAAAGCAAATCATGTTGAAAGAGGTTGTACATCATAACTTGCACTGGCTGATTAGATTTAGCTGTATTCCTCTATGACATTTGTCTTGTACATCATTTGTGTCATTCGTGTCGTCGTATCTGTTTTTTTGAGTAATCTTGTGTATATTATTATATTTTCTACGTTATTGTTTTCTTACAAAGTCTTTCATTTATATTGATTTCCGAGATCACGACCTCTAAATCATATAACTTATCATGGTAGCTTGAGCGAATGGTAACTTTCGTGTGTGAAACAAGAAAATTGTGCTCGTAGTGACGTACCTGCCATTGGTGAGCTACGATTTTTATTCGGAAATTTATTGAAGTTAAATGGAACCTGAAGTAAGTGAAACTAGAGAAATACCCTCAGGAGACGGGAATAACGTAAGAATGAATAATTTACAGGCAGGCAGTAATAGTGGTAGTGGACATTTCCCGTCATTTGAGAAATTAGACGGAATGTCAAATTATTCGACATGGAAGGTTCAGATGGAACTGTTTCTTATAACTGAGGATCTGTGGGATTATACTAAGAGCACACCACTAGAGAGCGACGTTGCAGGTCTACGAAGAGACAATATTGCTCGCGCAAAGATACTGCTGATGATAAAACCCCACTGCCTGGTACACGCACGTAAAGCAAAGACAGCAAAAGAGAGTTGGCAAGCCTTGGCTGCTGCTTTTGAAGATAAAGGAGTTAACCATAGGTGTCGCCTGCTAGGACGTCTTGTTAGTCAGAGACTTTCAATGTATGAATCTCCACGTCAGTATGTTACAGAGATTATGAGGATCGCTGGTGAACTAGATGACATAGGCAAGGAAGTAGATGATGAGCTACTAGCTGCTCTGATGCTACAAGGTCTAGGAGAGGAGTATACGCCTTTGAGGATGGCAATTGAAAACAGCAATGTGGTACTAACGACGGACTATGTAAAAACGAAATTGATGCAAATTGATGATAAGCCGAGAGAGCTTAGACAGAGTGAGTCAGAGGAACCCTCTACGAGTGCTATGGTTTCTGTTAAACAAAAGAAGAACAGAAATCAAGGATGGAAGCAACAGAAGTCGAATCAAAAGAAGATTCGATGTTTTATATGTAATGGAGAACATAAAGCAATTGTTTGTCCTAAAAACCAGAACAACAAGAAAAGCAATTATGCTAACGCTACCACAGCCTATTCTACAATTGATAATTCGCATAAACCCGTTGACTGGATTCTGGATTCAGGGGCATCTTCCCATATGACTCCAAGGAAGGATTGGTTACAGAACTTCGTAAAGCTAGAAGAGCCAACGCAAGTTATGTGTGCGAATGGAAGTAGAATGAAAGGAGAAGGACAAGGTGACGTGTGTTCTAGAGAATTAGATTTCACAGTCAATGGAGCGTTGTATGTTCCGGATTTAGCTGCGAACTTGATGAGTGTAAGTACGTTAGTTGAACGGAATAGAGTATTAGTGTTTTCAAAAAGAGGTTGTGAGATTTATTTAGAAGATGACTGTAAAGTGAAAGGCGAGGTGAAAGCGGTATGTAAGGTAGAGAGAGGAATTTATAAACTAAAACCTGATTCTGCCAATACTAATATTGCATTAGTTTCAGCTGTGAAGAGCAATGCTGATCTTAACTTATGGCACAAGCGCCTTGGTCATCTAGGAGTGTACAACATTAAATTATTAAAGGAAAAGTATGCAGCAGGTATAAATTTTCCAAACACTAATGACAAACTGGATTGTATTTCGTGCTTGAAAGGTAAGCAAACTTCATTACCTTTTCCAAAAACAGGAGCAACACGAGCTACTGATGTTCTTGAGTTAATCCATAGTGATGTGTGTGGTCCAATGGAAACTAAATCTTTCTCAGGTCAAAGATATTTCTTAACCTTTATTGATGATAAAACTAGGAAAACTTTTGTTTACACTTTACGCGAAAAGAGTGAAGTTTATTCGAAATTAGTTGAATTTAAAACTTTAGTAGAAGCTCAAACGGGTAAACGGTTAAAAACTATCCGAAGTGACAACGGTACCGAGTATGTTAATAAAAAGGTTAATGATTTTTTTAAAGAAAATGGTATTGTTCATCAATTAACTGTGGACTATACTCCAGCTCAAAATGGTGTAGCTGAACGAGCAAATAGAACTATTGTAGAACGAGTAAGAAGTATGTTGGAAGAAGCAAACTTACCGAAGATTTACTGGGCAGAAGCAGTACATACAGTAGTATTTTTGAAAAACAGATCGCCTACTATAGCTGTAAAGGGCATGACCCCAGAAGAGGCATGGACAGGTAAAAAAGTGAATTTGAGTTTTTTACGAGTATTTGGGTGTCGTGCGTTCATGCATATTCCAAATGTAAAAAGGAAGAAACTGGATCCAAAGAGCATGGAACTGGTATTCATTGGCTATTGCGAAACGACTAAAGGGTATCGTCTCATACATCCTCAAACACACAAGGTTTATAAAGCAAGAGATGTAGTATTTTTCGAGAACCAGAAGAGAGACATAGAAGGTGTTAACAAAGAAGTTGTTAAACGAGAAGTACCCAAAGAAGTTAAAGAAGAAGTGCCACCTTTAGGGAATAGCCATGATCCGTCGTTTGGTGAGAGAAATCCAGTGATGCCACCCATTACACAAGAGATACCGTCCAATAGAGAAGAACATGTCTCGGACATTGATACAATTACTGACGATGTGTCCGTAAGAGATACTAGTCTAGAGAGTCCAGCAAGAAACATTGTTGAAAATTTTCCATCTACTTCCAGAGATAGTGAAGCTGAACCAGTGGAAATTCCAGAGAGGAGATATCCATTGAGAGATAGGAAACCAAAAGAGTTTAAAGACTGTATCTTGTATCAAGCAGCTGAAGAGACTAGAAGTGATCCTGTTACTCTAGAAGATGCCTTATCAAGAGATGATAAAGAACAATGGAGAGAAGCTATTGCATCTGAATTGAATTCTTTGAAGAAGAATAAAACATGGGAACTAGTAGAAAGTGCTAATGCAAAAGGAAATTTTGTTGATTCAAAATGGATTTTTAGAATCAAAAAAGAGCCGAGGAGAATTAGGTATAAAGCACGTCTAGTAGCAAGAGGCTTTACACAAGTGAAGGGTGTTGACTACAATGAGACATTCTCACCTGTAGTGCGTCATAGCACATTAAGATTGCTTTTAGCAATAGCTGCTGAAAATAACTTAAAAATAGATCACATGGATGTAGTAACCGCATTCTTGAATGGAGATCTAACCGAAAGGGTTTACATGAAACAACCTAAAGGTTTTGAAGAAAAAGGAAAAGAGGATCATGTTTGCTTGTTGAAGAAGGCTCTTTATGGTTTAAAACAAGCACCAAGAGCTTGGAACGATAAACTCAACAATTCTCTGTTAGAGTTAGACTTTGAGAGGTCAGACAATGAACCATGCGTTTATTTCAGGAAGAGGAAGAACAGTTTAATGATCATTGCTGTTTACGTGGACGATCTTCTTATTTTTTGGAATAACGAGAACGAGAAAAAGCTCATTAAACGTCAGTTGCAAAATAAGTTTGATATGAAGGATCTGGGAAAAGTTGATGTTTTCTTGGGAATCAAGATCAAACAGGAGAACGGAGTAATAAGCTTGAACCAAAAAGAATATACACAGAAGATACTAAAGACTTTTGGAATGGCAAATTGCAAGAGTGTAACTACGCCATTGGATCCAAAGACGAAGCTGATGAAACCAAAGGAGGAAAATTATGTTCCACCAAGCGAATTACCATACAGAGAGCTGATTGGTTCGCTTATGTATCTGTCTGTATGTTCAAGACCGGATATTGCTTTTGCAACGAGTTTTTTAAGTCAATTTAACAATTGCTACAATAATACGCATTGGCTTGCAGCAAAAAGAGTATTAAGATATCTAAATGGTACTAAAGACTTTGAAATAACTTTCAAAAAGTCAGGTAAGACTCTTTATGGATATGTGGATGCAGACCATGCTGGAGATATTGTTGATCGAAGATCATACAGTGGTTTTGTATTTTTATTTGCAGATGGCCCTGTATCTTGGGAAAGTAGGAAGCAAAAAACAGTTGCTTTGTCGAGTGCCGAAGCTGAATATGTGGCACTATCTGAAGCATGTAGAGAGTCTGTATTTTTGAGGAGACTGTACACTGAACTCACTGAGAATGTTGTTTCTTCCTTGAAGCTACTTAGTGACAGTCAATCAGCAATACATATTGCTGAGAATCCAGTTCATCATCAGAGGACAAAACATATAGACGTGAGACATCACTTCATCAGAGACTTGGTGAGGTCTAAGGCTGTGTCTATAGAGTATGTGTCGACTGAAAGAATGATGGCTGACCTGCTGACGAAAGGAGTTGGAAGGTTGAAGCATGAAGCTTGTCTGAGAGGGATTGGCTGCAGAGTGAAAGTTAAGGAGGGGTGTTGAAAGAGGTTGTACATCATAACTTGCACTGGCTGATTAGATTTAGCTGTATTCCTCTATGACATTTGTCTTGTACATCATTTGTGTCATTCGTGTCGTCGTATCTGTTTTTTTGAGTAATCTTGTGTATATTATTATATTTTCTACGTTATTGTTTTCTTACAAAGTCTTTCATTTATATTGATTTCCGAGATCACGACCTCTAAATCATATAACTTATCAAATCATCATTCGGACTTGTGTTTTATATAAAACGAGAAACTGTCCTGGCGTGAAGTATTGCTTAACCTTGTTGTTGATACCCAGCTTTTTGCCGCAGTTTGGGATTTTGAGACAATGTTGGCGCCGAAGTTCAGGTATATTCCAGAAATCGGCATAGCAGGGATGGAAAAATTATTTTTTCTTACGTGTATAGTGGGAAACGGTTTCATTAGAAGTTGGTAACACCACCCAAAAAGTGGCTTAATGTTTTGTTATTTTGTTAGGTATTTTATGACTGTATTTTTAGAAAAAGTGTCTCTATTTACGATTTCGCAAAGTCTATTAACGGTACACAATAGGATTTCAGGCTAATAACGTAACAAATGGATTGTACTTACGCGTAAAAAGACAAATCTGGATCTTTGTTGTCACTGCAAAAACAAATCACGAAACTTACATATTATAACAAATGTTACAATTTACCAGTAGTAAATATAGAGAACTCAAACAAACTCCTATAAATTTCAGGAAATTTTAGTAAATCTTGGAGAGTTAGAGGAAAATTATTAGGCTCAAAATGCTCCTGACATTGGCCAATCAACAATAAACGCTGTAAATTAAATTCAGGACATACAAAGAATAAATGATCCAAATCACAAAATTCATATTTACAATATTCACAAGAAGGACTATTAGCTAATTTAAGTCTAAACAAATGAGCAGGAAATCTGCAGTGACCTATTCGTAATCTACAAATTGTAGTGATTAAATCTCTACCTAAATAAGTATGGTCCTTTTCAAACCAGGCCTTAGTTGAGGGCTCAGGGGCAATCTCGGCTAGCCATTTTCCTTTTATATTTCTAGTAGATTCTAGAGACAAAGACCATCTATGAATCATGGTTTTTTTAATAAAAGGAACTAAGTCCATGTGCGGAACTTTAAAGTCACAAGTAAGAACATTATCTGAAGACTTGGCAAGAGAATCCACCAGTTCATTACCTAGTATTCCGGAATGCCCCGGAACCCAACACAATTCAACAAAAACTCCTTTGCTATTCAAGAGATGAATGCGATGTCTTATCATAAATATTAAATAATTTACAGACGCAGAAATTTTCTTATTCATTATGGCTAAAAGTGCACTCATTGAGTCTGATAAAATTATAAATTTTTGAGAGCAATTAACATATGAAAGAGCAATATAATCAAGAGCGTAAATTATAGCTAAACTTTCAGCAGAAAATATTGAAAATAAGTTGTTACATTTAAAAACTTTTCCAGAGTGGAGGTTTGAATCATAAAATGCAAAACTAGTTCTATCAAAAGACTTAGAGCCATCCGTATAAATCTTAATATAATCTGACTTATCGCTCATAAATTCCAAAAATTCAAATTTTGATTCAAATTTATTTACAAAAATAGGTATATCCATTGTTATGGAATGGAAATCGTAAAGAAAACACGGCAATATTGATGACCAAAAGATAATGTCCTGAAATTCAAAATTTAAATAGGCAATGGATTCGCTGATTGATGTGGTGACTGTCAAAGGTGTAACATTGAAATTTGGTAAATTATAATCCTCTAAATAACGACAGATAATAGGATTTCCACGACTTACAAGATTTAGACAAAACTTATCTATGATATAACTTCTCCTAACAAATAATGGCACAACTCCTGCCTCGACTTCCAGAGAATTAATAGGTGAAGACATCATTGCTCCAGTAATAACTCTGATAGCTTTATTCTGTATGACATCTAGCTTTCTCAAAAGATGATTAGCTGCTTCGGCAAAAACTATACATCCGTAGTCAAAATGACTCCTTATTGTTGCGATATATATCGTTTTGAGAATTTTTGGGTCCGAACCCCACTTTAATCCAGCCAAAGAACGTAGGATATTAAGACCCAACTCAGCTTTTTTGGCAATGTGGTCTATGTGAGGAGCCCAGGAGAGCTCAGAATCTAATACAATACCAAGATACTTTTCTGAATGTCTAACTGGTAATACCAGGCCACTCAGAAAGTATTGCGAAAAATAGTTTTTATATATGGGAGACTGGCCGGTCAGAATCTTTTTCGAAAATATGATTACTTGTAAGTAAAAATATGTGTGTTCCATTTTCAAAATTTCCCTCCACATTTTTTGCGAGCCAATTCAAAGTATCGTGTCTTACTGAAAAATGGATCTGCGCCGGGAACATTTTAGAGCTATGATTTTTTACGATTTCAAGTGTCGCCTGAAACCGGATGAATCGTTCGATAGACTTCAAATGGCATTTATGGATGAAGGCCCCTCCAAGGCAACCGTGTATCGTTGGTATAACGAATTTAGGCGCGGTCGACCAACCTTGGGGGATGAAGAAAGAAGCGGTCGCCCTTTGACGGCTATTACGGAAGAAAACGTGCTAGCAGTGAAAAATTTAATCCAAGATAGTAGGCGAATTACATATCAGGAGATTCAGCACATATTAAAGATTGGATCGGGAAGCGTTCACGAGATTCTACACGGGCATCTTCGCGTGAGGAGGATAGTATCGCGCTGGGTGCCGCACTACCTCACCGACGCTCAGAAGCAGGCCCGGGTGGAATGGTGCCGTGATATGCTGAACAAATTTGAAGCAGGCTCGTCTCGGCGTGTTTACGACATCGTAACAGGTGATGAGTCCTGGATTTATCAATACGATCCAGAAACCAAGCGCCAGTCGACAGTTTGGGTGTTTCAAAATGAACCAACGCCTACCAAAGTGAAGCGATCTCGAAGCGGGGGGAAGATTTTGATCGCCAGCTTTTTTAATTTGACTGGCCACTTGGCCTCAATTCCCTTACGAGATCAAAGAAGCATCAACGCCGAATGGTATACTACCAAATGTTTACCAGAAGTTTTTTCTGTTGTGAGCAACAAGCGACCAAACACAGGGCTCCGCGGACTACTGCTCCACCACGACAATGCGCCTGCACACACCGCGCTCAAAACGAGGGACTTCCTGGACAGCACACCAGTCAAACTCCTGGGTCACCCTCCTTACAGCCCTGATCTAGCACCGTGTGACTTCTTTTTATTTCCAAAAATAAAAAATCAGCTCAAGGGGATACAATTTTCGTCGCCGGAAGATGCGCTGGCTGCGTTCGAGCAGGCTGTAAACGAGGTGTCTACGGCGGACTGGAAAAAGTGTTTTGAAAACTGGTTCAGACGCATGAATCTTTGTATAGAGGCTGGTGGAGAGTACTTTGAAAAGATTTAATAAAAATATATGTACCTGTAGAACAATTTTTTTTAGTGTCGCAAATATTTCTGAGTGTCCCACGTAATGTATTATTGTACAATATTTTAGGTTGATGGTTACAATTATTAGGAAATATCAATACCGAACTTTTCTCCACATTAACATCAAGTTTTAATTGTTCCTTAAGAATCTGACCGATAGCAAATAAGCAGTCATTTATAGCAAGTTCACCTTGCAATATATCGTCACACTCCAAATAAATTACAAGATCATCAGCGAAGAAAGAGTATTTAACATTATTAGGAATCTGCCTCATAAAGTCAACTAAACTTAAACTAAATATTAGAGGTGAGAGCACTGAACCTTGAGGTGTGCCTTTGTCGGATATTTTTGGTCCATACAATCTATTTTTGATCTTTAATGAAACACTCCGACCATTTAAAAAGTTGAAAATCCAAAACAGTATTGGACCAGGAATACCCAACTTAGACAAACTCTTAATTAAATATATGTGATCTATGTTATCAAAAGCGCTTTTAATATCTAAAAACACAGCTAATGTTAGTTTATTATTTCTGAAATTTAAACGAATATCTCCGATAAGACAGGACAGATTATACATAGTATTTTTTCCTTTGCGGAAGCCGAATTGAAAGTCCGGGATCTGTAGTTTATTTTCGATAAACCATTCTATACGATTTTTAATCATGGTTTCGAAACATTTTGAAAAACAAGACGTTAGTGAGATAGGTCTGTAGGAGTCCAAACTATTAATGTTTTTGTAAGGTTTTAAAATAGGGACCACATATTGTACTTTCCAACTAGGAGGGATACATTTGTTAAACCATAATTCATTAAATATTTTTAATAAAACTTCTAATGCACAGTCAGGTAGGTTCTTAATAACAATATAAGGAATAAAATCAGGACCAGGTGAAGTATTCTTTTTATTGAGTAAGGAGGCGCGTAGTTCATGAATACCAAAGGCATCATTAAGCCAATATGCAGACCTTGAGCCTTCAGAGGTAAAAAAGGATTCTAACTCAGAAAAGTCTACAGAACCACTGGATGAAGCAACCCTGTCTAAATAAGCCAGCGCATTTGTGGAATCGTCAAAAAAGTGAGATTTAATAGAAGTGTTTAATCTAGAAAATTTAAATTTCTTAATATAATCCCATATTATTTTAGACGAAGTCATGCGATTAAAACTTTCACAAAGTTTTGCCCAACCCAAAATCTTCTGTTCAGACAAAATTCTTTTCTTCCTTGCATCAAATTGCTTGTATAAAATATAATTTTCTACGGTAGGATATCTTTTATATGAATAAAAAGCAAGTTTTGTGTTAGAGACAGCTTGACTGCAAAGGTCATTCCACCAAATTAAAGCTTTACGCTTTTTCGTATGGCAACTATACGATTTTCTAGGAAATGTCAACAAAATGTCACATAGTATTTGAATGAAATTGTTACAATTATTTTTAATAATAACTATCTTGTTCTGTTGTACATATTGTGATGTTTTGTACTCTAAAGGATTATTCAATGGATTCTATATCCGGGTTTTTTTTTTTTTTTTGCGAATCTCCATCGTGTATTCACTTCACTACGTGACATTGGCGGAATTGTGAACACACAAAAGCCACTCATCAAAGATTGAATTGAATTTATATTTTTGTACGGAATCAGAATTTTCATTTAATAAATTATAAGTTGAAAATCTTTCAAAGCATAAATCTTGGAATTTTTTCCAGTCAATCTTATTGAAGTTAACATTAGATAAACAGTGCAGAGCCGGTTCAGAAGCAGCACCATCGTTAAAATTGTGTGCAGAAGAATTATTGTTATTACTAGTGTAAAAAACATTTACCAAAATAGGAAAATGATTGCTACTAAGGAGGTCATCAACAACGGTAAAAGAACAACTAGAACTCACAGACGGAGAAGCAAAAGCCAAGTCTAAAACATTACCTTCTTGACCAAATGGTGCAAAGGTTGTAACATTGTGATCATTTAAACAAACTAAATTCAAGCTATCCGCGAATGAATGAATCATATTACCACGTCTGTCATTATCTCTGCAACCCCAAGCTGTACTATGCCCATTAAAATCACCTATAACCAGATAATTTCTACTAGAGATTTTAGAGTAAGCCTCATTTAAAAGCTGCACTCTAAATTTACCATTTGGAGGAGGGGGAATGTAAACACACAAAATATCCAAAGAGAAAGAAGATAATTGAATAGTAACCAGCAAATTTTGAAAATCATAACAAGAGGCTGTGTCAATTGTTGAAAACTTATACTTATCACGGATAGCAACAGCAACACCACCATGAGGGCGATCTGAATCTTGCCTTACTATGTTAAAACCAGGAAACTTAAATATCTTATTTGGACTTAGCCAAGTTTCATTCAAAAGTATAATATCAATTTCCACTCCACAAGAATAGATAAAGTTTTTAAGCTGATCAGTCTTATTTAAGATGCTTCGAGCATTCCAGTGAAAGACGGTTAGTTGATCAATACCAACTCCAAGATCCATATTAGGAGTTGAAGTTGGTAATGAGCAACTCCTTGATTGTCTTGGAATTCAGAGTAATAGCATCTTTATTATTATTTGTATCCTCTTTCTGTTTTAGAATATCCATAAGAGTCTTAGTAATTGTTGTTAAGATTACATCAGAGTTCAAAATATCAGAAATCAGAGCTCTCCTATGAGGATTTGGAACAGAACTTGAAGTATTTGAAGGAGCAGATTTGACAAATGAGGGTTGTTTAGCTGAAATGGTAGCATAAGTTGTTTTGCCACTTATTTTGTTTTTAATTTCAATAATTTTAGCTGCTTTTATTGGGCAAGAGACTGAAACAGCTATATGACCACCTTTACAGTTTATACATTTTGGATTTTTTGTCTCGGTACACTCCTTAAAAAAATGATCGCCAGCACATATCGAACAAACTTGTTTACTCTTGCAGGAGCCGCTGCCGTGGTTAAACTTGTAGCAGGTGAAGCACTGTCTCAGAGGTTTGATGTAGGGCAGAGTATCAAACCACATGAAGTCGCAAGTTGTGTGATCTGGAAGCGTGGAGCTAAGGAATGTGACCAGAACTGTTGGGGTAGGGATAAGCGAGCCATCAACTCCCTTTCTCATAAATCGCTTAACACCAATTATCATTGACGAAGCCTTCATATTGGATAACATATCCTCTTCTGAAATTTCTGGCGGAACCTTTATTATGCCTTGAACTTCCAAATTATCATATGGAATTCGAGCAACCCACTCATGTTTTTGTAGAAAGGATTGATTCAATAAAAAGCTGTTCGCATTTATCTTATTATTGAAATTTACCTTCATTAGGCCCATCCCTACCTGTTTTACGTAGCTGATTCCACAAACTGTTTTCAGGACATTGTTCACTTTTAAAAGTTCCATTTTCCTGTTTGATGATGATGAAGATAGAAGAATGGGGTACTCCTTTTTCTCATTTTCAGTGTATATGTGGTTGTAAAATTTGAACAAACCTCTCTTACTCCTAATAAAGGATGTATTTTTGGAAGCAGCAGAATCTTCTGGTCTTTGATGGGATTGGAAGTCCATTCCCTCTGGAAGCTCATCTCTGATATCACTCGAGCCTGAATCACTTTCTGGTAACGACTTCACAGGGGATCTAGAACGGGGCCCCTTGTCCTCAGACGAAGACTCCCTATCGTGATCCCGTCGTTTGTTACGAACGCCCTTCCCCATGTTGGGGAGGAGCACACTATTTACAACGCTATATTTACAACTTATTGATTATAGTAAACTTAAAATAATAATATTTACAGTATTTTATAAGCAAAGAGCAATATAATTGCAAAAATTTGCAAAATAATTCGAAAATTCCGCCTTTTCCCTTTCCCGCTTTTTTTCGAAAAAGTTGTTTTGTTGTGCTAAACACAGATTAGTATATAATGTAGTTGGTAAATGTCAAAAACCGACACGCATGGTGAAACAAAACACAATAACGCTGTCTTTATTTTTTACCAGGTATTTCAAATAAGTGCGTCCCTATCTAGAGGGCAATTTGCTTTCTCTTTGACCACAGGCAATAACTCACGGGCGATAATATTCATACATGAAAAACGGCTATGTCTTTGGAATAGACCAGAAGAATTGACAAAAGACCTCTTCTTATATCTTTTCATCCCCCCCCCCCTCTCTTCGTAATTATTTTGTAATAAAAACTTGAGAAAATTTTATCTAATTTGTTATAATAAAAAAAATATCTGTAAAACTTTTAGTATGTACACACGTGTTGTATTTCGACTGACAGTGGTATGAGGAGGTAAAAAGTTTACGTTATAAACGTTAGAAATACTTACTCAAAACCCGCCTTGCAATAAAAAATTGTAAAAAAAAAACTACGGAACCCTATACAGCGCGTGGCCCGACACGCACTTGGCCAGTTTTATATGTTTATATTTAATAGGCTATTTGACTAATTTTGGAAATCGTTTTGAATGATTATTTATTACTTAATAAGCACTATACCTTGATATTTCCGCGAGATCTACTGTATTTTTATTTAAAATAAATTTTAAAGTTACATTTTTCAAAACCGCGCCAAAAACGATGTTTCTGTGATGGCGCAGGTCACGTGACCCGTGTGACGTCACACGCAAGTAAACTAGCCAGCGTTGCCAACCATGCGATAATTATCGTAATTATACGATAGTTGTAAGTCCTATACGATATAAAATAATAACAGAGTATCGCACGATAATTTCACTGTTTTATACGATAATTTATGAAATATTACGATATTTTTGAGAACTTAATGTGAAGTGAACAATGTGAGCCTCAAAGCATTCAAAGACTAGATATTCAATCAAAACATAGTCTATGGCCCTAATGGAGATTGAACAACGTTTACGCTTAAGCTTAACTTCATAACAAATAATCACCAGTAACTCAGTATTATGAAATTAGTAGCGTGAGTCGTTTTAGCGCTCGTGAGCGCGATTTGGAACGCGGCCTTTGCCTTGTTTTGTTTCAAAAAGTATTTCTCTTCATTTTTACATACTCTAAACAATAGGTAATTCTTTAGATAAACCTTACTTTTTCATAAATTACATGAATAAATGTATGCGATAAAAATACGATAATTTTGTGTGTGATTTGGGATAATTTTGGATTTGCACATTGGCAACACTGAAACTAGCCCAGATTAGTAAGTTAATGTAAACTAGTTCGACAATATACGGCGCGACTGAAGTGAATTACAAATTTTATACTTTTCCTTCAAAAATAATGGTTTATAAATGGTGCATAGTGCCTCAGTGCACCAATACGACTATAAATAATCCTAACAAAGTGTTTGTAAGCGTTCCAACGCATCCAAAAAGAAGAAAGATGTGGCTGAAGTTGGCTCGAAGACACCCTAAGAGCATTTTGTTACATTCGAATGTTTTTACGTTTGAAGATCACTTTGATGTAAGTAATATTTAAATACCTAAACCTACTAGGTAGATGGTAGCAAAAAATACCTGATTTTTAAAACGAAATAACCTAACCTAAAAGCTCATAGAAGAATCCCTTTTAACTCTACATTATATTGCAGCACTACTACGCGCTTTGTTGATGTTGACTTTCAAATTTGCCGATAGGTCCTTGTACCTATCCTATACCACAGTTCTAGAAAGAGCCTCACGTTTTATAAACGAAATTATAACCTCTGTTCTTAGCCTCTGTTATAAGTGAAAATGTGAATATTTCGGACTAGATGTAGGTACCTAGTAGTCGCACAAAATAACTGTGGCCCTGTCATTGATGCGCAGAAGAAAAAAATGGCCCATTTTTGCACATTTTTTACAGTTATTTTGTGCGTCGTTTACCTATGTAAATCGATAGCCTGTTATACAATGTATGCATTGTGATTACAAACCTTATTTATTTGAGTGAATCCCAATAAGTCCCAGTACCTACGTATCAAGTTGGTGCGTAATGGGACATTTAAATGTTGTAGGTATTCCCGATACGTCCTATAGCTTTTTTATGCAGATTTTAGTACATTCAGAAACAAAACCTTTACAAATTTTGTTAATTTGTTACCTATGTTTACTGTTCTTAAGAAATATACATTGACTATTTAATTGTTTTAAAATCAACAATACAAAATAATCAGAATCGGTCTTATTGTTATAGAATTTTACAAAATATTGTAACCATAAAATAAACTATACAGTTTACTCTGAAAACCTGATATTTTTTCTAGTGTTTTTTCTAGAGTTTTTTCTTCTTAGTTATAATGTTAGTTAGTTGTTTAGTACAATAATAGGAGAACTAATAAACAATATTTGTATATTCTGTGCTTTGTAGGTAATCTTGCAAACATCAAGACTTCTCAATACAAAATTATTTTGAAAATACTTTTGTTGCCAACATTATTCACTCATAAGACATTAGGTACCTATAAATAACAAAGTGGGATGTATCAGGACTAAAAATAAAATATTCAAATCCCATTATGCACCAAAATGGTGTATAATGGCATATGGGACGTAATGGGATTCACTTGGTAATTAAAAACATGTTTGTTGACATAATGTGTCACTCTTTCATGAACTCTCTTTCCTATTCTATATTTTAAAATGAATTATGCAATTGCAGATGGAAAAAGACACGAAGAATTACATGATGTACAAAATGAGCTTCAGTCAGAAGATACTTTTAGAAGAAAAAGCTGTGCCAACTAAATTTCAGTGTCAAGAGGATCGAAGAGACGGCTGCCTGAAGCTGGATTTTCTCGGAAAGTGTTTCTTAAAAGGCAAAGGACTGATCTTGTCTCAGAATGCTTGCAAGGTCAAAGTGCTACTGACACCTATGCTGATTATGGAGCTGATAGCCTACAAAAAGATGACAATGTGATACAAAAACTCATTGAAGGTACCTATGTACAAATAATCATAATACAATTGTATTGATAAACTTCATATAATGTAAGTAAATAAATTTGAATATTTGTCTTTTCAGAATTACCTAAGACTCAGGACAAAGGAACCATCACCGATCCTCTATTATAACTACAGACAAATCTCTTCAAGTAACAAAAGTGAATATGCATTAATAGGAGCAAAGCTGTCCAAACCAGATGCCAAAATAAAAGTATTTGTACCTCACCAATGAAAGGTTCTACACTATCTCATTGCACTTCGCCTTTTAAGTTTGAACCATGCCGTTTTCAACCATCACAGTCGGGAGTTGTTAAACCACTTAAGAAACATATTGTCATTGAAAAATATCCTAGATATTTTAAAATATTGTAGCATCAACCTCAGACTCCTGCTTTCTCACGGTCAACTAAACGTAGATTGCTCTCGAGTAGGAAATTGGATAACAAAATGGAAAATGTTGTTTATAAACAAGTATTGTAAATGGAAGTATTGTAGTTAGAATAAATTTTCAATAAAAAAAAGTGTCTCATATATTTTTAAGTTTGTCTTTTATTCCAACTACTACAAAATCTCATATGCTTAATCTTATATTATCCCTGAGCAAAGCTGGATACCCCAGCTAGTATATATATATATATACAACGTGTTCCTGAGGATCTGCATAAATTTTAAGAGCATGTTCAGTTAACAAAACTGAACAACTTTCCCTGAGAAACAGGTTGAAATACGAAAATTTTGTTTTGTATGGGCAAATTTTTTTTTCGCGTTTCAACCTGTTTCTTAAAGAAAGTTGTACAGTTTCGTTAACTGAACGTGATCTTAAAATTAATGCATATTCTCAGGAACACGGTGTATATATGTATACAAATATTGCTCGTTTAATAGTTTAGGATATTCAACTAAATAATAGGGCCAGCCAATGCCAGCGTGGCTGCTAAAGGAGAATGATCACGGCCCATAGGAAAAAAACCCTGGCCCGACACGAAAGGGACCTATCCAAGATTTTTGTTATAACAAATAAATAAGAAATATATATAAATTATATTCAATATTTATGGCACCACCTAAATATTGCCGAGTTTTATCGTCAAGCGTAGAATTAAAAAGCTCTTTTTTATCCACATTTAACAGTTGTCTTTAACCCTTTATAGGTCAGTGGTCGCATATGAGACCACAAAAAAGTTGTCAATTTTACAATGTACCTCTGACTCACCACTACTGAGCTTTTATGGTTCTATTGTGTGCTCACAACCTCTAAAAATTGTAAATAGAGTTCAATTTCTAAACTCTACTTGGGTGTCTTACTACGTCTCGCCGAAGGAAATCGCAAGCCAATATTTTGGTGTTAACCATCTATATTGAACATAAAAATTATATATTTTGTGCAAGACGGACTTATGTTATTAGATAAACCCTGTAAACAGTTCTCATTCTTTAGCATGTAAACAAACATTGCATTACGTAGTCATTGTAAATACTTTTTATTGTAGGCGTTAACATTTCTCTGCATTGTAATGCTTTGTTTGTACAAGATACAAGACGCTATAGAATATTGGTAGGCAAATCCATTTGTGGTATTAGAATAGTACAATTACTTTAGAAATAGGGCTACGTAGTTATTTCCCACGCACGTGTTTCCTCACGACGATCCCGCGCAGTCTGAGACGCCGTCGCCGCTGCTCGAGGTCGACATTTTTATGCGGGTTTAGTGGGGGGGGGGGGGTGAAGTGCTATTTATACCTCGGTAATGCACTTAGTATCAAATTATACCTTTTAAAAATTTATTATAGGAATCCATCTCAAGTTTAGTGAGGGGAAAGAAAAGGGATCGCTGACTGGTAACCAAAGATTGTATATAAAGCGACTATATCGATCAGAGCTCCTAAAAGGGTAACAGCTCAGATGAAAAAAGAATTGAAAAGCACCAGCCAGAGATCTCCGGCCTCTCCGCCCGGGATTTAATTCACAAGAATACGGCGTATTATTTTCCTCCACCGGTATGAATCGCTTCGCAATGCAGATCGGCTAGCCCGCACACCCTCTCTCTCACTTCACACCGATCGTTGCCAACATGTTTCGTATATACTAAGGTTGGGTTGTTGCACCATCTAACTTGAGCATAACGGAATATACGCCTCTTGCTCTCTATAGGGTGAGTAGAGCACAGAAAGATAAAGCTCTATTAAATATATTTCTGTCACTTTCCGTTTTGATGCCAATGAAAGTAACAGCAATATTTTTAAAGGAGCTTTAACTTTTGTGTAAAGAATTGCAAACAACAATCACTTGTGCTTGCTCAGGTTGTGTGAGTAAGGTAATAAGCGTTTTGTTATGTTTTATGTATGACTATGCCACGTGTAGATTAACTTAAAAATGTTTATTTCTTACAAACAGAGTAATTAGGATATCTATATTTTTTTGCATTTCCAAATGGAATTTAACATGACGTTTGTAGCAAAAGTTACCTACCTTATAAAAGCTATTTCATATGATACTCTTAACATCAATGGCCGCCGATAGGCCAAAATGCCCTTTCTCCTTTAAGAAATGTGTAAAGCAAACATTATGTAAAAAGCTTATTATAGATTAGATTAATAGCAAATAGGTATGGTATGATGTTAAAACAAAAAAAGGAAAACACTGTACAAAGCAGACTGTAGACAGTGCTGCAGTGGTTTCTTCACAGAACAATCAAAAACAGTAGTAAATTCACTCTATTGGCATATTACGACATTTAATAAGTAGGTACATACATACATAACATCACGCCTCTTTCTACCTGCTACGATCTCGACATACTTCCCTCGCTTCCTGTACTTTCATTAATCCTTTCATACATTCTCGTCGGTTCACTTTTCTGTATATAATCTACATTAATAAGTAGGTGATTCTGTCCTGTGTGGTGCTGGCAAAGAATGGTACCATCCCATACATACCTGTGGGTGTCGTAAGAGGCAACAAAGGGTGAGCAGTAGCATCCTACTGTGTATCATACCATCTTACTTACCGCGGTCACCTACAACCGTGGTCCATGGTGCCAGCCGTAACGTTGACAAGCAAGTTGACTATGGTACTTCCCCTCCACATTTTTTTAGCAAAAGCTAGAATTCTGGATGGAGCTCCCATTCCTGTAGTGGAAATTTCATTGGATGTTATGATGATGATTCTGAATCTGAGTATTCATCATTTATAATCCCATTGTCTGTCACTGTGCACACATTACATAGGGGCCAATGTTAAATAAAAAGAATAAAATAATATATACAAAACAGTTTTTTATTTAATCATTATCTATCACAGACTGGTGTTAGCATATAAAATAGGATATATATTTCTTTTCCAAAAAATAGTTAACGCTATCATATCTCACTAAAATAATGTCCACATTCTTTGTTTCTTCAAAGTTGCTATCAGCAACACAAAAATAGCATTTTTCTACAGTCGTATGACAGTCGTTGCATATACTTACTTCTCTGATATAACTCCATTTTTTAAATAGTTGTCCTTAGCTTTTGCCTTGGTAGGACATTTAATTTCAATGATAGCATCTTTCATTAAACCGTCAGGGGATGCCGCAATCATGGGATTCTGTTGGCATACATAAATCCCACATGAAGTAATTTTTTTTCTCAATATATCACCAACTCTCTTTCGGACGGATAGTTCCAAATTTCTGCCTCTTTTCATTGCACCTGTATCAGGTATTTTTGCACCCATTATAGTAGCAACTAATGAACCATCTGGTGTATGACAAACACTTACTTCATGCGCTCTTGAAGCTGTGATACAGCCATAATGCATCTCATACCACAGCTCTTGTTTTGCTTCCTTGTAGCTACTTCTATGGCACTCATCCCAGCTTTAGTGAATGTTGCTTTCATCACGTCTACAAGTTTATCCACATCTGATCTAATTTCTGGAGATTGGTCCATAATAAAACAATGCAATGAATACTGCATAACATTCCTGTGTTTAAAATCATGCTGATATTTTAGCAATTCAAATTTTTCTCTTTTTGGCTTCTGTAATAAATTCAGTAGAAAGTGCTGATATACCTACTTGGTTGGTGAGGTACTTCCTTTTTAGACAGTTGCTGCACAGTGATGTACATCAGAGTAGTCCCCACTCTGGATAAAGTAGGCTTTTTCCAGTAGCAATCAACAGAAGTACATGCGGGTTCTTCAGAACGATGATGGACCCACATCAAAAAAGCCACAGCGTGCTTGCATCCTCCGGCTGAAGCAGCACTTTTATGACACTGGCAGCTCATAATTTCGCCATCATTTTCATTGACAATCATTGTTACATTATATGCTTTGGCTTTCACTTTATGTTCAGGGCACATTTTACACTTAACTGTGCAAATCCCACGCTCCCGGTGTAGTTGGACGTAGCCTATCGCATCATCTCCATAAGATTCCCTTGCAGACCTGTAAAACAAAAACAAGAAACTATGATAGATAGATAGATAAAGCGTTTATTTGTGACACCAACACATACTCGTAACTATGACGAAGAGAATTGGCATGTTTCTCGTACCTATATCAACATAACCCAAAACGGTCCATACAAAGCCCTGCCTGCAGTAGGTAGTAGGTACTCTGCTTGTACTGAAATGCACTGACTACTGACAATCGTAGCGTAGGTATTGTGTGCATGCAAGGCCGATATACAACGGCGATTTTAATGGCCCTGCATGCATACATAAATAACGATTCGAAGTGGACACTGCAAGCAGGGCCCGGCTTTGTATGGGTCCTTGATTTTCCAAAATTTATGAAAGTATAATATAAATACATAAAGGTCTGCTAAATAGTTTTACTACATGGTACTTACGCAGCTGTTTTCACGTTTTTGAGTTCCGCAGCGTAATAATCATCGTAAAAGTGCAACCATAAGCGCGTCTATCTTAGGTAAGTTGCTGTTATCGGCTCGCATAAAATTTGGTTCCATTTTCGGTGAGCAGGAAGCACAGGGTCTAATAGAAAAGAATTTCACTTTGTAGAGAAAACACAACAGCTATGCGAGTAAAACAAGTAAATTTTAGAAAAAAACGCGCGCCTTGTCACAAAAACTCCAATTATTCTCTAACTCCACAAGTATGGGCCCGCGCAGACCGACCGGCAAAATGCTCGCGCATGCTCGAGCATGCGCGAGCATGACGATGACTGCTCTCGGGGTTACCATGCCGTGTTTTCAGTTTGTTGTGAACATTCAACTAGGTGAGACGTTTTTGCGTAAATATGGTAGATTGGGATATTGTAATAATAGCACTATTGGCGGAAGAGCAAAAACAAAAAATCCCAGAAATTTACTCAACAGCCTTGTTTGAAAGTACAGAACTAAAAATAATCAGTATATTTTTTAGTGTTCCGGACCAAAATAGTAGAAACGGTACCCTTATGGTGCAACATTGTCTGCCTAATATTACAAACGAAAGAATACAAAAATATATTTTTATTGGAAATGGGGCCCAAATAGGGGCAAAAATTTAAACTATCGTGGCTAGGTCGAGTGGGGTATCATATAAAAGAGTTTTAATTGAAAATTCCAAAATATATTCTTGTATTTTTTACGGCTCTTAGTTACCAAATTATGTAGAAAAATACCAAAAAAATACCATTTCCCTTTTCTCCGAAGTTTGCAAAGCGAAAAATTTTAATTAATTACAGTCGATAGACATATTTTATGTAAACATTACAGCAAAAATAAAACGATCTCTGTTAGTAACACAGGTTTTTATAAATGGGCAAAAAAAAATTGCAGTCCTAAAAATAGACTTAATTGCTTCCAAAAATACTATAGGTATATCGGTACCTACGGTGCGAGAGTCCGTAGTAATAGAAATCTGAAGTTTGTGCAGATATAAAGTTCATCCACGCCGACAAAGTGGTAGAATAAAATTTTGAAAAATATTTTTTCTTGTCTACCCCATCGTGTGGGATGTCGTTAGATAGGTCTTTTAAAAATAATGTGAGTCTGCAAAGATCATTATTCGATTTAAGGATCCCTTTGTGAAATATTCAGCCCAAAGCAATTTTTTTGTTGGAGTTAAACAGGTTAAACAGTTAAACGGTTAAACAGTTGTTATTTGAAATGTGGAAAACTCACAGTAGTAGCATATATGATGAAATTATAAGGTAAACTATCACAGGCAATTCGGTTTTACAGGTTAATGAGCTATAGACGAAAATCTGGATATAATAAAAATAGCAATAGCAATCAGGCGCTAGGAGCTCACTGAGCAATTAGAAGGGTAAATAAATTATGTTATAAACGTCATGAAATACTTAGTCAAAACCCACTTGGCGATAAAAACAGCGTAAAAAACTACGGAACCCTTTATTGCGCGTGGCCCAATAGGCACTTGGTACTTATTTTGAAGAAATTGAAGAAAATGCACCATTGGCCAAAAAGAAACAAAGAAAAACTATTTTATATTTTTTTGACTTATTTTCGCATATTTCGTAGGTTCGACAATACAAATTGTAGATATTTTTAGGTTTGATTCGTCATCAGAGACCACACAGACCCCAGATATCGATTTTTAAAGCTATCAGTTCATTAACTAAAAATTTCTTGATGGCGGTCATTTTCCACTTATCTGATTATTTTTTCATTGTTGGAGACCAGACCCCCAAATATTAATTTTGGAATCAATCGGTTCAATAAATCGAAATGTTATCTTAGCATTACCATCTTTTCAACAAAACATGCACGCATCGTCCTTTCGCACTGACTGTACCCGCGCCCCTCGCTTCCCTTCGATTAGCGATCTTACCTCTCTGTCTGCGTGAGTGCAGTTGTGCTACTGATAGAATTATCGTAATTATGTGGTAGTGGCGGATGATAATACACAGAAGGATGCTGCTGCCCATCGTCTGGTTCATTAAGCCTTAGTCGCCTCTTACGACACCCAGGGGTAGAGATGGGTAGTTACTATTCTTTGCCGGCACCACACGGGGCGACCGATACTTACGAGATACCTATCTATAACATAGGTCCGATATCGATAATATTTTTTCATTCGCCCATCTCTACGACTGAACTGAGCAGTGCTGCCACCTTGAGAATTTGGTTGCAGTTCTATGTATGAGCCTGAAACTTCCAACAATAGGTATCCCAAATTTATTTTAAAAAATGTATCCCAAATCATATGTAGGTAGGTGTATTGCCGTTTTCCGTGCTTTATAAATAGGTAAGTGAAACCACAGGTGCTACTAAATTATTTAAAGCAAGTTGCTAGATACATTTAAGTGCCACATATACCTACAAAATAAGAGCAAAATATTTTTATTTTACCTAACTATTTATTTACAAATAATTCGATGCACTATACTTACAAGAAAGTAGATTTATTTGTAGTTTTCACTCAAAAGCACGTCAAGCTTAACACTTGCAGCGTTTCTCTAGTATCAACCTAACCTACGTCAAGTAAATATGGTACAAAGTCCAATGTGTTAAGATCGACGTGCTCCTGATTGTACCTACTCTGTGACAAACGAGATCCAACTACAGTCATCATATCAGCCGAAAGACGTCCACTGCTGGACATAGGCCTCCCCTAAAGAACTCCATGACGACCGGTCCTGCGCTGCTCGCATCCAGCGGCTTCCCGCGACCTTGACCAGATCGTCGGTCCACCTTGTGGGGGGCCTGCCAACGCTTCGTCTTCTCTCTGCGCGATCGAATCAGGAATGAGGAGATCCGCAGAAGAACTAAAGTAACTGACATAGCCCTGAGAATCGCTAAACTGAAGTGGCAGTGGGCAGGGCACATCGCAAGAAGAACCGATGGCCGATGGGGCGTGAGGGTTCTAGAGTGGCGACCACGTACCAACTACAGTAAAAAAGGTTAAATCTAGCCCAAAATTAACTAAGATGGCAACACTACGACAAAGCGCCTGCCTACTGCCGCGCGGCTGCTCGAGCATGCTCGAGCATGCGCGAGCAGTTTTAGTGCCTCTCAGGCAATTTTCAATTTTATTCATATGAATATAAAGTCCATTTTGCAATGTTATCAAAAACTGCTCTCGTCTGCTCTGCCGCTTGGTGTGCGCGGAGCCTATGGCGGCGCGTTCGGATTAGTTCGTTCGGGTCGACGATGTATCGCGAAGGTTGCCGACCGCGAGAGGCGCGAACAGGCAAGTTAGAAAGGGGTGATTTACTAATAAAACGAATATTTAAGCCACTATTCATAAGATTTGACATAAATTGGTATAAAAATCTTTCAGAAACAGCTTACAGATCAAATTTAACATCCAAGATACATAAAACACGAACAAAAATCAGTTGAGAAATCCATGTTTACTTGCGTGTGACGTCACCACAGTTGCCACCAATCACAGGGCGTTCACGTCACTCGTAAAATATTCAAAAATTTTGAATTTTATTTCATGTAATTTGCGAAAAATATTGTTAATTTAGTTAAACTAAAGTGAAATATGTGTTGTTTTGGCTGTTATCTGACAAGATGACCAAAATTTGTTGTATATTTTCAAAGTTGTCAAATAGCCCATTGTGTCAAGTCAAACCTAGCCAGACTCGCGGCGCGCATGTAGGTGCGCCGCGCCGAAGGGAGGAGCGCGTTGTGATTCATAGGATAGGGTTGGCCACTTGAACTTTTTTTTTCATAGGAAGTTATTTATTTTAATTTAATTTTTTTATTATCAATATGTTTAATGTACTTTATTCTGCTTTTACAACATGTGGTTAAAAGGAAATCGGCGACATAAATAAATAACAACTAGATGATGTAGATTTCACCGGCGTGTATTACTGAGTCAATTATAGCTATAATATTTACATAAGCTAAGATAAAATAGCGTGCTTGACATAAGACGGTAAAACAATGACAAGCTCTGTGCTATAGACAAAGTCCCAAAGGGAAGTGGTTGCTTTTTAAAATCAGGGCAAAGGCAGCAGAGCCCATACTGCCACAGGTACTTTTCCTAACACCCTGTATTATTATTACGAATGACTGTCTCATGAGATTGAAGAGAAATCTCGTTTACGTGTTTGTTTGTTGTAAATGTTTGATTTCTAAGCTTCCGATTCTTTACTATGCAGGTTCTCATGATTTTTAGGGTTCCGTACCTCAAAAGAAAAAAACGGAACCCTTATAGGATCACTTTGTTGTCCGTCTGTCTGTCTGTCTGTCTGTCTGTCTGTCTGTCTGTCAAGACCCTTTATCTCACGAACGGGTAAAAGTATCACGTTCAAATTAATACTGTATATTAGGATCCATGAACCACACAAGATCTAAAAATTTCATTTTTTTACAACGTCGCAATCAAAAGATATGGCATTTTATGTCCTCATCTCCATACATTTATTCAAAAATGAAAAACCTACAGGGTACTTCCCGTTGACCTAAAATTATGAAATTTGGCAAGAAGCTAGGTCTCACAGTACAAATAATGGGAAAAGTCTGAAATCATTAAATATTACAACTTTTCTCACAACTAATGGTAACCAATTGTGGTGAGCTCCCGTTTCAAGAACATTCATATAAGAGAGGGGTCAAGTTGGATGGTTGCTGAGGCGATTTTTGTTTTAGTTCTATTTAAAAACGGGAACACTTACAAACTTGAAAATTGGTATGTTTATAGGGCATAGGCTATAAAATAACAACAAATAATAAAATTTGGTCAAGCGCGTGTCGGACTCAAAAAATCTAGCACATTAACTTACTGAAATTTCAACTAATACAATTATGTTTATGTGGTGGTACGGAACCCTCAGTGCACGAGTCCGACTCGAACTTGGCCGGTTTTTTTTACTATGTAGGCCCAATCAAGAGCACATCAAGCTTGACACATTGGACTTTGTACCGTTCCTATTTCAATAGACACACGGGCTCGAGTCGCACTGCGAGTGTCAAGCTTGATCTGTCGTTAACTGTACATGACGTTCAATAAATTATCTGTAAAGAATTCACGTTGAATAAACGAAAGTAATAAATCTATGATTATGTTTTGTATTACTGGCTGTACATGTAAAACTAAGAAAAAAATTCTCATTTGTCTCAGCACACGAATTGTCAAGGGTCAGTAGTTTTCGAGTTATAGCGATTTTTAGTTTGACAGCTGTCATCCGAAATGTAGATCTCATCGAGACCTATCATTTGTCTTAACACATGAGTAGTCTAGGGTCAGTAGTTTTCGAGTTATATCGATTTTTAGTTTGACAGCTGTCATCCGAAACGTAGATCTCATCGAGACCTATCATTTGACTCAGCACACGAGTAGTCTAGGGTCGGTAGTTTTCGAGTCATATCGATTTTTAGTTTGACAGCTGTCATCCAAAACGTAGATCTCATCGAGACCTATCATTTGACTCAGCACACGAGTAGTCTAGGGTCGGTAGTTTTCTAGTTATAGCGATTTTTACTTTGACAGCTGTCATCCGAAACGTAGATCTCATCGAGACCTATCATTTGTCTCAGCACATGAGTAGTCTAGGGTCAGTAGTTTTCGAGTTATATCGATTTTAGTTTGACAGCTGTCATCCGAAACGTAGATCTCATCGAGACCTATCATTTGACTCAGCACACGAGTAGTCTAGGGTCGGTAGTTTTCGAGCAAAGATTTTGGAAACTACGCCAGGGGAGCGTTTTTCTTACGTCAATGTTTTCGAGTCATATCGATTTTTAGTTTGACAGCTGTCATCCGAAACGTAGATCTCATCGAGACCTATCATTTGACTCAGCACACGAGTCGTCTAGGGTTGGTAGTTTTCTAGTTATAGCGATTTTTAGTTTGACAGCTGTCATCCGAAATGTAGATCTCATCGAGACCTATCATTTGACTCAGCACACGAGTAGTCTAGGGTCAGTAGTTTTAGCTTCGTACAGTCTACACGCATACGTCTAGTCGCACGCACACAAACACCGTGCCGAAGTCTGCCGAACTGAAACGACGTTAGACGACGTGCTAGGTTTTTTCGTTACGAAATTTCTTGATTCGGTCGCCGCGCCGCGCTCAAAGCCCGCGATAAAAGCTATATAATAGCTGAAATGTTCTAGGATGTCGGAGAACGTTCCGAAATATTCAGGGATGTTCAAGAATATGTAAAAAAAAGAAATATAAGAAAACTCAGTTGAACAGAATAACCACTTTATATTTCAGACGTAGAAATTTCACAATGTTATGGCACTCAATGTCACTTTATTACTAGACCACTGTACAGCTCAAGACGACCGAATCGACTGCCTCCCCTTCGATTGCCCGACTCCCTTCTCGAAGCATCCCCACTAAAGGGGTCCGGATCGTAGTCGACTGTGAATGGCTCACCAACTCGCCAATAGAATTACTGCACTTATCAAAGCAGACTTCCGGCGTTGCCAGCTCAATCTCGGATAAATATTTTAACATCCGGTGCTGCCAGCCCAACATCGGATAAAAAATCATGACAGAATGATCGAGTGTTACATGATGTTTAAGAATGATACAGATTTTTTTTATATGTTCGAGAATGTTTTAGATTCTTTGAGGTGACATGGTGGTAAAGAATGTCTGAGAATACTTTGGGATGTTCTAGAATGTTTCAGAATGTTCATGTTCAAATGTTACAAAATATTCAAGAATGTTCTCATTTGTTGGATGTCTAAGAATATTTCAGAAAGGTTTGGGATGTTCTAGAATGTTCTAGTGTAATTTGATGTTCAAAAATGTTTCAGGATGTTTTGATATGTTAGAAAATGTTCCAAAATGATCCGGTATGTTTGAGATTTTTTAAAATGTTCAAGTGTTACATGATGTTCTAAAATATTCGATTAATTTAGGATGGTCGAAAATGTTCTGGGATATATTATAGTCTCAGATTGTTCGAGAATGTTCGACTAATTTAGGACGATCCTAAATGTTCTAGGACGTTCGTTAATGCTCCAGCATGGTTCGAGATGTTCAGACATACTTAGATCTGACTCAACTGACAAGCGTGCTCTAGTCCGGTTCAAATCTGTATTCGATCGTATTCGAAGAATGCACGCATATAGAAATAAACCGACTATATTCAGTGAATGCAGTGTGTGTCAATGTTACGGGCACAGTGTACGGGGGTCTTCTTCTATATACACTCTTACACTACGGATTGTTTCTTGAATTCAACGCACACATCACATTCAATGAATATAGTCGGTTTATTTCTATATGCGTGCATTCGTCGAATACGATCGAATACAGTTTTAAACCAGACTAGAGCGCGCTGATGTCAATGTCACTGAGAAAAATTAAAATTTTGATTTTATTTTGCGTTTTAAGAAATTATTGAGAGATAATGATTATATGATAAGATAATTAAATCTAAAAACCCAAATGAAAGTTGAAAAAAATCTCTCGAAAACGAGATTGATGACAAATGTCTTATGAATTTGACATTTCGCACACGCTGCACTACCTCATTTTCGTACGCAATGATAGCGCGCTTAAACGAGTGAATACGAGCAAGTTTTGAACCGACTATTAGCGCGCTAAAACCGCACACAAAGCTCATGAGCAGGTTTTAAACCGTAGTGTTACACCCAAAGATTTCGGACCTCCTTGCTTCGCTCGGAATAGATACCTTGCTAATTTATTTTACTATGGGATGACATCTGCCAACATGTCCCAATATTTTATGTCAAACTATCAGTGATCACTAGGAAATATTCAAAATAACCCGTCAAATCCATAGAACGACGCCTTCGCTACCTTGTGACGAATTATTTCTTTAATCCTCCTTCTAAGTACCCTTATTTTTCTGTGGTTACACCCAAAGATTTCGGACCTCCTTGCTTCGCTCGGAATAGATACCTTGCTAATTTTTATTACAGCTTGACCAACTTTTCTGTAGAATGGCCAAAAGCGGAACTACTTACGTCATTTTGAAAACGTAATTTTGTTTTTGACAGTCCTCAGAGTAAAAACGGTAGAGTCCGTCCTAAACATAGTCGTGTAAAGCGTCTCCTAGTCGACTATGACAAGTCGGTCAAAAATTTAGGTTACGTTTTACAAATATAAAAAAAAAATCTATAAAAAAATCTAATGTTTCATCCAAACTTTATATGCGAAAGTGAATTATATCATTTTTACTAGTGAATTGATCATCTATTCTATACATCTAATAACTCGCCGATTCTGTTCATTGAAAATTATCGGAAAAAATTGATCTGGGGGGTCACAAAAAAGGTAATAAAACCATATGGTTCATTTATGGAATTTTCGTCTGTTGGTCTGTTTGTCTGGTTGTGTATTCGCGATAAACTCGCAAACCACTGAACCGATTGGACCCGGTTTTCGATAGGTAATGTATTAAGCTTATTTCCGTGCAACATATAAGCTTAGTTTTATTGCAATCGGTTCACTCAAACAGAATACAATCGAAGTTTCAAGCGGCGGCGCCAATAACTCACAGACCACTCAACCGCTTGAAATAAGGTTAACAATAACACATTAGGCTTAATTTGATTTCATTGCCCAGATTTGTTTCATTGCGAACGGTCAACTGAAACAGAAGATACGTGAAGTTTCTAGCGGTGGCGCCAATAACTCGAAAACCACTGAACTCATTTACTTATTTTTAGATCATTTACTCAGATTTAGATCATTGCAATCGGTTCACTCAAAAAGGAACAACTTAACTGATACTCGTACAAACGGGGTTTTCAATAATGTGTTTGGCGTTCTTTCTTGCAATATAGAAGCGGTAATCGGTTCACTCGAACAGAAGATACGCAACTCATAAAAAAATATACGTATGAAACTTCTAGAGTTTTGAAAACGTTGGTAAAAAAATAGATAAGTACATAAAATACTTTAAGAACTAAAGAGAGATGTGAACCTTCATGTTTTAGAAATCATCTTTTAAAGGGGGAAATAAGTGTTCAAACAAAGTTTGTCTAAAAATACTACAGTTTTGTGTTCAGGTAAATATGTATCTTGACACGGTGGCCTTTGTACCGCTCTTTTTTCAGTAGCTACAGAAGCTAAAGTGACTGAGCCTCAGATTTAGTTACAGGTTTTGTTTTGTATATGAAATAAAGAAACCCGTATGACACTTCGTCCGCATTTTACACTTACGAGGATAGTGGGCGACCTAACAGTCCATACGTGAACAAGTGTACATACATTTTAGTATCGAGGTCCCTCGCAAGAAATGGATACGATTATGGCTCCCTCCTTAGCCAAAAGACCTGCTACTTAAACCTCCTTGTATCAGTCAGTGTTGTCTGTGTTGTTCTTGTTTTTCTGCATATTTCCAAGTATTTTATGAGAAAATCGTTCCAAAAACGATGGAAAGTGGCGTGCGAGAAAAGATTCTCATAATGAAATCATTAATCCATTCGGCAGGTACTTTCTACCTGGAATCAATTGCGAATTTAATGTAATTTTGTGATGTTGTTTTAGGATAGTGTGGAGTATAGACCTAAGTTGTTGACCTCGAGGAGCCTGTGGAAACTTGGTGGGGGGCCAAAAACCTCAAAAATGATTCCGAGGCCGATTTGCCTAAAAACCCTTACCGTTTAGGCAAGGCCGTTGTCTTTATCATCAATCTTTGTATTTACTTATACTTATATATGGTATTAATTTCAACCTGATACCTTTACCCGTTCGTGAGATAAAGGGTCTTGACCGACAGACAGACGGACAACAAAGTGATCCTATAAGGGTTCCGTTTTTTTCTTTTGAGGTACGGAACCCTAAAAAGTACGATGATCCTTCTAAGGCGTGATTCTACATCATTAATAGAACATATTTAAACATATTTTAAAGAGCGCGTGGGTTTTTATTGTCGCTTCTTTTTTTTCCCACAATAGCGCCACATTGTTTGTGAAGCGATGTAGTTTAGCTGACGTCATTAAGAGATTTTAATATCCAACAATGAATAAACGATTTTGATTTGATTTGATTTGATTTGATTTAATAGATTGGACAAAAAATATTAAAAACACTTTCTTAAAAAAAATAGTTTTAGCTCAAGTAGAAGTGAAGCGCCCGGAGAGTTATTAAATTATTAGGAAGGATCATCGTACTTTTTTTACACCCTGTATAGGTATCTTTTATCTGTGATAGCGAGCAAGGAGGCTAACAGTAAAAAGTAATGTCATATTTCATCATGTAGTTAAGAGTATTAAAAAAGTCTGAATTTGTTTATTTTTGTAATAGGTGGCAACCCTTTTCGATCGTAGCGCCATCACAAAATTCTCCAGATAGTTGGTCAAGCTGTACTATGGGATGACATCTGCCAACATGTCCCAATATTTTATGTCAAACTATCAGTGATCACTAGGAAATATTCAAAATAACCCGTCAAATCCATAGAACGACGCCTTCACTACCTTGTGACGAATTATTTCTTTAATCCTCCTTCTAAGTACCCTTATTTTTCTGTGGTTACACCTCAGAACAAAAACCTCCTGAGGTCAAACTTTGTGTTACACTACACGGATTTGTTGTTTGTAGTGCCGTGTAACTTACACCTCGAGATTGGCAGAATTGTCCTCGTTGACAGAAGCCATATATAATTTTTTTTTTATTTGTGTTCTCTTTTCTTGTCAAATAAAAGTAAAAAAGTTCCCGATTTATTCACAGATTAGTTGAGATTAGTATATATGTAGGATTTATTGTTGGAGTTGTGATGAAAACACAATAACATGCTCATAATATAATATGACTCTCATCCATCAGTGATTCTTTCAAGATGGATTGACGGGGAATATCGGCAAGGCCTATATGTTTTTCGCTTATCAATCACCCAGCGGATTTAGAGACGATATTACGCTACGTCGTCAGCGGGTAACCAAACAGAAATCAAATTGTTCAAAACAATCATGCACGAATCGTACGAGGTTTTTCATTTGCTGAATGTTACTATGCAAATTGAAGCGATTGCAGCTTATGGTATGTACCAGCCCTTGTAATAAAGTTTCATGTCATACATTGCAGTAAACATAATGTTTTGATATTTATTTTCAGATGATTATCTTTTACTGGGCACTAGGCAAGGGCACTTGCTTATGTATTCGGTCGCTCAGAGCAATGGTAACCCAAAGTATGAACTCCAACTGTTGAGATTGCATAAAAACTTCAGCAAGAAACCTATCCAGCAGATTGATGTTATATCTGGTAAATAACATTTGTAAATATGCTGATAAACCATATTGCCATGCATTTCCAGAGATCATTCCACTATTCAGACTTTAGTATATGGATTCTATCTTAATTAATCCCCATCACTTTAATAATAACACTTCACTGATGAAAGTGATCTTTAATAATATTGTCCCAAGCCAAACCTTTAGATTAATGGCTGTAACTATAGATAAAAAAAGTTTTTATGTGGTAATCAGCTCACTGAAGTTTAAATGCTTAAACACATAGAACAAACTTTTAATCTAGGTTTAGCTTGGGACATAATATTTCCTGATGACACAATATTGACCATTTCTTTCACTTGAAGTTTTATAAAAGCCTTGTATGCTGCTGCTCATGATTAGGTATTAAAATAAAACATAACTAAACAACAACATAAAACTCACCTTTGCTTCATTTGGCTGCACCTGCATGACCCACATTACTTGAGTTAAAATACCCCTCATTATGTTGATTATGTCCTCCTCCCTGGAGAGGCATGTTAGCATGAGTAACGAGCAGAGGTTTTGGATCTCCTTGCTTCGCTCGGAATAGACACCATGCAAATTTATTTCACTATGGGATGAAATTAGAGTAGGAGATAAGTGATAATTTTTTCGCAGAAGTAAAACAGGACCATTTTTGACAACAAACGTTTTATGGGGTTTTGGACCTCACAGAATCCAGAAATCAATGTTGTTAAGCCAAAATCCTAATAGTTCAAAAAAGACAAAATTAACCTAGGCTAAATTACGGTGGGAGGTTTGCTTGATTTAAAAGTGTTCCTTAGGTCCCCCTGAACATATCTAAAAAAATCTCTGTTGATCCCATGTACACTCCCCCCTCCCCACCCTCAAAATGAGAGAGACTCAGAATCCTTAATGGATTTGCATAAAAATGTAATACCCAAAATATGGTGTCAATCAGACTATTTGTTTAGACGCTAGGTGAAAGCGTGACGGACGGACTGACGGACATTTTTGGGAGACATGCTTTTTACTAGCGGCCTGCCCCGGCTTCGCACGGGTTGTAGTCTTAAGTGTTTTGAAATATTATTCGCTAAAATATTAATGTGAAGGTTAAAACAGCATAAGCATCCATTGCATAGTTTAAATGGAGAAAGCACAAAAACAGATAGACCAAAATATAAGTAGCAAAAATTCTTTTATTTATACTTTTATTCACATCTGATAATGTTTATTTTGGATAGGTAATTTTGTTTTGTTAGTCCATTAAAAATTGGAAAACAATACTTACCTATCTTATGAAAATTTATAAATATGTACCCGACCCTATAGGAAAGATGCAGTTTGTAACTAATTTAATATTCAAATTTAGTTTAAAGCTCTCTGTAAAAAATTTAAAAGTACATAGTATGAAATCATTTTCCCTGATACTTCTACCTTTAAAAATTAAAGAATTCTACATCAACATACGGAAAAAATTCATCCCCTTTTTAACCCCCCTTGTAGGATGACTTTAAAGAAATGCTTAAACACGAATTTCTTTGTTTTTTACAAAAAGCTCTAATTCAAATTTGTGTTAATTAGAAGAAAACAAACACTCTAGAAACAAAGGACATCCATACAAATAATTTTCCCTTATTTCACCCCCATTGTGGGATGATTTCTAATAAATTCTCAAACACGTCTTTCTTCTTTTTTTATTTGCTCAAATCATAATTTTCAAGTACATCATGTCAAAACTGTAGGGTTTTCATACAAACTTTCTTCCCTTATTACACCCCTTGGATGATGATTTCTCAAAAATGCTGAAACACTTCTTTCTTTTGTTCTTTTAATTAGCTCAAATCCAAATTTTCAATCACCTCCTGTCACAACTGTAGGATTTTCATACAAACTTTCATCCCTCATTTCACCCCCTTGGATGATAATTTCTTAAAAATGCTGAAACATCTTCCTTTTTTTTATTTGCTCAAATCCAAATTTTCCAGCACCTCATCAAAACTGCAGGATTTCCATACAAACTTTCTACCTTCATTTTCACCCCCTTTGGGGATGAATTTTCAAAAATGCTGAAACACCTATTCCTATTTTTCTTTTTATAAGTCCAAATCCTAATTTTTAACCATCTGATGTCAAAACTGTAAGATTTTCATACAAACTTTCATCCCTTATTTCACCCCCTTGGGAGAGGAATTTTCCAAAATCCTTTCTTAGTGAGTAGTTTTTTGCATAGAACCTGTGCACAAAATTTCAGATGTGTATCTATAGCGGTTACGGCTCGGCGTTTATGAATTAGTCAGTCAGTCAGGTCAAGCTCTTTTATATATGTATTTAAATAAAGTCATGTAGAAATAATATCTTTTTTTTTAAATTGATTTTTTTTAAGAATACAGTATCTTTCTCGCTCCACTCGAAATTAAAAATTATAAGGTATTTTCATAATGAAGGTATTTTCAGACGAAAGTAATGGTACTTGAAAGAGAAGAATGTATGACAGAGTGTACTATATTAATAGGTGGTGAACAAGTCAAACAAGTGAAGGAGTTTGTGTATCTGGGCTCAAAGTTTACGAGAGATGGAAAGTGTGAAAGTGATATTGAAAGAAGAGTGAATGCTGGAAACATGGTGAATGGTGCCCTGCACGCCTTTATGAGGAGTCAGAAGGTGTCGCACAAGGCTTTTTTGGCTATTCATAGGGGTGTTTTAGTACCAACACTGATGTATCGCAGTGAAAGCTGGGTATGGCAGAAGAAGCACGAAAGTAGAATTAATGCAGTGGAAATGAAAGCGCTAAGGAGTATGATTGGTGTTAAATTGAGTGACAGGATTAGAAATAGTGTGATAAGAGAACGGTGCGGCGTAAAAGAAGACGTAGAGACCAAAATCGAGAAAGGGATGCTGAGATGGTTTGGTCATGTAGAGAGGATGAATGAAGGAAGACTGACGAAAGAGATCTACCAGGCGAGAGTGAATGGAAACGTTGGAAGGGGAAGGCCTAGGCGAATGTACCAGGACCAAATTCAGGACATTCTGAATAAAGGCCACGTTAAAAGTACCCTAAACCGACGAGCATGTATGAAAGGATTGATGAAAGTACAGGAAGCAAGGGAAGTATGTCAAGATCATAGCAGGTGGAGGACTGTGGTCTCTGCCTACCCCGACGGGAAAGAGGCGTGATGTTATGTATGTATGTAATGTATGTGTGTATTTTCATAATGCAAACCAAGAATATCAGATAAATTTTACAAAATGGGGTATACTTTCGAATTACTTATATAAAAAAATACTACATAAGAATTATAAAATCGCATCACTGTGTATTATATATTACAATACAAAACAATAACATTAAGAACTCAGCACAATTGATAGTTAAGATGGCCCATGCATGAAATAAATGTATGGATGGGAGTGTATAATAAATAACAATAAAGCCTTTTATTTCCATAGTTTGGTTACAATGTCTGTTTGTATGTATTTGTAGCTTAAATATATGTTAGTATTAGCACTACTTTTATTAAAGACTAATTAATACTAATTAATGGATCCCATGGAGATCTTTAGGGAAGGCCTATGTCCAGCAGTGGACGTCTTTCGGCTGATATGATATGATGAATGGATCCCATTTGGGTGTAGGCTTCCTCCATCGTTTTCCATTTGCCTTTGTCTTTGCCAAGGTTCTTGCTCCAGCTCTTGTCTGCAACCATCTCTATTTCGTCAGCCCAGCGTTGCTTCGGTCTTCCGACTTTTCTCTTGCCCAGTGGACCTTTCCACATTGTAGATTTGATTGTCCATCTTTGATCCGTGTGTCTCATCTCATTTAAGTTCATGAGCATTTCATTGCATCTGTAATTTTCCCTTATATGGTATTAAAAAAAGAACTAGAAAAAAGATATTGCATGTAGTCAACAATTTAAGCTCTGAAAATAATCTACACTTAACTAAAACCCTGTCTATTTCCTCCTTTCAGATGAGAACTTGCTACTGTGTCTTACAGACAACCAGTTGTCTACTTACGATCTAAATGGAGTCAACTTTCCTTTGGTAAAAACTTTTTCACAAACAAAGGGTGCCTCTATTTTTGCATTAGATAATAAGGTAAGTACCTATGAACTGCTTAGTAAGTTTCTATTATAATGACTGGTTGACTTACAGACAATGGGCATACCAGTGGGTCAATCAAAAGCATGAAATGAACACTAGTTTCTTTTATACATAGGCGGCCAATCCGAATTTTATCAGTGGAACATAACAAGAATCCTAAGTCAATCAGTTTTCTAGGTAAGTACCTAGAAAACTGATTTCGCAAGAAACTCGTAGAGCCGAATGGGATCGGTTAGTTTGTGTTAAGTTCTATTTCGACCAAACAAATTCGGTACATTTTACTATTTTTATACATTTGAACAACTCATTATTATTATATCGTGCGGGTTGCAAGGTCGATGACCGACCTAACTAAGTTAGTTAATCAACATACAATTTTTGTTATTTTCCCTTGACATATACAAAGTCTAAAATACTTTTACAGCCTTGCGACAACCCTACTGCGATGGATTTAGTTATAACAGTATTTTTAAGCACATGGTTGCAGTGGTTATAAATCATTCTTATGTACAGAAATTTGAAAGTTTTTAAAATTTTACAACTAATCTTCTCCATAATTTTATAATTTGTGATTTCAGTCAACAACCTCAATGACAGGAGAATCAAATTCAGTAGTTCGTCTTTGTGTGGCAGTTAGAAGAAAGTTGCAGCTTTATTATGGAAAGAATAGAGAATTCAAACAACATCTCTTTGAGTACACAATACCAGATGTACCTAAAGTAATGGCATGGGGCCAACAGTACTTGTGTGTTGGATTCAAATCCGAATACATTCTTTATGATGTAAGTAGTAATTTTACATAATACGGTATAGAGAAACTACGATAACATGGCTTCCCTCCCCTCTTGCTTTTGCAAGTTCACTTTTTTTACATAATGTGGATGGGCAGGCCATGCTATCGTAACATGTTTTACATCTCTCATATTCGGTAAGTAGGTCCTTATTACCCCCAAATGGGGCTTGTAGGTGACCAATTAGCGCTCTAGGGTAATAATGTATCTAGAAAAGCCCTAGGGCGATAAGTAATTGAGTTTTGAAAGAGTCGTGTTTTTTTTAAATTACTTACCGCCCTAGGGCTTTTCTAGCTTTTCATTATTACCATAGAGCGCTAATTGGTCACCTAAAATCTGGTGCTAATAAGGACCTACTAACCTCACAATCGAGATGTAAAGCAGAGTAGTTAGCTCGGGTCTAAGCATCAATTGCACCCTCGAACTATAGGCGCCCTCGCTGCGCTCGTGCGCCTAAATATCTCGGGCTGCAATTGATGCCTTACAGCCCTTGGCTACTAATCTACTATTTAAGTGTTACGGACAGGTTTGCAAAAACTGAAAGAAAAGGTAACAAAACGGGAAACATCACCGAAACTGAAACAAATAAAAATGTTTATGAGCAATATTCTGGTTCCCTTACACCTATGATCCATTTTTTTCGTTAATTCCAACGCTTACCAACACATTTTGCAGCTATGTCAAAGGCAATCGGCTAAAGCCGTCAGAACAAAAAACTTTGTAAAACAATGTTATTCTTTCGGTCAAATATATTCTGGTTTTAGTGTCATGGCTGCAAAATAGATTGGTAAACGTTGGGAAAAATGAATAGAAAACCGGCAATACTGCAATGTTTGTTTTCTAGAGAGGTAGGCACATTCTTCCAATTGCTATGATCCTTTCGCAATTATGAAGGACAATATTATGACTGTTTTATTTACCCTTCTAAACTTATTAATTTCATTCGGATAATAATTCACTCAAAATCATCTGAGCCCAAACTAGGCAAAGCCTGTTTTATAGGTACCAGAGACTCATAAACTTACGTAAGTAGATAAATAATTAACACCCAGACACAGAACAAACACTTGTGTTCATCACAAAAATGTTTGCCCTGGGCGGGGATCGAAACCGCAGCCTACCGGCGTAAAAAGCTGGCTCACTACCAACCACGCCAACGGACCAGTCATAATCAAAGAATACATACATACATAACATTACGCCTCTTTCCCGTCGGGGTAGGCAGAGACCACAGTCCTCCACCTGCTACGATCTTGACATACTTCCCTTGCTTCCTGAACTTTCATGAATCCTTTCATACATGCTCGTCGGTTTAGGGTACTTTTAACCTGGCCTTTATTCAGAACGTCCTAAATTGGGTCCTGGTACGTTCGCCTAGGCTTTCCCCTTCCAACGTTTCCATTCACTCTCGCCTAGTAGATCTCTTTCGTCAATCTTCGTTCATTCAAAGAAGTTACTATTAAACTATGTATTTATGTAACTTGTTGCTTAGGATAAATATACTACTAATTTCTACTATGAACATTCTAATTCGTTAAACGGCGTACAAAATAACTCGGACTGAAGTCGAAAAATTAGTCGCGGGGGTGGGTGTGGCAGGTGGGGGGAGACGAGCGAATCATTCGTTGGCTCTCCGCCTGTCACCCGTGCGTAGAAAATAACCGTCATAGCCCGACTTATCCTGAACGAGCTATACATTATGAAAACCACTGTTTAAAATTTACAGCTCTCAACAGGCAACCCAAAAGAACTGTTTCCCATTAGCAGTTCAAGATCCATAGAACCAACTATAGCGAAGCATTCAGAAACGTGTTTTGTTCTCGGCCGAGACAATACATCGGTGCTGGTGGAAGAAGCTAAGGACATTGAGATCAAGAAGACTATCAAATGGTCTGAAGCTCCTTTTGCAGTTGGTGAGCTATCTGTCTCTTTTACTCACTGAATGTCGCCTTATTTTTGCGATTTGGTTCAAAATTCTCTGTTACAAAAATGGGGTGCATTTTATATTTGACATTTGCAATTGCGATGTCTATCACATTTTCATATATGATTTCTGATCATATTTACTAGATTCTGGTAAAAGGACAACTCAATTCAATAATTTTTTCTTGATAGATTTATCTTTCAAAGTAAGGTCAGTTTTTACTGAATTTTGCCTGGCCTGGCCCAATAGATTTAAAAAAAATTTTTTGCGAATTAGATACATCTTGTGTATAGCTAAATTCTCGTGTAAAACAGTATCTAGTATCGTCATTTAGTTGTTAATTTATACGAAAAAACACGCAAAATACATCAAAACAGATCAGTGCCCCTCTGTTCTCACACGCCCAATTTGCTGTTAGTTAGAAAGGGACAGTTTCAAGACCAATGCGTGGCCTTAACTGGGCAACTTCTTTTCAGTATGGGATGAGCCGTACATGCTAGGTCTGTTGCAAGACCAAGTTATTGTGCAGACTGTAGAACCGACACTGTTTATCCAGACCCTACCAGAACTGAATAAAGCAAGACTGATGTATAGGTGAGTCACAATAATTAATCTGCAATTTTTTATACATACTTACAGTCAACGATAGGTCAAGTTTGACACTCGCAGTACGACTCTATCCCGTACTTCCATATAAATAAGAATGGTCCAAAGTCCAATGTGTCAAGCTTGATGTACTTTTGAATGTACACACGACCGCACATCAGTAGAAACACTTTTGGATCTTATGGCGTGGTAATCGAGTTGAAAATGTTTCTACCGACAAGCGGTTGACCGTACTAAACTATAGTTTCGTCCATCTTAAGAATGCAGTTAGTCATCGCTTTCCGCCGCTGGTAGCCAAGCCCCATAACCAATCAGGTCGCTTAAAATTATAAAGTCAAATGCGCAATGACTAACTTAAGGCAAAACTTCGAAAGAAGCGGTTGTTTCCTTTGTGTGTTATCTTTAAAACGAAAAAAAAAAACTTTTATGCATTTTAATTCCTTTATGAATACATCTTTACCCTGCTTTTGCATTATTGACTTACTGCATTCTTGACGTGGACGACCTATATGTATTTAATGAAGCCCATTGGTGTGGTTGGTAGTGAGCCTGCCTAACACGCCGTGGGCCGCGGGTTCGATCCCCTCCCAGGGCAAACATTTGTGTGATGAACACAAGTGTTTGTTCTGTGTCTGGGTGTTATTTATCTATTTATGTATGTATATCAGTCTCTGGTACCCATAGTACAGGCTTTGCCTAGTTTGGGATCAGATGATCTTGTGTGAAATGTCCCCAATATATTTTTTTTATTTATTTAAGTTGATATTAGGAAAACTCTGCTCTGAGTCAAACTAGCTAGAGTATAAAAATCTCAAGTTACGATATTCAGGGGCTATATGTGAAATCTCTCTAATATACTGATGATTTTTATAATTTTTACATGCAAATTCAGATTTTTAATGACAAATAATAATAATGATTACTTATTCAGACGATTACAGTCCACATTGTTAGTAAATACAGCACAACTTAAACTACGCTAGTAACAAATTATCAACCAAGTACCTACTACTTTCTTACTAAATCGCTCCTGTCTGACCAGGAGACTAACAATGTGCCCGAGCGTGTAACTATGCGTAGGCATAGGCTCGGCCACTTTCTCACTAAATATTTTGGGATACTGTTGGAACTGCTACGCGTTCTTTGTAGTAGTGACGCGGTTCTTTTCATTAAAACCATAATTCATGAAAATCATCTTTTATAGCCTCCGCAAACATCCCAGACGCTCTAAAAAAACGCGGCAGCCTCAACAGTACCCTAAAACCATTATTATGTTGCACCCTCAGTGCATCCAGTCTTTTTCGTCTAGCAGGTTCATAGGGCACTAAGCTTAAATAAAGTTATTTTTGCCTTTAATTAAGTAAATAGGAATGTTCTCAGTAACTTTTATCCAATAAAGAACATTCTCACCGCTGTTCCTGTGACGGAAATGGTACCTTAGGGTTGGTTATGGTTTTAGGGTAGTTTTCCACCAGAACAGCTCTAAACTAAGAAATCAGAGCAATCTTATTGGATTAAATTTTCCAGCTTTCAGCCTTAGCTACCTCTCACATCTCTGGGGGCTGTGAGCTGGGAAAATTCCAACCAATAGGATTGCTCCATTTTCCTAAATTGTCAAATGCTCTGTCAAACGGAGCTATCTTATTGGTTTGAAATTTTTGAGCTCACAGCTTAGCTTCCTCGCACAGCTCTGGTGGAAATGCACCCTTAGATCATGCATTATTAATTATAGTATGCTTAGATCATACATAATTAGGCACAAGTTTTGTTACAGATGTAAGCGTGGCTTGATTTTCGTGTCGTCGATCGGCCAAGTGTGGTGTCTCAGTGCTGTCGACATCGCGAAACAGGAACAGCAGCTATTGAACGATAAACAGTTCCAGATAGCCATAGATTTGACGGTTTGTAGCACTTGGTTCGTTTTTTGCCCTATGTGTATATTTATAAATAGTCAATGTTTCTTAACGATAAACAATGTGTTACTGGCAACTGGGCTTTTTTTAAAGTAGGATTATGTAACGTAGTTCTTGTACTTAAACATGACCTTCAATGTACAGCAAAGTGATTGATTGTCGATTGTCTATTAGACCGGGGACCGAGAAGGTTTTTTTCGGTGATAATCAGGGCGAAAACGAGATGTCTTATTAGTAGATGGAGGAAGATTAGAGGATCACTACGACAATTCCGAAATACTAAATTGTGGTGCAGATTTAGGAAATTCAATTAGTCAGTTAATTCACATAATTATGATTTGCAAACGATCGTTAATGGAACATATTAATAATAGGTCTTTACGAGTACCTATGAAATTGCCGTTTTGTATGGCGAATTTTAGGTAAACTCAATTTTCAGTACTATCATTTTTACATTTTTCTTAGGATTTATAAATCCAATTTTTTTAAGCAGTAATGGGAAGACATTAAGCTAACAGAAGCTTAAATTTAATTTTCGATAAATATTATCTGTAAAAATATATAACAAATCTAATGATGAAATCGGACGACATTTAAGACGAACAATTTTCAAACCTTTAATTTTATATATCTAACTAAAAGTAAAAACATTATTTTATGCGTAAATTGATAAACTTGAAGTCAACTTTCAAATATAAGACAAATGAAAAAAATAGCATTAGAATTATAGGAATTATGATCTCATTAATCTGTAAGAAAATTTCGGCAATTTCATAGGTAAAGATTTATTATCAGTTCTAATAAATGACCGCGTGCCAGTAATGCACTGTATTTACATAAAAAAAAATTGTCAGTGACACATTGAGCAATCACCCACAAACAGGATAGGTTGGTCATAAATGTCATAATATTTTGGTTTTCCTCTAATTGTTTCCGCTTGGGATTATCCTTTCTTGTTCATTTGTAATACAGAACGAGCATGTGCTTAGAAGCTTGCGATTGTCATTATTGTTAAAAAAATATAATTTAGAGAGTCGTGTCATTCATTGGTGCCAGTGAACTACTACGAATTTTTTTAAAGATTATTTCTACAAAGATCTCAGTAGCTGTGTTATGGAGTAGGGAAAACAATTTAAACTAGAAATCCAGAAAGTTACTAATCAATATTACATTTGACGTCAGTAAACTTCAAATCCGATACTAAAACTAATAAATTTACAGTTAATTTGATAAAAAATGTCATAAACTGGTGCGATTAGGATTATTTGTGTTTTGTTAGCCAGTTTGTCTGCTGTATGATAGAAATGTTGCGTTTTTGTACAAAATTAAGACGAAGTAAAAGAGTTAAAGGGAGTAAATATCCTGGGAAGATGGTTAACGTTAAAATCAAAAGGCGACAAGCAGAGATTATTTGCCTTTTAAACGTAAGTGACAGTAACGGTATTTTTGAAGGTACTTACTGTAATCGTTGAAATAAAGTGTTCCTCTCAAACTACTTTAATTTATAGATTCAACTTTGAAATCAAAAACAAAAGAACAGCTGATTCGTACATTTTGGTCGAGGCAGGTGTTAAAAGTATGAAGCGGCTGATATTTTTTTTTCTGAGATTATCCCGTTTTATAGATAAAGTATAGAGCATTCCACGAAAAATATGACGTTTTTATAACAAATATTTTGCGGTTAAGATGAGATTTATCTTCAATTACACGAGGCACGCGCTTGTAACCATAACACACGCGTAATCAAACCTTCAGATTACATTTTAAAATACAACAAGTAAGAAGTAACCGATTTTGAACATTTAGATTTTACATTAAAAATTGAGTATGTTTAGAAATTATAACGTCATATTATTTCGTAGGGTGCTTTTTAAAAGTAGTTTTTAATCGTAAGCAACACTTGAATTCAATATTTGCAGTAGGAACCTTTAATAACACCTTTTGTATAAATTCGATAAAAAAAACTGGATTTCTATTATTAAATTGTTTTCTTAAATAACAGCAAGGAGTTATGACAAAGTTTAAAAATATTGAGGAATTGAAAGATACTATGAAGCTAATGTTCAGTGTAAGTAATTTATAGTGAAATCACGAAAAACTCGTCTTGAAAAGTACCCCAATCGTCTATTTCTTCCGCAAAACAGCAGTGTTTGTACTGACTGCTGTTTTTCAGTTCGAAGTCAAGGTAAACTCGGCACATGAGACGGCAGGGTGAATTTTCTCTTTTGGGGCGCCGACTGAGAATCAGAATTTTGCACCCTGAGCATCTTCTTGAGTCATTAGTCTTTTTTTTTTCGCTTTGTTTTCTCTTGTTTTACGAACTTTAATGTCTCGAGCAAGCGCGAGCATTTTGCCGTTCTGTCTGCGCGGAGTCTAAGATTAGATGCTACAGACAGAGAGTCAATTTATTCAAAACAAAAATGTACAGAGATGGTTATGCATGTAATTAGTACCCGAAAACCTCGCAGGGTTTAACTGTGTAGAAAATCAGGAGAAATATCTGTTTGTCAAGCCCATGAAAGTCCCAGGGGACTCTTGGAAATCTGTAGCAATACCATTTTCAAGAACTACGGATTTTGAAACGAAAAGAGGAGAAAATGGACTCCTTGATTTTGGCCATTCAATTATTTATTAGTAATCCTATTATTAGCTGTGGTACCCGTTATAAATCTTTCGTATTGTTAAGGTCTTATATTCTCCATAACATATGTAGGTTTTATCTTTTACACACCTTCGCTAGTATGAAAGTAATAGTACTATATATCTTTTCCCTCCAGACTTTATCAGATTGTTCACCAGAAGAGAAGAAACAGAAAATACATTCCATACAACTATTATACGCTCACGAGCTATTTGCGACCAAAGAATACTCTCTATCTATGAAAGAGTTTATCAAATTGAACACGGATCCTTCCATAGTTATTTCACTTTTCCCTGAATTAGAGAACAAAGCTGGTTCTGATCCAACGAGGAAGAAGTTAAAAGGGAAGGATTTGGAGAATGCCTTGAATGCTCTGATAGAGTACTTAGTTGAGCTTCGGCTGAAGATTGGACAAGGGAACCAGGAGGCGGGTGGCAGTCAGGAAGAAGGAGGTAGTCAAAGAAATGTACAGCAACAGTTGGAGCTCATTGATACCACCTTGCTCAAGTGCTATTTACAGGTCAGTGGTTACTGATTACCTTAACATTTTATTATTTATTCAAAGATAAAAACAGTATATGTCAATATAAGATTAAGATCCCACTGCAAATATCTACGCTTATCAGTTCTTTTTGGTCGAAATTTGGTACAACTGTTAAGTTTACCTGTGGGAACATCTGGCCGGGGTTAGACAAAGGAATACACTACCGCCCGTCCCAATCATAAGTTGGTCTGTGCCATATGACGTTTATTATGAAACTAGTAGTTCGGGACTTCTTTAGCGTGGAATATGAATAAGGCATACAGAAGATTCCGTCACTGTAAATAAAATATACTTCGGGCTCTGCCATTGAATTACTGTGTGACGGCTTAGGGTGGTGCCGCAAAAATACATTGTTTACATCTCGAAAGAGCACAAAGAGCTGTGCTCAAGACATCAGCAGCAGCATCTTTGTGTATCGTACCATCTTACATACTGCGGTCACCAACAACAGCGGTTGGCAGCCGCAACGCTTACAAGCATGGTGTCTGTTTATCCCCTCCTAAGTACCATGCGCTTTCGCTAGAGTTCTGGAGGTAACTCCCTGTCTTGCACTGGACGTTTCGTGGGATGTTATGATTATGACGGATGACATAGAGCTCACCTGGACCAAGTAGTCAACTTGTAAAGTGCCAATTTTGAAACACCCGACTGCTACAACTAGGCGCATGTCAGTTGGCAGTATTGGCACGTCACCAGTTGGTCACTACGGCTAAAGATTGGAATTCTATGTCTGCGTCTGTGTTCCTGAGTTCATATATCCCGAATCTATTTAAGTCGCGAGTGAATAGGCTTCTGGGTAAGCTCGGCACGAGCTCGTCGACCTTATCTTTGTCCTCAAGACTAGATCGAGGTCAAGAGTAAGCCAATTGACAATAAAAAAAACTAGGGAAGCGCGGAGATGAAGGCGGAGTACGGGTACATCTGTCATGCACTTAATTGTAACGGTCGGCTAATACACCTCTTTGTAGACTTTTATATATAAAAAAAAGTGTTTTTAACTTCCAATTGTTTGTAGACAAACGATGCCTTCGTAGCTTCTCTTCTACGTTTGAACAACTGTCGTTTCGATGAAGCGGAGAAGGTTTTAACACAACATGGGAAACACAGCGAACTCATCATACTGTACCAGACCAAAGGGCAGCATACTAAAGCTCTGCAGCTGTTAAGGGAACAGTCCAAACTACCGGATTCTACGTTGAAGGGTTACCACAGGACGAAGACTTATTTACAGCATTTAGGTAAGTGAGGCAGGTCTTGAGTATTCAGTAAAGTGTATTCTGGGGGTAAATGCTACAACTTTTGTTTTCCTACTTTGGAAATTCACATAGAAAATACGACTCTATACAAAATGCGCAAATCGATCCAATTTTTATGAAAATTCGATTTTATTTGTACAATAAAAATTATTAAGTTATACACGTATTTATTAAAGTCCTGTTGGAGGGTTGATATACCCTTTCTGTAAAACCTTGTATAGAATGAAGAATTTAAAAAATTCTGGGCATTTTGTGAAGCGGCGAACAATTTGCCTGCGTCACATATATGAAGTCTTAAAAATATATGTACCCATTTCAGGTGCAGAACACATAAACCTAATATTCAAATTCTCCGATTGGATCCTAAAGGAACACCCCGAAGAAGGCTTAAAGATATTCACAGAAGACATTTCCGAAGTAGAGAACTTGCCCCGTCCAAAGATCCTGGACTTCCTTCTACGAGAACACGAGGCTCTTGTCATTCCTTACTTAGAGCACGTGATACACACATGGAACGATACGAATCCTTTGTTTCACGACTGTTTAATTACTTTCTATAGACAGAAAATAACTGATAAAAAAGATAATATTACGGAAGAAGAACTGCACCATACTAGACAGAAGCTACTGGCGTTTCTAGAAAAGTCTACGTGGTACACTCCGGAGAGAGCGATACTACATTTTCCGAATGATAGTTTATTCGAAGAAAGAGCTGTGATATTGGGGAAGCTGGGAAGGCATGAACAGGCGTTAGCTATTTATGTACAGATTTTAGGTAAGTGTTTTATTTGTGGTATTTTGATTTTAGGTTGAATTGGATTGGCCTTTTTGTGCGGTTGTCAGTGATCTTGCCTCCGTTAGTCGTGGATTCGATCTCCGCCCAGAAGAAAATTTTTGCAGTGTTAGGAGATGATTATAGGTGCCCGAGTTTTTTAAATCTGTGTGGTATATCTATATCAGTCTCTCTTTCTTCATGGATGAAGATTAATGTAAACACCTGAAAACAGCTAAGTGCAAGAGATATACTGTGCGAGTACAATGTGGAAGGCTTCGATGCTCTTGTGAGAAATGAAGCCCAGAGGCTGTCTGTTTTGCATACTATCATTTAGCGCCATCTAAGTCAATTTCAATTCATTTCATTTATTTGTGAAACATGTGTATAATAGGATCTTAATAGTTAGGTTATACAGCTCAACATGTTCAGCCATTCGGCATACAAATGTTAACAATACAAAATAAATCAAGAAGTCAAAATTATCAAAATATAGGATGTCAACTTGTCATGATCAAATAATAATGTTACATGAAGTACAATGAAGTGTCAAAATCTAAAACTAATTAATTAAGTTAAAATTTGTCATTTAAATATGAATTAACATTATAATAACATTTACATGCCAAGATTTTATAAAGTTCGCGTTTAAATATGCTCATATTCTCAATTTGAACCACACACAAGGGAAGCTTATTGTATATCTTTGCACACATGTTCAGTATGCTTTGTCAGTCCTTGACCTTTTTTTGAATGAATAGCTTTAATCCTTTTTTGGAGGTTGCAAAGTGAAGTGAGCGGTCAGTTAACAAACAACTCTACCTCATCGGTTACCGAAAAGCGACCTATCTAGGCTAGTGCACAATGAAAAGGAGAGTCTAAACAGGTTTGCCTGGATGCAACCTGGCACGTTTTGTACAGTCAACAAAACCCTGTTATTTTTTTACCAATTCATGTACTAAACAAGTAAGTACTACATAGTACATGCAAAAGTACCAATTAATATGTGCCAAAATAACCTGGGTTGCCTTGTCTAAACCTGGTAGTTTAGTGAGTTGACATAACCTAAAAATGACATTGCAACTCCCTAGTTGCAATGTCATTTTTAGGTTATGTCAACTCACTAAGTACCTACCAGGGTTGGGCGAGGCAATCCTGTTGGTTTTGGTACTTCTTAAATAGCACTTTGCATGCTCTACGTACTTACTTGGTATACGATTTGGTAAAAAGAATAAACAGTTTTTTGTTGACTGTGCAAAACGTGCCAGGTTGCGCTGAGGCAACCCTGTTTTTTAGACTTACCTTTTCATGGTGCACCAGCCTAGATAGGTCACTTTTTGGTAACCGATGAGGTAGGGCTGCCAATCGCCAGCTTTATTTACAAATGCATGTATCATTTTACTTATCAAAGCTTTTATCTCTAGGCGATGTAGATAGAGCGATACGTTATTGCGAGAGCGTGAAACAAACGCCGAACGACAAAAGTCAGGATGTATACGTGATCCTCATGAGAATATTGATGAACCCTGAACAAAGCGCGCTAACAGGCCCGCTGGCCAACGTGCCGAGACACCCTAAGACGGCTGTCGCGGACTTGGAGACGGCTCTCGATATACTGGAGAAACATGCTGATAGGATATCGCCTATAAAGGTTAGTAAAGTTGCACAAATTAGCTTCTAAGCTCTTAAAAGATATGCCTGCAAGCCAATGTAACTAGACACCTAAAGACGTTGGTCGCGTCACTAAAGATATCTTTTGAAGGTGGTAAGGCTTCTGTGCTAAGTCCGTTTGGGGAAGTACTACCCCCTTCCCTATTTCTGCAGCAGCAGGATAATAAGGGAACCTGTGAAATTACCGGCACATGAGACATATCATCTTAGTTATCAGGGTGAGCAATGCGCTTGGCTGTCTTACTAGTGTCACACTACCACTCATAAGACAGTAAGTTTTATGATGACATCCCAAACGTACACTCAAATAACCAAACTCAAACTCATCAATCAGATATCTCCTCCGGTTGGGATTCGAACACAGAACCTTTGACTCAGCGAGCAGGCTGCACTACCCCTGCGCCATACAGTACAGACTGTCGAAATGTTCAAGCCCAAATATAGAAATAAAAATGTCTACTATAGTCTGACCGCAAACGCGGACCACTGTATAGGTGGTGGCGCGGAGGTGGGGGAGTGTGGGGAGGAGAGAGCAAGAACTAGTTGCCGCCGGGAGCGGGGGGAGCGATATATAGGTAGTGGCGGGGAGGTGGGGGAGTGGGGAGGAGAGAGCAAGAACTAGTTGCCGCCGGGAGCGGGGGGAGCGATATATAGGTAGTGGCGGGGAGGTGGGGGAGTGGGGAGGAGAGAGCAAGAACTAGTTGCCGCCGGGAGCGGGGGGAGCGATATATAGGTAGTGGCGGGGAGGTGGGGGAGTGGGGAGGAGAGAGCAAGAACTAGTTGCCGCCGGGAGCGGGGGGAGCGATATATAGGTAGTGGCGGGGAGGTGGGGGAGTGGGGAGGAGAGAGCAAGAACTAGTTGCCGCCGGGAGCGGGGGGAGCGATATATAGGTAGTGGCGGGGAGGTGGGGGAGTGGGGAGGAGAGAGCAAGAACTAGTTGCCGCCGGGAGCGGGGGGAGCGATATATAGGTAGTGGCGGGGAGGTGGGGGAGTGGGGAGGAGAGAGCAAGAACTAGTTGCCGCCGGGAGCGGGGGGAGCGATATATAGGTAGTGGCGGGGAGGTGGGGGAGTGGGGAGGAGAGAGCAAGAACTAGTTGCCGCCGGGAGCGGGGGGAGCGATATATAGGTAGTGGCGGGGAGGTGGGGGAGTGGGGAGGAGAGAGCAAGAACTAGTTGCCGCCGGGAGCGGGGGGAGCGATATATAGGTAGTGGCGGGGAGGTGGGGGAGTGGGGAGGAGAGAGCAAAAACTAGTTGCCGCCGGGAGCGGGGGGAGCGATATATAGGTAGTGGCGGGGAGGTGGGGGAGTGGGGAGGAGAGAGCAAGAACTAGTTGCCGCCGGGAGCGGGGGGAGCGATATATAGGTAGTGGCGGGGAGGTGGGGGAGTGGGGAGGAGAGAGCAAGAACTAGTTGCCGCCGGGAGCGGGGGGAGCGATATATAGGTAGTGGCGGGGAGGTGGGGGAGTGGGGAGGAGAGAGCAAGAACTAGTTGCCGCCGGGAGCGGGGGGAGCGATATATAGGTAGTGGCGGGGAGGTGGGGGAGTGGGGAGGAGAGAGCAAGAACTAGTTGCCGCCGGGAGCGGGGGGAGCGATATATAGGTAGTGGCGGGGAGGTGGGGGAGTGGGGAGGAGAGAGCAAGAACTAGTTGCCGCCGGGAGCGGGGGGAGCGATATATAGGTAGTGGCGGGGAGGTGGGGGAGTGGGGAGGAGAGAGCAAGAACTAGTTGCCGCCGGGAGCGGGGGGAGCGATATATAGGTAGTGGCGGGGAGGTGGGGGAGTGGGGAGGAGAGAGCAAAAACTAGTTGCCGCCGGGAGCGGGGGGAGCGATATATAGGTAGTGGCGGGGAGGTGGGGGAGTGGGGAGGAGAGAGCAAGAACTAGTTGCCGCCGGGAGCGGGGGGAGCGATATATAGGTAGTGGCGGGGAGGTGGGGGAGTGGGGAGGAGAGAGCAAGAACTAGTTGCCGCCGGGAGCGGGGGGAGCGATATATAGGTAGTGGCGGGGAGGTGGGGGAGTGGGGAGGAGAGAGCAAGAACTAGTTGCCGCCGGGAGCGGGGGGAGCGATATATAGGTAGTGGCGGGGAGGTGGGGGAGTGGGGAGGAGAGAGCAAGAACTAGTTGCCGCCGGGAGCGGGGGGAGCGATATATAGGTAGTGGCGGGGAGGTGGGGGAGTGGGGAGGAGAGAGCAAGAACTAGTTGCCGCCGGGAGCGGGGGGAGCGATATATAGGTAGTGGCGGGGAGGTGGGGGAGTGGGGAGGAGAGAGCAAAAACTAGTTGCCGCCGGGAGCGGGGGGAGCGATATATAGGTAGTGGCGGGGAGGTGGGGGAGTGGGGAGGAGAGAGCAAGAACTAGTTGCCGCCGGGAGCGGGGGGAGCGATATATAGGTAGTGGCGGGGAGGTGGGGGAGTGGGGAGGAGAGAGCAAGAACTAGTTGCCGCCGGGAGCGGGGGGAGCGATATATAGGTAGTGGCGGGGAGGTGGGGGAGTGGGGAGGAGAGAGCAAGAACTAGTTGCCGCCGGGAGCGGGGGGAGCGATATATAGGTAGTGGCGGGGAGGTGGGGGAGTGGGGAGGAGAGAGCAAGAACTAGTTGCCGCCGGGAGCGGGGGGAGCGATATATAGGTAGTGGCGGGGAGGTGGGGGAGTGGGGAGGAGAGAGCAAGAACTAGTTGCCGCCGGGAGCGGGGGGAGCGATATATAGGTAGTGGCGGGGAGGTGGGGGAGTGGGGAGGAGAGAGCAAGAACTAGTTGCCGCCGGGAGCGGGGGGAGCGATATATAGGTAGTGGCGGGGAGGTGGGGGAGTGGGGAGGAGAGAGCAAGAACTAGTTGCCGCCGGGAGCGGGGGGAGCGATATATAGGTAGTGGCGGGGAGGTGGGGGAGTGGGGAGGAGAGAGCAAGAACTAGTTGCCGCCGGGAGCGGGGGGACCGTCTCGCCGGGAGCATACCTATACAGCGGTGCAATACGCGCAACGAAAGAAGAGCCCTGACGGATCACGTGGTCAACCTGCGCAGTAGACAGTTTGCGACAAAATGGCCTACAAAATGGCTTCGAACTGTCTACTGCGCAGGTTAACCACGTGATCCGTCAGGGCTCTTCTTTCGTTGCGCGTATTGTACACCGGTTGCGGTCAGACTATAACAAAGAAGCCATTGGAACCGGCTACTATCTACAGTTAATCTGTAGATAGTAGCCGGTAGATAGTAGTCGTTAAAGAGTCATGTCAGAGACCTTCGGCGACTCAACTACTAAATTACGGCACACACGATATGATGATTTTGATGTTGACTTGAGCGAAACGGTATTAGTGCGGTCAGTTAGCTGTTTCACGTAGACACGCCTTACAATTTCACCAAATTTTTTTCCAGGTACTAGTTAGGTACACACGGCCGCACATCAGTAGAAACACTTTTGGACCTTATGGGATTGTAATAGAGTCGAAATAGTTTCTACCGACAAGCGGTTGACCGTACACAGCTCTCAATTTTTGATAGGAGCCAATACTTGAATTATCTTTGGAATTTTTTCGAAATTAAGAGCTATGTACCTAACTAGTACCTGGAAAAATTTGGTGCAATTTGGCGATTTATGACTATAAGAGACCGGACTATAGTAGACTCGCTTGGCATTGACGCGTGCCGCAGTAAGCACGTAGAAACAAAACCAGTATAAGCTGAACCAGCGCTGCGCTAAAAACGCCCGAAACCAGAGACCCGCTCAGGATCAAAGTGTTTACACCAACGAGCGGCCGTGTGTTCAATAAGTTTTCTGTAAAAAATCTACATTGATTAAATAAAAAAATTCTGAAAACCTAAATCTTAAAAAATCTCTTTTGATCATATTTTATGTATCTATTTCAGGCTTTATCAGTGTTGCCAGACTCGGTGCCTTTGGGGAGGTTAAAACATTTCCTAGAAAGCGCTCTGGACAGCCAACTCACACTCAAGAGACGTACGCAGATCCTCAAGGGCCTTTTATATGCTGAGCATCTACAGGTAAACTTGTAACACATCTTCTATCTTTACGAGTATTCAACGCTGAATAGATGACGTTAATTAAACAGGGTGTCCACATTCTTGAAAATCAGAGAGTCAGGGAAATCGAGGAGCCATCTGGAAAGTCAGGGAAAATTTAAGAATTTACAGTTTGCTTTCCAAAATGTCCCAGTGATTGTAAAATAAGGGATAAATCATTCTCTAGTGACTAGAGTCTAGTCTGACTCTTAAGCCAGACTATTGAAGCATTTTTTTTTCTGGGTTTCGAGTGACCTACAATGAGGCATAATTTGTGGTCTCAATAATTAGATTACTCCTTTTTATTTTTATAAATTTCAATAGTTTTGGTTCAGTGAAATCTTTTATTTACTCTTTTAATTCATGCTCTAGTCGGACTCTTAATCCACTGTTGAAGGATTATTTTTCAGGTTTGGAGGGACCTTCATTATGACATTGTTTTTGGTCAAAACATTTTTTCGAGAATATATTAATTTGTACTTTATTTTACTTTAAAATGAATAAAATTGGTCAGGGAAATTTTTGAAAATGGTCAGGGAAAGTTAGGGAAATTTTTTGGGTATTAGCTGTGGACACCCTGATTAAAGGAAATTAAACGTTCTGTCAATACGCTTAAGTTCCACCAAACCCCTTAAGACGGCAGCAGGGGGTGAGCTTGAATGTAGAGAAGGATAAGGAGAGTCCATACTGAACAATAGTAGGTTTTAACACGAATAAAAATTATTTATCTAGTTGGACACATGGGTTGGGTTCGATTCCCGGTGGGGAAAGAATCACCTGATTGTCCGAAAAGTTTGATGATTCCGTGCGTCGGATGGCACGTTAACCATTCGAATAAAGACAATATATTGTCCTGAAATATTGTTTTATAATTTGTATTCCCGCTCTAATCTATTGTCGTTTCCAATTTGTTGTCCTTGTCCCATTCATTCCATACTACATACTTTTTTAAATTAAAAAACAAATTTTACTATATTACGTTTTTTTATTTGACAGGTGCAAGAACTAAAGCAGTTCCACGAGTCGAAAAGCGTGGTCATAAACGACTACAACGTGTGTCCGGTGTGCAAGAAACGGTTCGGTAACCAGAGCGCCTTCGTGCGGTATCCAAACGGTGACATTGTGCATTACTCATGTAGATTCGACAAGTAGAACTTGATACTTACTTGTATGGTGTAGCATGAGCAAGTTAACTCTTACTCTGATCACAGATTAAATAATAGTAAACTGACGTTTACAGACACGTCATTCCCACGCAGGGTGCCGACAAATTTCAACCTTACTGTCTAACCATAATGTCGACACTTGCAGTGTACCGCTTAGGACACGTTTTTAAATCGCGAGTGATCGCGGACAGGTGGGCTAAGGCGATGACTTAATTTTTTTTATTTTTTTTATTTTTTTTTATTTTTTGTAAGATACTGGGCGAGATACAAGTAGGTAATATTGTTCAATCAAACATGCTATTACTTACCTGAAATTATACTTCATTGATAGTGACGATCACAGCTTAAATGAAAAAATACTTCATTGATAGTGACGATCACAGCTTCATTCTATAGGACTTATGTCACGAGAATGAAGCTGTGTTGTCCTACTTATACTTAGTCATAGGTAATTATTAATAACTAAAATTTAGTATAGAACTCGTCTGTGACAGATAAGCTTTATACAGCTTCCGTCGCACGACCTTAAATCATAATTTGTAATTTATATGTTTTGGATAAATAAATAAAAAAAAAAAACCAATTTTGCCGTTATAAGCATACCTAGAGTGCGGAGTGGCACAGGCCTGCTCTGACGGTTACTTCCTGCGCGCGGGTGACAGAAGGAGACCCAATGAACGATTCTTGCGCCCGGGACCTGCCGCGCTCATCTCCGCGAATTTTTTTTGAGTTCTTCGCCATAACCGTCAAAGCCAAACTTAGCCTGCTCACGGTATACACTAGATTTCTAGGGCATGTTATTTCAAGCTTTTAAGCTACATCTGTACAAACTTGTGTACTTGTAGCTTGTAGACTTTACCTACAAGCCATCATACAATGTAGAGCTTCAAGAAAGATGCTCAGGGGCCGTAGACAGCCGGCTTTCTGCCATCCGAAAACGCTAGTAGAGTAGTATATAGGGTGCGTTATAATCAACTGCGTTCCTTTGATTATGTTACTCGGATCATAAAACTGAACAACTTCCCCTTAGGAAGATAGGTCGAAATATGAAAAACAATTGCACTCCCACAGAAACTGCATCATAGCGCATTTTGTATGGGAGGTAAATTTTTCATCATATTTTGACCTGTCCCTTAGAGAAAGTTGTTCAGTTTTATGGGCAGAGTAACACCCTTCATGGTTGGTATACCCTTTTTGTTACATCTGTACTCGTATAAACGTATGAGATTGACCTTATCTAACAAAATGTTGCGTATCAGCTAATGTCAGTCCTATATATTTTTTTTCATCCCATCTATTCGAAAATCGCTGAACGGTTCGTCAATAAAGGCGAACAAAATAGCTGTTTTCTCCAAGAGACTTTCGTAGCGGGTAAAAATGGGATTTAAAATTAGAATTAGAATTTAGGTACTTTAGGTCAACCATAGAACTCGAACCAAAATATTGTATGAAAAATGATACTGGCCGGTTGCACTATTAAAATTATTATGAATATAAAAAAAGAAATATGCTTGAAATGTGAACAAGACTACCAACCAAAGAGGTTCTGTTCCTAGTTGATACAAAAATGTCAATAACATTTTCAGTTGTTACAAATAATACTTAATATGATTTTGAGTATTGTTTTATCAAGTAATAATATTGTAATGGTATTTTATATTTAAAATTAATGACGAGTGTGTCTCAATGAGCCTTTTATTCTTTTCTCATAGAGGGAGATGAAAAGTAGAGTGTATTACGCGGATGCAAAAATATTTTTACCTTGGGCGACCTATTGAATCCCTCGCTACGTTCAGGATTCTACTTTAGAATCCCTCGCCATGCTCGGGATTCTACTCAAGAATCCTTCACTGCGCTCTGGATTCAAAATAGCGCCCTCGCCTTAAAAATATTATTTTACAGCCTTGTGATACAATCTATTATTATTCTATTCGCGTTTACGATAATAGAAAGCCACTTGTCTCAGGATCCTGTATAGACAGCAGCTGAGGTGGGGTGTATACGTTCGTAGATAGGGTTTATGTGCTCCAAATGTGGCACTTCAAAAGTGCACTTATTCAGTACAAGAGGTGAGAATATTAGTGCCATTTGAAAATACCAGTCGCCTTGAATAGAACCTATCTTCTAGCCGACCGTTACCCATAACCTGCCTTTATTACCGCGCTCACGTAGTCTCTAACAATCATAGATAGATAAATTCTTCATAGAACGCTTTTTAACTGTCGCATATTTATGCGACATCTGGGCCCTGAGTCAAGATGCTTTCTACAATCGCAAACGCTATAGAATAGAATAAAAATGTATGGGATTGTCATTAGCTGTCACGCAACATTTCTATCGCTAATGTCATTCCCGTACATTTTCATTCTATTCTACTAGCGTTTGCGATTGTAGAAAGCATCTTGACTCAGGGCCCTGGGAATATAGGGAATCGCCATAAGTACCTAAAGTCTGATTTCCGGACGCTCATACTACATATTTTGTTACTTCGGCTGACAGAAACATTGGCGTCTGGTATTATACATGATAACCTATATTATAGGTATTTTAACGCATCATTATAGATGTGTCTCAAGGCTGTTGTCTTTTTCGCTTTTGTAAGATATCTACGCAGTAAAGAGATTAATTTTACTCTGTTAAGGCCTAAGAGTTCGGACTCATTACTCTATGTTTATGGCTCACATTCAAACAAAATAGTATCAACTATCAACAAGGAGTTCCTTTTGACATCCGTTACTGAATCTTTACAAGTTTAAAAAAAGGGTGATTACAGATGCATGACAATGCAAGGCGATTTTCTTTTTTATTTTGTAATTGACTATTTTTGTGATAGAGATATTACATCTATTATCGTTAAGTACATGATCGGCACGCATGCGCGTCTTCATTTTATAGTTATGACTTGTGATATAGTAAAAATCTCTTCTGTGTGCTATTGTGTAGCTAGGTAAGCTTAAAACTTGTATTGCTGTAGCCAAGTTGAATTTGTTTGTACAGATAATTTTGTACCTATTTAATCTAAATTGTACCTATATTGTATCGTAAGTTGCTATCATATTTATATGTAAATGTATCCTTTCTAGAAATAAGATAATATTAATGAATTACTTGTATTGTATGTTTAAATGTATAAAATGAATATAGTATTTTATATCACAGTATTATGTATTTTATTTAGTTATTTTATTCTAAACATACGTCAGAATTACAGAAATGGTTTTATAAGAACAATGTTTCTTAATCACCTTGATGCTAAACATATTTTTGGTTATCTCCTCTACTATTCATCATAACATCCCATAAAATGTCCACTACAGGACAGGAAGCTCCCTCCAAGATTCCAGCTTTTGCTGGAACAATATGGAGGGGAAGTACCATATTCACCACGCTTGTTAGCGTTACAGCTGGCAACATGGACCGCGGTTGTTGGTGACCGCAGAATGTAAGATGATACGATACACAAAAGTATACAATAACGTCACTACTATTACAAAATTGTGAAGTGATTTTTGACTGTACATTGAAGATATTTATAAATACTTATCAAACTATCATACACTATTTTGATGCCCCAATGCCAATGTGATATGTTTTTTTATAAGTATCTTCAATCTACAGACAATATCAATTTACAACTTTGAGATAGGTGATCATTTGGATGGCACTGCCTAGTTTGGACACAGATTAAATACTTAATTGGTTTGGATGAGATAACCTTGTGTGAAATGTCCCGTATTTATTTCTATCTTACGGCGACATAGATACCTACGTTCGTTGACGATTACGTACCGGCTTCAACGCCCACGCAAATTGTTAATCTATACAAACACAACAGGAGTCCAATTTCTTGATTGTAAACGAGTGATTTTCGATTGATTTTTGAGATTTTAATAATACACTTGGGACAAATTCTTGAATATCACACATATCAACCAAATAATTCAAAATTACAGGTTTTTCCTTTCAAAACCTCACTTTAACATTGATTTACTGTGATATTAAAAAAATGGGCCCCAGGAGTCGAATTCTTGAATATCACAGATTGATTTATAACACTTTAAAAAATTTAAAAGTTCGAAAAAACACTTATGGTAAATAATAACTATGCTTATAAAAATTTACAATGAAAAACTACTAACGAATAACATTCTTTACTTTTGAAAAGAAACTCCAACAATTTTGGATTTTTAACAATAGGGCTCTAGGGGCCTATTTCTTGAATATTACCGGATGACAAATATCATAAGAAAATCCAAAATTACAGGTTTTAGAATGATATTATTTAAAAGTAGTGTTTTATTGTTAATTTTCATTACAACTATTTAATATTTATGAGTATTTCTGGGCCTTTTTAGTTTCATTGTTAAAATCTCAAAAGTCATTCGAAACTCCCTCCCTTGATATTCAAGAATTGGGCGTTTCATGACGCGCTTTATGATGCGGAGCGTCCTAAAATTATAGCGTGATGTAAAAAGCTAAACATGTGTTCATGTTTGTTGTCCGTATAGCGTTAGAAAAAAAATCTTTGACATTGTACAGTCAAGAGCACATCAAGCTGGACACATTGGACTTTGTACCGTTCTTATTTCACCTGCTCGTTTGCTCACTTGCAGCATTAAAAAAAAATTTACGTACAGGCTAGAGTTGCACTGCGAGTGTTAAGGTTGACCTGTCGTTGACTGTACTTATCTATTTTGCTGCGAGGGCAATCCGATATTTTATAATCATCATCATCATATCGTGTAGGTTACAAGATCGATGACCGACCTCACAAACCCTGGTGTCAGAGTTGTTGAGCCGCCAAAGACCTCAGACATGACTCATTAACGACTACATCCGGAGATTGTAGTCGGAACCAACGGCTTAACGTGCCTTCCGAAGCATAACATGACTACGGCAATTATCTGAACATCACTAAATTACCATAGTTTATACATAAAACTTTCAGATGGCAATATTTTCTCGTTTCATACTTTTTAGAGCAAGATTTGCCAGTAGTCGGGTTCTAGTTTTCGAACAATTTTTTTATTAGACCAGAAATACAACTTACGACTCGCTATTCCGATTCTAATTTGGACTATCCATCCACAAAAAATATAAAAACGGCTAATAAAAACTTTGATAACTTGATTGTCGATTAATAGGAATCTTATAAATCTCTATCTAGCTAGAGTCTGTCTCGTACACAGTCGGCACTTCATAATATGGTTGTTTGAAGCATAGAATTAATAATTCATTGAATGCGTAATTAATCGAGTTGCTTGCTCTATTCGGTAATGTAAAGATGTGTTTACAAGACGGTCTCGTGGCTCGTGGCATATAAATAAATAGTAGAAAGAAATGTGAAAATTGCACATGAAAAATATGTGGTATAAGGGACAGCTTTCCAAAAACTGAAAGGATCAGTCAACGAATTTGAACAACTTTCAGTGTATGAAACTTTCAGGATATGAAAAAAAAATCGACCTCGCAATACAAATTGTCCAATCAAATTTACAATTTTGTATGAAGAGGCCGATTTTCTTTTTCATTTCCTGAAAGTTTTATTCACTGAAAGTTGTTCAGTTACGACGACTGAACATTAAGCCCTTTCAGTTTTCGAAAACCTGTCCCTTACTTATTCTTAATTAGCCTGTTGACGCGAAAACACAAAAGACGCATGTAAAACTTTATGGACAAGTTAGTTTTCTAATGCCAAGAGGAAGTACTGCGTCGAAAACCGGTCCGGTGAAAAAAGCAATATTTATCGAAATTTTAGTAGTTTTATGATAATAAATTGTACACTTCAAGGCGTGGCACAGATAACACAATTTGACCTGTACCTACAAGAAACAATGATATCTAAATTATCAACTGGTCACGGTCAAGTTGTTTCGTCAGGTACTACGTCAGGTAATAATGAATGAATGATTGGTTGTGTGTGTTTACAAGTTTGATACCCGTCATGTGTAAATGAGACTTGATTAGAATCTTAGGGTTAAGACAAGACGGTTGTGAACTATAAACTTGCATAGTCACGTCTCCCTCAATGGTGGTATGAAGTGTGGATTCCAATTATTGCCCGATGTTGAATCGACAGCGAAGGATTTTTTTTATTTGTAATTATAAGAGATAATTTGGTAAAAACTACAAAGGCCATTACATATGGTCTGTCAATCAATAAAGTCCCAAAAATGTTTGTATGGAGTTTTATCGGTTGTTCAGTTTCGTTAACTAATCGTTTCAGTTTTCTGCGAACCAGTCTCTTCAATCCTGTACGTAAGACTTGAGTGCACCAGTTCACTAAAGAACGCGACGTTTGTAATCAAACATTTTTCAGTTAAGAAAAGATAGAGATACACATTTGTAACCACAATACACACACAGAAAAACGCTTAGACTATCGTTTTATGTCATCATCATCATCACATCCCAAGAAACGTCCAGTAGGACAGGCAACTCCCTCCAAAATTCCAGCTTTTGCTGAAACAATGTAGAGGGGAAGTATTATAATAGTCACCACGCTTGTTAGCGTTACGGCTGGCACCGTGGACCGCGTTTGTTGGTGGCCGTAGAATGTAAGATGATACGATACACAGAAGGATGCTGCTGCCCATCCTCTTGTTCATTAGCCCTTAGCCGCCTCTTACGACAACCACGTGACGTTCTTTTATGTAAAGTATGTGTAAAGACGCGAATGGCGAATAGTATAATTCTGCACCATGTGTTTTTTACAAGTACAGTACCTACTATACTAGTGGTAAAATTGATAAGTTTTCCGTATGAAGTACATGTGAACGCGGCCGCAAGATTGTCGGATGACGCGCCGGTGACGCAACTCGCGCGCAGCCGAACGGGAGTCGGTTTACGCGCCGCTCCGCCGCCCGCCTCTGTGGCCCAATGGATAAGGCATCGGCCTCCTAAGCCGAGGATTGTGGGTTCGAGTCCCACCAGAGGTACGTGACTTTTAGTCTTTTTGCAGAACATTCATGATTATTTACAGCTACATGCCGAGACTCTGTTATTAGAAGCTAATCTTATTGGACTTAAATTTTTTTGACATTGTCTTTTAATTTTTTTTTATGAAATTCGTACTCAAGAGATCAAAAGTGGTTTGTCATTTGCCGTTTAAGTTCTAAGTAAAGACACTGCAGCAAAACTTTTTGCAGAACTTCTTATCAGATTACAGTGGTTCCAATTCCAGTTTATTCTAATTCTTTAGTATTCTGATTGAATTTTTATTGGTCCAACCACACCTGTCACTGGTGGATTTCGCCACTGACAATGGCACCGTTCATACCTACATCTGACACAGCTAAAAACTATCAGCTATCTGCAATATTGTTGGTACCACCGTGTGTAAAAAGTCCCTATCGCAGGGGAAAGCTGTAGATATGATAAGCGCACAATTTATTGATAAGGAGAGTCGAGCATCGATCAGTCGATACAATCGCTGGCCGAGGACGACGCCTTACCAATCGGACAAATAATTAATCCTATACAAATCTTATCAGAGATTTGAAGCAATAAACGATTATATTGACATAATCACAGCAATCAATCTGGAGTTTTTATGAGAGGAAAACTAAAATTTTTATCGCATAAGTCATCGATAATTACCTACTAAAATCAGTGATAGGTGCAGTGTATAGTGATGATAATGATGGGCGAAAGCGAGATGGGTTACGGAGAATACTATGGATATGACTCTTGGTCGACCGTGCCTCCGGACTACGTAGACCCGAACTACCAGTTTCGACAACCGCAGTATGAAGAGGATTACCGGTACAATTCTTATGCGTAAGTGACTTGAACTAACTAACTCTAAGTATACCCTTCCGAAGATGTGAAGACGGTAACGAATTTAAAGCGCCTGCCAAAAAATAAGATCCCACACGTTCGACGGCTAAACCAAAGTTTTTATAAGGCGATTGTTTAAACATTTTCAAGGCTTAAAGTTCCCTTTATTCTATACACAAAGATTACTAGATTAAATAATAAAAATACTGACTGCACCGCGCACGCGATGCAGACGTTGTCGTCGTAAAAATGGCTCCTCGCGAATTTGGCTAAGTGCAGTGAAATTGTCTAGAGCAGCCGAACAACTTTATATTGCTCAATCTAAACTGCCATTTCACTTTATTTTACTTTTATTGAAACAAGGTTTTTTCTTGAAAATGCATATGTGTTTCTAGTTTATTTTGTAGGTTCTTGTTAAAGTATTAACATACCTACTTATATAATGTAGGTAGCTGTTCGACTTGCAGATATGGTATAAAAGTTGCATGTAGGTAACGCAACGGCAAATACCTAGATAAAAGATATTACTAAAGATAAGTAAGGTGAGTCTATTTCTTGTCGTAACTCTTACAGAGAAAATGGAGTGATTCATGCTCAATTCTAAGGTTCACTTGGTCCCTTTTTATTCGTAGAAACTATACGGGTTTTGCAAGCGGTGCCGGCATTTAAAAAGCTTCGTAGGTGCTCGGGCCCATTTGATGACTCTTTTCTAACGTATGAAATTTTGTTATTGTTTGCTTTGTGCGTGCTTGAGCCCATGAGCATACACAGAGTCGCCGCCCCTGCTGTGCCTCCGCAAGTTGGTGGTATTTCTTGAACCTGTTCGAGTGGTGTCTATCTAACATTACAGAAGCAACCAGAAGGGTGTATCCAACCAGGCTATGCGTGCTAGTTATGCTCGATTTGGTCGAATAGGTTGCGTGCCCCGCACTTATAGTCCCGCCGCCGGCGGCAGCGGATCGCACTGAGTACCATCGAGCTCGAACCAGCTGCCTTTTTCCCATGCCTTCGTGAAACCCTTAATTGGTTTGGAAACCCTCTTCCCAGGTTGGCGTGCTTCCACCCATTTAGACCTACTGCGCCTAACCAGATTGCCATAACGAAATATTCGTGAAAACCCATCGACATAGCCTCTCCTGTAAAAACTTTGTGAATTCTCAAAATTAACTTTTCTTTTGCTTTTAAAGTGCCTATCTAAGGTGCTGACGTGTGTGGTTGTCGTTTGTTTCGTTGTGTTAATAAAAGGCTAAAGAACGCCTTAAATACATACCTACGCAAGCGTTACTTCTGTCTGTATCGAGAAATCGTCCTTGAACCTAGCGCTTAATTGCGTGGCATTTATCAGTTGGTAAATTGGGCATTATGCAGACAGTTGTCGTATAATTCGTCGTCATTACCGTACAGTTTGTGTAATGTTAGCAAGTTTGGCCATAGGGTATTTTTTCTTGCGACAATCGGCGCATGGTACGAATCCGGACCGCGCGCCTCCTCAATATTATACTTATGTTTATATTGAACTTTTACACAAATTACTTTCCTATCGTGCCTAAAATCAACCCCCATTATTTTATCATTAGCTATCGCAAATAAGAAAGGTCGCCTTTTTAAACCCGTCGCCTAATGATACAGCATTTGTCGTAAATTAAGCTGGAATCTTACATTTCGACTTTCATAATGATGGCGCAGACAGACGGTATCTTTGTGTACCAAGGTTTTATTTTCTATGTGATGTAATCTGACGAATGAATTATATTAGGGCATTCTTTAAAATTTATGATATTTAGACTTAAGAATAAATTAAATATGAAATTGACAGCTCTGTGTAAAATACAGGGCGTAAGGGTAAACAGTAATTTCCTTCAAGGATGCATCTAAGTGCTGTCCTTTATTAAATAACGTCCTCTAATGGCCCATGTCGAAATCTAAAAAGAAATTACTGCCCATACCTACTTACCGACCTGATCGACCAGCTGGTTAATTTGTATGAGAAGTGAAAGAAAAAAATACATTTCCATACGTTTTGTATCGGGAAAGTTGTTTATGAGGGTATCCTGGCAGCATTTCTTCCATACAAATTAATACAAATTTATTCCCCTATTTCCTCCCTGGATAATGCGTTTGCCTGTAGAGCGATGGTACTTTTAATTCAAGGTCTACTAAGCTTGCCCCACTCAATAATTTTCTTTCCGAAAATAATAACCAAAAATTATAAGACTATCATCTAAAAACAAATTAAAATGCCCTGTTTTTCCGCTATATTTAGACGACTAACAGAAAATTTTGTAAAACATTTAAACAAGAGAAGAAAACAGGGGAAAGCGTAGCGTCGTTTTGTAGGTAAAATCCGTTTAAGATGTAGACTGTCCCTATCGTATCGCACACTATGGTAGGATTGTTGGGGCGCAGCGCCTTTAATACCTAGTACCTGGTCGACCGAGCTTCGCTCTACAAGGTGTAACAGAAAGGGTAAACGTGAAAGATGTGATTCTGCCCATGAAACTGAACAACTTTCCCTTAGGAACATAGGTCGAAATACTAAAAAAAAAATTTTACCTCCCATACAAAATGAGCAATCAGCTGATTCAGTTTATATGGAAGATCAAAAAAAAATTTCGTATTTCGACCTATGTTGCTTAGGGAAAGTGGTTCAGTTTCATGGGCAGATTCACATATGGGGTTGATATACCCTTTCTGTTACACCTTGTATAATAGCCGCCTTAATATTAAAATATCATCAGGTGAGCAAGCTATGCTACTCGCTAACAGATGGCGCTGTAGGTTTCCGTCTAAAACGCGGTATTTTTTTTAAATGCTTAAAAACACGGGCAAAACTATTTTTCCCAGACATGAGACCTAGCTAGATCGATTTTTCGTCCCCAAAAACCCCGGGATACTAAATTTCATCATAGTTTTCCTAAGATACCCTTTTAATGAACGTCACTTGAAGGAACAGTAAGCAAGCACCCTATCGCCCTGTTTACTAAAATTATATGATTAATAGAGGGTTGCGCAGACGCATGTAATGCATAGACATACGTCGATAAAATAAGCGAACACAACAAGCGCTAATTCATTACAGGGCCTCCCCTCAGGGATCCTCTTTGATTTTTAACACCTGGCGTGAGGGTGGGTTAAAACGCTAGACTTATTGCATTACATTCGTGTTGTTATAAGCGATCCATTTCACTCTGCTTTTTGTAAAAAATACTAGCCTATAAAACGTGTAACTCTCCTAAGGTAAACTCTGTCGGTTGGAAGTTCCACTTCCACGCTATTATTCAACAACTCTAGAACTTTTGGAAAAAAGAATACTCACCATATAAATTGTCCCGATTAAGCTTTTATTTTGTATTGATAATAAGTAGTTTTTTTTTTTCAAAAGTTTAAAGTGATAAACAAAATTTATTCAGTTAAATGGGTGAACCATTCACCCGAGAAGTTTTACGTTAGTAGAGTTACACGTTGTACTATCCCACCGTTGGGCAATGGCCTGCTCTGTCGTCCTCCAACTATCACAGTCTTTAGCAAACTCTGACCAACCTTGACGTCGTCACGCCACCTTTTTCGTGGATTTCCTCTGCGGCTTTGGCCATTTTTGACAAATGTGTATGTAATTTTATGAAAGTAGTGTCATGAAATCGTTGTACACTCAACAGCGCGTCAGTAGAAACACTTTTGGACCTTATGGCGTGGTAATAGAGCTGAAAAAGTTTCTACCGATCTGCGGTTGACCGTACTAAATTCCGTTTAAACCACTACCTAAAACTACGACTACGACTATCTTAAATTGTAAGTTTTTTTTTTATTTATTATGCACAAGATTAACAAATATAATGGACATCGTTAGCAAGCGTGTTAGCAAGCAAACCTCTGGTTTATCTGCACTACTCGTCGTCTTAATACTATTCTTAAATACAGATACCTAGGTATACAACATAAAATGATTTTTATTTTAACACTTCCTGTGTTCGGGTATCCTGCCTGTGGTTGTGAAATTTTGCGATTTTCTACTTTGTATACAACATAAGTTCAAAGTTTTTATATCCCGGCTGGTTTAGCAAGTGGAACATTTACAGTTTATTGTTGTATTTAGATTTTCCATGTACATTCATATCTTGCAAGTTTTCCGTAGATAGGTACAGTTCCTGGTGCAATGGCGCAAAGTGTTGCAACACACTTGTGCAGAAAACCCAGGCTTTAAAGCTTTTTGAAATAATAAACAATTAAAATTAAATCTAAGAAAAACATATGATATTATTGAAGATTCACACTAGAACAATTGTTATTCAATAACATGATTGGACAAAGTTGGCTTGATAGATAATATCGCAGTCTTATCTAGACATTTTATGAAATTTTCTCAATACTTTTACTCACCAAAATAAAGTTCGTGAAAAAAAATCGTGTATTTAATATTTAGATTTTATTGTAACTTTTCAGACTAATATACAGGGTGTTAATTTGATTGCGTGCCATAGCTCAGGTGCGGGATCAGTACCAGTAACTGAACAACTTTTCCCAAGGAACATAGGTTAAAATACGAAAATAAATTTTTGACCTTCCATCGAAACTGCATCAGCTGTTAGCGCATTTTGTATGGGAGGTCACATTTGGTTTTTCGAATTTCGACCTATGTTCCTTGGGAAAAGTTGTTCAGTTACTGATACTGATCCCGCCCCTGAGCTATGGCACGAAATCAAATTAACACCCTGTATAATAACGAAAAAGAAGTGGAAAGTGCAAAAATGTGGTTATATTTCGTAGGTACTCCTTACACGTAAAGAATAAGATAGGTATAGTTTTTAGGACCACCTCGCCTTATGCGTTATTTTGGATTGTTACTTAGTATATCTACTTATTCCATAAGTTTTCCTATTCTACATAAAATTGCCAACGAAATTAAGAAAATATGCTGTCTCATCATTATTATTATTATGTGTGAAAAATCAGCCAAATACAATTGTGTTACTTAGGTACACACGGCCGCACATCAGTAGAAACACTTCTGGACCTTATGGCGTGGTAATAGAGTTGAGAAAGTTTCTACCGACAAGCGGTTGACCGTACACAGAGCCGCTCGTTGGTGGAAACACTTTGACCTTGACTGGGTCTGTGGTTTCGGGTGTTTGTAGCGTAGCGCTGGTTCAGCTTATGCTTTTTCTTTTTTTTTTAGCTTTTTTTTTTTTTTTTTTTATTACTTGTGATTGCTCCAAATATGTTTTACAAAAGGGGCAGTGTAGCACATCAATATTGATATTCGGTGCGTTTATCACATCAGCGGTAAGGCAAGGTAGGTGAGGCCGTGGCTAGTGGGCCGTAGCGTATAACAGAGGGTAACTGCACCTGCTCCCCTCACAAATCTGAACCGATCACCTTGACATAGTCTACTTTTGGTTCGTAGATAAAACTAAATAAGTAGTTATTATTAAACAAGTAATGTGTCAAATGTAAAAAATCACATTTGCTTTTTTCTGATACATATATTTTATTCAAAGTAAATTCTTGTTTAAGCCCTAAAATAAAAAAAAATAATCTTAGTGTGCGTCCCTTTTTTTTGCAAGTTCGGCTGGTGAGACATCAGCTTAGCTAGCTTAGCTTTTCCAAAGGCTCAAAAGTTGTAATTAGTATTTACAGACGGAGCTACTTCACGATGCCGAAAAATACAATTTCTTCCTACTTATTCTATCTAGGTATCAAGAATATAGTTTTTGGGTCCACCTACCGCAATAAGACGCAACAATAATAAAGTACCTGAGAGACCGAGCCATACTCAAAACGAATTATCTAATACAAAAACGCACAAACAGATGGCGCTGTGCGGTTTCTGAATCGCGTTATGATTTTTTATAAAACACTGAAAAAACACCTATAGCTAGACCAATTTTTACCCCCAAAAACTTAAAATAAGTTTCATGGATATGGTTAACGTTTTCCAGAACGAGATCACAAATAATGCTCATATAATAGAACAGGATTTATGGCAAAATCAAACTTATACTACACATAAACATTACGAGCGATGAGCAATCGATGGTTACGATAGATATTCAAAAAACTAATTCTCAATAAGTCAATTAAAGTTCCGTACACACGGCACTTAGGGGATCGACCGTATAAACGATTGCCCTTTGTTGCACCCTGATGGGAAAGCGCAGCATACGCAACGTGTGTATGATTAATAAACAATTGGAGTATTTGTTCGATCATCGTGCTTTGTAGAGTAGCTGTGCGTACTTGTTCAGAGCTATATTTATGTTGATTGTCACACTCACATAAGTGCTGTTGTGCTGTTTGGCGCCAGGTAACAGCTTGAAGCTCGCGCAGGTCCTTCTCAGCTTCATCCAACTAGCGATATCTGGGTGTCTACTCTCTAAGTCCGATATATCGAAACGATACTACTCGAAACATGCAAATGCAAAACTTCGTCCCCTGACAATAGAGTAGAATATTGGTTAGATGAATTTTCAAACTGCATCCAACCAATATTCTACTCTATTGTCAAGAGACGAAGTTTTGCATTTGCATGTTTCGAGTAGTATCGTTTCGATATATCGGACTTCGAGAGTAGACAACCTGGGTCGACCAACCGGACGCTTGCCGTTCGGTTTCCTTATGTAGCCTCTCCAAACATCACTAAATCGAGACAGCTGGCGCCTTCTTGTGTCGTAGGTCAAGATCCTCTTTGGGTCGCTGAGTCATCGTAGCAAGTAAGTAAGTAAGTAATCACACTCACATTGGGATAATTCTGTAAGGGTGCCTTTCCATCAGCTAGGGACCTGTGAGCTGTAAAAGTTCTAGCCAATAGGATTGCTTCATTTTCCTAGCTTAGAGCTGCTTTTGGAAATGGAGCAATCTTATTGGTTGGATATTTTCCAGCTCACAAGTTCGCTACGTAGCACAGCTCTGGTGGATAAGGTACCCTGAGGGTAGTTTTCCACCGGTGCTGTGCGAGGGAGCTATGAGCTGGAAAATTCCAACCAATAGGATTGCTCCATTTGACGGCGCTTTTGACAAGCTTAGGGAAATAGCGCAATTCCGTTGATTGGATTTTCCCCAGGTCACAGCTTAGCTCCCTCGCACAACACTGGTAGCGAATCACCCTAAAGCTCAAGTCAGACAGAGGCGGTATGATTGCAAAAGCGGTCCGGGGCGGTTTGGCGGGAACAAAATACCGCGCCGCGACCGCTTTTCAATGTGACAGGGTGCATAAGAACTCATACTTTACAAAAAATACCGGCCCCGGAACGCTTCCGCTACCGCCTCTGTGTGACGCGGGCTTAAAACTGATGCAATAATGCCAGACTAGGGACTAGATAAGTACTAGTGCTAGACACGTAAATATACGTGTTAATGGAATAAGCGAAACCCTCATACACCCCAACTGATTTTTATTAAAATCAATCCATTCCAGTAAAAAAAATCTTGAAAAAAAGTTTTTAATATCTAGATATTGTTACTTTAATAAAGTTTTATCACTGTTCTAGTTTCATCGTTGTTCTAGTCCGCGCACTCCGCGCACGCCACGTTCACTTCCCTCCCCTCCTCACCGCTCATTAACCGCGCGGCGCCCGGCCGCCAGCGCGCGTATCCACAGAAATATTTAGAATAGAAGCGGCAAAAATTTAAGTTATAAAAAAAAATACCCCGATCAAAAACCCGTGAAATTGATTCTACTCTCGATTCTGAACAAACTATTTTCTCAGTTTCGCTTATTCCGTTAACACGTATAAATGGAAATAAAATACCAAACTACTCATTCGGATATCTTCCTCAGCCGGGAATCGAACCCGGAACTTTCGGCGCAGCGCAGCAGGCAGCTGCTCAAACACACATTTTAGTCTGTCACGTAAATTGATCACTACTTTATGTTTGAATTTTGTATTCTTGTGTTGTGTTATTAGGAAATTAGGCACTCGGGCTGGAATTATAGAGCTAGAATTTATTGAGTATATTCATTCATTTATTCAATGTGATCTGCAATTTTTTTTTCTGCGCTAAAGTAATTACGGCTGAGCTTCTGAAAGCAGGCGGAAGGCCAGTACTAAAAGCTCTTCAGAAGCTGTTTAATTCTGTCATACTCGAAGGGAAAACGCCACAGGCATGGCACAGAAGTGTGGTGGTGCTCTTCTTCAAAAAGGGTGATAAGACCCTGCTGAAGAATTACAGACCCATCTCACTTCTGGGCCATGTCTATAAGCTGTTCTCGAGAGTCATTTCCAGCCTCCCGAACAAGCCGGTTTCCGTAAAGGCTTCAGTACCATAGACCACATACATACGCTACGGCAAGTTATACAGAAGACCGAAGAGTATAACCAGCCACTTTGCCTAGCGTTTGTGGACTATGAGAAGGCCTTCGATTCGATCGAGACGTGGGCCGTGCTACGATCTCTCCAGAGGTGCCAAGTCGACTATCGGTGAAGTACATTAAAGTGTTGAAGGATCTGTACAAAAACGCCACTATGCCAGTTTTTCTTCAGGACCAGGACTCAAAACCTATCCAATTGCAGCGAGGAGTGAGACAGGGAGACGTCATATCTCCTAAACTGTTCACCGCTGCATTGGAAGACGTTTTCAAACTCCTGGACTGGAAAGGACTTGGCATCAACATCAATGGCGAGTACATGACCCACCTTCGATTTGCCGACGATATTGTCGTAATGGCTGAGACCCTGGAAGATCTCGGCACGGTGCTCAATAACCTCAGTAGAGTTTCACAACAAGTAGGTCTTAAAATGAACATGGATACGACGAAAATTATGTCTAACGCCCTTGTTGTACCCATTCCACTTAAAGTTGGAGACTCTACGCTCGAAGTTGTCGATGAGTACGTATACCTGGAACAAACAGTCCAGCTGGGTAAATCCAACTTAGAGAAAGAAATTACTCGTCGAATCCGACTCGGATGGGCAGCGTTCGGGAAGCTCCGCAATATCTTCACGTCCAAAATACCGCAATGTCTTAAGACGAAAGTCTTTGACCAGTGTGTGTTGCCAGTGATGACATATGGCACCGAGGCGTGGCCGCTCACGATGGGCCTTATCAGAAAGCTCAAAGTCACCCAAAGGGGTATAGAAAGGGCTATGCTCGGAGTCTCTCTGCGCGATCGAATCAGAAATGAGGAGATCCGCAAAAGAACTAAAGTAACTGACATAGCCCTGAGAATCGCTAAACTAAAGTGGCAGTGGGCAAGGCACATCGCAAGAAGAACCGATGGCCGATGGGGCGTGAGGGTTCTGGAGTGGCGACCACGTACCGGAAGACGAAGCGTTGGCAGGCCCCCCACAAGGTGGACCGACTATCTGGTCAAGGTCGCGGGAAGCCGCTGGATGCGAGCAGCGCAGGACCGGTCGTCATGGAGATCTTTAGGGGAGGCCTATGTCCAGCAGTGGACGTCTTTCGGCTGATATGATGATGATGATGGAAAGTAATAAAAGGCGATATAAGTACATATATTTTTCTTTACGAATTTGAAGAAGTTAACTTGCAATAAGTTACTTTAGATTTTTTACATAGGTAGGTAGGGACTAGGTGAATAGCTTATTTTCGTGCATACATTTAAATACAAGTAGGTTGAATTTCGCGTGAATAAATATTCATTCAAAATGTCAAAGGGGAAAATTTAATTAATCAATACAGACAGTTTAAAAAGATTTCTTGACAAAGAGGATCACGAATCATTTGGTTACGACCACAGAATATATAATAACGACTGTACGAGTACATATTAGTTATTTTTGGACCCTTGGCCAAATTTCACAATGTTGCTCAAAACACGTTTCTGAACAACTTTCCCAAAGGAACATGGGTCGAAAAACGAGATTTTTTTTTCCTACCATACAATTCCTACTATTGTCGACACAAGATTTGTATGGAAGGACCAAATTTTTTTTCGTTTTTCGACCCATGTTCCTTTGGGAAGTTGTTCAGATACATGTTCTGAGCAACATACTAAAATTTGGCCAGGGGTCCAACAACAATCATAGACACAGCCTCACATTATTTACACTAGCGAAATATACTACTTGTTAGTCAGTTGCCCATTATACAGGTTTATCTAGTTTGAGTTCAGATGACCCTATCATGAAATGAACCCCATTTATAATATTATTATCATCCTAAGTATTCCGAACACACCCAGAGCCGGAAACAAATGCCCAAGCAAACTCATCCATCATCGTTCGGTTCAGAAATCTACCCTGTCCTTGAGCACTGAGTTATTATACCAGGCCACTCAGAAAGTATTGCGAAAAATAGTTTTTATATATGGGAGACTGGCCGGTCAGAATCTTTTTCGAAAATATGATTACTTGTAAGTAAAAATATGTGTGTTCCATTTTCAAAATTTCCCTCCACATTTTTTGCGAGCCAATTCAAAGTATCGTGTCTTACTGAAAAATGGATCTGCGCCGGGAACATTTTAGAGCTATGATTTTTTACGATTTCAAGTGTCGCCTGAAACCGGATGAATCGTTCGATAGACTTCAAATGGCATTTATGGATGAAGGCCCCTCCAAGGCAACCGTGTATCGTTGGTATAACGAATTTAGGCGCGGTCGACCAACCTTGGGGGATGAAGAAAGAAGCGGTCGCCCTTTGACGGCTATTACGGAAGAAAACGTGCTAGCAGTGAAAAATTTAATCCAAGATAATAGGCGAATTACATATCAGGAGATTCAGCACATATTAAAGATTGGATCGGGAAGCGTTCACGAGATTCTACACGGGCATCTTCGCGTGAGGAGGATAGTATCGCGCTGGGTGCCGCACTACCTCACCGACGCTCAGAAGCAGGCCCGGGTGGAATGGTGCCGTGATATGCTGAACAAATTTGAAGCAGGCTCGTCTCGGCGTGTTTACGACATCGTAACAGGTGATGAGTCCTGGATTTATCAATACGATCCAGAAACCAAGCGCCAGTCGACAGTTTGGGTGTTTCAAAATGAACCAACGCCTACCAAAGTGAAGCGATCTCGAAGCGGGGGGAAGATTTTGATCGCCAGCTTTTTTAATTTGACTGGCCACTTGGCCTCAATTCCCTTACGAGATCAAAGAAGCATCAACGCCGAATGGTATACTACCAAATGTTTACCAGAAGTTTTTTCTGTTGTGAGCAACAAGCGACCAAACACAGGGCTCCGCGGACTACTGCTCCACCACGACAATGCGCCTGCACACACCGCGCTCAAAACGAGGGACTTCCTGGACAGCACACCAGTCAAACTCCTGGGTCACCCTCCTTACAGCCCTGATCTAGCACCGTGTGACTTCTTTTTATTTCCAAAAATAAAAAATCAGCTCAAGGGGATACAATTTTCGTCGCCGGAAGATGCGCTGGCTGCGTTCGAGCAGGCTGTAAACGAGGTGTCTACGGCGGACTGGAAAAAGTGTTTTGAAAACTGGTTCAGACGCATGAATCTTTGTATAGAGGCTGGTGGAGAGTACTTTGAAAAGATTTAATAAAAATATATGTACCTGTAGAACAATTTTTTTTAGTGTCGCAAATATTTCTGAGTGTCCCACGTACCTACCTTATCCACCTTGTTTAATAATTCATTACCTAGGTATGTGCTTAAAAGATTACCTAGGTATGTGCTTAAAAGCTTACCTAGGTATGCGCTTAAAAGCTTACCTAGGTATGTGCTTAAAAGCTTACCTAGGTACGAGTATGTGCTTTGATGAACAGCTTCTATCTTTTTATGGAATTAATTACTCTTGCAAAATAAAAATAAAAACAAAATTTTCGGTAGATAAAATAAATATTTTGGGAATCACAAATCCAAATTTTATTAAGTATACTAAAAGCTATTGTCTAATCTAATCTCCTATTGAGTCCTGAGTTACGAATCTAGGTTGTTTATTTTTTCTTTGTTGATGAACAGACACCAACTACAAATTCCAAATTCCTTGATGAACAGCTTCAATCCTGTTATGGAATTAATTGCCTTTGCAAAATAAAAAAATAAAAAACTAAATTTACGGTAGATGCAAATAAGGATATTTAAATATATTGAAATATATAGTCCCGTGTGGTGCCAGCAAAGAATAGTACCAACCCATACATACCCGTGGGTGTCGTAAAATGCGACTAAGGGCTATAGACTGGAATGGGCAGCAGCATCCTCCTTTGCATCTTACTTACTGCGGTCACCTACAACCGCAGTCCATGGTGCCAGCCGTAACGCTAATAAGCGAGGTGACTATGGTACTTCCCTTCTACATTTTTCCAGCAAAAGCTAGAATTCTGGAGGGAGCTCCCTGTCCTGTAGTGGACGTTTCATGGGATGTTATGAATGAATGACAATATATTGGGAATCAGAAATTCAAATTTTATTGACATTTAGGAGTATCCATGAGACAGCAAGAAGCTAATTTTATAATGTCAGCTGTTTAAGTAGGTTTAATACGTGCGACTTTAACGATGCCAATAGCTATAGAATGTTAGTACCTAGGGCCTTGCCTACTAACATTCTATGTTAGTAGGTTTTTGCTCGAGACTTCGTCCGTATGTTAAATGAAATATATACCAGTATTTAACCCTTAATTGGGCTTAACTTTTTGTCCGGAATGGACAGAAGGAACATATTTCCCACATAAACTAAGACGATGTGGGAGCTCTTTTCCTATTGCCCATACCATATAAAAATTTTGGGATCATGTTGTATTTTGCACCGAGGCGAGGCCCGCAAAATGTATAAAATACTGGGTGGGAAATATATTCCTTTTACCCAATTAGGCGTTAAGTCAAACTCTTAGCTATTAAAAAGTTTAATTAAAAAGTCCAAAAATCAGTGATTTGGATCCAGGAGAATCAAAATAGCATAACGTGATACTTTTTTACAAATATCTTCAATGTAACAAACAAAATCAATTTTACATTTTTTTAATAGTATAGACATGATCTTATAAATCTGCAAGTTTCGAACAAAAATCTATTATTTTAGTATCTAAAAGCTCTAATCTAATCTCCTGTTGCACTGCACACCTGCATCGGATTTGACAATCTTGAATGAATTTCTGATACTTAGGAACTCTACTATATCTAATAATATGAGTTTTATCAAGTTCCTATTGACAGACTCATCCTTGCTTTGGTTCTTTTAGTAAGAAAGCTATTGTTTATCTTTAATCCCTGTTGCACACCTGACTATCGTAAAGTTGATTGTATTATGCATAGTTTTGATGCCATTGTTTCCAAGCCTTCTAGATAGATAATTTCTTAAGTGGAGTATCTACGTATTTTCGTTTATGAAAAAGCTTGTTGTATCAAGTTTATTTGATGATAATTATGTAAGTATAATTTTATTTATATAAAGTAAGTGCATATTTGAATAAGTAATTTATTACCTACTAAAAGAAGGTAATTAATACATTACGTGGTCTAACGAAATATCTAAAATCAATCTTTATTTTTAATTTTCTTTTTATTCGACTAAAGTTTACCCATTACTTTTAGAAAAATAAAGTTCATCTGATCTGATTGATTAAATAAATGACTTAAAAGTCTAATATTCTGGTAGCATTTTAATCAGTTGTTTTATCATTTTGCAATAAACCCTAATTGTAATATCCATCTCCCGTCGTTAGTTAACGGAAAAAGTTAGACCTTGATTAGAAACTAAATTAATAAAGAACATTAAACAGTAGGTACAGTCACGAGCACATCGAGCTTTACACATTAGCCTTTGTACCGTCCTTATTGTAATAGACAGCAGGTCATACTAGACACCCGCAGTGCGATTTCCGTCTCTACGCTGCTGTACAGAGTCTTCTAAAAGGCAAACAAACTTTATTAAAAAATATAAAGAGCAGTGCGGAGTAAGGCAAGTTTATCGGCCTATCTGAAAAAAATATTAGGTACAGTCAAGTGCATAAATATGTTTCTTGAAATCCATTGCTATTACATGTATTTATGTAAAGATTCACGAATTATGTCACACTTTTCTCATCGCTATTATGTCTTCGTTTTTGTTGCAAAAATATCTAAATAACGAAGTGAGCAATAATATGTCCCTAAAAAGGTTTGTATTGCTCGTTATGAAAGAAATTGTCCTTTATAGTATACATATTATTGATCAGTTTCCGCAGACATACTTATATCAGTTAGATTGGATGCTATAATAATAAACATTCAATGATACATACTTTTGAAACGATAGTTTAGATACATATTTATGCACTTGACTGTACCATTTTTGTACTCTATTTCCTAGGTATACCTAAGTAACTACTTGATATTTTATTTCTGTAATTTAATTTCCAAACGAAAAGTATCTTCTCTCAAGTTCAATGAAAGTTTGAACAAAAGGGAAGAGGCACACGTGCAAGCCATAAAATCGGCTAATTGTGTTTTTCAAAGAACTCCTCCGAGTTTTTGTACCGTCTCTTTTTCTATTGTCTCTCTGTTGTCTTCCGATCGGCAAAGTTAAGTAGTTGCACATGTGCAACTATTGTTTCGTTTATGGCCATTCCTATCCTGATAGTGGTCATTGAAGCTGAGGATTATTTGAGTCTACCTAAAAACCTTTTTTTCGAAGCTTTTAGTATTTTTTGTCGATGTAAACGCTCGTATTGCAAAGTTTAAATTACATACTAAGCGTTCCTTTAAAACCTACGAACTGACAAAGAAAAACCTCAATTGATTATATGACAGGGGTAATAATACATAGAAAAAATGGCTGTGAAAGAATAACAAAATAAAATAGTACCTACAACATTGATGCAAAAAATAAACATTCAATAATTTCCCAAACATGGGTTTAGGCGGACTTACTAAAAGCACTCTAAAACTGAAAATCGTTATCCGGGCATTTAGAGCGTCCATAACGAACCCAGCCTCAACAATGGGCTTAACGCGCGCACTCATTACAAAAAGCGACATAACATAACGCTACGCTACGTCAAAAGCTCCTCTATTCAAAGTGTATACTCCAGTTTTTTTTGTCGGGAAGGCTTCGAGTGCGGCGCCATTGGTCGGCGGGCGCCCCGCCCAGTGGCCGGCGCGTCGCGATTGGCGCAGGCCGCTAGAGCACCCTCGAGAGAAGTCCACCGCTGAGTAGGCTGTCGAGGCACGAGGGCGGCGCGGGGTGTGCTTCACCCCGAGGACCACTCAAGGGTTGTTTAGTGTAGACGCGGCGTCGCGAGGCGCAGCACGTGTCCCGCGCGAGTGTTCCCAACCGTCAACATTATCCCGAAGGCGAGTTCTCCCGTCCGGGAGATGAAGTGCGAGGAGGGCGAAGGCGCGCGGTCCCCGCCGCCGCTGCTGCCGCCGGCGTCTCTGCTGGCGTGGAGCCCTATCCTGCTGCCGCCATGGGGTCCCGCTTTTTTGCCCGCACTCTATCCCGCTGCCTTCCGCTCCGCGTTCCCAGGGTGAGCGATGACATGACATGTGTTTCTTTTTCTTCAATTAATTGCCTACTAGTGTCAACTTACTTTTAATTAGTTGAAAGAGACTAACAAGTGATATTTTTTATCAAGTAGGTAGGTACGCGAGCGTTAGAAAGATGTTTAAAATAAGTTTGAAGTTTATTTTTATAACTTGTTTAATCAATGAAATTACAGTAAGATCTTAACTAAAGCACACCTAAACCAATTAAGAAATTTGTACCGAATAGGTGATAGCTATTTTTCATGTCAGAGGTCAGGGCTTACTAGGCTACCTATTTGTTGATCTTAAAATTCATACGTTAAGAAAATTAAGCTAAAGGAAAAGCTAATGACGCTGATAAAATAAACTAGGTATGTTTTTCTTTTTGCATGTTTTCGCATCTTCCTTTCACGTCATTACCCGATTTTAAAAAAATAGCCCTTTAAAAGTGGGACAGACGGACGGTGTAGGCACAGTAAAAAAGTTCCGTTGTTTAGGCCTACCACCTAACCTTAAATTTGATAAAACAGAAACCATAATTACACTCAAGAACCAGACTCGTCGCCGTCGGCCCGTTTCAAGTGTCGAAGATATCTTACAACACCAAACGTGTTATTCAGCGGCCTGTCACCCAGTGTGACAGTTTTTGCACCTCTCCAAGAGAAAAGTTTTTATAAAACTTGTTAACAGCGCGTTTACAACCTGCCGCCTTTTCATAAGGTCACGTTTGGGATCGTCTACTTTACACATCCTAATGCTAACTCATTTTATTAGAAGCTATTGAGATTCACTATTATATGGGTCACGTAGTCTAGAGAGGTGCTCAGTTGGGACAATACGGTCTGAATTGAAGGAATGCTGTTCTTTTAGTTTGAGTACGTGCTTAAGATATTGTAGAGCTAGCTTTCGAAGTGCCGTTGATAGGTTCACAATAATAAAATATCACTTTACTTAGGTGTATAAAATATATTGAGTTCTCTCTATGAATGTCTTCAGTTTGGTAAAGAATGAAAATGAAGTATTTTTTTAAATAATCAAGTTCAATTTCAAATCTATGGTTTTCAAAATTTTTAGCCAATCAATTAAAGAGGAGGTGGCGTTGGGAACCCTTTCGCTTGATAGTAACGCGTTGATGTCATTTGTATTGAAAATTGTTTCTGTGTTCATTTTTGGCTAAATGTGCTTACACATTTTTTTTTAAATCTTATCAGGGCTTATAAAGGGGCTTATATAATAAGCAAGTTTAGTATTGCGTATCCGGACCTCATACCTTTGTGCGAATAAAGCACTGTTTATAGTATTCCATTGTTTATACAATCTCGAATAGCCTGCGGTATTTCTTAACACCGATTATGCACACATGTAGGGTCACGGTCACTTGTAATCTGAACTCTTTCTATATACAGAGTCTTATTGTTTCTTGACGATTTTTTTTGTTATCTCAAGTGTATACCTAAGAGAAGAAAATTGACGAAATTTTTTGTTGTATCTCAATTTTTAGGTTATAAAACTTAACAAATATCTTTCAAAACACAGGTATCGAATCACCGTATATATTTTTAAGCTTTTCCATACAAACCTTTTTCGGTAAATAACTAATACCTAAGAGAGAACAGTGAATTTTTGGGGAGACCAACATATTTTCTCCTTTTTCGACCCTAGTATCATGGGGAAAGTTCTTTAGTTAATATATGGTCTGGGAAGGGATAAAATAACCTTGATAGACAGTATACATTATTGATAACGCAGGGATAATTTCGAATAATGCTTTTACAGGACAAATAGTATAATCATTCAAGAAAACATAATTATTTGATTAGGTACTTACTAGTTTTTGCCCACAACTTCGTATGCGGAGATTTGGAAAAAGTAGACTCCTGTTCTATGGTTTAAACTATGTATTTTCATACCAAATTTCATCAAAATCGGTTCAGTGGTACAGCTGTGAAAGCGACAGATAGAATAACATACCGACTTAACTAACTACTTTCGCATTTAAAATATTGATAACAATATATTTTTTGAAGTTTGGATGGATTTGGATTAGAATGGATAGTTTGTATTATAGCTATGATTTGGAAATATTTTATTATGACCCTGTCGGTAGTCGAAGCAAAACAAGTCGAACACTTGACCAGTGTAGTTTATGCTTAATGTTATGCCTTCTCGTATGAACTGTTAAACAAACAACCACTCGAGTTGAAGTTTCAAAATACTCGCGCGGTATTGTTCTTAATACTTAGCTTAGACTAGCTTAGTAGGCCGACGGAAGTACCTGTAATTTTATACTTTTATACACCTTTTTGTATATCATAGGGTCAATGAGAGTCCACGTACGAACGGCAGCAAGTAAGTGGTAACAAAAGCACAGTATAAACTGAATCAGCGCCGCGCCCGCTCATGGTCAAAGAGCGACACGCTCAAGGTCAGTTTCTACTGACGTGCGGCCGTAATCACTTTTGCTCATACAAGGTTGAGCGAGAGTCTTTCTCAAAAAGTTTTTGTCTCTTTCGCATAGCTACCACCGGTAGCCTCGGTTGCAGCAACAGTATGAGCGAGATATCTGTTCAGGTGGTCAAAATTGGAACAAAATTTTTAAATTGTGAATTGGCAGAGGTTCAAATCCAAATGAGTTGTGGTTGTATATATATTATATTTGCTTAGATTATAGGTACATTATGCAACATCTTGGTGAGTAGGTAAACATTAATCTTTGATCTTTTCCGACAAGTAAATGACAACAATGTCGCGATAGAAACAGATTTTCTTATTTCGAAGATAAAAGTTGCCGTTGCGAACGGAACTACTGAGTTGGTGCAGCAGTCAACCGCACGTCAGTGGAAACATTTGTAACATGTCATAAAGTGTATAGCATTTCTACTGACGTAATTTTGGGTGTTCTTGTAAATCTTAAATTTTTAGTCTAATATTTTGTTCACTTAATAACATCTCTACTATTATAATAGTGAAAACTTATTATGTCTGTACATTGAAGATATTTATAAAAAAATTATCATCACGTTATGCTATTTTCATGCCCTTTAATCCAAATCATTGATTTTTGAAATTTTTGTCTGTTTGTTTGTTTGTTTATTTATTCGAGCATCACGCAAAAACTACTGAACCGATTTTATTGAAACTTTTTTTTTCATAGCTAATAAGTAGTTTGACTTAAACCCTGGTATTTTTTTTTTGGAAATGGGGACCGGTGTTATAAAATATTTTTTTCCCATTTCGTTCATTGTTTACATGCGGACGAATTCGCGGGCATAGCTTTTTATTTACTGGAATAAGATTAGAATCATAAACTGATCTAATAAAAAATTGGTGATAATGTAAAAATTACTTGCACTGTGTAGAAATGGTAAAATCTGGCTTAACAAAGAACAATAGGAAACGTGATTTTTTGAATTAAAACAATTAGTTATACAACATCGTCTTTAGACTTCACACAACTAGGTTAGTACCTACTTTACTGTTGCAAGGTAACTAAAAGTTAATTATAACTTAGGTAGAGATATTTCACGGTAACTTGGTGCGCACTGTCATACGTAGATGCAGGTACTAGTCGACCGCTAGTTAGTCGCATGACAGTTGACAGGAAAATTATTAGCTGTTTTCGGCTTGATTATAACTAAAATATTATTTTTCCTATCAAGATAATTTTACGAGTAATTAACCTTTGCTTAACTTTCGAAGTTTTTGTGAGCCTTATTGTGGCGGTCAGCTAAACTCGGCTAGTAAGTGACAGAAAATATTAGATGTTAAGGAGTGATCACACGTAGCTGAATTCAAAGACTAATTCGGCATACATTGCTGGGAGGCTTGGTTATGTTAATTGCAATATGCTTGTTTCAACGAGCAATGTATGCCGAATTAGTCTTTGAATTCAGCTACGTGTGATAACTCCTTTAAAATATCTCCTTAGGGCAGAAGAAGTAGTGGTAGGTAGAGACTAAAGTGTGAAACTTATTTCTACAGAAAGGGACTATAAAATATTTTTTTAACGGATCTGCTAATAAGAACTAAACAATCCTTAAGGGCTTCATAATAGTGTTTTAACATTAACCCTGATACATGCGTAATTGTATGGCAGCGTACCTGTTCTGTGACAGCGCGCGCCATGTCATAGATCTCTAGAAAGATGGTAACTAGTTGTTTGAACAATTTTCTTTTGTTGCAGCCTCCTAGATAGCATGAAGATGCCTGGTCAGCGCGGAGGGTTCCAAATCTCTGATATACTTGGCCTAAATGAAGGCAAGGGTCTGGAGAGCAGCACGGTAGCACCCTCTTTGGAGATGCCGCCGTATCCACCTCACGGCTACCCCCACGACCTGCTACGGCACCAACCCTGGATAGACCATCATGAAGCCAATGGTAAGTCTCTATTGTCTGCTTACTTCAAGTTGGTAACTGCAGACTGCAGGGGTGGCGCTGGAAATTATTCTATGGTATAGATAGATAAACACTTTATTGCAACAAACAAAAACAATACAGTCACAAAATAAACTTAACTAAATGTATGTATACATTTTTTTTATAAATATTCTGCTTTGTGATCAGTTCTATGTTTTTTATATTTCATCATAGTGCCATTTTTTGTGCCTGTTTCCAATGAATAAATTTATGCCTATTTCTATGACAATTAAAAATTTTTAAGAAAAGTTCTAAAAATGGTCGTCTCTGTCATCCTTCATACCAATCTTTATTTCACATTAGGTTTATTCAAATCTTTACATCGCAGTGTTTGTAAGTATTTAGGACACAATAGATTCATTTCTTAAAGCGCTACTTCTGTACAGTTATGCTTTCAAGTTACCTCGTGTAGTTACGATCATACATAAGTTATTATAAATTTCTTTCGAACATCAAATAATAGGCATGCGCTGTCCAGCTCGTGAGAGACAGCAAAAGTACTTATTAAAGAAGCTAGAAGAAGAGGATGAATATCTTGGCGTGAGATGCTTGTTAGTAATAGTACAACTACTTCTTTTCTCGCTTGTCGGAAAAGGCGCTAAAAAAGAAAATTCAAATCTGAGAAAGAGCAGCATCTACTATATCCGTCTAAGAGAGCCAATCGTTACAACTTACAATTATTGAATCACGGTTCTTAAACTGGGGGGTGATCGTGGTAATTTGAACGATATTTACCAAAACAAAAAAGTTTGCTTTTGGGTAATAACGTTCAAATTACCACGATCACCGCCCCCCTGTTCTTACACGCGTGCACGCCATAACGACAATCTTGTCAGTTTTAAGCCAATCTACTGTAAAATATTTCAAGATAAATAAATGCGTCAAGCTGTAGATATGTTAGCGTAGACATCATGGTTATCAATGCCTTACCCAATGTTTCTTAGATGTAATCTAACCTATTGATTACATCTTTCACAAACTGATCTGTTTTTATTGACATCTACATTACGATAAATGATAAAGTTGACGTGTGTCCGTTGAATAAATAATATGTGAGTATCCAAAGATATAACAATTATATAAAGTGTATCATGGAATAATTTGGCCAAAATAGTACCCGAATTTAGCTTAGTAACATATCTTTTAGAACCAAGTAAGCGTAATAAATAACGCACAATACGAATCGCACTTTTTTCCTCTTAGCCATAAATATAACATAAATAACAGGATGGCTATAATTGAATCGACTGAGTTTAAGTTTCGTTTGGTTTCAAAATAAAAAAAAAACGACCAATTGCGAGTCAGATTCGCGCACTAAAGATTCCATACCTGTCCACCGTATGATATGCTACAAGCTTTTGCTCTTTGATTTTAAAAACTCCGCGACCATTCAAACCTGAAACGTCAGCTCACCTTAATTGGTTGTGAGAAAAATTGTTATATTTATTTTTATTCTATTTATATTTTAGCTTCTTGCCAAAGTTCATGATTCTAGATCAACGGGAAGTATTCTATATGGTACCCGATAAGGTTTTGGTTGAGTTCATAAATCTATGGAGAAGAGGGTATAAACGGACGTATCTTTTGATTGTGTTGTCGTAGAAAAAAAACCGGTCAAGTGCGAGTCGGACTCGCGCGCCGAGGGTTCCGATATACCTATAGTATTTTTGGAAGCAATAAAGTCCATTTTCAGGACCGCAAAACTAAATTTGTTTGTAAAGGTTTTTTGCAGATTTCTGAAAAACTGTGCAACTTAGAAAGATCGTTTTATTTTTGCTGTAAAGTTTATATAAACTTCTGTCAACTGTAATTAATTCAGATTTTTCCTTACTCAAACTTCGGAGATAAGGGGGGGGGGAATGGTATTTTTCTTGACATTTTTCATCATAACTTTAAAACTAAGAAATTTAAAAAAATACAAAAATATATTTTAAAATGTACAAGTAAAGCCCTTTCATATGATACCCCACTCGACCTAGTAGCGACAATTTGAAATTTGGCCCCCCCTATTTTGGCCCCCTTTATATTAATAATCATTCTTTTTTCAAAAATTTTTCTTGTGCAATTAAGTTGGGCAACTATATTCTAAAACTATTCCAAATTTCAGGTTGATAGCATAAGTGGTTGCTGAGATATAGAGGTGTGACAGACAGACGGACAGACAGACAGACAGAGCGGCACCATAAGGGTTCCTTTTTTTTACCATTTTGGTATCGGAACCCTAAAAATATCAAATCCCATACAAAAAAATTATGACGTCATAGCTCCCCCACCCGGGGAATATTTTTAAGAGCTGCCGCTCAAAATGATTGTTGTAACCTAAAGTACCCGCGTACCAAACGGCAATCCCGTACATCGATTTGTGGCTTTCTATCAATATTAGCTTTGTACATTGTCCACTATAAGCCTATAGTCGCCTCTTACGATACCCACGGGTAGAGATAGGTTGGTACTATTCTTTGCCGGCACCACACGGTTAACACCTTACAAATTTAAGAAGTTATTTTTTTTATGTCACATGTTTGTGATCTCTTTGAGGTTACATTAAAAGAAATCGGTGAGCTCGTTAGCAAATATGAATTACTTTTGCATCGCTATCAACTGACCAATTTTTTCGAGTACCTACTCACGAAAACATACTAAGTTATTCAAATAAAACATGAAGTGCCGTTGGTTGTCGAATTATCATACACAAATATGGTAGGACACTTGAATTGATGGCTATTCGGTAGTACGCTCGAGAGGCGGAGATTATTTTCGAAATGCTCCTCCAGTTGAGTGCCTTCAGCTAATCTGTTGTCATTAATTATTTTTATCGTTATCGGAATACTTTTGGCAATCACTGTACTTGTTTCACATATCACTACAACTGCTACTTTTTTTTCATATTTTTTTATGGTTAGTAATTTGTAAGGTTTTTGTGCATACCTACCTCTATTTCAATGAACCAAACACCTGCAAGTTTATACTATTACCTATACACCGTAAATTTAATTTGTTTTTGCTCCTGTCTAGTGATTCAACTCATGAAAACAAGACACTTCACGAAGAAAATACATTTTTCACCTCCAAAGCTCGGAAACATTTGTTTTGTCGGTTAAATTCTGCGGCCAAAAGCGATTTTTGGCCCCTAGCGGGCAAAAGGTTTTTCTGCGCCCAAAAGCGATTTTTGGCCGCTAGCGGGCAAAAGGTTTTTGAAATTCGAACGTGATGCAGTATGGCAGACCTCCACGCTGCGGTACTGGCTGCTTCCTCGCTTTAGTAAGGTGAAAAATTTTGTGTTTCGCTCGGCAGCAAAGTTATTTTGCGTTTCGTGCCTTGAAACCTTCGCTACGCTCAGGATTCTTCTTTTGAACCACTCGCTTCGCTCGTGGTTCAATTCTAGAATCCTTCGCTTGCTCAGGTTTCAATACAAGGCACTCACGCCAAATAACGCTTTTGCTGCCTTGCATAACAAATAACTATTTCGCCTTGGCACACAAAATGAGTCGATCACGTGACCACTTTAGTATGGAGAGTCGAAAAAATATTTTTGATTAGATTTTTTTTCTTCGGGAAACTTGTTGGTTTAGAATCACTGGGCTTCAGGAGCAAAACCGATGAAATTCACGGAGTATATCTTGTTATCTATTTCTTTTTTGTTATTTAGTACAGAAAATAAAATATACAACGGGATTTTCTTATGAAGGGGTTTTAATATGAAGAGTAAGAAAGAGTAGTTTTTTTGTATTTCCAAAAATCGTGAAACATAAAATGTAGCCTCCAGAATAAATTTACAAAAAATTTTACATAATTAAATAAAGCCCTGAACACACACCCAGCAATAATTAAATAATCAATATCGTTAATATACAGTGGTTAATAGCCTGCATTCACCCAGTAGCAAGCGATTGTTAGCGAATTTGATTGGGATTGATTACATCAGGGTTGTCACGCCCCGTACCGTTAGGGTTGTCCCTAGCTAGCCGAGGTTGCGAGGGTTGCGGCGTGACGAATGATACCAATAGCAATAGAACAGACTACAGAATGACCCTCCAACAGCTGCCGATTCGAACAATGAGGTTACAATACTGTTTGTGCGATTATAGTGTGACGGTGATGGGGAAGATACTCGTATTTGATGCTTATTACGTGACAGTTATCGGAGCGCAGATTGTAGGAGGTTCTGGAAAATGTAGGCGTCGTTTCAAATGCTGATTGATTTATCAGATGTCATCATAGAGAAATTTTACCGTTTTAGATTTATTAGATTAGACCTTTTATATATTTTTCATCCCATCTATTCGAAAATCGCTGATCGGTTCGCCAATAAAGGCGAACAAAATAGCCGTTTTCTCAAAGAGACTTTCGCAGCGGGGCAAAATGGGATTTAAAATTCGAACATGAATTTAGGTCCACCATAGGGACCGTACAATATTTTAGGTTCGAACAAAAATACTGTATGAAAAATGATACAGGCCGGTTGTATTTTTAATACTATTATCACGGAATTATAGGTAAAACTATTATGAATATAAAAAAAAGAAATACGCTCGAAATGTAAACAAGACTACCAACCAAAGAGGTTCTGTCCTAATTGATACAAAAATGTTAATAACATTTTCAGTTGTTACAAATAATACTTAATATGATTTTTAGTATTGTTTCATCAAGTAATAATATTGTAATGGTATTTTATATTTAAAATTAATGATGAGCGTGTGTCTCAGTGAGCCTCTTATTCTTTTCTCATAGAGGAAGATGAAAAATAGAGTGTATTACGCGGCTGCAAAAATATTTTTTACTTGGGCGACCTATTGAATCCCTCGCTACATTTAGGATTCTACTTTAGAATCCCTCGCCATGCTTGGGATTCTACTCAAGAATCCTTCATTTCGCTCTGGATTCAAAATAACACCCTCGCCTTAAAAATATTATTTTACAGCCTTGTGATACAATCTACTATTTTCGTTTAGATTTATTACACCTTTTACGCCCTTTTTGTAAATTATGTTGAATGCTATGTTTTGCGAAATTCGTTGTCTTATCTATCACCATGTGATGCGATGAGCCAGCACGACACCTTGACGTCCTAGATAAAAACACGGGATAGAAATTATATCTAACATCAAATGTCATTTAAGACATTAATCTTTACAGGGTGTAAAAAAGTACGATGATCCTTCTATGGGGTAATTGTACATCACTAACAGATTGTTTTAAAAATGTAAAAAAAAATGTTTTTATTTAAAAAAGTAGTTTTAGCTAAAGGGTTAAATTAAATGACATATATGATCAGCTGGTGATGCAGACCAAGATGTTTTAGTTATAATATCTAGTCACTAGCAAGTACCTATCCATTTCGATAAATTACTGTCATGTAATTCGAAGGAAAATCAAATTTCATGAGAACCCAATATTAAAAAGAAATTAATTTTAAAAAGTTCTTTTTATATATTTTTTTTAAAATCTATTAGTGATGTGGAATCACCCCTTAGAAGGATCATCCTACTTTTTTTACACCCTGTAGAGCAAACCCATAGAGTTACACGAACTTCCCTGGGCGGTTTTTTCCGCGTTGCTTGAAGGAGCAAACCTCAATTTTGTCGCGCGAGAGGTAGAAAGGTTGTAGGTATAAAATGAGTCTTTTTGAAACAGTGCAAATCTATGAAACTGACTAACTTTTCATACTAGGGAAAAATACGCAAAAATAAATTAAAACTTCAAGTATAACCGTATCAGCCAATATAGCGAATTTTATATGAGAGGTCAAAATTTTATATTTCGGCCTATGTTCTTTGGAAAAAAAATCTTGGAAGTCGTTGCTGTATTTGTTGAAATAAATATAAAAAATTATATGCGCAATTTCAAAAGGACCTCATACTCAAGATAATACTTTCAAAACATATACGCGGTTATTTATTTAACTAAATCCGCAAATAATTAAGTTCTTTATCAGCCTAATTGAGAGTGACGCTTTTGAAATAACTTGAACACTATTGTTATTGTAATAAGCTCTGCTAACCAGCTTCCTATGTTGAATATCAACTGGCGAGATAAAGAGGCGACGTGACACGCTGCTTTTATTAAACCTGCGCTTATTGAGGTGAGACGAGGACAAAAGAGCAGCTGGAGGGGGAGGGGCAATACCCCCCTCTCTTTCCCCCTCTACTCCACAAGTATCCCCTCTCCCTTTCCTTTTACCACGCCCACCCGCACCCCTCACGCCTGCATTTATCACACCCGTGTGAACGGTTCCAATGAGGGGTGAATCAACCATCAACAAAGTAATATTTGCTGCGATTTTTTTCCGCATCCATTATTTATGTGACTCTACAATCATACGGCTTTAAATAGAGACTATACCCCAAGAGATTAAAACAGATTTCGATGTGAGTGTTTAGTGGTACAGACGGTATTACAATTTTTGTGTAGTGGTTTTATTATTTCCTACTCATTTAATATGCGCTACTATTGTTTGGTTAAAATTTTGTAAATTCAAAGTAAGTTAAGTAGGTTGTTAAAAAAGTTAATTACCACGAATTCAATCATTAGCATTATCAACTTTTAATAACTGACCCACTTTTTGGTAATTTTTAGGGTTCCGTACCTCAAAAGAAAAAAACGGAACCCTTATAGGATCACTTTGTTGTCCGTCTGTCTGTCTGTCTTTCTGTCTGTCTGTCTGTCTGTCAAGACCCTTTATCTCACGAACAGGTAGAGGTATCAGGTTGAAATTATTACCATATATTAGGATCCATGAACCACACAAGATCTGAAAATTTCAATTTTTTACAACGACGCAATAAAAAGATATGGCATTTTATGTCCTTATCTCCATACATTTATTCAAAAATGCAAAACCTACAGGGTACTTCCCGTTGACCTAAAATTATGAATTTTGGCAAGAAGCTAGGTCTCACAGTACAAATAATGGGAAAAGTCTGAAATCATTGAATATTACAACTTTTCTCACAACTAATGGTAACCGATTGTGGTGAGCTCCCGTTTCAAGAACATTCATATAAGAGAGGGGTCAAATTGGATGGTCGCTGAGGCGATTTTGTTTTAGTTCTATTTAAAAACGGGATCACTCACAAACTTGAAAATTGGTATGTTTATAGTGCATAAGCTATAAAATAACAACAAATAATAAAATTTGGTCAAGCGCGTGTCGGACTCTAAAAATCTAGCACATTAACTTACTGAAATTTCAACTAATACAATTATGTTTATGTGGTGGTACGGAACCCTCAGTGCGCGAGTCCGACTCGCACTTGGCCGGCTTTTTTTACCGTAGTTACCACGCTTAGTGTCGCTGCTGGCGAAGTAAAGTAAGTGAAAGGTAGCACGCACGATACGCAGATAACGCAGAAAAATCTGCTGCTCATTCTCCGTTTTAAGAAATCTTAGTCGCCTTATCGAACACTCAAACGCGAAAAGAAGGGTTGGTACAAATCTTAGCAGGCATCACACGGGCATCAATAAAAAAATATAGATGTAAAAAAATAACTACAAGTTTTTTTTTAAATGCAGCAACTTATATAGATATTAATTTTATATTGTTCTTCCAGCAGGTATCATAGGCCAGCAAGCCAGCCCCGACAGCACCTCCCGAGCTTCCGAGTTGTCCTACGTCGGAGCTTCTGCCTCTTCACCCCCCGTGACTGACCCCCGCACTGAACACGACCTCGAGGATCACGACCACGACATCGACCATGATGACGACCACGACCACGACCAGCCCCCAACCAACACTGACCCCAACATGGCACACAAGAAACGCAAAAGACGAGTTCTATTCTCAAAAGCACAGACCTACGAGTTAGAAAGGCGGTTCCGACAGCAAAGGTACTTATCTGCTCCGGAAAGAGAGCACCTAGCTAGTCTGATTAGGTTGACACCGACACAGGTGAAGATTTGGTTCCAGAACCACAGGTACAAGACGAAACGGGCGGTGCAGGAGAAGGGAGCTCATGAGATGAGCGTCGGAGGGCTCAACTCGCCGCGAAGGGTTGCGGTTCCTGTGTTAGTGAAGGATGGGAGGCCATGTTTGGGTAAACCTGATGGTCTTCCGCCTTTAGGCATGGCTCTTCCTCCGTATCAGCACATGCATCATCAGCCCCCCGTGTCGGGACATGGTCCTCAGCCAGGCGGCTGTTGGTGGTGAAGCCAACAGACACACAGGAGCTTCTATGTGGTTAACTAGTCGATTGGTCGCATCTCTTTTGTGAACATGTTCAGTATCTTTACAAATTTCCTGCGACTTACAAACGAGCGATTTACGCGTCAGAATTTTTGATTCCGAAATGATTGGTAATGTCAAATCAAATCTCGAATACTAAAATTTTTAATTAGTATGTACTATTCAGTACAATTTGCAAGTATAAAAAGGTATCTGGAGTTCCTACTATTTTTTATTATAAATGTGACGGATGTTTTATATGTCTAGGGAAGTGTAGGATTTGAGTCAAAGAGAAAGTGGCTTAGTTTCCTATTTATAATGAGAATAGACAGAGTTTTTACAATCAGTCTCAATTTAATTATATTTTACAATGCACTTTCTTTTTAAAGCTACGCTTTTGTGGTGGCGTAACTTGGTACAGCGCTTTCAGAACAAGTTTGTCCATGACGGTTATTTTCCGCGCATGGGTGACAGGCGGAGAGCCAATGAACGATTCGCTCGCCCCCTGGGGGGAGCCGCGCTCACCCCCGCGACTCATTTTTTGACTTCTGCGCATTAACGGTCACGGACAAAGTTATTTTTTTACGCAGTATATGACACGACATTCCATTTAACAACATCTAGGCTTTCCTTTACCTTTTCTTCGCTGAAATCCTTTAAGATATCTCTTTTTTCCACGATTGTTTTAGTTCTTTGTCAGATCTCCTAACATCTTCCCTTGTCTCTTCTTTTACTATTTAAAGAAAGAAAGAAAGAAAAATACTTTATTTTGGAAACATACAACGACTTATAACAAACAGGTTTTAAATAATTAAACAAAATAGTTACCAAAAAAGGTCTCCACTCAGCATAATGCTGCTGGCTGGTATACGACGCACCAAAATAACTTTGGCCCTGTCATTGATGCGCAGAAGCAAAAAAACCGGCCAAGTGCGAGTCGGACACGCGCACTGAGGGTTCCGTACCACCACATAAACATAATTGTATTAGTTGAAATTTCAGTTAGTTAATGTGCTAGACTTTTTGAGTCCGACACGCGCTTGACCAAATTTTATTATTTATTGTTATTTTATAGCTTATGCACTATAAACGTACCAATTGTCAAGTTTGTAAGTGTTCCCGTTTTTAAATAGAACTAAAACAAAAATCGCCTAGCGACCATCCAACTTGACCCCTCTCTTATATGAATGTTCTTAAAACGGGAGCTCACCACAATTGGTTACCATTAGTTGTGAGAAAATTTGTAATATTTAATGATTTCAGACTTTTCCCATTATTTGTACTGTGAGACCTAGCTTCTTGCCAAATTTCATAATTTTAGGTCAACGGGAAGTACCCTGTAGGTTTTGCATTTTTGAATAAATGTATGGAGATGAGGACATAAAATGCCATATCTTTTGATTGCGTCTTTGTAAAAAAATTAAATTTTCAGATCTTGTGTGGTTCATGGATCCTAATATATGGTATTAATTTCAACCTGATACCTTTACCCGTTCGTGAGATAAAGGGTCTTGAAAGACAGACAGACAGACAGACGGACAACAAAGTGATCCTATAAGGGTTCCGTTTTTTTCTTTTGAAGTACGGAACCCTAAAAATGGTACATTTTTGACTTCTGCGCATCAATGACAGGGCCAAAGTTATTTTGTGCGTCGTATAGTAACATTACACAACCAACAGCGCTGGTATTCTGTGGAGCCTTATACCTGTGGTATTCTCCATATTAGCATTCTTTTCTGTCCAAATAATTTTCTTCATCCTCCTTCAACACCTAATCTCGAATGCTTTCAACCTAAATAATCCATAATTAGTACTTACTTGTTGTTTTCTTTGTCAGATTTAATAATGACATTAATGACGCTAATCTAGCTGTGAACAAATGTTATATTGTATTATAATAGTGATGAAAAACATTCCCGAACATTTAAATGTAAATTAATGTATAAAGTTTTCGACAAGTATTAGTTAATAATATTATGAGAATGACCAGATTTTATCAAATGCAATATTTAGATGTAAGGTCCAGTATTATCATAGTCGAATATAATTAGTAGATAGTTTTATTTATGTATATTCCAGATAGAAATTTATAATAATATTTACGTTAGTTTAGATTCAAGTGATTATAATGTACATAAACTTGTGTAAATAATTTGTGTGGCAGTTACCTCATAAAAAGTACTTAAGTAGTTTGTGAATAAAATACATTCCAAATTTCTGTAAGACAGCTAAAATATATTCGATTGAAATAACTCAGTTTTTGCTTGACAGAAATAAAAGCTGCTTATTTCTGCCATAAACCGGGCTTTAGAGTAAAAACTGTGATCCTACTGTGATTGAAACTGAACAACTTTCAAAAGAACATAGGTAGAAAAATAATAATAATACCACACTCACACAAAAAGCGAAATCAGCTGGTGCAGTTTCTATGAGAAGTCATATATTTTTTATCACCTACAACGCGGTCAAATTAAGTTGACGCATCGCTGGAATGCGAAACCCCCGCCCGCTTCCCCCCGCATTCTCTTAACTCGCCCGGGAAACGCCAAAATGACGTCATCAAGCCCATTCGAGTTCCTCAGGGAAAGTTGTTCGGTTTCATGGTTTGAATGCACCAACTTCAAGGATCACAGAGTTTACCTTAACACCCTGTATATTCAGACATGTCCCTATAGTATTTCGTGAATTTGCATTCCATTTCATCATCCTACCTACTTCTTACATTTAATGAAATGTACAATTAGCAAGTACCCAGATACATATTATGTAAACTAGATAGAGTAGTATTGTATAAAATGTATGAAAATAAATTATTATCAGAAAAATAAATTGATTGAATGCATTTGATTGGTATTATTTTAATTCCTTGTGTTAGCTAGGGACTATAACAGCCTTAAGCAGGCTGTTGGGGACCGTTAGCTCAGAGGGTGTTATTAAAGCTTCCTAATGCTTTGCTACAGAGAAACAACAGATAATTTTTGAATAACAACTTTTCATTATTGCAATCACACAGCTGAAAAGAACACACTCGCGAAGCCTAGAGGTTTTACTAAACGCACAACATATTTATAAAAATAAATCGCTAAGCAATACATGAACGCAATAATCATCCTACTCCTACTTTTTTATATTATAAACACGAAAGTTTGGATGGATGGATGTTTGTTACTCTTTCACGCAAAAACTACTGAATGGATTTTAATGAAACTTAGCACACATATAGGTTAGGTCCTGGAATAGCACTAATGCTACTTTTTACTGCGGGAAAATACTTCCTTCCCACGGGAAATTGCATTTAATGCAGGTGAAACCGCAGGCGGAAAGCTAGTAAGATATTACACGTTACTCGAAGCGCCGAAAGCCGTTAGATGATCAAATAAAAATGTATTCTTTTGACTTTGTCCTTCAGGTTAAAAAAGCATCGTACAGTTTTCATAACCATGGTTTGAAACTTCTACTTACTTACTATAAGAGAGTAGCTCAGAAGTAGGTACTTAGAGATATACAGCGTGAATTTCAGGTAGGTATTGCCCGTGGTTCACCTGGGTGTACCTACCACGTGAGATTTTTTCTCCCGTGGTCCACCTTACTTCACCTAGGTGTACGGTACCACGGGAGATTTTTGCATTGGTTTCGCTCACTGGGCTCCCCAGTGATACTCATGAAAACAAGCAAATTTTCCAAAGAAAAAAATTACTTACCCATTTAATATACGCGGTCGGGGAAAGTTACTTGTTATCATTATTAGAATCACTGGGCTACGGGAGCATAACCAATGAAAATTCACATTGCATATTACCTTTTGATGTGGACTGATTTCATTATGTCTCATTTTTAGTTACATTTAACCTTACTTTAGAAACCGTACCTACTTAATTAGGAAAAGCCCAAATTTTCTTACTTTTTAGGCTTCCGTACCTCAAAAGAAAAAAACGGAACCCTTATAGGATCACTTTGTTGTCCGTCTGTCTGTCTGTCTGTCTGTCTGTCTGTCTGTCTGTCAAGACCCTTTATCTCACGAACGGGTAAAGGTATCAGGTTGAAATTAATACCATATATTAGGATCCATGAACCACACAAGATCTGAAAATTTCAATTTTTTACAACGACGCAATCAAAAGATATGGCATTTTATGTCCTCATCTCCATACATTTATTAAAAAATGAAAAACCTACAGGGTACTTCCCGTTAACCTAAAATTATGAAATTTGGCATGAAGCTAGGTCTCACAGTACAAATAATGGGAAAAGTCTGAAATCATTAAATATTACAACTTTTCTCACAACTAATGGTAACCAATTGTGGTGAGCTCCCGTTTCAAGAACATTCATATAAGAGAGGGGTCAAGTTGGATGGTCGCTGAGGCGATTTTTGTTTTAGTTCTATTTAAAAACGGGAACACTTAAAAACTTGAAAATTGGTATGTTTATAGGGCATAGGCTATAAAATAACAACAAATAATAAAATTTGGTCAAGCGCGTGTCGGACTCAAAAATCTAGCAAATTAACTTACTGAAATTTCAACTAATACAATTATGTTTATGTGGTGGTACGGAACCCTCGCTGCGCGAGTCCGACTCGCGCTTGGCCGGTTTTTTTTTTACTGACTGAAACCTGTCTCACATATACCCCAAATCAATTCGGTTCGTCAATTGAATCAACTTTTACATTAATTTAGACAGAGATTCCATTCCCTCGTTACTTCGTCGTTACTTCTACCGTTTCAGCAAATGATTTTCAAATGAAATGATGTAAAGGAAATTAATGTACTTACCCAAAAACTGAACAACTTTGCCCATAGAATATGTGGAACAACATGAAAAAGAGTAGGCCTTCCCAAAACAAATTCCATATCAGCTGAAGGAGTATAGTACGTTCAATCTCACGTCGTCAGTGGAAAATTAGCTACTCTATTACCATGCTATAAAGTCCAAAGTGTTTGTACTGACGTGCTGTTGGGTGTATGCCTTCTGCGATTTACTAACTCCGGCACGTACAGCCAAGAGCAGGTCAAGCTTGACACTCGTAGTGCGAGTTCCGTGTAAAAATATAAAATTTATTTTGAAATGTTCTTACAAATAAAGCCCACTCAACCTAGGTAAAATTTGGGCCCCCTTTACAACAATATTAAAAAAAAAAAAACAATTTTTTTTGCAAGAAAGTTGGCCAATTATATTCTAAAACTATTCCTTTCAAGTCGATAGCATGTGTGGTTGCTGAGATAAACAGGTGTGACAGACAGACAGACGAAGTCGCATCACAAGGGTTCCGTTTTTACCATTTTGGTTCGGGAACCTAAAAATATGTAAAAAAATTACTTACTTCCTAAAATAAATCGAGTCAACGATCACTTATTAGAGGTATGGAGAGTCAAAAATATTAATATGTTTTTTTAGTAAACATGCTGCTTATCCTCATTGGAAAAATCATCGAGCTTCGGGAGGCAAGTTGATTTTAGTTGCAGTACCTGGGCGACCGAGCCTCGCTTTATAATAGCCGCCTCAACATTATTATATCATCGGGCGAGCAAGCTATGCTACCCGCCAACAGACGGCCCTGTAGGTTTTTGTCTAAAACGCGGTATTTTCAAAAACATGAGATCTACCTAGATCGATTTTTCGTCCCCGAAAACCCCCGTATGGTAAATTTCATCGAAATCGTTAGAGCCGTTTTCGAGAAACCGATTGCAAATATATATATAATATACACCTCGTCTGGTGTCGGCAAAGAATAGTACCAACCCTTACATACCCGTGGGTGTCGTAAGAGGCGGTAAGGGTTATAAACTGGAGGATGGGCAGCAGCATCCTCCTTTGTATCTAACATCTTACTTACTGCGGTCACCTACAACTGCGGTACTTCCCCTCTACATTTTTCCAGCACAAGCTAGAATTCTAGAGGGAGTACCCTGTCCTGTAGTGGACGTTTCATGGGATGTTATGATGAATATATACAAAAATTGTTCGTTTAATAGTATATGAAAAATGTTCCGATCAGGTCAGATCGCATCAGACGTTCATTGCAGCTCGATACGTGATCGCGTTCAGTTAAATATTTACTCTGGGTTTATCTAATCGGTGATAGCGGCGACCCGATTACTGAAATATCTACCTGCCTACACATAGATAACGTATAGATGTGTTGAGAAAACATCCAACACCTGTGCTATTTATTGCAAGCCGATCCCTGAAGGTACAGTCAATAGCACGTCAAGCTTGACACATTAGATTCGTGTTATTTCAGTAGCCCTAGGAGTAAATGTCGTACTGCGAGTGTCCAGCTAGACAAGCTCTTCACTGTACCTAATTGCATAGTGTGTTTCTTTTACTTTTGGAAAATTGTTTGTTTTCATAATCGAAAGTTAGGAATGAAACTAATGAAAATTCAAGATTTTTTTTATGTTACAAGTGAGCAAACGAGCAAGTAGGCCACCTGATGGTAAGTGGTCACCACCACCCATAGCACCCACTCTTATTAATGACATATTTTAACACTAATAAGACAGCAAATCGAACTTAGCTTTGAGAACTAAGATGGTATGTCTCATGTGCCGGTAATTTCACTGGCTCCATTGCCCTTCAAACCGAAACACGGCAGTGCAAACACTGCTGCTTTACGGCAGAAAAAGGCAAGGGGGTGGTACTTCCCCAGACGGACTTTCCATGTATATGTGTCACCGTAAAATGATAAGCTGAATTTCCTAGTAAGTTGATCAACTTTCGAAAAAATAATTAATTTATTTTTTACGTTTTTTTTTTTTTTAGCCAAAAAAAACAATTTAAAGGAAATATTGCACTTATTAAGATACAGGGTATTTTTAGGCTAGCAAATTATGGCACAATAGATCCCCTGACTTTCATGCTAGGAGAACCTGTGTTATGAAAGTCAGTGGTTCGGCTCGATACAAACAAACAATATATTTTTGCTTAGCGAAGTACAAAAACAAATATGATGAAGTGCATGAACATATAACAAATTTGAGGAGTACTTAAGAAAAAGTGAGAACAAATTTTATGCTACTGTAAGGTGCGAGTCGTGTGTGTTTGTTGAAGCGTGTGTGTATGTATATGTGTGTGTGTAAATATATATTTATATGTGTTTAGATATATATTTGGGAGTGTGTGTGTGTGTGTGTGTGTATGAAGATAGTCACGGGAGATAATATTGTCTTGGTTTTTAACTTATCAGGTCTTCAGTTTCTTCATAATTCGCTCCTGGCGTTTGGTCGAAAGAGCCTAAGTATATACTATGAATCTACGAATTGGCCCTATGGTTCAACTTACTAGGAAATATAACTTAGTATTCTTAATATTTTCCGGTGACGTACTTTTCCATTTACTCTTTTCTTTTCCACAGAAACATGGACCAAAAACGCAAAAATTTTTTGGAAGTCCCATAAAAAATACAGAATAATACAACTGCGGTACTTCCCCTCTTCCTGCGAGCAGCGCAGGACCGGTCGTCATGGAGTTCTTTAGGGGAGGCCTATGTCCAGCAGTGGACGTCTTTCGGCTGATATGATGAAATACGTGTCTATAAAGCCAAAATTTCTTATAGTTTTTATTTTGTTTTAGGTAAAGTTGTTATATTTTGTGGTCTGTGTCGGACCTACACAGACCACAAAACATACTATAATTTTTGAGGATAAATGTGCTGATACCGGTTAATCAAATCCTAAACATGTATGGCAAGCGGCAGTTCCTTTAAAATGATATTTTTCTAAGACTTTTTTAGTAATCCCACCATACCAAGCAAAATTTGTAGGTACAGCTCTGTAATACTGGTTATACAAACAAACGTAGGTACGATTACAAAACTTTACTGCAATAATTGAAGGACTTAACAAGAATACCGTCTTTTTGTACTTGAATAAGCGTTCTTAGAGATTGAATACAGTTTACAAAGAACTTTGTCATTATTAAATAAATAACACTTGGTACAAAGGGTGGAAGCTGTCGGTAGTCGAATGGGACAACAAAGTGTGAATTAATTTCAATTCCTTCGATTTGTAAAGGGCGTAGGCGGGTATCGAGCTAAGCCGATTAGCAACACAAATAACACAAATATAAATAGGCACTGCTTTTCGATTGCTGACATGTGGGATACGAAGTTTGTTTTTATAAACATTCCGGGTTGTGAAGAGATTTTCAAAGAAAATCTATATTATGTAGTACCTATCTAGCTCTCATCAAAGCTACTTCTCATAAAAGCATAGTGGATACTACAAAGTACTCGTACAAACATTTCCGACTTGAACTTTTTTAAGAGTAATAATCTAGAGTTATGTAAAGGTCCATTTAGACGAGGCCAGTTTTTTAACACTTCACTACAGACCAATAAGATGAAGTGGGAGTCCCTGTGGGACGATGGGTTTGTTATGTTGAACATTTTCTTTGATAATAACGAAAACACAAGCAATAAACTTCTTCTCTAGCCATCGGCCTATCCAAATGTTCCGCCAATGATATTTTCTGCGAAACGTGGCTCTGAATGGTTAAAAAAATATTTATACAAACATAATGGTGATTCAAGCACAAAAAAGAAAGAGCCAGTTTTATCTTAAGAAAATGAATTTTATCCTGTGTCCGAACATTGCTTTTATAACAACCTATCTTTATTCCAAATAGTAGGTATGTAGTTGAGCTTAGAGTAGACTCTACTCAGTAGAGCATTAGAAATAATGCTTCATTTCGCTTATCTTCCATCGTCGATGGACTTGAAAGCACACGATATGAGAGCATCATGTTTATGACTAAGCAAATTATAGCCACTACTCGGACACCAACAGTCTTTAAAGCCGAGCCTTATTCTATAAGTCGTAGAGGCGAAATTAGCTTTAGTTTTTTTCGAAACAGTAATATTTCTGTGGGGTGTATCGATTTTGAGTGGGCTGTAAGATTTGAGACTCTATTGTGTTGTAATAAGGTGGAGCGTTGTTCGTACATTGAGGACATATGGAACACAATATTGTCGATGTAAGCGCAATATCGTTATGATGGACGAGCGGGGCACGGGGCGAGGGCTCCGCGGTCAGGCCCAGTCGAGCTGAAAGCTGATAACGCAAGCTACGGCACACCTGAACTATTTCCACCTTCTTTGTTTATGCCAGGTTTATGCTGAAGATGATTTAGTTAATACAAAGAATAGAGTCCTCGTTTACCTTTATTCCTGAATAAACACTCCTTTTGTGTTTTGAGTAATATCTGTGAACAGCTCTCGCTTTTATTAAATCATGGTAGAAGCCAAGAATTTATACCATATGTTACGCAAGACTTTCTGCTACACTAAATAGCATGAAGGTCCCTTAAGGCCATGCTCATCCCACATTGGAGGTAGGGATGATGGCTTCTTCGGTCTCTTATTCATAGTCAGTGAAGGAATCGAAGGAATTCGTTGCTAGAATATTCACTGCGCTGCTATCACTTTTTTCTGCTGGGTGCTATGTGTAACGGGCCGATGGTCCGATACGGAATTACACGAAGAATATAATAGAGTATATTCTATTTTAGGAGTTTTAAAATGAGTAATAATACAATAGGAATCTTAATATAAATGATCATAGATTTTGTTCGACTCGTAATGAAAATAAAGGCCTGATTATGCATTATTACTTAAAATGATTGCTTGAAAATACTCGTCTAGCGCCGCGAATCGGCGCATATTAGAACCTCCTTGGTTAGAGTCTACTTGTCAAACAGGAAATAGAAATGTGTGAGGGAAGTAGGTAGGATTGGTGACGTTAGCCGTAGCTGCTGGTTTGTAGCTCTCTGATTGGCTGGTTTGGGCGGTCTTATCTCTAAATTCGAAAGGAGTGGAACAGGGAAGCTACATCGCCCGTTTTTGCTGCGACCGCACGAGTACAAGATGGACTCCAAAAAAAATGTGAGAAAATTCTTCAAAAAAGGTGACCGAACGTCGAGTTTCACCGCTGCAATTGACAAAAGCTAAGTATCTAGGGCATTTCGTCACCCAATTAGTAAATTAAGTTCAATTCGACATTACGATTAAATGACGCTTTCCTAAGTTACCCGCCGATGGCGATCTTTGTCAAGAAAATTATTATTTTACTAAAAATTTTGTGTTATAGCGACCTTTGGAGCTCTAAACGTCAAAACGCGTGTTGAGTAAGAATAAAAACCAATATTTATAGAGTAGTTTTACCCGAAGGGGGACTAAATGTCCTGGTGCTTAGTTCATCGTCTTTTCAAATTTACAGGAGGTCTATGGACCATGTGAAATAGGAACCAAAAACTACCAACCATTTGCTGCACCTAGGCAGAACGCAGGAGAGCTGAGCGTCCAATTCCAAGCCAGCAGCAGTCCAGACGACTCAGTCTTCATTGCAGTAAGCCAGTCGCAGATGGGTAAGAAGATTTAATATTTACTCCTCAAATCTGCCAATCTACTTTGAACGATTTATGCCAGTCAATTATTTGAGCATATCTATCCTTCTCTGGGATTCTATACAATCAATTTTACTAACTTTAAAAGGTATAGCTACAACTGAAAGCTACTACCCACTTCAATATAAAATTCAATTCTAAGTCTGTTATAAAGAAGGTCTTTTTGGCTCAAATGCTGCAAATGAAAAATGCATATGATTCATCTAATAAACTCACTCTTTTCTATGCCGCAAGCTAAGATACAAAGCTGATGATATATAAATTCGACTTTGGGAAAGACAAAACCCAGTATATTGCAATACATCCATATCGGGGTTGCAAATACAACAGGAGTCAGTTTGTAAGTCATCTCGCACATAGAAAGTAATAAAACACCTTTATCTATATGGAAAGATTGAGCTGAAAGGACTGGATATATTTCAGGCCTTTACATTGTTAAAAATAAACTAAATTTCCTTGAAGGAAGTCAAATATCAATCTTGGAGAAGTTTAGATGTACTATTCTGATGTTCTCATGTACCATTTACAGCCTTCGGATCTGCCTGCTTCCTTCCACACAAATTATTTACAGTACCTATAGGCTCATACTAATCAATACATTTATTCTAAGAAATTAATTGTATAGGAATTCAACTTATTCATGGTCCGCACTCAAAAGAATTAGGGTTACTCGTTGATCACCTCGTCGGGTCCAAGAAGCGGTATAGACATCTCATCGGCCGATTTTGTAACTAGGACAATCCCAATACATAGGCTTCAAGAACTACAGGACAAGCATTAGGTAACATTAGGACTTTCCTTAGATTTCCCTTTAGGTTCAGCAAGGATAGTTAGAAACTTAGACATTACCACATTCAATTATTCCTTACATGTTCATAAACTTTAAACTACATATACACACCTACATCTTATTAGGATAGCTCTAGGGGTTAGGAGACATTACAATCTGATGCTTGGGTTCGTGCCCAGGATAGGAAACTAGTAAGTAAGTTTAAGTAAGCCATTAGGATACAGGCATCTAGACGTTACAATCTGGTGGCCGTGCCCATGATCTAGAAATAGGTTAGGGTTTCTATTTTAATAGCCTTTACTAGGCATCTAGCAGGCCTAGAGCCGTTACAATCTGGTGCCGTGACCAGGATTAGAACTAGATCCCACTCGGCCTAGACCCAGCCATTACAATCTGGTGCCGTGACCAGGATCTAGAAATAGGTTAGGGTTTCTATTTTAATAGCCTTTACTAGGCATCTAGCAGGCCTAGAGCCGTTACATATGTTTAGGTCGTACGCAGGTTAATGTTATTTCTATCAATATTTACTATTTACTTTGCCTAAGTGCAGTACTTATATGTATTAATTCCCCGCTGGTAGCTTAACGATCCATGAAAAGACTTACTAAACAAGATTTTATCTTTTCTGAAAAAAGGGATCACCAAACTCCTAGTTTAGAAAACTTTGTTTGCAAATAACCAATAAATAAACTGCGCTTAACTATAACATTATTTTTGGTAATAACTAACAAAAATTTGGTTACTGATAGCATCTGATAGTTAAGCTTTTTTCAGTGTATCAAGGAGAAGGGTTTCTTAATGATAGATGAAATCTTATCGACAATACTATTAAATAAATCAATTCTACAAAATTACTTGTTTTTAACATTATTTGCTCCTTTAGGATTCTTCACATAAGCGTTGTAGTAGAAATCAGCGAACATGTAGAAGAAAAAGCCAGAGAAGATAAGAGATGCCACGTGGAGAGACTTGGGGTGGGTGCACGACGTGAATAGCGGGAAGAAGTTGTGTATAAAGATTAAACCGAACTGCACCTGAAAAGAAAGATCACAATACCTAAATAAGTAAGTGGTAATATGGCTGTCGTTAAAACGAGCAGCACAATATTCAAATTTCTGCAGCATTAAACGACCAACATAATCGTGAAACTTTTTTGGCAAAAAACAAAGTATTTCACCAGCAGAAAAGTCAAGTTTGTGTGCAATTTAAGTCTGTCTAGAAAAAAATCATTATTGATATGTTAAAAATGAATTTGTCCAGCAATATAATTATTTGTGCAGCAGAATAAGCATCTGACCAGCAAATCATGAGTTAGATTCTATTCGCTCCTGGCACTGATCAGCCGCTCGCTACCGCGGTACGCTTGTTCCGCTCGCTCGGCTCGTGCATTGTGGTCGCAAGAGATAAACACAATCTAGCGGACTTATGAATGTAGTTACGCCCAGTTTAAAACTGCTGATTAAAAAATATCATGAACAATTGCTGTTCATGTTCTGCTGGTCAAATATTAATTTTGCAGCTCAGATGTTTATTTTTCCGTTCAATCAACCATGTTGCTTCACGAATACCATTTATTTACAGAAAAGCCGACCAAGTAACAGTCCGACTCGCGCATCGAGGGTTCCGTACCACCACATAATATTAATTGTATTAGTTGAAATTTCAGTAACAAGCTGTGCTAGATTTTGAGTCCGACTCGCACTTGACCAATTTCCATTATTTGTTGTTATTTTATAGCTTATGCACTATAAATATACAAATTGTCCCGCTCATAAATGTTCTCGTTTTTACGGTAGAGCTAAAACAAAAAAAATAAAAGGTAAAAAATTTTTCGCGCCCCCCTTTAGCTGTGTTTCGGAGCCCCCTTCATTTATTTTTTTTATTATTTGTGGATTTGTGAAAAATAAAAATTTCTACCTACTGTGGTTCATAAGATACAGCCCGCTGACAGACAGATATCGGAGGCATATCAATAGGGTCTCGTTTTTCACCTTTGGGGTACGGAACCCAAAAAAAAGTGTTGCTGCAATTTGTTTTATTACAAGTGAACATATATTTTGCTCCTAAAATTATTTCATTGCTATTTTTTTTATTAGTGGCTGAAAAATAATTACATCTCTTATATATAATACTTTGTAGGTAGGTATGTGGTGGGTGAGTCACAAGACAGTCACCAGTGGTGACTATCTTTGACCAACCGTTACTAAAGATGTGCATTTGTTTTTTTGACTTGGTTAAGGAGTTTGAGTCAAGCTCATTCTGGTCGACTTGTTTGACCAACATTTGGCGAAAATTTTCTAAAAACCCGCAATGTAGACACTATTCTGGTACAATTTGTATTTGAAGTGCTATATTAGGTACGTACTGATACAAATATATCAAAAGAAAAATTTATTAATTTTGGCTTCGTGACAGCAACAACGACTCTACATCAAGACGAAACTGTAAGGATTCCTTGTTAACTACGGAACCCTAAAAAGAATCTACATTGAATAAAATTATTTGAATCTGAATGATGACTATTTAAGCTACACAGATCTTCTCGAAGAGTACCTTTATGAAAGCCTTTGTGTTCATTGGCATGTATTTAACGCGGCGACAAATTAATCTGAATTAGGGTTTCAAAAAATATTAAAGCAGGCAGCAAAAATAATAGGTTGGCAGCTACAGTGAACTATCATTTTAAGCAGAAAATGGCAGCTTTATAATCAGTTGTAAGCTTTGTTTTAATTTAAACTGGCATCGATTTTTGATTTGGCAACTGAATTTATTGTTAAGCGAACACTTAACGGCGGATAAAAACTAGAAAATAGGCTTTCTTAAATAATAAAATGAGGTTGTATATAAAGTTAACTAAGGTCATAAAAAACATACTTTGTGCGACATTTTAAGAGCTCCAAATAAAACAATTTTTCATGCATGTCACTATATGCATGAAAAATTGTTTGACTTAGAATGTTTATTATATGGCTTAAAGTTTTCCTACAATGGCGAAAGAGTAAAAGGTATAAAGGTTCAATAATTGTATTTATTTATTCAACCCGCAATATTTATTTATTTATGCTGAGCTGAGTGTTCCTCTTAGTTCATTGTTTTTAATTGAAGCTCCATTAAAATCCTCTTGACTGTAGGTTAGTTCGACGGGGACCCACTGTGCGGGTCCCCTATTTCTGTCTGCGAGGGGTCACAAGGGAACCTAACATAACCTACCGTGTATGTGTCGTCCTGTCTGGAGTTTGTTTTTTGATGGCGGGGGGCTCTGCCCCTGAACCCCCCATTCTGGGGAGCTGCGCCCCCTCGTCCCCCCGCTTCGTGATGGTAGTGGTCATTTAGTTTAGAGAAAAGCAGTAGTCATTGTAAAAAGGTTAGGAAGCACGCGGAAGTATGATTAATTGATTATAAAGTAAAGCGAATTTATAACTAAAGCTCCAAGGTCATGTTCCCAAGGTCATGTTCCAAGACCAAGTTCCCTTGATACCCCTCGCAAGGAGACCCTCACAGCACAAAAAAATATAAAATCGTTAAATATATTCGACCCGCACTCTGTTTCTATGCAATGACTAACCTTGTCGCCGTTTTCATTAAATTATGATTCTACAAACAAAACTACTGAAATCCAAATACTTAATAATAGTACCTGTTTTAATTTTTACAGCTGCCTACAAATCGCAGCCAGAAAGTGTATTTTTATATGGGAGCGTGTTGTTGCCAATAATACAATCTTTGTTATCCCACTGTTAAAATTAGTCGCCAAGTCATTGTTTATAGTACCTCGCTTATGATTTCATTGCCCCTGTTTAATATATTTGCTACCTTAAAGAATCAGCCATTATTTAGTTTTTATAAATCCTTGCATTTTGAAGCTCATCTATTATAATTGTTGCTAAAATATTTAATCGCTGCCAGATTAATTTATTAGATGCAAACTGTTAGTTGCCGTTTCATTTGTTAGTTGCCTTAAAAATAATAAGCCGTATTCATTTGGCGTGTTGTGAAGAAGATGAAGAAGAAGAACGTTAACAGACAAGCTTCTTACCAGCTGCAAGGTTGTAACATGTTTTTTCCACCACAGGTACTTCTGATACCTTGGCCCTAGTCCCGCAATGAGGTAGTAAGAGTACATTACTATGTGGACGTAGCTGTTCAGAACGGGAATTAAGGAACTGTGCCCACCTGGAATTATAATTGTTATTAGATGAAGACCTAACACAGTGAGGCAGTGAGGCTTTATTACAACTAAGGCTCTGCTCAACCGTAGGGAAAACGAACGTGATCTAACTTATCCTCGCGCGATCAAAAGGGAATGGAATCTCTGTCTAAATTAATGTAAAAGTTGATTCAATTGACGAACCGAATTGATTTGGGGTATATATGAGACAGGTTTCAGTCAGTAAAAAAAAAAACCGGCCAAGTGCGAGTCGGACTCGCGCAGCGAGGGTTCCGTACCACCACATAATCATAATTGTATAAGTTCAATTTTCAGTAAGTTAATGTGCTAGATTTTTTGAGTCCGACACGCGCTAGACCAAATTTTATTATTTGTTGTTTATAGCGTATGCACTATAAACATACCAATTTTCAAGTTTGTAAGTGTTCCCGTTTTTAACATAGAACTAAAACAAAAATCGCTTCCGCGACCATCCAACTTTATGTGAATGTTCTTGAAACGGGAGCTCACCACAATTGGTTACCATTAGTTGTGAGAAAAGTTGTAATATTCAATGATTTCAGACTTTTCCCATTATTTGTACTGTGAGACCTAGCTTCTTGCCAAGTTTCATAATTTTAGGTCAACGGGAAGTACCTTATAGGTTTTGCTTTAGTGCATAAATGTATGGAGATGAGGACATAAAATGCCATATATTTTGATTGCGTCGTTGTAAAAAATTTAAATTTTCAGATCTTGTGTGGTTTATGGACCCTAATATATGGTATTAATTTCAACCTGATACCTTTACCCGTTCGTGAGATAAAGGGTCTTTACAGACAGACAGACAGATGGACAACAAAGTGATCCTATAAGGGTTCCGTTTTTTTCTTTTGAGGTACGGAACCCTAATAACAACATCTCGATACAAAATTCCAGTTTGTATAAAAAGGCCGTATTTTTCATTCACTGAAAGTTGATCAGTTGCGTTGACTGCCCTTTCAGTTTTCGGAAACCTGCCCCTTACACCCATGTATATGTCGCAGGCAAATTGTATACGTTCGACAAATTGTAAAACGGCTTCGGCAGATGGTTAGATCAGTACTGGTGCATTATAGGTTATTTAGTTAAGGCATACCCAACCTAAACGATCCCGAATGTGATCGGTTAGGTTGGGTTAGGTTATCTTACGACCACAACGCACGAGCCGTGCGCTGTGATCGATAAACTAATTAGGCGTAGTTATTTAAAATGCCGAGACATTATGTAAAATGACGAATTAAAAAAAAAATTCGGCATTTTGTAAAATGCCAAGGCATACGTGAAGCGGCAAGTTATACAATTTGCCTGCGACATATAGACCAGTACTTTAAAAGGGGTTATGTTTGGGTTTAAAATTACAGATTGCTCTGTCAAATAACAAAGTACTCGTATCGTATACCAGTTAAAAGGTTTCATAACAAACTGCACGGACAATCTATGTCCAAATATACGAACAAACTATTACCATGTACAGGGCTTTTTGTTTGTTGAGTTCAATTGAGTCAGGTAATCAATAAAATAGAACAATGATTAGAAATGAAGGTTAAAGAGTTGAGTGGTGCTGCTGCTTATAAAGCTGTGCTATGATAATGGCTGTCAACGAACGAACTGAGTTAGCAATCTTCTGAGCAGTTTAGTTTAGTGGACGACCGAACACACGGGGAAAACGAATTTTCCGAATTTTGCTATTATTTTGCTATGCCCCTGCATTGCTTTAAGCAACGTTGCTCATGATATTGCATGCTATGTCCATCCAACAGAATGTAAGTGGAAGCGATCGTATTTTCTGGATCTTGTTTCTCTCTGAAAAGTGTAACCCTGAAATGCCTTATAGGAAGTGAATCTCCCCATAAAACTAAACAACTCTACCCTAGGAACATAGGTCGACATACGAAAAATATGTTCAACTTCCCATGCAAGCTGCATTAGTTGATAACGCATTTTGTGTGGGAGGACCACTTTTTTTCGTATTTCAACCCACGGTCTACTTATAGGAAAAGTTGTTCAGTTTCATGGGCAGATTCAAATCTTTCAGGCTTGTGTTTCTTGGTGGAGAGAGCATAACATACCTGCAATGTATCTCAAACCAAACCAGGCGAACGTTGGCATAATGGTGTGATGAAAGAGATGGAGGAACGTAACTTGATTGTACTTCTTCCTTAGCACAAAGAAGACCGTGTCCAGAAGTTCCGTCAGCTTTGAGAACAAATACAGCCATCCCCCTGCCAAAACCTATGAAAACAGGAAGTTTCTACACTGAAAAAACGGAGAGCGAACCAAGATCAATTTTCTCTTGTTTGGCATTTTGTGATTAAATCGAAAAAGATATTGATAGATTCAATAAAGCATCTTAGTCAATTTAAATTTATGATCTTTAATTCAATCCAATAAGGTCTTTGCAAGGTCAAATGGAGTCAAGATGCTTGTTTGAAACTATCAAAATCTTGATTGAATCAGCAATTTTTTTTTTCAGTGTACCTATAGGTAGGTATGAGGAAAGTGTTTCGCAAGCTATCGTAGTCAAGTATGAAAGTCACGATTATGAAAGCTGAGCAACTTTGACCGTGGTCAGAGCATAGATGGTTGACCTGTGGCATAAGTACTAGAGCGTTTCTGTGCTTTAGAAGGCACGTTTGAATATTGGTCCTGGCATATTATAGATATTTTTTTAAGCCATGTTAGTTAAACGCCATTTTGCAACTTTGAAAGACAACTTTTTGCGTTTGTTCTGTGTGTTATTTATCTATCTGAGTAATGTAAGTGTATTAGTCTGTAATCCCCAGGCTTTACCTAGTAAATGGAATCAGATGATGGATCAGGTGTTTCCGAGTCCATATAACCCGACCCAAATCTATTTAAGGCGCATAGAATAGGCTTCTTCTGGGCAAGCTCGTTCCATCGTTGACCTCATTTCTGTCCTCAAGACTAGATCGAGGTCAGGAGCAAGCCCATAGACAGAAACAATTTCTTCTTGTTCAGATTTTATCCATAATAAATTCAATATGAAATTACCCAAGAAATAAGAAATATTTTTTTTTTCATTTCCCGGATATGTATTGTTATATTTTATTTATATTTCACACTAAATATAAATTAGAAAACTTACTCTTTCGGTAGTTGGACTAAGCGAATAATCAATTGGTTGACAAAACCAATTGAAGCTAGACCATATTACTGTTCCCTGGAATATAATAGTAAAAAATGTTTCATTGCAGGCTTTTATATTATATACTAACTGGGGTACCCGGCTTCGCTCAGGGAGTTGATAGAGATTGTGTGGTAGTTGGAATAAAAGACTAAACTTTAAAATATAGGTATGAGATGTAATAATTTTTTTTATTGAAAAACTTGTATAGGTAACTTCAATACTTCTATTTACAATACTTGTTTATAAACAACATTTTTAATTTTTTCGACCTTCCTTCTCGGGAGCAAGCTACGTATAGTTGACCGTGACAAAAGCATAAGGAGTCTTTGAGGTTGATGCCGCAATATTTTAAATGATTTGGGATCTTCGGGGTTGTTTCCGAACGCTCGAATCCACCATTCGAATGTGTTCTGGTATGTTCCACATCGATCAGGGTTATTCCCGAACATCCCACAAAATCCAGAATGTTCTGGAACGTTCGAACCCACGACGGATCTTGCTTTATATACCCCCATCAATCTTCTTCTCTTGGTGCCATATCCTAACGGATGTCGCTCCAATAGGTAGCTCCAATGATCCAATCATGCAAAAAGGCTTCGAAAGGTACACAATGTTCCAGAATATTCCACGACATTCGAAAGAGTTTTTGGGAATGTACCACAATAATCTGGGATATTCCCGAATATTCCAGACTATTCACGAACACTTCAAAACATTCCGGTTTATTCTGGAATTTTATAGAATGCTCTTGAATACTCGCGAATATACTGGATTGTAGGGTCAACCTTTCAGACATTATATCTTCCGAGACATTCCCTAACGTTCTAGACTATTGTCGAACATACCAGAACAGAACTTCATGTTCCAAGTAAGTACATAGTACATGCATAATTACTAATTAATATGTACCAAAATAACCAGGGTTGCCGTGCCTAAACCCGGTAATTAAAGGAGTTGCCCGGTAATTAAAGCATTTTTAGGTTATATCTCAACTCTAAATAAATTGTTAATAAATAGAAAAAAATAAATAGTTTTTGTTGACTGTACAAAACATACCAGGTTACGCCCAGGCAACTTTCATTGTGCAGCAGCCTAGATAGGTCCCTGTTTGGTACCCGATGAGGTAGGGTTGCCAACTGCGCGCTCTTAGTCTATTAATAGCCGCAATATCATCGGGTGAGCAAGCTATGCTACTCGCCAACAGATGACGCTGTAGGTTTCTGTCTAAAACGCGGTATTTTGATTTTCCACGACATGAGACCTTTTTATTTCTTTTTCGCACCCGAAAACCATCAAACTTCATCAAAATCGTTTGAGCCGTTTTCGAGTATCCGATTAGAAATATATATAGGTAAAAATATTATTAGTATAAGTATAGCATACTTAATATGATATAATTAGCTTTAAATATAAGTATACTTACCTCATAAGCCATGTAGCAACTTAACAATACTTGAACCAAATTGTAGACAATGAGTGTTTTTTTAAGCGTAAATGGTTTTCGTTTTTCCATAAACCAAGGTCCAATTTTTAGACAAAAAAAAAGGTAACTACTAAGGATTATTATCAGAGGGTATGTATTTCGCACTAGATAATATCTTTTTGTACGGGGATCTGAAATGAAGAGATAGGTGTAGGGTTAAGTTGGTTATTGTCCCGTGTGGTGCCGGCAAAGAATAGTACCAACGCATACATGCCCGTGGGTGTCGTAAGAGGCGACTAAGGGTTATAAACTGGAGGATGGGCAGCAGCATACTCCTGTGTATCATACCATCTTAATTACTGTGGTCACCTACAACCGCGGTCCATGGCAGCCGTAACGCTGACAAGTGAGGTGACTAATGGTACTTCCCCTCCACATACTTGTAGCTAAAGCTAGAATTCTGGAGGGAGCTCCCTGTTCTGTAGTGGACTTTTCATGGGATGTTATAATGATAATGGTAGTACTTTGCGTAATTTTAGGAGCTTATGTGATGCATGTAACAGTTATTGATAACTAATAATAACAACTAATTTTCATCAAAAATAATAAAATTTACTTATAAGCTTTTATAACATTTTAAATAGCCTTTTTTGCTATAGAACTACCACCAAAAACACAAATTTAAAAAGAAATCCTCAGTAATGCAGAAAAAAACTCATGAAGTAATTTTAAATACGAGTAACACTTTGTTTTCAGGACTAGATAAAAGTCAACAAGAGCATGCGCCTTGTGAATAAAAAGGTAAGTTACATAATTAAGCTACATAATATAACAACGTATAGGTCTCCCTTCGGACCCACCATACCCCTGGGCCATACCCCTGGGGGTAGGGTAGGACTGAACCATACCACCATAGTAGTGGTGGGATTTGAAAAATTTAAAAGCAGTTTACTAGGGTTATATATATGTTACGGCTAAAACCCGAAGCGCGGCTGCACCTAGTTTTAGCCGGTTAGAACTAGGTGCAGCCCACCTACTCTTGGTTACAGTAAACCTAACCTAACCTAACCTAGTTCTAACCGGCTAAAACTAGGTGCAGCCGCGCTTCGGGTTTTAGCCGTAACATATATATACAGGGTGTTAATTTAATTGCGTGCCATAGCTTAAGGGGTGTTTCAGTTACGATAAAGGAACACAAAAAAAAATAAAATTAAAAATCCTACTAAAAAATAATCTATAACTGCATTGAAACTTAACTAACGCGGAGCAACGTCGCTAGCGCGCGAGTATCAGTGAATAAGGTAGGCACATCATCATCATATCAGCCGAAAGACGTCCACTGCTGGACATAGGCCTCCCCTAAAGATCTCCATGACGACTACATAACTGAAACTCTTTCGCGCGCTTTTGATAGCGCGCCCATTTGCGCGGTCATTGCCCTCCGCGTTAGTTTAGTTTCAATGTTTATATTTTTTTTGAGTAGGATTTTTTTTTATAATTTTTTTGAGTTTCTTTATCGTTACCTAACCACCTCTTAAGCTATGTCACTCAATCAAATTAACACCCTGTATATACGAGTATATATATACTAGAGTTTACAAAAGACCGTCTTGTTTTGTAAACAAAATAATAACCTCAAACTCATGTAAAAAGTGAAAAAAACATGCACGTGTCAAGCTTGACCTGTCGTTGAATGTACGTCGCGTAAATGACGAGAAATATTTTCTTAACTGCAAAATATTTGTTTACAAAACGTACTTTTCAGTCGTGAACTCTATTTAAATTCAATACATATATCATCACGTCATCGATGGAGTAGGGTGTCTTTTCAATGACTTTCAAATGATGATAATATGATAAAAACAATCTGACTCTACATTATTAAATGAACAAGTGAGTAATCTAATTATTGGCGAATCATACACAGCACATCCATCTAAGTTTTAAGCTTTGCACAAAACTCCTCATACATCGTCATCCTACTTTTGAAACGAGAAAGTTTGTAAGTATGGATAGATGGTTTGATGTTTGTTACTCTTTCACGTAAAAACTACTGAATGGATTTTAATGAAACTACAATAATATAGCTTATACATCAGAATAACACATACGCTATTTATAAACCTGCGCAGACGAAGTCGCGGGCACCAGCTAGTCAGTAAATAAATTATAATGTGCGAGTAAAAAAGAGGATAGAGGCGTGATGGTATGTCGCCCTTCTAGCTATCCGTTACAACCCGAAATTGTTACTTTTCAAGGGCAACCCATTTTCGGTTTCTCGTTAAAATCATGCTGCTATAATTACGTTATTTTTTCAACTATGCATTACTTAATAATATATTATAACAGCTCTTAGCTAGTTCTTTAAATTAATATAAGCCGGATAACTCTAACGACTCTGTTTATTTATTTATACTTATTCTAAGCAGATATGACACTCTGTGAGAACTTTGTTTTAGATTTTCGGGTAAGAAAGTCAGATGTAACGTTGATATTTTTCTATTATTCGTCTAAACATATAAATAAAACTACCGTATATCATTGTTTTCATTCATTTAAAATAATTAATCGATTGCTTGTGAACGTTTTACTGAAATACAATACAACATTAAGTTTCTAACATTTGGGTTTATAATCAATATTGTTTTAGGTACTTTTATTTAGTTTTTTAAGTATTTTAAGTAATGTTTTAGGCAACTATAACACAACTAAGTATAAATGCAATCTAATAATATTTCAAACATGGAGTTTCCTCTAGAGAGAGTTCTAAGTGTAAATATTAATGTAAACATTGCATTAATATATTCTCGGTGAGTGCTCTATGTACACTCAACAGCACATCAGTAGAAACAATTTTGGACTTTATGGCGTGGTAATAGAGTTGAAAAAGTTTCTACCGACGCGACGTGCGGTTGACCGTACATAAGACAGTAATTTTCTTAATTTAAGCCTCTAGTTTTCTTAATGGAAAAGATCTTACTAACTGGTCTATGTTCATACAACAAATAACAAGAACATAAATGACCACCTATGCAGATATTGCAAACTATAAACACGATATATCTTTGAAACGGTAAACGATACAGAAATGACGATTAGAGAGAACTTGTGCATAATGATAAGACCGATCTAATGGCATTGTCAGTGCAGATATAACGGTTTGCGAGATATAACGGTTAGCTAGAAGGGCGACGAGTATGTCTTATGTACACACGGCCGCACATCAGTAGAAACACTTTGGGAACTAATGGCGTGGTAATAGAGTTGAAAAAGTTTCTACCGACAAGCGGTTGACCGTACTAATTTTTTTCACTTCACCCAAATTTTTTTATATCTCTAAGACTAAAAATTCCGACTCTAGATTATTAAATGAACAAGTGAGTAATCTAATGATCGGCGAATCATAACACAACTTACCTAGGTCATAATATCCATCTATTAAGCTTCGCACAAAACTTGTCATTTTGGTAAGTGAATAAATTCTAATGTGCCAGTAACAAAGAGGTAGTATGTGTGATCTTTTCACTTCACCCAAAAATCTTTATGTCTCTAAGCACTGCTTATTTATTTATTTTCCAACTACCTAAACATATTAACTTAATTACATTATATTCAAGACGTCCATCCATCGTAAACTAAAGTCTCTTATTAACTGAAATCAGTAAACATTTATACAATTGTATGGAATACATGACTTTCAGTTTGATGTTATTTAAATTTGATAAAGGTTATGGAAAATTTATGACTGAGTTCATACAATTATTTTATTCAGGTCGATTAAATAAAAAATAGTTTTTTCCAGTTATAATTTTAAAGTTTCAGCACACTATGGACAGTGGACACTACATACAACGAGCGCTAATTTGAAATTGGATTGTCGCGTAGGCCCGCTTATTCAGTACAAGCGACCCTCAGGAGCACCACGAGAATCTCGCAGGTAGATGTGCGCGGGGGTGCGGGTAGATTGTGCGCGTTCTATATGACAGTACTTACTATTACTTCTGTGCTTCCAGTAAACGAGCAATATTTGTGTGTATGTGGTGGAAATGACGCTTTCCGCTTTTCCGATAAGTTTTTTTAAACGTTTCTTAAAAATAGCACGTTTCAGAAATCCTACAGCGCCATCTGTAAGTGGACTTTGGTTAAGGCAAAGCAAAGCTCAGTCGCCCGGGTCATCGAGCATTATAGTGTAGGCAACGAAGCAGTTGACCCCAACATAAATTTCTCAGGCAGATTTTATTTGACAGGATGATAAAGAATCATGAATTAAATGTGAATTCGAAATATCCAAAAAAAATTCACAAAAAAGAAAATTCATACATTTTTGTAAGGAAAAATTTAAAGTACCGCTTTTGTTTTGGATTTTTTTATAGAAGGTTTGTCTTATGTAGTATTATACCCCAGCAAAGTTTTACCGACTGAGGATTTAATGCGGGGGTCTTCATACAACGATCCGCTTCGTTGCCTAGACTATTAAAACAGTGAAAATTGAAATTTTAAACTGTCAGTAGTGTCAGTAAGCCTCCTGTGCACAATGGTACAAGCAAGAGTAAGTTAAGCTTGCACTTGCAGCGGAAATCGATGTATTCCGGTTAGAGCACCCGTCTCAATAGCACCTATGCGAATAGTAGGTACTATTCGCAACCTAAGCTATTCCTTACTACTTACAGCGTCGAAGGTATCGATCAAAATCAACAGAACGTTTATGAATCAATCAATTTAACTCATCTTAATTCACCATAATTAATGGAGAGTACCAACCCATCTCTACCCATGGGCACAGAATAAAGTAATAATACTAGGTATCATACAGAACGGTCACTCTCCGCCCCCCTTGCAATCCTCCCCGCACCCCCGCGAACACCCTGATGCGGATCCGTTGTACAAACGACCGCACATCAGTAGAAACACTTTTGGACCTTATGGCGTGGTAATAGAGTTGAAAAAGTTTCTACCGACAAACGGTTGCCCGTACTGAATATGCAGGCCTACGCGTGTTCCAATTTCAAACTTTGACAGTTCGTGGTTTCGCGCTCGTTGTATGGAGTGTCCGGGGTGTGCCGCGGGTGTCGTAAGAGGTGACTAAGTTCTTACGTACCGGAGGATAGGCAGCAACATCTTTATAGCGTATCCAACTATAGCGGTCGCCTACCGCTACGCTTGCAAGCGTGGTGACTATGGTAAATCCCCTCCAAAATACCACGCGTTTTCGCTAGAGTTCTAGAAGGAGCACCCTGTCTTGCATTGGTCGTTTCATGGGATGTTATGATGAATCGAGAGATTCAGTAGCGATATTTTTTTTTCTTTGTGATTCGTATGTTTATCGCGAACAAACCTACAACAAAGCAGATGATTGATTAATACACGTTTGATTTTAATCTATATCTGTTTAAATCTTTTTACAAATTACAGCTCAACACTAGAAGCTATACCTCCGTTGCTATTCGCCCAGGTGCTTTTGAGATGGGTGCTCTAACTGGAATACACATCCTAGCCTTTACGTCGATAGGGATAAGTACTGTACAAATCCAATGTATAAAGGTCACGGTGCTCTTTACGTAAAGAAGGCGCGAAAAACTCACCCACTGTATAAATATTTGCAGTGTATAAATGAAATCCTTGTTGAAAGCAATGCATTGATAAACAGGTTAATTAAATACAAAGTAATAAGTGATAATTAAAACATGCATGACTTTTTTTATATTAGTTTGGCTAGACTTAGAAACAACCTAGATACCAGTAGGTCTAGACAGCGTACCGTTTGACGATAGCGAATGCCATGGAATGGGGATGACATTTGAAATATTATGTCATCCCATACATTTTTTACGTTCGCTTTTGTCATCTCTAAATTTAAAGGCTCTTATTATACGCGTATTTAAGAGGCACAGACCAAACTGCAAACAGCCTATTCCATTAACCTTGAAATAAATTATCAAAAATTGAATATCTTGTTACGTAAATGACAGATTTATTGTTGATTAGTTATTTAATAAATAATTTCATAAAATGAATATTCATTTATGATGTTTTCTCAAATTCATATTAACTTTATATAAAAATTATTAACTTAATAAGCATAATAACACCTTGCTCCTGGCCGAGATTGAAAAAAAAAAACAATAAATAAAACACGTTCGGTAATATAATGAAAAAAACACGCGTGTTTAATAAGCTGGATTATGAACCTTAATACAGTGCAAATAGAGCTGTTTTATGAGCAAATGTGTTGAAAAATTGTATAATACAAAAAAAAACAGTATCGTACTCCAATTTATTAATATTAATTTAATTGATTTCAATTGACAACTTCATTTGCACGTATAAAAATTAATAATATTCATGGAATATTGAATATATAGATACACATTAAGTCGTAACAAGTTATGTTATGAACTGGTTAATATTGGTTCTAATAAATTACCAAAAACGAAGTAAATCAAAGCGACATAAAACTGGTGTAAAAGATCTGTGAACGTCGTCCTAGCTTACCGACACGCGGCATGACGTGGTAACGCTGCTTGACTCATTGTTAGAAAAGAGCGGAGCGCTACACACTGGCGGCTTTCTCTTACACTGATCATCTCTTCACTTTAAAAACCGTCAATATAAAGCGATCTTTGGGCCTGGCGTGAGGGTGTGAACAGATTTAACCCTCATGCATCCCTCATGGTGTAAAAGGGCGAGTGGATTTACACCGCGCGCCGCGCCTTAATAAACACGTTATGTTAACTTGGCTAACGAATATTAATAACCCGACCCGATGATTTTCATTTCTGTTATTGCCTGACGTCACTTTGATTTTCTTTGAAGATTAATAGTGTGTACTTGCAAAAAAATGGCCACAGATTTATTTTAATCAAGGACAAAATCTAAATAATTTATTGGCTCTCTGTTCTGTGGTTTTCTAAATAGATGGTTCATTTTCTTAAGCAACCGCGTAAAGGCCTTCACGATGTCATTCTTTGCTAAATATTTTGGTTTTTCTATTTGTATCGCGAGGCCCATTTTTCACGTGCCAACTACGACGCACAGACATAAAGGTTTACGACAGGCCGTCATATTTATGGCGCGGGTATTGTGATATATTTTTTGTTGTGCGTTGTGCACATTAGGTTTTATCTGGCTTTCCGCTAAATCAAGTAGCAACTGGCCGGTGTCAGGAAGCGCCTCGCATATATCATAACGGTGCTACACGCGCGGCGGATGCCGGCATTTTGGGGTTATGCCCCGATTCCGTAGGGCGAACGATCATTTGTCTTATCGACTCGGATAACCGGTAATTTAGTTATTTGTGCAGTATTTTTGCGGAAATTCTTCTGAAAAATGCTCTGGTTATTTTGCGAGAATATCAAGCGGGAAATTCGAAAGAAAATACATCTAACATACATAACATCACGCCTCTTTCCCGTCGGGGTAGGCAGAGACCACAGTCCTCCACCTGCTACGATCTTGACATACTTCCCTTGCTTCCTTTACTTTCATCAATCCTTTCATACATGCTCGTCGGTTTAGGGTACTTTTAACCTGGCCTTTATTCAGAACGTCCTGAATTTGGTCCTGGTACGTTCGCCTAGGCCTTCCCCTTCCAACGTTTCCATTCACTCTCGCCTGGTAGATCTCTTTCGTCAATCTCCGTTCATTCATCTTCTCTACATGACCAAACCATCTCAGCATCCCTTTCTCGATTTTGGTCACTACGTCTTTTTTTAAGCCACACCGTTCTCTTATCACACTATTTCTAATCCTGTCACTCAATTTAACACCAATCATACTCCTTAGCGTTCTCATTTCCACTGCTTTAATTCTACTTTCATGCTTCTTCATACTTCTTCTGCCAATCTAACTATGTAATAATTTCCTCTTTCAAATGAGTTAAGTATGTCAACAATAAACAATTCATACCTACGTAATTCTAAACGAGTTTAAACCGTGACTAGAACGTATGAATTACTGTATTACTGTCAATCCCCGCGGCGTACGCGACTTGCTTTTACCAGCTACAATATCGACACAGCATGAGCAAAGTTCATTCGAAGTATTTACTTGCTGAAGCTTTTGATAAGGATTTATTCGAAGAAGTTTATTCTGTGGGATGGGGTAGTTATTATGGACGCTCTCTTCGATTAAGTTGTCTCGCGCCCTTTTTTTCTGTAAAAAAGGGAAAATGAATAGTGCAAGGCGGAAATATTACGGATAGTAACGGCATTTCCGCGCGATAAATCGCCGTCCAATCAAAGGGAGCCCTGCCGTATTTCTCTATTAGTGCCACACTCTATTTTATTGGGCTTTTTTATCGGTGCTTTGTTGTGTTTAGTCTGATTGATATCGGTCCAACTATTGTTACATCTTCCTTAGTTCTCGTCTTGAACTTTAAGATATGATTAAGACTGGGGAGTAGCATATTTTTTTCTTTTTTAGCATTTAACCGAAAGGGCTGGAAAAGCATTTATTTTTATCACTCCAGATATTTCAAAACGTGATTCTACTCATAAAACTGAACAACTCTTCCCAAGGATAGGTCGAAATATGAAAAAAAAATCGACTCATTATGTGCTGTCAGCTGATGCAGCTTGTATAGTCCAGTTTTGCAAAACATTAAATGCTAATAGCTACTTTTTTGTGTATATCGTATTTAAATATGATGTTAAGACGCAATATTTACGAATCCACCTAAAATTTAAAGCGGAATATTTTTTTCGAATAACAGCTAAGGCAAAAATAGTAATAGATAATTATATACTTTATATCATAGATAAACGTATACTTTACATATAGGCATCAAAATCCACCATAAATATATTTAAAAATATCAATTTATTTCAAAATATAAAATCTCCACTTATTTTTACATATAAGGGCCAATAAAGTCGAGGTAAAATAATAGTAATAAACTGAGCTAAACTCAACCTTTTTAAATGTAAGTGATTCTTATATATTCACAAAAATGCCATACTAAATAAAAAAAAAGTTTTTTGTAATCGCTGGTTTACAATGATTTTGTAAACATTTATGTTGGATTTGCCAAAAATGTGATTATATAGCACTATTTAAATTATTAGAAAGCAAAACGGATCTATTACTATTTTTGGTTGCGAAGATAAGCTGTATTTAAATTTCGTGCTATAAAAGTTAAACAATACAAAAAAGCTAATATTTTTAGGTGGATTCATGTATAATATGAAATTCTGAATATATAGCAAGCCGTAAATAAAAAAAATAATCTATTAACATTTTTTTCCGAAATTCCATATTTTTTTAATGTTTGGACGGCAAAATAAATAAATAAATGAAGTAAATTTAGGTGGATTCCATTAAAAAGCTTTACACAGAAATATAATCTATCGATCTGAAAAAGAATCACGGCTATTATTATTTCCGTTTCGCCATACAATCTCTCGTAATTTTACTGGAGTAGTAAGAGACGCCGAAATTCTTTTTTCCTTTTTCGACCTATTTTCCTTGGGAAAAGTTATTCAGTTTCACGGGCAGAATAGAAAAACATCTCTTAAAATATCTAGGTTGATAAAAAAATAACGCTGTTTAAATTTCTCCACTTGAGGAGGTTTCATTAGACAGTCAGTTTCACTATATACTTAGACCAAATGTTTCTAAACCTAACTATTGTTGTCTACTTACATAATATGTATTGTAATTGTCTGATTTAACTAAAGTTAGATAGAGTATTTTAGAACTCTACAAAAACTACTTTGTACAGTTACACAGTTGCGTATATAAATACCTACCTGTCGTTATCAGAGGGGAGGTAGAGGTAAATCAGGTAATCGATTGTTACTGCGAGCGGTATTGTGCTGCACCCACTCACTCGCCTCTCCCCACTCACTTTGTTAGAGTTATTGTTAGAGTTTACATTTTAAAACAAATATGTAGTTGAAATTGCTTTTCTGATATTGTTTTGAAAGGTATTATAAACAATATTTTTCGTCTTTTATTTATACCACTTAACTTTTTTTTTTCATTCAATAATTAATAACAAAAGTAACATTACCAACTCCCTCGTACGTAATTTCATCCAGAGCGGAAGCAGCATGATTGAGTCGTCAATATGGTCGCACTTCCGGCGTCGCAAAATGGCGCCCTGTGGATTGTTGTGAATGCGACGTCAACTCGCGACTGCGGTCGCAATTGATGACCACTATCAAGCGCGTGGCCACCAACTATGTGCAACAATTAGAACTGAGAATGTATTGCTACTAATGTGATGACCACCGTGATTTTAATGGGACTTGAGAGCACGTGGTTATGGAAAAAGTGGCAGATGGAGACGTCTCAATTTGCAATAATCATACTTACCTGGGCCATTCTCAAAAACAGACCTAAAATTCTAAAAATACAAAGTGTTTCTCGATATGGTTTAAAGCAGTCTTAAATGAATTATAGTGTGTCCTGCAATATGTTCCAGTTACAAGCCAAGCTATTTTCACTCTAATTTTCGTGAAAATTAAAAAAAGAAAAAGTCTTCATCCACGGAAATGACACGGAACCATGGAAATGACATTTGCATATATTATCAGGTGAATTGTAATTACATGTTTATTTTGAGTTGTAATTATATCTTTGTATGTTTGTGTGTGTGAGTGCGTGTGTAGTATGTGGGTGTGTGTTTGTGTGAAGTGTGTTTTAGTTGATATTATGATTTGGGGTGGTGTGTGTTTTAGTTACATTAAAACAAATTTTTTTAATTGTATTTATTAATATAATCAGTTGTATTTTTGAGAACGGTAACATAAATTACATTTCTTCCAACAGTCTTATGTTTATTTCAAGTAATATAATCTGTTTAATTTTAAGAACGTTAAAATAACTTAAAATTTTTTTTCAACAATCAGCAGTTATGTTTGATTCAGGTAACGTTACTATATAATCAGCCAGAAACAAAACTATTTTTGAGACTTATCATTAAACTTTTACAAAATAAACCACCTAAATAAATCAACTATAAAGTTTTACAAAACAAAACATATAAAAATCTTAATTGAGAAAAACATATCATGAGCAAAATTGTACTCAGCAGAGACGGTTTCTAAGTCGGCAACAAATATAATAAAACTAAATAAAGAAGTGACAACTACCCTAAAAACTAAAAAAGTTTTTAGGGTAGTTGTCAAAATAGACGTAACAAATCATTTCTGAAGCTATGTGTGTTTCTACGACTACAATGTGGTTGGGGTAATATTATGATGATGTCTTCATCGTCACACTGTCACCAAACAAACTCAGTGTAGGTACTCAATAAGCACACCTTACTCAAAAACTTGATTGAATATTTAGAACCCATCACTACAATGTAAAATACTTCCGTCATTTTACAGACAATTTGAATCATAGCCCAACTACCTTTGGTAAATTGTCGAGAAGAAGTTTCTTCTGTTAATTGAGATTTGTCGCATGAGTTGGTTCTTTTCTAGGAGATATCACAGCATTTTTGTCAAATGAGACTTCAGCATTAGTCTCAGGAAGAACAGCAGTTTGTTCAGTGTCATGTGTGATAGTGTGACTAGGCCCAGGAAGAACTTCTTCGTGAGTTACTGTTCGTGAATAAGTATGCTTCCCTATTCCAAAGTGCGAACAGTCTCTGTCACATTTTGCACAGCTGAGCTTTCTCAAATATATATGTGGTATTTTCATGTTCTTTGGTTCATTATATCGGTTAATTTTCGGTCACTAGATGGTGGAGAATCTTCGCAAAGACCGTATATAAATCGTTTCCTATATTTTTTTATTTTCCCTGCATGTTTTCTGGTACTTACGCCGGTCTTTTCTCTTTTTTCTTTGTTTTTCTCTCCGACATTTAATCAATAGGTAGAATTTTTGTTTCGCTTCCTGTATCGCTCTCTTTCTTTAGCTTCTTCGTACAGTTCTGGATCAGCCTTTATTTTTTCCCTACGTTGTCTCTCGCACTCTCTTTTCTTGCGCCTAATCTCTTCTTTACTTCGTTTTAGTGCCATAATTACCTAGTGCAAACAACATACATCAAATTAATTTATAATTTTATATATATTGTCAGCTCCATGGACACGTATCATTACCGTGGATACTTAAAATCCACGTGACTGACACCCATGGAGTTGACATATTGAACTAAAATATTGCTTTTTCATAATCTCACTTACTAAAAATATAATTTAAAAAAATACCCTGCTTATGGTTACAGTCACTCATTATTTAACGTTTTCTAATAGACCTTAATGAAATAAATACTTCGTGATATGTTATCCACAAAACTGACCAAAGTAGCATGCTAATTTTTAAAAAATCTTACCTTTTCAGTTAGTGCGCCGAAATCATTCTTCGAGAAATGGCAAACTGTCAAAAACTTGGTAGATGGCATCGTATTTGTTGTCTCGAAGCTTTCAAGAAATGTGTTCACCGATTAAATAAAATAAGGCTGCGTTCTAAAATGTTACCCATGGAGCTGACATTTCAAGTGTGCACAAATGTTTAAATTATACGGCTCGTTATTATTATACAACTATTAGTATAATTAGTAATTTTTAAGAAAGCTTATTTAATCTATTATCGCAAATAACAATTATTTGTTTGATAATTTAGAGACTTGCAACTTTTTTTAAAATGTTTATTGTCCTAAGTGGACTTTGCACACGACATGGAGCTGACATTTTCGACACACTTTTAACTATAACTTGAATTACCATTTAATTATTGTGATAAACTCAATAAAACCTTAAAATAAAAACTATTTCGAGAAACTCTACGTAATAATTTTACACATAGCACTAATATTTCCATATTTAAGACATGTGCACATAAAAAAATCATGAAAATGAGAATGGCCCACCTATTTATTATTTTCGAGTATCCACCCACCTGGATTTTGACGTAGTTTTAACATATTTACAACAAATGCATTTTTATATATATATTTTTTATTGTCAACGTGCTTACTCTTGACTTCGATCTAGTCTTGAGGACAGAGATGAGGTCGACGATGGAACGAGCTTGCCTAGAAGAAGCTTTTTCACTCGCGACGGGTTATATGAACTCGGGAACACAGACGCAGGCAGAGAATTCCACTATTTGATCGTGCGCATTATAAAAGATGTTTCAAAGCGCTTTGTGCGAATGTGTGTAAAATCAACAAAGTGTGGGTGATATCTTGCGGTGCTTCTGGACTCCCGATGGTAGAAAGGGGATGGAGGAATAAGCTCGTGGAGCTCTTGAGCACATTCTCCGAAGTACAATCTGCAAAACACCGACAAACATGCAACTTTGCGACACGGTGGGCCAGAGTGTGAAACTTAATTTTTACCAGCATTTCATCACCACCAAATATTTTAGACTCAAGGGCCGAGCGAAAATTTGTACCAGTAGCAGTCTCCGATAAACGACTTGTGGTTTGTTTTAGACTTTCGCACTTTTCAATCATGTTTTTGTTTTGTTTGCGCTAAGACCCGAAACAAAATAAACATAAACGACTTGTGGTCTCCGTAAATCAAGTAGCCTGCCTTCTAATCTATCAACAGCCCCTTAGCAACATTACGTGAGGTTATAAATGGAGTCCATCCTTCACCCAAGGTTTAGGTTGAGAACAAGTGCGCCATTGAAAGTAGCTCAATCGGACGATGACGCAGCAACTTCACCACACTATGCGGACACCGCTAATGGTCAACATATGATTAATTATCCTTATCATGGCCACCCAAACGTGCCCTCTATTAACGGTAGGAAATATCATATTTTATGCTCTGATTGTGGTATTATCGATTTGGAATGCAAAGAAAAATATTATAGTTGGAAAAAGTTGATATGCTTATGACACTACTCAGATTTATTCAGTACATACGAGTATTTCAGTCATAAAAGCTTTTTCTGTCAAGTATTTTTTTTGTATGTTAGTCAGACCATAAAACTGAATATATTTTTCGACGAAACATGAGTCAAAATAGGAGAAAAGTCGTTTCCATGTCATCACATACAAAAACCTCGGCATTTGACGGTTTGTGTGAAAAAGCCAAAAATATCTCGTTTCTAGGGTTTCGAACCAAAATAGTAAAAACGGAACCCTTGTGGTGCGACTTTTTCTGTCTGTCTGTCTGACTTGAAATTCGGGATAATTTTTGGAATATGATTGCCAAACTTTAGTGCAAACAAAATAATTACTTAAAAAATTATTAATATTATAAATGGGGCCCAAATAGGGAGTCAAAATTTAAAATTGACGTTACTAGGTCATGTAGAGTATCATATGAAAGGGCTTCATTTGTAATTACAAAATAGATTTTGGCATCTTTTTATGAAAAATGTGTATAAAATACCATTCCCCTTATCTCCAAAGTTTGCAAAAAAATCTGAATTAATTATAGTCGATAGACGATTACATAAATATTATAGCAAAAATAAAACGAGTCACACAATCTTTTAGAAATCTGCCTCAAACCTTTACAAACAAATTTAGTTTTGCGGTCCTAAAATTGTACTTTATAGCTTCTAAATATAGGTATATCGGAACCCCGTGGCCATGTAGTGCCGGCCAAGAATAGTACCAACCCATCTCTACCCGTGGGTGTCGTAAGAGGCGACTAAGGGCTAATGAACCCGAGGATTAGCAGCATCTTTCCGTATATCGTACCGGTCACCAACAACAGCGGTCGCCAGCCGCGACGCTTACAAGCGTGGTGACTATGATAAATCCCTTCTACGCGTTTTTGTTCTGGAGGGAGCTCCCTGTCCTGCAGTGGACGTTTCATGGGATGTTATGATGATATCGGAAAGCTCGGCGCGCGAATCCGACTCGCACTTGACCGGTTTTTCTTATTAGTTTTCTTTGAAATAAGTATGCTTTTCTAAAAAGTATGGTCTAGTACAGGGCTTCCCAAATTGTGCGGTCTTATCCTAGGGGCGTCGTGAGGCCATTTAAATAGGTTGGCTGTCCGTAGTGTCCGTGTCAATGCGACCGAGTCGAGTGAGTGCCATGCGCATTGTGATGCGGCAGGAGCGATGCGCACTTGTTTTATTTGAGTTAACATTTTGGAAAATATTTTCCCGAAAATCTGGAGCAATATGAATGAGTTAGAAAGCCTTTCCAGTTGACCTCACCATCAACACTTTGGACAGCAGAAGAAGAACTAATAGAATTGGCCTGTGACTCCAGCCTTAAGCTCCAATATAACAACGATAAGCTTCTTGAATTGTGGAGCTCGGTTTATCAAGAATTCCAACAGCACTGCAGCTTTAAAGGGTTTTATTACCGTTTTCATACTTGTGCGAGACAGGATTTTCTGCAGTTTCACCAATTAAGAACAAGTACAGACCGAAAATAAGTTTAGAGACGAGAGTGGCAAGTTCGAAACTAGAGCCTCGTTTTGAGAAACTATGCTCAGAAAAGCAAGCCATCTTTCTCATTAATACCATACGAAAAGAGATAAAAAAGGGCGTGCTTGCTTTTATCTTTTTTGTTTCCTTTCTTTGTTGTTAATAAAAAAAAATGTTAAATGTATGGCAAGAAGGCCAGAGCGTCGCAAAAATTCGGCAATGTCCCAAGGGCGTCACAATTAAAATAAGTTTGGGAAGCCCTGGTCTAGTATTAAAAATTTGTATTTCATAAAAAAAAAAACATGACTATTTATGTGGATATTTTATCAAATCATTCCTATAGGGACAACTAGATAAACAATAATAAAAATTTTTGAATCTTATAGCAATTTTTGAGTACATGCATTTAAAATATCAAACGAATTTTCGTTGACATAGCCCATAAAATATAACTTTTTTAAGAGCAAAAGCTGGATTGAAGAAACAACTATCTTGATTCTTTACACGAAAAAAATGCCTTACAATTTCCCCTAATGACTCTACACTACATACAAAGGCTTAAATTGACCATCTATCAGACGTTGCTACTGATTTGATCGCCAAATAATAGCGTCAAATCTTCTCCAAACGTTTAAGAAAAATCTTGGACATTATTCATTGCATGTGTTCGAGTTCTTGGAGTGACCATGATAGATTTATTAAGGGGAAATTAGATAGACGCGGGGGGTCCAGCCAGCCGGCCTCCGCTCTGACAAAACCATTCAACCGATTTAGAAAAAGTTTCAACTGTACAAATTGACGACGAGACAAGGGCGTCTAGTATAAATTACGTCATTTGATAAATCTTATACTTTTTAACATGCTTTTTATGGAACGATTTGGCAATATAAATTGAATCTTTGGACACTTTTTTATCTTTTTTAAGTAATCTATTTAAGCGTTTCTTTGAAATTCGGAAGCTTCGCAGAGAGCAGCTCTCTGATAATTCTAATAATTGGGTCTTTTATGTGAGCGGAAAGACCCACGTCAGAGCGTCGCGCTCTCTTAAAAGGATTTGGCACAGATTGTTGCGACTGTGCGTACTATTATGGGATCTATTGAAGGCAGACAGAGCGTCGCCAGCGTTGTCGGATCTGAACAAATATATTGGATGTTTTGAGATCACGCTGCAGTCGTTGGAGGTCTAGTGGATTAGCTAATGGCAAAACGCTTGCGAGAGAACGCGATGCGGCATTTTTTTCTTTTTAAGAAAGGGGTATGTAGATGAGTCACAGCTAAAGTAGAAAGAGGGAATATTCCGTTTGTAATTCAAATTGCACAAGATTTTTGAGGTAACTATTGACGGTTTTGTGGTTGTTAAGTGGCGATTCATTGAAGGCGACATGTGCAGATACTATTCGATAAGAAAACCTGATTTTATCGACAGTCAAGTACTATAACAATATTTAAAGATAATAAACAATAACGATAGCATTAATTTAATATCTGTCGGTTATTATTGTTTGATAACGTATCGCAGTTATTGTTAAAAGGAGAGTCTTAAGTATCTGCTTCGATTAATGCTATTTGCTACCTACTGCATTGCACTGTAATTCTCTCCCTCTGAGAATCGAAAGTTATCAAAGCATACCTACATACATGATTTGACATCAATTGAAATTAAATGGCCATATTACATGTTGGGGCAACAACAACAATGAAATAAGTTCGTGGCCTAATCCCAAATGACAGTTTATTCGCTTAAATAGAGTCGGCGATCAGCCACATACACATTCGTCTATTCTCTGGAGGCGTTCGTTCACACAACTAACAATTTCGCCTAAATCAGGATTTGTAATGTGTGATTTTACTGAATTTCGTCTATACAGTGGCATTTTATTTTCACGCCAATGTTTGTATTAGAATTTAGAGTTTTATGCAACGTCGGAAGACCGTGAAATTGATTTGAACATATTTCGGAACAGAAGGCTCTACCACAATCGATTCATTCATAAAATTGTCCATTCACAAAAATTTACAACTTTGATAGTACTAGTGGCCAGGTAGACAAATTTTATGAATGAAACTCCGTTCATTTTTTATACACTGACCATTTAAAGTTGAGGGTACTCATGTGTAATGACTTGTAATTTCCTCGCACATTCTATTACTTCGTGTGCACTAAAGTTGTGCATTTTCTGTGTTACACTGAACGTAGGTGAGTATATCCTTAAGTTTATTTGAAAATACTTTAAAATGAAGTAGAGTCATTAAAAGAACTACTTCTAATTATTAACAAGAGAGTTTGAAGACTCGTGCAATAAAGTTTGGTTTGTTCTTACTTCAGTACAAGAGCCATTGAGGCAAAACACTTGGTTCAAAAGTGAGTAATTCCTTGGCTATTCACTCGAAGGGTTCGTTGAGGAGATCAAAAGGCCGGTACTCTTAACGTAGCTTATTGAATGGGTGACTATTTGGTGCAAGTGTTTTAAGGAGCGCAAAAAAATATAAGTCAGGTAGAATCCGGATGCGAATGCGATGGACGCTGCGTTCCCACGCTGGACCGGACAGTTAGGGCTATAGAGGAGGAAATCTCCTAAAAGAGTGCTTGTTAGATACAAAATTATGGATAAAAACTTATTTAAACATATAAAAACCTATAATTTATGAGCCCACGAACGAAAAACGTCCAGTTTTTAATTGGTGAATATTACTAACATTTTTTTATAAAATCATAACAATTTTGCAAAATAATCATTATCTTTAAATACCTAAAGTATCGTAATGCCTATTGGACCTCCATTGAGACAGCTGTGAAACGTATGAAAAATTACAACCTGCAAAGAAAAATGAACCCTGTGTAATGGTGTTAAGGAAACGTCAAAACCAAAACAGACTTCTTACGTTAGCTTAGTAGAACTTAGTAGAACAGCCAAATTCAATCGAAGTGTTTCTGAGATGCCGTCAATATTGTCTTCTACATTCAGTACGTACTTTCCTAAATTTATTCTTTACTCTAGCTTTAGGAATAATAGTTTTACAAAGTGTCAATTTGGGCACTTTATTGTTTTCTTTCAGTTTTGTCTTAGGTCGGATTGTTAAGGATGGACAATGGGCCACATGTGGCTGGGAGATTCTGGGACTCCCTTCACTCAATAGTTTCAAGTAATTTGGGTAACAGATGTTAAAGTTTGTCTGTTTGTTCTGACACGTTCATTATCCGTTCGAGGTTTTTATTTTTGTTGCGATAAGAAATTTGTTAAAGAAGGGAAGATCTTACTGTATTGTTAATTTACCTGCTTATACGCTGAAAATCATTTTTTTTTATTCATTCTACACTTGTCTTTTTTTTTATTCATTCTACAATCAATGATAATTTGAGGCATTTTATGAGACATAAGAACATTAACACTGTATGTAACGGAATGGCTTGTTATAAGACGTCGTACCCAGGTACATAGTTGAACTAATTCGATTGAGAATCTAGAATTTAGACTGACCTGAATCTGTTCATTCTAACTGTGATTCTAAACTGAAAATTGTGTTACAACTTATTACGACTACCTATTAATCAATATTTATATTTTTGTGAATTACAACTCAGATACCTACCGGCACCCTTTTCAGGCACGACACTAAATGTAATATCAGCCCATACGTGTATTTACGTACCACGTAACTTTAATGAAAATCATTCATTCATCAAACTCAATGCATTCTCGGAAGTTGCTCGCGGAAGTAGCCAAGTAAACCACAACAAAAAGTTTTTAATCTGTGCCATAGATGGAATGTTTACTGTGGACAGTGGATAGTTGGCGATGAATAGTTGTGGCCGTTGATGGGGAATGATGCGCGACCACCCAGAGAGGCTGTGTGTAGGTACTGTGTAGTAAGAATTCATGGAGCAGGCTACGGCAGAAAAGTTTTTGGAAAATATTTTAAGATATCTAGGAGAGGCCTAGAAGTTAGCGGATGTGGGCTAATTTGTTGGATACTTAGGTTTCTTGTAAGATAGGTTAGCATTTGACCCGACCTGGTGATATAAGTGAGATGAAATGGATACAAAATCTCTCTTTCACTCTTTGTTCTCATCTTGGTCGAAAGCAATTTCGTAACAAATATATTTTTGTCTGTAAAATGCGGAAATTAATTATTTTTTCCGCGTTAGTTGTTGTTGTTTTGCTTTAGAATTTGTTGGTAAAATCTAAAAATCGCCTCAATAAAAAGCAAAAATTGGCATGCGAACAAAATACTTTACGTAACGCATCAATTTGTGTGAATAATTGATCGTTTTAATGACGGAAACACATTTCGTAGCGAACATTTTGTATGTCCAATGACAGCTGAAATCCGTGCCAACATTTCTTTGACCTTTACTGTAATTAACACTGTTCCCAATTTTTTCACGGTCAAATCAATTACTACGATATTCTTGCTTTTACTAATACAGTGTTATTTTTTAATCACCCTGTATATTTTGAGAGCTGGTACTGCCATACTTTTCCCAAGGAACAAGGATCAAAATATGAAATAAAAAAAATCGTCCGCCCATACAAAATGTGCTGCCAGCTGATGCAGTTTGTATGGAAAGTTGTAATTTTTTTTCGTATTTCGTCTTATGTTTCTTGAGAAAATCCGTTCAGTTTCGTTGACAGAACCACCTGTTAAAAGTTCCGGGGTGATAAAAAATAAGGGTGTACGAGTATGTATAATGTGTGAAATAGAAATTTCCTTTCATCGATAAAAATTATATCCCATTAAAAATTACATCGACATTTTTACGTTTATGCTCGCAAAACCATTGCCAAAAACTTTCTGGCCACCCATTCTTTAATTCAACAACGGCAGCGGCGGTGTCCATTCATCGCACCTTTAATTCCAGCCCACATTAGGGCATTGTACACAGGCGTTATTCTGTAAACGCTTCTCATTTTGTATAAAAATATGTGCTCGAGTATAAAGGTAAACATTGATTTTTTCTATCGCATAGAGAATGCTTGTTTGGGCCGCCACTGACAGACGGACAAAGGGACAATGAGGGATGATGTTGAATGGACCGCACACTCGGCCAACATACTTCTGGCACTCAAGCGGGATAAACCTTTGCACATGATGAGGCACTAATTTCAGTATTCTTCTATAAAACTACGCAGCGAAAAAAATACGTATTTAAAAAAAGTATGAACTTAGTATCTAAACGAAGTAATGAGTAATATTATTGTTAAACTATTCAAAACAAAAAATTGTTTTATTTAAAATCAGTGAAAAAAGGATGCCTTATAAAAAAAATAGTTTAGTTTTATTAGCTTAGTAACTTCCTGATAATTATAATGTGCCTAAAATAACATGATTTTGTAATGCCTGACTATACTTGACTATACTTAGTACATAAAACTCAACAACTTTCCCCAAGAAACATAGGTTGGAAAATGAAAAAAAAAATTGCCTTCTCCATACTAACCTTGCGCCGTCAATACTGGAATTTGTATGGGACGACCAAAAAAATATCTCATCTTCCAACCTATGTTTCTTAGGGAAATTTGTTCAGTTTCATGTACTAAGTACCATATTCAAGTATAGTCAGGCATTACAAAATCACAATTTTCCTGGAGAAGACGGCTAATTAATGAGGCACATAAAATATTAGGTGTGTCAAGTACGTAAGTAGCTATCGTAACATTTTTCATACAAAAATGTAATTAGATTCATAAAGATGCTGATGAACTATGTAGCTGTTGGCAGATGAAAAAACTGGTACTTATGCATATACAATTTTGTATTAAGTCTTCACCAAACAAACGTGCCAAAGTTTTGTTTGAAGTCGATACGAGATGCAGAGAGTTTAATTATGATTAGAGTAGAGATGTTTTCACGAGCGGCATTCCGTTCCGCCGGCCTGTGATCTATTTCAGACCTGGGTGTAGATACGTCAAACATACGTCGGCAGTAACCTTATTGTTTTTTCACGACCGCCGGAGGTCAAGCGGATAGCAGAAGTCACAATATTTATGATATTCTAAAAATTATGCATTCACTTTAAGGTCGTTTCTGTCATTTCATGACGCAGACTTTAATGTCGGCAATAATTCTGAGCATAATGATTACAAGCATTTTGTAAGATTTTAGACTGAAGGTGGTAGGACTTATACAGGGTGTTAATTTGATTCAGGGGCGGGATCAGTATCAGTAACTGAACAACTTTTCCCAAGGAACATAGGTCGAAATACGAAAAACCAAATTTGACCTTCCATACAAAATGTACTATCAGCTGATGCAGTTTCTACAGGTCAAAAATTACACACGCAATCAAATTAACACCCTGTATACGTTTACCTACGTCTAGAGAAGTACTTAACTATCATCTTGCTTGTTTCTATCGTAAAGCTATAAGTACCCCTTACAGGCTTGCACTGAAGGGGCTATGCACACGAGGCAACACGTTTCTGCGTTCTGTCTTGTTTTATTAGTGTCCAAGTAATCAACTTGCACTTACGATTATCAAAATCACATCGTGTGGGTAGTAAGATCGATGAACGACGTCACAAACCCCGATATCAGAGTTACTGAGCCGCCACCAAGGCCTCTGACATGGCTCATTATCGACAACTTCCGTTTAGACTTCCGCTGGAACCATCGGCTAAGCGTGCCTTCTGAGCACGGAACAATGTTAGTTTTCGGACAATCAGGTGATTCAACTAAACCAAGAATCTGCGGATCGAAAGACAAACGCCCTAACAAGTGGACTCATCTACTTGTTTGGTTTGCTCACTTGAGTTAAACGTCAGTTTACTATTATCTAATCTGTGCTTGAGTCTTATGACTTCATAATACACTAATAACAGAACAAGGCAAAAGGTTAAAATGACAAGAGTAACCTTAAACAAATTTTATATTTTTGACTAAACTGCAGCGCTACGCTACGTGTCGGCTTCTCATTTATAGGCCAAGTTTGGTCTTCTCTTTTATCAATGGTTGCAACGCGGCTGCAACAATTGTACAATGCAGAAGAAATACTTCTAAAAGCTTGTCAACTATTCAATGCGGTAAACTTACAGAATATGATCACACCCACTTCGGGGTAACGACTTCTCCGCCCCTTTCGATATCTTTTTGTGCCATAAAGGTGACTGAGACCATTTTTGCGGTCTTGATTAATTGGGGGAGTGATCACATATCTAAAAGTTTTATCAGAGCAGTGTTTCATTAGATAGTGTAGCAAAAAGCGTCATTTCTCACAGTTACGTAAAATCTCGTATATCTTTCGCCAGAACCGAACAGAAATATCTCTGAAATCGTTATTTCCTTTCATACTACGTTCCATTTCCTTTGGTCTTTGTTGCGCTGGGTGATATAAGTGTTCCGGAGTTTATATGAAGGTGGGAGAGGGATAGAAGAACCTCTCTAACGAGAACGGAAGGCTGTCGTCTGGTATTGCGTACCGAGGGAATCACATACCCTGCGTAGTACTCAGAAAATATGTAGATAATCCAGTAAAACAGAAGAGCTTTCTAAGATTAGTACCTACCTATACAGGGTGTAAGGAAAAGTACCGATTTCCTTTTAACCACATGTTTTGTTAGTAGACTAAAGTACATAAAACATTTTGATAATAAAAAATAACATAAAAATTAACTACTTTCTATGAAAAAAAAAGTTCAAGTTGCCAACGTTATTCTAAGAATCTCAACGCGTATCCGCGCCGTTCACTAACGAACGCCATTCACTAGCGTGCAACAGAGATAGGAGATAGAAAACTTCGTAAGGACGACACTTAAGGCAAATCTCACGCTTATCGCTGCGAGTCTTGAGTCCGGTCCTTGACACAATTAAATTTTAACATAAATTTTTAAGATCTGTTATTTTTTATTATATTTTTATTTTTTTAAACATTCTTACTGTTCTTTATTCTACTTATAGAATATGTGGTTAAAAGGAAATCGGTACTTTTCCTTACACCCTGTATAGATTCATTACTTCATTATTTATCAGCCCATTTATCCTATACTATTAAACGAGCAATGTTCGTATATTTGTTATCGGTTTCTCGAAAGCGGCTCTAACGATTTAGATGAAATTTACTATACTTATTTACTTTTTGAGGAAAAAAATTATGTACCTAGATCTTGTCTGGAAAAATATTTTCATCGTTATTAAGCATTACTTGAAAATAGAGCGTTTCTGAAACACTGCTATCTGTAATGCTTAATAAGGTTTTGGTTAAGATTACAGAGAGCAAACATTCGTTGCAGATTTATCATAAACTGTGCAACATAGATCGTTTTATTTTTGCTGTAATATTTACATAAATTTCTAATTAATTCAGATTTTTCCTTACGCAAACTTCAGAAATAAATGTAAGGGTATGGTATTTTTTGTCATTTTTTGTCCTAACTTAAAAACTAAGTCGAAAAAAAGTAAAGTCCTTTCATATTAGGTAATACCCCAATCGTAACGATAATTAAAAATTTTGCCCCCTCTATTTGGGCCCGCTTTATAATAAGAACAGTAATTTTTTTTTATATTTTAAGGGTTCCGTACCTCAAAAGAAAAAACGGAACCCTTATAGGATCACTTTGTTGTCCGTCTGTCTGTCTGTCTGTCTGTCAAGACCCTTTATCTCACGAACGGGTAAAGGTATCAGGTTGAAATTAATACCATATGTTAGGGTCCATGAACCACACAAGATCTGAAAATTTAAATTTTTTACAACGACGCAATTAAAAGATATGGCATTTTATGTCCTCATCTCCATACATTTATTCAAAAATGAAAAACCTACAGGGTACTTCCCGTTGACCTAAAATTATGAAATTAGGCAAGACGCTAGGTCTCACAGTACAAATAATGGGAAAAGTCTGAAATCATTAAATATTACAACTTTTCTCACAACTAATGGTAACCAATTGTGGTGAGCTCCCGTTTCAAGAACATTCATATAAGAGAGGGGTCAAGTTGGATGGTTGCTGAGGCGAATTTTGTTTTAGTTCTATTTAAAAACGGGAACAGTTACAAACTTGAAAATTGGTATGTTTATAGGGCATAGGCTATAAAATAACAACAAATAATAAAATTTGATCAAGCGCGTGTCGGACTCAAAAAATCTAGCACATTAACTTACTGAAATTTCAACTAATACAATTATGTTTATGTGGTGGTACGGAACCCTCAGTGCGCGAGTCCAACTCGCACTTGGCCGGTTTTTTTGTTTGCTCTTAAATTGAGCAATCACATTCTTAAACTATTCCAAATTTCAAGTCGATAGCATGAGTGGTTTCTGAGAAATACAGGTGTGACAGACGGATAGTCAGACAAACAGTCGAATTCGCACCAAAATATTACAACGTGTAGCCAACAAATAGCCTTTCTTATCGTGTTTTTCTTGCGTTAACGATCACAACTATTTTACATCTGCAATTTTCGCATATACTACGAAAATGCGATCTTATAAACCCTGAAAATCCGTCTCGAGTAAATTGAAATTGGAAGGAGACGGCATGTACTACTTTTGTTCTAGCTCTACATTTGTGCGAAAAGGATAGAAGCTTTGGTGTGAGAGCTCAATAACGAGCCATCCAAGGGTTGGCTGTTTCTCTTACGGCGTACTCCTCGGCAGCAATATGGGAAGATTTATGTAGCTTCCATGTTAGCCTTGCCTCCCCCCTTGCCCTCTTGCTGCCTACTTACGACAACCTTACGAGCTAACTTGTATCCATGGCTGCTACCCCATTTTCTTGATGCTCATGCGGGTTATTGCTTTTGTTTTATAAAATAGCTACTGTATGATTTACTGTATGATCTGTATTTGCTTCGACGTAGAAAAAGAAAAGAATTTCATCTTTAGCCTAAACCAAAAAGTCAACTGTTTTGTTACTTTAAAAAAAAGCCAGAGAACTCCCTCGTTACGTAACGTCCATTAAGCCATTATTACTGAGGGTAGGTATTATAAAAGCAGACGTCCTGTTGGCTTAAGATCACGACAGGCAGACAGGAGGGCGCCACTGTCGCACTAATGAGGATGGATGCTCTGCGATATTGCACGCCGATAATCCGCCGTCTACGGGAAACCATTACTACTGCTACTAACTGCCAGAGAAGACTCGATTATGTGTAAAGTGAATAAGTTTCGTAAAAAAGTCGAGAGAAAAGAAAATAAACGAATATGCCTAAATTTAATATCTCGGTACAGTTAAGAGCAGGACAAACTTGACACTTGCAACGTGACACTAACGGTGATTGCTAAGGGTGATTGTAGAAAGGTAGAAAGTCACACTTACTCAAAAAAAAAATTAAAACCTACTGACCGACTGACAAATTGCTGAACAGACAGCGTGGCCTAGAGCGTAAACAGGTGAGGAGAGACACAAAATTTTGCATCTTAGTACGTACGAGAGCGGACTGAAAAAATCTTACGTCATCGAGTGTAAGACCCATTTGTAGTGGCACAGATTAAATAATAGTAAACTAACGTTGTAGTGGTTTAAAATATGAAGGAAAGATCTCTCCCTTCTATACATTGCAAGTCAAAGAATTTCCCAATTAACAGGAGTTCTTTCTAGCAGTACTAAGGATGATTTTTTAAATCAAAATATGAAAGTGCGGTCACACGGCCATCATCATTCTATAAGTGACCGGAGATTAGTTTAATTTCTGGTCTGTCGCTGACGTCGCCGGGTCGCTGTGAAATCCATATTTTTGCTGTTGCTACTTACTTGCCGATCATAACAACAGCATACCTACAAATTTTCATCAGAAGATATTAACTACTACCATGTTTACTGCTTGGTGTGTTGAACTTCTAGTAAGGGCTACTACATAAGCCATTCTTTCTAAAGCGTGATTAACTTCTCCAGCCATTCTTCTATAGTGAATATAAATAAGGCTCTACTGAACGGTTTTGAGTGAAGAAACAAGTGTAGTTCACTGTAATTTACGGCTCTTCTATTAATGTGGTGTTGGAGAAGGATGGAGAAAATCAGCTGGACAGAGAATAAAATGAATGAGGTGTTATTGCTGGTTAATGATGGAAGAAGCCTATAAAATATATGGAAAATAGACGACGGAAGATGTTGGGACATATGATATGACACGAAAAATTCATAAAAACCATAATTGAGGGAAATGTTGAAGGAAGAATAGGTAGAGGAGAGCTCATAATTGAGGGAAATGTTGAAGGAAGAATAGGTAGAGGAGAGCTCAGACGTTGCTACATTGATCAGATGAAGGAAAAGGTGAATGTCGTGTCGTATCAGAGAGTCAAGATGTTGCAGAGGATAGGGAGCTATGGAAGTTACTCCACCGACAAGAGCGTAGCTCTTAAATAGGAAGAAGACTATAATAAGCTTTGATAAAAAAGCTTGTTTTAAGTTATAGTAAACAATGCTTTTGATTATCTTTTAAGAGCTGTGAAAATAATTATTTATAGATAAATCTGGTCCGGTTCAACCCCATCTCTTCCCGTAGGTGTCGTAAAAGGTGACTAAGGGATCTTGAACCAGAGGATAGGCGACAGAGTCTTTCTGCGAATCGTTAACCGTACTGTCAGCCGCACGTCAGTGGAAGCATTTGCAACTCTATTACTATGCCATAAAGTCAAAAGTGTTTCTACTGACGTGCTGTTGGGTGTACCACCATAATGCGGTCATCAACCACCGCGTTCCATTGTGTTGTTCCAGCCGGAACGCCTTCAAGCATGGTGGCTATAGGATATGGTACCTAAAGTAAGGCCGCCGTAAGAAATCCGTTTTGACATTTTATTTGCAACCGCACGTCAGTGGAAACTTTTGTAACTCTATTAGTATCAGTCCAAAGTGTTTCAACTGACGACTTGCTGTTCGGTGTACAAGAGCTAGTGTTTCTAGCACATGCTAGCTCATGAGATATTTCCATCTTTAGCCCTCAAGGTGGATAAAGGGATTTTTCTGTCTTATTTTTTTTCGTTCCTACATTTTTCATAAAAGTATCTCCTTTAGCGTGTGTTCTAATTTCGAAATTATAAAGTAAATATAGCTTTCTTTCTTATTCTTAAGCCTTTTACACGATGCCATTTTTGAGCAGCAATCGTGCATTAATCAAATGTGATCGAAGTTATTAAAACCAAGGAGTTTTGAACCTCGTTAAAACACATCACAAATATTACAGCGTACAATAATTGCGGTAAACTTTTTCTTTTGGTATGTTGTTTGGGTCCACCTAGATAGTATTTATCCAGATTTGCCGCAGTCTAAAAAGAACGCGCGCTGAGTTATTGCTGAAAAACCGCCCATTTTTTTCAATGTTTTAGTTTGTGCAAAAAAATGACATAGGAAGGCTCTGACGAGAAAGGTCTCTTATCACTTTTTTAAAGTGTACAAAATTCCTGACAGATTAAGCCCTAATCCAATTTTTAGGTCTAATAGGTCCCAAGATACAGGGCTCCCAACGTTCTTTATTTTTCCCAATAAGTTACTGTATACGTAATTGTTTGTAAGGGTTGGTGTGTTTCTTCAAATGACCTTTTTATTTTTATATATATAACAAATCCTATTGGTCTCGCACCCTTGGGCCCAATATTCGCATGTACCCCTGCTCCCACTTAATCTGGCGATCGGTATCGCTAACAAATTTAATATTTGCCGCTGACTTATCCTTATAAATTGACGGCAATATTAAAACCACCAGTACATTTTGATAGCCGCTGTGACACCCCTGCAATTTTTGTTTGGTCTAAGTGACTGAATATTCCGTTCATAGCTCGGTAGGTAGGTAGGTATTAAAAAAAACTTAAACTTACCTATCTTTGGTTTTAATATTGCCGTATTTTTTTTTATATATTATTTTATATATTATACTAGCCGCCCGCCCCGGCTTTGCACGGGAAGATAGAGTTCATAAAAAGATCCCATAGGTGAAAGACTTTTAGTGTTTCCCGATTTTGAAACGTGTTTCTTTTTTGTTTTAGATCTTTCGTAAAAGTAAATTTTGCCTGTTTTTTGGTCTGTAGGAATTTCATAATAACTTTCATCCCTAATCTCCCAGACTTTACAAAAACGCTGAAACACATGTTTATTTCTTTCTTTTTATTAGCCTAATTTTTAGTAGGATTTTCATACAAAACGAACAATTGCTGAAACACGTGTTTCTTACTTTTATTCTTAGCTAAAATTCAAATTTCAAGTACCTCATGTCAAAACTCTTCCCTTATTTCACCCCTTTGGGGGATGATATCTTAAAACTTCGGAAACAATTGTTTCTATATTTCTTATTTTTAACTTAAATACAAATTTTGAAGTACCTAATGACAAAACTGTAGGATTTCTATACAAACTTTCATCCCTCATTTCATCGCGTTAGAGGATGAATTTCTAAAAATGCTTAATTTTCCAAAATCCCTTCTTAGTGGATAGTTTTGACGTACATAGAACCTGTGTACAAAATTTCAGATCTATATCTATAGCGGTTACGGCTCGGCGTTGATGAATCAGTCAGTCAGTCAGTCAGGACAAGCTCTTTTATATATTTAGATGATACATGTGACCTACCTATGAGTTGAACTATTGACATATATTGTTTTTTTCCAAATGTTGGTAAGAAAATTGAAATAGTAAATAAAATAAATGAAAAAATAATACCAAATAACATTTGGTATTCGTTTGTAACATCCCCATGAAACGTCCACTTTAGGACAGGGATCTTCTTCCAGAACTCTAGCAAAAATGCGTGGTACTTTAGGATTACCATAGTCACCACCACAGGTCACCACGCTTGTAAGCGTTGCGGCTGGCGACCGCTGTTTTTGACCGCAGTAAATTATATAATAAAGGTTATTATAAAATATCAGATTATCTAGAAGAGAAAAATTAATGGGATTAATTCAAAATCCAAATTGACTTACGTTTATCGTATCAACCCTGCACATTCAAACATTTTTAAAGGAGCGCGTGGGTTTTTATTGTGGATTCTTTTTTTTCTACCATGGCGCCAATTTGTTTGTGAAGCGATGTAGTTTAGCTGACGTCATTAAGATATTTTCATATCCAACAATAAATAAACTATTTTGAGTTTGAGTATATACGATACACAGAAAGATGCTGCTGCACATACTCCGTTTCATAAGCCCATAGTCGCCTCTTATCTGGCTGTCCATTAATGCGGAGCGAGCTGGCGGAGCGGAGAAACGAGGAAATAATAACCAATAGGATTGCGGTGCGTTTCTCCGCTCCGCCAGCTCGCTCCGCATCAATGGACAGCCAGATAAGAGGCGACTATGGGCTTATGAAACGGAGTATGTGCAGCATATTATTCTTTGCCGGCACCACACGGACGACCAAGTAATATCATGTTTTAAATATTATTAAACAGTACCTGGGTGACCGAGCTTCGCTCTATTAAAGCCGTCTTAACATTATAATATCATCGGGTGAGCAAGTTATGCTACCCGCCAACAGATGGCGCTGTATTTTGAAAATGCTTAAAAACACGGGGAAAACGAATTTTCCCAGACATGAGACCTAGCTAGATCGATTTTTCGCCCCCGAAAACCCCCGTATGGTAAATTTCATCGAAATCGTTAGAGCCGTTTTCGAAAAACCGATTACAAACATAATTTATATATATACAAATACTAGGTGTTGCCCGCGGCTTCGCTCGCGTGGATTTCGTATTTATGTTGTTACCGGTTTTCCGAAACAATGAGATATTTTCCCGTCATTTCGGGGTAATTTTAAACTAAGGAAAAACGGGACTAACCCTGCGCAAATCAATGAGTACAATTCAAGATCCAGCTGAAGTTACTCATAAATTACTCAGAACAGAAGAACTTAGCAGTAGCCTTAAAGTTGTCACTTAACCTAACAAATGTACGAGTAGAAAGAGAGATGAGAGACACCTTTATGTAATATTTCAAAACAGAGCCAATTCGCGGAAGTAATTGAGAAAAACTAAAACCCTCTCCCTCTCCATCTCCCTCTCCCTCTCCCTCTCCTTCTCCCTCTCCCCCTCCCCCTCCCCCTCCCTCTCCCCTCCCTCTCCCTCTCCCTCTCCACCTCCATCTCCCTCTCCCTCTCCCCCTCCCTTCCCTGCCCTTCCCCTCCTTCTCCCCCTCCCTCTTACCCTCCCTCTCCCTCTACCTGTACCTGTACCTCTACCTCTCTACCTATCTACCTTTACCTCTCTACCTCTACCTCTCTACCTCTCTACGTCTCTACCTCTCTACATCTCTACCTCTCTACATCTCTACCCCTCTACCCCTCTACCTCTCTACCTCTCTACCTCTCTACCTCTCTACCTCTCTACCTCTACCTCTCCCTATCCCTGCCCCTATCCCTACCCCTAACGCCAATTTAACCGCTATCCCTAACGCAGAAACGACACCCATATTTATTTTTAGACATTTCAAACCTATCGCACCAGGGGATGATGGTATTTCACGTCCACCACGTTGGATTTCAAAGTTGTTGTAGCTTTCGTAATCAGCGACCCGATAAACCATACAAACGACACCCATATTGTTTTTAGACATTTCAAACCTATCGCACCCCAACTCCATCCCCAAGGGGATGATGGTATTTCAAGTCCACCACGTTGGATTTCCAAATTGTTGTAGTTTTCGTAATCAGCGACTCGATAAACCATACAAACGACACCCATATTCTCATTTCAACCCTATTGCACCCCAACCCCATCCCAAGGGAATGATGGTATTTAACGTCCACCACGTTGGATTTAAAAATTGTTGTAGTTTTCGTAATCAGCGACCCGATAAACCATACAAACGATACCCATATTGGTTTTTAGATTTTTCACCCCATTTCCCTCTTTAAGGGGTTGAATTTGGGGTGGAATTTCAATAACAGTGATGAACATTGCATAGAATTACATCATTAATGCCTAAATAATAAATTATGTGGATTTTACTTTAAAAATAAAGAATTTTCAACTTCATCCCCCTTTTCACCCCTTAGGGTGTAGAATTTTCAAAAACCCTGAGACACGTCAAACTTAATTTTTAGTCGTCAGTCTAAATACAAATTTTGAAGATCCTAACTTCAATACTGACGGACTTTTATACAAACTTTCATCCCCTATTTTACCCCCTTAGTGGTGGAATTTTTTTCAACCCTTTCTTAGTGCACCCCTAGGTCTCATAAGGAACCTACATGCCAAATTTGGAATCTCTAGACCCAGCGGTTTGGGCTGTGCGTTGATATGTCAGTCAGTGAGTCAGTCAGTCAGTCAGTCAGTCACCTTCTTCTTTAATAGGTATATATAGATTGCTCGTTTAATAGTATTTCATGTTTAAAATAATATTATTTTTAAAAGGATCTAATTTACTGTAAGCTTACCCGCTCGAACTCTTGCCCAACACCATACCGTACGTTGCAAGACCCTTGCAATGCACACCCATGCTCGGATTTGCAGTAATCCTGCCAGTGAAATCACGCTAGTTTAAGCTTTGACAATGACATGCTAACTTTATTAAATTGTTCATTAACACTCATATCCAAACACTAGCTATTGGTCGCGACTTCGTCCGCGGAAATTCGTGGATTTATGTATGAGAAAACTAATTTCGAAAAACCCTTTCTTAGCGCTCGCCAACGTTACATAAGACCGTGTCCAGATGAGCCGTTTTACGCGCGAGTGGACTCGCGCGTATGCACTCGCGCGTTGCCGAGATACTAGAGCTAAGAGCTACATATATTGCGTTCAGCCGGCTTAGCACGCTTCAGTTGTCAGTTTATCTAAGCCCATAGATTAAAGACTTTAAGCATGGTCACGTTTTTTTGACATCCAAGCAGTGCGACACATTTTGAAAGACAAAGACAGCTACATGTATTAGTGTAGGTATAAAGCTATCTCTGTCTAAAATATTAATAACGTAATTTGTGGATTTGCTAAATATTTTCCTCCACTGACATTTCTTCGCTCTTGGAGGTGATAGATTAGATGACATAATCCGCAAATAAAGTGACATTTCTCCGAGATATATTTTCTCTCGGGCAGCGTGCTAGGCCGGCAGGAAAGTTACTTACGCGTGCATGTGTGAGGAAACGCGCGGCATCATCTGGACGGAATATTTGTACCTAGCTCTAGTATCTCGGCTACGCGTGAGTGTAAAACGCCTGTGCAAATGCCAATGGGTTTGGTCTGTATGTTGATAAAGATACAATAGTGTATATAGAAGAAACAATAATACCTTGTTTGGAAATTTCAGACAACCGCCGCCTGTCTTAAAAACATTATGAATAATAATTTTGAAAAACCTTTAAATCAAGCGTTATTGACGTAATTGCGGACGCAACTAAAGTACTTACTATAGCCCTATGTTACTATTAAATTGACGTAAGAACTCAATTAATCCGTAAAGTCATTAAAAACTCCCTTAAGTCTATTCTCCTGATAATATCGCCATTTACGTGGATGACATCGTTGTTGTATCGTTAGGTTGACGACGTCATTCGCTTGTCGTCTGTTTGATGAGCCAGGCTTGATTAAATCTTCGCCTTCGCAAATTACCTACGAAATTAGCTTTTAACGTTTCCTTCGGGCTTGAAGGCATTGATTCGAATCTAATATTTGGGTTGAGTTTATAGTGTAGTTAAATACAGTACCTATGTATAATTTTGATATCATTATTTTATCTAAATTCATGAATTACATATATTATTTATGAGATTTTTTTCTTGATTTATCATATCTGTGTTCCTGGGTATATGCATTAATTTTAAGAGAACGTTCAATTAACGAAAATGAACAACTTTCCCTAAGAAACACAGGTTGAAGCTAGAGTTCGTAAAAAGATCCCATAAATAAAAGCACTTTTAGTATTTCTCGATTTTGAAACGTGTTTCTTTTTTGTTTTAGATCTAACGTAAAAGTCAATTATCGTAAAAGTCATATTAGGATTTTCATACGAACTTTCATCCCTTATTTCATCCCCTTGGGGGATGATATCTCAAAACTGCTGAAACGGGTGTTTCTTTACTTCTTATTATTGACTATAATCAAAATTTCAAGTACCTCATTTCAAAACTGTAGGATTTTAATACAAACTTTCATCCCTCATTTCATCGCGTTAGGGGATGAATTTCTACAAATGCTAGAATACGTATTTCATAATTTTTTGCGGAGAGCTCAAAAACTAATTTGTGTAATTGTACCTTAGAAAATGAAATACATTCGAAAAAAAAAATCATCCCCATTTTCACCCCCTTGAAGAGTGATTTTAAGTAAATGCTTAAACACCTGTTTCTTTATTTCCTACCAAAAGTTTAAATTCAAATTTAAAAAAATTCTAACTCAAGAAACAAAGGACTTTCATACAAACTTTCATCCTTTATTTGGTTAAATAAGGGGGAAGGGGGTGCCCTTAGGGGATGAATTTTGTAAAATCCTTCCTAAGTGGGTTGTTTTAAAGTACAAGAAACCTGTGTACAAAATCTCAGACCTGTAGCTATAGCGGCTACGGCTCGGCGTTGATGAATCAGTCAGTCTTTAAGTCAGGACAAGCTGTTTTACATATTCAGATAGGACTTGTGATACGTTTCCTGTAAAATCTTAATTCGTAACAGTAAAATCCTACTAATATTATAAACGCGAAAGTTTGTAAGTATGTATGGATGTTTGATACTCTTTCACGTAAAAACTACTGAATGGATTTTAATGAAACTTTACAATAATATAGCTTGTACATCAGAATAACACATAGGCTACAATTTATAAACCTGCGCAGACGAAGTTGCGGGCAACAGCTAGTCTAAAATAAATAGAATAATTAAGAATTAATTGTAATTAATTGTAACTAGGAAGATAATACCTACGCTACCCTAGAAATTGAGCCTTACTTATAAGCTTGCCTACGAGTATTTCTAACACATAGGAATATACAGTGTAAAATAAATACGATGTTTCTACTAAGGGGTGATTCTACATCACTAATACATTGTATAAGAAATATAAAAAGTACTTTTTCTTAAAAAAATGTTTTAGCTCAAGAAGAAGTGAAGGGCTTGGAGGGTTAAATGAATTCTATGATCAGCTGGTGATGCAGACAAATATGTTTATTGTTACAATATTCAGTTATTGGTATGCATTTTAATAAATTACTGTAATGTAACTCGAAGTAAAATCAAATTTCATGAAATGATTTTTTTTTACAATCTAACAGTAATGTAAAATCTCCCCTTAGAAGTATCATGGTACCTTTTTACATCCCGTATACAAAAAAACAAACCCAAGAAACCAACAGTAGAAATAAAAGCCGTAAGTAACAGAAAAACAAACCCAAGAAACCAACAGTAGAAATAAAAGCCGTAAGTAACAGAAAAACAAACCCAAGAAACAAACAGTAGAAATAAAAGCCGTAAGTAACAGAAAAACAAACCCAAGAAACAAACAGTAGAAATAAAAGCCATAAGTAACAGAAAAACAAACCCAAGAAACCAACAGTAGAAATAAAATCCGTAAGTAACAGAAAAACAAACCCAAGAAACAAACAGTAGAAATAAAAGCCGTAAGTAACAGAAAAACAAACCCAAGAAACCAACAGTAGAAATAAAAGCCGTAAGTAACAGAAAAACAGCCCGCCTTTGTAAATGTCCTCTTGTATCTAATTCTCTGTATGTTAATTGTGCAATAAAGAATATAATAATAATAATAAAACAAACCCAAGAAACAAAGAGTAGAAATAAAAGCCGTAAGTAACAGAAAAATAAACCCAAGAAACAAACAGTAGAAATAAAAGCCGTAAGTAACAGAAAAACAAACCCAAGAAACAAACAGTAGAAATAAAAGCCGTAAGTAACAGAAAAACAAACCCAAGAAACCAACAGTAGAAATAAAAGCCGTAAGTAACAGAAAAACAAACCCAAGAATTATTTCTTGGGTTTGTTTATACAGTGCATACTGTTTATACAGTAGAAATAAAAGCCGTAAGTAACAGAAAAACAAACCCAAGAAACAAACAGTAGAAATAAAAGCCGTAAGTATCTATGTACCTATAAATTTTGACTATTGACAATGGTTGTCTAATTAACCAGGGTAAAAGCTGACTGAGGGTGATGGCGCAGATCTTTTGATTACCACTGTGATGGATCCCTTTAATATTGCTCCCGTACTGTCAACTATCTATTTAGGTGGAGTTTAAAATGTTAATCTTCTAAAATTTATTGGTCGAATAACTTCATTATCTTCTCTCAAAGCTTGTTTGGTATTTAGAATTACAGAAAATTTGTCGTACACGATGGTTAAAAGAACCCGAATGATTAACATTTAGTCTAAACAATGAAGCGGATCGTTGTATGAAGACCCCCGCATTAAATCCTCAGTCGATGAAACTTTGCTGGGGTATTACACTATATGAGACAAACCTTCTATAAAAAAAATAATAAAAAAAATAGGTACTTTTAATTTTTCCATACAAAAATTACAGAAAATGTATGAAAAAATTAAAAGTACTTACCGATTTTTTTTTTATTGGATTTTTTTTTCTTCGTTGCCTACACTAGTTAAATAACATTGACATTGATGTTTTTACCCGACTGCCCCAAAACAGGAGGGTTATTTTATTTTTTGCTACAGGAAGGAACCTTGCGCCTTTTGAAAGTTCCACTGGATGGCGATGCTGATCATCGTTAGGAAATTGAAAAACCCTCCAAGTGCGTGGCAGGCCACACGCATTGTAGGGTTCCGTGGGTTGGGGGGCCTTAGAATCATTATTGTTACGCAAGTTTTGATTTTTTGGTAAACATTTTCCCTCGTAACCTAGAACCGGTCCTGGTCCAGCGCCTGATTACTATTGCTATTTCTATTATTTTAAGTATTTTGACTAAAACGCGAAAGTCTATTTAGATGTAATAGTTTTCTTTTTAAATGCATCATTATGTACTGGGAATTTCTTCACGTTTCCGATATCATCTGTTTAGCACACTTGACTGTAACAAAAATTGCACTTTTAACAAATACTTATATTTAAGTACTAGCCCATCGGCACGTTACATTGTCCCCAATTCGTTGGTCCGAAATCTGACGTTTAGGACCAACAAATGTCAGTCGTTGTCAGTCATATTGTCAACATTGGATGCAAATAAACTTACCAACAAAATGGAATGTTTTTATTTGAGGAAACAACTCTTATTATTATTATCGTTATTTCTTTTTATTGTTTTTGACTATAATCCAATTAATAAAACTCAAAAACCAGGCCTAAATCACATATAAACAGTAAAAAGTTTGTTTTGTTTTTTCCCGCTATATTATTTCCGTTCCGTGTATTTAACACCGACCGAAGTACTACACAACGTAGTTCACGCGATTTTTCACAGATGGCGCTATTTTTTCTTGTATTATGAAATTTTGAGCCGCTTGTTCCCAAGACCCTATCTTGACTATATAAATCTATGACTTTTAAGCTAAAACTTTCGCAAAACGATCCCCAAATCAAAAACCGTTGTTAGAATACTCTCAATATTTTTAAAAGACCCATCTAACGACACCCCATACTATGGGTTAAGCAAAAAAAAAATCATCCTTACTAACACAAAAAAAAAAATTTCATGATTTTATGTAACTTTTTGTCGGCGTGGCAAATATGTATGTATAATCATACCAAATGACAACTTTCTATTACTAAAGGTCTGTAAGCCGCGGACAGACTGACGGACATGATGAAAATTGTTTCAGTAAGTCAGTTTGATTGCTTTTCTTAAATAATATAATAATACGAATATTTTTCTTCTAAAAAGATTTTATTTATTTTACAAAGCCGTAAAAAAGGAAATTACCAACAGTGACGAGCGTGCCACCTATTGACACTTAAAAAAGCTTACTTGACAAACATTAAAGAAAATGGCCTATTGGATACATCATGCATTTTTAATGGAAACGAGAGGCGAAAACAGTAACCACAATAAGGCTTAGCGTATATTGCCACGCAGATGGCGCAGGGCAGGGCAGAGCAGAGCAGAGCAGATTTTTGTAATGTATGAACCTTCATAGAGCAGCGCAAGCTGGGATGCAGACATGTGTACGCAGACACATGTCTGCGCCTTGTTTCTGCCGGCAATTGTTTCTGCATGCCACAGAATAAATAACACACTATTTCGTGTGAATTCAGACTCATGCAACTAGAAACAACAAAAAGTTATGCCACAGATAAAATAAATTTTGATGCTTTTTTAATACATCTGTGGTTAACTGCTCAAATGTTGATCAGAAGTACTATTGTCACCACGCTTGTTAGTGTTGCGGCTAGCACCAAGGACCGCGATTGCTGGTGACCGCAGAAAGTAAGGTGGTATGATACACAAAAGGACGCTGCTGCCTATCCTCCTGTTCATAATTCCATAATCATCTCTTACGACACCGTTAGCGATGGGTTAGTACTTTAGCGCAGGCATTGCCCGTGGTACACCCGCGTGGTTCACCTGGGTGTACCACGGAAGATTTTTTTCTCCCGTGGAACACCTGATCACTTTTGAAATAAAACTAATTCAAAACTATCGCCCGTGGTCCACTTTTTGTCTATGGCAAAAATATTTCTATTTTTTTTGTTTATGATTGATCTCGTCGCGATCTTCATTTTGGTTGACAGCTGTCAAATTTATAATCACTATAACCCGAAAACTACTGACCCTAGACTACTCTTGTGCTGGGAAAAATAATAGATCTCATCGAGATCTACATTTCGGATGACAGCTGTCAAACTAAAATTCGCTATAACTCGAAAACTACTGACCCTAGACTATTCGTGTGCTGAGACAAATGATAGGTATCGATGAGATCTACATTTCAGATGACAGCTGTCAAACTAAAAATCGCTATAACTCGAAAACTACAGACCCTAGACTATTCGTGTGCTGAGACAAATGATAAGTCTCGATGAGATCTACATGTCGGATGACAGCTGTCAAACTAAAAATCGCTATAACTCGAAAACTACTAATCCTAGACTATTCGTGTGCTGAGACAAATGATAGGTCTCGATGAGATCTACATTTCGGATGACAGCTTAAAAAATTCACAATTAAATTAGCTGTAGGAGCTAAAGTCGCGCTGCGAATGAAAAGCTTGACCTGCTCTTGACTGTTTATTATTTTTAAAAGACCTAACCAACGATATCCCACACGATGGGGTTAAAATTTTTTTTAAATTTTTTATTTGACCACTTTCTCGGCGTGGATGAAATACATATCTACACTAAATTTTAACTTTCTAGTACTAAGGGTCTCTGGGCTAAGCCGCGGACAGACAGATAGACGGACAGAAAGGCAGACGGATATGACGAAACTATAAGGGTTCCTTGTTAACTACGGAACCCTAAAAAGTTGTTGCATTTAGCCTCCTAATAGATTTTACAGCTATTTTTAAAATCCCTTTGTAGATATTAGATACAGTACAAGATAGCATTACAGTTTATGAGAAGGGAGAATTCAAACCTTCTTTCTATTATATTTAAAAAAAAGTCAAATTTTTTTCACTATAAGTTGTCATTCTTCCTTCCGTAGGTGTGTAATAGTATTCTGTGCCCGCATGTGTTTAGTAACTGCGTCCCAGCTTGCGTTGGTCACCTACGTCTGCGGCCTGCAAAATCTGCGGCCTGCGGCCTGCGTCCTGCGTCCTGCGGCCTGCACCTCAGCTTCTAGCAGCCTCAGCTTGGACGCAGGACGCAGGCCGCAGGCCGCAGATTTTGCAGGCCGCAGACGTAGGTGACCAACGCAAGCTGGGACGCAGATAATAAACACATGCGGGCACAGAATACTATTACACACCTACGGAAGGAAGAATGACAACTTATAGCGAAAAAAATACTTTTTTTTTTATATAATAGAAAGAAGGTTTGAATTCTCCCTTCTCATAAACTGTAATGATATTTTGTACTGTATCTAATATCTACATAGGGATTTAAAAAATAGGTGTAAAACCTATTAAAGGCTTATTTAGGAGGCTAAATGCAACAACTTTTTAGGGTTCCGTAGTTAACAAGGAACCCTTATAGTTTCGTCATGTCCGTCTGCCTTTCTGTCCGTCTGTCTGTCTGTCCGCGGCTTAGGCCAGAGACCATTAGTACTAGAAAGTTAAAATTTAGTGTAGATATGTATTTCATCCACGCCGAGAAAGTGGTCAGATAAAAACTTAAAAAATATTTTTTTTAGGGTAAGTACCCATACAAGTAAAGTAACTTCATTTCGAAGATGGCACCCCATGATGATGATACAAGTAAAGTGCGAGTGATTTTTTTTTCCAACGTGTGGGATATCGTTGGGTAGGTCTTTTAAAAATAATGTACAGTCAAGAGCAGGTCAAGCTTTTCATTCGCAGCGCGACTTTAGCTCCTACAGCTAATTTAATTGTCAATTGTTTAAGCTGTCATCCGAAATGTAGATCTCATCGAGACCTATCATTTGTCTCAGCACACGAATAGTCTAGGGTCTGTAGTTTTCGAGTTATAGCGATTTTTAGTTTGACAGCTGTCATCCGAAATGTAGATCTCATCGAGGCCTATCATTATCTCAGCAAGCGAATAGTCTAGGGTCAGTAGTTTTCGAGTTATTGCGATTTTTAGTTTGACAGCTGTCATCCGACATGTAGATCTCATCGAGACCTATCATTTGTCTCAGCACACGAATAGTCTAGGGTCTGTAGTTTTCGAGTTATAGCGATTTTTAGTTTGACAGCTGTCATCCAAAATGTAGATCTCATCGCGACCTATCATTTGTCTCAGCATACGAATAGTCTAGGGTAAGTAGTTTTCGAGTTATAGCGATTTTTAGTTTGACAGCTGTCATCCAAAATGTAGATCTCATCGAGACCTATTATTTTCCCAGCACAATAGTAGTCTAGGGTCAGTAGCTTTCGAGTTATAGTGATTATAAATTTGACAGCTGTCAACCAAAATGAAGATCGCGACGGGATCTATCATTACAAAATAAAAATTTGAAAGATTTTAGCCATAGACAATAGGTGCACCACGGGCGATAGTTTTGAATTAGTTTTATTTCAAAAGTGATCAGGTGTTCCACGGGAGAAAAAAATCTTCCGTGGTACTCCCAGGTGAACCACGCGGGTGTACCACGGGCAAAGCCTGCGTTAAAGTACTAACCCATCGCTACCGGTGCCGTAAGAGACGATTATGGAATTATGAACCGGAGGATAGGCAGCAGTGTCCTTTTGTGTATCATACCACCTTACTTTCTGCGGTCACCAGCAATCGCGGTCCTTGGTGCGCAAAAGCGTGGTGACAATGGTACTTCTCATCCACATTTGAGCAATTAACCACAAATTAATTTTATCTGTGGCATAACTTTTTGTTGTTTCTAGTTGCGAGAGTCTGCTTTCACACGCAATAGTGTGTTATTTATTCTGTGGCATGCAGAAACAATTGCCGGCAGAAACAAGGCGCAGACATGTGTCTGCGTACACATGTCTGCATCCCAGCTTGCGTTGCTCTATGAAGGTTCATACATTACAAAAATCTGCTCTGCTCTGCTCTGCCCTGCCCTGCGCCATCTGCGTGGCAATATACGCTAAGCCTTAATACGCTTGTTTTGTAGTCATATTTTTTTTTAGAATTTAAGATTTATGCCATTCTTATGGAGGAATTATTTTTTATTGTAAGAACGGATTAAAAACAAAAGCTTGATGGTTTTATTTTGGCCACAACCAGCTTTACACAATTAGTATTTAAACGTACACCGCAATTAGTAAACGTACACTGCACAGACTCCCTCCAGAACTGCAGCAAATAGTCACCTCGCTTGTAGGTAAGCGTTGCGGCTGGTGACCGCTGGTTGGTGTCAGCAGTTTGTAAGGTGGTACGATACCACAGAAAGATGCTGCTACCCATCCACCGCACCGGTTTAAAAGCCCTCAGTCGCCTCTTATGACACCCAAGGGTAGAGTCGGGTTGGTACTATTGTTAGCCGGCACTACACGGACGAAAAATGATTTTTATAACAACCCGTAAATATTAATAGCTTCCATTTACATTTACCGTAACATAATTATTATATTATGGTACACATGGCCGCTCAACGGTAGAAACACTTTAACCTTGAGCGGATCTCTGGTTTCAGGGGTTTATAGTGCTGGTAAAGCTTCTCTACTGGTTTTGTTTCCACGTGCTTGCTGCCGGGCGTATTAAAAATAAGACATGACCTTTACTATTATCTAATCTGTTAAATGACACAGAAGAAGTTTACAATGGCGATTATACTATAGACTGTGATAGTAAAATAGAGATGTTTAAGAAAATGACATCACACATATTCTTTTGAAATTCAATCATCTTCAACAAAAGTGAACAATAACTCCTCAGAAATTGGATAGTGCAAATTATTCGCGAACGCACTTTGACGTGTCGTTCAACAAAACCGCGGAAAATGATGTTCGTGTTTTTCTTTCTGTTCCTTTTATTAAACTCCACAGGGGGTCGAAAAAGTTATACTATAACAGGCTTCACAGTGTGGAAAAATAAAGTCACGGCTTGTCACAATTCGGGCGAACGACTGAAGTCAAAGGAATATCAACTACCATATCAAAATGTCATAGGCATAAAATATGTTTCGATTGACGAAAAAACTAATATTATTGCGATCTTCAACAACGTGAATTTTCAGACAGATAGCGTGGTAAACACTGACTTGTCGCATATTTCTTTGAATGAGTATTCCAACACCTATGGAACAAAAGCGTTTTCGAAGATATATGGATTTACGGCGCCTTGCGAGCACCTGCAGGGTTGTGAGCAGTCCGCGATGATGCGGCTGAAAATGATATTCCTCGAGGATGGCTCGACGAAGCTGAAGGTGCAAGTGTATGCTGCTTCCTGGAGGGCCTACACTTGTGCTACGACTCAAGTCTCTGTTGATAGTATTCAAATTGTTAACTAAGTGTTTATAATTTGATCTGTTCCTTTTGATCTGATGCGTAGGAGGAATAAGGAAGGAGGAATAAATGGAATTCAAATATAATTAACTTTAAATACTCACGCAAAGAGCTGCAACTTTGCCGATTTCGTTTCGATTACTTAGTTTTTATTAACCTATAATTTGATAATACCTTCTCAATTATTGCTCTGTCTGTTATGCGTTGAAAAGATTATAAGTATTTTCGTCAGTGGCAGCCAGAGTGTCTGCAAGTTTCCTAGTAAGTTAATAATTTCGAAAAATAATATTATAAACGTTAATTATCGTAACGTTAGTAACTTAACGATTTTATGTAAGGTACAGTCAAACATGTGTCAAGCTCTTAAATGCTTGTTTAGGTCGGTGTTTACAAATTAAAATCTTGATTTCCAGTTCGAAAAAAGGTTTTCTATCTATAAGAAGTTTGTTTTTACGAGTAAAAGAATATTGACACAGGAATTTTGGTCACACACCATTGACACGATACTAAAATAAGAACTAAAACGCCTTTAGTCAGTAAGTAAGTTTTTTTTGTGAAATTAAACGTAAACAATTCACTTCGATCTTATTTACGTAATTGTTTTGCCAGGTTAATAACGCGGAAAACAATCCGAGAATCAGAAAACTCTTGCACCGTGAAACCCCGCAGTTTTCGGGTTATTAATTTTGACAAAGCACCGTTACATCCAAACGAAAGGGTTACTTTACTCTACTCTGCTGTGGTGTGGCTATCCATCTAAAATATTGTGACGTTTAACTAAGTATCACATCATAACAAGGGGCTCTAGACAACGGGCGAGATAACGAAAGCGAATGTTATGTCTTGTCTTGACCCCCAGTAATACATTTGTAGTTGGTTCTATCTAGAAATTCTTGACAAAATACAATATCGCCCATGGCTTCAATAAACTGATGTTACCTTCATATAAATTTTATGTCACTTTTATGTTCACATTTAACTTGCTTTACCCCTGCAATAGAGATTCACTAATGCTCAGCAAATAACAACGTTGCACAATAACATTACCAAGCCAAATGAGATCGGAAGGAAAGGACACAAAACGGACTGGACCATACATCATTCGTTCAATGAGGCTGTAACAATCGAACAACAAGCCATAGAGCGTCTGTGCTATTGTGTCGTGTAATTTCATCAAAAATATCGGACGCGACAATAGCGGGCCGACAAAAGTCGACAAAGTCGGAAGAGCGGATGCGATTCGCGACGTCTCGCCGACAAACGCAGTGCGTATTTTTTGTGCAAGTTGTACAAAATAGAGTGGATGTCGCAAGGATGTTTCCACCCACAACTCAGATGCTCATCGCTCATTACGTTACGGACAATCGGAAACGATCGGAACTTTGAGACCTTTAAAGCACTTGTGTTGTTATAAAATTGATTATTGATGTTGACTTCGTCGCGTTGACACAGGTGTGCCGACTTGTAATTTTTTATATCGAAAATTCTTCTTATGAAATCAATGTTTTCTTTTATATTATAGCACACTTAAGCTCTGAACTAAGTAGAGATTTTTAAAGACAGTAATTCACGGATTCATCAAAACGAACCCTTTCCTAACGTAAAATGGTCGCAAAATTTATATGGGACCAATTAATCTTACCATCGCCATTAAGAAGCGTCGGAGTTGATACAATCGCTGTCGCCACCATTATTGGACTTTTACTGTTATCGTGATCGCCCATCGTGCACCGTGTAATTAGTCCACAGTGGGAACTACCCTCATGCAGTGACGTCACTCAACTAGGAAACTTTTCAAATCATTGCTCGTCAAGTTAAACGTACAAATTGGCGCCGATACAATACGCGCCAATGTATGCTTGAGTTGTTTCTATAATTTCCTTACTTTATTGAACCCCTAATAGCACGGCGGGTCAGCTACAGTCGGTCACAGTGATTGCAACAATGCGATGGGCATGTCCTGATACAATTGATTTCTCGCTCGCTATTAACTCAATATAGGGTAGTTCCGGGCATTCGTTTGTGCAGGGGTCTTCTATCAGGTCATGTCAGTAATACAGTGTTATACGTATGTGTATGTACCTACTTCATTTTTTTGCTTAGTACTTAGATAACTTATAAATTGCAGATTACTTATGTTTTATGCTCAGCGCGTCTAAAATTTTCATTGAGTGAAGCTTTAAAAACAGTATCATTCAGTGATAAGACCGCCTTTTTCCCACATTTTATAACTCGCTATTTGTAATAGTTACTTTATTAGTGTGCAATAAAGTGTTTTTCATTCATTCAACGTTCTACCAAAAAAAAATCCGTAATTTTTTTGTATTTATCATAAAAAATTCATTTTATTTGGGTTTTTTACAGACATATGTAACAATTTATGAATGTATTATTTTTTATCGTCAATGGTTTTACTCTTAACCTCGATCTAGTTTTGAGGAAAGAGATGAGGTCGACGACGGGACGAGCTTGCCCAGAAGAAGCCTATTCACCTGCGATTTGAATAGATTCGGGTTATATGAATTCGGGAACACAGACGGAGGCAGAGAATTACCTCAGACCTAAGTGGTAACCATCGCCTATAAGACATCCCGTCTTATTTAAGCCGTACTTCAAGTTCAAGTTGTTTATTGCAAATGTACAAATGACGCCCTGTTAGGGCACGCAATACAGAGCTTAATTAAAATAACTTCAACTTCAACACTAATAAGACATCAGATGACAGTGACTTGTAAGTACAACATCCTCACCTTCCCCTGCCTTTATATCTTAGAGGTGGCTAAATACGCAAGGTCAAATCTGGACGGATTTTCAACCAGTGTGGGAAGCCGCACTAGACTTTGTAACAAGCTCATTGTACCTGCAACGAAACGTGCAAAAGCTGACAAACAAATAAGTGTTATCGCGCCTAAAGTGTACAACAAGCTTCCGGACGACAATAAGGCTGCACCCAGCCACCCAATCTTCATCATTAATCTAAAACAGTTTTTGATTAGTAAGGCCTTTTATTCAGTAAAAGAGTTTTTTGAAGACAAATAGCTGACCTCATCTATCCAATCATGAGTATTGTTATAAAATTTATAGCTATTTATGTTACTTAGTTCATAAGTAAATCTTTTATTTTATGAAATTTGTAGTAACCCTGACTGACATGTAAATCTTTATTTATTAATAAATTTTGAATTGAATTGAAAAAGATGGGTCTACCCATCCTGAGATTAGATTAGTAATTTCACTAGCTCCCTTACCATTCAAACCGAAACACCAAAGTGCAATCACTGCTTCTTTACGCCAGAAATGTGCAAGGAGTACCCTAAACCGACGAGCAAGTATGAAAGGATTGATGAAAGTACAGGAAGCAAGGGAAGTTTAGGGAAGTATGTCAAGATCGTAGCAGGTGGAGAACTGTGGTCTCTGCCTACCCCGACGGGAACAAGATGTGATATTATGTATGTATGAGTGATAAGTGATTCCGCAGACAATCTTTGCGCAAAGTCGATAAAAAAAATCAATTAACGTAAAGATTCTCTGTATCAATTTTCTTCTTCTCGATATTACTTTTATCTATTGTCGCTTACAATAGTTTCCTCCACACGCCCTCATTGACCGGATTCGTTCATACAAAGTCATCCGCCTTGGACTCATCCATTCCGTTCGACAATAGAGTTCCTCCATAGGAAGGAAGCGCACGATCTTTATTCGATTAGCTCTGGTCGGCGGTAGTACAAAGATGTCTTGTGCACAATACGGGATGCTACCGTTGCGTAAAACGAAACGATACGTTCATAACTACTATCATCCATGACTAGACAATTTCTAAGGATGTTCTTTGCTTATGGCGATATGAAAGGTCAAGCTGTTATGTGTGAAGTAAAAAACATTACAATATCTTAAAACTTAAGTACTATCAATTGAATTGAAATTCTTGAATATCACAGTGATTTTTGAGTCTTTAAAAATTAAAATAAACACAGAAAACCTCTTAAAAAGTAAATCGTAATTTATATTTCAACGAATGTCACTTTAAATTTTTTTCAAAAAGAAACCTGTTATTTTGATTTTTTAAGCACCCGGTGATATTCAAGAATTGAGCCCCTGAATCTATAACTGATTTTAAACTTAAGCTCAAAATCACGTTACCTGAAATCTAATTTTCGTTGGTCCGACCTCAGAGCAGACACAACTATTCGCATCGAAACAGGCATTACTGATGACTGCCAACCTGCCAGGAGCCTAATTTAACGGTATTAAACCTGCCAGGAATCTAATTTAACGGTATTAGGTCCGACAGTCACAAGAAATGATTCAGTGACGTCAAGTCAAGCCAGCAAGCTTTGTTAAATTCTGTTTCGACCGCCGAAATTAGGTTTCCAAATCCATTAACCGCACACTTTGTAGCAGAAGGACAGGATTTTCAGGAAAATTGGAATCGTGGTTATAATTTCCATTATGTATGTAGGGTTCAATAGCCTTAAGGATGTGTATCTGACTTGGGAATCTGAGTATAAAACTGAAAATACGAAAAAGTCGAAATAGCACAAATTATTTATCTCCCATACAAAATGCGCTATCAACTGGTTTAAGCTGAAAATTATGGACAACTCTTAATCGAATTTGCACGGATGTCGTGAGGTGCAATTACCAATGGTGTCATTGGAGAATTTCAGAGTCTGCTGCCTGCGATTGCGGAGCGCCCTTACGAACAGTGCCTACAGCATATCGTTTGCACATTACACCTGATCTCACCAGAGGCGGAGATATGGCTCTCTAAGACGCAGGGAAGACCAAACGCCATATTATATACAAGACTGGTTTACGGGTAGGTGAAATTTATTTTTCGTATTTTGACTTACGTTATTTTGGAAAAGTGGTACAATTTCATAGGCAGATTTACATCCTTCAGGGTTGCTCTATCCTTTTTGTCATACTTGCTTAGGTGCTGAGTAAAAAGTTTCAGTAAAAATCTTTAGTGAAAAGCGTGGACGAAGGTGCCTACACGCTCGCGAACGTTCATTTATACGTGAAATCGACTCTAAGTAAAGTGATGGTGATTTTCTAAGATATTTGTTGTTATGTTTTAAGTAATCAAAATATTTAGTTACCACAATCTAACATATCCTTTCCGCGTAACGCCAATGCTATTACTATTTTTAGGGTTCCGTACCTCAAAATAAAAAAACGGAACCCTTATAGGATCACTTTGTTGTCCGTCTGTCTGTCTGTCTGTCTGTCAAGACCCTTTATCTCACGAACGGGTAAAGGTATCAGGTTGAAACTAATACCATATATTAGGATCCATGAACCACACAAGATCTGAAAATTTAAATTTTTTAAAACGACGCAATAAAAAGATATGGCATTTTATGTCCTCATCTCCATACATTTATTCAAAAATGCAAAACCTACAGGGTACTTCCCGTTGACCTAAAATTATGAAATTTGGCAAGAAGCTAGGTCTCACAGTACAAATAATGGGAAAAGTCTGAAATCATTAAATATTTCAACTTTTCTCACAACTAATGGTAACCAATTGTGGTGAGCTCCCGTTTCAAGAACATTCATATAAGAGAGGGGTCAAGTTGGATGGTCGCTGAGGCGATTTTTGTTTTAGTTCTATTTTAAAAACGGGAACACTTACAAACTTGAATATTGGTATGTTTATAGTGCATAAGCTATAAAATAAAAACAAATAATAAAATTTGGTCAAGCGCGTGTCGGACTCAAAAAATCTAGCACATTAACTTACTGAAATTTCAACTAATACAATTATGTTTATGTGATGGTACGGAACCCTCAGTGCGCGAGTCCGACTCGCACTTGGCTGGTTTTTTATAACTTTCTGGGTTGAATTAACCATAAACACGAATAAAAAAATGAATATTCAATCAGCTGAACTACCCGATCAATCTGCATGTCTAATTGTTTGTAAGTAACACGCTAACTAGTCAGATGCCATCAGTAGACCCGTCTCAAGTCGAGCCGTCCCTTGTGTGAAGGCTCTGGGACGATAATTACTCTGCGGCGACGTTAATAGCAACTGAAAGCTAAAACGAGGCTGAAGTAGAATTTTTAATTAACCTATGTAGGTTTTTGTCCGCTTTCTATGTTAATTTGAAATAGAAACATCATTCGAAATTGCTTCTTTTGTTTTTCAAATACAAGTAGCACTTTATTGTTAAATCTGCTATCCAAAACTTTTTATGAGTGTAGAATTCATACAAAATTCAAAGGCCTTTGCCTAAAAAGTGTCATCATTCCATTTCCATTGTCGTACTCAAATATAAAACCCTGCCTCTTTAGAGAACACAATGATAATTTGTCATCGAATGTGACTCTACCTCTAACACCTGGCCTGCACGCGACCCTTAAACATCTACCGTGTATCTAACTTTTTCCATACAAAGCAATGATCTGTTGGTTGATCTGTTGGTATACACTGCATGTTTAACAGACCGAAACCAACAACAAAATGCTTGCCGACCGGCGATAGTATGGAAAATGCAAGCGCGTAAGCTGGCTGCCGGCGGCATCGTGTTTGCAATAATGCATGCTCCTGTCTACGATTCGCAATGCTCGCGCCTTTGTCAATACGATTGTTTAATTTATATTATGTGATCTTCAAAACGTTATTTAAGTAGTTCTCCAAATAGGCGCAGATGCGGGGCGGGGTTGCGGAGATGGCAGATGTTCGGGCCCCTTCTTGCGGTTTATGTATTTTGGTGATGATATAAAAAATGGCGTAAAAGACAATTTTACGACTGACTAGTCTTATATTCTTACCATGAATCAGAGCATCCACGAAGCAGGTTTTGTCATATAACCGCAGCGTCATGCAAAATATTTGCGCAATGTTACACAATGTAAACTTGTGGGTAAGTAAAGTTTTGACCATAACGCATTTTTTAAATTGTATTGATGAATGGTTAATACAATAACGGACTGGTGAAAAAGGAAAATTTTAAAATGGTAACCCAGTCGTCGATGGCGCCGCCACTGCCAACATTCGCGGTTGGTGGATCGACTTCCTGTGCCGTTTCCCGCCAAAATGGATCGCTTCCGGCGCATATTTTTCATCTCTGAACTGCGCAGCGATCCGATGGAGTTACTGACCTTAGGCCTTGCCTCAGGGAAAGATAATAAAATCTGATCTAATAAAAATCTGAAGTATTGACCTCATTTTCTATTTGTTTTAATGCACAATACAATATTCTGTATTGTCCAAAAACATTATAAAGAAAATTTTTTTTACTGGTGTACAATAAGCTCAGCAATTTCTTCCAACTTTTTGGTATTATTAGGTTTAGGTATTATTCTTTGCCGTAAACTTTTTGTATCCAGGCGAGATGGCCGTTGTGGTGCAAGGGTAGTGCTGCTGCCTGATGCGCTGAAGGTTTTGATTTCGACTCCTGGTCGGGTTCGATATTCGACTGTGACGAACTAGCTGCCAATTGGCTATTTGAAACTCCAACATGTCTGATCCAGCGATGGATGGATGTCCGACAGCCCGGCTACCAGTCGGACTCCAAAGATCAACACCCTCTGCCATCCTTTCCACTTGGCCGAGCCAGTGAAGTCATATTTATTTGGTCTGTTGGGTTCGGCTATAAGTTCTTCTGTTAGCTGGATTTTTCTGATTCTTCATGTTTTGTCTTTTCTTTGTGTTAGTCCTAGGATTTTCCTTTCCGCTATACGACAAGAAAATAATAAAAAAGAACTAATAAGAAAGTTCATTCGTCTCCACATCTTTCTGTTCTAATTGGTATCTGAGTGCACAAGTAATCCGTTTGGTAGAGACACGTCGTTATGGTGTTCCGAGATTAACATTCGTACCGTCGAGGGCTCCACCCTACAATGCAAACCTAATGAGCCTTGTCTTATAAACAAGCTTGCAAATTATCCTAAAATATCTTATAAGTTTTGACAATACATATAATACAAATATACTTTGGACCATTGAGAGATAACGAAGTTTTAAATACATAGAGTTGATCTTATTGCTATAGGTAAACAAGGTTTTACGGGAGGCTAAACCAAAGACTTCTCGTAACGCAAAGACTTTTCAAAAAGTAGTTTTTTTAACTTCCCATAATAATTTAACCTATCAGCTGATCACTTTGTAGATAGTAAAAAATGTTTTAGGGTCCGTTTCACCGCTTCCCTATGAACTTCCAGATAGCCTACCTGCTAGTTATTCTGTCAGATATTAAAAATGATTTCTTTTACAAGTGTGCTTTAACTGACAGATAAACACAGGCACAAACAGACATATTTAGCTGGGAGATATTTTATCTGTCTGCTTACCATCGGAAACTATAGCAGCTAGCGTTGGGACGATCCCTTATTACTGTCTTTTTCGAAAACTCATAGAGAAAAAAATATAGTACTTAAAACTCGATACAAAGTTGAAACTATGTACGTACGCCCCCTTTTAAAAAGGAAGTGCGCCAATATTTACCATGGAGAAGGTAATCACAGACAGTCACACCTATCTTGAGTCACAGGTCACGGTGGTGTCGCGTAATTGTGAGAACCGATGGAGTAATTAGCGCTCGCTCGTGGCAGAGGGCGCGGGAATGCACTCCCCTCATTTCACTCCAGTGTTGTTTTTAACGCTACCGGCCCCGTGGGATTTTAATTACACTGTTTATTATTGTTGTGCTTCGTTTTTTTGTGAAATGTAATGAGGGGAAATAAAATATAATAATTCATTTCAAGATTTACCAAAAATATGCTGGTAAGAATTAATTTTGGAACTAGTAATATTCTGGTAAGAATTAATTTTGTAACTAGTTAGAACAAAGACAAGAATCTGGTTTGAGCAATGAATAGTAATAACTTTATTTCAGCATCTTCAAAAAAAAAAAACTGCTAGTAAAATAAGTTTAACATATTTTTCGAAGTCGCGGCTAACAGCTAGTCCGCGTGATAAAGCGTTTTCAATAAACACTTAAAACGCCTCTGTGGATGACCTGTGAAAGTTATTGTGTAACAAAACAATATAAGTGCGTCAATTTATTTCAATTTACACGGCGGTATCGTATTGTTTCGGTGCAGGGCGGCGCGGCTTCCGCCCAACGCTTCAGACACGCGCTCGACACGTGCGGCGCCATCTTTGAATTGCACCCCGCAACAATTGCCCAGTGTTACCAGCTAAGAAAAACGAACCATATTTACGGGAACACACAAAGCATTTATCACTTAATCACGTGTTCATAAGGATCACTTTTCAATTTAATGTTACGAGTGGCATGTAACTTTCTTCTATTAGCGGAAATCTTTTGATTGTTTTATCTGCTCTGCTAATGTTGTTTAATAATTATCTGGAACATGTTTCGTGTAGTGAATGTATTATTATGATCGTCACTTCCAGGATGGGTCTATAATTTTAGTAAAAGTCGTGTCAGCACCCTTGCCTAAGTTTATACGTAGGTACACACTATACAAAATTGCACATGCATCATTCGTCACACCTTGGTTTTTACAAGTGCATCAATAATAATAATTACTATTTGAATAACGTTTTAAATATCATTCTTACTAGATATCATGGAGGAGGATTTGTTTCATCTATATTCAAAATCCTCAACCGCAAAATTTACAGCAATTGCCTTCAAATCAAACAGGGTTAGTATAAGAACGTAGAGCTGCACATCGCTTACATGTAGAGCGTCTAGATATAACTCTACATTATCTATTAATGCATATGCGACCGGAAAATGGGTACTTTCTAGTTACTACGCGGAACGAAGCACATCATCCTAGCCGCAATGGCATTTTAAATCTTTTACTCACGAATGTTAAAGGTAAAAAAGCCTCAGATTTTATTGACAATACTTTTCTGGCTGAGATACGCATTCCGACATCCAACTGCCACTATAACGTATCTTATTGATACAACAGCTCAAATATACTTTCTGGCCAGCAATTAGATGGCCCATTACGCTAACAGACAGAACAAACGCCTCGTGAGAACCAGGGGAAGCTCGTGTGTGACGGAGTGGACAAACAGCCGCGCCCTGTTTGCTTGCTAACTGCGAGTCAACTGTGACTTTACTGCTCTATTAATACTTTCTGATAAACAAATACAGGGCCATTTAATATTGAATATTAAAGTTTAGTTAAAAAGGAAAGATAATCATTTGTGTATTTGAAATCTTAATTTAGAAAGTTGGATAAAATTCATGATTCTATTCACATCTCCTACTAGTGTAGGCAACGAAGCAGTTGACCCCAACATAAATTTCTCAGGCAGATTTTATTTGACAGGATGATAAAGAATCATGAATTAAATGTAAATTCAAAATATCCAGAAAAAATGTAACAAAAAATATGTAATATAAAAAAAATATTAAAAATATTGTACGGAAAAATTAAAAGTACCGATTTTTTTGGGATTTTTTTAAAGAAGGTTTGTCTCATGTAGTGTAATACCCAAGCAAAGTTTCATCGACTGAGGATTTAATGCGGGGGTCTTGATACAACGATCCGCTTCGTCGCCTAGACTATACATTGTTTACGTATTTTCACATACGAGTTGTAAAGGACGGCCCACAGAAAAAGCATATAGGTACGCACGGCAGCAAGCACGTATAGAAACAAAACCAGTACCTATAAGCTGATCTAGTGCTACGCTACAAATGCCCGCTCAAGATCAAAATGTTTCTACCGGTACCGACGTGTGCCCGGGTGTACTGAATAACAAAAACTGAAATAACATTTCAGTTTCGGTGGACTGTATTTTTCACCCTGTATGTAATCTCTAGAATCGTAAATTGACTTTTCAATACATTTGCTCGAAAAACGTACTTACAAGGACGTAAACATTGCTCGTAAGTAGTTACTTACCGAACTAGTGCCGTAAGTAAAAATAGTATAATACCAAGGAGTTTTTACACTCTGATCATAAAATTATTTCATAAAATACTACATTGGTGGCTTTTTACTTGGGTGACGACTGCTTACCTATATTTAAAATAAAATGGAGAGTACCAGGAGAACAAGAGGCTGACAGTACCCATGGTTAGTTCCTTTACCAAGTATATTACTTATACCTGTTTTCTCACAAATGTATTGAAAAACGTCGTAAGATACACGTCCGTAAGGGTTATGACAAACTCGTGCCGATGGTAAACCCTCGATTTCGTCTCGGGCTTACAAAACGTCAACTCGTTTGTAATAACCCTACTACTAAACTACTATTGTCTGAACATTGAAGATATTTATAAAAACATATACCTATCACGTTATGCTATGTTGATGCCCCTGAATCCAAATCACAGATTTTTGGAATTTTTGTCTGTTTGTTTGTTTATTTGTTCGAGCATCCCACAATAACTCCTAAACCAATTTAAATGAAACTATATAATTTTTTTAACATGCGGACGAAGTTGCGGGCAAAAGTTAGTACTTTTTAAAATCGCAGCTCAGTATATTCATACTATCCATCACATTCAAAATCGCTTCCATCTTGCCTTATGTTTGTTGCTGTACGACCTCTCTTAACGTCTTTGACCTTCGTATTAAATGTAATGGTATTGTATATCCACACAAATTCTCGTCTTAAATATTAGAATCGTTTGTCTGCTATCACAAAGCGTGCCATGTCTATTTGTTTGGTTTACAGCCCTATAATTGCTGGACATTACGGTGTTGTCAAAATGCCAACGAGGCAGGCTCATCTTATTACATCGAAACCGTTGCAGTCATAATGCGAGAATAGAATTACGTGATTCGCTCCTTTTTAGGGTTTTTGAACTGGTGACCTTGTCCTTGTGACAAGAATAAGAACTTTCAGACATTATTTTTATTCGACAAAAACGTAGCGCTTATTTGTTTACAGCACCACCGCGATATCTGTTCAGGTGGTCGAAATTGAATTAAATTTTTTTCATAGCGAATTCGCAAGGGAAACATAAATGTAAGGTACCTTGAAACTTGGCTCATAAACAGGAATAGGATCATTAAAGATAAATAAAAAATACCAATATTTTTCGGCCATAAATGACGAGGTTTCAAAATAAAATTGTTTTCGTCCAATATCGATAGGTCATATGGCAGAATGTGATGAGTAGTCATTGCCTATCATAAAAAAAACCGTCCAAGTGCGAGTCGGACTCGCGCCCTAAGGGTTCCGTACCTATCTACCATATGATATACTAAAAGCTTTTGCTCTTTGATTTTAAAAACTCCGCGTCCATCCAACTTGACCCCTCTTTTATAGAAAAGATCTTGAAACGGGAGCTCACCTTAATTGGTTACTATTAGTTGTAAGAAAAATTGAAATGTTTAATGATTTTAGACTTTTCCCTTTATTTGTACTGTGAGACCTAGCTTCTTGCCAAATTTCATAATTTTAGGTCAACGGGAAGTACCCTATAGGTTTTGCTTTTTTGCATAAATGTATGGAGATGAGGACATAAAACGCCATATCTTTTGATTGCGTCGTTGTGAAAAATTGAAATTTTCAGATCTTGTGTAGTTTATGGACCTTAATATTCGTTATCAATTTCAACCTAATACCTCTTCTCGTTCGTGAGAAAAAGGGTCTTGACAGACAGACAGACTGACAGACAGACGGACAACAAAGTGATCCTATAAGGGTTCCGTTTTTTTTTTTTTAGGTACGGAACCCTAAAAAACTAACAGCTGTATAAACTACTTAGAACAGTTATCAGTAAAAAAAAAATAAACTACTTAGAACAGACTGGCCATGGCTACGTTTCATTCTGCCATACGACCTATTGATATTTGCCAAGAACAAAATTATTTTTTAACTTTATTATTTGCAACCGAAAAAAAGTCGTATTTTTTATTTTTACTTATTGACCATAAGGTCATAGACAGGGATAACCCTGTCTATGAGCCAAGTTTCGAGGTACCTTACACATACGTTTCCTATTCGAATTGGCAAAAAGGTTAAATAAAATCATCACGATTAGCGACACTATCAACTGAACAGATATCGCGGTTATTTCTTTTATGAGTGATGTCGTCCCATCTTCGATCTCGTGTATGTCTACTAGACTGAGGTCAAGAGCAAAATTAAAAAAAAAACTTATGATGATATAAGTAACTTTCTTTGGAAACTTGACTGTTTATTCATCAAGACATTCTATGAATGGTCCACTGCAGGACAGATAGCTTTATCCAGAATTCCGGCTATTGCTGGAACAATGAGGAGAAGTACTTTAGTCTGCGGCTGGCACCATGGACCGCGATTGTTGGTGACCGCAATATTAAAGATGGTACGATAGACGGAAAAATGCTGCTGCCTATCCTCTGGTTCATAATTCGTTAGTCGCCTCTTACGACACCCCCGGGTAGAGATTGTTGGTACTATTCTTTACCGGCGCCACACGGGACATTCTTTACCGGCACCACACGGGACATTCTTTACCGGCACCACACGGGACTGTTTATTACTATGTTTTTATTAAAACCGTCTGAATCGAGTCAAGTTATTGTTTACTGAATAGTTAATGAGTCAATACTTTAAAGTTCTAAAATCGTAGCATGTCCATCTCAGCTACAAACTTCTCTCGTATTTGTGAAGTTGTGAAGAGAGGGCATTACTCGTTGGAAAGTTTCATCTAACAATGTGTAATGTTGCCATTTCTATGCGCACTACGTCCGCCGGAAGCAGGGAGCGAACGTCTCTGCAAGGAAGTTTGGGAAATCGGTGCTGCCAGTATTTATAAGTTATAAATTCCCAAAAAAATCGTTATTAGCTTTCCTACTGATAGGAACAGTCAAACCAACTTATTCGTGACCCATTTTGACATAGTTCGTTTGACACTGTTAAAGCCTCAGAACAAAGACCTCCTTGCTTTTAAAGCAATAAGGTTTTCTTCTTTGTCATTTTGAAAGCATATTTGAGCGAAGTTCAACCTACTTGGTAGTTGACTGCATGCACGAAAGCATAAGCATAAGCTAGGTCATGATTCAAATTGGTCGAATGTACCTACATAGTTTTTAAACACGAAGTCTCCAACTTACCTTTATAATATACATTGGATTTTCCATTTGACTTCATTTTCCAATAAAATCGAAAAAGATTTATTCTCTAGGTTCCTAAGTAGATTTTTGAGTCACTTCATTCAATATTCTGTAATTGTAATCTTGTATACCTAATGTGATATTTATGTCAATTATTGTCAACACGCAGAAAATAAAAGAGAAAATGTAATTGAACAATAAGATAATTTGTTCTTAGCTTAACTCTTGACCTCAGTGTAGCCCTGAGGGCAGAGATTACGAGTAGGTCGACGGTGGAAAGAGAAGAAGCCCATTCAAAATTCTGAATCGAGGTCAAGAGTAAGCCCATTGACAATAAAAAAAAACCGGCTAAGTGCGAGTCGGACTCGCGCCCTAAGGGTTCCGTACCTATCTACCATATGATATACTAAAAGCTTTTGCTCCGCGACCATCAAACTTGACCCCTCTTTTATAGAAAAGTTCTTGAAACAAGAGCTCACCTTAATTGGTTACGTGAGAAAAATTGAAATATTTAATGATTTGAAATATTTAATGTACGGCCAAGTGCGAGTCAGACTCGCGCCCTAAGGGTTCCGTGCCTATCTACCATATTATGATATACTAGCGGCCCGCCCCGGCTTTGCACGGGGAGCAAGAGTCCATAAAAATATCCTATAGATAAAAGCATTTTCAGTAGGTATTTCCCGTTTTTAAGCGTTTATCTTTTTGTTTTAGATCTAGCATAAAAGTAAATTATTAAATAACAACAAATTATAAAAACTGGTCAAGTGCGAGTCGGACTGGTGTGAATATACACTTCTCAGCTGGCGGCTCACACTTGGCCCGTTCTTTGGTGAGTAGGAATTTCATATTAACTTTCATCCCTAATTTTCATCCCCTTGGGGGACGATTTTTCAAAAACGCTGAACCACCTGTTTCTTTATTTCTTATTATTAGCTTGAATCCAAATTTTCAAGTATCTCATGATTAAACTGTAGGATTTTTATACAAACTTTCATGCCTTATTTCACCCCCTTAGAGGATTAGTTTTGAAAAAACCTAAAATACATAGTTTTAAATTTTTTGCCAAGAGCTCAAGACCAAATTTCTATAATTCTACCTTTAAAAATGAAAGACTTCAAATTTGTGTGAATCTATCTCAAGAAACAAAGGCCTTTCATACCACAGAAAAATAAGGGTACTTAGAAGGAGGATTAAAGAAATAATTCGTCACAAGGTAGCGAAGGCGTCGTTCTATGGATTTGACGGGTTATTTTGAATATTTCCTAGTGATCACTGATAGTTTGACATAAAATATTGGGACATGTTGGCAGATGTCATCCCATAGTAAAATAAATTAGCAAGGTATCTATTCCGAGCGAAGCAAGGAGGTCCGAAATCTTTGTTTCATACCAACTTTTATCCATTAATCCCCTTAGGGGATGAATTTTGTAAATCTCTTCCTTAGTGGGTGGTTTTGAAGCGTGAAAAAGCTGTGTACAAAATTTCAGATCTGTGTCTATAGCGGTTACGGCTCGGCGTTGATGAATCAGTCAGTCAGGACAACCTATTTTATATATTTAGACTAAAAGCTTTTGCTCTTTGAATTTAAAAACTCCGCAACCATCCAACTTGACCCCTCTTTTATAAAAAAGTTCTTGAAACGGGAGTTCACCTTAATTGGTTACTATTAGTTGTGAGAAAAATTGAAATATTTAATGATTTTAGACTTTTTCCTTTATTTGTACTGTGAGAACTAGCTTCTTGCCAAATTTCATAATTTCAGGTTGACGGGAAGTACCCTGTAGGTTTTCCTTTTTTGCATAAATGTATGGAGATGAGGACATAAAAAGCCATATCATTTGATTGCGTCGTTGTAAAAAATTGAAATTTTCAGATCTTGTGTGGTTTATGGACCTTAATATTCGTTATCAAATTCAATCTGATACCTCTTCTCGTTCGTGAGAAAAAGGGTCTTGACAGACAGACAGACAGACGGACAACAAAGTGATCCTATAAGGGTTCCGTTTTTTTATTTTGAGGAAGGGACCCTAAAAAGACTTAAATAGGTTCCGGTTGGATTTGGTTTAGTCGCTAATTAGCCATTAATGGCTATGTAACAAGGGCTATTTTTTACAGGTCCACGCATATTCAAAAATCTACTACTTTGCTCAATTTTCCTACAAACAGTCTGGCAACTCCACGTCAGAAGCTCACAAAGTTTACAGTCCGCGCCACTGACGTTTCCTGTTCTCCACTCGCTGTCATTGTAGAGGGCTTTGAAGGGGCCCGCTATTCATTCCAACCTATTCTAACGTATTCTGCCCGGAGATTTATTCCCCATTCGTAAACAAGACTCGACTCGACAACATGTTTATTCCCATCGAAACTGATGTATTTACCACTCGAAGTTATGGTCGAGATCGTTACTTGTTCTTATATATATTTTGGTACAGTCTACGGTATATCAGTGGAAACACTTGCACTAATTATATCAGCTTTATTGCTCGATAAAGGTGATTTAAATCTGGTTCTTGGTTTACTGTGAATAGAGTATAATATCGTTTGGATCAATTGTCAAATTGACAGAGATTAGCATTCAACCAATATCCTATTCTTCCCTCAAGGGACGAAGTTTTGAATTTGCATGAATATCGATATGAAACTTATGTCCCGTGTGGTGCCGGCAAACAATAGTACCAACCCATCTCTACCTGTAGGTGTCGTAAGAGGCATTTTGGACTGGAGGCTGGGCAGCAGCGTCCTCCGGTGTATCGTACCATCTTACATACTGCGGTCAGCAACAACCGCGGTCTATGGTGCCAGCCGCAACGCTAGCAAGCGTGGTGACTATGGTACTTCCTCTCCTAAGTATACTACGCGTTTTAGCTTGTACACTGGAGGGTGCTCCCTGTCCTGTAGTGGACGTTTCATGGGATGTCATGATGATATCCATATATCAGTGGTCTACACCGGTCTCATTGTCTAAGTGTTTCTGTCATCGCTCGGCAATACCTTACTTCTCACTAGTTAAGTAAATATTAATTCAATTGGCTTACGATTTTGATTCGACTTCGATTCGATTTTAGACTTTATAAATGCATATTCTTGTACCCACCTTAATGACTTGCTTTCACCCCAAATAAGTTGGCTGGAAGAGATCTCTCATAGGAGTAAGCTCACCGTTGTAAATATTGCTAACCGTTGTAAATATTCCTAACACCCTTAAATCGGGTGTAATCGGGCAAAAGAGGCCAGTTGATCCGGTTATCCCTATTCTATTAAGTCTCTTAAGACAAAAAGAGCGGTACTTTGCTACTTAAAACATTAATTACTGTTATTGACAGGTAGGTATACATTATATACGATAAAGTTGTGTAGACAATCAGCACACGGTCATACAAACACTTGACCAGCCCGGCCAGGGTCGCGTTGCCCTGATTCACTAACACAAATACGAATTATTTACTTTGTTAAGAATATTTTCGAAAATCTCTAATCTAAATAATCTTTTGGAGCAATTTCATGACCGCTTAAATTCTTGTGAACAAACCAACTAATGATAGTGATACAGGGTGTGATCCTCGAAACTGTGCATTCCGACCATCAAAATTTACCATAGAACATAAAGTCAGCTGGTGTATTTTCTATGACAATTCAATTTTTTAATGGAATTTCGACCTTTGTTCCTTAGGGAAAGTTGTAAATTTCATGGTCTGAATGCAAAGTTTCATGGATTGCAGTGGTTACCCTAACATCCTGTATATTTAGTTTGCATTTAACTATATTCATAACCTGCAAAAGGTGTTTTCCGCCTCCGCCTGGCTTTCTTCATGACGTCTACAAATGTTTTATTATGTGCAAATAATTTTGACTCACGCTTCGTTCGATTACGTGCGACGTGCTAAGTACACAATTATTACTCACATAATACGTACCTGCAACTACCTATGGTGATTTATCAACATTTGTTAATGTATCAATAAAATAAATCCTATACTATTAAACGAGCAATATTTGTAATATATAAATAAATATATATATTTGTAATTGGTTTCTCGAAAACGGCTCTAACGTTTTCCATGAAATTTACGATACGGGGGTTTTCAGGACCGAAAAGTCGATCTAGCTAGGTCTTATGTCTGGGAAAATTCGTTTTCCCCGTGTTTTTAAGCATTTGCGTCTTAGACAAAAACCTACAGTGCCATCTGTTGGCGGGTAGCATACCTTGCTCACCCGATGATATTTTAATGTTGAGGCAGCTATTATAGAGCGAAGCTCGGCCGCCCAGGTACTACACTATTAAACTTGAAACTCGATTCCGAACCTAACCTAACGTTTATGTCCTAATTGTCAATTTTTTTTCATAAATTCGTATACTAGATATGATCATATAGGACACGTACCCGTCCTTCGTACACGTTTTAAGAGATCTATGGTGGTTTAATATCACTAAACAATAGGTTTAGTTCATGCGAAATATTATGCGTCGTAGGGATCTACGTACGTAGTACTTCGCTACAATATTTAACGACCGTAGCGGTATATTGCAGATCTCGTAGGCGGAGACTATTCGTAGCAAGGTTAACTCATATTGTATTACAGTGTCCGACTAATATATGCTGACCTTTCCAGCATCGAAAACTGGGTTGGTATTCCGAAGTTTTATTGGAGCTTCGATATTATCGAATCGACAATAACAATTACGTTCGGAAATTTACTTTGTACCTAGTATGGGAATTTCCTTGTCAAAGGCCGAACCATAGACTAATTATCGGCGCGATATTATCGTAGTTTCACTTCGGAATACGGCAGCTGGTTTATTACTAGGTCTTGGAATATTGCCGTCTAGGAACTGAGTAAAAATTCCGTGAAAAATCATTCAACTATATTTTTAGTCACATCCGATCAAATGTCTAGAATATACGTCACTTTACGTTGTAAACAAATTTTTTATCGTACTAATTCGAACATCTCTGACGTGGATTAATCATTGGCGTCGTCGGATATTAGGTGTTTATTTTTGTAAAAGAGTTGTAGAGGCGCAGTTTAGATATGTGTTAGTTGCCTATGTATTCAATGGCGATGCTAAAATAAACGAGGCCCTGAAACAGATGTCTCTTCAAGGTGGAGTGCTGAAGCAAGATAAAATCTATTAGTTTACTAAAACTAGTATCCTTCCTCTACTTCATATTGACAATATAATACATTTATCACCTGAAAAATTATAAGAATCATAAGTTGATTAATTTCATCGTATAGTGATCAAATTTTGATAATCGGTTAGAACGGAGGGAGGCCTTTGCCCAGCAGTGGGGCAATAAAATTAAGGGCTATTTACACAACCTCACCAAACGGTTAGGTTGTGTTAGGTTCTCTTTCGGACAGAAATTAATTCGGTACAATTTATTATTTTTATAAATGATCAACTTACTAGGAAATTGATAAATTTACGATTCCGTACTATTTTCCGGTGACATATAGGTATATCCTTATCCGTATTGACTATAGCTCGTTTATAGTGCCCTGCGTTCCATTTATAAGTGTTTGTTCTGTGTGTACGTTTCATTCATCTGTTTATGAACAGTCTATATGGTAACCATTTTACGTATAGTATAGTAGTAGTAGATTTTTTTTAATAGCTTTGTCGCAAAATACAACCATTTTACGAGTAACCTAAGAATAAAATAAAAACCTTCGCTGAGGGCACGAAAGTTTCTTCTTCTTCTTCTTATCTAGCCTATAATGTCCCACTGCTGGGCAAAGGCCTCTCTCTCTTCCCTCCATTGGTCCCTATCTAAAGCCCGCTCTTGCCAGGCCTTGCAAAAGGTGTCAAGTTCATCGCGCCATCGGCGCCTTGGTCGGCCTCGACGCCTTTTGTCGGTTTGCGGCTGCCAGGTAGTGGTAGTCTTCGCCCATAGGTCCGGCGACATACGGGACACGTGGCCTGCCCAGTCCCATTTGAGCTTGGCGGCGGTATAGGCTACGTCGGCTATTTGTGTTGTAGAGCGCAGTATGGTGTTTCTGACCCGATCAGTAAGCTTCAGACCCAGCATACTGCGCTCCATTGCTCGTTGGCAAACCGTGAGCCTGGATCTTTGATATTCTGTCAAAGACCAAGCCTGTGCACCGTACGTAAGAATCGGGAGAATGCAGCTGTCCATTAGTTTGCGCTTCAATGTGATCGGAAGATCGCTTTTTATGTAGCTTTTCATGGACCAATAGCTTCTCCAGGCATTTTCAGTGCGTCTAGCAACTTCTTTGTCTTGTCGTGCCTGGAAGGAAAAGGAATTTCCAGTGAACTTGATCAGCATCAACCTCCCGAACAGGCAGGATTTAGACCAGGACTGTCAACTATCGACCACTTGCACAGCCTTAATCAAATTATAGAAAAGAGTCAAGAATTTAATCTTCCCCTTTACATCGCATTCGTAGATTATACAAAAGCCTTCGATAGCCTCCATCACACAGCTCTATTTAATGCTTTGCGCAACCAGAATATAAACCAGACTTACATTGATCTTCTTAAACTCATTTACAAAAACAGTACCGCTTCTATCAAATTAGAGTCAACTGGACCAATATTCAGAATTGAAAAAGGAGTTAAACAGGGAGACCCTTTGTCCCCGAAGTTATTCACAAGTGCTCTTGAAGAAATTTTTAGGAAACTGGCGGATGCATGGAAAGAGCGAGGGATTGACGTCGGCGGTCGAAAGATTACAAACCTCAGGTTCGCTGACGACATCGTCCTGTTTTCCTCGACAGCTACAGAACTACAACAAATGCTCCAAGAGTTATGCACGGCAAGCTTTGAGTCTGGATTGATGATGAACATGTCAAAGACCAAACTTATGACAAACAGCACCAAATATAGCGTAACTGTAGATGGCGAGAGAATGCAGTATGTCCAGGAGTACTTATATCTGGGCCAAATAGTTTCCTTCCAGGCACGAAAGTTTATTCTAGGATATTTCTCCACATTAATTATGTCCTTAATGTCTTGTAATATATACGACCTAGTCACTCCGAGCAATATATTTCAGTCGAAGTAAACTAACAACAACTTTGTTGATGTCTTTGAATAACGTTCAAATTATTCCAGTTGTTAAGAATAGTTTTACTTCCTTGCCACAAGAGAGCGTATAATACAATGTTAATGGGCAAAACTCTCTTCCATTGGTGGATCCCGCGTAATATTGTGAATGTTTTAAGCTGGCCGTAAATCATGGTCGCACGTCCATGATGCGACGTCGTCATCGCTATTCTGGAGAACACGTCACTTCGGAGCTGCCAAGATCTGGGAGAACTGGTGAAGGGAACTTGGGAGGGATTTCAGGTTCATTGATGAATGTATATTGTACAAAACTTTTGCTCCCTGAGCTGCTTTTTCGCTGTATAATCATGTGCATGTGTTGTCTCCCACTTTCAAACGTACTTTTGAGCACTTTTTTGACACGTGATTTATTGATTAAGCAAATATTATAAACAAATTCAAAAGATACTTAAGATATAACAAGTATCCTTCTTATCTTTTAATAGGGAAACTACCGATAATACTTAGTTTATAATGTACCTATTAATTATTACGTGTCGGTCGTGTCTCTTCGGTACTTCAAAGTTGACCACGAAGTCTTTTAACGTTTTGAAAAACCTTCTTTTGTCGTTTTTTATGTTTAGCCAAAGTGTCAATAATAATAATAACCAGGTCAAGTGCGAGTCAGACTCGCGTGATACCTATGGTATTTTTCGAAGCTTTAAAGTCCATAAAATTAAGGAATTAAGAATACAAAACTAAGGTTTTTTGTAGATTTCAAAAAAATATGCTAATTTGAGAGATCGTAATATTTTTCTTGTAATATTTTATATATTTTTCCCTGTCCTGTAGTGGACGTTCATGGGATGTTATGATGATAATTTAAGTAAACCTCTATCGACTTAAACTAATTCAGATGTCACGTTTAGCAAACCTCGGAGATAAGGCGAGAAAGGTATTTTTTAGACTTTTTTCATCATTATTTTAAAACTAAGAGTCATAAAAAAGTACATAAGCCTATTTTGGAATGGACAAGTAAAGTCCTTTCGTATGATATCCTACTTGACCTTGTATCGAAAATTTTAAAATTTGCCCCCTCCCTCTATTTGGGCCCCATTTAAAACAGTAATGTTTTTTTTTATTCTTACCTTTGCATTAAAATTATACTTACATTTTAATAGTATCAAAAACTTCATGTCGATAGAGTAAGTAGTTTCTGAGATAAACAGGTGTGACAGACAGACAGACGAAAGCAGTCAGAATAAGGGCTCCGTTTTTACTAACTTGGGTCGGATCCCTAAAAATCAAGTCCATTGTTGTCTAAACTCAAATTTTTTACTTAGCACGTTTTTCACAGAGGGTACAGAATTGTACGTTGATGCGTTTACTTTAACTGGCCCTGAGTTGGCGTGGTAAGTAATGACCATGCCTTCTACGCCGTGGGTCGCAGGTTCCATCTCCGCCAGAGCTACCATTTGTGTGATGAACACAGCTTCGGATTAGATGATCTTGTGTAATATGTCCCCCATATTTATATTTTTCAAGGATAATACGGCACAAAATTTAGTATTCGATTTGGTTTTTCAATCCAGTGATTCGATCTTTTTTCACCCTACCATACAGATTTGACAGGTGGTCCGGTGGTCAAAATCCGTCTGGGGAAGTACCACCCCCTTGCTTTTTTCTGCCGTAAAGCAGTAGTGTTTGCACTGCTGTGTTTCGGTTTGAAGGGCAAGGGAGCCAGGGAAATTACTAGCACATGAGACACACCATCTTAGTTCTCAGGGTAGGCAACGCGCTTTGCTGTCTTGTTAGTGACAATTATAGTACTAATAAAACCGAGTGCGCCATTGGCGGTGTTGACCACCTACCATCAGGTGGCTCACAGGCTCGCTTGCTCACTTGTTACGTAAAAAGAAGATAAAGCGAGAAGTTCAGCTGATAATATGTTTTACCCATCCATCTATCTCCACGAGCGAGAGTCTCAGATTAGTTCACGAGCATTACGAGCATTCGACAATGACAGTAATTAGAGCGTGAACAATAAAATTAGTTGTCACATGGCCAATAAACATAAACCTAAAACTCGGATCGGAACTATGACGAATAGCAACATTGATTTGGCCAGATGGCATCAGATGGTAGAGTTTGGCAGCAGTCTTGGCTTGTTGTCATACCATGTTTAATAACAATAATAACAGCTATTAATAACATATAATATCAACAGAAACACTCCACGTGTGGGTTTGTAAAGTGGTTTGTGACATCAGAAGAGTTGTCTCCAGTTTTCCAATTTGCAAGATACTCGTACGTACACCCAACAGCACGTCAGTAGAAACACTTTGCACTTTATGGCATGGTAATAGAGTTACAAATATTTCGACTGACGTGTGGTTGACCGTACATAGGCTTTATTTGTTCATGCGAATATATTTTGGAAGCAACTACCTAAATAAATGAACCCAGTAGATTTGATCTACTAGATATGAATTTAAGTACAAACAGGGAATTTTCATTGTCTACTTTATAAGAGTGAAATTGTTGATCCATACCTACTACACATTATACTCAAAGAATACATTCATTTATTTTCAATACTAAGTAAAACTGCATTCAAAGATTTAAAAAAAATATGCCATACCACAGAATATAATACTATACTAGTACAGATGCCTCACGTCATAGAACGAATTTGTGTCGAAAATTGTTCGGGCTATTTTTTCCATAAGATATTTTCTTAGAATGATTTGATATCTGGATGTTAAAATTGAATTACCTACCAACCTAGTAGTAACATTTAGTTTAATTATTAGAAACAAAAGGGCCAAATGAATTCGGGCTATTTACTCCATCAAAAAAACCGTAATACGGAATGGGACCCCATGGCCATACCCAGGAATCGACCGTTATTAATGCATAAAATAACACACCGTACTTTTACCGCACCAATCGATAGGACGAACCATAAGAATCAAATCTCTTTAACAAATAACGTATCCTTTGAGTAAACTTGCTTATGTACTTACGCTGGCTCAGGGACCCAAGAGGATCTTGGCCTCCGACACCAAAAGCCGCCAGTCGTCCCTTTTCTGCACCTCCTCACGCCAATCGGGTCTTTGGAGGGCGCTCAGGTCCTTCTGCACTTCGTCACTCCAGCGGTACCTGATACGTCCGACCAACCGTTTTCCCGTCGGTCGTCCCAGGTACACTCTTTTGACTACACGATCTTCCTCCATACTCTCTACGTGGCCGAGCCAGCGAAGTCGGGCTGATTTGGTCTTTCCAATTAAATTGGGTTCAGCCACTAGGTCTTCTACCTCCTGGTTTTTTAGTAACCTCCAAGTACCATCTTCCGGAAAATCTTCCTCTCTGCCACTAAGAGCTTACTTTCCTCTTTTTGAGTCAGTGTCCATGATTCACATGTACGGATGTGTGAATCTTTGAGTAATAGTAGATTAGTAGCCAAGGGCTGTAAGGCATCAATTGCAGCCCGAGATATTTAGGCGCACGAGCGCAGCGAGGGCGCCTATAGTTCGAGGGTGCAATTGATGCTTACACCCGAGATAACTACTCTGCTTTACATCTCGATTGTGAGGTAAGTAGAAAAAAACCGGCATTACAAAATAAAACATTTTTTTAATTACTTACCGCCCTAGGGCTTTTCTAGCTACATTATTACCCTAGAGCGCTAATTGGTCACCTACAAGCCCCATTTGGGGGTAATAAGGACCTACTTACCGAATATGAGAGATGTAAAGGCCCTAGGGCTTTTCTAGCTACATTATTACCCTAGAGCGCTAATTGGTCACCTACAAGCCCCATCTGGGGGTAATAAGGACCTACTTTACCGAATATGAGAGATGTAAAGGCCCTAGAGCTTTTCTAGCTACATTATTACCCTAGAGCGCTAATTGGTCACGTACAAGCCCCATTTGGGGGTAACAAGGACCTACTTACCGAATATGAGAGGTGTAAAGGTTATTTTTATTATCTCTCCAGGAAAGTACGGTTCAAAACCAAGATGTAAAACAAAAGTAATTAATTAAAATAGAATTTGTATCATTCAAAGAAGTTAAGCCTGTTGAGAAGGGCTATTTTGGGTTATTGATAACGAGCCAAAATCAAACAAACGTGATTTTTCATGGTGAGGCACGTGTGGGAAGTAGGCAGACAGACACAGTCCAGTGTGATTGGTAAATAACAAGTTAAATGATGATAACAAAGCAGCTGTTTCTTGAATAAATAATCTTTGAAAGTCAAAGTATCTTAAAAAAGCATTTTGGATACTTAAATGAATCGACGAGATTAGTTACCAAAGACAAAAGACGACAGTAGACGCCTTCAAAGAATGCTGGAAGAAGTAAAGAATAGAACTTTTCGTGAAGAAAATGTAGGGAGGGCTTTGCCCAGCGGTGGGAAAGCTAGGAGCTAGGTATTTAAGATTAGTTAAGCTACTTACCAAGAGTATTTACATTGGAGTACGTGCGACTAGAGTATGATGAATCGTTTTTTGGAGACGCATAGTTCTCCATATAAATGTAGCGTGCGGGAGATCGGTGAGGCAAGAAAACTTCATGAATTGGTTATTTACAGGTTATTTACATAATATACAAGATAAATTACACCGTGAAATAATATCCATTACTTATAATTTACAATCTAAGCTCTCGATGATTCGAGCAGTGTTCAGGAGCTCCAAAGAAGTGAGAATCGTCGGAAGTTGACAGCTCGCCTTCAGAGCGCGGTGCTGCAATCAAAGTGGCCAGCACCACGCTCTGTTTCAATAAAGAGGTGCGACATTGTCGCCACAGTTTAATCTTTTCAAAGGAAAGAGTTTTGTGCTTAGTAAATAGCCTTCGCGATCTAGTAGTGAGAGCATTTGGCTCTTGATCCAGACGTTTTGGGTTCGATTAACGATGGGGACACTGTTTTCCCCAGTGTGAGACTCACCCAGTTTGGAAAAGATATTATACAGCGTGAATTTGTATTGGTTTCGCTCCCGAAGCCCAGTGATTCTACTCATGAACACAAGCAACTTTTTTGTCTTCCCATAGTAAAGTGGTCACGTGATCGACTCATGCTGTATGGGAAGGCAAAACATTTTTTTCGAGTAAATAATTTATTTCTTCGGGAAAGTTGCTTGTTTTCATGAGTAGAATCATTGGACTTCGGGAGCGAAACCAATACAAATTCACGCTGTAGGATGAATCACCTGATTGTCCGAAAAGTATGGTGATTTTGTGCTTCAGAAGGCACCTTAACCTGTTGGTGCCGGCTGCTATGGCCTTTGGCGGTTCAACAACTCTGACACCAGGGTTTATGAGGTCGATCGGTATCTTACAATTACGAGTACAACCTACGCGATATGATGATGATGATGAGTGCCCTCGGTGACCTTTGTCGTCTTCTTTAGTCAAGGTATCCAAGAATAAAACGCGACCGTCTGATTTACCTAGTCTGCATGAAAATAAACGAAATGTATCAAAAGCTTTTTTTTTGCTCAAGTCGTAAATAACAGCAATAACAGTAAACATCCGGTGATAAATTTGTAAATGTTGAATTTGCAAAGTTTATTTTAGGAGTTCCTATCATTATTAGTTATTACGTATACGTGCGGTAGCATACTAGGTGAGTAGGTGTATGTAGAGATTGGGTACGAGGCATTGGACCACAACCTCTATGTCCGTAATGAACTAGTGAAGTCATATCGTCGATTAGCTAACAACACCGCACAAGTCATAACTTTGGCGATTTTTAGGGTTCCGTACCTCAAAAGAAAAAAACGGAACCCTTATAGGATCACTTTGTTGTCCGTCTGTCTGTCTGTCTGTCAAGACCCTTTATCTCACGAACGGGTAAAGGTATCAGGTTGAAATTAATACCACATATTAGGATCCATGAACCACACAAGATCTAAAAATTTCAATTTTTTACAACGACGCAATCAAAAGATATGGCATTTTATGTCCTCATCTCCATACATTTATTCAAAAATGCAAAACCTACAGGGTACTTCCCGTTGACCAAAAATTATGAAATTTGGCAAGAAGCTAGGTCTCACAGTACAAATAATGGGAAAAGTCTGAAATCATTAAATATTACAACTTTTCTCACAACTAATGGTAACCAATTGTGGTGAGCTCCCGTTTCAAGAACATTCATATAAGAGAGGGGTCAAGTTAGATGGTCGCTGAGGCGATTTTTGTTTTAGTTCTTTTTAAAAACGGGAACACTTACAAACTTGAAAATTGGTATGTTTATAGTGCATAAGCTATAAAATAACAACAAATAATAAAATTTGGTCAAGCGCGTGTCGGACTCAAAAAATCTAGCACATTAACTTACTGAAATTTCAACTAATACAATTATGTTTATGTGGTGGTACGGAACCCTCAGTGCGTGAGTCCGACTCGCACTTGGCCGGTTTTTTTAGTTTAGATGCCAATCGATTTATCTGAAATTGTATCAAATGGCATTCAAACGAGGAAAACCGCAAAATTTAGGACTTATGCGGTTTTGTTAGCTAAGTGACGATATGTTTCTATTCCATGAAGAGTAAGAAAACATGAACTGCTTAAAAATTTAAAAGAAATAGTATTCATGTACAAGTGTCATGTCCCGTGTTGTGGTGGCAAAGAATACCAACCCATCTTTACCCGTGGGTGTCTTAAGAGACGACTAAGGGATTATGAAGAGAGGATGGGCAGCAGCGTTTTTGTTTACGAGTATATCGTTCCATCTATTCTAAATATATAATAAAATAGCTTGTCCTGACTGATTCATCAACGTCGAGCCGTAACCGCTATAGATTCAGATCTGAAATTTTATACACAGGTTCTATGCACGTCAAAACTACCCACTAAAAAATATTATGGAAAATTCATCTCCCAAGGGGGTGAAATAAGGAATGAAAAGTGATAGTGAAATAAGGGATGAAAGTTTGTATGAAAGTCCTTTGTTTCTTGAGCTAGATTCACACAAAGTTGAATTTAACCTTTTGGTAAAATTTGAATTTTTACAAAAATCACCTTCAAGGGGGTGAAAAGGGGGATATTTTTTCCGTACATACTATGTTAGTCTATAAGTCTTTCATTTTTAAAGGTAGAATTATATAAATTTGGTTTTGAGCTCTTGGTAAAAAATAAAAACGTACGTGTTTTAGGATTTTTCAAAACTCATCCCCATAGGGGGTGAAATAAGGGATGAAAGTTTGTATGAAAGTCCTTTGTTTCTTGAGTTAGATTTACACAAATTTGACTAAGCTTTTAATAAAAAATAAAGAAACAAATGTTTAAGCCTTTCTTAAACATCACCCTTCAAGGGATCGTAGCAGGTGGAGAACTGTGGTCTCTGCCTACCCCGACGGGAACAAGGCGTGACATTATGTATGTATGTATGTAAGGGGGTGAAAAAAAGATGATTATTTTCCGTATAATGGTCTATAAGTCTTTCATTTATAAAGGAAGAATTAAAGCAATTTGGTTTTGTGCTCTCCGTAAAAAATAAAAAAGTACGTGTTTAAGCATTTTTAGAAATTCATCCCCTAACGCGTTGAAATGAGGTATGAAAGTTTGTATAGAAATCCTACAGTTTTGTCACGAGGTATATGAAAATTTGGATTTAAGCTAACAATAAATGGTACAGCAGCACTGCACTTACTTTCTCGCAATACTCAAGGAAAAACTATCAACCGCAAACTTTAATTTGTAATGCCATACACATAGTATGGAAATACAAACTTTTATTTACGTTTTTCCAAAAAAATGTTCAAATGAAATATACAGATCAATTCAGAATTCAAATTGTTAAACATTAAAACAAACAAACCTCAAACGATTTCGAGTAAATCACATTTTTAACTTTTGGTAGCACTGGAACACCCTTTATATGAATTTTCACAGATCAATCGATACTACCGTAGGATACTTGCATGGAGATTTTTAAAAATTTCCCAACACATGTTCCTTATGGATAATTGTTCAGTTTAGTCTACTGAGCAAGCCCTTTCAGTTTTTGGTACACCCTGTGTACTCAATTTCATTCAAAAAAATCATAAAGAATATCCAGTCAGGTAGACAACCAATCCAGGATTAATATTATAGAAAATTTTAATAAACTCAATGGAACCAATTTTGGGTAAATCACATATTTACGATTTGGTGGTACAGGAACACCCCTTATATGAAATTACACAGATCGATTGATACTGGCGCAAGATATCTTACATGGAGATGCTTGGTCATGCAAAGTTTCATCAAGATACTATGAGCCGTTTTTGAGAAAATTTCAATTTTTATTTTCGTTGTATGACAGCTACCCTCAAAATGAGAGCCAGCAAGAAACAACTTGGAACCCTTCGATGGATTTGCATAAAACTCCTAAATTCAAAATATGGTGTCAATCGGACCATTCGTTTAGTCGCTAGGCCAAAGCGTGACGGACGACCAACCGTAGGACCGACCGACCGACCGACGGACGGAAATTTTCGGGAGACTTGTTTTTTATGATGTATAAATGATATAGAACACATTTTTGAGAAAATTAGAAAAACTATTTTTTTCATGAATACAATACCTTTCTCACTCCGCTCGAAAGTAATAAAAAATAATGGAACAATTGTTTCAGAAATTTTTAGATATCCCCCAAAGGGGTGAATAAAGGGATGAAAGTTTGTGTGAAAATTCTCCAATTTTGACAATGAGGTAGTACTTGAAATTCGGGTGATTAATAATAAGAAGAATATTAAGAAGTAAAGAAACACGTGTTTCAGCAATTTTGACATATCATCCCAAGGGGGTTAAATTTGGGATGAAAGTTCGTATGAAAATCCTTTCAAACAAAAAGAAACACGTTTCAAAATCGGGAAACACTGAAATTGCTTTATCTATGGGTTCTTTTTATGAACTCTAGCTTCCCGTGCAAAGCCGGGGCGGGCCGCTAGTCTTACATAACGTCACCAATAACCGCGGTCCACGGTGCCAGCCGCAACGCTAACAAGCGTGGTGACTATGGTACTTCCCCTCCAAACTGTAAGTACCACGCGTTTTTCCTGGAATTCTGGAGGGACATTACGCCTTCATGGGATCATCGCATTTCATGGGATGTTACGCCTCTACTTGCGCTCTCTAAAAAGTATCGACTCTATCTACATTTTCTTAAGAAATACCAAAATATAAGCTCGTATGCTTCTGTAACAAATTGGTACACGTAATATATAAATTAAGAGTAAATTACCTTCCTTCTGGTAGCTGAGTGCAGTGTTGTGTTGTGTTGAGGTAGATAATGTAGAATTCTTAAGTAGTGAATCAGTCGTGTTTGAACTTGGGCATTCCACGTGAGGAAGATTGCTCGGTTTCAGTTTGCAATCAATCAATACATTTAAATATTTACTCAGTTTATCCAAAAGTATATGCAAACGTAATGTAAATCAAAGAGTACATAAGTCTGATGTAAATTATATTCTGTGATGTCGAATATACCCTCAAATTTTGCACTGCTGGGCGAATAATAATAGTAAGGGTGATAAAGGACAAATTTCTATATGATTTGCTCATGTCCGCCTTTTTGACTGATGATAAGGAGCATCCTCTAAAAGATACAAAAAATATTGGCGGACATCCACACCCCTGCGTTTTTGAGGAATTAAGTTTTAACTATTTTGAAATTTGACAATGAAACGTACACCTGGCAGACTATGACTATCTGATTAAATACAATGTATAAAACCCCAGAAAAATGCTCTGCCACCGTAATAGCCCTGAGTCGTAAAGTTACAGCGCTTCAAAATGCGAAAATTCACTACTTCGTCCCGTGATAATGCAGAGCGCTGCATGTTTGCCTCTTCGATTTTCTACATCTTCAGAAGTATTTTAAACAGGAGCCACAAAGGCAGAAAAAAAAAACATTGTTTAGTATCTTATTTTCTTTTTTTATGCTTTAACTCAAAAACGCAGCGACGCACAGAAAAACTTTTAAGGACCAAATCGATTCGTATTGAGCTGATCTATCATCCCTATTAATATGAATCATGAGCAAATCATATACCCAAATTGCAGCCAGCACCCTAACTATAAGACCCAATCTTCATTGTTTCACAAATCGTCGACGATAATCAAAACAAAAGTTACACACAGCTCTACACTTGGACAATTTTGTGAACTGGACAGAAACGTAAACTAAGGAAACTATAAGGAATACTTCCTCAAATGCATAAAATTGGCTAGCGAGAGCTCTTCATAGCAAAAAAATAATGAAAATATATTATGTATTTCATATATGAAAGTAAATTATGACGCATGGTGGGTAAGAATTTGAAAAAATGTGTTAAATTTATGTTTAATCCACTGAATCATTCCTCAGGTACAAGTGCATTCGCGTGGGTGTAGTCAAAGTCAATTACCAACGGCTTGCTGAAAATCTAATTAGTCGTATTGGCCTTGCAACCTGTCTTCATTTTCCACTGGTAATTATGGTTTGTGAACCAAATACTTATCGTCAAATTTACTGGAATGAGAAAAATCATGCCAAATAAATTAAATTAAGGATTTTCCACTCAGCAAAAAGTTAAAAACGTGTCTTTGTAAAATAATGTGTAAACATACCGTTTATGACGACACTGTTTATTATTTATTAAGTAATGTGTGCAAAATGTAGATCCGGGTGCGTGGGAGAAGAAAATAGTAAAACATGAAAAGTAGCTGCAAAACCATTTTGAGTTGAGCTCCGTGAGCTTCCGTCACCAGCCCTTGATGAGAACGATTTGATAATGAGCGAAGATAAGAACAGATGTCAGGGGTCAAGTTAGAGAAGTGGTGATGTAGAAATTGTTTGTTGAATGCTCTGGGCGGCGGTGCGCTGGCGGGGCGGGCGGCGGCGAGAGCTCGACGTAGCGGCCAGTGCGCGCCCATCCCGGTCCGACACTCGACGTCGGCTCGTCAACGAAACAACACTACCACTATAATTTTCGACCATTATTTTAATCGGTAAGACCGAGTGCTAAAATATCAGAGGGCTACATTACCTGTGCCAAAAGTGACAACGAAAGGGCTTTCGGTTGGTGCGGTTAGCTTCGAGAGTGCATTATCGGCGTCCTTTTCTAAGGTTGCGCAATTGTATACCTGTCTCGCTCTCCGTAGTTTCTAGGCCCGGCCGGATATCTAGTTCGCACTTCGCGTGTGATTTGTCGAGATAAACTACATCTCAACCGCGTAACATTGATCAGCAGCACGTAAGTTATTCAAACGATAAAAGTGTCCAAGGATATCAGTGATTATAAGTGACATCTGAATTACATTTGTCAACGAAAAAAACAAATGAAACGGTGTTACATATGATGATACATTTGTTCTGATTAAAATAACATAAGTGCATTATTTAATTGGATAATGTTAGTTCATGTACGTTTTCAGAAGTGCATCTAAGTAGTAGTGCATGTGATTGGAACCGTTTCCTTACGATATAACATACATAACTTTCTTATATTACATTAATTAATTTGTACAGCATTTCATAGTTTAGAAAATATAAATATGACCATGGTTTGACTTTATTTACAACGCGCATGCTCATACTACATTCAGTGGGTACATACGAAGCTGCACACAGGCTGCGCTGAAAGATCGCCTGCGCTGCGCGAGGATGCACGCTCGCCGCTTGAGGGAATGCCGTGAATCCGATCCGACGCGCGCTGCTATTTTGGGCACCCTCATCGCGCGCCAAATTTGCGATCCCGCCAAATCGACGCGCCTTCGTGTATTTTTGTATCAGTTTCACAATCACGTCATTTGTACCGCTAACTCCCTGCCCGATGAATATCGATATCTATTAGTTTTCATTAAAACTGACGAATAAACGGTACTTTTGTGAAGAGCAATTCTGGAATTTTCACGTTTCTATAGGTACTTACTCCATTTGTAAATAAGGTTCAAACTCAATTATTACGCCTAAGTCCTTGAATTAGATGGATGCGTGTCATTAAGCATGGGATCTTAGATATACGATGTACAATACAAACCTACCTACGCCGTTGACCCAGAAGTAGGTCATCGCGATAAATTTGGAAAAACAATATTGACATTGGCCTTCCATGGCATGGAACCATTTATTTTGATGACTTCTTTGATGACCTCATTAATTAATTTAATTAAGTAGAAGGTATTAAATAATTAATAAAGCATATTTAATTTTAATATGACAAAAATTTATTATAATCCGAACTTATACTTATTACATCTTATTAATAATTAAAATAATGTCGTTCTATTAAACATAAAATATACTTATTGATATCGCATAATATATTAGAGGACCGAGTATACAGCACCCTAGTTACAACCAACTCTTGCGTACGTTCAAGTGCAAAATAACAGACAAAAAACTACAAAACATATACATTTTTAAAAGTGACAGCATTGCTAGAGGAGCTTAGAACTATTTTGTTAAATAAGAATAATGAAACAATTGATGTTATAAGGGACACTGAACATTTCGTAGACATAATTTGTGTGGGTTAGGGTTAAAACCCTGCAACGAAAAGTAAAAGCTTTATAACAAAATCAATGAAATTTTAAATACCTGACTTTCATGACTTACTATGAGTAATAGAGAAACTAAATTTCGTAAGTTTGGCCAATGTTTGCGTAGTTGCCAAATTCCCTTTCGCTTTTCAGTTAATCCCTGTTGACGATGCATACTTTGACTTGTAATGGCTTGTAAAACACGAAGCAAAGTCTAACCGAAAACTTTCAAATGAAATGAAATTTGTCTGGAGTCAAACGGCTTTAATTTTTATACTTAAGCAAGCAATAAAGAGTTGCTCTATCCGGTATAGCTAAGAACACTAAACATTAATGGGAACATTTAAGAGCTTTATCCTGTTGAAAATAATAGTAATGCATGCCTCTTCTTTTACATATTCACATCTATTTCACAGAGGGGTAGGCAAGGACTACATGTTCTGATAACCATTTCAACATTATCTACATTTGCCATTGAACTTGGTATAGGAATGTAGCTTTAAATACGGAAATATAAACCAACAACACAGCACCCGCTCGGATGAATTTGAGGAACAGATGCATTTCTCAAAGTGAAGTGGTCTCCTATCCATCCAAACGTCGATCTTAACTTGAAAGACTGATTAATAGCATTCTGCTGTTCCCGATATAAGCCATGACGCAAGTCGATGAATAAACCTTACAAAATTCGTGATTTGTGTACACAAAACAGACTGGTGTCGTAATTTCAGAAGTTACGTAGGTGGATGCAGTTGTTTTGCAAAATTTATGAACTACAAATTTTCCGCAATAATGAGGCGTGCACTGTCACGGGAACACGTAAATAAAGAAATCCACTGAAAGTGTTAATCGTAGAAGCTTCCCTATTGTTGTTAGAAACAACAACGCAAAAAAATCCAACGATCTTAACAAAATAAACTTAAAGTTGTGCAATGAAATCAACGGAAACACACGCTTAAATTTTTCTAATACGAAAGACATCAACGCGTTTCATGGGACCCTTTAGCAAAGCGCATTTAAAATTGTAGTGAATCATCGGAATCGAAGCGCTGACATTGTAAGACTCGAAGTTGTCGTACCTGAAATACATCGAGGTCGAGCAGCGAAGCTCATTAGTTTGTCTTCGCATGCTTAGCTCTCGTTCCAGCTTACGTAATTTTAGAAATTGCGGCAGGCCGCTGACTTTTCCTACGCTGAAACTAACGACAAGGTCGCGTGAATCTCGAAAATAGCCGGCAGCGAACAGACATTCGTAAAAACGGCCGTTTTCAAGTTTCCTCTCGACACCGGTGGCTGGCACGCACCCAACTCCACGGGCTATTCGACCCGCCATGCGCCAGCCACTACCGAGACAGCTATTTGCGGCCATGCTGCTAACGCGACAAACGTCATTGCTCTATTTACGAGTTACGAACACGCTATTGTACTCATTTTATTGTCACCTGGATATGACTTTATAATCCACTCACACATTCAAGGTTAACAGATTATGTACAAACAATAAAAACCGAGCCCTGAGACACTTTTGGTCACAACTATTTTCGCTTTCGAATAGTCATAGTGCTCAATTTTGTTACAGAAACGAGCACGACATAAGCCGCCAAAATGTTTAAAAATCATTTAGAAATGATTGGCAGAAATGAGACGGCATCGAAGAAAGCCAGATTTTGGCAATCCTTCGTGCGATCTCTAAAAGGTAAGAACATTTTATTGGCTGCAGTAATTATATCCATTAGAGACTGGAATCTCTTTCATATTTCATATGCATATCCATATACTTTATTTTAGAAAACATTCATTACCTAGATGTAAGTCAAACTATAATCTAGGTACCTATCTTCTATCACTTCTAATGCCATATTCTTCTTTTGGGCTCATCAATTGCCCTACCATCGTCACTCAAAAACACGAATTCATCACGAAATATAAACAACTTTATTGGTCCTTGTGCCTCGTGATTCGAATTGTAATGTGAAAGTATCATGTTGAACGTAGGATCGGAAGACATCAGGGCAGAGGAGAAGTACAGGCCATCCCGCCGCAGCGTGTTCCCAGAGCTGCTCTCCTCTTCGTACCCCTACAGCAAATCCATCTACGACGACCCCGTGGCCGCCGCCGACCGTATCAGCGTGCCCGGCTACCGCTACCTGCCCGTCCACCGCGAAACCTACGGATACTCACCACGCGCCATCTACACCCACAACTACCCCCGCTCGATCGAACGGTACAGGCCAGGTTAGTATATACATTTTCTAGGCCCTATCCATTGAAGGCACAACACATTAACAAGACTACCTAAAATCACTAGATATCTACGCGTCAATCAAGAATTAGGTACGCAGAGCGTCAAAAACATCGGCTTCAATTTTCATGCATGCAGTAAACAAGTTGCAGTCAATTGTTGCAAAAAATATGAAATCTAAGAAGATAATGATGATAGTTTTGATGGACAACCCTGAATTATTCAACTTGGGACAAAGATCCGGTTCACTTATAGCATGCGATTTGTTTGGCCTTTATCAAAATAAAAATAGGTCGATGTGTTGATGGATTGTTATTGGACGCAAAGCTATTAGCAATTGGCAGATCACATATGACTGCCACTGGCAATTGGTTCCAAAACATTGGCCACAAGAAATAGTAGTATGTATATTTATGAAATCAGAGTAGATATCTACCTACAAGTATTTGTAAATAAGACAGGAATGACGACCCTGCTACTAACTTGAATGACCAACTTCTCTTGTAGATATCTCAGTAAGCATAATATTGATGTTGTACAGTGAGCTTCATTTTTAACAAAGGATTTGCTTTTAGCATCAAGTAGTCACTAAATAATGACAAAACAAACTCAATTTTATCACTCCCATTTTGCACATGGATTATCGGCAATGTATTTTAATTGTTTCAGCATCAAAGGCCTCCGGGGGAGTTTAAATTAATCTTATAAACATCTTATCGCTATGAAATTATACAATTTTTCTAAAACTTTATACTTATAGAGTTATTGAAATGATGGTCAGCTAACACCAATTTCATATGTGCACAAAGGTAGAGACCAAGAACTAAGTGCAAAAAGATCATTTACATAAGTCTAGCTTACTAAGAGCTTTTCTGTTATGTATATTTTATTTGTATTTACATTTTTTAAAGAATAAATAAATAGAAAATTCAAAGATTTATTGTGGATCCTGTCAAAAGCTCGGAGATAGTTAGATCGATTTAACATTACATGGAGCCACACACAACACATCTTTACTTACATATTCTGTTTCATGTTTGAATCAGATGGCACATTTGTATGAAATTAAAGACAAATAATATTAGATGTTGTATGTGTATTATTTAGTGAACGTCTTTGTATTTGTCGATTACTTAATATACATGTTATAGACATTATTTAAATATTTCACGAACATAAACATGTTTCATATCGGTTCGATGTTCACGGCTTAGTTACGTGTCTGTTGGCTGGCATCTAGATGTTTGCTTGAAACTTGCAGGTCATTTATAAATACCTAATCATTTCTAATAATGCATGCTTCATCTGATAGAAATCACCTCTTACATAACATCACAGCACACTTGTAAATCCATGGATGTTACATCGTACCTACTCTTGTTATTGCTCGATCTCCTAGCATTTGTCAGGAGAAACACTTTTCATTTGTAACCGTTACTTCCCTATAACAATTAATGAGATTATATAATAACATTAACGAACCTGTAATACAATTTTTTGTCCTTCATCAAGTCCGCCGGAAATATGATAAGTAAGAGAGGTGAGTTCTATAAAAATTTGCACTTGTGTGTCCCAAAAACCATTCATATTAACTAAAGCTTTGCTCTGCTGCCTAACTAATTATCCTCAAAACTATTATATCGAATAAATATACTCTCGTTTTTTTGTGTACATACTCCTATTCTTATCTAATATCCAATTTTGTCAAATTCCATGTGAAATGGTACCTATGTTTTTGTTTTCTTTACTATAACAGAAAAAAACTACCTCTAGACACACTTTTTACGGATTTTAATAACATCCTACTCAAAGGATACGTGTGCGTAGTTGTCCTGAGTAACTGTTCTTTTGCTGACCTTCGTTTTGGGGTTTCTTGTCGTATGTGTGTTTGGTTCATGTGGAGTGACCGGCGGTTTCTGTTGGCAGTATACCACGTGCCGCGCCGCATCCGACGAGGCGTGGACCCGTTCGACGCGCACAAGGCGTGGCAGGACCACCTCGACAGGCTAGCGGCCATCGACCGTCTCTACCCCTCCCGCTACGGACTCTACCTGAAAGACCGCGCTTACCCCATCACTGACCTTTCTTCCCCCGTCACCTTCAACCCCACCGAGCCCAACAGCCTAAAAGGCATCGAATATGAACCAGACAACAAGCCCCACTGGGGAGCAGGTAAATTCTACTAAATTTTATGCACGAAACCATCCTGAGTGTTATGCTTGTAAACAAGTTTTGCTTTATTTTAATAGAGGTTTAAATTAGTGTTACAAATAACTGAGGGATTTTCCCGTGTAAAAATAGTTATTGTTCAATTTTAAGACGGCTACTTGTTCATAAGCATAGCATAACTTAGAATAAGTTTAGGTTAAGTCACTGTGATTGGTCTGTTCAATATTTATGCGAACAACTCGAGGAGTCTTCTTTGGTGTCTCGAGATAGACTGATTGTTTTTGTAAACTGCGAATAGGCAAACCACAGTTACTCTTTGGTCCACGTCATCATCTATTTTAGGATTCATAATTTTGTTTCTTAATTGGGTAATTCTTAATGCAGAGCATAACGTGGCACCAGAAATCTGTAAAATCAACGGACCTCAAGTTACCTAACAGATTCAATGCTTGAATCTGGTATGTGTGACTTGAATTGATCCTAAATATGACATTTCAAGATTTTAAATTTTTTTTATATATTTTATAACGTAACTTTAAGAATAGGTCTGCATACAAAAATTCAAAATTATTATCTTGTATGTAAATATACATAATCATTGTTTGGCAAGACATCATCTGTTAACAGCAATAGAGCTTAGACATTATGGCATTTTGTAAAGACACCATTGAATAAAGTTATTTGTATTTACGTTATCTATTTTATATATACCTATTAATATTTTAATGGATAGTACAAACTTACTACCTAAAACTAACCCCAACCACATTTTTATATTAAATTATAAAAGACCAATATGTGTTTTGATTTAGTAGTTTAGAACCCGTCTTTAGATTTATCTTATATGAACCAAAACCATATGATATAATATGAGACAAAAAAATATTCCTCGTAGTTTACCTACTTACCTGTAAACTTGTTGAAGATTACCAGTTAAAGTTCGATCCATTAGTTTGACCCGTATCCACAAGTTTAATAAGAATATTGTTTAACTCTAGCACCAATGCATGAAGCCGCATTGTACATAATGCAAGATGCAAGGCAACATTTTACACCCGGAATGTTAACTTAAGCTCGTCCATTTTAGCAAGAACACTACACTCTACAAAATATGTATATTTCCCGATAAAGGTGCGAATCCCTCGGTGGCGTAACTCTCGCCTTTTTGTATGTTTGAGATTGATATTGACTATAAGACTTACCATGAAGGAGCGTTGCCGGAGCGGATATCGGACGTGTTCAAAACGGATCCCTTTTTCGCTGACGCCGAAAAATGGGCAGATTTTGACCGTTCGATACGCGAGCCGTCCATGGACCGCTCGATGCGAGGAATGTCCCCTACTCCGGTGAAGCCGAGGATCAGTCAGCCGCGCGACTGCGAGATCGCTTACGATGCCGACGGTAAGGGCAACAGACCCCTGTGCTGTGCACCCCGTGTCTTCGTCACAGCCTTTACTCTATTAAATAAACAAAAAGATTTGAGTTGGTACTAGACAAATAATGTTCTGTTTTCGAATGAAATGATCAGTTCAGTAGCACCAATCCATTTCCTTTTAAAAGAAGCATTTTGTATGGCAGCTACAGAGCTTGAAGTGGCGTCGTGTCCGTTTGATTCCCCTATCCTCTTCTCGACTGAATAACAAAATCCAGTGAATAAGAATTCAAGACATCTTGATTCACGGGCTATAATCTTCCTTTTTGTAGGTAGCTAACATTACCTATTCGTACTTGACCCACCTAGCTAGTGAGTGTAAGTGTTCTTATGGTAGAGTTACATTGTCATTTATTACATTTTACATCAAATTACCTAATTAATCCACATGCATAAAAGAAGCGCATGAAATGTGCATGTTTATTAATTTGTTCGATTACTTGAATTGCTTTGTCACATATAATACTTTAATATTAATATATTTATTGTGGCAATCCTTGGAAGCTTCGGTTACGATCACGAATTCATCAATCACATTGAAAACTAATTAAAAAATATCATTACTTGTTTCATCGTCCACGATCGCTACAGCTTTCAGTGTGTATTTTTCATATATATACGTGTTACTTGCTGAACTGAATGCTTGGCTTCTGGTTGATGACGAAGTAACGTGTACAGAGGAGGAGTCTGTTGTCCTAATCAATAGTTGTGGCGTGTAGGTGCGCCGCTTTACAACGCCGGCGGACTCAGGCGCAGGCCGTGGGCTGACATTTTCAACCCAAGTCCATCCCTGCCGATCTCGGCCATCACGCGGGACCCCTTCTGGTACGACTGGCCCGAGCTGAAGCCGCTCGCTAGATGGGACCGAAGCCCTTCCTACGTCCGGGATTCGTACCTGTCACCAGTCAAACGCACCTTCCTCTGGGACAAGCATCCGATCAGGCCCTTAGGTTAGTCAGTCGCTGTAAATACGCTGACAATTATCTTGCTCATAGCTTCATGTGGTGTCTAAGCGATGCCTTAACTTTATGTGACCTAGTTAGACTGTCATCTATCAGCTTCATGACGTTCAAATCAAGCACTATCACACATTTTCGGTCTATTAATCAAAATGAGTTATGTAGAGTCGCTCTTTTTCTTAGATAAGCAATGGATGGCGGTATTCTGGGTATTTTCTTCTTAGTTATGGCACTTTTCTGTAAATATCCTACTCTTCTGAAAAATATTAAAATTTTCAGTATAAAATGGATTCCATGAAAGAGTTGATTTTTTTTTCAATTACATGATGCTCACGTTTTAAACCACAGTACACACATACAGAAAACCCTTTGCACAATTAGTCAATAAGAAATATCCACATTTTTAACACTTTTACAATATGACGAATTTATTCTATTCTTTGGAATCCGCTTTATACTTAATAATTTTTTTTATTAATTACACCTTTACCAATTTATATCAGAACACACCTTTAAAGATATTGTTGTGTACAACAGATTCAATGGTGGCTGACGCTGCCACCATGGGGCTTCTAAGCAAGAGTTTATCATACTGTAGTCTATAAAACGTGGAAAGGTATAAGCACGCACAAGCATTAATTTTGTAAAAGGAATATTTGTTTTTGTAGAATGTGTACCCATTTAGTCATCGACTACCCATGTTAAATATCTACCCAAATGTATACGTATATCCACCTGTTTAAGTTCATAGAAAGTAGCAATGTATCTTTCGTGAACTTGAAAACTTGACGGTAGAGCTAAATCAAGTTTTGTTTACCTTTGATTCTTGTTTAAACAAATATTTTGATTCCACGTGTCTAACCTTTATTTTATTTCCTTTTAAGAAATTAATTTGAAAAAGGTCCTTGGAGGCACCTATTATGTGGCTAACCATGTACGAAACATAACCACAAGGTTTATTGCGTCATGTAATGTACACACATATAAAAAAAAACCTATTTTGTTACTAGATCTTCCTTGCGTACCTGATAGCCCTGCACATTCAACTCTTTTATTCACCTACCCTCACCCTACCCTTTCATTTGTTGCCTATTTTGTTTTATAATTGTTGTATAAAGTACTTTAAGACTTTTTATGTTCTTCATTAACAATATCTGCAGCTAAGTGCAGCAATTTTTATGAATTCTTAATAATTTCGTCTGCCTAATAAATCCCGAATGATCCGAGCAGTCTGATGGAGAAACGGAAGGCTAGAATAATAAATAAACTTTAAAACATCAAAACAATGCTGGGGGAGTAAACGGGGTAAGCGGAAGTAAACAATTTCAATAAAAAAAATCGATCATCAAGCAAAGCAATCAATTAAAACGTTCCAAGTTTGAAAAGTCTGGACAATCAAAAGCCTTTCAAGGACTAAAATAACGTATAATTTAGGCACTAAAACCTTTGAAAAATCCGGACAATTAGCCGAAACAGAAGAAAACTGTAATTTTAGAAAGTTCAGAACAAATCTTTTTTCGATCGGAGCACACTAGACAATTCAGATTGTATGCGTCTTCTGTTAGATCTCTGTAATTATTTGAATATAATCTAAAACACCGGTCAAGTCAAGTACAGTATTTTTGGAAGCAATAAAGTGTATTTTATGGACTGCAAAACTAAATTTTTTGAAAAGGCTTTTTGTAGATTTCTAAAAATCTGTGAAACTTAGAAGGATCGTTTTATTTTTCCTGTACATAAACTTATATCGACTATAATCAATTCTGATTTTTCCATTAGCAAACTTCAGAGATAAGGGGGTGGTATTTTTTTGACATTTTACATCATAACTTGAAAACTGAGTTGTAAAAAAATACAAAAATCTACAGGATGACTTTCAGGACATTCGACAGGTTGTTATCGTTATAGATCAATTTTGTATAAGTCTAAGGATATTTGGAGATGTAATTTTTTTTAAAATTAAGTTGAACATACTTGAAATCGATACAAAACTTACTTGCATAAAAATAAACACTACTTATGCTAAAAAAATTAAAATCCATCATTTGTGCTTATTTTATATTTTTTCACTCCTCATGCTCTGAAAGTGCTTTTTCGTGCACTAGGGCAAAAAAGTAATCGCGGTGGTGTACGCCCTGCGCGCGGGCCTGCCCCCCCCCCCCCCCCCCACGCCTCGCGCGCGTCAACATATTCTTCACTAAAGCAGAACAACTCATTCTTCAGTTACATTTAGAGAGTACTTTTACGTTTTATTTCCTTGCAATCAAAGTGAAAAGCAGAGTTTGTAACTCGTCCACAAAACCATTTTATCCTCGACATTACTATCAGCCTCGGAAAAATGGTTCGTTTTGTGCACTTGTTGTAAAATCTACTATTTTAGGTAAGTACGTTTGTGTATCATTATCAGAAATATTTAACTCAATACCTACAAAAATAAAAAATTTCAACGTTCTCCAATTTTCTTTAGAACTATACAAAATTGATCTACATTGAAATTACGCTTAAAGAAGCCCTTTTATATATTTCCTAGTCGACCGAGTAACGACAATTTGCAATTTGCCCACCCTACGTGGGCTCCCTTTACGATAATAATAACATATTATTGATTCTTTTGTTTGCAATTAAGTTGGGCAATCATATTCTAAAACTATTCCAAATTTCAAGTCGATAGCATGAGTGGTTGCTGAGATATAAAGGTGGACAGGCAGACAGACAGGCAAACATATGAAGTCGCACCATAAGTAACAATGGACAAAAGAGCGAAACAGATTCTCTGTGTTCTCCATTAGATTTAATTAATGATTCGAATTGACCTATACAGGGTGTAACCCGTGTATCATAAATGGTATAACAAAGAGGGTATAACTTTATATTGGTTTATATTGGTCGAATGGTATAACAATTTTGAAGGATGCAAATCTGCCTTTGAAACTGAGTGACATTTTCCAAGGAACATAAAAACTGAATCAGCTGATACCGCATTTTGTATGGTCGGGTTGCAGGGTTTGTACACCCTTTTTTACTACCTGTTAGTATGTAAAAAATAGGTGAATATAAATACGATTTCTTAAGTTGATCTAGTTTTATGTACCTAGTTGAATAAAGATCCTAACTTCTACTTGTTTTATACGAATTTTAGTCGCTCATTAAAGAACATTCAAAAAAACTTTCGACAAATCCGGATATATGGAAAAGCCAGACAAAGTTCGGAAGTCCGAATATGTTCAGACCATTTAGTTCAGAAAAATACAGATTTTTACTCTTTTATTATTATTGTATATAGGGTGATTTTTCATTAGTTCTTGGTAGCAAAAGAGATGCATGTAGGTAGGTACTTATGGCACTGAACAATTTCACCCAAGGAACATAGGTCGAATTATAAAAAAATATTTTTGATTCCTCATAGTAAAACAATCAGCCGATCGGCAATTTAGTAGTAAATTTTCTTTTCACGTATTTCGGCAATTTCGGAAATTTGTCCAGTGCCTTGAGTAGGGGAGAGCGGGGCTGAAAGTGCCGATTTTGACAAATCCTTAAATAAATCAAGTAATATGAATGCTAATAATGGTAGTTGTAGACTATCTGACGTTAAATTTAATCTATTTTTTTATATTTGAAACAATTTTTTGGACATTCTTAATAGTTTTCTACAAATAGTGATTTTTAGAAGCAGTGGTGGATAGGTACAACCAACCCCTCTCGGGGGCAAGTTGTGCCGGGGCTGAGGTTGGTTGTGCCGGTCGTTATATTTGATCATTTTAATGGTTTGAAATGGATTAAGAAATCAGAAACTATCAAAAATAGCGACATTATACTAAACAATTATTGAATTATATTAAAAAGACATCTACCTTGCCTTTTTATTCCTTAAAACATATTTAAACATTTTATGACAGAACTTTTGGTCAAATCAAATAATGTTCGTAATCAAAACTAAACAAAAATATTCTAACTTCAAAGTAGGTTTCTACTCAAAATAAAAAAAAACCGTTTGTACATACTTGTTATACAGAGATCATAATTAAAAATCTGCTTTTATAAACTACGACAATAGTAATGAAATGAAATGCGTAATTTGTAACGATAATTTTTATTCATCCTTGATCTCAGCATCAGCAACCTTTTGTAGAAATTCTTAGGAAGTACCACAGAGCAGAAACAAGTACTCCCCTTACGCTTATAGGTTCTCATTCTGTTAAATAAAATAATCAAAAATAGTAAAGGTTAGTATCGGATTCGCGGCACAACCAGCCTCAAATGAAAGGCACTTTTTACCGCGTATCGAAGACATTGAAAAACTTTCACATTTTCAAAAAATCACTGATTCAAAGAATTAAAACTGCATAGATTAACACGAATGGATAAATTACGATCACTTCAATAAAACTCCCAAGTACGTAGCACCATAAATGCCAACTAAAGCCCAAAAAGTATAAACACGAAAAAATTTACTAACGTGGTGCTGGACGACTGCTACCCGCCAGGTCCGCGCCGTTGGCGCATCTAAAGGTGGCAGCCGAATGGGCGTGGCCGCTAGACATTTCGCGATGCATTAAGAAATTATAGCTATCGCTTTTTATTTTTGAGATATTTGCGTCGGAAAAACTTACCCCCGGCACAACCAGCCCCGCTCTCCCCTACTTACATGTATAATAACATGTTGTGGTACCAGTACATACACTCAAGTGTCTTATACTACGCTGATGTTTCTAATTTTGAAGTCAAGTCAGTCAGGTGTTTGTTTTTCTGGTCTAGGAAGGTATTTACCGTACATTAGAACGAGTATAATACACAAGCAGCATAAGTCGGCATAAGAAATCTCATAATATTATGTGTATGCATCTCTAATAATTTCATTTTTTTACAGCTGCTGCTTTCTAAGGGGATTGACATCGGACCCACACTAATTTAAGTCCTTATTTATACAACTTCATATTTAATTTATTGTACGAAATAATTGTTACAAGACCATTGACTATGTTACAAAAAAAAATCGGAACTATACTTATATTAAATGACCGGAATAAATACTAAAGATTAAAAAAGATTTTAAAGTAAGATCTCAAAGACTGCAATAACATAGTCACTGCCAGGAAAATAAAAAATTGTTATCTATAATTTCTGTTTTTACTATTCAACAATTTTATGTACTTTACACACAAAAATAACAAAAAAAAACAATAAAATATCAAAAAACGCAGTGTTGTTTTTGTTCTGAAACGTTCCAAGTACATATTTTTACCCGTTGCCTGCAACATGGTTCACATGGAATTCCAGAAAATCTACAAGTACGAGTTGAATTCATACACAGAGGGTTCCGTACCACCACATGATGCCACTGTTAGAGTGTTTACGCACTACGTCCGATCCGAATCCGTGAAAATAAGAATCAATAGTGAAATCGGATGACGGAAGCCGATTTCATTATTGATTCTTATTTTCATAGACAAAATTAGTGGTAGCGAAACTTAGACGAAATTAATGGTAGCTTCAAAATTACTGCGCCAAATAGGTATGAATAATTTTTTTTAGTCCCATTTATTAGTCCTATAGTAGAAGAAAGAGTGAAAAAAAAAAATTTTTTAAACTATTAATTACGCGCCGATTACACAAAGAGATCCGACATGGATAGTGACGGCCATATAAACTCAGTGTTAAATTTCGTTTTGCTAGAAAGAGATAGAAACAAATCTTTGATAGCTTATATCTTTTTAATTTCATAGTTATTCGAAAAATAGTTTTACTTTTTTTTTATATTGTTTATTCAACACAAATTTTGTACACAAAATTATTACAGTGAAACACTTATCTAAAACCTAAAGAGGTTTATGCGAAAAGTGATTAGTCACAAGATCGCTAATATACATAATATTAAATCGCTAGTTAGATATTAAGCATTTAGATAAAACTTTTTTACAATTGTTTTACATTTGTCCTTATTATTAAGGATATTGACAGAACATGCTCAGGCAATGAATTGAGTATGTCTGGTAGAAAGTATTCCCAAGTCCTCATACCGTAGACATTGATAGTTTTAGGTAGTCTATATGTTGGTAAATAATCAATATTACGCAATCGATCATTTCTACTGTTTTTAGCCAGAGAGTTAATGTTGTGAATTTTATCTAGAATAATAGACATTTTAATTTTATCAAAGACTGACATAACTTTACAATATTTAAACAAACCATTTTCATCGTCTTTATATTTATTTTTTATATTTTTAGGTACAATGTTTTTTAGTATACTCAATTGAAGTATATATCTTTTATTAATATATGTTCTATAAGTGCGTCCATAACTACAGAGACCGTATCCTATAATGGCATCCGCCAGAGCGAGATAAAGCATACGCAGCGTGTGGAAGGGCAGCTTATATTTGAGAATAGCTAACTTAGCGTTAATAGATCTGAGTTTATTGACCACACTGTCAATATGAGGACCCCAGTTAAATTTTGAATCTATAGTAAGGCCAAGATATGTGTGCTGATCTACAGACTGTAACGTAGGACAAGTGCACCCGTTGGAGGTGAGCCCACGATGTAGGCACAGGTGATCGTGCGCAATAATCGAAGGTACTTGAGTAGCTTTTATATAAGGTGAGTGGATATGGATGATTTTCGTTTTACTGGCATTGATAACCAGTCCCACGTCGTGTGCCCATTTACACAATTTGTCGAAATTACGTTGCATTGCATATATTGTGCAAGTACAACATCTTTATTATGGGAAAGTAAACATGTGTCGTCGGCAAATTGGAATACAGAGTCCTCCTCTAGAACATTAGTCATATCGTTGACATACAATAAATATTCAGTTGGGCCGACTATTGACCCCTGGGTCGTACCCATTACAGTAGGTATTTTGTCGCTATAGCAAGAGTCTAAGCGAACAACTGTGTGACGGTTTTTATGGTAGTTTTTGAACCATTCTAGAAGAGGACCCTGTATACCACTTTGCTTAAGCTTGCTGTACAGTATATCGTATTTTAAGGTATCAAAAGCTTTGCTGAAGTCGATGAGGGCAACAAGCACATGTTCGCGAGCATCCAGGTGCCTGTTGACCTCATCGGTAAATATAGACAATAATTTGGATGTACTTCGACCTTTTTGAAAACCAAATTGTTTATTATTTATGATATCATTTTTTATTAAAAATTTATTTATTTCATTTCCTAAATACCTTTCCACAATTTTGTCTATGCTACTCAGGATTGTAATAGGTCTATAGTTATTTATATCGCAAAAAGAGCCTTTTTTATGGATGGGTCTAATTATGCCAGTCTTCAATAGATCTGGGTATGAGGACGTGGATATAGATAAATTTATTAGATGAGTGATAACAGGTGTTATTTCTGAATTTATGCTCTGTAAGTCGGAAACTCTAATGCCATCAATACCTGGACTTTTTTTTTATTTAAGTGCTTAATTATGGTAAAAATTACTTGATTTGAAGCTTTTTGTAGTCTCATAGATATGAATGGTACTCTTTGGTAACAAGTATCAGGTAAAAGAGGTATATCACATTTTTGGCATATATTTTGTACATTATTTTCAAAGCCATGAGCAAATTCGTTACATAGAGAACTGAAATCCATTCTGAAATGCTTTTTAATTACATCATCGATTGTATTGCAGACTTTTCAACTGTTTAGAGGAAAATATTTTTTATAAAAAAATCCTGCATATTCCCTATTGCTGAGTCTTACTTACAAAGGCCGAATTTCATCATTTTTACCCGACTACTGCAAAAAAGAGGGAAATGATTTTGACCTAAATGTATGTCATCTGTTCCCTCCACGGTCCCTCATAACCTCTGACTACTTAACTTGTAGTAATTCGTGGTACTTTGCAGGGGATTTACCATAGTCACCACGCTTGTAAGCATTGCGGCTGGCGACCGCTGTTGTTGGTGACCGCATTATGTAAGATGGTACGATACACAGAAAGATGCTGCTGCCCTGCCTATCTTCCGGTTCATAAGCCCTTAGTCGCCTCTTACGACACCCACGGGTAGACATGGTTTAGTACTAAGTATTCTTTGCCGGCACCACACGGGTATACAGGGAGGTTTTTTGAGATGGTACAGCAAGGGCAGGTACCTCGACAGTTACAGCTACACGAAAATGGTCTTCAGAGACTATCGTATAATTTTAAGTCTATTAATAAATAAAATGGCTATTTTACACAAAATAGTAGGTATATTATGCAATTAGTGCATAAAAGACGGATTGAAAGCGAGGGCCAGAGATAAATCACGAGCAAGTGAAGGATTCTAACGACTGAACCACGACCGTAGAGAGTGATTCAAGCTGAGCGACCTGAGTGATTCATGGCCCTCGATTTAAATCCCTTTTATTCAAGAGTTGCATACTATACTTTTTCTACTCCCATTTGTTAAAGTTCGAAATACTAAACCGGAAACAGTATCACAAACATTGCCATTCCGACAACAGTTGCGTAATATTTATAAATGCAACTGTCTACAATACGTTAATATAATTTTCACTTCTCATGCTCTGAAAGTGCTTTTTTGTGCAGGATATAGGCTGCACAAAATCGAATTTTGTGCACTAGGACAAAAAAGTAATCGCGGTGGTTAATACTATGTTGTATTGGATGTCATCGGCTAATATGCTAGTTACTAAGCCATAAAAGACAACTTCAGAACTGAACCCCCCCCATACACAGTATTATATGATGACTGGCCGAGAGGGATGCAGGATGCAGCATAGATGCAGCAGTGTGAAAGAAAGAAAAAGATAGAGTAGTGATTTACGTTCGCGCATATTTAATCTGTCAAAAAATAACTTAATTTATAATTTAACGATAAACATCTTGATTTCCATTGAAAATTTGTAAATATGAGTAAAATATTCACGCTGACCGAAATAATTAAGGCAGCGTACGATTCGGCTTCGCCTCATGTCACAAACAATACAATGACTATCTTTACTTGACAGTGGCATAAACGACTACGAGAAAAAGATTGAGTTAAGCGAAAATATATTACGTTTAATGAAGAAAAAAAGGTTGTATAGCACTGAGATGGAGGTCGAATAATATATTGGTGTGTTCTAAATTCAAACACCAAAATAGTGATTAAAAGGGCTTTTTGAAGGGTTAGTAGCATTTGCCCCCATTTTCAAATGCCCCCGTGTCAAACGCCCCCAGTATCATTTGCCCCCGATAAATTTTATTGAGAGAAATACCTAAAAAATATTTGCTTTACAGTCGAGGACTAAAGTGCTAACAGATTTTTTTTTATTAATCAGTCTTCTGCGTTTAATAATTTATGTATTATTAGAGTGTGATACATTTACGTGGCGTATAAAAAAGTAAATTCACTGGAGGTATAATTTTAATATTATTTTGTCAATACTTGAGTAGTTTGTTAGCTTCAATTTCAATTAGAGTAAGTTCCTGAACAAAAACGGGTTATTGATAACAATAGCCAAATCCTGTCCAGAGGGTTATCAGTAGTTCTATCTCTTTTTCTCACGAATGACTCTGCATACTTCGACCAATCCGACGTCGGTCTGTATGGACGCTCTTATCAGTCATTAGTCTACTTGTTTTGGTCAGGTGGTGAGTACCTTGACTTCAATGCACGTTGCCATAAGACAAGGGGTAGTATTAGTGTATTATCTCAATATGTCGGGTGAAGGTCCCTCTCAGGGTCAAGTGGTAGATAATTTTAAAATTATATTAAATGGTAAAAAAATTACATTGCTACATGCTGGGCATACCTATAATTTTCACAGAAATAATAAACACTCGTCAGTGTGTTTTAAACCTTGACACATCTTTTCCAGTTGTGTGCACAAAATTTTGTCGAAATGTGTTTTGTATTTTAGAAGTTATGACAAAAGTTAATTTGTATGGGAAGTAAAAGCTCCACCTTTAAGGGTTTTGTAAGAGTACTAACCTAATATGCAACTATAAAGCTATTCTCTCATACCACAACGAGCCTGAGTAGGTACATCAACAACTTTGTAAAATATGCGCTTACTTGGGCCATTGTTATATTGGAAAATAGTTTTACTACGGCATGTTGAGTTGGTATCATAACATATCCTAAAAACATTAATTTACCTACAGTTGTTGATTTTACATGTTTATTTATATAAATGTTTATTTTAAAGGTTTTTATACATTAAGGTGTTTAATAAAGAAAATAAGAAAATTATAAGTAATACTGGGGGCGATTCTAGCGTGGCCGCTAAATTTATGATTACAATTTGACAGGTCTTAAAGTGATGCTGTCTTTTTCCAGCCTATAGGTGGTAACAAAGATAGAAACATTTTTAGACCTGTAAAATTTTAGCCTTAAATTTAGCGGCCACGCTAGAATCGCCCCCATTTTGTTACTACAGTAGAAATAATGTAAAAAGCTACATTATGTTATTTCTTAGAATGACAGCAGTGTGACAAAAAGACGGAGCGATGCGTAAGATATTGGAGCGATAGAGACACGTATCGCTCCAACTTGCTCTTACGCATACTCGTAGCTCTATCCTGCTGTTGTTTTACAAGCTACATCATTTTAATGATGCGTGTTAGATTCAGATCATTTTATTCAATGTAGATTCTTTACAGAACAGAGGCGGCTCGTCCTAAAGAGCACTGGTGCAGTGCACTCCCTCTTTCACAAAACTCAAACTTAGGATGTATTACCTACCTAGTTAAGTTACATACGATTAAATACCTATTTTCATAACCCTATACGTTGTATACATTTAAAATAGCCTAAGAAATAATTACGCAACAATTTACGTAGTCAAGTTGTACCAAGTGGAGCGCCAAGGATTGTGCTCCTATGAAAAAATATTCAGTACAATTCCTAATACAGAATTCAATGAGTGTGAAAGAGAAACATCAACACGCTCGAGCGCGTGAAACAAAAGATTTTATATGAGAAATTAGCCTCATCAGGAGCGCTGCTCAGTGCAACGTTGCCAGTTCGCGATACGCATGCAAGGCGATGTTGCCGATCATACGTAAACAAACTTTTCGTATACAGCTTTCAGTAAAATTTATTTCCAATCAAATCAAATGTCAAATACTACATACTAAACCTTATTACTATAAAAGTGTCAAATAAATAACCCGCCCCTCGACACTCCCGGTACAAAGGTGCCCATGACACTTGCCGCGTTACCACGTTGAATAGCCACAGACAGCCTTTGCACCAGGAATGCCCCGGAGCGAGAGTCACTGCCCTTTTCACGCATTCGACGCCCGATGTCCTGCACAAGGCACTTGGCTTCAGACCCCCAGCAGCCAGCTGTCTCCACCGCGAAGGGGACGAACTTATAACCACGCTTCAGTTCAGCGTATTTAGAATGTTTAAGGCGGGCCGCCTCCTCGGCGGCAGCACCTGCCAATCTTGTCGTTTGGGCCAAGTGAGATGGAGCGAAGGTGCTTACGCAGGTCGCGTCCCAGAGGAGACATCTACCCATCTCCCATGGCACAAGCGTTAGGCCGTCAGGCCTCTTTCCGTCTGTCCTACTGAGGCCCGGGGGCTCGAGCATGCATGGGATGTTGGCTGATACGAGCTTTCAGTTACTGTTCGCAATTTTGCTTGAAAATTTAGAATTAACTGTTTTTAGGGTTCCGATACCAAAATGGTAAAAAAAAGGAACCCTTATGGTGCCGCTCTGTCTGTCTGTCCGTCTGTCTGTCACACCTCTATATCTCAGCAACCACTTACGCTATCGAGCTGAAATTTGGAATAGTTTTAGAATATAGTTGCCCAACTTAATTGCACATGAAAATTTTTTGAAAAAAGTATGATTATTAATGTAAAGGGGGCCAAAATAGGGGGGGCCAAATTTCAAATTGTCGCTACTAGGTCGAGTGGGGTATCATATGAAAGGGCTTTACTTGTACATTTTAAAATATATTTTTGTATTTTTTTAAGTTTCTTAGTTTTCAAGTTATGATGAAAAATGTCAAAAAAAATACCATTCCCCCCCCCTTATCTCCGAAGTTTGAGTAAGGGAAAATCTGAATTAATTACAGTTGACAGAGGTTTATGTAAACTTTACAGCAAAAATAAAACGATCTTTCTAAGTTGCACAGTTTTTCAGAAATCTGCAAAAAACCTTTACAAACAAATTTAGTTTTGCGGTCCTGAAAATGGACTTTATTGCTTCCAAAAATACTATAGGTATATCGGAACCCTCGGCGCGCGAGTCCGACTCGCACTTGACCGGTTTTTTTAAATAGTGTACGTGCCTAATTACTGTAAAAATTGACGAATACAGTGCCGTTTACATTAAAAAATGCGAAATAGACTACAAATACGACTTGAACTCAATGAAAAGGGGCCGTCACGATCTGAAATCGCGCTAGTTCAAAAGTGTAGTACAATAGAACAATATTTAAAAACACCTTGGATGTGAGGTTGTAAATAAATTGTTTTGTTTCCCGTGTCTAGTATTTGAAGCTGGCGCTGGCGCGCATAATATGTAACAATAAAGCCATAAAAAATAGTTCATCAATAAATGGTAGGTAAGTCAATTTATTTATTTTATTTTTTTGTGCACACCCATAAAAAAATGTCACGAGCCGCCTCTGTTACAGAATACTTATTGAATGTCATGCAGAATACAATGCAAATAGAGCGAGTCTACGCCGTTTCGGATCGTGCTATGGCAGCGTAAAAGAAACGGCAAGAAACCACTGCACTGTTATTGATTTTGCATGTTTGTTCTAATTTATGTCAATAAGCTAAATGAAGCTTAGATAAAGCTTTTGTACATTTAAGGGTAGCATTAAGAAATATTTTTTTTTTACTTTGTTTTGTTGATTTTGAATGTTTATTTTTATGTTGATTTGAAAGTTACTGTGTATTTAACCGTAACTTCTAGAAAAAAATCGTATTATTTTGTTACTTACCGTCCACAATACTGATTAAATTTTGATTTATGTTATAAATATAAAAATGTGTACAGTTATGTCGTATTATTATGACTTGTTCCATTGTGATATTGATAAAAATATTACACTTTGTGGTTAATTATAAATTACCTACACAAAAATAAGTCCAAATAAGTGAAAAGTATTTAAAATTACAAACACTTGTGCTTGTGATTGTACAGGCAGGTAGGTATTTCTCTGAATAAAATTTATCGGGGGAAATGACACTGGGGGCGTTTGACACGGGGGCATTTGACAATGGGGGCAAATGCGACTAACCCTTTTTGAAGAACTGTTTTGAGTAAAACTGAAACAGAAAAACTGTTTTTAGTGAATAAAAAATACTAGCCGTTAATACTGAAATCGATAGATATACAACAAAATGAAACTTAATGACATTCCGCAGATTTCCGCAAGGAGTAAGGTAAAAAAAAATAATTGTATTTTAATTCGCAAATGTGTTGAAAAACGTCGTAAGAAGCACGTGCGCAATAATAATTACACTCTTGGGTCCATAACGCCCTCGCCTGCAGCTCGGGCTGCAATATCTGACCCTCGGCTGTAATTACCAAAATAGGGCACTTGCATCCATGTCAGGTTGCGTAGACGTTACAGGTAGCGAAGGAAATCACAGCTGTGCTACCGCCACGTTTCTGCCTTTGGACAGTGAATAACTTTACTACTATCGTTACGGTAGTTCTCGATGACATCTGTCAAATTTGTAACTCATGGTACCGATTTTCTATGAAAACTTGTTGCAATACGTTATCGCTAGTGACAACAATTCGATACGTATTTTACTTGTGGACTCATGCTACCAATTTTAGTTCTTTCAGTGACCGCTAGGGGCGCTGTTCAAGTTCCCATACAATTTTTTACGCCGTCGCTAGCGAGTACGATCACTGTAAACTCATGGTAGCCGTAGTGATCCTCTACGCTACTGAGCGACGTCATTATCATGAGAAAAATCATCAATTTAAAAAACAATGGTAAGAAATTAAAACACATTATTTACTACTTACCGTACATCTTATTTAAACTGTTATTTTGTCAGAGGAGGACAATGGAGCTTGGTAGAGTGGACAACGTAGCTTGGTAAAGTGGACAGTGTAACTTGGTAGAGTGGACAATGTAGCCTGGTAGAGTGAACAATGTGGCTAGTTAATGTAGATTGGTGGTTAGACAATGTAAATTAGAAAGTGATGCACAATTTTCAGAGGTGTACAACGTAGTAATGGACAATTTGCAGCGGTGGATAATGTAGCTTGGTAATCCCATTACACAGTCAACTACAGTACAGGACCCGTCCTGGAGCTCCTTCCAGAATTATAGCTTTTGCTGGAAAAAATGTGGAGGTGAAGTACCATAGTCACCTCGCTTGTCAGCGTTACGGCTGGCACCATAGACCGCGGTTGTAGCTTGGTAGAGTGGAAAATGTAGCTTGGTAGAGTGAACAACGTAGCTTGGTAAAGTGGACAATGTGGCTTGGTGGAGTGGACAATGAAGCTTGGTAGAGTGGACAATGTAGCTTGGAAGAGTGGATAACATAGCTTAGTAAAGTGGACAATGTGGCTTGGTAGAGTGCACAATGTAGCTTGGTAAGAGGACAGTGTGGCTTGGTAGAGTGGACAATGTAGCTTGGTAGAGTGGACAATGTAGCTTAGTTAAGTGGACATTGTGAAAAAAAAAACAAGGGTTATTTTTTAAACAAACAAAAAAATGTACCACGCATGCAATAAACAAAACCAGTGGTTTGGCAAAACCCCTCCTTTTTTCAATTTTCATCAATTTCCTAACTCCTCTCCTGTCCTATCATTATCATCTGTATGCTGACGACCTGCAAATTTACTCACAAGCTTCCATCGATGATATTGGTAATCTTGTTTCGAAACTCAATGACGACCTTGCGACTGTCCATCGTTGGAGTGTGTCCCATGGCCTTTTAGTTAACCCCAACAAGTCGCAGGTAATCATCATTGGAAGTTCTAAACAGATATCTCGGCTCAACTTTGATGACATTCCACCCGTCACCTTCCGTGACGTTGCACTGACTTACAGCCAGGTTGTTAAAAACCTCGGAGTCCTTTTCGATAGCACTCTTTCTTGGCGGCCACACGTCACGGAAACCAGCCGTAAAGTCTTTGCTGCTGCTGGGTCACTTCGAAGGTGGAAAAACTTGCTCCCCGTGAAGACTAAGGTTGAACTTGCGCAGTCCTTACTATTACCGATTCTTGATTATGCGGATGTCTGCCTCATTGATATCAATGAGGATCTGCTAAGTAAGCTCCAACGCCTGCAAAATCTTTGCATAAGATTTATATTTGGGCTGCGTAAGTTTGACCATGTGTCTGAATACAGCAGCAAGTTAAAATGGCTTCCTATCAGGTTGCGCCGAGATGAGCATGTCCTTGTACTTCTCTACAACGTACTGCATGACCCTCGTACTCCCTCATACCTTAAAGAACGTTTCCGATACCTTGGTGTTGACCGCTCTCGTGATTTGCGATCCAAGACTGATAATGTGTTGGAAATACCCTTTACTCGGTCAGGCTACTATAAGGAATCTTTCACTTTAAAAGCTATCAGTCTCTGGAATGATCTGCCATCTGAGATTCGTCACTCCAAGTCACTACCTATTTTTAAATCTAAACTGCATAACTTCTTACTTAATAAAATTGTACCTTAGTTTGCAACTGAGTTTGTATATATTTATATGTTATCTATTTGTCTATATATTTTATATATATTTTAATATGTATTTTTATTTATTTATTTGTGTATATTTTGTTTTTATTGTAGTTGTATTTACATTAAATATTATCTATATATTGGCATTGGCACACTACTACAGTTACTATTTACATTCTCCTACAAGCAACTAAGGTTGTCTGGAAGAGATCGCTTTAAGCGATAAGACCGCCTTTGTCCACCCTAGTTTTAAGAGTCTCCTGTGTATTGTTTTGTTTTTGTGTGACAATAAAGAATTTATCTATCTATCTAAATAAATGTCTGAAAAAACATGTACTTACGAATAAGAACATTTACCCTGTCCAATGTAACTGATTCTTTTGACCAGCTCTAGTGATGAGATGTGCCCGGTAAACTATTACGATATTTCAGCTTAGTACGTAATATGGGATTCATGAAGTATCTGAAATAATATTTTAGGGTTCGTCCTAATTAACTGCTCATGTATGCTGCGTATGCAACAAAACGAGTTCCATAGTACAGGCTTGGCCTAGTTTGGGACTTCGTGTGGAACTGTCCCCCATTTTTAGGGTTCCGAATCAAAATGGTAAAAACGGAACCCTTATGGTGCGACTTCATATGTCTGTCACACATTTAAATATCTCACCAACCACTAATGCTATCAAAATCAAAAATATACAATTATTGTCGTTACTAGGTCGGATTGGGTATATAATTGGATAGGATAGGAATCGGATAGGATATCATATGAAAGGGCTTTACTTGTACATTCCCAGTTATTAATAATATAACTTTTCATCTCACTACAGCGAAGGAAATGCTAGATGCAAGGAAAAGCAGTTGCAATAACTGCGTGAAATTCATCATCGCCGCTGGGATTGATCACATTTTATGATTTCCATCGTGTTTATAACGTAAAAAACAAAAAAAAAATCAAGTGCTACGAATAGCTGCTGAATATGAGCCTATAATGTTGCTATAATGGAGCCCGTTATAGGACGCGGTATATGAGTGCAGAGTCAAAACTAAAAAACTTTGCGGCCAATATAGCAACATGGAGATTTTACTATTATATAAAAATCGGGTTTTAAAAAATTGGTGTAAAACCTTTTAAATGCTTATTCTGAGGCAAAATGAAAAAACTTTTGTTCATCGACTTAAATTCGCAAAAATAAATTAATTTGCCATACAAAATGATCAGCTGAAAGGAGCAATGTATAAAAAGTCGGAATTCTTTTTGCGAATTTTGAAAACACGTGGAACAAAAGTTGTTGCATTTAGCCCCTAGAATAAGTCTTTCAAGGCTTTACACCAATTTTTAGGGTTCCGTACCTCAAAAGAAAAAAACGGAACCCTTATAGGATCACTTTGTTGTCCGTCTGTCTGTCTGTCTGTCTGTCTGTCTGTCTGTCTGTCTGTCTGTCTGTCTGTCTGTCTGTCTGTCTGTCAAGACCCTTTATCTCACGAACGGGTAAAGGTATCAGGTTGAAATTAATACCATATATTAGGATCCATGGACCACACAAGGTCTGAAAATTTCAATTTTTTACAACGACGCAATAAAAAGATATGGCATTTTATGTTCTCATCTCCATACATTTATTCAAAAATGCAAAACCTACAGGGTAGTTCCCGTTGACCTAAAATTATGAAATTTGGCAAGAAGCTAGGTCTTACAGTACAAATAATGGGAAAAGTCTGAAATCATTAAATATTACAACTTTTCTCACAACTAATGGTAACCAATTGTGGTGAGCTCCCGTTTCAAGAACATTCATATAAGAGAGGGGTCAAGTTGGATGGTCACTGAGTTTTTAAAGTCAAAGAGCAAAAGCTTTTAGTATATAATAATTATGGTAGGTAGTACTGGGTAGTATGGGTCATACTGTGCCTGGACGGTGGTGGTATTGCTTATTAAATTTTTAAAAATTTTTGCTTTTTTTTTTTTTTTTTTTTACTATGTATGGGCTTACTCTTGACCTCGATCTAGCCTTGAGGACAGAGATGAGGTCGACGATGGAACGAGCTTGCCCAGAAGAAGCCTATTCACTCGCGACTTAAATAGATAGATTTTGAAATGTTTTTGATATTTTTAGACGCTTACCTTACAGGTTTCGCCGTCAATATTTAAATAAAATAAAGATAAGAAAATAGTTAATGTTTTTTTTTACTTTTATAATATAATTATACTTACTAAACAAAGTTTATTTAATACGTGACAAAGTGTGGAACCATAATCTGATATCAGCGCCATCTTTAGGTACACGGTACAGACTTTTTAACCTAACTTCCTCTGAGACATCCAAAGCTCAAGATAATACCAATTATGGCCGCTAGGATTGCCACTAGTACGACACAGGTAAAAAATAATTAGAACCGTTTGATTGTATGCTATAGGTACTCAAAAAATTTTTCCTGCTTATAATAAATAAATTATATCACGGATTGCTTTGAAAATTAGAAATATGCAACATAAGCGTAAATTGGGTTAGGATGGAGGTAGGATACGCCATCTATACCGTTAGCTGGTAGGTAGGTATACTGCGTGCAAAATAACTTTGTCTGTGACCGTTAATGCGCAGAAGTCAAAAAATTAGTCGCGGGGGTGAGCACGGCTCCCCCCAGGGGGCGAGCGAATCGCTCATTGGCTCTCCGCCTGTCACCCATGCGCGGAAAATAAAGACTTGTTCTGAACGCGCTGTACCTATTCCAACCTATAGCGTGAGCTGAGGTTGGTCTTAGGTACACTTAACAGCACATCAGGAGAAACACTTTTGCACCTTATGGCATGGTAATAGAGTTGAAAAAGTTTCTACCGACGTGCGGTTGACCGTACGTACACACGGCCGCACATCGGTAGAAACACTTTTGGACCTTATGGCGTGGTAATAGAGTTGAAAAAGTTTCTACCGACAAGCGGTTGACCGTACGTTGACCGACCGTACGTAGCCATGATCACACCTAGCTGTATTCAAAGACTAATTCAGCGTACATTGCTCGTTGAAGTAAGGATATTGCAATTAACATAACCAAGCCTCCCAGCAATGTATGCCGAATTAAGTCTTGGAATTTAGGTAGGTGTGATCGTGGCTTAAACTGTCAAGCTTGATGTGCTAAGCAGGTAATTTAGTTTTATACTATGGTTTTATTGTACACCTTTTGAGATGTACCTACGTCAGCAATCAACTGTAACAAAACGTAAGATGAACATGTTATCTTCAATTATAGGTATAGGTTTTATCAATGAAAAACCTACAGGGTACTTCCCGGTGACCTAAAAATATGAAATTTGGCAAGAAGCTAGGTCTCACGGTACAAATAATGGGAAAAGTCTGAAATCATTAAATATTACAACTTTTCTCACAACTAATGGTAACCAATTGTGGTGAGCTCCCGTTTCAAGAACATTCATATAAGAGAGGGGTCAAGTTGGATGGTTGCTGAGGCGATTTTTGTTTTAGTTCTATTTAAAAACGGGAACACTTACAAACTTGAAAATTGGTATGTTTATAGGGCATAGACCGCGGTTGTAGGTGACCGCAGTAAGTAAGATGGTAGATACAAAGGAGGATGCTGCTGCCCATCCTCCAGTTTATAACCCTTAGTCGCCTCTTACGACACCCACGGGTATGTAAGGGTTGGTACTATTCTTTGCCGGCACCACACGGGACAGCCGTAACGCTAACAAGCGAGGTGACTATGGTACTTCCCCTCTTCATTTTTCGAGCAAATGCTAGAGTTTTAGAGGGAGCTCCCTGTCCTGTAGTGGACGTTTCATGGGATGTTATGATAGGGCATAGGCTATAAAATAATAACAAATAATAAAATTTGGTCAAGCGCGTGTCGGACTCAAAAAATCTAGCACATTAACTTACTGAAATTTCAACTAATACAATTATGTTTATGTGGTGGTACGGAACCCTCAGTGCGCGAGTCCGACTCGCACTTGGCCGGTTTTTTTTAAAGCCTTGTCCATTTTGCGGTATGCCATGCTACAGTGTTTGCTTAGTTATCATGAGTAGAATAAAAAATACTAGCCGTGTATACTGAAATCGATAGATATACCTACAACAAAATCAGATTTCCGCAAGGAGTAAGGTAAACATTTTTCTCGTATTTTAATTCGCAAATGAGTTGAAAAACGTCGGAAGAAACACGTGCGCATTAGTAATTACACTCTCAGGTCCATAGCGCCCTCGCCTGCAGCTCGGGCAGCAATATCTGACCCTCGGCTGTAATTACCAAAATAGGGCACTTGCATTTTAATGTACTAGTATCAAAAACTTCGAATAAGAAATGTTACGAGCTAGCGGTTCGGGATTGGAGTGAAACGCCAATGCAGGATTTTCCGTTTATTTAGGAGTCATTTACAATCCGAGCTTCTTATATAGGTACACGTCACAGAGTTCGCCCTCTGAGCCTCTTCCACGGTCTTCCCTCCTTGCACTCTACCCTCAGAGTACGGAGTTTTCCCTCCGAGCACTCTTCGCTCTAAGACCTCTTCAACGGAGTCTACCCTCCTAGCAATCCTCCCTCTGGGACCTCTTCTTCGGAGTCTTCCCTCCGAGCACTCTTCCTCCGGGACCTCTTTTGGGTACTCTTCCCTCCGAGTTCCTCTTGCGTCCGGGACCTCTTCTATGCGCGACTTCCCTCCGAGCACTCTTCCCTCCGGGACCTCTTCCACAGAGTCTTCCCTCTGTACCCTCTTGAGTTACCGAACTTGACGTGGTAAAATCTCGAACAAGAATGAGCTGTTGAAATTGAAAATGGCGGCCTCGTCTTCACGTTGCTACGTGTTGGCTAAACTGACACAAACCACGCCCCTTTACGCGCCATTCGTCATAGTAGTACCAACCTCACGAACTAAATAAAACCATCATTGCCAACTTCAATGGCCAACATCGACAATCCACACTGGTACGGAAATTCAGTACTAATTTGACGTTTGGCGTAGCTTCGCCGTGCTTGGGCCACTGCATGGGTGCTGCTGGCACGAACGTTTGTCTTTGAAAATACCGCGGGAAATTCGAAATGAGTCTCTCTACGACATATAAGATATCTTCTTTTTCAAGACTACACTTTTCTCAAAACTCAAGTAGTGTGGATTGGATTACGTTTGAAAAATAATTGACAACCAAAGACTCAGGGTAGCCAGGTATGGGGTCTCATTCCGTACTACGGTTTTTTCGACGGAGTAAATAGCCCGAATTCATTTGGCCCTTTTGTTTCTAATAATTAAACTAAATGTTACTACTAGGTTGGTAGGTAAAGGTGTAAACTATGACATTAATTCAATTTTAACATCCAGATATCAATTTATTCTAAGAAAATACCTTATGGAAAAAATAGCCCGAACAATTTTCGGCACAAATTCGTTCTATGACGTGAGGCATCTGTACTAGTATAGTATTATGTTATATGTGGCCAGGTATATTGTTAAAATATCCCAAAACGAATAACATGAATGGGAATCAATAACATGGATTTATTTGGTGTAATGGTGTAATGAAAATTTGCAAATTAATATCACAAACAAGAGTACGTAAAAAAATATGAAACAGTTTGCTATAAAGATCAAAGTGACATGGTCCTGTATCAATAAGCCGATATATTATTAAATCAAGCAGCATGGATCTTTGTTTGTTTTCTATAAAGCGATTTATAAGTTGGTATCTTTGAGGATGGATCAAGCAGCATGGATCTTTTTAAATCTAAAAGTAGGCTTATTTTTGGATCGTTCTATATTATTATCTCAGAAAAACTGATGTTGTGGGTTGGATCTTGTTTGCATAACTACGTCCATTCATGCTATTAAATACATATTAAGTAATTCTTGAAGTCAGACAAAATTTCTGATTTTGTCTGACTCCCCCCCCCCTGAAATAAACTCTATGAGTTCTCTTCAGGCTGTGGTCAAAAAATCTATTGATGCTACTATGAATTATTTAGTATATGAGCTTAGAAAAGCTATTAAAAACGGTTTTGATGCAGGTTTAACTATTGAGTTGTAGTTAGCTGGCTGCAATTTGGGTATATGATTTGCTCATGATTCATATTAATAGGGATGATAGATCAGCTCAATACGAATCGATTTGGTCCTCACAAGTTTTTCTGTGCGTCGCTGCGTTTTTGAGTTACAGCAAAAAAAAATGAAAATAAGATACTAAATAATGTTTTTTTGGTCTGCCTTTGTAGTTAGAAGGCGATGAAGCAATTTGAGATTGTTCGTAGTCCTCTCCTCTAAATACCTAAGACTGGTATGTACGTGTTCCTTCTGCTCTATAAACTTCGAAACTGACGGTCTTAAGAGGAGAAGGTGGGGACACGCATAACTGTGACGTCACAAAGATGGCGGCCGACCGTACCAAGCTTTTCTTCATTATTCTAGTCCTACGGCATCAATTTCGGTGTTTGATATGTCATTTGAAAGGTTATATAATTGTCTATTATTATTTCGTTGAAGCCTACTAATTTGGTTTTGTTGTTTTTAAAATATTAACATAAATATGATGTTTTTTCATATACTTTTATTTACCGGTATAACTTTATAAAGAGAAACATTACCATCACAGGTGTACCTAAGTTTTATAACAAAAAATAAAGTTCTTTTTATTTCCTTCAAAAAAATATAAACATCATTGTAGTGCAATAATAAAACAAACAAGTTGGGACCAATTCTGTAAAAAAAGTACTTACTATCTGATTTTTACCGCCGTTTTCACTATTGATTATAAAAGTATTTAAGAGAAATACCAGTCCATTTTACAAATAAAATTATAAGTATAATATTTGTTTACTTTTATATTATAATATCACGTCAAGCAAATTACCTAAATCACATTGTACAAATTAAATAGTAATGATATTATATTATTACGTAGACACAATTGAATTATAGAATTCAATTCTATCTCAAAGTCCAAAGTTCAAAAAATCAAGATAATTATGTAAAATTGGTTAAGCATAGGTTTACAACTTAACCAAAATATGAGCCAGCCAGTTATAAACAATTATATGCCTGGCTCCACCTTCTCAGAAATAGTATATAAAATACTATCGAGTCATTTGAGAGTTACTCTCTCATTATTACTCAACTCTCATTATTTTTTGTTGGTAGAAGGGGAAACGTGACACAGAAAGATGTTACCAGATATTTTTATAAATTAAATTCCTTACCTAACATACACAGAGTAATACTACTTGGTTTTCCCTTCAGCCACAGTCTCTTGACTTACAATAAAAAACCGGTCAAGTGCGAGTCGGACTCGCGCGCCGAGGGTTCCGATATACCTATAGTATTTTTGGAAGCAATAAAGTCCATTTTCAGGACCGCAAAACTAAATTTGTTTGTAAAGGTTTTTTGCAGATTTCTGAAAAACTGTGCAACTTAGAAAGATCGTTTTATTTTTGCTGTAAAGTTTACATAAACCTCTGTCAACTGTAATTAATTCAGATTTTCCCTTACTCAAACTTCGGAGATAAGGGGGGGGGGGAATGGTATTTTTTTTGACATTTTTCATCATAACTTGAAAACTAAGAAACTTAAAAAAATACAAAAATATATTTTAAAATGTACAAGTAAAGCCCTTTCATATGATACCCCACTCGACCTAGTAGCGACAATTTGAAATTTGGCCCCCCCTATTTTGGCCCCCTTTACATTAATAATCATACTTTTTTCAAAAAAATTTCATGTGCAATTAAGTTGGGCAACTATATTCTAAAACTATTCCAAATTTCAGCTCGATAGCGTAAGTGGTTGCTGAGATATAGAGGTGTGACAGACAGACGGACAGACAGACAGACAGACAGACAGAGCGGCACCATAAGGGTTCCTTTTTTTTACCATTTTGGTATCGGAACCCTAAAAAAGGTAAGAGAAAGTATAAACATGCCATTATTTAATCTGACATGTCGTTATTTCACCTTATTTTATTTAATTGACAGTAAAATTTATTGATAATTATTTACATCTGAGTTTAGATAAGTATTACTTATCGAAATTTTATACTAGACGAATAGCGTACTATGTGCTATCACATTTTATTATGAATTCAGCCAATCCATTGGCTAACCATACGTCCGTTTCTATTGATCGGGCACGGCAAAGAAAATTAAGGTAGTGTGGCCATTAGAATCTGTTCCAAGTTCTTTAAACTATTGAATAAGACAAAAGAGTGTAACTCTGGCAGTACTATGCCGCAAAGTAATGTACCTACAGCAATAGAATGCAAAAAGCAATAGAATGGTTAGTCATCAGTTTAAGACCTCTAATCGTTGTAGACATGGAATTTGCTGATAGTAAAGTAAATCGATTTTAAAAAATCCCGACTACTCCAAGCGGTCTAGAATAGATAATTTGCTGAAAGTCGAAAGAGTAAAATTATGGATATGGGCTTGAGTATGAAGCGATAAAGTTTTATAAATAAAAATCGCGGGTGTTGCACTGAGGCGGGCTTGCGGCTGCGGCCCTCTGTCGGTTTGTATCTTGACTGATACCTACGCGAAGTGGTAGGTAGGCTAATAACACGTGAGCATGAGCGAACAACACGGCCCGCTGCCGCGGCCGCCGCGTGTAGTTATGTTTTCAATATACGGGGAGTGAAGTGAGACAGGCCTGCTTCTATCTACTTATAACTAGCAAAGGTCACGGCATCCATAAATACCTATTACCTTCTTAATTATATTTATTATACCTATTCGGCATCAACCAGTTATAATTTTACTGCTTGTATAGATATAAACTAAATATAAGGTTAACATAAGTAGGCAATTAGGCAAGCGGGTAATCTGTAGTATGATTAGGAATCCTTTTAAATGTAGGAAAATGTATCTAAATGTAGGAAATCACTTACCACAAAGTCGATCAAACAAATTTGTTGCAGAAGAATCTAAGAACTTCTTGCAAGTCCCAAACGATTCTTTAAACTTTTCGATACTAATTTCTGTGGCCTCACAAAGGTCTTTGCTGCTACCTTGGGATACAACACGTCCCATCTAGTTGTGGTACGATTTGAACTTGTTGTTTGTAAAACTGCAACGAGTTGCAGCTAGGGAATGCAAACCGGTTTAACCGAAAACCCGGTTTTTTAATTGGTTTTCTCTCTTTTTTATAACCCGGTTTTTCTTCCTAAAACCGGCTCTTTCAGTTTTTTTTTAGGAGAAGATTTATTTTAATAAAGACAGAAACTCTAAGGACACACTAACAAATACGTCTTCAATATTACTAATAGACATTATTCTAGACATTAGGATGTGTATTTTTAACAAACACAAGGTAAAAGTATATTGTAACTGTTCCCGCACACGGGCCACCGGCTACAACCACAAACGTCGCCTCAAGAAGCTAGAAGTGGCCACAAAGGTAGCTGAAGTGCGCGACAGCCACTTGTGGCCGGTAGTCGATACTTGCGGTCAGTGGCTGCTACTTTTTTAACCAATGCTCGCAGTATCATAATGGACTCTGACGAAGGTTTAATTGCGCTGCTTCTGATACAAAAACGTCGTCGTAGAAGACGAAACCGTAGTTATTGGATACATCCAATTTTAACAAATGTACAAAAACGTAACGAGCATTTCGATAATCTTTTAAACCATCCAGAAAAGTTTTACCAACATTTTATACATACGTTTTGGGAACTACTGGCTTTATTATATAATGGATGAAAGAAACACGTCACCAACATGCGTAAAAGTGTCGCCCCTGCGGAAAGATTAGCTATCACATTATGGTAATTAGAAACAATCACTAAAAACTCTACAAAAACTTGCACAGGTTAAGTAAGGTAAAGGAGAGAGGGGTGAGGAATCGCGCGAGTGGCGTGTGTTGGCGTTTTGTATCGGCGTTTTGTGGCCGGTGTGGGCCACAAGAAGCGAGCAACGACTATTTGTAACATGTGGCGGCCACCGGCGGCGTCAACCGTGTGCGGCGAGTCCATATAAAATGTATGAAAACTACAGTAAATATGCTGTTGGTGGCGTTTTCTGGTTGTGACCGGTGGCCCGTGTGCGGGAACCCTTACTCCTAACACCATCTCCTGATACCTTAAATGATTCACAATTAAAATAGTTGTCATCCTTAAAATAACGTTACTTATACGTTATTTTTAAATATTTTTGTACTATGGCAACACTGTTTAAGAATACAAGGCGCCATCTTGGACGCCATTTCGCTTCATTCTTCTCATCTTCTGTGGTGTAGTGATCTTTGTTTGGAGCTTCTTTGGATCTTAAATGGATACCACTAAAGGTAAGACAATTTAGTAGTTACCAAACTAATTCGTGAATTAACAAAAACAACCATTAGTTTTAAATAATTGTATCAAATAGGCATTATAGTATAAAAATCTCACACGGTTAGTATTGATTTTTTCACAAATCATTAATGTGAAAACTGGACGTGATAATATCATTGCACTGTTATAACTGTTAAATATTTTCAACTGTGTATTTTTTGTATCTCATGATGATTAACCTGCTTTTTGGTACTTATTTATGTTATTGAAAATAAAAGTTTATGGATGTTAAAGAAATACTTCTGTGAGCCTGTTAGTTAATGTAACAAATTATTTACTTACCCATAACATATTATTGCTTTTACAAACTTTTAACTGTATTATTGATTATTGTTATCTTTGTTTGCTGTGATTTTTAAATCAATGATACTGAATTGTAATTTTTTTGTACCTATTTATCTAAGTGCCTAAATGCTATAGTATAGTAATTAAAAGATAAGGTAAAAAATTTGTACTTTGATCTTAGCATTTTAAATAATTTTGTATTTAATTTTTATGTTCGAAAATTTAAATAAATACTTGAAAATCTGATGTTATTATTTGTTTAAAATTTTGATTTAAAAACCGGTAAAGCCGGTTAATCGGTTTTTTTTACAAAAAACCGATAATCAAAACCAGTTTTTAAAACTGTCCGGTTTTGCATTCCCTAGTTGCAGCTCCATAATTCACGGTCGTCCCTAGTAACTCGTATTAATATTACTGCAATTAAATACAACAATACTTGCAAAAAAATTTCGTCTCCACAAAAAAAGTAACAATCCACGTCCGCATTGAATCGCAACTAGCGCGTGAGTGACGTCGGGCGCGAGTTATTCGCTCGTGAGGTCATTTACCCTAAATGTCCCAACGTTGTTGCGATCGCGCGGGGCAGTTACTTGCTGGTAATGGCCACAATTTATTTATTTATTATCGTAAAGAGACGATATTTAACTTTTTGAGAAGCTAACGAAACGAGCTTCAATTTTAACAATAAAATAATACTCTAAATAATCTCAGCTGTCAGTGTCTCTGGTTTTTATTTTAATCATTGTGCGAAAAATTAAAAAATAAATCATGTTTTTGTTAATATTTTAAAAACAGCAAAACAAAATTAGTAGGTTTCAAAAGAACAACCATAGACAATTATATAGTCTTTCAAATGACATATCAGTGTCCGTCTTCCCAGCAAGCCCGTGCGAGATATAGCCAAGTGGCATACACCAAAATTTAGTGGAAATTGGTTCATTCCATCAGTAAAGTGTCAGATTCAGTGCATCAAAACTGACGACACTACGAGCTGAAAACTTTGGGTGGCTGTAGAGACGTCTCGTCAGCCAGCCCATTCTATACAGGGAAAACTACGAAGATTACATAAAAGCCAAATAGTTCCACATTTACTGCATGTCTAGTGCAATTGATTGTAAAAAAGCCGAATCGAAAATGTCCATATGGTAGGAGCACTTCATCAATAATTATGGGTGGCTGGAGAGACGTTTTCCCAGCCAGCCCATGTGATATCTCGGAACATATAGTAGGTAGGAAGATAAAACAAAGCTTAATATTTACTACCTACTCGGAACAGTAGGTAGCAAATATTTCAAAATCCTAGCTCCACTAACTTTTGAGATATTTGTATTTTTTCATGGGCTTGCTGGGGAGACGTCTCGCCAGCAAGCCCATGCTGTAACTCAAAAAGTACTGCACGTAGAATGCTGAGCGATATACCAATAGAGAGTGCATATTTGATGCAATAAGCACCAAGAAAAGTGAGTCCCTAGGTCTTACGGTTTCGGTGCTAGAAACAAATATAATTTTCCCGCCGAAAATTTTGAATGCATGATGTGAAGTGCGACGTTGCCGTTCTGTGCAACTCTACATGTTGCTGTTAGAGCATTCAAAAATCAATCTTGTATCCTTATAGTTAAAAGGTACTGTAGACGAACGTGTAGATTATTTGTAATTTGAGAATAGTTCGGGAGACGGTGTACTTAGTAAAAGACTGATTGGTTATCAAGAAGTTTTTATTTATTTGTGGACGACATGTTAAGAACGAAAGAGATAATATGTATTTTAGCTCACGTGAAGACTAACTGGTGCCTCAATCTCTTTTTAGCAACCGTGACAACTGTATTCTAGGAGGAGATGTAGGTTTAATGGTCTCAGTAACAAACTAAAATTTTTAAAGTATTCTTAAATTGTCCTGTTATTAATAAGTTAAGAAAACTGATTTATTAAATAAATACGTGAGCCAAAATACATATTATGTCTTTTGTTCTTCACATGTTGTCCACAAATAAATAAAAACTTCTTGTTAACCAATCAGCCTTTTAAGTACACCGTCTCCCGAACTATTCTCAAATTACAAATAATCTACACGTGCGTCTACAGGACCTCTTAACTATAAGGACACAAGATTAATTTTTGAATGCTCTAACAGCAACATGTAGAATTGCACAGAACGGCAACGTTGCACTTCATATCATGCATTCCAAATTTTCAGCGGGAAAATGATTTTTGTTTCTAGCATCGAAACCATAAGACCTAGGGACTCACTTTTCTTGGTGCTTATTGCATCAAATATGCACTCTCTATTGGTATATCGCTCAGCATTCTACGTGCAGTACTTTTTGAGTTACAGCATGGGCTTGCTGGCGAGACGTCTCCCCAGCAAGCCCATGAAAAAATACAAATATCTCAAAAGTTAGTGGAGCTAGGATTTTGAAATATTTGCTACCTACTGTTCCGAGTAGGTAGTAAATATTAAGCTTTGTTTCATCTTCCTACCTACTATATGTTCCGAGATATCACATGGGCTGGCTGGGAAAACGTCTCTCCAGCCACCCATAATTATTGATGAAGTGCTCCTACCATATGGACATTTTCGATTCGGCTTTTTTACAATCAATTGCACTAGACATGCAGTAAATGTGGAACTATTTTGCTTTTATGTAATCTTCGTAGTTTTCCCTGTATAGAATGGGCTGGCTGACGAGACGTCTCTACAGCCACCCAAAGTTTTCACCTCGTAGTGTCATCAGTTTTGATGCACTGAATCTGACACTTTACTGATGGAATGAACCAATTTCCACTAAATTTTGGTGTATGCCACTTGGCCATATCTCGCACGGGTTGCTGGGGAGACGGACACGACATATCAAACAATGAAATTGATGCAATAGAACACGAGAAATGAAGAAAAACTTGGTACGGTCGGCCGCCATCTTTGTGACCTCACAGCCATGCGTGTTCCCACCTTCTCCTCTTAAGACCGTCAGTTTCGAAGTTTATAGAGCGCAAGGAACACATACATACCAGTCTTAGGTATATAGAGGAGAGGACTACGAACATCGTGAAGGAGACGAAATATTAAATATTTTCCTATAGACTATTGTGGCTCCTGTTTAAAATACTTCGGAAGATGTAGAAAATCGAAGAGGCAGACATGCAGGGCTCTGCATTATCACGGGACGAAGTAGTGAATTTTTGCATTTTGAAGCGCTGTAACTTTACGACGCATTGCTATTATGGTGGCAGACAATTTTTCTGGGGTTTTATACATTGTATTTAATCAGATAGTCGTAGTCTACCAGGTGAACGTTTCATTGTCAAATTTCAAAATAGTTAAAACTTAATTCCTCAAAAACGCAGGGGTTTGGATGTCCGCCAATATTTTTTGTATGTTCTAGAGGATGCTCCTTATCATCGGTCAAAAAGGCAGACATGAGCAAATCATATAGAAATTTGTCCTTCATCACCCTTACTATTGTGTTGGGTGCCGGGTCATTCAGGAATACTCGGCAATGAGTTTGTTGATACTCTTGCCAAGTCAACAGAAAATGTTACAGGTTGTGACTTCATGTATTCTATGGTTGTGACTATAGTGTCCCTTCCAAAGAAATTTGACCTCATATAGAAGAAAGAAATTTGACCTCATATAAGAAATAATTCGTCACAAGTAGGGATGTGGGCATGCTTTCATCTATCGATAGTCGATAAGTTACACAAGGACAAATCGATGTCGAAACTTTGACCAAAAAGTTGAAGTACTAAACTTTAATAAAAGGCAAATCTGTTAAGCAGTGATTAAATTCATTAAAAAAAAATACTTTTTGCATTTTTTACTACAGGTGATTTCTTACGTAGCTGTTTTAATATTAAAGATACCAAATTTCTTACTTACTTACTTACTAAAAGTAATGGACGGTAGCGGTGGAGCAAGAGGGGTAGGAGGTGTAAAGGTTCTTTTTTTTTATTTTCATGAATATCTCTAGCTTACATACAAATTATGTAGGATTTTAAAACAAACTTTTATCCCTCAATTCAATCCATTTGGGATGGTTTTGCAAAAATGCTGAAATACGGGTTTGTGTTTTTCTTCTAAGTAGCTCAAATAAATTTTCAAGCGAAATTTCGTGTATCTTATCTTGCCTTATAACGTGGAGCTGAGTTCCTAATTGGACCTTAGAGCACAAGGAGCCTGTAGTCTTCTGGTTTCGAATAAGCTTGACCCAGAATCTTCATACGCTTGTGAGCCAAAGCGTTGCATGAGCACAAGAATTGCTTGTCAGTATTGTTTGTAGCGAAAAACTTTCAAACCTTTTTTGTAGAGAATTTTATGTAGATTAATTTAGTATTTTTATTAATTTTCTTACAATTTGTTGATTCAGGATGATTCATGCTGATTGAGACATTTCAATTTGGCGAAGACACAGTTATATTTGTTTGACAGTGTCCCCATCGGGAATCGAACCCAGAATGACAACAAAACGCGTTGAATGTTGTAAAATATAATAAATGGTACAGCAGCACTGCACTTACTTTCTCGCGATATGCAATTAGAACTGTCAACCGCAAACTTAAATTGGTAATACCATACCTACACATAGTATGGAATTACAAACGTTTATTAAGGTTTTTCTGAAAAATGTTCTACCACATGAATTCGAAACTCGAATTGTAAAATATTAAAACAAACCAACCGGAAACGATTTCGAACAAATCACATGTTCAAATTTTGGTAGTACTGGAACACCTTTTATATGAATTTTCACAGATTTTTAAATTTCAAAACTCTGTTTCTTATGAATAGTTGTTCAGTTTTGTCGACTGTAAAGCTCTTTCAGTTTTAGGTACATCCTATGTACTAAATTTTCACAAAATCCAATCAAATTGAATATCCATTCAGGTAGATAACCAAAACAAAATTAAAATTATAGAAAATAATACAAACTTAATGTAGTCAATTAGGGTCAATGTAGGTACCACTAGTTGACCATTTAAGCGGTTTTATGACAAAATTCATAAAAAAACTAAATTATTAGTTCTACTTTCAGAGTCACTTCTAAAAGTTCGACTATGAATTAGTTAGGCTTGTGATATAATAAGTGTTAAGGACTTTACAAAATATGCTCTTAAAGTTTTTTTTTTTCAAATGTTACATTGCATGATCACTTCGAATAAACATACTAAAGTACTAGCTAGACAAACCCATAACTTTATTGTAAGACGCCAACATAGTTAAATTCTATATAAAATCGCGGTAATTTTCTTACTTTCAGTTCAAATTTAAGTTTTGGTCAGCTATTGGTGCTTGGTCATCTAGTGGTGCACTGACCCTATGAGTAAATCACAAGTTTACGTTTTGGTAGTACAGGAACACCCCTTATATGGAATCACACAGACAAACTGATGATGGCGCAAGATACCTTGCATAGAGATGCTTAGTCAAGCAAAGTTTCATAAAAATAATTTGAACCGTTTTAAAAAAAAATACAATTCTTCATTTTTGTTGAATGACAGCTACCCTCAAAATGAGAGCCAGCAAAAAACCATTCGGAAATAAAAGTCTTAAATTAAAAATATGGTGTTAATAGGACCATTCGTTTAGCCGCTAGGCCAAAGCGTGACGGACAGACCAACCAACCGACAGACGGAAATTTTTAGGGGACTTGCTTAAGTGATATAGAACACATTTTTGAGAAAGTTTGTGCAACTTTTTTCACGAATACAATACCTTTCTCGCTCAGCTCGAAAGTAAAAATACTACTATCGATAAAAAATACATCACTCATAAACTCCAACATGATCCCACAAAAAACGATAAATTACAGTAAAATACGTAACAATTTCCATAGGTATTATCTGACTGTAGAAATGATAAGTTGACATTTTTTTATGCAATATTTGTGATAATAATCCACAAACATGAAAAATACTGAATAAAACTTACAGATGAAAAGACAAAATTTCTTTGCAATTTTCGTTTTGTTGTTTTGAAGATGTACAGCCATCAACTACACACGTTATTATTAAAAAGAACAATCACTAATATGGAGAGCAACTTAAGAATAAATTCACGTTATTTTCAAGTTATTCACTACATGTTTTTTATAATTTACACAATGTTTACAACATATAATTTAGGAAATATTTTCAACCGTTAAAATCCCAACAAGTTACAATAATCCTATAAACTTTGTAAATGCAATGAACGCGTCGTTCATCTAATTTGGTAGGATGTGATCACTGACGACTTGACATGGCATGAGACATGCTAGCAGTTGTCATCCCATACTGAAAAAAAATAGCATGGTTTCTTCTCCGAGCGAAGCAAGGAGGTTTTTGTTCTGAGGTCCCTTCTCTCTCTCCGCAGACAGTCAGTTTTGATCGCGTGATGTATTTTTAGATAAGGATGCAGTTATAGGAAAGAAAGAAATAGTCATATACACCTAGTCTATGGTCCTATAGCTTTCTCTTTCTTTCTTATAGCTACATCTCCACTAATCGCAGATCACAGACTGACCGTCTGCGGGGACCTACAGACTGAACGTAAGGACAGGTTATTTCTCTCTCTTTCGCACTATTCGTGTTCACGCACAGCATTCTGACGCGGTCCCACTTTTCTACCGAGTTTGGAGGGTAGTCGAACATTTTCTGTTTCTTGGCTACCCACAACGGCTGGATCGTCTCCTACCTATATTTTTGCGGCGCGAACGCGCCCTAGCGCGGAAGTATCCCTCTCACCGAAGACTCGTCGCAAGATTGAAGACACCACATCCCACCGTGAGCAAGCAAGCAGAATAGCAGAGACTCATCAGAACGACTCGACCCTTTTCATAGACCGGGACGTCGCAATCCTGTAAGTCTTTTCTCTCTTTGCTTGCTCTGTGACATTGTTCTTCTCATCTATGTATGCGTGTAGATTAGAATTTGCGTAGAAATTGCTTATTAGTGGTTATTGGGCGACACTTTGTTCGCAATCCATCTTTGCTTGGGTGAAGGTGGATTGTGAAAACAATTTTTCCCTACTACACACTTTTACCGGTAGATTTTGCGCAACTAGTTTGTTACCTCCCGTAGTGTATTTCTTACTCTATTCTACTAGTTATTAGCATATCTAGCGTAGCAGTAGATAGTTTAGTGGCTGGTAGGCAATATCTTGTTCCCAACCCACCCTTACTTTGGTGAGGGTGGATTGAGAAAGTGAGTTTCCCTACTACCCACTTTTTCCCTCAGACTTTCTCCGTAGTTAGTTCGACACTTTAGTAGTGGGTAGTACTGAATTCTTTCATTTCTCTCTACCCTCTTACTTCTTACTTTTAGCTATGTAGTATAGTTCTCCCTAATAACGAGGGTTTTCAGAAGCTTCTGAACACACTCGCTGGAAAAAAAAAAAAAAAAAAATTCTTTCCGCCTGCTTAAGTGATTACACCGCACTCTGCCTTGGTGGGTTCCGACGCGGCCCCCGTCGGCTCCCGCTCGGACGTCGTTCGAGTAGGTGTTGATCTGTGCCGGGAGCGGACCCATCCGACGGATGCGGTCTAATCTACGATGGCAGACGGACAGAACAAGGGGCAACAGCCCGATCCTCCCCCAAATCCAAATGTAGCTCGACAAACGAGCCGGGCAGCACGCCCTCCTACCGTACCTACCTCCATGACCCGTCCGCTAGAGCATGTACGAGGGCAAAACCCCCATGCTCCCCAAGCAGGACATTCTATGGAGGGACAGCGGAGTAGCGTATCTGCTCACGTGTTGAACCCTGGGGCCCCGAGGTCCCAACGAGATCCGCGATTGATTCGTAGAGCACCTCCGCCTTACCTTCAAAAGAAACCTCCTGCGCCAGCGCTGCCTCCCGCACCAGTGCTGCCATCCATGCCGTTGATAGTAGTCGAGTCTCCCTCCCCTACCGCATCGAAAACCGACTCCCCCCATCTTCCAACGCCTCGCAGAGAAATCGCGATCGTGAATCGGGGGGATAGCGCGCCTGCAGATCCAGCGTTGCCCACCTCAGCCCCACCGGCTAGAGGCGGTAGCACGATAGATATAAGGACGGAATTGACCCAGTTATCTGATCGGGCAAATAAGGCCTACCTTGATTGGAGCGGTAGTATCCCACCTAGTGATAGTTATGCTCCACATGGGACTTCTCTTCACCTAAGCATGGAGGATCTTTATAGCGAAATGGAAGCCCAACTTCAAAAGGATGCATCTCACTATAAGGAAGTGGCCGAAATTGTGGGCAAAACCAAAAATGCAAGACCACTACCGGACTCATTTGACTCCTATGAAGGGGATAAACGTGCTAAGATGGACCAGACGTCATCCCCACCACCCTCAGTTCAGGCATTCTTGGCCTCAGGGTCACAACCCTTAGTGCCACAACCCGTATTGCCTCAACCTGTACTGCCTCAACCCGTAGTGCAAATGCATCCTCCTCCCCCACCCCCTCTTGTTCATTGTCAAGAGGAATTTCGCAGACGGTCAGCGTCTTTGCACGTAGCACCAAATGTGCATATGGGACAACTACATGACCGTCAAAACCATACATTCCTCACGGTGGCTGGGACCGCATTCCCAGTCGTACCAAGGAACCCATCGCCTATCCCGTTCACACGTAACGCTGAAATTCAGCATGATAATACCTCATATGGGGAATTCGCGGCCCGAGGCCAAAGATCAACCCCGGAACCGACCGATGGGGGAAATGTCCCCCCGACATCACCAAATCCCTCAAGCTCCCCCCGCAGAGCGAGCCCACAACCTCCTCACGACGCTCATATGCAGTCACCAGAAAACCCCGATACGCATCAGCCTATGGAGCTAGGACCACCTGTTGCCGAAAACGAACCCAGGGAAGAAGTACCACAAGCCGCAGGGGACCAGTTGAGGAGATACCCACCAATAGTGGTGGAGATACTCCCCAACTGGCCACAACATCTAGCGGCAATCAAGGACAAATTGGGTTATACGCCCAATGCGAGAGCGTACAAAACCGGGGTACGTTTTATACCCAGGTCTGACCTTGAGTTCAGAACGATACAAAGATATCTTGTTGATCTTAAGACCACTGACCCGTCAATGGAGTTCTACTGCTTCACCTTGGCTGAAGAACTCCCCTTAAAAATCTCAATCAGAGGCCTTCCGTTAGACACCCCGGTGGAGATGGTGAGAGCCGCCCTAGACGAAATGGGGTTCAAAACCCGTTACGCTAGAGCAATCCCGCCTCGCAGAGACAGACCGGGGTCTCTCTTTTTCGTAGAGTTGGACCCAATTCCCAAGGAGGATCTTCAATCCCTTTATAGAACAAAGGAACTGCTATGCCTGCCGGGCATTCTGATCGAACAGTGGAAGGGCCGTGCGGGGCCCTCCCAATGTCACAGATGTCAAGGCTTTGGCCATGCATCGTCCAACTGTTTTAGACGTCAACGCTGTGTGCGCTGCGGGCAAGACCATGCGGCAGCCGACTGCGATCTTGGTCCCAATGATCCTCCGGTATGCGCCAATTGCGCGCAGGCGCATACAGCCAACGATAGGCGTTGTCCAATTTTCCTCCGAGAGGCTAGGAAAAGAGGACAACGTATTAATACCCTAATACCCAACCGACCTACCGCAGAGGCCGCACAGCAGGTGCAACCACAACAACAGGCGACAAGAGCGCCACCTACCCACCGCCCGGAAATCGCCAGACCACCGATAGTCGAAGAGCCGACACTCCCCCCACTGTCAGCTGAGGAGGCCAACCCTGCAACAGTGCCAGGACAGCCACTTCCACGGCAGGGGGGCAAAAAGAAGCGAAGGGGCAAAAGAAAGAAGGCCACAATGGGGAATGTGATCCCTCAAGATTCCCAGCCACCTCAACAAACACAACCACCTCAGCAAATCCAAATCACAGATGATTTGGATTTCGCTGAGGATGTGTTTGAGGAACACCCGGCTGCATATGACCCTTACGCACCATACGCGCACCTAGCTCCCGGTTACGGCATGAGCGCCGAAGAGCTACATCAAGCACATGCATCCCAACCGAGTGCAAGTAGACCGGCACACCAGCCGTCCCAACCGTACACCCAAAACGGGCACTACGACCAACCAGCTTCCTATTACAGGCAACCCCTCTATGCTGATCCGAATAGGATCCCCCATATACCCACGCAACCTCAGGCAGTTGTCCAAGTGATGGCTAAGTTCGCGAACATCCTTCTTGAGTTGTGCGCGGTAATGACGAGCGGCGGCGACGTACGAATAGTCATTGCTGACGCACTCTCCTGGTTTGCCAATCACCTCCAATGTCTGCACTAAGAGTGTTATATTGGAACCCAGGAGGAATCAGGTCGCGTGTCACTGAACTACGTCTCTTAGCACAGGAACAACGCATTGACGTTATCCTCCTTGGTGAAACCAAGCTCTCTCCTGATGTGGAATTTAGGGTGCCTAACTACTTCTGCTATAGACGAGACGAGGTGGTGTCGGGAATATCCCAGAGAGGCACTGCAATCCTAGTTAAAAGGAACCTCGTCCACGAGGAGCTAGAGCACCCTGAATTCCGATCATTAAGGAGCAACGGGATCCTAATAAGAGCCAATGAAACCCCAATAAGAATCTTTGCAGCCTACAGACCACCACAAAACAACCGACCACTCTATCCCTCGGACCTGGCGAACATATTAAACGGTGAGCCCACTCTGATAGCGGGGGACCTCAACGCTAAGCATTCTGCATGGCACTCTACTTCGACCAATAGGGCGGGTAGAACTCTCATGCAGGATGCGGAAGAAAAGGGCTACTCAGTAATCGGGCCTGACACTCCAACGCACTATCCGTCAAATCCCACACACCGCCCTAACGTACTGGACATCGTGGTACACCAGGCACTGGACCTTCCAGTCCACCTAGAGGTGTTACACGATACCAACTCACAACACCTACCACTACTAATTGTATTGGGTCATAGAAATATGACACCGCCCCAGAGCCTAAGATATAAGGTGGATTGGAAGGCCTACCAAGATGCCCTGAGCGCACTACCATCGGGACCCATTTCCTCACCGGAAGAGGTCGACCGCACAGCCAACTTTCTGACAACTCAGTTGTCAGCAGCCAAGGAAAGTGCTACCACGATAGTTCCAGTACCAACAATTCGCTACGACGAACTCCCACCTCACCTAAAAGCGGACCTGCGCAAAAAACGTGCCCTAAATATCCTCTGGACAAGAGGAAGATGCCCCAGAATCAAGACCGAACTCAACAGGGTCTCTGAAAAGCTGTCGGAGGATGTAAAGGCCTTCCGTGGCACCTCCTGGGAGAAGCTGATAGACCAGGTAGGTGACTGTGATCGGAGCCTTTACAACCTAAATCGACGGCTTACCAGAGCCCCTGAGCCAATCTACCCGTTGGCTAATAGGGACGGCACCAGGTGCTTCACGGCGCTGGAACGTGCCGAGCTGATGGCCGACCACTTACAAGGCCAATTCACACCACACCCAGTGCTATCCCTGGACCAAAATATTCACGACCACCACGCACAGGTCGAATCAACTGTGGAGGCCTTCCAAACAGCTTCGGCTGCCCCGCTTTCAGGGGAAATGTTTATCTCCCCGAACGAGGTAGCCAAGGCTATAGTTCACCTACCTAATAGGAAGGCGCCCGGAGTAGATGAACTCCCTGTGGCTGCCCTCAAACACCTACCAAGGAGAGGTCTGGTCGCGCTGACCAGACTTTTCAACGGCGTTCTCCGAACAGGACATTTCCCCGAGGAGTGGAAGAGAGGGAAGGTTATTGTTCTACCCAAACCAGGGAAAGATCGAAGGCTACCGGCAAGCTATAGACCGATCACTCTACTCTCACATATTGCCAAACTGTTTGAGCGCCTCCTGCTCCGAAGAATTCGTCCATTCATTAAATTGAGGGACGAACAATTCGGATTCCGCGGGGGGCACTCAACCACGTTGCAATTGGTGAGAGTATTGCACCACCTATCGGAGGAGAGAAGCAGGGGCCATTACACGGTTGGAGTCTTCCTTGACATAGAGAAGGCCTTTGACCGTGTGTGGCACACCGGGCTTCTCTCCAAACTCATATCCACTGATATGCCACCGGGCCTTATAAAGATCATAGCCTCTTTTCTCGAGGGGAGGGATTTTGTCGTCTCAATCGAGCGAACCCTCTCCTCTGCGAAACCCATCCTAGCGGGGGTGCCCCAGGGCAGCTGTCTATCGCCGACGCTCTACGCCCTCTACACCAATGATATCCCAACTCTCGAAGGCGACCACCTTCGAGAGGGTGAAAGGGGCGTAGAGCTCGCACTCTGTGCGGACGACAGCGCCTACTTTGCCTCCTCCAGGAGCGCAAAGATCGCCATCGCTAGGATGCAGCGCCTGCTTGACTTGCTGCCCCATTGGCTGGACCAATGGCGCATGGCAGTCAACGTCAACAAAACGCAGGCGCTGCTAACCTCGCTAATATACCCTCCCCCTCCACTCCAATTGAGAGGGCAGCCAATAGAGTGGGTACCCACGGTGCGGTACCTCGGCTGCATGATCGACCGATCGCTGCGGATGAAGCCTATGGTGACGCACGTCACCAACCAGGCCAAATCCGCACGCGCACAACTACGACCCGTATTAGCGTCGAGGCTACCGCTCCGAACAAAACTGCGTCTGTACAAAATGTACGTTCGTTCACGCCTGACATATGCTGCCCCCGCGTGGTACAGTCTGTGCTCGCGGGCACAAAGAAAAAGACTTGAGGTCGTCCAAAACGTCGCGTTGCGGACGATATCGGGAGCGGGCCGATACGTCCGCAATGACGTCATAAGGAACGACCTCAAAGTCGAAACAATAAATGACTTCGTAAAAGCCCTGGCGAAACGCCTATTTTACAGGGCCGACAACGCGGCCCACACCCACCTCAGAGGGATTGCTCCTCTGCACGCTCGTCCACCAGATGAACGCAGGGCACTTCCCAGAGACCTCCTGAGTCCTCCTTCACCCTCACATCCCACCCGCATCCCAAACAACCCTCCAGTCCCTGGAGCACAGAATGACACAATACAGACTGACAGACAGACGCCTAGTAATAGTACACAACATACCGACAGACAGACCAACGACTCCACCCCGATACCGCGCCTGAGAGTGCGCATTGTTCGCGCGACGCGCCCGGGTGCCCCTCGTGATGTGAGTCGGGTTTAAGTCATGTCCGGTACCCTGGCTGGGCCTTGTGTAATTGTGCAATCAAAAGATGGCTGACGGCAAAAAAAAAAAAAAAAACAAAAACAAAAAAATAAAAACAAAAAAAATAAAAAAAAAATAAAAAAAAAAACCAATTCCAGTCCCCACATAAGGTTCAGCCAGAAAGTACCAACCTATAGGGCTTAGCCCACCATCGGCTCGGGTCACGAGGACTACCTCACACCCGCACCTGCGGCCGCCTCATGAGGCCGCAGACGTCCCGATGATGATGGAGACTGAACGTCTGATGGGACCCATGTGCCCGCACACGTAACATCCGCGATCCTGCGATCCGGTAGAGATGCAGCTATAAGAAAGAAAGAGAAGGCTGAGCGGGTATTCGGCCTTGACTTTGATCATGGGTTGACCGTCTCCGCCGCTGATGTACGGATCGCGACAAAATTTTGCGATCAGAGCCAGTGTTGCCACTAAAGACGATTTTAGGTAGATTTAGCCACTTTTACTGCAGCTTTTTAGGAGAAGTAATTACTTAATCAGCTATATAATCCAATCAAATCAGTTATCAACTTGATTTGTGCAGCAATAAAATTCTAAATTTAGTATCAATTACGTTTTTGCTGAAATCGCTTATGCTTTTTCATGTTTCAAAAGTTGAAATTGGATGGCGTACCTACCTATGAAGGGCCCCATACAAAGCCCTGCCTGCAGGGCCCTGCTTGCAGTGCCACTGCCAATCGTACTTTGTGTGGGCATGCAGGGCCGACAAAATGGCCGTTACATCGGCCCTGCAACACCACACACGGTACGATTGGCAGTGCGCACTGCAGGCAGGGCCCTGCAGGCAGGGCTTTGTATGGGGCATTTAAGACCCATTCCCATAAAATATGAACTTCTAACAAACGAAGAAAAATATTTTATCGAAGTGAAAATTAAAAGCCAAATTGGCATAAATCTTTCACGAGTGGGCATAAAGATGGCTAGCTTTCTCTTTGTTTCTTATAGCTGCATCTCCACGGATCGCGGATCACAGACTGACCGTCTCCGAGGTTGACTGATGGCGCTGATCACAGTACTAATAATAATAATGATGTCTGATCGCGAAACTGATTGACCATGTGCGGGGGGGACCCATTTAAGGCATGGTTTGAAAAGGACTCGATATATCTTGGTAGATCTTTTATTACTGCTTTATGTAGACTACGGATAGAAGTACCGAATACACGGTCGCCAACCAAGCGCCGACAGAGGTGACCTTGGTCGGTCCCGACCGTGTAGTTCGATGGTTGCCGACCAAGGTGACCTCTTCTGTCGGGACCCATGTTGCCGACCGTGTATCCGGTACTTAAGATTCAGGTAGAAGCAATGTATGTATTCCAAAGATTTTGGAAACTACGCCAAGGAAGAAGAAGCGCAGCGTTATTCTTACGTCAAATGTATTCCCAATAATATGCAGAATTTGTTACAACATAAAGAAATTTACAGTTTAATTTATGAATATTTTAAAAATACGTATGGTATATTGTAAAAATATTTTCTTTTTATGTTTGAGTAAAGTTGGACTCGTTTTCTTTTTGTTAATGTATAGTAATTGTATGGTTATATTACTTAAGTTACGTTTTTAGGATCTTTTACTTTCTCTAATTTAGAATTAATTAGAACTTAAGATGTTTTGTTATTTGTTTAATTTTCGGCAGATGGCCTAGTTACCAATGCCGTAATAAATTGAAAAAAAAAAATGTCTTTAATCTATGGGCGTGTTGACCAGCGTTGCCAACCATGCGATAATTATCGTAATTATACGATAGTTGTAAGTCCTATACGATATAAAATAAAAACAGAGAATCGCACGATAATTTCACTGTTTTATACGATAATTTATGAAATATTACGATATTTTTGAGAACTTAATGTGAAGTGAACAATGTGAGCCTCAAAGCATTCAAAGACTAGATATTCAATCAAAACATAGTCTATGGCCCTAATGGAGATTGAACAACGTTTACGCTGCAACTTCATAACAAACAATCACCAGTAACTCAATATTATGAAATTAGTAGCGCGAGTCGTTTTAGCGCTCGTGAGCGCGATTTGGAACGCGGCCTTTGCCTTGTTTTGTTTCAAAAAGTATTTCTTTTCATTTTTACATACTCTAAACAATAGGTAATTCTTTAGATAAACCTTACTTTTTCATAAATTACATGAATAAATGTATGCGATACAAATACGATAATTTTGTGTGTGATTTGGGATTTGCACATTGGCAACACTGTTGTTGACACCCGCACCCGTTCAAAAAAATCAACCGTTGCGTTGCGAGTGCGACGATTGTATTGTTTTTTGTTGGAAATTTACTCGTATCGGAATTGAATTGTGTGAATTTGTTTCATTACCTTCAGAGGAATATTTAGTGTTGCTCACTATAATGGAAGACCAATTAGATGTGGACATGGTTTCAAATAACACCGAAATGGTTTTCGATAATCTTAGTCTTACTATTTTGAAAGAATTTAGTAATATTGCCAATAATGTGAGGTACCTAAGTTTTCGTATCTAGTGTTATTTTATTTGCAATGAAGTTGATTTGTACCTAATGAAAAACACTACATTTTCTACTGTCCATATTCTTTTAGTTCTGAAAGTTTTCTCGAGACTGTGCCAAAAGCCAAGCTCAGTAACAGCAAAAGGGTAAAATGGGGACCTCTATTCGATTGTTTGAAGCAAAACATACTTGACGAAATGGTGCAAGAGATGAATGCAATGTGGAAAAATGAAGACATGCCCCAAAAGTTGGAAATGCTGGAAAAACAAAAGGAGAAATTTGGTGAAATGGATATTGATAAGCCTCTGTGGTATGTACAGCAATCCTAACTAGGCCTGACCTTTTTTGTTTATTGTTTTTCACCTATTAGGCACCATTTGTTTCACTCATGTTATTTGGGAAATGGTCAGTTAAGGAGTCTAAAAATTACTTACAAAAACAAAGAATCTATTGTCTCCCATTGGTGGTCAAAATTAAAGGCTGGGTCAGCAGGAGTCAACATGTTCTAACAGAATGACTTAAGCAAGCAGTGCAAGCACTATACAGAAAATTATATTAATAATCTGTTTTGTTTGTTAATTCCAATGCTTACCAACACATTTTCCAAACCTAACTGCTTGCTTACCAACAACCATCAACCTAACTGCATGCTTACCAACACATTTTTCAAAACTCTAAATCAGAGTATATTTTATTTTTATTTATTTTTATTTTATTTATTTATTTTATTTATTTAACTAAGATCTACAGCATTAATAATTAAAATACAAACCAATACAATAAACAGTACATTAGCCAATTACAGATCTTCACTACGTGAACAAAAAATATTATCAAGTTAATTTAGGGCAGGTAGGAAAAAATTTCGAAATAAAAATTAAGACAATTACAAAGTTAAACAAAATTGATAAGGTTTGTCGCTCACAAATCATATTAGCAATGAAGATACGGTGTGTGTGTGAATTAGTGTGTATTTGTGTTGAGTAGTGTCAGTGTAGTTGTATTTGATGGAAAAAAAACATTGTTTTACAAACTTACGTGATTTTGACAGCTGCAAAATGTGTTGGTAACTAGTATTATAATATAAAGTGCAAATCAAATTGTAGCTAGGCTGTTTTTTAACTTGGGCACAAGTTATGTATTTCTTAACAAGGACAAGCCTAAGAGAAGTTTAGTGCAATCGGGCCTAAGGTTGGTAAGCATTGGTATTTATGAATGAAATGGATTATAGTGGATTGCTTGGCAATTTATTGACTGAACCAAATTCACTCCATAACTTAATTCAGTGTGTTTTGGGCTTATAAAACAGTTCAAGAGAGCTAAACATTTTGAAAGCAATAATTCTTCAGTTAAGATTTAAATTTAATACCACAATACACACTCAAAAATGCTATATTTTTACATATAGAAAGCTAGAAATATCCACATTTTACGTAAATTTGAGGTTATAATTTTGTTTACAAAACATCTGACTCTTTCATAAACTCCAGTATAGCTATCTTATATAGTCAGATATCTAAAATCTATCTTAATCTTATCTTTAAAAAGTTGGTATGTATAATCTACATAAATTGTATTTTGATGATTTCAGGAGGCCACAGCTTAGTGATGTTAAGGCTCAACTTCTAGCCAGTGATGTCTCCAATTTAAAGGAGCAAAAACGTCTCCTGGAGTCTATAGCAAAGGAATATGAAAGCAGGGTTGACAAACTGAAGAGAACACTCTCAGCTAAAAGAGGATATCTCAAGGCTTTACAATTGGACATCCAAAAGTATCAAAAGAAAAATGAAGAATTTATATGCCAGGTCGCTAAGAAAATGGAAAACCATGAACAAAAGATTATTCTTCCTAAAATTGATGTTGACATAGAATTTGATAAAAATGAATAAAATAAAATCTCAAATAATTATAATTTGAATAAATTTTATATTTCAGAAAATTGTACACACCTGAGAAAAGTACAACAAAATAAACTGAGAATCTAAACCATTATAATTACAACAAGTGTAGCTGAAAAGAGAAGTGTAAAATCACATGACTAATATTATTGCATATAATCATATCTATAAAGTCTTGAATCCATAGAACTAATATTGAAGAAAAATATTAAAGACAAGTAGAAAATTGATTAACAGTACAACTGATTTATGAAAAATATAATAAAGCAGGACAATATGAATATATCAATATAATATTATACATTTGAAAAAAGTAGTATGTTAAATGCAATAAAATTCTAAACAAAATAAAACAAAGATAATATTCTTATTGAATAGTAATATTTATTAATGAAAATTATTTGACATGTTAATATAGCTAAAAATTAAAATTGTACAATGCAGAATCTGCATATTTTATATTTAATAATAGCAATTGCACTATTTTTGCGAGGACTACACTGCTTCTAACACTTTAAATTATATCAATCCATTCTCCCACTTAATAAATTGCGAAGACAAAGCCTCAAAATAAAAGAGATCATGCCAATCTTCAATATAACATTGTAAATATTTTTTGTATAATACTGAGTGAAACTTCACTGGGCAAATAATTTCGAGAATTATGGGAATCAAATGTTACAACATGGCTTGATAGAAAATTAAATCTTAAAACTACTATAGGTGAAGGTCATGTCATAGGCCACTCCACATAAATAATTCTGATTAAATAACAAAATAAATAACCTAATATCTATGAAGGAGGTGATGGACGATTATTCAATTCTTTAGAAGCAATCTCGACAGTCGACATTTTGATTTAAATATATATTTTTTAAATAACCAATTTGTCATCACATACAACCTATACATACTTTACATTTATAGGCACATTAGTTACAGAATAAACAAAGCGAATGTGCTTTCGATCCACTACAATACAAAATAATATATGAAATGTAACGACGCTTTGTGTCCAATGCCCGCATCTTTAAGATTGCTTGCCACCTCAAAGTCTTCAGTAACAAATTTGACTATAACATCAACCATCTGGTCGCAATAACATAACAGGTAGGAATAATTCGATCTAGAGACTGCATTATTATTGGGATCGAACAAGCGACAGTCACGAAGCGTCGCCGAGCACGTCATTCTTTCTAATGGACTTCGCGGCTTTCGTCATAGAACTAAATTCGTAAAATAATATCACCAAATAAATATTAATTAGAAGGCACAAGAAATTGATAAATAATTTTAACTATGACATGCTTTCGGCTCTGTCTCGTGACCATTAAACATAATAATAATTATAATGTACAATAATTAATTATTTGTAGCATTCCTCTCACTGTGCAGTACACTGGATCCCAAACATCAGTTATTTCTTTTTAGGTGGTGAACGTTGCGGTGTAGCAGGCCTCCCACTATTTATACCGTTGTATTGATACTTAGCTTTCTTTTCTGATGGTTTTAATATCTGTAAAAGTCAATAAGCAAAGTTTTCTTAGCACAGAAAATTTAAATTATTAAAAATGGTTGATGGTAATGCAGTGAAGGATGAAAGAAAAATTTTACATGAATCTCAATACTATAACATGACATAGGTAATTAAATTAACAGTAAAACTCATCATACCTCTCCTTTTGTAACTAATTTTCAAACTGAAGAGTAAAAAAAGAATAAGAGATGAAAGAAGTAGAAATAAATAGTTTTATTCGCCAGTATCCCACTAAAAACGTTTGATGTAAGAACTACAAAGTTCTAAAAATAGAATTTTAGTATTGGAACATATAAGCTGGTTGTGGAAAATAAGATTCGATAAAAGTGCACAACTTCAAATCTTGGAACTGTTTATGCCATTGTGCTGATGTTTGGTCTTTTTTTCAGACGGCTTTAGTATCTGAAAATAAAATTAATCTGTTACAGTGCTATAATCTTTTTTCCACTAATTGGCTGGTATTGTTTTCTGCAACATACTCACACTAAGACGGTCAATCTAGACTACAACAAAAAGTTAAACAATGGTTTATACAGGTAGGTGAAAAAAGTACGACATTCGCTTTGGGATGGTTCTGCATTATTGATTATTGACTGGCCGGTGTCGGTGTGGTTGGTAGTGTGCCTGCCTTCTACGAAGCGGGCCGCGGGTTCGATCCCCGCTCAGGGCAAACATTTGTGTGATGAACAGGAGAGTTTGTTCTGTGTCTGGGTGTTATTATCTAATTACGTATCTTTATCAGTCCCTGGTACCCATAGTACAGACTGCCTAGTTTGGGATCAGATGACTTGTTGTGAATCGCTCCCCAATATTAAGATTTAGTAATAAAAAAATATTAAAAATTAAAAACTCGACTGCATAACAGAAAAGGGGAAAACAAGCTAGGTATAGGATTTGGTTAACTTGAGTTTTATAAGATATTGCAGGCGGCGGGGATGGAATCACATTTTGTGGTGGTAATTTTTTTCGTCTCCGCCTGATGATGGAGATGGAGAGTCTCTATGATCAGATGATAAAGCAAAGATTATTTTTGTTATAATATCAAGTTGCTAGTAAGTACCTATCCATTTAATTTCATTGCATTATAAGAAAACTGAAAATAAAAAATGTACAATTTTTTTAACAGAATTAGGGTGCTTCTCCTGTCAACCGGATTTCCCTCCGCGTGCGGATCTGGTACGCATGCGTACCGTCCACACTTAGGAATCCCGCACACGACCGAGAATCGGTGACCGATTTTTTGTCGGCATCCCGCTCTGACGTGTTATCACCTGAATCTTCCGTCCTTGTCCTGGCCGATAATCGCCCACCGATTCTCGGTCGTGTGCGGGAGCCCTTATTATTATCCCTCGTCTCACTTAATAAATTTAATTTGCTATCCACATGCGTAACGCGGATGGCACGCAAGACAGGGGAAGCTAATGATAAATTTGTATTAAATTCTCAAATGCGGACGGCACGCATGCGTACACACGGCCGCACATCTGTAGAAACACTTTTGGACCTTATGGCGTGGTAATAGAGTTGAAAAAGTTTCTACCGACAAGCGGTTGACCGTACCAGGTCCGCACGCGAACGTAAATCCGGATGACAGGAAAAACGCCCTTAACCCTTTGAAGGATTATCGTACTTTTTTTACACCTGTATAACACACCCATGAATATTTAAATGACCTTAAAATAAGTAGGACAAACAAAGAACAAAACTAGTGTTTTTCTTTAAAATCTTTGTGGGCCCGTAGAATTCGACATTAAAATCACAAAGTTTGATGTAGCTTCTGGCTTTTTAGTGGACCAGTTAGGGTAGTGGTAATCCTGTAACTTCGAAAATCTTGTGTTTGCTGCGCACTTAAAAATTATAAACTTGTGTTTTTCGACAAACAAAATTAAATACTTTTATTGAAGTTCATTGAATTTATAACAATTTAACCGCAGCTCTATCTATTTTTTACGGCTCTTTGAAGATGGTTCATTTTTCCCAAAAATTTAAAATTTTTAGTTTTGCTTTTTTTACGGCCCTTTGAAGATGGTTCATTTTTCCCAAAAATTTAAAATGTTTAGTTTTGCTTCAATCTTGAGCAAAATTATTATCAAACTCGCTTGTTCTTCGAGAAAAGTCACAAAACTAAAGTTGTAGTACACGTACTTAAAGTGTTTGTTGGGCTTAAATTTGTACAAAATCTTTCATGAAAAATCAGATTTTTTAAGAAAAAAAAGGCAAATAATGTTTAGGTGCACAGTGAGCACAAGTTTTTCGAAGTTGCAAATTTGGAATAACACTACGCTTACTGGTCTATACAACATACTAAAAAAACAGACCTAGATCGTGCTATTTGAATGTGTGGATTTATCTATACAGCGCATTTTTTTTTCATCCTGGATATTTAAAGAGGTGGTTCTGCCCATGAAACTGAACAACTTTTTCTAATCTTCTAAGGAATATGGGTCGAAATACGAAAAAAAAATCGACCACCCTTACAAAATGTGCTGTCAGCTCATGCAGTTTGTATTGTATGGGAAGTCGAAGAAAACATTTCGCATTTCGACCTATGTTCCTAGGGAAAGTTGTTCAGTTTCATGGACAGAACCAAGTCTTAAAATATCAAGGGTGATAAAAAAATAAGGGTGTATGTGGACATCTGGAAAAAATGCTTAGCTATTTTCGATGCAGACTGTATCTTCAGTGGCGTTTAAGCCATAATGGCTGATTTACGCGTAGGCAAGATGTTGGCGCCTTTGAGAGATACAGCTATAGGAAAGAAAGAGAAAGTTATTCGACTATTTCTTTATATCGTATAGATGCATTCTACAGAGGCGCCAGTATTTTGCCTTTGTGTAAATCTGCTCTAAGACAAAATAGTACAAGAGGAATTTAAAAAACTTTCAATCGGCAAGTCTGTACTTTACCTTACTTTTTTTCGAAAAAATTAGAGGGGGCGATAGGAAACAAGTATCAGAATCGCAAAGAAACTATTTTAGAAATTGTTTCATCAAAACCAAAAAGGATTTTCATGGTTTTCGATAGTGTTTGGTGGGATCGGGTTACTCAAACAAGATAAACATATGCATGTTTTAAGTTACTATCCAAGATGTCAATTCATTCGCTAACTACTGAATCAATTCAAATGAGGTCTTTGATAATGCATTAGGCGATATATTGCAGGAAATAATACCTAATACTATTATCAGAAACGAAAATTGAATTGGTCCAGTTATTTTCTTCTGTAAAGCCCCTAGTTTTAGATAAGAAGTAACAACTTGTACTCCAGCCAAAGAGAGAAAAAGATTAAAGTATGTAGGTAGTCATAAGCAATCTGCCTTCTACGTAACAGTTACAAGATAGAGATTGAAAATTAAAAATAAAGTGACTCATGATAATGACATGATAATAATACTATTATTGTACTGATACTGTGAATGAATTCAAAAGTGGGCTTACCTGGAACGAGCACATGAGCGTTTCATCCACAGACATCATGCCTCCGGCGTTGTCAAATTCACCGCAGTAGTTGGGCGCGGAGAATAGGGTCACCAGCTGACGCTTAGCGAAGAACTCATAGCCATCTTCTACAACCTGAATAAGATAATGAATGACACATTTACTATTAGCCCAAGAGCCAAACGATTTCACTGTATGAAGATTCAACAAAAATTCATATCAGCATTTTTTTTTTCGTCAAAAATTAGATTAGCTGGTCTATAAAATAATACATTAGTAATCCACCCAAATTTACGACCGCATGATTTAAAAAAAATAAATAAACGTATTATAAATTCTACAAAAGGGCAAAAATGCTATAAATATTATTTACTTTACATTTAATTACCTTTATTTTTATCTTTTTTTGAGTATATAATCCTCCTATATTTGTAAAAGAAACAATTAAATCTAAAAAACAAATTTACGTAAATCTCAAAGTTGCATTATACCTATGATAAAAATGCTATCAGATCAGTTCTTCAATGCTTTTGTTTCATTAACGTCCCTTAACATATAGTGTACTAAATCCAACAAAAAAAATGGAAATTGAAACCTCCAGAAATTGAAATTGTACCTTCCAGTTTGAAATTTGGGTGGATTCAAAAATATAGTCTCTTAAAGAATTGTCCCGTGTGGTGCCGGCAAAAAATAGTACCAACCCATACATACCCGTGGGTGTCGTAAGAGACTAAGGGTTAACTGGAGGATGGGCAGCAGCATCCTCCTCTGTATCTTACATCTTACTAACTGCGGTCACCTACAACCGCGGTCCATAGTGCCAGCCGTAACGCTAACAAGCGAGGTGACTATGGTACTTCCCCTCCACATATTTTCAGCAAAAGTTAGAATTCTGGAGGGAGCTCCCTGTCCTGTAGTGGACGTTTTCATGGGATGTTATGATGAGTCTCTTAAAATTGCATTTAAAAGCCGTGTACAAAAATTTTCTCCAAAATATAGGATAGCTCTTAGAGTATATACCCTCAGAGTGCCTCAGACTATAAGTAGGAACACAATACTGCAGAATCGTAAAGCATAATACAAATTTTCATGACAAAAGCCTACAATTTCCACTTGCATAAAAAAAACCGGCCAAGTACGAGTCAGACTCAGTGCGCACTGAGGGTTCCGTACAAACCTGCACGTATATAAGCAAAAGTTATGGTATTTTTATAGCTAAAAAACTTTATTATGTGATGTAACTAAAATTTATATTTGAGTTGATTGAATGAAAGGTAAATTGTGGGTGCAAAAAAGCACATTTTTTTTTTTTTGCATCATAATTGCAATTGAAAATGTTAAGAAACAAATCAACTTGAGCTTACCTGATGAGCCCTGCAAATCAAGTCCAAATCATGTCGATTCAAGAATTTACTGACAACATCAGGACCAAATGTGAATGAAACACCACGGTCATTTTCACCCCAGCCCTGGACGTCCTTGTCTGGATCAGACCACAGCAGATCGCACAGCAAACCTGCAATTAGAACAAAAATATGTACAAGTTAGAAATTACGAGTACCCCTCGAAGCACTTATGATTTTTGTTATCAATCACCAAACAACAACAATTAAAATACAGAAAATTGTCACCTGTGTCAGGCACATCAGTAGGTCGCATTATCCGTCTTATCTGCTCCATGCCCTGCAAATCTGGTGAAAGGCCACCATGACAGCAGAATATCTTTTCGTCAATAATAGCAGCAATAGGAAGGCAATTGAAACAGTCAGTGAATGTTTTCCACAGCTTTATATTGTATCGACGTTTGCACTCGTCATAAAATCCTGTAACAAGAAACCTTAGATTAATTAATCACATAACCTACACAAACAGTATAAAAATGGTGAATCAATCAATAGTATAATATTAGATTAGGTTTATTAGTAATCCAAGCAGTTATCCTTACCATATATGCGATTAATACTAGCACATTCATGATTGCCTCGTAGCAGAAAGAAATTTTCAGGATACTTGATTTTGTAAGCCAGAAGTAGACATATGGTTTCCAATGATTGCTTTCCACGATCTACATAGTCCCCAAGGAATAGATAATTTGCCTCTGGGGGGAAGCCACCATATTCAAAGAGACGTAGTAAATCTGTGTACTGGCCATGTATGTCACCTGCAATTTGTAACATTTTGAAATAAGGTTAAATACTGATCTGCTTTTGGTTTAAGTCATATTTTGGACATTTAAATACTCAATTAGAGCTCAAAGCGTTATGCTTGGCAGACAATAATTTTTGTTTATGCATCAAGCGGAATTTGTATCATACCACAAATTTTGAGCGGTGCTTCCAGCTCCAGTAGTATGGGTTGCTGTAAGAATATCTCCCTGGACTTGGTACAAAGGCCTCGGACCTCTGCCTCTGACATCTGCACTGTTTTCCCAGGCCTGCATCCTCTGACTGTGCAAACAATTTCATCATTTAGCAAACACAACTAACAAAAAACACCAGATAATAGGAGCAGTTGAGCTGGAAAGAGGGAAATTATAATATTCTATAGACCAGAAGTAAAAATAGATGAACACAGAAGAGTATTTATTATTGAAAGGGAGGAAACATGCTTACTTTTAAATTTAAGTTTATACCTAGCATATCAGTAAATTTGATCAGAAAATAAAAGTTTGTAATAACAATCTAACTAAAGCAAACAAATAATGAGAGAGTGGAAAATCCTATTACATGCTGAAGAGGGGTGATATAATATATTAGAACAATAGTGCAAAGGTCCATACACATTTTGAACACAGACTAAATCATCAAGATGGATGCAGTCAAATTTCTCAAAGGAATAGTTTTATTCTGACTCAGATTTTACACATGGGAATTAAGATTTTTTAAGTACTCAGGACCATTAAATTCAGAATGTAGTCACACAGGACAAACACAAAATGTATCCGTGTAAACTGGGAATTCACCAAAGCAAATCTTCATTGATGATGACATTCGATGAATGCAAATCAAATTGGACAATAAACTAGCTTTATACTTTGGCAAAAATTTAGGACATAACCATACATTCTCCTGAAAAGATGTCTTTCAATTTTCCTTTTCGCCTCGCTGTTTCCTGCTGCAGCCTGTATACTGGAGTAAGCCATCAAAAAGCAGCATAAAGTAAAGTAAAATAAACATGTTTTAACCAAACAGACTTCTATTAGTAGGCAAATTATGAACTCAAGAACATGAAATCAAGAACATGCTATGGAATCTGATCTGACATCATTTTTCTGGTTGAAGAACAGAGCACATAAAACAAATTCCATTGCAATGACGAAAATAGCTAGTTGTCTGCACGTCTTCTCTATATTGAACATCTAAAGTAGAATCAGATAAGAATTGAGGATAATCGATTTATTTATGAGTTTGACGTTTTGGATTACTGTACTGAAATGCTAATTACGCAACTAGAAACCGAAGAAACATGAATATTTTAGTCCAGGTTAATGATTATGAGGTTCATAAACGAAATTATACATTACAGTATATAGAAAAAGTATTTTTACCTTCTAAAAGCCTGTGAATTAGACTGTCAACATTGAGTTCGTCAGCCATATTTATTACTACTCGAACAATTTACGTCAAAAACTTCATGGATCTTCACTAACACTTGTTATTACAGCTGGTTTTTAGGTTTTAATTGTATTCTTTTAAAGTAGCTATCGAAATAAAGAATAATATAACTTTCACACGCAAAATAAATCGCACAAATATTGGACCGAAGAAAAGATGCCGACGAGTCTTTTTTTTCTTTTTTCCACGAACATTCGGCAAAGCCAAGGCAGGCAATGCACAAGTGCAATGTTCAACGTTACGAAATGAAACAAAACAAGCATATCCGGAAGGAGCAGCACTAGTGTATGCTTTTTCTGTCTCACTACAAGAAAACACTATATTTATCTCTCTCTTTTTGTCAGTTGGGTAGCCCGACGTACCGACCACCGACCCATCTACCAATTTGCTGGCTAGAAATACCAAACCGGAAGTAGCATAGCACAGACAAGTTTTGTTTTTTTTTCTCAGGGTTGCCATATCAATAAACCATTTTACGTCATTCTAGCAAAATGTCGCTGAATTTGATTGTCAAGTTATTTTCTCATCGTAATGTGGCGTTCTGGCGCATAGTATGTATGAAACACAGAGGTTTGGCGTGTGCGTTCTATTTTATTTTAGACGATACTTGACGGCTATTTGAAAAAGCTTCATGGCTTCGTGTTCAACTTCGATATATTATTGCCTCGGTTTTTCGTAAACAACGCTAACAAAACATCGCGAAAATCCAATGTAGTGGTTGGAAAATCACCTTCGTCGCGAGTGAAAAGCGTACAGATTGAATCACGGTCGAATATGAGTGCCTCAGGAAGCCGTGCAACTGAGGAAAAGATGGAAAGTGAGAATAGTGATAGCAGCGGCGACAGCAGTAGTTCGTCGGAAAGTTCCAGCGGGAGCTCAGAGGGAGAGGAAGAGTTGTTGGAGCCGGTCCGCATCCTGGGACACACCCTCGAACTGCCGCAAGAGCTCTGCGAAGACTACGGCGTATTCAAGGAATTCTTCTCTATGAGGACCTGGGAGGCAATAAGTGATGAAAACAAGGAGATATTAAAGCAGTACTTACCAAAATTTAATGAAAACGATGAAGAAGAAAAAGAAAAAACCATAAAAATGTTGTTTAACCATGAGCCCTTCCACTTTGTTTCACCATTTGATGTTTTTTTTAACAATTTAAGGCAGGGGAATTATAGGCCAGACATTGCTAAAATGCGGAAGTTTTTGATGAAAGCTAGAGCAAAGCAGCAAAGGCATAAGGTAATAAAATAACATACTGCTCCATAAATAGTTTTAGGTGCTGTAACAAGTTACTAATCACAATTTGTTTTTTAGATAAAAGCTTACTATGCAAAATTATTGCCAGAGGTTTTAATATCCCGTGAGCGGCTTTTAGCAGCAGCGAGAGGTGCTCCTCCTGGCCAGATTCCACAGCTACCTCCCGTCCCTCCTAAACCCTCTTATAGAAGCAGTTACTCAACTGTGTACAATAGGGTTAAAAACAGATATTTTGAGGAACTGGCAGCAATCAGATGTGAGGTTGGGGGTGATGAGTCAGAAGATGATAATTACCCCGAAGGACCACCGGGTCAATTTAAAAAGAAAAGAAAACATTTGGCTGCCAACCAGGTATGTAAGATTTTTTACAACAAAAGCTGGTGACTAGATAACTATGCTATGTGTCTAAATTTAATAGAACTAATGAAAAAATCTGCATTCTGTGGCATTCAATTAGTGAAAGTGTAATTTTGTTAATCATCATGTCAACAAAAAAAGTCACTATTGTCCTAAATGTTAATAAAACTTTTATAGAAAAATTTAAAATAAGTGATTGACATATCAAACTTACTTATTTAATGCTTGACTATTATGCAGATAACTTGTAAAACTACTATATGCACTTTACAGAACACAGAAGGAGTTGTAATAAGCACTCTTGGTTCAAGAGATCCATCAGTTGTTAGCCCCCTAGAGCCTCTAAAGAAAATCCTAGCAACTCATAGAGCAAGAAGGCAGTACAGAGAGGTAAATTTTTTCCAAATTTCACTTAGAAACTTTTTAGTCTTTAAGAACTAGAGATACTCATTCGATATTCAAGTACTTGAAACCTTATGGCTTCCAGAATCACCCAGAACTAAATACAACAGGTATAACACTAGATGATATAAAGCAAAGAGTGACTCTTGTTAATGGTGCGAAAAAGCTCATGTTTGGAGGTCCAAAAGGAGATGGCGCTCCAAAACTGAAGAGGGGTCCTAAGCCCAAAGACCCAAGCCTTAAAGCAGGAAAATCTACTGAAGCTAAAGGTGGCAAGAAGAAAGAAGAAGTTGTACCTCAAGAGAGTGTCGAAAACAGACCTTTGTTGCCAAATATTAAGATAAAATGTGAGCAAGAGGAGTCTGATTCTGAGAGCTCATCATTTGTGGATCCAGTAGCCAGCCCTAAACAAAACAAGAGACCCTTTGAACAAGTGGAGGTCAAGGAGGAAGTTGTTGATCCTAAATATCCTAATGTGCCAAAGTTAGTATTTATACATACATACAGACATAACATCTCGCCTCTTTCCCGTCGGGGTAGGCAGATACCACAGTCCTCCACCTGTATTAGTATTTATTTTATGCTGTATTTCATTTTTATACTGTTGTTTCAATCAAAGGAATCAATTAATTGAGCAATCAGGCAAAAATCTCTTACTATTGATAACTCAGACTACTAATGGAACAATTTGCCTTTTATAACTCAGCTGCAGGTTATTTTTTCTGGGAATTAGTTACAGGTTTTTCAAATAATAGAAATAGTGGTTTTATAGTCTAAACCAGCATTGAAGTTTTACGAGGATTAGGTTTTAAAATAAATGTTGCCTTTTTCAGCATCAACTATAATGATCCTAAATTGGAGAGTGTGATAAAACAAGAGCCGTTAGACCAGCCTCTCCCGCCACAGAATGGTACCAGGGTGGTACAACCAGTGCCTATCAAGTTGGAAGACTTAGATGGAATTGGTAAGATCATTGTAGAAAAAAATATTTTTTATTGATATTATGCAGGTATTTAGTTAATGAAGGGTAGAGCTATGAAAATTGTATAAAATCAATCATGTAGTTTAAATTGCCAGTTGTTATTCTTGGCAGTATTATGGTTGACAGAAATGGCCTTTAGAAGATCAGATTTCATAAGTTCAGTTAAATTTACTACACCTACGGGAAGAAACGTGACGAGTTTCCGAAATGAAACATGCTTCAACAATAATTTTGATAAATCACAAAAATTATCCTAGCATGCGTCTTCTCCATTAGTTATTTTCTCTGACCATCTCATCAGACTTACCTATAATTTTTTTTTTATGTACTGAACACCTGCTAGAAAAAAATCATAAATCCACCTTATTTGATTCTAAAACTATCTACTAAACTCTATTCGTTTATTATATTGAAGTTTATGTCTTAGTTCAAAATATCAGGATAATAAAAGTAAACTAATCATGACAAAATGTGGTTATTTATTATAGACAAATAACTGCCATACTCTGAGAAGTCGCTATCGAATTTTTTCGTAAATGCTCAAGCTGTCCTTATCGATTTCATTGACAAAGAAAGTGACTGCGAAAGTCTTTGAGTGCTTTCACATTAGGCGGTCTAGCAGCAACCACAGGCGCCTTCACATTACGGCGGTTGAAGCGCAGGTATGTCGCAAAGCGACTACGCACCAGGTGCACGCAATAGCCTAAAACCGAATTAACACGACTGCAAAATTTTCGCGCCTCTGAGGGATGCAGCATACGTAAGAAATAGAAAACTATTCGACTATTTATTTCTTTCGTATAGCTTCATCCCTCAGAAGCGCTTTAATTTTGCCCCGTGTAAATTCGGCTTTATGCCGCGTCTTTGTCTGGTCCTCAGCTGCGCCTAATGTGAAAGCATGGTGAAAGTGCTCTTATTGAAAGATTAATAAACTGTAAGTAACGTCTCTGAGTGTGGCAATAAGAACAGTATAAACATGGCTGGGTTCTCATAGCTATTTGAAATGTCTCCTTTATCATTTTATTTTATTTTTTATTATTTATTTTATTTTAGTTTATTGAAGAACAAGCAGTCTTATCTAAATATATTTAAAAAGATTACAATATTGCAATAAATAGACCTATAGTTCTCTTAATTAATTTAGAATTTTTATACTATGTGAGCCAAATATATATATATATACATATCTAAATAATTCATACAATACAATACTACTATTTTCTGATCAAATCTTTTCTAAAACGACTTATATACGGAATAAATATGTCTATATCATTATATTCTTCATTAAAAACCTTACAACTACGCCTTATAAAACTATTCGCCACATAACAAGTATTGCTCTTCTTAACATGAAACAAAGGTTTCTTAACACAGCTGCGTTCTTTTCTGCGAGGAACCCTAAAGTTAATTTGATGTAATAAGTCGGGGGCGTCCACATGATTATGAATAAGTTTGTAAAGGAAGAGAAGGTCAGCATGATTTCGACGATCAGACAATTTGATATATTTGTACCGTTGTAACGCAGTTTCATATCCAGAATAATGATTGCCTAACCTGTAATCTAAAGCCTTGAGAAATTTCTTCTGTACTCTTTCTAACCTATCGATATGTTTCATATAAAACGGTCGCCAAGCGGTAGACGCAAAATCTAGGTGGCTGCGGACATAACTATTATACAGAATATTATATGTAAATGGTTTTTTAAATGGTTTCCCAACCCTTAAAATAAATCCTAATTGTTGAAAGGCCTTTTTCAATATTTTGTCAATTTGTGGAATAAACGTTAGCTCTGAGTCTAAAGTAACCCCTAGGTCGCGACTTAGATTGACTCGAGCAAGGTCTTTATTACATAGTTTGTAATTGAATAACAAAGGATTTTTGTTTCTAGTGAAAGTTATGACATGGCATTTGTCTGGGTTAAGGAATAGATTATTGGATGCACAAAACTGTTCAAATCTCAATAAATCATCTTGCAAATTTTTACAGTCACTATGTTGATTCACAAATCTAAAAATCTTTGTGTCATCAGCATACATTAATACATTCGAAGTAATATTATTGGTTAAATTGTTTACATACAATGTGAATAAAAGGGGACCCAAGTGCGAACCTTGTGGAACTCCTGAGGTTATATATTTGTATTCAGAGCAATATCCTTTAAGGACAACGGCCTGATTTCGATTCATATCACAGAATATCCTTTATAAATGAACCTAATACAAGGAAGTGCTAGTTTGTAAGAAATAAATAAAAACATGTCTGTATAGGTATTTTTTTTTATTGTCAGACATGATGGCGCTTCCGGTGGAGATAGCTGACGACTCGGGCGAGGTGGTGCCGCTGGGAGGGGGAGGGGGAGGGGAAGGGAGAGGGGGCGGCGCGGTGGAGGCGGACGAGGCCTTGACCGAGACCACGCACGCCAACTTCCTTTCACTGGTGCACATTCCTAATATTTATTCAATTTGTCCATTTGATTCGCCATATCTGTCTAGCAGGGGCTTCGTCAGACTTATAAAACCTCGCAGGTGCTCATGCTACTTATTCTTGTATTAGGGTGGTTTCCCACCAGCGCTGTGCTAAGCTGTGAGCTGGAAAATTCCAGCCAATAAATATGGCATTTGAGAGGCTAGAAAAATGGAGCAATCCTATTGGTTTGAATTTTGGGTGTGGTTTTCACTAAGGCGAATCAGAGACGAGAGGAACAAACGTCGACCTAATCAGAGCCCGAAACGGATTGGTCTTGCCTTGTATGTTTCCTATCCAATTGCCGCGGCTATGCCAGTGGAATTACTTATACACCCACCATTAAAGTACAATAATAAAATGCGCACTAACTGTCAGTTTTGTGTCTTCGCTTGTGGGTGCTCCACATTAGTCCACATCCACTACTTTTTCTTGTGGGTGCTTGAGCCGTAATTACGGTTTTGACGTGCAATAAAGAGTAGCTTTATTTGACAGAGCTGTCAAATAGTGAATTACCGCTCGCTGCATTATCGCTGCTTACTATAGCGGCGTCGAGGACATTGTACAGAGCTTTTTGCCCTCTTTTTATATAGTGAGGTCTAAAGGAACTTACTGCTTTTGGAAACTTACCAAAAAACACTTGCGATTTTTTTTTAAATTGAAAATGGGCTTACTCTTGACCTCGATCTAGTCTTGAAGACAGAGATGAGGTCGACGATGGAACGAGCTTACCCAGAAGAAGCCTATTCACTCGCGACTTGAATAGATTCGGGTTATATGAACTCGGGAACACAGACGCAGGCAGAGAATTCCACTCTTTAGCCGTGCGCATTATAAAAGATGTTTCAAAGCGCTTTGTGCGAATGTGCGGAATATCAACCAATTATGGGTGATATAGATGAAGCAAAGGTGACAACTTAAGGTGGAAACAGTGCGAAGGTGTCGCTCTTCTATTTAATAAATTAATTATTCACGTTCATTATCAAATTAATTATTAAGAGATTTTAATATCCAACAATCAATAAACGATTTTGACTTTGACTTTTTTATCTATAAAAGATTTCGTAATACATTAAAATTCGAGTTAGTGATGGCTTTGAGTATAATACTCTAAATAGTTGTGACAGTCGTCTCAACGGGCCTGTTACGGTGGCCTTACTCTGCGTTATAGACTTTGGCCGATCGTGTCACCGAAATACACAGAAAATATCCCTCCCTAAAAGGTACCTTTAGTCGCGTAGACAGGTGGTGTGACTTAGTATAGAAAGGCCGCAAGCATAAAGGGTCAAGAAATCAAAATGTTACTTTTCACATACCATTTTTTTTTTGGTGCGAGTGACACAAAAGGTATCCAGTGCTTGCCTGGAAGAGATTGCTCTAAGCAATAAGGCCGCCTTTGCGCGCAATTAGATATAAGGTTTCTTACGCAATTACTCTTAATTTGTGTGCAATAAAGAGTTTCTATCTATCTATCTATCTCTTTCGGGGGGCACGGCAGTGCCCCCGCAAGTCGAGCAAAAAAAAAAACGGGGTGCGGCCGTAACATCCTTTTCTCGAAGCAATTCAGGCCATTTTCGACACCCCTGTAACTTCATTTTGGAGAAAACCTTTTTTTTTCTTTCTAAACAGGCATGGTATAAACGCGGTATATTTCAAATTTCATTCAATTTGAACCAGTAGTTTAAGAATTATAGCAAGTTAAAGTTACTCAATTTTGTCACTGACTGACTGACCGATCATCAAAACTCCCTACTTAAGGGTCGTTTTGTTTTAAGTTATTACATAATTAGCTAATCTAACAACATCTTATAGTGACCATATTAATATTAAAAATCTTATGTTTTAAATCAATAGATCGACTTGGCCATCGCATGAAAACACAATGTAACTCACAAGTAATACAATTAGTAATAAGTTATATTGAATGAGATTGTTTAGTGCGATTGCCCAGTCGATCTATTGATTTAAAACATAAGATTTTTAATATTGATATGGTCACTATAAGATGTTATTAGATTAGCTAATTATGTTATAACTTAAAACAAAACGACCCTTAAGTAGGGACTAAATAAATTAAGCGACTTGGTATTACATGGATCTCACAACTTTTTACGGTAGAAGAACTGATTGCGTGCGAGGCTTGGTTTTTTTACAAGTTATGTTTTTGATGGCATATCTTTTTCTCTCTATGGCTGAGATCAACTAATCGTCATGTATAAACGTTGCTTTTAAATAATATGGTATGTGTAATTACCCGTATCTCAAATGTCATACGATTGCTTTCCCGTTGTTTTCTTTATGCTCTTTATCTTCTTAGACCTTAGATAGATATAAACTCTTTATTGCACACAAATGTACAACAATTGACCTTACTGTTAGAGCTATCTTTCACTTACCAGGGACATTTTCCTGCACACAGTTTTCGCATCGCAGTGCTAGCCATTCGCATCATAAACAAGATATGACATTTTTAGAAAATTAAATAAAAGCTGCTGGAAGCCTAAAATCTTCCCATTAATATTAGAAAAATATATAAAATTTGGATTTAATTCCTAAAAAAAATGCAAAACGCTAATTTCATAAATACATACACACACATATAAAATACATACTTACGCACACATGTACACACACACACAGGAACGCGTGCGCTATCACACAACCTCCGTATGCATTGGTACCTATTTATTATTTTTGAAGTTGTTAACTTTTAGCTTATAACTTTTAGACTACTTGTGTACTTGATTGTTAACACTGTAGCCTGTAATACAGTCTACTGGCACAGGTAGCAGGGTTTTAGGAGAAATGTATCTGTTTTACTTTTGAATAAATAAGTAGTTTTTTATATGTAAGGACCTAATATTGAAATGTATATTATTTATCAGGTGCGCGCATTATTCCCCGCCCGCGCCGCGCATCGCGCGTCCAAACAACAGCTGCACGCGAGACTTGCCGCCGTCATGCGGTCACCCATCGCGCCGCTAAATACTTGGTACACCTGTAAGTGCTAATATAGTAATATCACACATTCTTGAATTTCCGAACTGCCGACTTTAACACACCTCTCGCCGCGAAAAATACTAGCGAAACCGTAGTCATATCCGCTTTGACTTTATTGGTCTCAAGACGACGCTGAATCTGGTCTAATGATTTGTATTATACTATACTCCTTATAAGAAGCGTTAGTCACCTAGGCTTTGTTTTGAGGGAGACAAAGGATCTGCAGAGGACTGAGGCAGCTTGCGCATTGTACAACGCACTTGTAAGGAGTAGGTTGGAAAGTGGTGCCATAATATGGAATCCTCATGAAGCCAAATATGTTTCTATGGTGGAAAAAATCCAGAATAAATTTGTCAGGTTTCTATACCTTAAACGGTATGGAATATACCCATTTTTTCCACTTATGTATCTGGAAGTGCGTCGGAACTTGTCGTTGGTGAAGTACATATTCCAAGTACTTCGCGGTAATTTAAATAATCTGGAAATTTTAGAGTCATTGAAGCTCCTAGTCCCAAATGCGACTCTGAGGCGCAGCCAAAGGCCACAAGTTTTGGAGGTGCCTTGGAGCCGCACTAATTTATTGAAATTCGCTCCAGTCTCCAGGGCAATAATTATTTTAAATAAGGTATCGGAGCAGGTAGACTTATTTACTTGCTCCCTGTTGCAGTTTGAGAAAGCGGCGTTAGATTATTTAACTAAATAAGTTATGTAAATATATTTAAGGATTTTGTACTGCACTATTGCTTTGGGTTTGTACCTGTTATAATAGTGTTAAGTGTGTGTAAATAAATAAATAGTCAAGTTGTAGTCAAGCCTATCTCCATAGTGGTAATGGCCTCTACTGAATAAATATCTTCAAAGATGTCGGACCTCCTTGCTTCGCTCGGAATAGATAACTACCTTGCTAAATAATTTTACTAGGGGTTGACATCTGCCAACATGTCCCAAATTTTAATTTCACCATCATCGACGATCCCTAGAAAATATTCAAAAAATCCTGTCAAATCCATAGAACGACGCCTTCATTACCTTGTGACAAATTATTTCTTTAATCCTCCTTCCAATTACCCTTATTTTTCTGTGAATATGTTGTTATCTGGGCACGCAATATTAGCCGCCATTTGCTCAATGACGATTTGATCTAAATCTGGTATATATCTGTGATCTGGTCGCTAATTATTTCGAGGCTGGCATGCCAGAAAACAGATTTCGACAACATATTGAACTGTCTCGGGATATCCCAATAGCAATTTTAGTTCCCGGAATGTTGAAAATTTATAGAATACGATTTGTTCAAATGCGTATATAACTAGATTTTATTTTCCATTCCTTTAATTTTGACACGGTGTAGAGGTTAAAACTTCCATAATTTGCTAGACTATCAGGCTAAAAATTCTATTAAATTTATGTATTTTTTATTGAAGCTATTGCTGTCACTTTCTGTTTTGACTTTTAGTTAGTGACTTTCCTCTTAAATCGCTGCTTTGTACAGCTCTTTGAACGCCCCTAAAGAGCTATATGTCTATAGTTCGTCCGCGTTGAGAATGCAGTGACCGCAGGGTAAAGGTGTATTCACATCGGAGTTAAAATTCAAACATATTTTCTTACAAACGCACAAAGGACATATCCGCTTTCTCAAAGGTCTGCCTTCAATTAGTCACTGTAAACTTGACTTTATAATTTTGAGCGACCTGATTGGTTACGGTGCGTAGATAACAGCGGTGACAGCGATTATTCACTGCATTGCTAAGATGGACGAACTATAAGGCCGGTATTTCACTGGGACACCACGGTGGCGCGACTGGTTGCGCCACTGGTGTCCGTAACTAGACACCAGTAAAGACACACCCTGCGGCCACAGTATTAAGGGCTATATTTCAATGGGAGTGGTAGCGCGACCAGCATCCGAACTGGTTGCGCCGCCAAATTGGTTGCGCAACCAAACGGACACCAGGTGAGTAACTCTTTATAGAGCTGTATACATTTTATTGGTAGCGACGACTGGTTGCGCTGCCATGGTGTCCCAGTGAAATACCGGCCTAATATTATATTTGAGAGTTTCGCGGACACTAAAGAACTCTATTATGATAACAGTATGATGGGTTTTTAATTATGAGCTCCCAATTTTTCGGAGCAGCTGCAAGCACCAAGATCACCCAAGAAAACGATATACTATTGTCATCTATCTTTGTAATAGGTGGATCAGGGTTGGCCTGGATAATTATCGTGATAATTATCTTGATAATTATCCTTGATAATTATCATGATAATTACGTGTTGATAATTACAGTTAATAATACGAGTAACTGTTATTGTACAAAACAAAACAATATATATGTTTTTTCGTCACAATATCAAGCGTGTATCCAAACGAACGCCAAATGTCATTCATCTACAGGGGAATTCCCCTCACTGTTATTTTTTTTCGTGAACTGTAGTTTGTGCGCTGCGAAATTAAATAAAGAAAAACTTTATGCCTAGAAAACTTAATCCAATATGGTCAAAGGTTGACTGCATTAAAACTAAAAATAGTGGTTTATGGGCTAGATGCAAGAAATATAAAAAAGAAATGCAGGGAATCTTGCGATAAATGAAAATATATACGTAATTTGATTTGATAGTTAGATAATTATCGGATAATTATCAGAGAAAATAATTATCTTGATAATAGCCAACCCTGAGGTGGATAGGTGTGGGCAAACTACTTGAACAATGACCTTGGCTGCGCAGAGTCGATTTTACATTCAAATTGACGAGCGCAAAGCTTAAATAGTTATTATTATTATTTCTACTCGGGACGCCGCGGCTCGCGCAGACGGGTGATCAGATCACGTCCGTGGATCTATTTCACCCACTATCCCAGCTGGAGACGGGCGGCGTGGGTTGTTTCGCTCCAAGCCCCATCCAGGATGACGGCCAGTTATATGTGGCGAGCTGCTCTTTTGGCTTCATCAGGGGTGTCCTCATTTTCCATCCCCCCTAACTACTGGTTGAGATGTACTAAATGAGGATCCTGAGAGGGCCTCCGGAGCATCTCGCACACAATTCTGTGTCCCCTGGTGTGAGGCTCACTGCTCCACAATCCACCCCGCCCGGGGCACTGGTTTACTGGTGCTCCTGCAGCGTTACCCCGTGGAACCTACCTGTTGCTTTGTAGTATCTTACCATGTCTGCTACTGATACTTCCCTTATGTCCTCCTCTGATATTTTGTCCTTACCCGTTGCTAACCATCGGGGCATCGAGTACATGGGACACTCGGCGAAGAAATGGAAGCCGGTCTCCTCCTCTCCGCATTCTGGACAAGCTGGGTCCTCCTTTTTCTTCATTATGGTCAGATGTCTGTTTAAATTACAATGACCTGTCATAATGCCTACCATTACCGTTATATCTGGTTTCGAGAGCTGTAAAAGGTGTTTAGTCTTTTTCCTATCATATCCCTTGATGAAGAGTTTGGATTGACGATGCCCCTCCACGTTCTCCCATCGCGTGATAGCCTCTACATTTATAATTTTCCTAAGTACCCCTTTAACTATGTTGCTAGAAATGGGAAGGCGGGGTTCTGGGCCTATCAGTATTTCATCTGCTCCTTTCCTGGCTAGTTCATCCGCGGTCTCGTTACCCACGTTTCCTTCGTGACCGGGTGTCCAGGCTAATATCACTTCTTTGTCTTGAGCTAGGTCATTAAGGGCCTCTTTACATTCTAGCACCAAGGCTGATGTCGTCTCTGATTTCATTATTGCTTTTATTGCTGCTTGGCTATCGCTGTAGATCATTACTCTGTTGTGTAAGTTTCCGCAGGACTCCTTTATGTGTCTGGCACATTCTATGATGGCAAGTACCTCAGTTTGAAATACACTTGCAAATTTCCCAAGTGGTACTGATAATTTTATGCTTTCGGGTCCATCGATGAAGAATCCTGCGCCCGATCTGCCGGACTTAGCCTTCCTAGACCCGTCTGTGTAGCATACTATTGTTTCCTCTGTTGTTTCAGCCTCCCAGTTGTCTCTGGTTCCTATGTGTACTCTGTACTTCTTGTCGAAGATCTTTTGTTTCCCAATGAGATCATTGCGCGTCATGATCATCGACAGATTTCTTTCATACGCTTTATCTATCGTAGAGTGTCCGGAGCCTGTATTTATGTTGCTCCATTGCCCGCACGACTTCATTCTGTACCATTGTTCTAGAGCTTTCTTCTTAGCCCCCAGATCCGGTGGATCGAGTCCGAGAATCATATCCAGTGCTGCTGAGGGCGTAGATCTCATTGCTCCCGTTGTCATGAGCTCTGCTAGTCTCTGTACTTGCACTAACTCTTTATAATTTACTTTTATTGACGCCCTGTGCCACCATACTATTGCACCATACATGAGTCTTGGCAGTATGATAGCTTGGTAGATCCACATCACCACTGTTGGTCTTAGGCCCCAAGTTCTACCTACGGCTCTGCTGCATTGCATCAATGCTATCTTGGCTTTGTTACTCTGTGATCTAATGTGTGAGTTGAAAGACAGCTTGTTGTCTATTATCACACCTAGATACTTTAGTTCTTGTATCATCTCTATCTGGGTTCCATCTATGGTGATTGGTGCCAGCTCTACTTTTTTCCTTTTATTTGTGAACATCATTAGTTTGGTCTTTTCGGGGTTAAGGTTGAGTCCTCTCTCCCTGCACCACAATAGTGTAGCTTTTATCCCAGACTGTATTCTGTTCCTTACCATTATCATGTCTTTCCCCGTGACCAGTATTGCACCATCATCGGAGTATGCTTGCATGAATATGTGCATTCTGTTTATTTTCTTTAATAGGTCATCTATAAGTAGGCACCACATGAGTGGGGATAGACACCCTCCTTGGGGAAATCCCCTATTGGCCTTTATTGTGTAAGAGATGCCTCCTAGTTCTGCTGTTATTCGTCTGTTTCTCAACATATTCATTATCCATCTTCTGGTGTATGACTCTATGTTGTCTCTACAAAGTGATGCTTCAATTGCCCTTGATGTGGCCTTATCAAATGCCCCCTCTATATCGAAGAAGCACGCCATTGCTGACTCTTTAGCTTCTAGCGCTTTGTCTATTCTTATCACAAGGTTATGAAGAGCCGTTTCTGTGGATTTGTTTTCCGTATATGCATGCTGGTTTGCATGAAAGGGGTTCCTTCCAAGTCCGACCTTCATCCTTATGTGTCTGTCTAATAGTTTCTCCAGTGTCTTTAGCATAAACGAGGATAAGCTTATGCATCTGAATGCTTTTGGCTCTTGATAGGACTTTTTCCCCGGTTTTGGTAGAAAGGTAGCCCTTACAGTTCTCCAGCTTCCAGGTATGTATCCTAGGGCCAGACTGGCTTTTAGGACTGTCACCAACTCCTCCTTTATTATCTTGAGTGCTTTTTGCAGCATCTTTGGAAATATTCCATCTGGTCCCGCCGCTTTATACGGTGAGAAAGTATTAATACTCCATTCTACAAGTTCTTCCGTTATTATTGATCCTGTGTCCTCCCACTCGTTTGTAGTATTTACATCAGGGTCATCTAATCGTGCCTCTATGTTATCAGGGAAGTGTGTGTCCATCATGATCCTTAGGATTTTCCCTGGATCTGTGATAACCTCGTTGCCTGCCCTGATGCTACCAAGTTTGCTTACTTTGTCATTAGCCAGCGTTTTCATTAGTCTCGCTGCTTCCGGATATTCTGTTATGCTGCCAGAGTATGACCTCCAACCTTTCCTCCTCTCCCTCTGGCAAGCATTGCTTAGTTCATTCCTTTTATCTCTGTATGTCTGCCAACTGATTGGATCGTCCTTTTTCTTCAGGGCAATCCTCAGTGCACGGCGAGTCTTTTTCCTGTTTTTCTTTAACTCCTTGTTCCACCAGGCTTGTCCCCTCCCTATCTCAACTACCTTGAGCGGACATGCCTTGTGTTGAGCTTCCCTCATGTTGTTACTTAGCTTTTGTACTCGATTATCTAATACCCCCCTACTATCAATTGGTTCCTCTATGGGCATAAACTCTTCTTTTAAGTATTTATCAAAGAGATCCCAGTCTGTCTTTCTATTATTCCTAACTTTGAGCCTATCATATGAGCATTGGATTTGAAAGGTGATTCTCCGATGGTCCGAGAATGAATCCTCCGTATCCACGTTCCATTTGCCTATGTACTTACTTATGTCTGCAGAAGCGAAGGTTATATCCAGTACCTCCTGCCTGAGCCTATTAATGAACGTTGGTGTGTCACCTTGATTCATGATCTCCATGCTGTTGCTTATTAAGAATTCTAATAGTAGCTCACCTTTTTTGTTGCTGTTGGTGCTACCCCACACCACATGATGGGAGTTTGCGTCAAATAATTACAAAACCTACCAACTTAGTACCTTTTCTATTGATTGTTTGCGTAGGCCTCCTTGTAATGTTTACTCTTATAGTAATGGGCGACTGGTGCCGCGAGTTGGATTCTGCCTTGAGTTTCCTAGCCGGCGAACGCGGCCCTCACCCTGAAGACTTCGTGCCCTATCTTCAGTACATGCCCGACACACAGGTAAAGATTACCTGTAATTTAATTTGGTTCAATTCTATTTATTATTATTTGATTTAATTTTAGAAGTTTATTTTGTATACATATGTTGTCCGTGCATGTGGTGCCGGCAAAAAATAGTACACCCTGCGCGACGAGTTTAGGCCGCTGGGCGGGAGTGGAGGGGGTATGTGCAGTAGTATTTTTCTTACAAATATTGCAACTGCGCATCCCCCTCCACTCCTCCGCCCAGAGGCCTAAACTCGTCGCGCGGGGTGTACCAACCCATCTCTACCCGCGGGTGTCGAAAGAAGCGATTTTGTGAAACTACTGAAACACGTGTTGTTTCTTTTTCTTTCCATTAGCTCAAATCCAAATTTTGAAGTATCTGTTACCTCTCCAAAACTGTAGGATTTTCATGCAAACTTTATTTCAAACCCTTGGGGGATTAATATTTATTGAATTTAGTGTTAAAATAAAAAAAAAAATTATACGGTAAATTCTCAATGTGCTCTTTTCTTACAATTAACTAGTGTTATTGTAATTTAACGGGTCTTATTTTTATAGTTCTTTAAAAATTAAGTTCCATCGCCCCCATGTTATGTTAAATAAAATTGTTAAATATATTTATGTCACAGCCGATAAGAAAACGTCGCCGTTTTTCAATCCGCTGAAATATTGTTGGATAACTCAATGACACACACACGTGTACTCGTCTTAATCTCCCCTTTATTACTATATCACTTGATCTTATATACTAACTTATAAGTGCGTCTACATGACGTCACTCTACGTGTCCTAGAATAGGAAGAGGGGTCTATCTAACCAGGAAAGGTCTTCATACGTTTCATACGTGATGTTCTAAGACTTACTATATCACACCACCGCCTACCTGTCGTTCCGCCGGATTACAATTTGGCTGAAATAATGTACGCCGTATTGAATGGGCACTTCGCGTTCGTTAAAGCGGCGTAGTAACAACGTGGCGCCCAACTGCAAACGGACGCTACATCGATGCGCTGCTTTACAAAACGGCGCGCCAATTCGTTTCTGGTACTCTCCGGCCGCTCTCGCGGCTCACTCGCTTCGCTGGCTCGGCTCGTGCGTGGTGGTCGCAAGATATCCTTACCTTTGCTAACGAACCTAAAATACAATATGGCTAAACGTTGACCGCCGCTTTATAGAATGCATCGTTACAACGATCCGGCGGAACGACAGGTAGGCGGATTGAAAAACGGCGACGTTTTGTAATCGGGCACGCATAAATGTAATACAGCGGATTCTACAATCCGGCTGCGACATATAAATATTAGAGGTAAATAAATGAATGTGAATGTCGAGTGCAGATGTATCAGTGGATAGGCGCGGGCCGCGACGGCGACTCTATCCTGGGCCGGCTGTGCTCGCGCTGGCTGCACTCCGCCGCGCCCGCACCCGCCCCGCTCGCACACGCGGTCGCGCGCTCGCTCGCACACAGCGCCCCCCCGGCCGCGCCCCCGCCCCCGCCCCCGGCCCGGTGAGCACGTGGTATATTCAAGGACAACCGGGCAGAAAATCCGTTCCATTTTCAGTGGAACTCTGCTGGGCCATAATAACCTCGCAACCAGAAAAGAACAAATAAGGTCGAGGTCGGCCTCGGCATAGGTGGCACGGTTAACTCTGCGCTTCCTGTAATGACTAAAAAGGTGACAAGCCTTTGCCCATCAGTGGGAAAATAAGACGCTAAAAATAAACTCAGGCTGAGTTGCACGATCCACCTTTAACGGTAAACATGCTCGTCTTGTTCTCTCCCACCATTTGCGATTTTGTTATTGTCAAAATGAAATGATGCAACTCACACTTAGTGGTGTTCAGGATGGCACATTATTACTAGCAAAACACTCATATTAGATTATGTGATGCCACAGATATCCCACATCGTGGGTGGTGCGGCCGCCGACGACCGCGGAAATAGCCGAGTTCCGTGCGCAGGAGAGGAAACGATTTGCCGCCGCCGCCAAACCCTTCACATACGTACAACATGGGTACGTAATTTTTCTATACATACAACGTGTAACGCCGGCTCCACACTTTGCATTTGGCTCCAACATTGGCCCCAACGCCACTCGTTCAACGTGTGGATCTAGAAAATGGCATTGGTCCCAACGTTGGGGCGAGCGTTGGTAGTTGGTCGGCTCGTATCGGTTTCATCAAAGGAATCTATGCAAACGTTCGCGATCTGTCCACACGTTGGCTATTTGCTCAGTCCTGTTGCAACATCGAGTGCATGCGTCGAGCGAAAATGGCTTCCTCAGCCACAAAATATGTTCTACTCGTTCTGGATCATCGACAGACGATATTCTCGTTTGTTTTTTCTTTTTTTTATTCGATATTTTCATATTTTTTCCAGCAATTTCGATTTCTGTAGTGGTCATCTTCACGTTGGCTCTGACGGAAAGGAACTAGTATAATAGCCAACGTGTGTACGCCTCACCAACTTACGGTCCAACATTGGTACCAGCTTTGCGACCAACGTGTGGAGCCGGCGTTGGAATAAGCGAAACCCTCATACACCCCAGCTGATTTTTATTAAAATAAATCTATTCTCGTATTTTTTTTTTCTAGTACTTTATAAAGTTTCACTAACAGTTTCATCACTCCGCGCTCGCCACGCCAGAGCGCATATTCACACAAATATTTGGAATAGAAGCAGCAAAAATTTAAATAATAATAAAAAAATTACCCCTATCAAAAACCCGTGAAATTGATTCTACTCTCGATTCTGAACGAAATATTTTCTCAGTTTCGCTTATTCCGTTAACACGTTGTATAATAAAACCGTAAATATTTGATAATTTGTTTATTTTAAATTTTCGCGAAAATGTGATCTTGCAGGTAGCAAAAAAGTTAATAGAACCCATTCTGATCAGAACACTAATAACACACTAAAGACCGTTTTGACGTCTCCTTATCACCAACCCACAGGGTTTATTTTTCTATGCAGGTTATATTTTTTCATACGTTTGATAGCTGTAATAACGGACCTATTATGATGGCCTTATTTTAACTACTGGACTGATTTAAACCGGGATGAAAGTATGTACGAGTGTCTGCACAAGCATGCATGATCTTAATTTGAACAGACAGAAAATGTTACAGGCGACTCACTGCAAGTAGTGTCCCAACCACTCGTTGAATAATACTAGCAACATGAGGAACCCAAGTAAAAGAGGAATCAATATAGAGTCTCAAGTTTTTCACTTTACCACTAACTGTTATGACAGATCCATCGTATACTATAGCAGATAGAGTCGCTATGTCGATCCGTGCAATTAGACGAGAAGTCCCCACAAGAATTGCTTGACATTTCGTGGAGTTAACCTGAACACCAAATCTATATTGGACCAGTCTTTAATCACCTCCAAATCCCTATTAATGGCCAATCCCTGTCATCGCTAACAGGCTAATTTAGCCCCTTCTCTACGTCTAGACGAGAGCGCGCAATTTGAATTATCATGGCTGTCTGTACCAATAATATAATGGCTAGCGAAACCAATAGTGGCTATATTAACCGATCGACCGATTTATTTTCGACTTCGACTTCAATAGTTAATATAAATTAAAATTGCCTTAAATGCATAACGGTTAGTTGCGGTTTTTTACCCGGACCCTTAGAGTCACTGTCTACGTAAACCGCAAGTTATACGCACGTTTATCAACGAAAAAGTATAGAGGGAAATGCTTGGAACACAATTTTTGACTTCGTAACTTTGTTTGGACTAGTTAGGAGGTAAACATATCAAAAGTCACTGCCCGTACCCCTAACGCCGGGCGGGTGGGGGGCCGCTCTTGGAAGTCTATTTTTGTGTCGATAAAATGAGCAGCAAGTGTTTTGTTCGTGATAAGGAATTGATTGCATCGAGTCCTGATGTTTCTAAAGTGAGTGAAAAAGGCATAATTTCCCTTTAAAAAAGCCAGTAAAGAGAGGGGTGACGGCAAAATCAGTCGACTAGCCAATGTGACTTCACTGCGAATATCGAAAACTACAAGATATCGAAAAACTTAACTGTATAAAACTTGTAGTAAATTTAATCAGCTTTCATTTTGCATAAAGTCTTATGTTGCTAGGACGTAGGTATAGTTTCCGAGATATATGGAAAAAACCGAAAAATGGGACCTTCAAAAAGGCGTTATAGTAAGGGAGATGAAAAATATTTCGCTATATGATTTGCACGTATTTCATATCGCTAGAGATGATAGTTTAGATTATTACAAATTGATTTGGTTCAGTAAAGTTTTTCTGTCCGTCGCTGCGTTTTTGAGTTTCAGATTTTCAAAAATGTAAAAAAAAGAAGGGTACTAAATCATTTGCTCATGTCTGCCAATGGAGCTGCTGGTCAGAAACATCCTAAAAATTAAAGAAATCGAAGAGGCAGACGTATAGGGCTCTGCATTATCACGGGAAGTACTAGTAAATATGTAAAAAAAAAGGCTCTACTAAACCATTTGCTCATCATTCTAGTTGCTTTTATTCGCTTCATTTGGTTTCACTGAAGACAACAAAAAATTGGCAGACGATTTACTCACTGATTTTAAGAAATATTAATTTTTATAAATTCGTACTAAATCAATCATATCCCCAATATAGGGTGCGTCCTAATTCACTTTCTTCTTTCAAGTAGACAAGGCTTATAATGAACGCGGGTGGGGGCGCTGGCTTGTATAAGGAGAACACTCAAAAGTGACGTTTCACAAGGTGGCGGTGTTAGTTCCTTTTTTTGCCACGTTCATAATAAGCCTTGTCGCACTTGTACATAGATAATTTCGTTTCACTTAGAAAAAAATAAACACCGGAAATAAATTATTCATTGATTTTAAAAACCGGTAATAAATTGCGTAGGAATGGAACGCTAATTAAAAAGTTGATATCTCAATGGGTCCCCGCACACCGCGATCCGCGATCCTGCGATCCGCTGAGATGCAGCTATAAGACTAGGTGTATCTATGGTGTCTCTATGGTCCTATAGCTTTCTCTTTCTTTCTTAAAGCTGCATCTCTACCGGATCGCAGGATCGCGGATGTTACGTGTGCGCGCACCCAATGTGTGAAGGAACTTAAAACTGATAGTAGAGTAAGTGCAGCAGTGTTTATAAGAGAAAGTAATGATCACAAATAATAAACAATATATTAGTACAAATATACAGAAAAGTCCATTCACAAGTGACAATCAAAAATCTAACAAAACAACAGTTGCTTAGAAACCAACATGTCACATTGGTATCACATTGTCTTTGCTCTAACAAAGGAAACGTCGGGTGCCCGCACACGTTAAATCCGCGATGCTGCGATCCGGTAGAGATGCAGCCATAAGAAAGAAAGATAAATAATAATGATCGCGAAGTCTGATCGCGAAACTGTTTGACCATGTGCGGGGGACCCAATATCGTTCTTATCACAGATTAAATATACTTTCGAGTGGTAGAAATGTTCAAGGGTAGAAATCCAACACGGGCTCTACACGACGAGCCGCAAACGGCGTTCACACGTTGGCCGTGCCTTTATTTCAAATAAGTGCGTAGGAGCAGAGGGACGTTTTATTTTATTCTAAATAGGTAAAAATTTTTTTTTTTTTCAAATATGGTGCAAACCTAATACAAGACAGAGACAGATGGAGAAAGCTACACCGACAAGAGCATGGCTCTTAAATAATGAATGAATGGTGCAGCTGGAAACAAAACTTAAAAGCACTGTATAAGTATATTTCAGCGGCAGCGATAGTCTCCGCGTATACGTCCATCTTGCTTGCTTGACAGACCTACACGGAATGAGCCGCACCAACGTGTGAAAGCTGTCAACAAGCTTGCCGAGCCGGCGCGGCCAACGGTCAACGGGCCAACGTCTACTGGGTGCTCAAAACGAGTGGGTCAGACCCATTGACGTAAGAAAAACGCTGCGCTTCTAACGCCCCCTGGCGTAATTTCCAAAATCTTTGGTCAGACAGAATTCACAGGTATAAATATTCAAAAATAGCGATATCACTGATTCGTATACGAATCTTGCCAATACGAACGCTTCAAAAATGCGTCTCCTGAGACTGCAACTGCTATGTCTTTGATTGATGTCATCCATTCAAATCTTGACAGAACTTTGAACAAATGTACATGAAAAAATTATGTATCAAAATACCAGCCAGCATCTTACTAAAAAGGTTGCATTGAAAGTAGCCGATGCTTTAAAAAAAACCGGCCAAGTGCGAGTCGGACTCGCGCATAGAGGGTTCCGTACCACCACATAATCATAATTGTATTAGTTGAAATTTCAGTAAGTTAATGTGCTACATGTTTTGAGTCCGACACGCGCTTGACCAAAGTTTATTATTTGTTGTTATTTTATAGCTTATGCACTATGAACATACCAATTTTAAAGTTTGTAAGTGTTCCCATTTTTAAAATAGAACTAAAACAAAAATCGCCTTCGCGACCATCAAACTTGACCCCACCACAATTGGTTACCATTAGTTGTGAGAAAAGTTGTAATATTTAATAATTTCAGACTTTTCCCATTATTTGTACTGTGAGACCTAGCTTCTTGCCAAATGTCATAATTTTAAGTCAACGGGAAGTACCCTGTAGGTTTTGCTATTTTGCATAAATGTATGGAGATGAGGACATAAAATGCCATATCTTTTGATTGCGTCGTTGTAAAGAATTGTAATTTTCAGATCTTGTGTGGTTCGTGGATCCTAATATATGGTATTAATTTCAACCTGAAACCTTTACCCGTTCGTGAGATAAAGGGTCTTGACAGACAGACAGACAGACGGACAACAAAGTGATCCTATAAGGGTTCCGTTATTTGAGGTATGGAACCCTAAAAATAAAAAATTTGAGGCACAGTAAATACATGGGCTTATCAGGAGTATGGAAACTAAGCCTAATTTTAACCGACTTCAAAAAAGGAGGAGGTTCTATGTTCCACTGTATGTATTTTTTATGTATGTCTACCTATTTTTCCGTCAGGTGTTAACGATTTGCAAAATTCCTTTTTTATCCGAAAGGGTATACTCCTGAGGTGGTCCCAATGTCACCAAGTCAGGATCTGATGATGGGATCCTAGGGAAATCGAGGGCAACACTCAAATTTTATAGGCACGTATAACGTTTTTCATATATTAATCAAAGCTACACAAGTATTTGCGTCTGGTATTCATCATCTCATGTTGATGGTCTGATGATGGAAGGTCCAACTCCTTAACGGTTAGGAGTTGGAGGATTATTCTTCAAAATTTTAGTCACGTATTGATCGAAAGTTTGAAGCGCTCGTGGCTAAGTGGAAGTTGGTCTTTCTTTGCGATCTCTAAAATTAAATAACGTTAGTCGTGGTGTGTGACCGCTAGTGGCACAACAATTAGAACGTTCTGTTAAATAATAGAACGATTTTCAAAATTCTTTTTTTATCCGACCAAACATACTTCTGAAGTTGTCCCATGGCCACCAAGTCAGGATCTCATTATGGGATCCCAGGGAAATCGAAAGCAACGCTCAAACTTTATAGGCACGATTACCTACGTGTTTTAAAAACAACGCGTTAGGTAAATAATGCAAAATCTCCCAGGTGAAAGCTCTTCACAGGAAATTGAACATCTTAGAGATGCCATGCCATGGAACGCACGGCATTGTACACGTAGAGACAAAACCAGTGTAACCTGCAGTCAGCCGAACCAGCGCTACGCTGAACTTGTTTACTATTATAGTACCTGGGCGACCGAGCTTCGCTCTAGAATAGCCGCCTCAACATGACAATATCATCGGGTGAGCAAGCTATGCTACTCAAACCCAGGTGGCGCTGTAAGTTTCTTAAACGTACTAAAACGCGCAAAGAAATGATTAAAAAGACGGTGAAAACGAATTTTCCCAGACATGAGACCTAGCTAAATCGATTTTTCGCCCCGAAAACCCGTATAGTAATTTTCATCAAAATCGTTAGAGCCGTTTTCGAGAAACCGATTACAAATATAAATATTGCTTGAATATTCTGTGGCTACGTTACAAACGCCTTAAAGAAAATACTCGCTCAAGGTCAAATTGTTTCCACCGAAGTGCGTACCTGTCTATATGTTGGTTACTTATTACTGACCATCAATTTTAGAGACTATCCATGAAATGCTCGAACTTTTTTAGAGACATCATGATTGTAGTGATATGACAACACTACGTCATTCGTGCTTCGGAAGGCCTTTCAGTCGTTTGTCCTTACCACTTTGAAGGAGTGATCATCAGGTCAGTAATTTATATCAGTTAGGGTTACCAACCACCTTTTGGTGCCTGTACCTTACGATGTTTGCTTAACACTAAAACTTGTAAAATAAAAATATTTATAACAAAAACTACACACCTCCTTCAAACTATTTCAAGGTTTCTATTAGCGCTAAAAATTACAAAATAACCGTAGCAGTTTATAACCAAGAACTAAGTGAAGTATTTTTTTTTGTAATTTTTTTGTCGTACTTTAGGGAAAGTTGTTAAGTTCTATGGTCAGAGTAACACACTCAAAGGAACGCAGTTGATTAGGAAGTACCCTATACAAGGTGTTAACGGAATAAGCGAAACCACAGAAAAATAAAGGTACTTAGAAGGAGGATTATAGAAATAATTCGTCACTAGGTGGTGTAGGCGTTTTTCTATGGATTTGACAGGTTATTTTGAATGTTTTCTATGGATCATCGATGATGGGGTTGTGACATGTTGGCAGATGTCATCCCCTACTAAAATAAATTAGCAAGGTATCTATTCCGAGCGAAGCAAGGAGGTCCGAAATCTTTGAGCGAAACTGAGAAAATAGTTTATTCAGAATCGAGAGTGGAATCAATTTCACGGGTTTTTGATGGGGGAGATTTTTTAAAATTTTTATTACTTAAATTTTTGCCGCTTCTATTCTTAACATTTCTGTGGATAAGCGCGCTGCCGACCGGTGCCGCGCGGACCATAAGCGGTGAAGAGGGGAGGGAAGCGTGCGCGGAGTGCGCGGGCTAGAACAACGATAAAACTAGAACTATGATGAAACTTTAAAATAACAATATCTAGAAAAAAACAATTTTTAAGATTTTTTTTATGGGAATGGATTTATTTTAATAAAAATCAGTTGGGGTGTATGAGGGTTTCGCTTATTCTATTAACACGTTGTATAGGGTGACTTTTAATTAGTTCTTGATAGCAAAAGATATGCATGTACATGATGTACTCATGATACTGAAAAACTATTCCTAAGGAAAATTGGTCGAAATACGAAATACCCAATTTGACCTTTGATCAAAACTTGATTTTCGTATTTCGACCTATGTTCCTTGGGGAAAGTTATTCAGTATCAATTCATACCTGTTTCTATCAAGAACTAATTAAAAGTCACCCATTTACTTTTATTTTAGTACTGGCCCATCGGCACGTTACACTGTCCCCAATTCGTTGGTCCACAATCTGACATTGTGGACCAACAAATGTCAATCACAAATTGTCAACTTTATCTGAGCGGACGAGCAAGGAGATCTTTGTTCTGAGGAGCGGACCACGCAAAAGCGCGACTACATACAAAAATGCCAGCCTGTTGCATAAAAGGGTGAACTAACGATGATAGAAGAAGTAAATAAAGCAAAAGATTTAAGATTTAAAAAGTAAATAAGTAAAAATGTATCAATTAATTCGTGTAAGACGCGACTTTTCAATAAACAGATGTAAGTTTTCCAAATAAAAAACAACAAACTTACTAATACAAAAATGAAACGATGATTCATTTTTTTTGTTAAAAAATTACTTACTTTTATTGTTTTTTACTATTATCTAATAAATAAAACTTTTATTGTTTTTTACTATTATCTAATAAATAAAACTGAAAAACCAGGCCTAAGTCACGTATAAACAGTAAAGACTTTGTTTTGTTTTTCCCGCCATATTATTTCCATTCCGTGTATTTAGCACCGACGACCTCAGAACAAAGACCTCCTTGAAGTACTACACTACGTAGTTTACGCGATCTTTCACAGATGGCGCTTTTTTTTCTTGTATGGGGAAATTTTGAACCGCTTGTTCCCAAGACCCTATCTTGACTATATAAATCTATGAAGTCACCCTATATATAAGACTATGAATCAAATGGTCTGCCTTTGGTAAATCAGAGGTCTAGAGGTCTGCCTCTTCGATTTTTATGGTTTTGAGGATGATTGTAACCATCAGTGCAAGCGGCAGACATGAGCAAATGATTTAGCACGTGTTTTTTTTTTACATTTTTAAAACCCTGTTAATTGATAACGCAGCGCTACCAAGGTGGCAGACTATTTTTCTGTTGTTCTACTCATCGTTTTTAATCGAACGATCTATGTCTGCCACATGAGCAAATGATATACACGTTTTAATATCATAACAAAAAACAAAAAAAAATATTCCTTCAAAACGCAGAGGTGTGGTGGTCTGCCTCTTCAACTTTCATCGTTTTGAGGATGATTCTGACCATCAGTGCAAGCGGCAGACATGAGCAAATGATTTAGCTCATGATTTTTTTTTACATTTTTAAAGCCCTGTTAATTGATAACGCAGCGCTACCAAGGTGGCAGACTATTTTTCTGTGGTTCTACTCATCGTCTTTAATCGAACGATCCACGTCTGCCACATGTGCAAATTATATAGAAATGCTGGACGCCATCACCCTATCTATTAGTGGTACGGGCGGTGACTTTTGATATGTTTACCTCCTAACTAGTCCAAACAAAGTTACGAAGTCAAAAATTGTGTTCCAAGCATTTCCCTCTATACCTTTTTTTGAGAATTCGTTGATGACATAGAAAGAAACGAAACTGTGTCCACAGAGCAGCAAAATTATTCGGCGGCATTTGTCGTGTTTCTGTGTAGAATGCAAGCAGGATGCATGCAACAGTAGAATGACGAAAGCGGGCGTATGACGTGCGGTTTAGGTGGAAGTAGGTCTGAGGGTTGTAAAGTGAAAGCTTTTGTTTTCGGCACAGAAACATTCGTATTGTACGTTTCGTGTGTGTAGGTATAAATCAGTGGTGGGCCCTTGCGCGCGCGCGCCCGTGGCGGGGGGCGGGGGCAGCGTGCCGCTCGTAGTGGCGACCCGGCCGCGACACGCCAGCTTCCTCGCGCTGCTCCGGGACGCCGTCGCCCGGCTGCCCAATGGAGAGGGGACCCGCCACGACGTGCTCACACTGCTCAAGTTAGTATTAGCACGGGGCGACCGACAGGTGGCGCTGTATCACTGGTGCCGCTCGTAGTGGCGACCCGGCCGCGACACGCCAGCTTCCTCGCGCTGCTCCGGGACGCCGTCGCCCGGCTGCCCAATGGAGAGGGGACCCGCCACGACGTGCTCACACTGCTCAAGTTAGTATTAGCACGGGGCGACCGACAGGTGGCGCTGTATCACTGGTGCCGCTCGTAGTGGCGACCCGGCCGCGACACGCCAGCTTCCTCGCGCTGCTCCGGGACGCCGTCGCCCGGCTGCCCAATGGAGAGGGGACCCGCCACGACGTGCTCACACTGCTCAAGTTAGTATTAGCACGGGGCGACCGACAGGTGGCGCTGTATCACTGGTGCCGCTCGTAGTGGCGACCCGGCCGCGACACGCCAGCTTCCTCGCGCTGCTCCGGGACGCCGTCGCCCGGCTGCCCAATGGAGAGGGGACCCGCCACGACGTGCTCACACTGCTCAAGTTAGTATTAGCACGGGGCGACCGACAGGTGGCGCTGTATCACTGGTGCCGCTCGTAGTGGCGACCCGGCCGCGACACGCCAGCTTCCTCGCGCTGCTCCGGGACGCCGTCGCCCGGCTGCCCAATGGAGAGGGGACCCGCCACGACGTGCTCACACTGCTCAAGTTAGTAGCGCCGGATCGGACACGGAATACCATAGGCGGGTTAGGCTGGCAGCAGCGTGCGTTCCTTCAGGTAGAGATGCAGAACCCCTAAGCTGCGATCGGGTAGAAAGGATTGTAAAAGGGCTCCAGAACAAAGCCCCTGGTGTAGACGGTATCACTGCCAGAATTGTGCGGGCGGCTTGGGCAGTTGCGGGGTGGGAGATGACGGAGCTATTCGCCAAATGTGTACGGGAGGGAGTTTTTCCAGAGGTATGGAAGGTTGGAAGACTTGTCGTAATACCAAAAGGTAATGGCAAACCAGCTACAGACCCAAAGGCGTATAGGCCCGTCACCCTGTTACCCGTTTTGGGGAAGGTCCTCGAGACGATATTAATCGAATGTACCCCGCAACTGTACAGCCGTATTGCTGACGGCCAACACGGATTCGTAAAAGGAAGAAGTACGGTTACTGCACTGGGTGAGATCCTGCGTTCTGCAGGATCAAATGACTTCAAATATGTACAGGCAGTGATGCTGGATATAGCAGGGGCGTTCGATAATGCGTGGTGGCCGATGGTACTTTTGAAATATAAGCAGGGGGGCTGTCCGCCAAATATTTATAGGCTGCTGTCCTCCTACTTTGTGAATAGGCGCGTACTGCTGCACGCAGGTGACAGCACTGTTAGCAAGGTGTGCACAATGGGGTGCCCACAGGGTTCCGTGCTCGGTCCGACGTTGTGGAACGTTCTTATGAACGACTTACTTAAGCTGCCGATGCCTGAGGGGGTACGGATGATAGCGTACGCGGACGACGTCACTGTCCTGATTGGGGCAAATTCGCGAGCAGACATTGAGAGAAAGTGCGCAACGGCTTTGGAGCTTGCGCTTGATTGGGGGCGGAGGAATCGTCTTGTGATATGGTAATCACATATCATCACGTAGATCCCTTCCTCAATAGAATCACGTAGGAAACGTAGTGTGACGTCATGTAGACGCACGTATAAGTTAGTATATAAGATCAATTAGATTAGTAATAAAGGGGAATTTAAGCAGAGTTCACTTGAGGGTTTCATTTAACTATCGAACAATATCTCATGGCGACCGTGACAGCCTTCCACTAATATTCGCCATCGAACAATATCTCATGGCGACCGTAGTGGATAGAGCAGCGTCTTAGTGAAGTCTTCGAAGTCGGTCATCGGGAAAAGCGCCGCATCGTGGCCACCGATTTACGGGCCTTGTAAGAAGATGGCTCCAGATCGAGGTCCGTTGTAAGGCATCCAATCCATGCTGCTTTCTGGACTACGTTACCGGATGCTGCGTGTTAACGTACGACGGGTAAGATGGCAATTTCACGCAACGACGAGATGGCAAGAGGGATGTTCGCCACCTCAAACATAGACGGTGAGTGCGAAGTGCAGGGCGGCAGCGCAATGGTTATCAAGAGCTGTCGGCGGGGAGCGACAGGATGGCAAGTGCAAGGTGCAGGTCCTATCTGCATGAGTGAAGAGCACGAAGAGCCTTCTGGACAGCAACAAGTTCAACCCCGGAGGAAGCGTTTGGAAGATAGCAGTCCTCAATTTTGGGTATTATTAATTTGTTTGTTTTACATAACCTAAATACCTAGTTGGTTGTTTTTTTTAGTCATAATAATCTATCTTTTGTTATGAGTGGTTAATTTTTTTTAGTTATAGTTATCTTTTAAGAATGCTAAGTTCTATTAATCAATTTCAGGTTATTTTTATTCACACAGGTATATTAAAATTAAGTAGGTGTTAACAAGATCTTAGCTCAGCAATACCTGGTTTTCAGCATTCATGTATTGTAGTTCAAATAACATTAGAAAGGTTATCAAATTAATAGCGTCTATATATTAAAACGAATAAAAGATGCTGAAGATACGAACGGAAATATCAATTTTTTTTAAACAATAACTGTCATAAAATTTTAAACAATATCTTCATTAAAAAAAAAAAAAAATTCACCACACAAATTCTTAAATGTTTAGTAAAAATTAGAATGCATATAACCAGTTAATGGAAGTAAACAAACGAAGTGTTAAATAGAGCGCGCGTTTCATGCGTTGCGTTTTGGTTTCGTTTTAGTTTTGGTTTCGTTTCGATTTCTTTTCGTTTTGCATTTCAACGTGATTACGTCATGCGCAAGCATGCCTGAAGCGTAATCATGCTTAGAATCAACGATATTGTACATTGTTCACGAAATATTTTACGCTATAATATGCTGGTTGTTGAGGTATTTTTATTAATTAATAATTAAGGGTTTTATTCGGGGTGTTTACGATTATGTTATATTAGGATAATGATTTACTAATATTAAGCTATTTGTGACGCTGGGGGTAAAATAATAAGGAAATACTAATAAAATAACAAGAGTTCTAGATATCGCAGTGGAGTTGTAATCAAATGTTACAACTAATTATTACATCATAACTTGATTGACTTTGGATTATTGTTTTGCAAACTGTGCAGATTCTAGCACATCGAGGAATGTGTCTATATTTCAGTAGTTTTAAATGCTGACGTACAATTTGTTGTTTTGTATTATGCACTGCACGTGATGCGAGTGTATTTGTTTTTCAAATTTAGATCAAATTGATAATACATTCATACGGACGGGCAGACGTGATGATATGTTTGATTTTTTTTTTGTGGAGTATTCCTATTCCGAGAGAATAGTTAAAAATAGGGTAGCAGAGATGTGACATCTCATGCATTCTGTCTATTTTCAAGTTACGAATAGTGGAATTGAATATGTTGTTCAGTATGGGTCTACGCTATTTCCCATTTACAAAAAGTATTTTAGAATGGAAGTATATTTGAACAGAATATCGATGAAACGATTTTGGTAGTGTTTCTTGATAACGTCTCAAAATCTCACGGACGAGTATAGTTAGGAGAAGATAGGCGATAGAGTGGTTGCGTATTAAAAATCATTTTGGATTGATGTTATGTTAATTCAACTTGGTACGGCAACTTACTGATATTGCAGCCAGATGGTCCTTGTAAGTGCAAGTTGAAATAGGATTGGGATAGAAAGGAAAGTCTATTTTTCTAGGAAAATTATAAACGTTGGAAAATCTTATGTTAATAATGTATCGTAATACGATTGGATTGATCACCCAAGAGTTGATGTGTTATTAGCTGAATGATTAGTTTGAGCATAATAGTTAGGAAGGAATGATTAGGATAAGTAAGCATTATTTAATGCAATATGTGACAAACCCATTGTCTACAAAGTAGCGATAGGGGGAAAAGGCACGATAAGGTTTCAGATCCTTCATTTTGAAGATGTTGGAGACATCCAGTTAGATGTCTTAAAATATGACCTTATACTATTTATGTTATAATGAAGTTCAGTGGAACTCAGTATTATGTCGCGACAGGTCGGTAGAAAGTGCCAAAATATTGTGCTACCGATTATGGTAATTACGGGCTGGCCAACCCGGGAAATTAGTTATATGGGAATGACTAGTATCTGAAGTTCTGAAGGCGCGCCGAGACGCAGCAGGCCTAGGTAGTTAGTTACAGACCATTATAAAATGTCTATGAGTCTGACTAAGCGCGAAATGCGTTATTAAAAGGTAATGAATGACCTTAACGGGTAATGAGGAAAAATAAGAATATGATAACTCATGCATTTCATGTAGTGTGGTAAAGGGTAAACATAAATGCTATGTTCTGATCACGATTTTTTTTAAGTGAATATTATGTTTTGAATAGAGTTTTTTTCCCTGAAAGTCTGATACGTAATTTTTTTTTATAATTGGATAAAATATTATAATGTTATATTACAAAATGGTATGAATATGAGTATCAAGAATAATGTTTTTAATTGAATTTTCAAGTATGACCGTTGGTTACATCAAGGGTTAACTATAACAAATTATTGAAATAATACTTAGACTATACATAACGCATATAGCCAACAATTGTTAAAATATAGCGTCATGAATTTATAGAAATATTATTTTTCAGTATACAGATTGGTTTTTTTAGTTCCAATAAATTCATGATATTATTTTGTATAGCAATTAGCTTACTGAATTTTATTAGTAATAATTAGATTTAGTTTGTTTGGTATTGACTTGATTCACTTGACCATAATATTTTTAAGATTGTCATTAATGTTAAAGATACGGGTTTTTTATTTTCTTCCAAATTAAATAAAGATGAATGTAGAAAAATGGGAATACTTAATGAAAACAATATTATGTTGTGATTTACTTAATTTTTCTTTAAAAAAAAAATATATCCATATTAAAGGAAATTGTATACTTACAGTAGTTACAGAAGTCAAATTTAATAAGTATTATAAAGTATTGCAGTTCAATTTTGAATGGTTGAGAGCGCATAAATGCGTTTGGTACGTAATTTAAGTTATAATTTTTTTGTATTGTATCATGATGATTAAGTTATATTTAGTATATTTCTTGTTTATGATTGTAAAGTTTAAAGTTTAATTGTAAAATTTAGATTAATGTAACAGTAGATTTAATGTTTTATAAAAAGATTGTCCCTAGGATTCTCTTTTCAGGGGAGGGAAGCCTATCCTTTTCAGGGGAGGTGTGATATGGTAATCACATATCATCACGTAGATCCCTTCCTCAATAGAATCACGTAGGAAACGTAGTGTGACGTCATGTAGACGCACGTATAAGTTAGTATATAAGATCAATTAGATTAGTAATAAAGGGGAATTTAAGCAGAGTTCACTTGAGGGTTTCATTTAACTATCGAACAATATCTCAGTCTGCAGTTTTCCCCGGCGAAAACTCAGACGATTACTCTGAAAGGCTCTTTCAAGGGCAGGGCTCCACTGGTCCGCATTGCGGGGGCCTCGATCAGGACGGAAACCTCTGTCAAGCTACTGGGCGTAACGATTGATGATAAACTGTCATTTGGGGAGCATGCACAAGAGATCGGGGACAGGGGCGCACGGTGTTTTGGTAAAATGGCACGTGTTTCCGCGTCTTCCTGGGGGGTTAGGTATTATGCCCTGCGGCTAATATACCACGGGACTTTTGTGGCCACACTAGTTTACGCAGCCTCCATCTGGTACCGGCGGGCAATTATGTATGTGGTGAAGGCGAAGTTACTGAGGGCTCAGCGACCGGCACTAACCCTGCTCACAAAGGCGTACAGAACTACAAGTACTGCAGCTCTGGCGGTTCTGGCCGGTGTGCTCCCAGCGGACTTGGAGGTGCTGCGGGCGGGTCGGCTGGAATCGCTACGGGTTGAGAAACCGGTAGGCGCAGCTGAGGGTAGACTGCGGAAAAAGGCAGAGTGGGATACGGTCCTCGGCGCTTGGCAGGAGAGGTGGGGCCAGGAGGAGAAAGGGAGGGACCTTCACCGTTTCTTTCCAAGCGTCAAGGATCGCTTGACTTTTAGGTGGGTCGAGCCGGATTATGTCGTGTCGCAAATGCTGACTGGACACGGGTGTTTTCGTGGTAGGTTGCGGGATTTGGGCTTAAGCGCGGAGGCTACCTGCAGTTGTGGTGACGCGGAGGAATACCGTGACCACATACTGTGGGAATGCGTGCGGTACGACCAGGAAAGGGGGGTCATGCTAGACGGCATTACGGGGGGGTTGGAACACGGCCCGGTTTACTTTGCGGAACTGGTGTCTTCGGCGGCGAACTTTGCAAAGTTCAAGGAGTTTTGTGCGAGTTGGCACCGTAGAAGGAGAATGGAGGAATAGAGTAAGAAGGCGAGACGGAGACGCCGACGACGAAGCCGTAGCTTTTAGCGTCTTGCCCCAGAAAGGGGACTGGCGACGCAAGGGACACAAATAGAATTTGTAGGGAGCGGAGAAAACGGCACGATGGGGAAAGAGCAACGCAAGTACCCGTGCTACTCCCGTGATTCGGTCTGACAAGGTCTGTATGACCGCAAGGTCGGTAAGACCATGGGATGGAGGTGCTCAAGTTAGTATTAGCACGGGGCGACCGACAGGTGGCGCTGTATCACTGGTGCCGCTCGTAGTGGCGACCCGGCCGCGACACGCCAGCTTCCTCGCGCTGCTCCGGGACGCCGTCGCCCGGCTGCCCAATGGAGAGGGGACCCGCCACGACGTGCTCACACTGCTCAAGTTAGTATTAGCACGGGGCGACCGACAGGTGGCGCTGTATCACTGGTGCCGCTCGTAGTGGCGACCCGGCCGCGACACGCCAGCTTCCTCGCGCTGCTCCGGGACGCCGTCGCCCGGCTGCCCAATGGAGAGGGGACCCGCCACGACGTGCTCACACTGCTCAAGTTAGTATTAGCACGGGGCGACCGACAGGTGGCGCTGTATCACTGGTGCCGCTCGTAGTGGCGACCCGGCCGCGACACGCCAGCTTCCTCGCGCTGCTCCGGGACGCCGTCGCCCGGCTGCCCAATGGAGAGGGGACCCGCCACGACGTGCTCACACTGCTCAAGTTAGTATTAGCACGGGGCGACCGACAGGTGGCGCTGTATCACTGGTGCCGCTCGTAGTGGCGACCCGGCCGCGACACGCCAGCTTCCTCGCGCTGCTCCGGGACGCCGTCGCCCGGCTGCCCAATGGAGAGGGGACCCGCCACGACGTGCTCACACTGCTCAAGTTAGTATTAGCACGGGGCGACCGACAGGTGGCGCTGTATCACTGGTGCCGCTCGTAGTGGCGACCCGGCCGCCACACGCCAGCTTCCTCGCGCTGCTCCGGGACGCCGTCGCCCGGCTGCCCAATGGAGAGGGGACCCGCCACGACGTGCTCACACTGCTCAAGTTAGTATTAGCACGGGGCGACCGACAGGTGGCGCTGTATCACTGGTGCCGCTCGTAGTGGCGACCCGGCCGCCACACGCCAGCTTCCTCGCGCTGCTCCGGGACGCCGTCGCCCGGCTGCCCAATGGAGAGGGGACCCGCCACGACGTGCTCACACTGCTCAAGTTAGTATATTCATTAGAACAAGTGATCAATGCAGATGAATTATTGAGTAAAGTACTGATTAGTATTTTCCTCGCTTTAGTGAGGTGAAAAATTGTGTATTCCGCTCGGCAGAAAAGTTATTTCGTGTCTTTTGTCTTGAAACCCTCGCTACGCTCAGGATTCTTCTTTTGAACTCTGGAATCCTTCGCTTGCTTGAGTTTCACTCGCGTCAAATAACTATTTTGGTGCCTTGCATAAAAAATACGACTATTTACAGTAAACTATGTATTAATAATACTGTTCGTTGAATAGGATGTCTCAATGGATCGCGCCGTGCACAGAGCAGGCTTTGCTGTCGGCGGTGTCGTCGGCGCTGGACCGCATGCACGGCGCCAAGCGGGACCCGCTCGTCAGATACGATCAGCGGAACGCAGTGTGGACCTACCTGCACCGACACAGGTGTGATACACACAATATTAACGATCTTAAATAGCGCCGAGGACTGAATTAAACTCACGAATATTCAACATAATCTTCCCTTTATTCATATCTTTACAGATCAAGTCATACATAATAGGTACTAATTACCTTATAAACTAAACTAAATAAAAATGACACCCAGATCATCATATCTGGGTAGGGTGCCCAAAAGGCTGGCAGCGTTCCCTCTCTGGATAGCCAGACTTATCCTCTGCCCGAGGTAGCTGCCAGCCCTTTTATCACCCGACACATCAATAAGCCTCGAGGAGAGTTGTCGGAGCAAGTCTCGCGCCCCAGTCCCCCAGGGACCCAGCGTCTCCATTCCGAATGGGACGAAATTGTAGTTGGAGGACAGATCGGCATACTTGCGCACTTTTAGGGCTTCAGCTTTAGATGCTGCAGAGCCCGCCGCTTTTGTTGTCAAAGGTAGGTGGCAGGTGGCTACAGTGTCCACACAGGTCGCATCCCACGCTATGGGCTTACCAGACCGCTATGGCATGAGCGTCATACCGTCGGGCCTCCTACCATCGTCAGGTGCAGTTCCTTTCGGCTCAAGTTTAGCCGGCACTTCATTTCTACCTTTATTTCTACCTTACATAATCTTTAGGAAAGGATTGATGAAAGTTGAATATTTCATAATGATCGATGATGATATGACATTGCAATTTGGAAAATGCTGACAGATGTAATCCCAAAAAAAAAATTGCAAGGTTTCTATTCCGAATGAACCAAGGAGGTCCAAATTTATTTCATTATGCAGCGCGACAGTAGCGCTGCAACCGCCAAACCTTTCACATTACGGCGTTTTCAGCGCTGCTAAGTCACTTAGCGACTACGTCTCAGTCGCTTACAATAGTGTAATTTTTCGCTGTTGTCGCGTGATTATAGCGTGGTAGCCACGCGACAGCTGCGCTGCTGCTTAAACGCGCGACAAAATCGCCAACGTGAAAAGGCTCTCATAGACATTTATGTCTACGAGGTGTAACAAACAGAGTACCACAACCCTAAAAGATGGGAATCTGCTCGTGAAACTGGACAACTTTTCCCAAGGAATATAGGATGAAATTTAAAAAACAAATCAACTCCCCATAGACACTATGTCAACTGATAACATAGACGGCAAGAGACGACAGGATAAAACTTTATACGTGTGTTAGGAAGGTTAGACTGCTATTAGAAAACTTTCAACATGTGTTTCGGATTAATTAGCAAACAAACCTTCATGACGAAATTTGGTGGAGGTGCTAGGATTAATTTGTCATTTACAGCCATGATGATTTTTGCAGATTGCTAGAGGACACTTCTTTCTTGTTCTTACCCTAGTATAAGTACTGTGGTAGTAGTAGTAGTATAGTGTCTTCTTCTTCGTGTCAAATATCAGTACCTGTTAAATATTCACCTCCCAAAATGTTGCTACTACAATGACGTTATGTCTCATACACATCCTCGTTACTATAGGTGAAGAAGCATAGTGGATAAAAGAGTATATGCGCCATGTTTTGAGACGGAACTTCGCTGTTACAGTGCTTTAGGAACTGTTCTATGAAGCCCTATCTCACCATGTTTTCTCCGCAGCGGCCAACCTCTTCCAAGTCTTCCAGGTTGGCTAGTTTAGTTTGTGTTTAGTTGTGTTGAACATCACTTTTCGACTGTAATTTTTTTCGTATGGATGCGGGAAGACATAACCGGTTTAGTCTATGAAGATTAGCCATGTCGCGGTGCGCATCTTAGACTCTCAGGAGGCAGAGTTGCTAAGGGTGGAATATAGGGTCTCTCACATCTACCAACAGCTTTCCCAAAGAAACAAAGGTCGAAAAACAAGAGAAAATTTTGGTCGTGCTATTCAAATTTTGCTGTTGTTGGCGCAAGGTTTATATGGGAAGGCCCAGAAAATGTCTTCTGTTTCGAAACATTTTTCTTTGGGAAAATTGTTTTTTAATCAGGAGTTCATGCATCTTTTGCTATTAAGAACGAATTAAAAGTCACACTGATGGGACCGGACATTCTGCGACACACAGTTACTCTCCTGCTGAGCTTGTGTTTGTTATGGGAGCTTTTAAGGCAGACTTAAGGCAATATGTATTTGTGAACTGGGTGTCAGGTATCTTGTTTATGTTTGATCGCGGTACTCCTCGACATAATGTGTAGTTTCGCAATTGTTTGTTTGTGCCCCAGGAGCGAGGAGGACTGGGCTCGGACCGGCAGCGGGCGCGGGCGCAGCAGCAAGCCGGCGCCCCCCGCCGCCGCGCCCCCCGCGCTGCCGCCCCCTGCGCCGCCCCCGCCGCGCCCCGCCCTCACGCCGCCACACGCGGTATGTAATGTACAGCCTTGTTGATGTTCCCATCAAAAATGCTCTACAATTCACAACATTTGAAACATTTACTCTAACTCACACATTTGCTTAAAATTTATCCCAAACATTTTGTTTGCCGTCCAGAATTTTTTTTCCATCCATGTCCATTTCGTTATTTGCAAAAAGTTTTAGAAAATCGTTAAATCAACACGTGCCTCGTAGCATGAATTCAGTTATTACACTAATCACCCTTTGTTAAGCTATTTAAATAAAAATTCGCGTTAGGCGATGGGCATTTCACAATCATTTACATTCACACAATAATTACAATTATTTTATTCTGAACGCGGTATATTTGGCAAGGGGAAAATTTATGAGACTAAAGCGATGATGATGTTTTGTTATTTTCAGATGGAAATGGAAGTAGTGAACGAAGAAATCGTGGATAACGGTTCGGACACCGACGTGGATGTGGACGACAGCGCGTCCCCCCCCGCCCCCCCACACCTGTCCTCCGCGCAGCTGCTCATGCGCGCCACGCAGACGCAAGCCAAGCTGCAGCTCCCGAACAAACCCAAAGGAAAACTCGTCGCCGTGTCCCCACCCAAGAAAACCCCACCCAAACTAACCCAACCTAAACAAAAGCCCACCCCACCCGTCGCTAAACCTACCCCCAACCCTGTCCCCACCCAAAAACCAACCCCAACCCCTCCTAAACCCTTACCTCCTCAAACAAAACCGGTTGTGAAACAAAATCTAAACACCTTGTCACCGAAACAACCAAACCTTATGACTCAAACTAATAAACAAGCTAGCTTAATGGCTCAGTCGGCTAAACAAGCCAGCGTCATAGCCCAGCTGACTAAACAAGCCGCACCGAAAGCGGCAAGCGTTATTCAATCCAAGCAGGTTGTGGTGAAGCAACCCGCGCCATCGCCGAAACAAAATACTTCGAATACTCCCAAACCTCCTCCCCCCAATAAACCCGTTCCTACGACGAAACTGTCGACCCCGCAGCAAGCACCGAAGCCAGAACCTCCCAGTACCCCGCAAGTGGCTAAACCCGCGACAACGGTTGTACCTCCACCTCATAAGTCTCCGCTGATAAAGCAGAGGCCTTTGCAGAAGACTGAAGTACTGACAACGGTAAGTTTTAACTAATATAAATTAGGGAAGACATACGCATTGTTTGAAAAAAGAAACTAAATCAAGATGTGGTAATACATCGGACAGACAAAATTAAAACTATTTATTTACCAAAAAAATATTTTTTTTCTGCAGCTTTACGTAGTACAGTCAAGAGCACATCAAGTTTGACACATTGGACTTCAAACCGTTCTTATTTCAATATCCGTACGGGCTAGAGTCGCACTGCGAGTGTCAAGCTTGACCTGTTCTGACTGTAGTATACCAGAGTTCACAAAAGACGCTGGGTTTTTATAAACGAAATGAAAACTTAAATTCACATGCAACTTATTGGAAATGTAGATGTTTCTGACTAGCTGTATGTAAAACGATATTACACTTTTTTTGTGTGTAATTACAAACGTGAACCTCATGACATACATTTTATGTGAGGAGAAATCTTTACTGCAAAATGTTTGTTTACAAAACCCCAGTACCTTTCGTGAACTCTGCTACCATGTGATGCAATGTTGTAATCGTGTTAGGTGTCGGCGAGTGTCCTGACTCCGCAAACAGTGCAAATCACCGGGGTGCCCACACCTAATGTTGTTCCTACGCTCACACAGAATAAGGTAATACTTAACTACCTTCAAAACTTACTTATCTTACATAGCTATCGATATCCCACTGATGGGAAAAGGCCTTCCTTTTCCCCCCCACTGGTCTACATAGAATCCTGTTGTCAATTTTAAAGAAAGCGTCGAAGCATCGCATCATGACGATAAAATTGTCCGGAAAGTTTACTGAAAGTCAATCAAATTAAATTTCGAGGATGTTAATTTTTTTTGCTTACTTTTGACCTCGATCTAGTCTAGGGGACAGAAATTAAGAAGAAGCCTATTTATCTTGTAGATTACTATTTTTTTCTGTGTGCTAGCAAAAGTGCCAAATAATCAAGCCCAAAATCCTATGGAAGTAAGGCTAAACCTGCATTTGACCAAATTGTCGTCAAAATCAGTAGAAAATTATCAACTTTGGTTAGCCGGAAAAGCAAAAACAATCAGTTTTATTTATAGATCCCCGTTCTCATAGGGCCAAAAATAAAATTAAGGAATTCATAATTCAGGCTAATATTTACGGCATGTGAATGGTGATTGCCTGCTTTTGGGAGTTACTCAGTCTCAAGGTCGTTGGTGTGGATATAACTTTTCCTTTATCTCGAAAACTTTCTTCCAATTTTTTCTTTTCAAGAGTAAGCCCATTGACAATAACAAAAAATATATCACGGAAAAAAATAATTAACAGACTTAGTTCAAAAACTAATACCATCGCTCTACAGGAATGCCAGTATCGAGGAAGGAAATAGGGAAATACATTTGTAACGATTTGTATGAAAGAATACTCTTAATACTCTTCTTCTCCCTATTTTAGACTATGCAGATGTTTGTCTCATAGACCTCAATGAGGAATTTTTGTACAAGCTAGAGCGTCTCCAAAACATCTGCATAAGGTTTATATATGGGTTGCGCAAGTTCGACCATGTGTCTGAGTATCGGAAGAGGCTGGGGTGGCTCCCAATCAGGTTACGGCGGGAAGAGCATGCTCTTGTTCTCCTTTACAATGTTCTGTGCGACCCTCGTTCTCCGCCGTACTTGAAGAAGTGCTTCAAATATCTGGGTTCCGACCGCGAGCTAGCTCTTCGATCAAAATCGGATAATATTTTAAAATTGCCTTTCACCCGATCTGGCTACTTGTTTGGCTATTCACTGTGAAGGCTGCTTGTTTGTGGAATGATCTTCCTCGAGAGATTCGTCACTCAAAGTCTCTCGCCATCTTTAAATCTAAGTTGCGTGCACATCTCCTAAATAAAATAGTTTAGTTTTCCTATTATTAACACAAGATATATATTTATTTATTTCATGTAGTATATTTATTTTATATATTTATACCGTATTTATGTATATTTATATATTTGTCTTTTTGATATATATATACATTTTTATTATAATTGAATATTATATGATTATATATTTTGTCTCTTTATTTTGTTTACTTTTAATTTATTTATCATTTGATTTAAATTAATTGCTGTTTTCTTTCTCCTTGGTTCCAATTGACGCAGTGCTTTTGTTTATATTTATCCAATTATTTAAGGTTGCCTTTAAAAGATCGCTTGTAGCGATAAGGCCGCCTTTGCTCACATTATGTTTAAGATTTCCTGTAAAATTAGTTATGTTTTTGTTATGTGCGCAATAAAGCATTTATCTATCTATCTAATACTCGTCATTATGTACAGTTGCATAAACTACTATAATCTACCCCCTAGGTGGTGCAAGGCACACGCTCGCTGCTGATCCGCGCGCCGGCTGCTCTTACCACGGTCACCGCGGCGTCTGCTTCCTCTGCGCCGGTAAGTTCCAAATAATCCCCGCTGTTCCACACGTTTAGTAAAGTCAACACACTTGTCTCTTCCAATACCTTAGGTATTACCGAAAGGCTCCCATTAGGAGACGATCTTCTCTGGTCCATGTAGAAGTTACTGAACAGACCGCGGTCGGGTGTTGGCAGGTGCGGGGAACTTATGAAGAGGTGGGGCTTCTCTGATAACGGCGAGTGTGACTGCGGCAAACCATGACACACTTGCTTTCGTGCCACAGAATAAAGTAATAGTACTATATACAGAAAGGACACTCTCCGCCCCCCTTGCAATCCACCCGCGCACCCCCGCGCGCTCCCGCCCGCGTGATTTTCGTGGTGCTCCTGAGTGTTAGTTGTACTGAATATGCGGGCATACGCGACCTTCCAATTTCAAATTTCAAAGTTTACTCATTGCGTCATAATATGACCTGATATAATGCGACAATACATTATATCTTGTCTACTAGACAACAGTCTATCTAAATCTTACTGCAAGAAAAATAAAAAAATACCAATTTGTTATAGTAGTAAATGAAACGCCATCGGAATCTGGGCTTGATCCTGTTACATAACTGTGTTATATAACCAGTAATCTAAAAGGTAAAATAAATACCATTACATAACCCGGTTATTTGGTAGGAACATGTCCTTCCAGTTAGAAAACTGATCATTCTTATTAGATAACCTGGTTACCTAATAAGATTTTTATATTCCTGTTACAATACCTATTAGTTAGCTAACTAAGTAGGTATAAGAACTTTTTATTACACCTGGCATTTGAATTCTCCTTTTGCTGCGAACGTGCGCAACGCAATAGTACATTGAGAATTGCGATGCATGTACGTTATTTTGGTAATTATACTCGAAGCTCAAGAATTGCAGCCTAAGGTAGGCGACGGCGTAATCCGAGAGTGTAATGCGCTTCTTACGACTCAGTTACCTAAAGGCATTTTTTCCTGTGATCATTAAGACTACATTGGACACTGAAAAGAGTGGTATTTTTCAGAATAAATGTTTTTTTTTTCTAAACAACGTATTTTCGCGGAACATACACATACTGGTGATACGGGTAACCCTGACACTACTTTCTGGGACACCCTGTATGTATACATTGAAGTCGCGGAATACTATTTTAGCGTTTTTAATTTTTAGAGTAGATGTAATTAATTAAGCATATTGTAATTTCCGTCAGCAAGGAAAATGTCTCATTTATATTCTCGTTTTTAATGATTAAAAAGCTAATATTTCCCGTAAGAAAACTAAGTTTTCTAACAGGAATTTTTAATTCCCTGTAAAATACTGGTTATCTAACTTGGTTATTTACGAGGAATAAAGTTTTACATTAGAAAACCAGGTTATTTAACAGGTTTTTTTTTCCTTTTAGAATACTGGTTATCTAATATAGTTATGTAACAGGATCAAGCCGGAATCTTATCGCGTGGAGCTGAGTTCCTAATTAGTTGACCTCAGAGCACTTCGACCTTGAGGTATCTTGGCTTGCAATGGCCAGTTTGCGTCTCTTGTCTGCCGCTTTTCGTCGCGAAAAAAAGATTAAGTAGTCTCAAAGAGGAAACCTATCTGACATGTGGCACTCTATGGTTTTTCAGCTCTTTAGATTGGTCTCTTTCCTATGGCACATCATTTACTTACAATATGGTTCATTTGTTGGTATGTTTTCAGGCTACTCCGAATCAAAGGCGAGGCATCGTGCGAGTCTTAAGTCCAGCGGCGCCGTCTGGAGGGAAATCTCTAATTTCACCTCGAGCACTCTTGCAACAAAGTAAGTACTTAAACCGACACACATTCTTGTCACGCGAATTTTTAGTCTTTCTGCTTCTAAACACCAGTGACTACACTCATGAAAAGAAACATTTTTTAGACCTAAACACACATTCTTTTTTATTAAACAAGCACATTAGTTGATTCAGACCATGAAAATGTCCATGAAATCGTATAAAAAAATATTCATAGGTAGGTAGGAAGGTGACGTCAGTTAAATGACACGCCTTGTGGGAAAAAGAAGTGACACGAAAGACCCACCAAATTTTGGAAAGGATCTGCGTATCAGCTTGAGAGTATTTGCTGATTGCCCAGGGTGCGCCGCGGACGTACAGGACTGAGTTGTTACGTCACTCGGGGAGGCTCCTTTCTTTGCACCCCACCCAGACAACATGTCTAGGTGGGGTTTCTCAAAGGATCCTTACCTGGTCTGCACGTGCGTTGTGATACAAACAATAGGCCACCTAACATCATGTCCTGCGTCTCCTTCCATCTACACGCAGCAAGAATTAATAGTCGCCACACGAAATGCAGTTCTTATGGCCGAATTTTGGGATAAAAAATATAACAGCAAAAAATTACGATGCCATCGACAGGCAAAGAAGAAGCATTTTTCTAAAACTTGGTTTTTCCTTCAGGTACACCTACTACAAAGAAACGAACAACGCCACAAGAAGCTGTATCCGTTACTACTATTGCTCAGGTAATTTTTATTGTTACAATTTTCGTCTAGAAGGAAAATGTTATACAAAAACATTCCTAAAGAAACAGAAAATACATACATACATAACATCACGCCTTGTTCCCGTCGGGGTAGGCAGAGACCACAGTTCTCCACCTGCTACGGTCTTGACATACTTCCCTTGCTTCCTGAACTTTCATCAATCCTTTCATACATGCTCGTCGGTTTAGGGTACTTTTAACCTGGCCTTTATTCAGAACGTCCTGAATTTGGTCCTGGTACGTTCGCCGAGGCCTTCCCCTTCCAACGTTTCCATTCACTCTCGCCTTGTAGATCTCTTTTGTCAATCTCCCTTCATTCATCCTCTCTACATGACCAAACCATCTCAGCATCCCTTTCTCAATGTTAGTCACTACGTCTTCTTTTACTCCACAACGTTCTCTTATCACACTATTTCTAATCCTGTCACTCAATTTCACACCAATCATACTCCTCAACGCTCTCATTTCTACTGCATTAATTCTACTTTCATGCTTTTTCTGCCATACCCAGCTTTCACTGCCGTACATCAGTGTTGGTACCAAAACGCCTCCAAGAACAGCCAGACGAGCGTTGTGAGACACCTTCTGACTCCTCATAAAAGCATGCAGAGCACCATTCACCATGTTTCCAGCATTCACTCTTCTTTCGATGTCACTTTCACACTTTCCATCTCTCGTAAACTTAGAACCCAGATACACAAACTCCTTCACTTGTTCGACTTGTTCACCACCTATTAATATAGTACACTCTGTCATACACGCTTCTCTTTCAAGTACCATTACTTTCGTCTTGCTTACATTAACTTTCATTCCTTTCCTATCAAAAGCCACATTCTTCATTGTTACCATCTCCTGTAACTCGTCAGCAGATGACGCAAGTATAACTTGGTCATCAGCGTAGAGAAGACATTTTATGAGTAACTCATTCATTCTCAGTCCACACATACTCTCTTTCAGATCAGTCAAACAATTATCCATGAATAGGTTAAACAGCCAAGGTGACGCTACACATCCCTGCCTAACACCTTTTTCGATGCTAAACCATTCAGTGCATGCCCCGTTTATTCTGACACAAGCACTGGAATCCTCATAGAGAGATTTCAGTGCTTGAATCAGATGACCGTTCACCCCATACAAAGACAATGCCGACCACAATTCATTCCTCACCACTCGGTCATAGGCCTTTTCCAAATCCACGAACGCGCAGTAGACTTTTTGGTTATTGGCCAAAAACTTTTCAGCTATGCACCGCAAGGAAAAGACCTGATCTGTACATCCCATTCCCTTTCTAAATCCCGCTTGTACATCCCATATTTTTTCGTCAGTATCTTTCACCACTCTTTCAATCAAAACCTTTGCATACAGTTTACCGACGACACTGAGAAGACTTATCCCGCGGTAATTTTTGCAGTCCTGTTGTGACCCTTTTCCCTTGTACAGCGGCACAATCACAGCCTTGCACCTGTCACCTGGTACTTGGCCGTTCGTCCAACACAGGTTGAAAAGGCGGTACAGCTGACTAGCCACAATGCCTCGCCCAGCCTTCAACATTTCGACCGACACTCTATCATACCCACCTGCTTTACCTGATTTCATACTTTTCATTGCTTTCATGATCTCATCCATACTTATCTCACTTGCATTACTCTCATATTCATTCTCATGCATTTCCACAGAAGACCTCGGTACGCTAGCCTCTGCTTCTCTCTCAAACAAACTTTCATAATATTCCTTCCATCTCTTCAGCACACATTCTTCACCTTTTATAGTACTTCCATCCTGGCTTCTGATTTTACTCAGCTCCGACGTTCCAAACTTTCCTCGGGCTGTCCGTATGGATTTCCAGAAAAACTTGGTTTGACTGGAAATCTTCAGAAAGCCTTCTGTCAAACTCATCTTTACACTTCTCTTTCTTTCTCTGAACAACATCCTTTACAATACCTTTCACTCTTTTATATTCCTTTCGTGCTACAGTAACATCATCACTTGTGGCCTTTAAATTAAAATGAAAGTACAGTTCAAATAATGTACCTCGATTAGAATGACTGCAGGATAGAGTTAGCGTGAGAGCAGGACGGAGCGATGCACATCTTTGTCGCTCCAATATCTTACGCATGGCTCAGTCAGTCCTGCTGGCTGCTGAGTATTGAGTATCTGTTTGCTAACTATCCGACACTTTAACGGCAAGCGTTGAGATGGGTCTTAAGAGTTTTTTTATGGGTAAGGCTACGAATAAATAATTATTTATTCGTAGGTAATAGGCAGCGAACTAAAACATTATGGAATTCTAACTCAGAACAAATTCCATACAAAAAGTGGCCCTACGTGAAACCAAAAGGACGTATATTCAAAATACGAATCAATTGGTTCAAATTCAAAACGAGAGCAGGGATTGGTCCGCGCGCGTGCTGCAATGTCAGCTAGTGAGTAGTTGAGTGGTAACTATTTTAGCTCCGCCTACTTAGGTAACTATTTCGTGGAGTCAAGTTTGAAGCGTAGTTATCGTTCTGTAGTATTGTAGTTCGCTGGTAATTGGTGAGCATTTGACCCCGATCTCACCTGGTTGTAAGTGACGATGGGGTCGAAGATGTAGCATGATTACCTAGATTATAAAACCTGGTCACTTTAGCCTTGAAAAGATCCAGATCAAATTGTTCGAAGAAAAGATCAGCCGAGAAGGAGTTCCATTCCTTACTGTGCACATCAGGAACGAAGAAGTTAAGTTCACGATCCATTCATTTCTCAGAGTACGGCGAGCGCGACAACAGTTGTGAGCAGTGTGCCGACGGCCGTGACGTCATCAGCGCTCACCCGCACCGTACAGCTCGCGGGCGGGCGGACTGTGCAGCTCGCCGCCAACCAGACTGTACACTTGCCGGGCGGGCAGGCCGTACAACTGTCCTCGGGACACACTCTGCAGCTGTCCTCCTTGCAACTACCCACACACAGGTGAAAACATACTTTAGGCTCCAGTTTCTAACAAACCAGATTTGGGACCAGATACCTGTCAAAAAGTGAGGTAAAACAGACCACTGGATCGGTTTGCTTGGACACCCACACATTGCTTAAAATAATTTGAGAGGTATGAATATGTTTGTGGGAAAAAATAAATATTTTTATTTTTAATTATGTTATCATTTCAGTGTGCGCCTACCTAGTGGTCAAACCGTCCAACTGGCCTCCCCACAAGCAATACGTGCCGTGTCCTCAGCATCCATCAAAACCTCCAGTCCACGACCGCTAATATCCTCCTCATCCCCAACGGTTAAAACAGCCCAATCAACAGTACAAATCCCGATGTCATCTGTACACCTCGGACAGACAGTACAGATAGCCGGACAAACCGTCCAGTTAGCCGGACAGAGCGTGCAACTAACAGGACACACGGTGAAACTTCCAAGCGGACAGAGCGTGCAAGTCGCAAGCCAAAGCGTGCTGCCGACGCAAAGCGTGCAACTGCCGAGCGGACAGACCGTGCAACTCGCAGGCGGAAACATGCAAACCGTCCAACTAGGACAGAACGTCCTGACTAATCAATCAGGTATGTTACTCCTTACTCCAGAAATGACTAAATACAATACGGTGGACATTTTGATCAAGATCCTAAATATAAAAAAAAAGATCATTTGACAAATTATGGGTACATGTTCATCACAGAAATGTTTGCAGACGCAGAACACAGGGTCGTTTTATCAACTGCGCCATAATTTTTAACAAATGAATTTCAAGATTAATTATTTTGGCCCATATGCGATTTCGTCTTTTGTCATAACAAACAAAAGAAATCCCAACTAGATCGAAATTAGTTCGTTAGGTTTTCTGTAGACAAAGAAATAAGGGCTTTCGTTGAATTAGCTGAGATTCTGCACGCAATACAGAAATCAGTTAAAATATCTTGAAGTCTGCCCTCAAATTTCTATAGTCAGCCATGCCTAATAATCGACTATTGACTTTTTATTGAATTGGTTGTTGCTATACAAATTCAATATTTCAGATATATCCATCCATAGTGTTAGTAAAAGAAAACTTAACCTAGGGTTAGTAAGTTAATTAATTAATTAATTAATTAAAACTTGCGCCGGGCTCGAATCCCGTCGCGTGCAGACGCATCCGGTCTATCTTGACAGAGTTGCCCTTTTAAATTTTAGCAAAACAACGTTGGCGATCGATGGCAAACACCAAACAAGTTTTCAACTTAGAAAAATTTGTGTTCAAAACCTCAATTAATACTATACTACACATTAATAAATTTAAACTTACACAGGGCAAACAGTTCAGCTATCCGGGCAGACGGTGCAATTAGCGGGAGGGCAAACAGTTCAGCTGCCGAGTGGACAAACTTTGCAATTAGCGGGAGGGCAGACGATACAACTGTCCAGTGGGCAGACTATCCAACTGGGAGGACAGACCGTGCAGCTAGCCAATCAGAAGGTGGCACGAACTCCGATGGCTGGGGAGAAGTTGACCCAGCCAATCGTCGCAAAGCTGCTTGCTAATGCACAGGTAAGAATCTTCAAGTTCAGCTATCTGGGGTGAAGGTGCTGTTAGCGAGTGGGCACTATCCGACTGGGGGGATAGACCGTACAGTTAGCCAATCAGAAGGTGGCCCTTACTCTGCTAGCTGGGGAGAAGTTGACGCAGCCAATTGTCGCCAAGCTGCTGGCTAATGTACAGGTGAGATACTTAGAGGTTCAGCTATCAGGGGTGAAGGTGCCGTTAGCGATTGGACTCTGGGAGGACAGACCGTGCAGCTAGCCAATCAGAAGGTGGCACGAATTCCGCTGGCTGGAAAGAAGTTGACACAGCCAATTTTCGGCAAGTGGTTTGCTAATGCACAGGTGAGAATCTTACTGTTCAGCTATCGGGGGCGAAGGTGTAGTTAGCGATTGGATACTTTACAACTCTGAGCACAGACCGTGCAGCTAGCCAATTAGAAGTTTGGGCGAACTTCACTATCTGGGGAGAAGTTGACGCAGCGCAGGTGAGAATCCGTTGGCTCAGTTATTGGGGCAGATACTGCAGTGTCGAGTAGGCAGGGATTGTGAAATTCGCCACTTTACATAATGCCTGGACATTTTACAAAACGGCGCGTAATTCGTTTCTCACACTCGCCGATCGCTAAATCGGTTAGTTTGGGTTTACCATGGCTAAAAATCATCAGTGAACCTATCCAACCACCAATAAATCCATTTTCAATACATTTGCTCGAAAAACGTACTTACAAGGACGTAAACATTGCTCGTAAGTAGTTACTTACCGAACTAGTGCGGTAAGTAAAAAAAGTATAATACCAAGGAGTTTTGACACTCTGATCATAAAATTATTATGTAAAAATACTACAGTGGTGACTTTTTACTTGGGTGACGACTGCCTACCTATATTTATAAAAAATTTGAAAAAACCCACGACGGCTGTAATTGAAAAAATATTAAATAAGACTTTTAATATACCCCCTGTCATATAAAACAGGATATTAAAACACGAGTTTGGGTTTATCACACGAGGCGTAGCCGAGTGTGATAATAGCATCAAACGAGTGTTTTAATACCATATTATATGCAGTTGCGTATACTACTTTATCTTCACTCATGCAATAGGTAGGTACTTACTTATAAAAATTAAACAAAAGTAAGTAAACAACAAAGGTAACTTATATTATGTATATTACAGTTCTGATATGAGTCTGAAGAAGCCGCCTTAATATATCCACTAGGTCTTCTTTGAGATATACAAGCAGATTATTTTCTTAAGAAGGCATGGTTTTCTTTTCGATTTTCATTCTTTCCCAATTCATTGTAGGTTATGTCATACAATGTCTTAGACTAATATGGGAGAAGATCATAAGTTATTGAGTATCTTCTGGTGTAACTGCAGTATCCTGACTGCACCACTTTATCTACTTTTTCAAAAAACTTACACATTACTTTCACGGGCACAAAATACTTGCAAAAGGTAAATATTTGAAAATGGCGGCAAATCTAATATCTATTTCCAAGTCCTTTTAATTTCAGGCTGCGCGCGCATATTTTCCACTACAGATAAAATAATTGTAACTATAGTAACTGTTACTGTAACTGCTCCAAAATAATAGGTTGTATATAAGGTACACTTTGTAAATATGCTACTGATATTTGACAGCTACTAAGAAAAACTGTTACATTAATAACCGGCTCTGTAAAAGACCTTATATTCAGTCTTCTTTAAAAAGGTTTAGGGTCAAGAAGAATTTTATCCAAGTGTTATGTTATGATTAAAAAGTTAAATTACGTAACACCTTTGCAAAATTTTCATACAAAAATCGTTACGTAATGGTAACTTTTTAATTTTTTATGCATACTCTGCGTAATATTCAGCCTTATGTACCAACTTTTTGAATCATAATTCAAAGATTACGACATGAGTGTAGATAAAAATTATTAAAACATGGCAATGGCAGCCCCCGACGGATTTTCTTTGGTACTTTCTTCGTACTATTTCGTTACTTTCTTCCTTTTAAGTCGGGGGTATATTAAAAGTCTTATTTAATATTTTTTCAATTACAGCCGTCGTGGGTTTTTTCAAAATTTTTAATTTTGCTTTTTATTTTTAACTTTTTAGAGAGTTCCCACTTCACTGATTATTACAACGCCCCCTGGTGAGTTGACGCCACAACTCTAGTCTAAGAACCATCACTGATAAATCATAAATATTATACTGGAAACCGTATCAAAATCGGTCAAATCGCTTTGGAGATAAATGGGAACATTTGCGTAAATTAAAATTTATTATTACAGAGCCCCCTGGTGAGTTGGCGCCACAAATATAGTCTAAAAACTATCACTGATAAATCATAAATCTTATACTGAAAACCGTATCTAAATCAGTTAAACCGTTTTGGAGATAAATGGGAACATTTCCGTAAATAAAAATTTATTATTACAGCGCCCCCTGGTGAGTTGGCGCCACAACTCTAATCTACAAACCATGATTGATAAATTATAAACCCATTACTGAAAACCGTATCTAAATCGGTTAAGCCGTTTTTAAGATAAAAGGGAACATAACTTTGCACACACAAACGAACAAACACACAGCCTCTCACCCTAAACGCATACACCTTCTCCGTTCCGTCGTGGGTAAAAATAAAATGGAGAGTACCAGGAGAACATAAATCGACAAGAGGCTGACAGTACCCATGGTTGGTTCTTTTACCAAGTGTGTTACTTATACCTGTTTTCTCACAAATGTATTGAAAAATGTCGTAAGACACACGTCTGTAAGGGTTATGACAAACTCGTGCCGATGGTAAACCCTCGACTTCGTCTCGGGCTTACAAAACGTCAGCTCGTTTGTAATAACCCTACTTACAGAACTTGTATCTTAAACTACTTTTACGACCTGATGGCCGAGACGCCGTTTTGCAATTCGACGGCCGTATGTAACGGCATATATACTCGTATAAAAGACATTCAATTTGACATGAGTAGCCTGTAACAGTGTGTTTGTGTGTGCAGACGGGGATGATCTCGCTGGAGGGCGGGCTGGGGGTGGGGGCGGGGGGGAGGGGGCGGGGGCCGGCTGCAGGGGGGAGGCGCCCCCGCGCGCCCGCTGCTGCTGGCGGCCGGCAAGCCGCTACACAACGTCATACTGCAGGTGGGTACGGGATCTCGCAAATCATCCTCAATATCTGCAAGACTATTTTTTTATTTATTAATATGATTAAAGTACTGCAAATATTGAAACATACTATACATTCAAACATATTCAAAACAGCGCGTGGATTTTTACTGTCGCTTCTTTTTTCCCACCATGGCGCCATTTTGTTCTTGTCCATTTTAATATCCAACAATGAATAAATGATTTTGAGTTTGAAGACAAGTTTACAAACAACTTTTGTAGGAGCTATGCTCAACACTGCGAAAAAAAAATGTTTATGACTTAAGTATAAAGGGTGGAACGAATGATGTATATCACAACCCTGAAAAAATGTGAATCTGCCCACGAAATAGAAATATTTTTCCTAAGGAACATAATAATATATCGAAATAAGAAATAGAAGATTGTATCACAAGGCTGTAAAATTATATTTTTAAGGCGAGGGCGCTATTTTGAATCCAGAGCGAAATGAAGGATTCTTGAGTAGAATCCCGAGCATGGCGAGGGATTCTAAAGTAGAATCCTGAACGTAGCGAGGGATTCAATAGGTCGCCCAAGGTAAAAATATTTTAGCAGCCGCGTAATACACTCTACTTTTCATCTCCCTCTATGAGAAAAGAATAACAGGCTCATTGAGACACACATTACAATATTATTACTTGATGAAACAATACTGAAAATCATATTAAGTATTATTTGTAGCAACTGAAAATGTTATTGACATTTTTGTATCAATTAGGAATAGAACCATTTTGGTTGGTAGCCTTGCTTACATTTTAAGCATATTTTTTTTTTTATATTCAGAATAATTTTAACAGTACATCCGGCCAGTATCATTTTTCATACAATATTTTGGTTCGACCTCTATGGTTGACCTAAAATATCCCTATGGTGGACCTAAATTCTAATTTTAAATCCCATTTTTACCCGCTACGAAAGTCTCTTGGAGAAAACAGCTATTTTGTTCGCCTTTATTGACGAACCGTTCATTGATTTTTGAATAGATGGGATGAAAAAAAAATTAACTGTCATACCCAATGCTGTCTCTGTAGAAAGAAATATTTCGATGTATGTTTTGCTGGGAAAAACTTTTCAGTTACATTTGCAAATTCAAATACTTCAGGGTCATCTTTTTTATAACACGTTATAAAAAATTTAAAACAACACATTATTTCTATGTGGTTTTAGTTGTACCCGTACTGAAATTATTCATAACCATAAGAACACTTGATCGAGTTTTTTTTTATTAAAATAATAAAGGCTATAAAAAGTACATAATATTTTTGTTATTACAGCACGGAGACTCAAACACTATTAGAATAACTTCTTCCGGGGCAGCCGCTACGTCACAAACTATTGTTCTAAGCAATATAGGTAAGTTTTAAAATTAATTATATCATTATAGCACTTTAATTTGGGAAGAAATAAAAATTCAAATATTTTTTCATGAAGCCAACAATAGGGAGTATGCATGTTATATAAATTAACTTGATTTTTTTATTTCCGATACTTTATTGCCCTGACATTACACCTAAACCAATATTTTCTTGTTTAGTGTGGATATAAATGCACAAAATATTAATTAAAAAGTGATAAATAAGCGAGGGAAGTTCGAATTTGCAAAAAGCCTCGCCATTGGTCGAATCGAAACGTGACGTCACGCGCCATGTCGTAGTGTCGGTATTCATACTGTGCTGTTGTATTTGGAAGAAAAATTCGACTTAGCTCAGAGACCCTTCGTACAAGAAAGCTGAAATTTTGTGTGAATACGTATTTTATTCACGCCGAGAAAGTGGTAAAATAAAATCTAACAAAATATTTTTTTTTAGGGTACCTCCCCTACAAGTAAAGTGGGGGTGAATTTTTTTTGTTCATCCCATTGTGTGGTGTGTCGTTAGAAAGGTCTTTTAAAAATAATCTGAGTTTGCCAAGATAATTTTTCGGTTTAGGGATCCGTTTGAGTAATATTTAGCTTGAAAGCGAAATTGTTTGTTGGAATCACCCCGCCTTTCCTGCCAGATAAACTTGTTATTGGAAATGTATAAAAATTCACAGTAGTAGTATATATGATGAAATTGAAAGGACAACTATCACAGACAGCTAAGTAGGCTTTACAGGTAAAGAAGGTAGCTATAGCGGAAATAATAAAAATTGTAATATCAGTCAGGCGCTAGGACCTTGCTGAGCATATTAGGAGGTAAAAAGTTTATGTTATATAAACGTTATGAAATACTTAAGCAAAACCTTCTCTGCGATAAAAAATAGTAAAAAAAACTACAGAACCCTATACTGCGCGTGGCCCGATACGCACTTGGCCGGTTTTATGAATTAGGGATTCGTTTGCGAAATAATTTGCTCAAAAGGGCAATTTATTGTCAGGGTCGTGCCCCCCTGCCAGCTAAACGGTTAATATGGAAACGTGGAAAAATATACAGTGCTTACCACCACATGAATATGAAGAATTTAGAAGAAAAACAACTAAGTTAGCTTTACAGGTTAACGAGAAATAGTTAAAATACTGAAAACAATGGAAATTGCAATCAGGCGCTGAATCTCGCTGTTCGTTAGGAACCTGCTTAACAATAATCATTTCTAAGATAACTATGGAACCCTATGCGCGTGGCTCGACACGCATGTTAACTATACAAACATGATAAACTTACATTAAAGTGATCTTCACAACAATTTTAATAGGATATTGAAAATACTTCAGTTCTTCTCATCACCTTATACCATTTTTTTCGTGTTTTCACATCTCTCGGATCCGCAAAAACCACATTATCTGTAAACTTATCATAGCATTTGGGCACTTTGGCATAAGACAATACCCTATAAAATTTATTTTTAGCATTTTCCATCATCTAATAGCGATTAAAACTGAAGATCTTCAGGTTTTACCTTTACAAGCCTATAGTGAACAATACAGAACGCGTCATGTGACGTCATCCAAAACGCGCGAAAAATTTTGGCGTTTATCCATGTCAAATTTAATCGATTTTTCAAATATTACTTTATGAAAGTATTTGAACATTTCTAACAGTATTTTCCATGGTATAACGATGTAAGATGTAAATTAAACAAATAAAAAAAATAGATGAATACTCCCTATTAAAAATATAAGCTTATAATATTACTGATAGTCTTACATTTTTGTTTCTACAACAAAATATTCTTATGATTCTTTTAAGTTCCCGAAGAGTTAAACATCACTGATCAAATTACTTAATGTTATACCTGGGCAGCCGAGCTTTGCTCTGCATAATCTTAACCAAAACCTAATAACAGATGGATGGGTTGTCTGAAACGCGCAATTTTCATGAAATGATAGAAGAACGGAGTAAAAGAATTTTCTAGCTAAATTTTGCGCCCCGTAAAACCCCCGTACAGTAAATTTCATCGAAATCCGATTACAAATAAAAAAGTCTTTATGAAATAGTGAACATAATTTTAGTATGTTACACAGACCATAAAACTGAACAACTTTCCCCTAGGAACGAAATACGAAAATAAATTTTTGACCTTCCATAGTAACTGCATTAGGTATGTATGGGAGGTCAAATTTGGTTTTTCGTATTTCGAACTATGTTCCGTAAGAAAAGTAGTTCTGTTTCATGGGCAGAACCACCTCCTCTTAAAATATTCAGCGTGATAAAAAAATAATGGAATATTAATATAGTATACGATACAGGTAAAAGTTTCGATGTTTGTCACTTTTTAGGGTTCCGTACCTCAAAAGAAAAAAACGGAACCCTTATAGGATCACTTTGTTGTCCGTCTGTCTGTCTGTCTGTCAAGACCCTTTATCTCACGAACGGGTAAAGGTATCAGGTTGAAATTAATACCATATATTAGGATCCGTGAACCACATAAGATCTGAAAATTTCAATTTTTTACAACGACGCAATCAAAAGATATGGCATTTTATGTCCTCATCTCCATACATTTATTCAAAAATGCAAAACCTACAGGGTACTTCCCGTTGACCTAAAATTATGAAATTTGGCAAGAAGCTAGGTCTCACAGTACAAATAATGGGAAAAGTCTGAAATCATTAAATATTACAACTTTTCTCACAACTAATGGTAACCAATTGTGGTGAGCTCCCGTTTCAAGAACATTCATATAAGAGAGGGGTCAAGTTGGATGGTCGCTGAGGCGATTTTTGTTTTAGTTCTATTTAAAAACGGGAACACTTACAAACTTGAAAATTGGTATGTTTATAGTGCATAAGCTATAAAATAACAACAAATAATAAAATTTGGTCAAGCGCGTGTCGGACTCAAAAAATGTAGCACATTATCTTACTGAAATTTCAACTAATACAATTATGATTATGTGGTGGTACGGAACCCTCAGTGCGCGAGTCCGACTCGCACTTGGCCGGTTTTTTACCGCTAAGCGGCTGGACAGATTTTGAATGACATTTAGAAGGAAGATAATGAAGAGAGTTATCAGTTAGCGATTTATTTAGTTCCGAATAACATCTAATTTTACCATGAGATTGATTTAGTGTAGTGTATATTTAAATTTTCTCATTTTAGGTGCTCAATCTGTTACAACGTCGACGACATCGGCCCCAGTATTGAAGCTACAACAGGTAAATCATATTATATCGACATTATTATCGCTAATCTATTTAAGCCTTTCAAAGACCTTTTGACTACTAAGAGATACAAATGATAATTGTATTTCATAACAAATGAGATTTATTTGGTTGTCTGTTTGACGTGGTTCTAGACTATTTTTACTGAATGAAGACACCTGGGTATGGATGGGTACTGTCAAGTGAGTGTCGAGTTTGATAAATTAGGCTTTGTACTCGTAGTACTCATATTTTAAACAAGAGCTGAAATCGCACTGCGAGTGTGATATGCTTTTGACTGAATTTTGTGCTTCAAGCTCTTGGCAGCCATGAGGCATCAATTACTGTGATGTAACCCCATCCCTGAAAACAACGGCGCTCAATGCCTAAAACACGCTAAACAGGCAATGAAAGGAATCCATTTATTATGTTTTGAAAATAACGTGCAAATGAGGGTCAGTTCAGAACGAGAGCAGAGCAGAAAAAAATCATTTCTGATACCATTGAAAAATTAACTTTTTCACCATTAATATAATACTCGGATTAAATCGAAACCAAAATAAAATAAGCGCTCGCGTACTTGAGCATTTTTTAGTTTGATCTAAACAGAGTGCTAGACATTACTGATACAGATATTTGTTCTGTGACATCAAATAAGTTCGCGAACATTTTGCCTTCTGTCTATCTCTACCTTTAATTGTACGATATATGAATGAAGATCAACACTCATCCTGTAAAATTGACACTGATTACCATTTATAGGTGAACACATTACAACAAGTAAAACTCGCTCAAGGCCTAAAGTTACAACAGGTGAATTTGCATGGTTTGAACTGTACCAACAACTTTTACACATATTCAGAGTGAAGTGTAGTTTGAAAAGGTTTGCATGAAGGATTTACTAACTAACGAGTTTACAGCGAATTACAAACAAAATTTTAGGTTAAGTGCACTTCCCCAACTAAACGAAATAATGCAATTTGTTGACTAACTATAAAAGTTTCTTTTTATTTATTTTTTTAAATTGCCATTTGATCCACTGGTTGTAAAACGCCTTGTCCTTTTTCAGCCAACGATCTCGGATACCATTTCAGTCGTTCGGACTATACAGAGCTTTAATAAGTTCATATAAAACCTTTTAGGAATATATTCTGGGGGATAAATTTAATGTAACAATTTTTGTTCTACGAACTCTTGAATTTCACCCAAAAAATATCGACTGATTGTTTTGTATGGAAAGTCGATATTTTTTAAGTGATTTTCCAAAAGATGTAGTATTTATCCCCCAGAGTAAGCCCTTAAAAGGTGTAACACGAATTTCTCGAAACCCCGTATATCTTTCCACAACTGCTATTGGTTTTGTAGTTACAACACTACGTTTTAACTTCTACTTGTTTTGTGAAGCGATGTAGTTTAGCTGACGTCAAGACATTTTTAACATCCATCAATAAATAAATGATTATGATTTGATATTATGTTATGCTCAACATAATTTAAAATGTTGTTTGACATTCACTGTAAACTTGTTGAGTAACGCTGCACCTAATCACAAAACTTGCTACCATGTTTATCATAACTTGTACAGTGAGCAACAATTTAGTATAAGCTGAGTAAGACACAAAGCATTTTTAATATTGTTTATACTGATTTAGTCGTCTTGCTGCCGACCGTACCACTTTAAATGGCTTTGGCGATAAGTTGCTATAAGATTACAAGATTTCATTTTCAACTAACACAATCGACACCCACGTAAATAATAATTTGCCAAAATTAACATTATTACCTATACAGGCTGGCCCATTGATAGACGTTCAAAAGAAAAATTTGGATGCATCATGCTAAGGGGTATCCAAATCACCCCCATGTATGTTCCGCGATTATTTGTAGTTTTCGAGTTATAAATCATTTAATATTTTTTTAAATTTTCTGCCGAAGGAAATAAAAAAATTCATATCTTTTTTTTTACTGAACTATTTTCCAATTTTCTTTCTGTCTCATGATTGCCTTGAACGTTACTTTCATACATAAAATAATGAACCTCCTTACATTCCTACTTGTTACTCAAAAAGTATGGTAAATAAAATTTTCAAACAATTTAATGGGCCGATTCAAATTTTGATCATCAATTTAAAAATACAAAAAGGATGTTCCATAGATTGTGGCTCGTTTCAAAAACTTAACAGGTCTCTAGGCTTTCCAAAACATATAAAAAATTTGGTGCTTAATGCAGTATTTTTCGCTGAAATTGGCGTTTTAAAGTTGAGAGGGAAAAGACCCTGAATGTTAATTTAGGCTCCAAATAAATAATTTGCCTATTTTGGTGATTCCTATTGCAAATTATGATAGTGGTAGGGCTTCTGTACAAAGCCCGTCTGGAAAAGTACCGCCTTTTGGCTGTTTCTATCGGAAAGCAGCAGTGTTTGCACTATTGTGTTTCGGTAGAAGTTTTAAGAGAGCTGGTAAAATTTCTGGCACATGAGCGATTCTATTTTATTTCTTAGGGTGGGCCTTCAAAATTTGGTTGTTTTTTCCGTAACAATGAAGGGTATTTTGGTACTTAAAATGCTATTTTTCGCTGTAATTGGCGTTCAAAAGATGCCAGGGAAAAACCTGAATCTTAATTTAGGTTTAAAATAATAAATTTTACAATTTTCGTTATTCTTATGGAAACTTTGAAGGTGGTGGGGCTATTCTGTAAAGTCTGTCTCATCATTATCTAAACTTGCCAAAAGAATAGGTAACTAAAATTAAAAAAATATATTATTTTAACCTAAATTAAGATTCATATTTTTCTCTAACATGTTTTGAACGCCAATTTCAGCGAAAAATACCATTTTAAGTACCAAAATACTTTCAAAATACCCTATCAAGTAGTCATCCTTACGGAAAAAACAAGCAAATTCTGAAGGCCCACCCTAAGAAATAAAATAAAATCGCTCATGTGCCTGAAATTTTACCAGCTCTCTTAAAACTTCTACCGAAACACAATAGTGCAAACACTGCTGCTTTACGATAGAAACTGCCAAAAGGCGGTACTTTTCCAGACGGACTTTGTACAGAAGACCTACCACTATCATAATTTGCAATAGGAATCACCAAAATAGGCAAATTATTTATTTGGAGCCTAAACTAACATTCAGGGTTTTTTCCTTCTCAACTTTAAAACGCCAATTTCAGCGAAAAATAGCCCATTAAGCACCAATTTTTTTTTATGTTTTGGGTAGCCTAGAGACCGGTTAAGTTTTTGAAACGAGCCACAATCTATGGAACATCCTTTTTGTATTTTTAAATTGATGATCAAAATTTGATTCGGCCCATTAAATTGTTCGAAAATTTTATTTACCATACTTTTTGAGTAACAAGTAGGAATGTAAGGAGGTTCATTATTTTATGTATGAAAGTAACGTTCAAGGCAATCACGACACAGAAAGAAAATTGGAAAATAGTTTTACAAAAAAAAGATATGAATTTTTAAATTTCCTTCAGCAGAAAATTTAAAAAAAATATTAAATAATTTATAACTCGAAAACTATAAATAATCGCGGAACATACATGGGGGTGATTTGGATACCCCTTAGCATGAGGGATCAAAATTTTTCTTTTGAAAGTCTATCAATGGGCCACCCTGTATATAGTGTGACTTTTAGTTAGTTCTTGATAGCAAAAGATATGCATGTACTCATGATACTGAACAACTTTTCCTAAGGAACATAGGTCGAAATACGAAAAACCAAATTTGACCTCCCATACAAAATGCGCTATAAGCTGATGCAATTTCTATGGGAGGTCAAAACTTGATTTTCGTATTTCGACCTATGTTACTAGGGGAAAGTTGTTCAGTATCATGAGTACATTCATACCTTTTTCTATCAAGAACTAATTAAAAGTCACCCTATATATATGTGACACAAAGTGTTACTGGAATAACCTGAACTATGAAAATGGTTTAGGTGGGCGATTCTCTGTAAGCTCGTAATCGGCTGTCTCGACCGATTTTTTCAAAAAGTTATATCATATTTTTTTTTAATCGCCTCTAAATAAACTTTAACCCCAAAACTTTACGGGCCCATTGCTTTTAGAACCATACCTTGACCATACCTATTATATGTTTTTTTCTAGACGTGATAGAAGCTCTAAAAACAGTCCCCTGGCTGTCCCCATCACTGTCGCACAGTCCCCTGATTTCCTTGTTGCACCTGACAGTCCCTGTCATATTTGTACTACAGAAACTCACAAACTCAACAAACTCGAAAAGTAGGTGAAAACTCAGTTGGCCCTCTTATGTACCAAAATTATTATCTTTCCTAAGTAAAAGTTTTTTTTTTTTTCGAAAATGCTGACAAATCATGTTGGGACAGAGTCTGTATGGGCTGTTACGAGCTTACAGAGAATCGCCTAGGTACAATTGATTTCACAACTTTTGATAGGGGTTTGTTTTCAAATTTATTTTTGCCGCTTCTGTTGGTGTAGCTGCGACACGGCAATACGGCTATTATCTACGTCACAACAGCGTCATAGTAAGCCACAGAGCTTGGAATGTCCTAGAATATCTCAGAGGAATTTTGTTTTTTACTATATGGAATTCGATTTTGGATATTCCGTTCACACTTATAATCCAAACGGTTCTTGCAAAAGCAACAACTTTTTAAACTTTTTATTGATTTTCACCAACTTGGCATGCAGTTTTTCGGAACTTGGCATGATGATTTTCGGATTAATGCTATAACATAGTTTTTAAGGGACAGGGTTACTGACAGACAGTCTTATGTGGAGGTTGTTTATAAAAGTCCTTCATCTTACACAACGTGACGTAATAACGCAAAGTCTTTTGTCCATTTTACTAAACAACTTTTGTCATACATCTTTTGGAAATTCTCCAATTCTCCATACCAAGTTAATATTTGATACGTTCAATTTGTATGGAGAATATTTATTTATATTATTTTAAAAATTTGTACAATTTCAGTTGTTCAGTTACATGAATGGAACCCGAGAGGTTTTGAGTTAGTAACGATGATCATTTTAAATGGTAACTAAAAAACTATGAAATTCATCACATCACATCTATTCCAATGAAATATGGGTCGACAAAACACTATAAATTTAGGCCACCCTACAAATTCGTCAGTGTCTGCTAGAAGTTTTGTATAAAAAGTCGGGAACTTTTATAATTTATGAAGCCAATTTTTTTTTAGTAAAGTTGTACAGTTCCATTTTCTGAGTCATCCCTTAAAATGATCACCGTACTATTTTATATTGTTGACTTGGCAACTCGTTCAATATGGAATTTCATACCAGGCCATTCCGTCGTCATCGGTAGCTTCGACTGCAGCGAGCTCGAGTGGCTTCAGAGGGGTAGTGATGGACGCACACCAACTCAAGCTAGTGGGAGGGAGACACGTGCTCGCGCGCATCTTGCGTCCCGCTCACCCGCACCCGCCGCCGCAGTAGCCACACGCATCCACGCGCGGTTACTCCACTCATCCTGCCTCTTTCTCGGTAAAACTCAACATTGACGATAGTACAAACGGCTACAGACAAGTGGTAACAAGAAGCAGTACATGACTGCAGAGCACGCTAAGCTTGACGCACTGTAAGTGTTCAGTTTGACTTGCTCTACTGTAATAGTAAAATCAGCGAGTTTATTTCTACAAAATTTGCGTATGAAATCACAGACAGAAGCTTTATTGTTTTGTAGCGACTAACCCGAGAGACCACATCGTCATCGTCGACATGATCTCTGTCCTCAGAGCTAGATCAAGGTCAAGAGTAAGCACATACTCGTAGTCAGTAAAAAAACCACGGAATCCGCTTTGGGTCATAGAGTTACCACTAATGTGCGGCAAACTGTACACTTGTTTGTATTTTTAAGGTGGTAATAGTGCAGAGGTGGCGCCAATTTATTGTGTCGCGGATAGAAAACCTTTCATAAATGTTGAAATTTTTGCACTCGCCGCCCTGACTCGCGAGGGGCGACTGAAGTTCGCGCAAAAGGCGCCGTGTTCGGCTCTGTTGTGTTCACCAGTTACGCACAAAAGCACATTTCCCGTCTTGCCCCGGTCTCCCCTATTCTGATATAAGGAAACTAATTCTTATCGTCGATAAACGTGAAATATTATGAAAGATTTTGTATTTGCGTCACAATCCATTCATTTCTAGCGCCACCTCTGGAGTTCGCTGTTATCACCATAATGTAATAATTTGGTTTATATAAATTACTAGCAGCCCGCACCGGCTCTAAGTTTGAGTTAATCCAAAGATCCCATAGAAAAAAAGCAGCAATTTCTGTTTTTCCTAAATTCATAAATTTTCCTGAAAACTTCCAATTTGAGATTATCTACAAACAATGTACTGAAAATAACGCGCAACTGAAAATATGGCTGATTCTTTTTTTTTGGTTCAATCAAGTGATGTTCCGACATTCATGTGGCAATTAATTTTTCTTCTCGGCTTCGTTTCGGGTTTACCAGTAAAAATCGTAAATTTGTATACAATATAACCCTACTTTCGGAACTTGTATCTTAAACTGCTGTTGTAAAATCTACTTTACATCGACTTACCCATACCGTTATAATTGTAACTCATAAAAATGGTAGAAGAACATGCGTCAAATTGAACATATACCAAAAACTAAAACTCAAAATAGTGATAAAACGCCTTTGAAACAAAATCAATAGATAATCAAAAAAGATATTGTGTAAATAATTAGAGTTACAGCAAAACAATACTTAAATGTACAAACTGTAATAGAGGTACCAATGTGATTCGGTTCACTAGCGGGTTGAGATGTTTTATGGTGGATGATTGATTGTATAGCGGCATTTAATATTATTTACGGAATTAGGTGATAAATTATGTTTTTAACAAGGGGACAAAATAACGATTTATTTACAAATATCATTTTATTCCTAAACCTCTTGAGGCCTAGCCTACGGAATTTGTTAAATATAATATGAACTTTACAAATATAATAATAAGTTTTATTTTACGTTGAACAATAATGTCCTGCTTTTAGGACGCTGGGCCTTACGAGGTACAAAGTTATTTTTGAATTCCTGGGTAAATTCAATTACGGTCATGGTAATCAGAACATAAATCTAAATAGATATTCCAAAAAAAAATGAGAAGAAACGTTCGCCCCTCACAAAATTTCACTAAGAACAGAAAAAACTAATTGTTCGTTGCGACCCGTTTCTTTTGGAATGTTCTTTAAATTTATGTTCCGAGTAACATGTTACTAGAATTAGGGCTTCAAAAATAACGCTGTTGGCTGTTAGAACATATCTTACATTCTCATCATAATTTATCAAAATGTATGCAATTTCTATTATATATACAGTGTAAAGGGCAGTATTTTAGTTCTAGAGTATTTTAATTTAGTATGACAAAAAGTGTTTCTAATGTAATTAACTAATGAATATTTTTCTTGTGTTGTGCATAGTAAAAGAATAAATTATTTTAATTTCGTGAGGAACTCACATCTTATACGCGTGTGTAAAATATATCGCAATAGTTTTTAATTATTATAAGAATCCAATATATTTAAGTTAATTTTATGCTCGAGTTTTATTTATTGTGAACTAGATTGTCGCCTGGCGCATTGCGATTTCGCTCCGGTGAGACTTTCATTCAGACATTACCTCATCGGTCTCTAGTTTTGTATTTGCGAACAATAATAGTAATTTTCACTTCACTGGCTGGGAAAGGTTTTCTTTATCGTTTTCAAATATGTGTGAAAATGGTGCCTTAAGGTCGCTTGTAAATTTACAAATACTAGCATGGCAAACCTCCAAGCTGCGGTACTGGCCGCTAATAAAAAAATTATTCCAAAATCATCGGTCGGCTTTTTTTATTCATACTTCAGTTATTCGTAATTTTTCATTCGGCAGCTATTCGTAATTTTTGGCCTATAAAAATTTATCAGTTTCAGGGCCGTTCTCCAGTCATGCGGATTCTTGTCCACGTGCGGATGTGGTACGCATGCGTGCCGTCCGCATTTGATTATTTCGTATGCTGTCCACATGAGTCACACGGGCTAGCAGCGCGATGGCACGCAAAACAGGAGAAGCTTGTATGAAATAATAAAAAATGTGATGTATTTGTATACGCATGCGTACCAGATTCGTTCGTGGACGCAAATCCACGCGACGGAGAAGGCTTTCGTGGGTAGAACATGGGGTCTAAAAGATCGCAGTGCTCTTTCGAACACCCTAATCAGCCCTAGTGCATACATAAATAAAAATTTAATGCGTTTGGTGAGAAAACATAATTTATTTCATTATTTATGTACATGGTGTTGTGGCAAATACAAAATAACGCTGCTCAAATGCTTCACAAAATTTGGACAAAAAGCTATATATTAAACTTAACCTCTAAAATACTTGAACGTATGAACCCGCATGATATTAAAATGGTACTAGCACGATTCCATGACATGATAATGAGACGGCATTACATTATACGAACAGCGGCAGACAGGTGCATTAGTATGGTTTTCCACCAGCGATGTGCCTAGCTGTGAGCTGGGAAAATTCCAACCAATAGAATTGCGCCATTTTCCTAGCTTGTCAAATGCGCTGTCGAACGGAGCAATCTTATTAGTTTGAATGTTCCAGCTCAAAGCTTAACTACCTCGCACAGATCTGGTAGAAAACCACTCTTACAGGGTATTTCGTGGTTTCCTCCCTTTATTCACAGGGTGTTCATTTAATTGCGAGTCATAGCTCAGGGGTAGGTTATAATAAATCTAGGAATAAAAACATTTTTAAATGTCACTTAACCTGGTGCGTTTCTTATTTTTAATTTCGTTTTTTTTCTTCTTCATTGAAACAGAACCTTTCCCTGAACTACGACTCGCAATACAATTAACAACCTGAAGGAAATTAATCTCCCCATGATCCAAGAAGTAAATTTTTCATAGAAGTTGCTTCACGTGATAGCGCATTTTGTATGGAAGGTAAATTTTTCTTTTCCGACCTACGTTCTTTAGATAAATTCAGTTTTATGGACAGATTTACAACCTTCAGGCTTGTCAATAGCAACGAAACAACCTGTATAATATTCATTGAAAATTTTACTTAAATATACTTTTAGTGTAGGCAACGAAGCAGTTGATCCCAACATAAATTTCTCAGGAATCATGAATTAAATGTAAATTCAAAACAGGTATAAAAAAAAATACAAAAATTTTTTTTCATTCATTTTTTGTAATTTTTGTATGGAAAAATTAAAAGTACCGATTTTTTTTAAAGAAGGTTTGTCTCATGTAGTGTAATACCCCAGCAAAGTTTCATCGACTGAGGATTTAATGCGGGGGTCTTCATACAACGATCCGCTTCGTTGTCTAGACTATTTATACACCGTGAGCCCAAATAATCTGAAAAACTTTAACCAGGTATTTCCGACCATTTTATAAATTAGAATAATGAACATAGGTCTTAATTATTTAATGAACATACTTCAAAATGTGTAATATTAACTTAGCTATTTTTTGAAACATAATATATAAATTAAGTATTGTACTTCCTTACAAACAAATCCTTAGTCGAGTGCTAAGTCAGATACAGGTTTATTTCACTGGAGATTTTCCAACTTGCAAATTTATAAAAATATTACTTTTTCGGACTACATTTTATTCCACTTTTTTACTGCAATTAGACATCAGGCATCAACCATCATCGTTGGTTAAAATATTTCGAAATACAAAGCAAAAATTAAATTTAAACTGTTTATTTCATGCAAAAAACTTAATTTTATCTTTACAAGACTATGAAATCTCGGGCTCAGGGTGTATACTTCACAAGATAAAACCACGCAATATGTGATTAAAAATATTCGCAAATTGTGCACTTGTCCGTCGCTTACATTTATAGGACATATCCAAATTCAGTAAATAACAGACTTTTTACACAAGACAGTTTTCTAACGAATGACGTAGGTACGACATTAATTAATAAATAAATTGTTGTAACAAGACTTTATAGCTAAGTACTTAGTCTCGTTTTCAATAACTTTATTAAAATTGTGAAATAGTCTTGTGTAAAATCTGCACGACATTACGTTTCCTTCTACAAGGGTACAATAACTCGATACTACAAAGGTATCACATTTGAATTTAAAACTATCTCTACACCCCACAAATCCTTATCTGTCCATCACAAAACACGTAATGCCCAAGCAATACTTATGACAGATTCCAATATACGTGTAATTACTTACAATATTATCAATAAATGGCTATATTAACATTTAAATATTACGTATAAAACACAAAAATACTGGACTCTATTATCTATAAAAACTAAAATGACTAGTGCCGTTCTAAATATAACTTAATCGATACACACAAATAAGAAGATAACAAAGACAACAACTCAATCCTACTTCAGTCTTATGTCTATTAATTTAAACATATCTTTAACTTAAAGAAAATTAAGGATATTTAAATAAGTATTTAAGTACCTAAATGTAAGGTTTAGAAATTTTGTTAAAATGTGACATCGAAACACAGAATATTATTATACGAATATTGATATAGATCTTATCCTATCATCAGACTACACAAAAGTAAATATGCTTAAAATATAGATTTGTTAGATAACACAGGGTTTATTAATACTGTCGAGTCACTGTCGTTCCTTCAGAGATATGATATACACAGCACGATGCTACACTACGCCATCCGTGACTATCGGAATCAAAACAAACAATAAATATAAATGCTTTCAATTAAGTTATCTAGCAAGCTCATGATTACACTATTCTAGTTATGATCCGTCGATTGCAATGATATTGAATAAATATATCGTAGATTATACTTCGTAACAAAAATAAATTTTAGCAACTTTGGCATTCGAAGTTATCTAATTTTTATTACGATCGAATTTCTATAGTGGTTACAAAATATACTTATATCGTATCTCTGAACTTAGAATCCGCCTCGGGGTCCGCGTCGCGTCGGCGGCAAGCGCCTGTAATCGTACATTATAATAGGCACTGAAGTCTAAAATATGATTCATTAGAAAGGGGAACATTGTCTAGTCTAGACTATACATTGTTTCGCGTGAAATGTGCATTTCTCTTTTACGTTTCGTATTTTGACCTTTGTTCAGTTTCATGGACAGATTCTCATCCTTTGGGTCGTTATACACTTTTGTTACAAGTTACCTAGTTAGCTAACGCACATTAACTATCCAAAGGGCCTAGTCTAGAGGTTCACATCCCAATATACTACTGGCAAGGTGCTTACAATGTCTGGTGCACAATCCTAATGACGAGGCCATGTCCTTTTTGCGAATGTTTTATAGTTTTTGAGACAATAGCATCTCCGTATTTATTCCACGGATAGTTCGCTAATGGTCTTCAAATATTAGGTATTGCAGATGCGATGTCAAGGCTTTTTGTCGTGTCAATATTTATCCTTTGTTGCTGGGTTTTTATTTCTCTACTTTTATAAGTAGAATTTTAACTTACCATAAGAGCCGACCAGCCTTTTGCTTAAAAATTGCGTATCGCAAAAATATAAACCAGAGAAAAAGATTTTCAGAGTAGATTTTCCTTTCAAAAAACGCAGTTCTATACAAGAAGCTATCATTGTCTCTGTGAAAACCAACGTAAACAGAGCGACTAATGGATAAACTCACGGGCGAGAAGTACATGGGAAGGCAGAAAACGTGAATGGTGAATAGGTCCTCGTCGGTTCTCCTGCGTCACTTCTCGAGCGTGTGAATACGTGCTCGTATTCCGCGAGACTTCTCGGCTTATAAGTTTGGAAGCCATGTAAAGGAATTGCTAAATTTATATAGGACACATTAGACCTCGCTAATTTAGGCACAGTACAGTGCAACGCGGACCGTTCGCGACGGACCGTAAAATTTATGAAGTCTATACAGTCCATTCAGTGCGTTGCGGAGCGGATAAATCCGCATTGGACTGAACAAACAGGCTTCATACATTTTACTATCCGTCGCGGACATCCGCGTTGGACGTCCGCTAGCGTCCGCATCACACTGATACAGGCCTTAATAAGACGCTCTATCGCGACAGAGCTTAAAAAACCGGCGCCATGTTTTTACATTTCAGTAGTTGACTGTTAAAATTGGTGCCCAAAAGCATTTTTAAATAGCATGCAAAAACCTTCCCCTACCACGCGATTTTTTTTCAAATTCTTTGCTGATAATCTGTAAGGCTAAGGTCGCGTGCTGGTGGCTTGCTTAGCGCCTAGAGCCTAGTAACTCTCCTAAATATCGGTTTATCAAACAAAATTATTTGTTTGTTGAACCGATATCGAGGCAAGTTAGCAAGCGAGGAAGTTTCCAAGAATTCTCGGCTAGTTCCAAAACTGGTTGCACTACAGGCTCAACGTCCTCAATATTTTTTTCATAGGATTGCCAAGTTTGCATGCCACTTTGTGCTCTAGGCGCTAACAAGCCACTTTTGTCAAATGCGACCTCAGACTAAACAAATTATGCTTTAATGGTCAAAAGATCTTGCTTGAGACGCCAAAAGATATGTGCACGTGGCATGACCAGGGTTTGGTTGAGAGAAGCTGAAGCGTGTTTGGTCTACTCGTCACCATCTTCCGGGTTTTCAGCAGTCAGTAGGTTGGTGTTGTCGTCTGCCTGAAGGTCAGCGGTCAACTTCTGGAACAAGGGGGCTTTTAAATTATCCATTCCTGGAGGTACAAACAGTAAGGCGTATAATGTACGCAATCCCGTTCAACAAACATCAAATTGATGTATATACCCAGGGCTTGCATGCCGAAAAACTAGGGTTATAATGGTAAGCGGTATGACGTCATTCCTTTATATTGCGATATAAAGATCCACAAATTTTTCGCCACCCTTTTTAACTCCTACAGCGTTTAAAAGAAAATTAGTACAAAGTCACAGATTAAATAATAGTAAACTAACAAAGTCCAGTTTGTCAAGTTGAACGTTCTCTTGACTGTACCGTTATTTTTTGAAGTAAGTACTTATTCAACAAAGATATTTTCGGTACGCGACCACCGTTCGTACCAAAACGCTAAGATATTTTTCGCTACCGATATAAATTCTATTGCATATAGATAGGTAAAAACCATTTAATACAGTAGCGTAGCCATAAATCTTAAAAATAAAGTTAGAAAACAAATGACTAGAATTTCCACTAGTGCAGTGCGAGGGAGCTAGGCTATGAGCTGGAAAATCCCAACCAATAGGATTACTCCATTTGACAGTGCATTTGACTAGGTAGGAAAATGGCGCAATCCTATTGATCGGATTTTCCCAGCTCACAACTTAGCTCCCTCGCACAGCACTGGTGGAAAATCAGCCTTACCCCAATCTGCTGCGAGGCGATATGCGATCTCTTGCGTCGACGCACAGCTAAAGCCAACAGGAGCACCAGGGCAACAGAAGACAGAGCGGCCACTAACAGAGGCAGTAGCAGGTTGTCGCCGGGTGAATAGCCCTGCGGAACAAACGGAAATTATTTAACTTTCTATCCTTTACCCTCACTGCTGGATAAAGAACGGATTTCTACAAAAGTAGAAAATTGCAAAATAGCACAACCACAGGCAGGATTCAAACCTGCGTCCTCGAGTTGTTCCTATTTGTTCTATAGAACTGACGTCACTGGGACAGATAGGAAAAAATATTTCTCAAGTTTAACCGCCTTAACCAACTAAGCTACAGTGGTCCTGCTTGATGTTCTTGCGACAACATTAAGCGCGTATAATAATGTTTATACCATGGTTTATACGCATTCAATGTCGATTCTTTGTGGTTATTTTCCATAGTCCATAGAGAGAAATTAAAGCGATGAACATGTTATGCCGAATTATTATTATGGTATTATTTTTACGTGGAACCACAGAAGAACGGACCCTCTCCGCCCTCCTTGGAATTCACCCCCTCGACCCCAATTCCCATATTCCATATAACAACAAATATTAGAGAGGGTCCAAATATTGAAATCACTGTAAAACTATCATAGGGGTAGCGCGCCTTTCATCCTTTCTAAACTTTATCTGTTGACTCCGGGATGGCAGGGAAGTTGGAAAATTCGGCTCATCCTTCATACTGAATTATTCCCGTATAGTATAAAGTTGGTTTCAACAAACATTCCATTGTACAGGCAATGAAAAGCCGTTACATAAATCGAGACCATTATGTATATCGTGTTTCAATAGTTCCGCGATTGCTGATAACAAATTGTGTTACATTACAGTACTCGATACTGTAACATAATGTTATGTGTTTTCTAGTTAGTAGGCAATCTAGGTTGCCTCTTTTTCGTTTAAAGCAGTAAAACAAGCTTTAGCTTTATTTTTGGTATTTTATGTAAGAAATGGTGAGTTCATATCTAGACAGAATAACAAATATCTCACTCTGATCGAACAGTTTGTATGGAGAGGACAAACAATTTTTTGTTTCTTTATCAAAGTTGTTCAGTTTCGTTGACTGAGCACGCCCCTTCAGTTTTCGGTAGGTACACCGTCCCTTACACCCTGTATATAGGCTGCCCATCAAATTAACTTTCCCAAAGAACATTATATATTTGTGCGCAATAAAGAATATATATATTATACAGGATGTAAGGGACAGCCTTCCGAATACTGAAAGGGCATGATCAGTCAACGTAACTGAACAACTTTCAGCGAACAAAACTTTCAGGAAATGAAAAATATATCGGCCTCTCCATACAAACTGTCCAATCAAGTTTGCAATTTTGTATGGAGAGGCCGATTTTTTTTTCATTTCCTTAAAGTTTTGTTCGTTGAAATATGTTCAGTTATGTTGACTGATCATGCCCTTTCAGTATTCGGAGGGCTGTCCCTTACACCCGGTATAAGATGTAAAAAAAAAATAGTAAGCATTGTGTCAACGTGTTACTCAGATAGTGAAACTGAACAACTTTTCCTTAAGGGACATAGGTGGGTCAGGACCAAATTTTTTGCGTCGTTGCACAATGGAAATCACATGGAAAGTGTTACACTAGAAAAGATATAGCACACTGGAATTTATAAAGACAAGTCTACAAATATGAGGTATTTAATAGTACATTAAGATGCAAGTGCGCTATTTTGTTAATTACGCTCGAGACTCAATTGCGACCCGAGCTGCAGGCAAGGTCGTAATGGAGCCGAGAGTGTAATGACCAAAGCGCACGCGCTTCTTACGAGGTTTTTAAACACATTTGCGAATAAATACAAGTAAAATTTTCTTACTTCTTTTCTCGAAGGAAAATTCGTAGACAACAAGTTACGTATTTTGCCTTAGATTTCTACGTACACCCGATTCTCCAGACTTGTGTTTCGTGTCTTAGTATTTTCTACGTTGAGGAACTACAATAATTACTGCTTTTTTTATTTGTAGGAGTCGATACTTTTGAAAATAATTACAATAAACACTGTAAACGCCACAAATATTTGTAAAAATGGCTAATTTCGAGAATTTTTAACTTTTAGGTCCATTTCTCTTTCTCCTATAGTAATTTCTAGATCTCTTCTTACTGCTGTCACTTCTAGCTCTTTCTCTTGTCGTCATTTCCAGTTCTCTCTTTTCTGTTGGAATTTCTAGTTCACTTTTCCTTTTTCAATTTACATTTATGTTCTTCTATGAATTATACGATGTGTACTTAGCTTTATATTTTTCCGTTGTAACACGTCGCACAATTTCGTGTCATTCGTCGCACACTAGAATAAAAAATAAGACGACCTAACGTTAAAATTTTCACAGTGCGTGAATCGAACTGGTAAAAGAAAACGCAGTTGAGTATTTCAATAAAAGATTCGGTCAACTTTCAGTACTTAAACTGTAAAATTGCAGAAATCGTAAAAGAACAGTTTTAATAATCAAACAAAAACACACAGTTTTAATGACACACAATGATATCGATGTCACACTATTGACTGATAGCAAAACAACATGGCCGCAGTAAGCTGGAGTTAGTCCCAGGTCCCAGGAGTGGAATTTATAACCCGAATCTATTTAAGTCGCGAGTGAATAGGCTTCTTCTGGGCAAGCTCGTTCCATCGTCGACCTCATCTCTGTCCTCAAGGCTAGATCGAGGTCAAGAGTAAGCCCATACATAGTAAAAAAAGGTAGTAGGGGAAACTGGGGACACTTGATCACCCCCTTTCTTTTTCGGACCTAGTTTTAAAACTATAAGTCTGATTTGATCAATATTGAAACAGATGATAGAAAATTTAACCTAAAATAACATGTAAAAAGGTTTAATAAGCCAGATGTTTACTTTCCCAGTTATTTTAGTAAAATTTAAAAATGGGTTTTGTACCATATGTCCCCTATATTGGGATAACTTGATTCACCCGATAAGGATGACTTGATATTTTCATACATTTGCCATACATATTAGGTTTTATGACAAAAGTCGAAAATATCATGAAATTAAATTTTATTATCATAACACTTTGTTTCTGCATCTTAATAGACAACTTTACAGAAACATAAACTTATTAAATATATTTTGAATGCTCTTACTAAAACAAACCTAAACATAATTATTATGTAAATTAACAGTAATTTTGAAATTTTTGGACTTAACGTAACTTTCTCATTATTAATCGGTATTTTAATCAATTATAAAAACAAGTAACAATCATTCAAACTAAATTATCAACTTTTTGAACATTTAATCCGTCTAAGGGAGACTTGATCAGGAAGGATCAAATCTCCCTTAATTTTTGGTATCATGTCTCCCCATTCGTGTTCAAGTTATAAAATGTGGCATAAGAGCAAACGTGTCTTAACTAAAATAGCCACTTTGTTAGTAACTCCTAGTTAAATAAGTAAGCTGCGAGATGGAATGTTTAGAATTGCAATTATTTGTTTGTAGTTAACCATAACAATACCAAGAAAATTTATAAAAAAAGTCCGGCTCGACGTAAACACCGATTTATCCGCCATCCAGTTTTCAACTTAAAAATAACAGCTGAAGTTTTAATAAAAGTTACGACTGACCATAAACAATCAGTGTTGCTAACTCAAACTTTAAAAAACTTCCTAAATATTTCGCAATACTCGTGTACCAGGTGTCCCGCAAGGATCAAGTATCCCCAGTTTCCCCTATTCTAGTGTTGCTGCAGCAAATAAACCAAAAATGCATGTTAAAAGTTATTGAAATACTGCGTTAGAAGTGTTGCACAACTGAGTTGCACAACGGAAGCATATTTCGGACATTTAGAAATTAATTCTTATAAATATAAAACCTTGCGTTAAATGTAGATAAAATGAATAAAATGGTTTGTGATACTATAAAGGATATAATACAAATACAATTTTTATGTGAATATAATATTTTTTATAACAAAAACGTAAAAGTTCTTGGGGAGTCTAAGTAGGGACATTAAAATTCGCTAAATTAATACAAAAATTTCGTCTTGCTTGACCCACGTAGGAATCGAAAAAAAAAAAATCTTCTTCCCATAAGAAACTGCACCAGCTGATTGCGCATGTTGTATGGAATCAAATTTTTTTTTCCTTTAGGAAACTTATTCAGTTTCATGGTATGAGTAACAGGCTAAAATAGTGCAGATACATTTTTTTTTACACCCGACATAGAAATATGAATAATAAATCTAAACTGTTCAGATTAGAGATTTTTCTTTCCTATTTCAACCTAATATTATGTTCCTTGAATAAAGGTGTACTGGCAGATTTACACCATTTCGGCTTATTCTTTTTTAGGGTTCCGTACCTCAAAAGAAAAAAACGGATCCCTTATAGGATCACTTTGTTGTCCGTCTGTCTGTCTGTCTGTCAAGACCCTTTATCTCACGAACGGGTAAAGGTATCAGGTTGAAATTAATACCATATATTAGGATCCATGAACCACACAAGATATGAAAATTTTAATTTTTTTACAACGACGCAATCAAAAGATATGGCTTTTTATGTCCTCATCTCCATACATTTATGCAAAAAAGGAAAACCTACAGGGTACTTCCCGTTGACCCAAAATTATGAAATTTGGCAAGAAGCTAGGTCTCACAGTACAAATAAATGAAAAAGTCTGAAATCATTAAATATTACAACTTTACTCACAACTAATGGTAACCAATTGTAGTGAGCTCCCATTTCAAGAACATTCATATAAGAGAGGGGTCAAGTTGGATGGTCGCGGAGGCGATTTTTGTTTTAGTTCTATTTTAAAAACGAGAACACTTACAAACTTGAAAATTGGTATGTTTATAGTTCATAAGCTATAAAATAACAACAAATAATAATTTGGTCAAGCGCGTGTCAGACTCAAAAAATCTAGCACATTAACTTACTGAAATTTCAACTAATACAATTATGATTATGTAGTGGTACGGAACCCTCAGTGCGCGAGTCCGACTCGCACTTGGCCGGTTTTTTTATAGTTGTGTAGAGTAAAACATCTACATAGCTTGCATTTTTAACTAAGAATCTTATAGCCCAGGAGTGAAGTGTCGCTTAACCTTGTTGAGAATACCCAGTTTTTTGCCGTACTTTGGGCTTTTGACTCAATGTTGGCGCCGAAGTTCAGGTTTGTACATAACTTCATGCCTGAAGCTCGCAGGTGCGATAACCGGTTCAGATGATAACCTCGTACAGTAGGAACCAGATTAAAGAAAGAAAGAAAGAAAATTTAAACGGACTCCTTTTGTTAAACAGACACGCTTGTATTTTGGTTGCATTTAAACTCCAGATTTTTGTCACCCCATGCGAAGACAAGACTTAAGGTTGAGTTTATTTGTTCTACTGTGGCCTCTCTTGAAAAGCGTATCTCGTCGCTGTCTTTTGCTTTTGTTTATCTCTTCATGGCAGTATTATCTGCGTACTCAACAAAATCATGAATAAGGAGGTCGTTGATGTACCTATAGCAGGAAAAGCTTCGCAGAAAGAACAGACCCCTGAGGAACCCCGGCGTCAATACTCATGAGTTCAGAAGAGCAGCTTTCGCGGACTACTCGGATCGACCGTTCACTCAGGATGCCAGATAACCAAGAATAAAAGTCAACGGGAATGCCATATCAGCAAACTTGGTCAGCATACTTGCTGTAAGCCTTCCCAAGTAGATCGTCAATAAATTTATAGATCGTATTAAACAAATGATCTGACCATCTGCCTAGTAAATTGTTCTGAATATCCCCACAGCCTATCAAATCCGTGGGTACCTAATCTAATTCTACATAGTTCAAATTATTTTTCTAATCTTATAAATACAAAGTTTGAAGTTTAAATAATCAATACCTACCTACAAACGTTCTTAATTTTGAAACTGACCTACTGTTGCAGTAATGTAATGTGGTACAAAAATATCTCGGTACTGTACTGAACTCGATAGTTACCAACACCTAAGTATTTCATAATTTAAAAGATCTATTTTGTTTCCAATTGGTTTTCTTAATTTGCATATTGGTTAGCAAGTGTTACGAAGCTGACTGCAAACAGCTATTGCCAATCACGCAACACTGCACGTTGCGACTAGGTAAACAAATGGAATGTATTCGTTGCATAAGTTAGATAACATTGCAGCATGCTCGCTTACCGTCCATTGGAAGTAGGAGGAGGTATCGACGAAAGGCCACCGCGCGCCGTACCAGCCCCCGTCGCCTGCCTTAGAAACTATCACTTCGTCCAAATCCGAACCAGATTCAGGCTTCAAAGGCGGAAGCGAAAACACTTCATCTACTTCCAAAGATTCCTTGAATTCCTCGTCATCATCAACCGATAAAAGAGTATCCTTCAAATCTTTTAATTTGGATCCTTCACTATTTGTATCTGTGGTCACTGGAGGCCGCATAGTCGTAGCTTTTGTTGTGATCAAAACGTCCTCAATCACTTTCTGAGTGACGGTCGCGGGTTTTTCTGATGGGATGTCCGTTCTGTAATACTTGAACACAGTTTTAATCGTGATAGGTTCGGGAGTAACTGTTGCTCTGATTATGATATCCTCCCAGGGCTTCGCAGACATGTAATGGTCGAGCAAGCGAATGCTTCCAGAAGGCGTGCCGATAAGAGGAATCTTTTCAGTGTCTTCTGTTGGTATTGGTCGTATTGTAGTTGATGGTGTGAAGCTCTTCCACGACCTAAGAGCTGGCATGGACCACGGCGGCGTCGTTGTTGGCTCGCTGGTCGCTACTGGCGTCGATATTGTTGTCGTTGTCGACGTGGTGCTACTCCTCATTGTCGATGCACTCGTCTCCAATTTTGGTTCTACTGTAGACAACACATCTGGAATAATTTTCAGCTCCTTCTTACGTGACTTCACTATTTCTCGTCCTGTTGGTGTAAGAGGAGAATTGGTGTTGATTTCATGACTATCCTGATGATTTCTTCGTAGATATAGAGCCCCGTTCATAACGTACAACGGGACTGCTGCTAGACCCAAAGCTATCACTACACCAAACAGTACCAATAAAACATATTTAACAGTAGATTTCCTTCGCGAGCGTCGCACATGAATGGAGGGGCTGTAATCCCGTCCCTTGCCTTTCAGTCCGCTATTGTTTAGCACTTCCTCAGTTTGCGGAAGAATAGTGTATTGGAGACTATTCTCGCCGTGACGCACCGTTTTGTACATTTTGGCGATTGATCACGATAATGTAACAAAGTTTTTTGTGAAATGTCTGTATCACATAGTCGTGTGTTCAGCTGAGGTGGCAGGCAGGGTAGCGATCGCGTGTCTCGCGGCGCCTTCAGACGAGGGTGCGAGACGTCGGGCCGCGGGTTAGTGCAGCGTCGTAGACAACGGCGCGCTACCACGCTACACGCATGCGCCACAACATTGAGCGGCTGCGCGTCCCCATGTCTCGGTTGGCCCAAGCTTTGAGGTTATGACTAGAAGCCGGCTTCTTCCTCCATCACACCGCTCGACAATAACAATAACATTAAACAGACTCGTTAAGTACCTCGCCTCGTTAGGCGCTTCACATGCATCGTTACGACACTGGTCGCAAAATTATCTCTTTAAAAACAAAAATATATTGAGGTGCCTTCTGGATAAGGTGTAAAGTTATTTGGGTCCAACGTAATAAATAATCCAAAACTCGCTGATAGAGATCGGCCGGCAATCTGGCGTGAAATAACCTCGTCGTTACCTAAAAATTTCTGATTTTTCTCTGGAACTTTATTGGAGAGTTCGATCGATTTGTTGTTAAAATACACTTAGAGGGACACTTATATATTTAGTCTAAGGTAGTTACTCATCCGAGTATCCCCTTTCCCTTCTTGGAAAGTTTCTGATATATTATAGGGGAAAGATACAGGTTGGTTGAATCATTGATGCGATTGTAGGAACTGCGCAAGCGTGAGTCAGCGTATAAAACGTGTAATTCTAAATACACAAAACCTCTCGGATTGTAGTTCTAATATTGAGTCTCCGTACAAAATTACAATCTGATCCGGTCAATTTGTATGGAGAACTAACCCCTGAGAGGTTTTGAGTGTTTAGAATTACACGTTGTATATGCAATCTTGTTCCGCTGTTACCGGTAAGTCGTAAGAGGCGACCTAGGGTTCATAAACCGGAAGATGGGCAACAGCGTCCTTCCGTGTATCGTACCATCTTACATACTGCGGTCACAAACAACCGCGGTCCATGGTGCCAGCCGTAACGCTAACAAGCGTGGTGACTAAGGTACTTCCTTCTTCTAGCAACAGCTGGAATTCTTGAGGAGAGCTCCCTGTCCTGTAGTGGAAGTTATATGGGATGTTATGATGATATGCGATATTAAACGCACTATTGTATTGTTCCACCTACCTTACCTTATCTTACCTCACGCACGATTTGAGTAGGTACCTAAATGGCTACCTTCACTACCAGCCACTAATACGCGTTAGCGTAATCGTGCTGCTTGGCCCGTTGGATTTTAGGGTTCTCGTAGGAATGGATAAGTAGTTTCCGGAGATATTTATTAGTAAAGTAGGTGCCTTAAATGTAATCCCTTTTCTCAAACTATCTTTACCAGTACTTTTCTTAACAACGGGAAAGGAGGACGAACGATCAAATAAGTACATAATATGTAGTACCGACCTACCTATCATAATTTTCAATATAATAATTTTTAAAATTCTTGGTTCCTTCATTTGAATGAAGCATGTTTAAAATCTAAGCGCACGGCAGTGAACTTGGCAGGTTAATTTAATTATAGAAATAATAAATCTAATTACACAATTAATCAAGTGTTACTTAAAGCACAAAAAATGCCAAGTGTAGATATGATCGATATTAAAGTGCATCTAAACTTGGCATTGGATCGGATTTCAACCCTTTTTTAGGCAAACAATTAGCCGATAGGAACTTGGCCCCCTTTTTAACAGTTATGTTTTTGGTGGGATTAACATTCACTCAAACTTTGCAGTACTTAACTAACTTTTAATTTGACTAAGCTAATCTGTTTTATCCTACACAGACAAAACATATTAACTTAATTCAGTGCTTATTTGAGGATTCTTAACCAAAACTCTACCGCAATAAACTCCTCTTTGAATACTAACCAAAGTCTTGAAACGTAAAATCCGCCTTTGGATGTTCAGTCACGAAATCGAGTGAGTTGTATAACTTGTGTAAGTTCACACGGCCGCAGATAAGCGGTAACAAAACCAGTGTTAGCAGAAATAGTGCAACGCTACAGACCTTAGAAAACAAAGGCTCGCTCAAGGTCAATTGTTACCACACACGTGCGAACGACTGCACCTAACTATTTAGCGAAGACGCGGAGTAGAGCCGCGGGCGCGGGCCATTCTAATCAAGATCAGAAAAAAAGTCGACAAGGGGCATATTAACGAGTTTTTGCGTCCGGTCAAACTAACACACCGCACGAATACTAATTCACTTGACCTTGGAACGGAATCACGTTTCCTTTCGAAATTGGTTCGTGAATGCGATATTTTTAGAATAAAAGTAAAAAGAGGACGGCCAAACAAAATAAAAGGGTTGGCCGAACGAATCGTCTCGGTTTTTGTGGGGCGGCCATCTTTCCACCTTCCAATTTGGACGTCTCTCGGGTTAGATAAAAGAGGTCCCGCGTCTTCCTTACTGCGGGCTCCTAAGCTCTTTTTATTGGGATCGGCCTAGGAATCGAACTGGTATTTCTTGCTCGACCGCGTCAGTTTTGATTGTAATTTATGTGTTGACGTCTGTAAACTCGCTAATTATAGTCTTTTTCGACAAGCGTTATTAAATGTCTTGTTATATTTTATGTAATCTAACCTTTAAGTATCTAGTGGTTTCTTAGAATCAAATGATTATAGTAAAGCAGTGAACAAGAAAACTGCTAGACCGTATAACTAAAGATTAAACCAAATCTTCTAGAGCTTTTAAATCTTCTATTGTTGTGGTCGAAAGGGCTGCCAGTAGTACACACGGCCGCACATCAGTAGAAACACTTTTGGACCTTATGGCGTGGTAATAGAGTTGAAATAGTTTCTACTGACGAGCGGTTGACCGTACGTGTCGCTATGTAGTGCGGTAGGGCGTTTGCTCTAGTACAATGACATCGACAAAGCTGCTATTTCTGTGAGTGCTGGAAAGTAGCCAGCTCCACGGGCGCGGGCGTCGCGTAAATAAACGCACATGACAACGCGGACGCAGCCCTCTTTGGACCGATTTCGACAAATTTAGTAGCGCCCTACGGTATGAAGCTCATACGAAATAAAGCCGCGCAAATATACCTAAACATACGTACGATAGGATAAACCCAGCAGTGGTCCCGAGAATTCTTTACGGGCGTTATTATTAAACTCTACTTCAACATCCTATTGAAGAAAATATTTTGTGGAACTAATCAAAATTAACCTATCAACGCCCTTTTTACACATTCGACATCGATAATTAAAGTGTGTTTTCATTACATGACTTTTTATCGGTTGTTCAACTAGCGGCGCTAATTTGCCTAACTACGACATCATTTGGCAAAATATTGTGTGTAATAACACATTGAAAATAAGCTGTACAACCTTGAGGGTTCAGAGCACATCCTGCCAGCGAGTTTTACGAGTTGCCTAAATAAACATTCACGGACACGTGTGGCCAGTAACTTTGAGCCGAGACCGTCCGTCCGTCCGACTCCTTTGTCATAAAAACACCATTTACTGCCAGCGAATATGGAGCTTTCATTTACTTTTACAATGCAGTTTTAGACGGGACTATTACCTGCTGCGCTGTTAGTCCCAAACTTTTTATTATTGTGTTGAGGGTTCCGTATGCAAAGGGTACCAACTGGATCCTATAAGTTGCCTGTCCAAGCTTTAAAGGCTGTATGAAGCAGATTTACCAAACAAAACTATACAACCACTATAAAAGGAACTTCATCGTTATAACCCATGAATGTCCACGACAGGACACGGAACTCCAGGTCTCCAGCAAAAAAAATGCGTGGTACATTGGAGGGTATTTTCTATTAGTCACCACGCTTGTAAGCGTTGCGGCTGGTGACCGCTGTTGTTCGTGACCGCAGTATGTAAGATGGTACGATACACAGAAAGATGCTGCTGCCTATCCTCCGGTTCACAAGCCCTTAGTCGCCTCTTCCGACTCCCACGGGTAGAGATGGGTTGGTACGAACGGCCACGAACGATCTTATTTCACCTTAATACTGATGATAAACGGTATCTAATAAAACAACAAATAATAAAAAAAAATACGGAAAAAATAAACAATAAAAAAAGGGAGGAATGGCATAATAAATGGGAGGCCTTTGCCCAGCAGTGGATCCTTTTATTTTATATGCTAAATTAAAAGAAAAAAGAAACGGCCATGTTCGAGTGGACTTAACCAAATTAGGCAGAGTAGTTTGGGAAATACAACTTTTATTTCGTCTAAAACCCTCAACGCGCGAGCACGACTCACACTTGACCGGTTTTTTCTAGTCAGCACTTTCCAAATATTGTATTGGGCGATCCCTAGGGACTTAAGATAAGGGTCCTTTGCTTATCTTATCTGCGAAGGGCAACTCGCTAAGTCACGATAACACTAAAACTCAAGCATAGGTATCACGTACTCAAAAACTTCGAATGTTCACCACAAAGTTTTTAAGTAAATCTTTAACAAATATTGAACTGCGAGCAAGCTATTAACTGGTGTTATGGATATTAAGGGTCATTTATTTCCACTCGATGCCATTAAAGAAATTGCCGAGCTTCTTATACCTAAGGGGCCTCGGAATGCCTTTTAAAAGAGCCTGCCTTGTCATCGTTTTTGCAACATGAACGGAAGATTTCAGATTTGTTATTATTTAATTTGATTTAATTTTCGGTACGGCGTAATAGAAATAGGTACAAATAGGTATGTGTACGAAAATCTATTACAAAGTTTTCGTACAACTTTTTACATAGGAATATAATAAAGACTATAAATAAATAAATAAAACTGTATATAATAATAACTGTATATTGGTGCACTACACTACAGTCTTTCGTCGCTGCTGATTTCCTCAAAAGGTTGTCTGGAAGAAATCACTTTTAGTGATAAGACCGCCTTTTGCCCACTTATTGTAAAACCGAAATTTTTTAATTTTTATTCCTGAATGTGTGCAATTAAGAGTTATTCATTCATTCATTCAATAAATAAATCTTTTATTGCCAGGAAAAAAAATTACAATTATAAAGGATTCCTGATAGATTCCGCACTAGGTTAAACCTGTATCGCGGCTATCCATGTCGCTGTTACAATTTATAATGAAGTTTATACATATACACAGAGCAAAGATCTATTTATAGAATACAATCTAAACTTAGACGTAAGATAACATAAAAAAGTAAGTTTTCTAAATATGCTAACCTACAACGGTACACTAACAATTTCTAAAAATGACTTCCTTGTAGACTTATGAAAAGCCTCGATCAAATAATCAACAAAAAAGATTAAAAGCTCAGTGCAGTGTTGATTGAATGAGCGTCGGGAGCATCGAACGCTCGTGACCCTGGCATCCAGCAGTGGCACTGCGCCAGCTCCTCCTTCCGCTTCGACAGGGCTGGATAGACCATACTTCGCAACACCATCTATAAAAAAAATCTTTTTACACACTTGCTCATAAAGTGGCTCTATGGTCACCGCAATTAGGCACGGAATAACACCCATAATCAAACTGTGACTTTTTCATTGCTATAACTCACTAGTGAGTTATAGATATTTTTTTTTATTGGTTGAGTTGCTTTGTTCTTAAAAAAGTTTTATCAACACACTTGCTCATAAAGTGGCTCTATGGTCACCGCAATTAGGCACAGAATAACACCCATAATCAAACTGTGACTTTTTGAAACTGTGACTTGTGAAGTTTTGTGCCGTTTTGCTTATTATTTGGGTTTTTGGGCCTTTTGTTTTTTGGGTTATCCGTTGCCGGACAGCCTGAAGAATGAACGGCTATAAACCGCCTGAACCTAAACCCCCCGATCCCTATAGTGATGGGGCGGACCTTTTTGCAAGTCCTGAGAGTCCCTTATCAGTATTAGCCCTGGCTTCCCAAGTACTGAATGAGGAAAATGTGAATCAGACCTTTGGTGATACACGGATGGAGGTTGATGCCTCAACTGTAAAACGTCCCTCAGATGATTTAGTGGACAGTAGTCCTGCCAAAAAAACTGCTACCCCCTCGTCTTCACCCGCAGATCGGCCTGCGGAAGTTTCAGCTACCTCTTCGGCTACTACACATCATCAAAGCCAGTCAACTCAGCAGTCTACTCAAGACACTCAAGGCACCCAAGCCAAACGCATTGGTAGGGAACACTACAGACTTAGTGATAAGGGCCCTTACATTGTTCATGCTGTCCGGGAAGGTGAGTCTGACCGCCCAGTCCACCCAATAATGTTTGGGAAGTTTCTCTTCTCCAAAAACATTAAAAACATAAAAACTGATGGTATTAAAAAGATTGGCCGGAATCGCCTCTCAGTTGAATTTGAGTCAGCTGAGGGTGCTAATGCTTTCCTCAATAACTCGATTGGTGATAAATTCAAAACATTTATTCCAACATATAACATCACCCGTTTGGGTGTAATCAGGGGGGTTCCCACTGAACTATCAGTTGAAGAATTCTTAGAAGGGGTTGATTTTCCGTTCCACTACGTAGGAAAGATCATCAAAGCAAGGCGCCTAAAATACCGAAAATTCGATATCGAAAGCAGAACTACTTCCCGAGCAGACTCTGAAACCATAGTTCTGACTTTTGATGGCCAAACGACCCCTGAGCGCATTTTCTACATGAACAATTCCTTAAAAGTCGAGCCATACAATCTCCCGGTCATTCAATGTTTTAAATGCTGCCGATTTGGCCACACCAGAGACCAGTGCAGGTCTCGTCCCCGCTGCTTCAAATGTAGTGGCGATGACCACTCGGGCGGCGAATGCACGGTAGGGGTTATTAAATGTATATTCTGCTCGGAAAACCATGAAGCTATCAGCAAAGTCTGTCCCGAACATGCTCGGCAAAGAAATATCAAAACCACCATGACAGATGAAGGCATTTCATTTGTTGAAGCTGCGAAAAAACATGTTCCTTTCAGAAAATCATATGCCTCCATTGCAAAGAGTGCAGCACCTGAGAACCCACTATACCTCAATAGTCAATCTAGTCAACCAGTACTTAACATGTCGTCACCAAACAAGTCTTACCGGAAGACAGTATTTCAACAAAGACGCCCCCACGCTCCCCTACAGCCTGGTTATGACCGTCAAAGTCACCAAGCTATTCTAAATGAATTCACTCCCCCCCCTCTGCGCAATGGCTGTGGTTACCCATCACAGCCCACCGAACCTATTGATATTGACCCATCCGTAGTATGTGACCAACTCAATAAAATTATGTCCTACTTCTTAAATAGTACTCCTTCCCCATCCTCTGTGCCTGTTAACGTGGTCTACAAATTGCAAGAAATGTCAACATTATTAACTGCTTTAATTTCTCTTTTCAACAATGGCTCTAGTGCTTCAATGGAACACTAAGAGTATCCGCCGTCGCAAAAGCGATCTTATTTACCTTATAAATAAACACAAACCAGCCATCCTAGCCATATCAGAAACCCTACTCAAACCAGGAAATAAATTTTCTTTACCTGGTTTCTCATGTCTCCGTCATGACGGAGACAATGGCTGGGATGGAGCTGCGTTAATAATTCGTAATAATTTTAAATTTGTCAAAATTAATCTGCCTGTTTTTAGTGGTATATATGCCGTTGCTGTTAAGTCTACGACATTCTCAATTGCGAGTATTTATATCCCCCACCCTTCTATTCCTATTTTAGATAACCTGAAGATCATTATGAACTACCTCACCGGCCCAGTTATTATTGTAGGTGATTTTAACTGTCACCATCGACTTTGGGATCGAGATGGTAGTTCGTACGGTAGTCATTTAGTTGATATACTGGACGAACTCAATTTGTGCATCCTAAATGATGGCCGCCCGACGTTCAGAACCTCCCCCAACCAAAACCCTTCAGCTGTAGACCTGTCAATTTGTTCAGCTTCCCTAGCTTCATCTATTTTATGGAATGTCTTACCGTTAACATACGGTAGCGATCATGCTCCCATTCTTTTGACGATGCCAAGCTTCACCCATCCTCCCTCTATCCCTTTCAATCCCCTTCAAAAGTTCTGTTTAAATAAGGCCGATTGGGATCAATATTCCCGCCTACTGGACGACAAGGTTAGGAACTTACCTGGCACAGTCACTACCCAGAATTGCCTAGAGGTTTATAATCTGTATGTCGAGTGCATTTTATCAGTCGCTTCAGTCGCGATCCCCCTAAAGAAACCGCTCCTAAACATTCCTTCCCCCCCATGGTGGAATAACCAATGCACCCGGGCTGTCAAGGATCGTAATGAGGCTGAATTGGAGTACAATGGGAATATGAGCGCCATGGATGTTTTCTTGGAATTCAGACGTATTCAAGCCAAATGCAAACGCTTATTATCATCTACCAAATTCAACGGTTGGACAAACTTTTGCACTTCTATTTCCCCGACTACACACCCTAAAGTGGTTTGGCGCAATATTAGGAGATATAGATCTGGTGTTGCAGATCCCCCCTCTCCGACTTCTAACCTTACACTATGGGTTGATGATTTCCTAGATAAGCTTGCCCCCCCCCATGCACCTATACCTACAGAATTTCCAATGTTCTATTCTTGTTCAGTCTCAGAAGATCCTATGTCTCGCCCGTTTATATTATCCGAATTAACCGCGGTTATCTCTAACCTACCTAATACGGCTCCAGGTTTGGATGGTGTATCATATGCATTCCTTCGGAACGCTTCCGAGGACGTTCATACTTATTTCTTATCTATCATCAATATTTTTTTCTCCTCGGGTATTGTCCCCGACGCTTGGAAAGAGCAACTGGTTATTCCACTATTAAAGCCTGGAAAGGAGGCTAGTCTAGCAGCATCATACAGGCCAATTGCCCTATCTTCTGCCTTATGCAAAATTGTTGAACATCTCCTTAAAAATAGATTGGATTGGTTCGTTGAACATAATAAACTGCTCCCAGATCACCAGATGGGTTTTAGAAAGGGTAAAGGGACAACAGACAGCCATTGCACACTGTACACAGACATCCGTTTAGCTTTTTCATTAAATAAATCTGTTGTTGGCGCATTCTTAGATATCTCCGCTGCATATGATAATGTTCTACTACCAACTCTCCGTAATAAACTATTTAACTTGGGGTTACCTCATAAATTAGTTCAATTCATTTGCAATCTGCTAGTCTGCCGAAAAATCAAATTAAGACTTGATGGAGAAGTGGTTGCTTCGCGTAGCATTTGGAAGGGACTCCCACAAGGTTCGGTTCTGAGCCCATTGTTATTCAATATCTACTCGTCTGACATTGGGTCCGTTATAGATGTAGACTGTAAAATATTGCAATATGCGGATGACATTTGTATTTATTCGGAGAATAAAGACACGAACGTAGCAGCTGACTGTTTGAATATATCCCTGAACAGACTTGGGAAGTGGCTGGATGATCATGGTCTCCAACTATCCCCATCAAAATGCGTCTGCACTGTTTTTAGACGCTCGTACCGCACACCTAATGTCGTAATTGAATACAAAGGTCAAATCATCCCACAACAGAATAAAGTCCGATTCCTTGGCTTATTTTTGGACTCACGCTTGACAGGCATTGCTCATTTGGAATATACCGCGAATAAATGTGAAAAGATGATTAATATTCTGCGTGCCCTGTCAGGATCCTGGTGGGGGGCGCACCCATATTCTCAAAAATTGCTATACAATGCTTTAATCAGGAGTAATCTGGACTTTGCGTCTTTCATCTTAGAACCGTGTAACAGGACAGGCTTGTCCATCTTAGATAAAATTCAAGCCAAAGCATTGAGAATAGTAACAGGGGCTATGAAGTCGTCCCCTATAGCTGGTCTGCAGGTAGAGTGCGTTGATCCACCATTACTACTTCGCCGTCAATATCTAGCGGATCGGTACATCTTCAGATCAATCCAATTAAGTACGCACCCCCTCTTTCCAAGATTAAATATGCTAGCCCACCTTATTGAATCAGAAACATACTGGAGCCACAAATCCCCTCCACTCATAGTCAACAGCTGGAACCGACTTAAAGATTTAGAAGCTCCTATATTTAAATCGGATAAATTACCAATTTATAACACAACATTCGATGCTCTTGTTTCAGTGCCAAAAATTTTAGAATCCGTAGGTATCCACAAAAATACTACAAATGCTAATCAGTCTTTCCTTCAAATTGTAAACACTAGGTGGCCGGGCTGGTCTTACATATACACTGATGCCTCAAAACTATCAGATGACAGCTGTGTTGGATGTGCTGTTTTTTGCCCCTCATTGAATCACATCTCCCAGCACAAGTTACCCCCGGAGTCTTCAGTTTACTCCGGAGAATGCCTCGCTATCCTTAGCGCTCTTATGTTTGTAGCCAATCAGTCCCTCAAACAGTCTATAATATTCACCGACTCTCTCAGTGCCTTACAAACAATACACCAAAATCCTTTTAAAAATTGCGCTCGAAATGTATTGATATGCAAAATTAAAGAGTTGCTGTTCCTCTGTAAAAACTCAAATCTAGATGTTATTTTGGCTTGGGTGCCTAGCCACGTCGGTATTAATGGAAACGAAACTGTTGATAGCCTGGCGAAAGAGGCTGTTACTGGTGGTGATCGTTTATTTTATCAAAACTTTTCACATGATTTGATCTCTTTGCCAATCAAATATTTGAACTCCGACTGGAAAAGTAAATGGTCTTCCTCCACGTATCAATACTCATCTATTCAGCCTTGTATAACTCCTCGCCCTTGGTTCTTTAACCCAGCCCTTCGCAGGTTCTGTAAAAGAGTCACAAGTGTCTTGGTTAGACTGAGACTGGGTCACACTTGCTCTCCAGTTCAACTATATAAATTCCGTTTAAAAGATAACCCATCTTGCCCCTGTGGTGAAGACGAGGGTACAATTGATCACATCTTCTTCCAATGCCCCTTAAATAATAAATGTCCCCCTTTGTATGTGTTGTTGCTTAAATGTGATGATGTTTTGTTCCCCCTTAATACTAAATATTTATTAACAATCCCCACTGTTAAGTCCTTCTCTATCCTGGCAAAATTTATTAATAATAACAATATTAAACTATAATCTATGTAAGTAATCTATTTGTGTTGTGATGTCCATAACATTGTCTTTTTCGTTTTTATTTCAGAAAACCATAGAAAAATAAGGGTAACTAGAAGGAGGATTAAAGAAATAAGTTGTCACAAGGTAGTGAAGGCGTCGTTCTATGGATTTGACAGGTTATTTTGAATATTTCCTAGTGATCACTGATGATTTGACATAAAAATTTGGGACATGTTGGCAGATGTCTTCCCATAGTAAATTAAATTAGTAAGGTATCTATTCCGAGCGAAGCAAGGAGGTCCGAAATCTTTGCAGAAAACATCAGGTTCTTTCTTTCTTAAATAATAATAATCTTTCCTTTTTATTTTTCATTGTGATAAACGTGATAAGCTGATTTACCTGACATTGGCTGAATTGCAAATCAGCAGCAGCCACAAACTATAAAACGAAGAAGAAGAAGAATAAAGAGTGTACATGTAAGTGTTCTGAATAGTGACGTTGAAGTAGATAAATAAAAAAAGCATTTCTTATTTGTCATCTAGGTGCTCATGCTTGTGGGTTTTTATAAAGAGTGTACATGTAAGTGTTCTGAATAGTGACGTTGAAGTAGATAAATAAAAAAAGCATTTCTTAGTTGTCATCTAGGTGCTCATGCTTGTGGGCTTTTATAAAGAGTGTACTTACATGGAAGTGTTCTGAATAGTAACGTTGAAGTAGATAAATTGTAAGTAATTAAATTGCAACCGTCCGAGTGGTGCCGGCAAAGAATAGTAGGTACCAACTCATCTCTACCCGTGGGTGTCGTAAGAGGCGAATTAGGGATAATCAACCGAAGGATGGGCAGCAGTATCTTTCTGTATATCGTACGTCTTAACTGCGGTCGCCAACAACAGTGGTGACTATGGTAAATCCTCTTATAAGCGCCACACGTTTTTGCTGGAGGTCTGGAGGGAGCTCCCTGTCCTGCAGTGGACGTTATGAAATTGCAACAGTTTTTCTTCAATTTCACACAAAGAACACAAACAGTTTTTGTTAATTACTTTTTTCCTCAAAACAGTAAATCTATAGTGACGATATTCTTTAAATTCTTTTACCGAGAATCTCATGAATGCCAACGTTGCCAAAATCACATCAATTAGTTATGTTCTCCATTCTCGTTATTTTCAGACGCTTTCCGCGGTTGTCTGTTCCGTGGAAATGTTGCCAGTCATCTTTTGGCCCGTTTCTCGCATCATATCATACATATTTACAGCAAGTACAATTTTGTTGAGGAAGTAGCATCTTCATTCTCGACGCACACATTACGGGGCTAAAGTTATGAGTACTTGAGTCGGCACATTTCTGGTACAACAGAATACTCATATGCTTTTAACAAAGTCTGGAGTAGTAAGTTTTAGGTGTGACTAATCCTATAAGTGAATGTTATATTGAAGCCATTGCCGGCATCTGTTTAAAATTATGTCAATTAGTTTGCGACTTTTAATTGACCCGAATTTGGCATCTGGTAGATACAGTCTGTCTGTATTCGGTCACACCGAGCAAACAAAATATAAGTACCTATCATTAAAATTGGGTACGCTCATACAAAAACATTTTATTCTTAGTAACTTTTCGACTTCTTTTATTACGATTTAAGAATTTTTAACCACTCCTGGTTGTTTTGTATGGTCAGTTCGAAACAGTTTTTTTATTTACCAATCATGTCACTTTTGGGGGGGTTGTTTAGTTTTCTTGACTAAGCTTGCTACATCGGTTTTCGGTATACCTGACAACCTATTAATAAACTATTAAATTTCATTTACATGTCTCATATTCGGTAAGTAGGTCCTTATTACCCCCAAATGGGGCTTGTAGGTGACCAATTAGCGCTATAGGGTAATAATGTAGCTAGAAAAGCCCTAGGGCGGTAAGTAATTGTAACGCCCCCGCCCGGCAGCACCTCCACCTCCACGCGCGGCTCCGCCTTGATGGCCGCCTCCAGCAGCGGGGCGGCGGGCGTTTTAAATACTTACCGCCCTAGGGCTTTTCTAGCTACATTATTACCCTATAGCGCTAATTGGTCACCTACAATTTGGTGGTAATAAGGACCTACTTACCTCACAATCGAGATGTAAAGCAGAGTAGTTAGCTCGGGTGTAAGAATCAATTGCACCCTCGAACTATAGGCGCCCTCGCTGCGCTCTTGCGCCTAAATATCTCGGGCTGCAATTGATGCCTTACAGCCCTTGGCTACTAATCTACTATAACAGCATGCATGCAACACAATGCATGTTTAAAGTAAGAGCTCCTTCAAATCTATTGCTGTCACTTTCTAAATCACCAAAACAGAATGTGCCGGCAAGAGGCAAGAGATTTAAAAGAGCTTTCACTAAAAAGACGCTTTCTGCACCTTTCTGTGTTTTACCAAAATATAAAAAATACCACATTCGGTAAGTACTTAACTTTTAACGTCAGTTTTAAGGCGCTTCATTCAGATGTTGATTATTGAGAGCATGAAGATTTAATATATGTATTTATTATAAAAAAAGAAGCTACAAGTATTAACCTACAATCTAAGAGGTAAGCTAGCATCGCTACGTCTAAAGTACAGGTAACTGAGAAACTTTTGGAATGAGCAAAGTTTTCAGGCGCTAGCGTCGTCGAGTGAGAGCCCTAGTGTCGCGGGGTTCCTTTTCCTTGTACATTGTTTACCGTTCTTAGACAATTAATAGCTCGGCTATTGGCAACTGGCAGTTGGCAAGGAGCAGCCAAGTCCACACTGGCATTGGCATAAGATTGGGCCGTTGAACTGTACCAAACCGTACCATCTAAGAGACATATGATGAAACTGCGGCAAAAATTGTATCTGAATTCCCTTAGAAACTTTCATCGTCTATTTAACCCCTTCTTTTTTGTGCTCTCTATCTAACGAAATTATGAAACTCCTTGACAAAATTGTATGATTCTACGTAATTACCGTCCCCACCAGTTCACATAGGCAAATAGGGCATGATTTAGACACATTTCGCTAGAACGGTAAAAATTAAGCGTTACCTTTAGCTATTTTCTATGCCTTTAGCCCTTGTTTTATGCCTTTGATAAGAAAAAATACATTCAGAGAGAGACAGGTTTTTATTAGTATACCTAATCATCACCGCAACGCAGCGGCGAAAGGGTTACACCAGGGTTGCCCTTGCGCCTTTTTGGCCCAAACGAGCAATGTAATAATAATGATTTAATTCATAAATTGGTATCAAATTGATCTTATTTATACAAAGCATAAGCTTATATGTAAAGGGTACCTAAACCTTGAGCCATCTGCTGCCGAACTACGTAAAAACCTGTGTTTCAGCATTCAGTGCCTCTCCTCGAATCTGACTGGTTGTTTTTATTTTTCACAAAAAAATAAGAAAAACTGTTACTAAACTGTCTCTAGAATTGTTTAAAAACTAAAACTAAAAACATGCAAAATGGATGTGTTATGATCCTCTCTTTGTGTAATTTACTCATTGATAAGTTTTTACATTGGAATATTTGGAATAATAACCTTACTCATTGATTGCAGATTTTAATTTCAATCTACCAAATGCAACGCTAACTAACTTTTTGAGTATGAGAGAAAGCACACTTACATGCGTAAAAGAACGTATTCTCCACTTTCAAGTCCTACCTATGAGTCCTACAAAGCATAGCGATTATATCTTACTAGTTCTATCCCTGGAATATCCTATTTAGGCGAGCTTCTTGTTTCGACTCAAGGCATCATCCCTTTAGTCTTAACAACTTCGCATGCAAGTTAGTTGCGCCGCGCCGCAGAGAAATATAATTGCGCTTAGGGTTAGCAGATTAAAAATAAAATCAGAAAAAAAGCCCGGTTTCTTGTAATAAGTTATGGTATGTTTTTACAAAGCTTAATTAAAAACCTTATTTACAAAATTAAGCAATAAATACTCTCGCATGCTAACAGTGCTTACAGTGTGATTTCACACTGTACTTACGCTTATTAGCTTTTCATTAAATAGCTAAAAGCCTGCCATTTTGTCCGTAAGTTCAACCGAAAGTCTGACAAGTCTTTTAAAAACCCTGACGCCTCTATCCTTACGTTTGCTTGGTAATGGTAACCCTACGACTACGAGATAATTAGCCAGTACCGGGCGCGTAAGTTTTATAAACCTAGTACCGTTGTGCCCTTGTGGATAAGTGACATTCTTCCCTGTTTGTCTGTGAACGGTTTTACTAAATTTTCAACACGTCATCTTACAATTCATACATAGCTAGCTCACAATCTCCTTTAATCGTGTCTTATTTTGACCTTCGACCATCTCGACGTTAACTTTTGGAAGGGGGGTACAACAACGAATTCTTTGAGCTTCTAAATAAACTGTGCTACCTTTATTTTGCATATAAGTAGGTACTACTACCTACATTACGTACGTGCTTATGTTGAGTCATCCTAAATGAAAGCAACGAACGACACAACTTTATTAAAACTACACTTTTTTATTTACAAGGAACTTTATCTAGTTTTTAGTGTTCCGTACCTCAAAAGAAAAAAACGGAACCCTTATAGGATCACTTTGATGTCCGTCTGTCTGTCTGTCTGTCAAGACCCTTTTTCTCACGAACGAGAAGAGGTATCAGGTTGAAATTAATAATGAATATTAAGGTCTATAAACCACACAAGATCTGAAAATTTAAATTTTTTACAACGACGCAATCAAAAGATATGGTTTTTTATGTCCTCATCTCCATACATTTATGCAAAAAAGCAAAACCTCCAGGGTACTTCCCGTTGACCTAAAATTGGCAAGAAGCTAGGTCTCACAGTACAAATAAAGGGAAAAGTCTATAATCATAAAATATTTCTATTTTTCTCACAACTAATGGTAACCAATTAAGGTGAGCTCCCGTTTTAAGAACTTTTCTATAAAAGAGGGGTCAAGTTGGATGGTAGCGGAGTTTTTAAAATAAAAAACCAGCCAAGTGCGAGTCGGACTCGCGCCCTAAGGGTTCCGTACCTATCTACCATATGATATACTAAAAGCTTTTGCTCTTTAATTTTAAAAACTCCGCGACCATCCAACTTGACCCTTCTTTTATAGAAAAGTTCTTGAAACGGGAGCTCACCTTAATTGGTTACTATAAGTTGTGAGAAAAATTGAAATATTTAATGATTTTAGACTTTTCCCTTTATTTGTACTGTGAGACCTAGCTTCTTGCCAAATTTCATAATTTTAGGTCAACGGGAAGTACCCTGTAGGTTTTGCATTTTTGCATAAATGTATGGAGATGAGGACATAAAAAGCCATATCTTTTGATTGCGTCGTTGTAAAAAATTGAAATTTTCAGATCTTGAGTGGTTTATGGACCTCAATATTCGTTATCAATTTCAACCTGATACCTCTTCTCGTTCGTGAGAAAAAGGGTCTTGACAGACAGACAGATGGACAACAAAGTGATCCTATAAGGGTTCCGTTTTTTTATTTTGAGGTGCGGAACCCTAAAAAGCAAAAGATTTTAGTATATCATATGGTAGATAGGTACGGAACCCTTAGAGCGCGAGTCCGACTCGCACTTGGCCGGTTTTTTTTTTCAATGAAAATTCCTACGAAAATAACGGTCTAAAGTTATGTGTCAATCATAACGCGCTCTTAACGCAAATTAGTCTGACTCCCGGTATATTTTAGGTGCGTATACCTCTGTATACAGGTACGTACAATGCGCGCAACGAAAGAAGACGACGGATCACGTGGTTAACCTGCGCAGTAGACAGTTCGCCTCGCAAGTGAGGAGGGTTGAACACCACTGAGGAGATCCCAGAGCTACCCGTTATGCGCCGAGGATGGTCACCGGTGGGTTTTAGTCAGTGGAGTCTGAAATAACCCGGCCGTTTCCCTCAACGACCGGGTATCCATAATGGATTTCCCCTCGACAAAAAAAAATGCCATTTTGACGGCAAGTGGGGAGGTACCTGCGCGAAATCCCCTCTACTTTCAACTTTCGGTTGCGCGCATTGTATAAGAGAGGGTGTACTTACCAAAAACTGATATGGCTTATTCAGCAGACTTAACTGAAGAACTTTCCCTAAGACAGAAACATGCGCATCCTAAATTGGAGTGTATTGTCGAGTAAAAAAGTCTCTAACCCCAAAAGGTTTCTTGAATACTGCAAAGCTCTCTTTGTTAACTCTCTCTACTTTCAGTTAAAATAATAGTTGAGGCTTCTAGATTCCCTATTATTTAGTTGTTGAGCAACGTTCTTTGTCTGATGAGTTCCTTTGATCTTCGGGTTTACCGATCGGTTCCTAAAGCTTAATTTATGTGGAACAAAGCGAGCTTTATATACGTACTGATGTTTCATTTGATTGAGTTTAAACGCGTACAAGTGTCCAAAAATAAACTTTATTGTTCATAAAATGGATGCAATTATTGACCTGTCCGCGAACGTGCTCTTGCACTCATTAGGTCCATTTTCGCTTTCGACCGTCAGTGTACCCTGCAGGTCAACCACACGTAGTAAAATTCCGAATAGTTCTGGCCACCGGCCAATTCTGGGTAATCATTCAAAATACCTTGCCTTGGACTTGACTTTGCATGTTTGACGTCCACCGTTGGCCTTGACAGAACTGCCAGGTACCTAAGCGTCTGCTTCACAAAATTTTGAAGCGACAAATTGTCACGTTTCCTGAATATTGTTAGAAGTTGCTTCCAAAAAGATTAAAGAGTCGCCACTATTATGTTATGATATAACACAGAAAAGTCGTTCAGAATTAGAATAACCTTCAACAATTTACATCAAACTTATGAAACGATTACGTGAATCATTTTGAAAGTAGTTTCGCAAAAAAGTAGAGCCAGGCAACTGATAGGAATTTGATTAAGTCAAAATTAGCTAGCGTATTCTACGCTCATATTCGCTGGGCATTATCCATCGTAGCGTATTATAGCTGCGAAGCTGGCTCGTACGTAATGTAACATCATGACTTTTGAACATAAGACCGCTAACTGCCGAGTATAATCTAAATGTTGGTCGGTTGATTGTGTTAATATTAACTAAGCGATATTATTATTATCCACGTCGCGTAATGCATGAGATAAAGCTGCGGTCCACATGTGCGCTGTAGCAGTTCCCACGCGTCCCACCCCGCACCCTGCTGCGTACACCATGTGGTTCAAACCAGCAATTATAGATCCTTTCAGAGGTATACTAAAGTATATTTTACTGGTTCGATACAAGGCCAAGATATGTTGGTTAATTTTTACCTCCCGGGCTTTCGTGTCGCGTCTGCTAGGGCTTCAGGCGAGAACGCTAATTGATGGACACGTATCGTAATGAAATAAAAACTGTAAACTCTTAGTGTGAAGCAATGCACGATGATGTAGAGTCGACTCGTGTCGTCACGTGTGCTGCAACACGTAATCCATGATTGAGAAATAATAGATGACGGTTCGATGATAGATTACGTACAAGCATGTTTGGTAATGGTTAAAATTTTAAAATATCCTTGGGGATTAAAATTCTTAATGAATAACATTTATCATATCTCAAGTAGGACCTATGAATATTTTACCAACGAGTACCTACAAAAGTTTATTTTTTTATTGAAATGACGTGTTTCATTTCAATAATGGGTTACGTGAGTTACTTAAGTTTATTCTTAAACAAACTTACCGTTGGAACCTAGGATTCTAGGATTGACAATTTATCGGACTTTTACAGTAACGTACAGTAAAGAGCAAATCAAGCTTGACACTCGCAAGCTCACATCGCAACTTTCGTTCCTGAGGCTATTGAAGTAAGGACGGAACAAAATCCAATGTAACCACCAGTCAGGGCATGTCGAGCTTGACACATTGGACTTTGTACCGATGTTATTTCAATAGTGGTAGGAGCTATTTCGCACTGCGAGTGTCAAACTTGACCTGCTCTTGGTTATACCTATCCAAATAACAGGTGTGTGCCGAAAGTTCCAGATTCGATTAACGTTCGGGGTAGATATCCGAATGATGAGTTTGGGTAGATACTCGTACTACTTAAGTATTTGTTCCCAAGTCTGGGTTTAGGATGTGTTTGTTATTTTAAAGCAATCACAGACCCGTGAAATTGATTCTACTCTCGATTCTGAACAAACTTTTTTCTCAGTTTCGCTTATTCCGTTAACACGTTGTATATTATTAGGCGTATGGGCCTGTGAATGTGATCATGTTCCTGTTTTTTTTCCTACTTTTAGTCAATCAAGCTTGCATCCCTATTAGTTTCGCAGATGGTACATTGATCTCAATCACACCGCAGGTTGTGTGGCTTCATTAACATCTCAATTTACAACGCAAGCTTTGATCTCTGCCCCATTTAAATCTTGTTGACACTGCTAATTGCTGAAGTTTCATTGAACGGGTTTGAAAGCTATTGAAAGCTTTCAAAGTAGGTATTTATTATAGCATACTATACTAAGTTCACTCCTGAACAGGGAGCGTCTTCGGAATTTTACAGAAAAAATTGGTTTGCTCTTAGTTTAGGGACACACCTGCGGAAATTCCGCGTAGGAACTATCCGCGACGGATCTTTCGCAGCGGAAACTTTGGTGGCGTAAATTCCGCGTCCGAACTGTTCGACCGCAAGGTCTTGTCACTATTTGCTTTGTGGTAGTGTTGTGAGCAAATTGTGAATAAAATCTAAGAACAATTAACATATAATAAGTAACATAGTGAATGAATTGTTTAATTAACTATGTTTACGACGCTGAAATTCCGCGCTAATGGTGTCGATTCTGGCTGTCCCATACTAAAACTAAACTAAATTTGACAGGTCTAAAAGTGTTGTTGTCTTTGTTTCTCTCTACAGACTAATAAAAGACATCATAATTTTTAGACTTGTCAAATTTAGTTTAGTTTTAGTTTGGGGCTGCCAGAATTGACAGCAGTGTGTTACTAGACGGAAAGATCCGTCGCGGATCGTTCCGACGCGGTATCGGGTAGAAAAAGGGTGGTACTATTCTCAGCCTGCACCAAACGGGTAATAGGAGGTTTTTCTATTTTGACAACTGGTTGCTGTAAGTAGTAGCTGTGAATTGCTTATTGCAAATTTTGCGAAACTCTAAACGCGAAAATCTGCGTTATTACTTCGTAACTACTGCTGTTAAGACCGCCCCGTTCCACCGATGTTTGGTACAGTCAACCACAGGTCAAGCTTGACACTCGCAGTACGACTCTAGCCCGTAGGTCTTGTAACGAAGCACTTGCGTTTCGTTTTGCCTTGTTCAAAATTTATACAGCCAGTGTCGGTTTACAATCAGCTGACGTTCTAAATTCAAAATGCGCACTCCAATGATATTACAATGTATAAACCGAGCGCACTCGCAATTTTTTGACGTTTTTCACTTGACATCGATCGATCGATCATGCATCGATCGTAAATCTATCTTTTAATTTCAATAACTGTATTATTAATGTTTTGCAGACACCAGTATTGGTAAGTGCTTGTTAATTACTTCGTTTATCTTTAGGAAAATTACCAAAATTGTCTGTGATCTATAAAACCTTGTATTTGATTTCAGGTGTCTATATGTCTACCCTATATTATAAACACCATTGTAAATATCAATAAATTACTGTAAGTACTTCTATCTCCTTTCTTTGCTCCTGATCCAACTGCCTGTTCTTCACCACTGCAACTTTAGAGCCTCAACGAACCCACGAACATACTTGGCGTGACTTTCCACCGTTCTGTCACAGTCTATTGAAATAAGAACGTCACAAAGTAAGTACAATGTGTCAAGCTTGAAGTGCTCTTGGCTGTACCTACCTTTTTATTTAAAAATTTAGATTACACAATGTTATGGAATTTTTAATTCTTAGGTCACATACGGGTTGTTTGAACAACCCGTCTCTCTGTCACGCGAGTGAGACTAGCATATTTACATAGGTGTTCATAATCAAAAGTCGAGTTATTAATTGTTAAGAATGTGAGACACAAATGGTGGCGGTAGCCAGCGACCTGCCTGTTGAGTAGATTTAACGATTTAAAAACCATACAATACAGGGTCTTTGGTACATGTCTGCAAACCTCTCAGGTAAGTAAGTAGTTGCTCTACCCATTAAACTGAACAACTTTCCTTAAGGAACATCGCAATACGAAAGGAAATTTTTGATGTCCCGTAGAAACTGCATCTGTGGGAGATCGAAAATTCTTTTTCGTGTTTCGACCTATGTTCCTTTTCAGTGTCATAGGTAGAGCTACCACCTGAGAGGTTTGCAGACATTCACCAAATTCCTACTCTGTATTAAGTAAGTAATACTAATGTTAGTAAAGGCTGTAAATTGATTTAATTCCACCGTCGAACGAGTGGAGTGAAATCACCATTCTTGTCTGAAATAAGCTTGTAGAAAATACTATAATTAAACTCGTACCCTAGGGGTTAAAACCTGGTCTTAGGGACATCGTAAAGATGTCACAAAATGAGTCGCTTATTTTAGAAGGGGACTCTAAACACATCAGTGACAGGTTGTTTGTGTAGCACGGTGCATTCACATGTGCAGCCGAGTGTCACCTGACCTAACCCAACCCTGCACTTGTGTTGCAGACGCACAATTTAGTGATGCGAACAATCAACAATTATCGATACATGCATATTTTTAGCTCTATCTATCTAACCATAAAAATGTATTCTTCCGTGCATATTCAATGATCCATAGCTCGCTCGCGGGGTATGAATATCGCCGACTTAAAAAAGTGGCAAAGGGCGAGTCTGATTAGCGCAACGTTCTTCTTTTGTGTCGACGGCAACACTGACAATTATCTGGACTATAGTTTGGAAACGCTGACAGTATTGGGCCTGGGCTCGTACAGACCCTTTATCTAGCAAGATGTTGGGCACGCAAAAAAAAAAGATTGACACTGATTATTTCAAAAAAAATTTATAAAGAAATTACAAGCACCAAGCGTTTAATCTTATGCTTAAGGTGGACCATAGTTAGTGGCGTCACACCGAGTCACAGCTTCTATATAGCCACACCGACACATATTATCTTTGCAATCATAAATATTTACATACTTACTAAGTTTCACACAATTTTTTCTTCTTCCTAACTTACGTAGTACTAGGATAGTGTAGAGGTCTAGGAGGTCCCGGTCTTAATTAATAAAAAAAAATATTGATAGTCCTTGTCTCTGCAAACCTCTTCTGCTCGTGAAACTGAATTACTTTTGTTCTACGAATTTTTAGAATAGGCATCTTTTACTTCAGACAAACAAGTAAATAGAACCAATTTGTATGAAAAAACAAAAAAAAACTTTTTTGAAAATGTTATAGGACAAAAGTTTCAAGAGACATATCTTTATACAAACATTTACTATTCTTGAGGATGTCCCAAACACATTTTTTTAAGTATTCAAAGCTTTCTACCTGCTTAGGGTCGGAGTAGTGATTAACATATCGAAAAATTATTAATGAATCCTTCAGAAAGGACAGTTTACACAGACAGTCGACCACAAAAATGTGCTACTTAAAATAAAAAAATAAAACGACAGCAAAACAATACTCTACTATGTTATGCACCATAGGCTCCATAGCACATCCCTATTGCTTTGTTTTTTAAGTGAGTGGGGTTGACGGGTTCGACAAAAAACACGTACGGCGACAAGAGAAAAATTTGGTTGGAGCCCTTCTCAAGAGCCACTTTTGAAGTAATTCCACAATGAATTTCTCGCACGCTGAGGACTTCTAATGGCTCATAAATACTGCACAGGGGTTTGTAATAAATAACAGCTTGACACCGAAACTTGATAGGCTCTTTTCTATTTCAAAACTATTGGGTTTTGTTTTTGCACAGACGATTTCTAAGGATTGAAAGAAAGTTTCATGTAAAAAAAATTGTAGACGCAGTAATTACTAAAGTATTGCGTATTTCTCGTCATTTATTTCGAAGGATAATCTTGATCCAGATTGTTAATGTGACATATTCAAGCCAGACAAACTTACACATGTTTGGACAAAAGCAACATGTGTTGTACTCGTAAATACCCAAATAAACACATTAAACAGCTCTACATTAATAAATTTTGATAAAAAATTAAGACGTCACTGAAATCGTTTCGTATGAAGGTAATTAAACGTTGAAGCCAGTCGCGCATATATAATTTTATAAGAGCAAAACATATTACGCTAGCTGAGAGGTTCTTTTAAAAGGTAGTAGAGCCACAGATTAAATAATAGTAAACGTAGAGCTTTTTTGCAAAGTCCGCCGTAAAGTAGCAGTGTTTGCACTCCTGTGTTTCGGTACGTGTATTCGATGGGAAAGCGAGCCAGTAAAATTACCAGCACATGACACATACCATCTTAGGTTAAGGGTGAGCACCGTGCTTTGCTTTCTTATTATTGTCAAATTCTGTCACTAATATAAGGAAGTGCTATAGGCGGTGGTAACCATTTTCCACTGCACCAAATGGCCTACCTGCTCGTTTTCTCACTTGTAACATTAATAAAACATGCCTAGGTATGTACCACATTATTACAACCGTGAGCTACCTATGTTTTTCTTAATCCTAAAATTGGAGATCTGATGCCTCTTTGCATGGCTTAAAAAGCTATCCGCTCACGTATCGGCTTAGTCAACCGCCAGAAAATACGTTGAGACGCTGAATAGCCTGCAAAGGATAGGTGAGGTGGGGCGTATGATGTAAGGGAGTAAGCAAGGCGTATAACCTGGTTTTATGAAAGGCGATCACGTTTTCAAGCGGATCCGATCTCGTACGTGTCTTGGAGGCGGCGACTGTGCGGTCGGTCGGACCCGCGTGCGATTAATCGCAAGTACCGCAACGCAATTTTTGATGTAATAGCTAATTTGTATGCCTGCATTCGAAGAATCCTTTACGATTTAAGGGTGCAGGGTTTTAAAAAATGTCGCAGGAGCATATGGTAATTTGATGACTCGTAGGTATAAGAACTTGCTAAGAGATCCGCACCCTCTAGGCAAGTCTCCCGCGGAGTCGATGGCACTTTGAGTTTGATATCTGTTATGCACTTTGTTGGATATAATTCAGGTAATTTTTTTTTAGACCTAGCTGGGGTCGAATTTCAGTGTTACCTATACGTAAACTGTATATTGTGGGCAAAGCCTACAGCACTTTGTAAAATTAATTTGTAATGGTAGGTACGGTCAAGCGCTTGTCGGTAGAAACTTTTTCAACTCTATTACCACGCCATAAGGTCCAAAAGTGTTTCTACTGATGTGCGGCCGTGTGTACTATCAACAAAGTTGGCACCTGACCATTTTCGAAACCTTGTTGCTTGCATGTGGCTATCTTAGCCTGCCCCGTTTTTATCAAAGAAAGTCGAAAGATAACAACGGCTTCGATTTTATGAGTTTTTATGACTCTTTCGGGTTCTTCAAGGTCAATCTGTCACATGTTGGTCAGTTACAACTTGCACTTAGCGGAGAAAAACTAGCAAGACGGAGCCAGGGAAGGTTCCCGCGAGCCACTACTGCACACGAAGCTAAAGTCAGGCGCGACCTTTGTTGATGGTACTAGGTATATTGGTCGCATTTATCAGCATAATTCTATGCGGCACTAAGTATGAATTGTGTTATGTTAATTTTAATTTATTTTTACTGATATAAAATATTATGATGTTAAATGAAAAATTTAAGTTTGCTACAAATATATAGCCTAACTTAACTTTTATAATTACTGATATTTAATTTTTAATAGATAGCAAAACGGTTTTCTCCAGCGCCGCCGCGTTCCTTTGTTCGGATTCTGAGAACTGTTTAAGGACGTCGTGACACGCGTGTAAAAAGAACTCGAGACGACTTCCATGTAACCTAAGCCGAAATTATACAGTGCTACAAAGAACACGACTTCGTTGACTCCGCCTCTTGTCTTCAGTAAGCTCATTGCTTCGCCTAAAAAATATTATGGGCCACGGAAGGTGGATGAGTTACTAATTTTGACAAAATTTTCATGTCTCGATCGCTTATTGGACTCTAGTGCTTTTATACAGATTGTAATTCAGAGTGTGCCCAAAAGCTCCATTAACTTAGTCCGCCGTTCCACCATCCCCTTCCACCATCAGGAATATCACCAACACTTGGTTAATATTCCACACATTCACACAAAACGCTTCGCAATATCTTTTATAATGCCCGCAGCTAAAGACTGCCTGCGTCAGTGTTCCCGAATAACTCGAATCTTTTCAAGTCACGAGTAAATACTTATATAGGCTTCTACTGAGCAAGCTCGGTCTATCATATACCGCATCTTTGTTTAGGGCTAGATCGAGGTCAAGAGTAAGCCCATTGACAATAAAATATAATCTGTTCTGTGTTATTGGTCCATGACTTTACATCATAATTTGAAGCACCATTTTGCAATAATAATTTCGATGGAAGCTCCCCTGAAAAATATATTCCCATCTTCGTCCGTGATTCCTACCGTTCAGATTTTAGGTAGGTACACTACAATTTTTTGTAGTTTTTAAGTCTCGTAAATAAAATAAAACTTTTAACGTTAAAGATAACGAGTAACTTTAAAACAATGGGGTTTCTTTTTTATCTAGGTAGTATTCATATACAAAAACTTTCTTCACTGTACCCTTAACTTTGTTCACTGTACCATTTCGTCCGCCTTCGTTAATTTAAGTTTAGATGTACTTACTATTTTAGTGGGTGTCAACTGAGAAAATCTTATACTAAATTGCGTTCTCATTGAGCTTGGATGTCTCAGTCGGTTTATAATTCGGTTTCTTCTTTTTATACCTATATAACATCTATATAAAGACGACATACGCTCTTTGTTTCGTGTTCTCGCAATTCGCTTCCCACCACATTGTCCCACCAAGTTCATACTTCACTGAATATCTGTTGACGGTTTTATTCCATTTTCTTTAACGCCTTATTCTCTCGCCCACTTCCACCCCTATTGTCGTGCTGATTATTCATGAGGTGTCGGAGATAAAAGCTGAGGTGTTTGGTTCCTCTTGTTTGCAGATATGGGGAAATTTTATTTTATGATGTCCATATCGTAGCAGTAAAACATTAATATTTACAGTACCTGGTTTCAATGCTTGGTTTCAATATGTGATGCAATCCAAGTGTATGAGTATTTGTCAATAAAACTGACCTACTTTCAGTGAAACAAACTTTCAGGAAATGAAAAAGGTCGGCCTCTCCATACAAACTTCCCAACCAAATTTACTATTTTGTATACTTAAAGACGTAATTTTTTTTTCTTGAAAGTTTCCTGCACTGAATGTTCAGTTCTTTCTTTGACTGATAATGCCCTTTCAGTTTTAGGAAAGCTCCTGTCCCTTATACTTTGTATACTTGGTAATGGATGAATCGTATGAACCTTTTGATGAACAATACTCAACCAACAGTATCTGTCACTTTACGGAAATGTTTCCTGTATTGCACGTCAAGCTTGACACCGCAATTGTCTTAGTCGGCGTAGAGACAGTAGCCGCACTTCCATTGTTAAGCTGGACCTGCTCGTGACTGTACATTGCGAATCCTTTTCCGGAGTTTGTTGATTTTTGTGCTAATTCATAAGTCCTAAGATAGGTACCTAGCTAGCTAATTAGTATGCTTATAGTTGTCAGATATCATTAGTACAGTGACTAAGTAGGAAACGCGATTAGAGCTAACATTTTACGATTATTGTCCCGGAAGCAAGACCTTGTCGCACACGTATGAGGAAGAGGCGCCATATGTTCCTGTAACAAGTATGCGCAAGAGCATTCAAATAATTATGCGCCAAAATAAATATGGTTATGCGGAACTAAAATCCTACTATCCTACTAATATTATAAACGCGAAAGTTTGTAAGTATTATGGATGGATGGATGTTTGTTACTCTTTCACGTAAAAACTACTGATATTGATAATAAATTTATTTGGATTTTAATGAAACTTTACAATAATATAGCTTATACATCAGAATAACACATAGGCTACAATTATAAACCTGCGCAGACGAAGTCGCGTGCACCAGCTAGTCATATATATTTGTTAAAAGACGTGACGTTATACGAGGTGGAATAAAACTGAACTGAAAGGTCCAGTTCAGTCACCGAAACTGATGCCCAGACCAAGTGCGAGTTGGACTCGCGCACCGAGGGTTCCGTACCACTAAGGTAAAAATACCATCTTAGTTATGGACGCGCAGTCACGCAGAAGTTTATTAAAATGCGCGAGTCCGACACGCACTTGACCAGTTTTTATTATTTGTTGTTATTCTATAGCTTCTGCAATATAAATGTATCAATTTTCGCGTTTGAAAGATAGAGCTAAAACAAAAATTAAGCAAAAATCGCCTGAAAAACAGGTTTTTAGAATGGGAGCCCCGCTAATTTTTCTTTTTTACTTTCGAGCGGAGCGAGAAAGGTATTGTATTCGTGAAAAAAAAAAGTTTTTCTAATTTTCTCAAAAATGTGTTCTATATCACTTATACATCATAAAAAACAAGTCTCCCAAAAATGTCCGTCCGTCGGTCGGTCGGTCGGTCGGTCGGTCGGTCGGTCCGTCGGTCCGTTGGTCGGTCGGTCTGTCCGTCACGCTTTGGCCTAGCGGCTAAACGAATGGTCCGATTGACACCATATTTTGAATTTAGGAGTTTTATGCAAATCCATCGAAGGGTTCTGAGTGGTTTCCTTCTGGCTCTCATTTTGAGGGTAGCTGTCATAGGTACAACGAAAATGAAAAATTGAAATTTTCTCAAAAACGACTCATAGAATCTTGATGAAACTTTGCATGACCAAGCATCTTCATGTAAGATATCATGCACCAGTATCAATTGATCTGTGTAATTTCATATAAGGGGTGTTCCTGTACCACCAAAACGTAAATATGTGATTTACCCAAAATTGGTTCCATTGAGTTTATTAAAATTCTCTATAATATTAATCCTGGATTGGTTGTCTACCTGACTGGATATTATTTATGATTTTTTTTTCAATAAAATTTAGTACACAGGGTGTACCAAAAACTGAAAGGGCTTGCTCAGTAGACCAAACTGAACAATTATCCATAAGGAACATGTGTAGGGAAATTAAAAAAATGGGCATGCAAGTATCCTACGGTAGTATCCATTGATCTGTGAAAATTCATATAAAGGGTGTTCCAGTACTACCAAAAGTTAAACATGTGATTTACTCGAAATCGTTTGAAGTTTGTTTGTTTTAATGTTTGACAATTTGAATTCTGAATTGATCTGTATATTTCATTCGAACATTTTTAGGGTTCCGTACCTCAAAAGAAAAAAACGGAACCCTTATAGGATCACTTTGTTGTCCGTCTGTCTATCTGTCTGTCAAGACCCTTTATCTCACGAACGGGTAAAGGTATCAGATTGAAATTAATACTATTATTTAGATCTATGAACCACACAAGATCTGAAAATTAAATTTTTTTACAACAACGCAATCAAAAGATATGTCCCATCTCCATACATTTATTCAAAAATGCAAAACCTACAGGGTACTTCCCGTTGACCTAAAATTATGAAATTTGGCAAGAAGCTAGGTCTCACAGTACAAATAATGGGAAAAGTCTGAAATCATTAAATATTACAACTTTTCTCACAACTAATGGTAACCAATTGTGGTGAGCTCCCGTTTCAAGAACATTCATATAAGAGAGGGGTCAAGTTGGATGGTCCCTGAGGCGATTTTTGTTTTAGTTCTATTTAAAAACGGGAGCACTTACAAATTGAAAATTGGTATGTTTATAGTGCATAAGCTATAAAATAACAACAAATAATAAAATTTGGTCAAGCGCGTGTCGGACTCAAAAAATGTAGCACATTAACTTACTGAAATTTCAACTAATACAATTATGTTCATGTGGTGGTACGGAACCCTCAGTGCGCGAGTCCGACTCGCACTTGGCCGGTTTTTTTTGAAAAACGTAAATAAAAGTTTGTATTTCCATACTATGTGTATGGCATTACAAATTTAAGTTTGCTGTTGATAGTTTTTCTTGAGTATTGCGAGAAAGTAAGTGCAGTGCTGCTGTACCATTTATTTCTTTTAGTATTTGTTGTTATAGCGGCAACAGAAATACATAATCTGTGAAAATTTCAACTAAGTATTACGGTTCATGAGACAGCCCGCTGACAGAGAGACATCGGAAGCATATTAATAGGGTCCCATTTTTCCCCCTTTAGGTACGGAACCCTAAAAACATCTATCACTTTGCATTCCCTAAATGTAGAAACAAATTTTCATTGTATGAAAACTGTTAGTGGTTTTTGAGACTCTTTGTCTGAGCATGCCCTTTGGAAGAAGGTCAGTTATCTGATGCGTCCTTTACTTTATTTTATTACTTTATTGCATGGAAAACTTACAGTCTATATGTAACTGTAGGAGGAGTAATTAATTTAGGAAATGATCCATTTCAATTTTTCGCCTTTAGTAACAATACAATGAAAATGAAAAACTAACCTGAGTTGCAATATTAATTAGACTAAGATTTTGACAGGTGTCTTTCTTTAACTAATTAGAATGCAATACAAGTGGCACACAGTAACTACAGTAAAACAGTAATATTTAAAGGACATAGATGTAACCAAACTCTAAAAGCTAATTAAAAAGAAGGGGAGTTTGAGAGCCATGCTAGCTTATTGTGGTACGAGCCAAGGGCCACACCATGATACGGTACGGGCCGTACCATGATAAACTATACACAATTTATCCTGGCCAAGTAACAAATATTGTCTAATAAGTATATTATTTCTAGCTCAGATTCGATTAATTACAATGCTCTGATCTGCTTCTCTAGTCAAAACGTTCAGTTTTTGTGAGCGGCCTGAGGCGGTGTATTTAAATCAAAGAGGTCTTAAAAACTGGTCCTCTCGACGCGCTGGCGCGGGTCTCTTTGATCCCGCCGAGAGTTTGCATCAAAAGCGGGACTCTATTATCTAATCCACTTAGCAATTTAGACTTCCTAGGTACAAATAAATTGTTGATAAATAATATTTACTGATTATTTAGGTGCTTAGAAAGATGCTACCTACTTCTAACATAGATTTCTAACATGGAAAGAAAAAACGGCCCAGATGTTTGCAAATATTCTAAATAGAATGTTTGCCATAAATAAAGCAAGAGTCGTTATGCCCTAAGAGCACATCCGCGACGTTATCAGATGGCAGGAATGGCCGAGACGTGCCAAATTTCGGCACTCTTTTGCCTCCTAGCACAAAGTACTCCCCTGTTTGAGATCCCGCTCAAATTAAATTGGCCGCCAGAATTCGTCGAACTTTGGCTATAAATATCACAAAGAATGTATTTTTCTTTGACTAATGAACCGACTGCTTGTTTAACATGTTAAACTTATATTTCTTATCGTTGCAAGGTCCGGCTAGAAAAATATACTTAGTACGTCAGAAGTTAATCACAAGCGCACGCTATAACAATTATAAGAGAAGCAATCATCCTAATGACTTGCCATATCTAGCCTAGACAGTTTCCTCAATTCAACACCTTTTATGTGCACATGCAGCGCTCGCGTCTCGCTCGGCTCTCAGCGGAGTGCCGCACCGCACCACACAAAGGAACCTTGTTCGTGAACCACCGAAGGCCGCCCGGCTTCGCGACAACGAGTTCCTACATACCCGAGTAATGTACTCTTACATTTAAGTTCATGGCAACTTTTATTTTGAAGATAAACCCGCGAAGGTCAAGGATCGTATTTTTGGCGGATGCTGCGTGTGGCCGCGGCTGTCCGCTTGCGCGCGCTGCCAACGTTTTTAGTTCAAGTGTTATTTATCTTCGTCTGGAGTTACTATTACTGGATTTACGACGTAGTAAATACGTGTATTGTACCCGTAGGAGTCATTCATAAATAATGCGTACAGCTTTTATTGCGAGCGATGTACGGCAAAAACTAGTTTAAAACATAGACTAGGTATTTATATTTTCCCGAGCAAGTGGCGAAAAAGTCTTCGGAGAATAAAAGCTAAATTCGTAGATGAGTCTGACTGCCCTGTAGTAATGATGGAATCGTGTCACGTCGGAACCAGTCAGGTGTACAAATACATCGCCAACATTAATTAAACGTTAAGTGTTCGTGTTTATCTCGGCATTTTCCTTTCGGAGTGTAGAGTTATGTAGTAGGCAAGTACGAGACTTTTTAGGTTCGCATAAGGTATTCAGAGAGGCGTTCGAATTAACATTTCGTTGGCTATTCGTCGGCGAGCCCGGCGCCCGGCCTTGGAATAAGGATGTGGCAAATGTTGCTTATCTGACCGTTTGAGCTGCCAATAGTCGGCGTGATCGTTGCTTATTAAAATACAGCCTGAAGCTGTTATCCATCCGGGAGCGATTGGCGCTTAGAATAATGAGCACCCCGATCCCCGAATTAAGATAGAGAAAAAGGATGACTGACTTCATCATAACATCCCAAGGAACGTCCACTACAGGACAGGGAACTCCCTCCAGAATTCTAGCTTTTGCTGGAAAAATGTGGAGGGGAAGTACCATAGTCACCTCGCTTGTTAGCGTTACGGCTGGCACCATGGACCGCGGTTGTAGGTGACCGCAGTAAGTAAGATGCAAGATATAAAGGAGGATGCTGCTGCCCACCCTCCAGTTAACCCTTAGTCGCCTCTTACGACACCTACGGGTATGTATGGGTTGGTACTATTCTTTGCCGGCACCACATGGGACTGACTTAGTGAATGTTAAAGCCGACTGGAGATGTTGAATACAAGACTTCCATAATGGGAGAAATTACTCTGACAGCAGGATAGCTTTATATGACGTCCATATGTGCGGTCGAGTCATACTGCTATCAAAATTACTATCCAAAACAGAACGGCCTCTAAATGCTTATTTAATAAGGGTTCCTTTTTCATAAGTGTGCAATCGGATAAGCAAGTATGTACTCAGAAATTTTGTAGGACGGTAGCTACGAATAAATAGTGAAATAGTGAATCCGAGCCGTGTGCCACAGATGCAATAATACTACAGTCAACCGCACGTCATTTGTAACTCTACTAGAGCTAGGGTTACCAGACACGACGTGCTGCTGCGTATACTCGTACTTACTGGCGGGTCGTATGACAAGTGGCATAGAGCAAAGCAATGCGCCCGCGCGTCACGTTGCACTTAATTTCCCACAGCCGCGGTCGACTCGGCTTATCTTGCGCCGCGTAATCATAGGTGTAGTGTTTGTGCATGTCAACACTATCTATGCAGCACCGCGATGGTAACATCACGCCGTAATGCGAACCCTAGTTGTATAGTGGAATTTTCTAGCATAGAAAATAGATACCCGCAGTAGCAAGCCGTATAGGTACTAAGCCTGCGTAGCTAAACTTGTATCCATACTTAAGCTTAGAAGTTAAAAATGTATGTAGTATCAAATTGTAGCGGCCCTCTAGAATTTATAACTCTGGTAGAGCAAAATTTAAACTAAACTGTATTCGCAAGGTATAAGAATATTTTTATTTGCGTATTTAGTCAACCGTACCGATAAATTAGATGGAAGATAGATGTTGAAACTCGATCGTTACTTAATACGAGACTATCGCGAACAAAGGGTGCTGAAACGATTTTTTTTTGCGTAGGATGCTGCTTTGTTTCGAAGACGCAAAAACTTTTGGGTTTCGTAGAAGGCGACTTCGGAAAGGCTCTTTTCAAAGTGGAAGGACTTGCGACTTCACTCTTCACCAATCACTCTCCAACAAAATCGTGAAATTAGGCTCTATTTTATCCGAAAGGGAATTGAGTGTAATCTACAATTTAATTTTGAAACATCCCCATTACATAACATCCCACTGCAGTATAGGGAGCTCCTTCAAGAATCCCAGCGAAAACGCTTGGTACTTTGGAGGAGTATTACCACAGTCACCACGCTTATAAGCGTTGCGGCTGGCGACCGCTGTTGTTGGTGACCGCAGTATGTAAGATGGTACGATATACAGGAAGATGCTGCTGCCCATCCTCCAGCTCATAAACCCTTAGTCGCCTCTTATGACACCCACAGGTAGAGATGAGTTGGTACTATTCTTTGCTGGCACCACACGGTACATCCCCATCCCGATAAGCCTTTAAAATCGGACAGACAGACAAACAGACGGACCGTTCAACCGCGGGGCAACATGGCTTTTTATAAAGTCGAGGGTGAGACCCTTCTGGTAGACAAATCACAAAAAATTTCGCGGTGCGCTATTTTTGCAAACGAAAAATCCTTCAGAGCCCGCTCTATATACTAATATCAGAAATGTTGTAACGTGTTATCATGATGATGATCACTGTAAGGGTAAATCCTGAATAAATACCTTACAGGGAAATAGTGACATGCCTTCATAGTCCGGACAGTCCAGATATCACATGTGAAATGGTTCAGTTTCAGAGTTCAGCTGAGGGTCAGTGAACTGTCGATAGGTTGATTGCACTGTGACGCGCAAATTGCTCAAAATATCTGATAAATATTTGCGTAAACGAGCAGACCGTCCGACGAAAAACATGACTCGGCTCGTTAGCACTACGATAAACAAAGTCACACCACGCAAGGAAAACCAAAGTATCCGAGATTCGGTTTAACACGGCCGCACATCAGTAGAAACACTTTTGGACCGTATGGCGTGGTAATAGAGTTGAAAAAGTTTCTACCGACAAGCGGTTGACCGTACGTTTCCTCAACCTAATCTCTGACCTCAGGCACTTCCAGGACACTACATGCAACGAGCGCGAATTTGAAATTGGAAGGTCGCGTAGGCCTGCATATTCAGCTGTTTCATGTATTCTATGTTCAGTACCAAAGACCTTCATGAGGACCACGCGAATCGTGCAGGCTAGGCGGGTGCGCGCGCGGTTGCGGGGTGGATTGCAAGGGGTGCGTATAAGTGTCCGCTCTGTATGATAGTACGGTCAACCGCACGTCAGTAGAAACTTTTGAACTCTATTACCACACCATAAGGTCCAAAAGTGTTTCTACTGATATGCTGTTGAGTGTACGTAGATACTATTACTTTATTCTGTGCCTCAGTGCTAGATCGGGGTCAAGAGCAAGCCCACTGACATTTGGGGTGGTACTATTAAATTCCTCTCAAATCTAAGATCGCACTCAAGATGCGCAATTTGTATGTGCGAGGTACATCTTGAGAGCAATCTTGACAGTTATTTTACTTTTATTTTCGACAAAATTTGAGAAGAATTTATCAAAACGAACCTTAAACAAGGGTTTGACCCCCGTTCTGGGTCATACCTGATGCAAAGCCTTTAATTATTCAAAGAGGCAATGCCGCAAGTAAAATGGTAATTTTTGCACCAGGAATGATAATTTAAGGGGCGGGTTATTTGACTGAAACTTATGAAATTTTCGATATTTTTTATCGTTTTTTAACCACACTATAAAATTTTGTTTAAAAGACTTGCTTTGACATAAAAAAAAATTGTAATGTTGTAAAATCAGGCTTCAGATTTTAAAATGAGCTAATTTCAAGCTTGATGGGTTAAAAAGTTACCACTAGAGTATGTTCTTGTTTCGGAGGGCACGTTATAACTTATAACTTTGATACCGATCTGTACTCTGTAAGTATGATGAGTCATGGAGTAGTACTAAATAGAAACCCCTGAAAAAGAGGCGGTCCCTGATCTCCGCTTACATACCTACTACACAGTAATTAAACACAAATTGCAAATTAAATGTTTAAAATAAGCCATTTTACATCGTTTCACATAAAATGCATCATGTTATGTTGATAGTGTAAACAGTGTATGAGATGACTTCATTCATTACTTGCGTAGGCGCACGCATACCGATATTTTGGCTAGGAAAACATGGTGACTCAAATTGGCAAATTTATTAAGAAGCTCAGCTAGATACGCAAAACATCAATCCACTACTCATTCTGAACGTCGCGTCGGCCGTGTGTACCTAACACAGAAACACTTTGACCTTGTACGAGTCTCTGGTTTCGGGCGTTTGCAGCGTGGTTTTGGTTTCCACTTGCTTACTGCCGTGCTTGGGTACCAGGCATTGCCCGTGGTACACCCGCGTGGTTCACCTGGATGTACCACGGGAGATTTTTTCTCCCCTGGAACGGTACTATTGACGGTAAAATATTAAGGCTTCTTAACGTTATTCCTATAGACATGTCTGCAAACATCAAAACCTTTTGTCACGGTTAGAATTCCTATAAGCTCACTCGACGCAACAAGTCACACTCGTACCTTAAAAACATATTTTCTTACATCACGCCTCTCACTTGACTCCTATAAAGAAGTCTTATCCAAATGTCAAGCACTGACAATGTTCAGTTAGTAAAACAAGTAAAGTACCCAGGTACGTACATTGATAAATAGTAGCGACCTCAGCTTCGCTCCGGAAGCGTTGCTTCCGCGCGGAAGCACGGAAGAGCTCATTTCCTACAAGCCTTACTGTGTAGGAACTCACTGTGCCTTCGATTTTAATATTATCTCCTGTACCTAATACGTGTTGGTTGACGACAGGAACTCCAAACTTGTTGGTGCGGATGTATTTTGTTGGGCGGAAGGCAAGAAAAACGTAATCTGCAAGATGTTGTGTTTTATTAAGTATTCTTATTTGCAGGCAATATCGTTTTATTATACGAGGGCCAAACCGAAAAGATCGGGAATGGAATACTCAGGAATAAATTAGATTAAAACCTTTTTGGTTTATGACATGTAGTATTATTTCAAACACAATTCCATTTTTGAATTTTAAAAAAAGTAAAAAAGAAAAGAGTAGTAGCCATTTGAATTTGACAAGTCAGTGGGGAAAATGGAGCTTACGCGGGAACATTTCCGTGCCATAATTTTTCACAACTTTCGTCGAGGTTTATCTCAAGAACAATGTCTCGCCGAGCTTGTTTCTGTTTATGAACTTGAAGCACCCAGTAAAAAGACTATATATCGTTGGTATTCTGAGTTTCGTCGTGGACGTTCCTCTTTCACGACAGTTCCTTCTACTGGTCGACCAAAAACAGCGGTAACACAAGATAACATCGATGCTGTGCGCCAATTAATAAAAGAAGATAGACATGTGACATACGAGCAGATTCGGGCTTCTCTCAGCATTGCTATGACAGCGATTCAAACTATTTTACATGATGAACTGGGTGTCAAGAAGTTAGTTTCCCGCTGGGTGCCCCATCGTTTGACCGAGGGACAAAAGTCGGCTCGTGTTAATTGGTGTCGGTCTACTCTGCAACGGTTCAATAGAGGGAGCTCAAATGCAGTTTACAATATCGTCTCTGGTGAAGAATCGTGGATTTATTCATATGAGCCCGAAAGAAAACATCAATCGGCTGTTTGGGTCTTCGAAGGCGAGGTTAAGCCAACAAAAGTTGTCCGCTCTCGTAGCGTGTCGAAAAAAATGGTCGCTTCGTTTGTATCGAAAACTGGTCATGTGGCTACGATTCCTTAACAAGAACGCAGAACGGTTACTGCTGATTGGTACACAATAGTTTGTTTGCCGGAAGTCATAAGAGAACTTCGTAAAATTAACCCGAATCGTCGCATCATTCTTCACCAGGATAATGCGAGCTCACATACCGCTCGCAAAACGATCGCGTTTTTAAATCAGGAAAACGTGGAGTTAATGGACCATCCACCGTATAGCCCTGACTTGAGCCCCAATGATTATTTTACATTCCCAAGAATTAAAGATATGCTACGTGGTCAACGATTTCAAGGCCCAGAAGAGGCAGTCGAAGCTTACAAATCGGCCGTTTCGACTATATCCACTTCAGACTGGAATTACTGTTATAATAATTGGTTTGATAGAATGCAAAAGTGCATCGATTGTCACGGAGAATACTTCGAAAAACAATGAAAGTAAATATTGTTGTATTATTTTTGTACTTTTTTCTATTCCCGATCATTTCGGTGTGGCCCTCGTATTTACTATAATAATATCTACTTTGTAATTTGTAACATTATTTTTTCTGTATTCTTGGTAGAACATCGCCATCGTTTTCTGCTCTTTAGTGCCTGTGATCACTATCTTTTACCCTTCTTTACACTGGACCTATTAATTCCACTCCCATATTAAACGGCTAAAATTACTGAGTCTATCTAAAGTGACACCGTTAAATTCTCGAGCGGGTTTAAAATATAAAGTATGTAAAGTGACGCTAAAGCTCGGGTTCTTCAAGGAAAAACATCGTCATGAGATGCAAATAGTTCAGTAAGTAATTCGCGGTTATTAGCCATCCACTTGAGCTGTGCACTTTTATGAAACGAATTAAAATGCAGCCCTCCGTACCATGTACGATCTCGTGTTTTCTTATCGATCGCTTGTTTTCTTAACGTTTCTCGTAGTCTTCGCGTTTGCGAGTCGTTAATGTAGTTGTAGGTTGTGGTAGGTACGGACGTAGTAGGTATGTGGTGGTATGAGTAGAGGCTGGGCATTGCGTGGGCTAATCAAGAACGAGTGCGACCGGTCTCCAGGTGTCAACTCTGCGGTGCACCAGAGACGTATTCAGTAATAGCTATGTAGGTACACTTTATATCTCAGCTGAAATAAGAGACGAACAATTAAAAAAAATGCTCCATTTAAATTCCTCCTTTTGTCAACAATGAGAGGTTTTGAGTCTGATACTTAAAGATATTCAGCTCAAGTCAGTAATGGCCCTTAAGACGGCTCTGCAGACAATAATCTGTCGAGTTGCTGAGCAGGAAAGCCGGCACGTTTGCGTAAACACCACATCGGCATCAGCTGGCTTAGACTGCTATTACACGTTCCTTGATATAAAACCCACCCGAGACATTGCTGCTAATATGAGACTTATTGTTGTTGGTGATAAAAGTAAATCTTATGACAATGCAAGCCACATATTAGTCATGGGGGATAAAAATACTTATGTAAAATACCCTACACGTGTTTTTACAGTTTGTATGTACTTACACGAAATATTTACAAAACAAGCTAGAAGCTCAGAGTGAAGATCTGCAATGAACACTTGGTTGTAGAAGTTTTATGTCGCCAAATGGCTTCTGATTTGGCTTAACGACTTCTAGCTGTACATTAAAATAACTTTTCTTGCACTTGACACTAATTTTACCACCTTTAGATTTTGGAAAACCTTTTTGATTGAAGCCATGCATTGGGCTTTTCATGTAACACTTTTGACTCGAAAAGTAGAATGCCCCTAGTAAGCATCCAATGAGAACCAAAAGGAACAGCGAACGCCGCTAACTTTTTGAATAGGGCAAAAACTATTAAAGTAAACTTAGCAACAGAGACTTTCAAGGAAATCGAACAGGCAATTCCTCATATGTTTATCAGTGTTGTTATAATTAACCGCCGGTTATTGACACCCACTTATCACTAGCCCGTATGCAGTGCTATCTATGAAATATTATACCAATGATACAGCTGGTATCTTACTAGACTTATAGGTAGGACATTATCTGTACTGTACCTTCTTTCACCGATATCGAAAGTTGAATGACACAATTTAGTGTTTCTTTTTATTTAGTATTAAATTCTTGCACGTATTTAGTTGGTTAGAGATATAAGTTAGTATTGCTATCCGTATCGATTGCTGACAAAAATGTTCCAACTGCATTTTCTGATAATTATCTGCTTGTTATTGGTTTTATAATGTCCAAGTTATTTCAATGGATCAATCTTTCTTTAAGCGATTCCACTGTAATTTTATCAGTATTCCGAAAGTCAGAATTCCGCAATTTTTTTAATGCCTATATTTCTGTTATTTCTTACTAAATCCGCTGTTCCGCCCCCTTCAAATCCTACTAAAATAACCCAAGGGAGTCCCCCAAGTTACTTTTTAGTATAAAATTCGTCCAAAATATGCGTGCAAAAAGCACTCCCTTATATTTCCACTTTTGAGATTTAGTCCCATACACAGGTCCCATACATACATACCTAAATATCAAAACTAAAGGAAGTATTCATTAAGTATTACCTAATCGGATCCGTATGGAACTGACATTGTTGATTATATTTAGGGAGCCTTGGACGCTCGTCGACTCATTAGGTTAGGGCATTTTCGTTTATTGGGGGACAATCAAGGAGGTTTTAATCCACGCTACGCTCTAGGAGCGTAGCGTGGATTAAAACCTCCTTGGGGACAATACAATTCACACAGTCATCTGATCTCAAATTAGGCAAAGTACTATGGGTACCAGAGACTGATATACCTACATAACACCAAGACACAGGTATCATGAGTGACTTACAGGATTTACACAACTTTTTAACTAGTAAATATTATCTTTTTTACCATTTTAAAGATAAACATTATCTGTTTTTATTATATTTGGTAATATTTTAAGACGAATTTCTATGTCTTACAACGTACGTATCCTCTTCTCGTATGTACCATTCTACATAAATTTATTTAATAAAACTTCCGTTACACCATTAAAATACCAACACGGTAATTCAAAATTTGATGTTTTGATTTTATTTTACTGCCTTTTTAAAACCTTTTTATAGATTTTTACTTGATTTGTATGCGCAAGTGACCGTCTTCATGTGAACTGTCTACGTCCGTATTCTGTACATTTTTCGTTTTGGAGTAACATTTTACGTCATTAACGATTCCATTTCGTCACATATTTACAACATAATAAATATTAATATATTAATTTATTAATAATTCAATAGGCCTATTTGCATACACCAATAAAAAAATATTAATTTTAAAAAACGCCATTTTGTTGGTACACTCGACAGCACATCAGTAGAAACACTTTTGGACCTTATGGCGTGGTAATAGAGTTAAAAAAGTTTCTACCGGCGAGCGGTTGACCGTACCAAAATTTAAAATAAGTAATATACAGGGTGTACTATGGGACAGGTTGCCGAAAATTGAAAGAGCATGATCTGTACAAATATATACAACGTGTAACTGAAAGGCAGTGGCGTATTTAGGAATCTGGCGCCCCGGGGGCACAATATTTTTCCGCCCCTGTATGTGACAAAAAATCAATTTGTGTGGCATTCAAATAAAAAAAATAAATCGATGTCTTCATACAAACTGTATGAAACTGTCCAATAGTGTTTGCAATTTTGTATGAACAGGCCGATTTTTTTTTTTTCATTTTCTGAAAGTTTTATTCACGAAAAGTTTGTCAGTTACGTTGGCTGATCATGATCATGCCCTTTCAGCTTTCGGAAACCTGTCCTTTGCACCTTTTGGTGGATTAGGAATGAATTTAAAAAAAAACCGGTCAAGTGCGAGTCGGACTCGCGCGCCGAGGGTTCCGATATACCTATAGTATTTTTTGAAGCAATAAAGTCCATTTTCAGGACCGCAAAACTAAATTTGTTTGTAAAGGTTTTTTGCAGATTTCTGAAAAACTGTGCAACTTAGAAAGATCGTTTTATTTTTGCTGTAAAGTTTATATAAACTTCTGTCAACTGTAATTAATTCAGATTTTTCCTTACTCAAACTTCGGAGATAAGGGGGGGGGAATGGTATTTTTCTTGACATTTTTCATCATAACTTTAAAACTAAGAAATTTTTAAAAAAACCGGTCAAGTGCGAGTCGGACTCGCGCGCCGAGGGTTCCGATATACCTATAGTATTTTTGGAAGCAATAAAGTCCATTTTCAGGACCGCAAAACTAAATTTGTTTGTAAAGGTTTTTTGCAGATTTCTGAAAAACTGTGCAACTTAGAAAGATCGTTTTATTTTTGCTGTAAAGTTTATATAAACTTCTGTCAACTGTAATTAATTCAGATTTTTCCTTACTCAAACTTCGGAGATAAGGGGGGGGGAATGGTATTTTTCTTGACATTTTTCATCATAACTTTAAAACTAAGAAATTTAAAAAAATACAAAAATATATTTTAAAATGTACAAGTAAAGCCCTTTCATATGATACCCCACTCGACCTAGTAGCGACAATTTGAAATTTGGCCCCCCCTATTTTGGCCCCCTTTATATTAATAATCATACTTTTTTCAAAATTTTTTCTTGTGCAATTAAGTTGGGCAACTATATTCTAAAACTATTCCAAATTTCAGGTTGATAGCATAAGTGGTTGCTGAGATATAGAGGTGTGACAGACAGACGGACAGACAGACAGACAGACAGACAGAGCGGCACCATAAGGGTTCCTTTTTTTTACCATTTTGGTATCGGAACCCTAAAAATACAAAAATATATTTTAAAATGTACAAGTAAAGCCCTTTCATATGATACCCCACTCGACCTAGTAGCGACAATTTGAAATTTGGCCCCCCCTATTTTGGCCCCCTTTATATTAATAATCATACTTTTTTCAAAATTTTTTCTTGTGCAATTAAGTTGGGCAACTATATTCTAAAACTATTCCAAATTTCAGGTTGATAGCATAAGTGGTTGCTGAGATATAGAGGTGTGACAGACAGACGGACAGACAGACAGACAGACAGACAGAGCGGCACCATAAGGGTTCCTTTTTTTTACCATTTTGGTATCGGAACCCTAAAAATATATTAACATAATATATCAGAAATCGTACCTTCTGAAATAGATGAATAACGCACTTATAAGGGCTTGAAGAGAATAAGGACAGAGATTTAGTATTCCACGTAAGTTAAAGAAGCGAATGTCTATACATTAAAATGGTCAACTTTTAACAGGTTTATTTGAACATCCATTACTTTCTTTCCCTCATTGTCAAACTTATTTTCAACACAAACTACGCAATGTAGAAGTAAAATTTAAGACGCTTTGTATCACATTGTTGCATGGTTAGATCAGTGTGCTAAGCACGTACTTGACAGTGCGTAGTGAGGATAACCACATTTTGTAAGCCGGTCGTAGACGTGTGTTGTGTTGATGTAATCTCTTTAGAAATAGAAACTGATAAAAGTCAAGGTCTGCTCCTCATTTCACTTTGTTATCGTGTGAGTGGGCACCACCGTAAGACCAGTAGAAGAAGAAGAGCCAGATAATTGGTCTCGTGGTCTCGCCGTATCAAACAAAACAGTATGAATTTCAATGTCGTCGCATAGCTAACAACCTTAGATTATTGATAGGTTCCCGCAACTTACTACCTACTTTCCTTGTTAACAACCCTGCACAACACAAGCCATCCTTTTTACGTTTTTAGGGTTCCGTACCCAAAGGGTGCGTAGGGACCCCCTCCCCTACGTCGTCTGTCTCATCTTTTGAACCGTAGTAGCCACAGATTACTGACTAGTAGCTATATGAAAGAAATTTTCACAGAGTATGTGTTATTATAGTGGATTACCTATCAAATAAAAATAATAAAATGTTAAAAATAAAAGGAACCACCTTACAAGAAACTTGTTTTTTATTTGTTTTAGCTCTATTGCAAAACCAGGACCATTTACAAGCATGAAAATTGATTTAATTATAGTGAAGAAGTGCATGGGCATAGAATAACAACAAATAACAGAAACTGGTCAATCTCTACGCGACTGCGCGTCCCTAAGACTGTATTTTTACCTTAACGGTACGGAACCCTCGGTGTGAGAGTCCGACTCGCACTCGGCCAGTTTTTTAAGTTTGTATGCGATTAGACATTTAGATAAATCGAAAACTTTATTGTTCATAGTTTCGGAGCCTATTCGATACAAACAAACAAACAATCAAATCTTTCCTCTTTATGATATTATATTATAAGTAAATACTTACTAACTGGTTTGGGATGAATCGAGCGACCATCTAGAAGAATTTGTGTTCTCTCAGTAAAAAGTATAACGTACAAAGTAAAGTTTTGCTTAAAAATTCAATAACACAGGAATTCAAAACTTTCTTTCTATGTGAACTAGGTAATAAGTTATTAGTAATTTTAAATTAATTAAGGAGACCCTACCTGTCATTGGTTGATCGAATGGAACTCTATGCGCCTCTATGTAGATATTTATCTACAGCTTTTATATTATCTACTATTAAGATATTTATCTACATAGAGTTTCATTCGACCAACCAATACCTGTCCTTCATAATTATTTTCTTCCTTAAAAGGAAAGTTTTGAATTCCTGTGTACTTGAATTTTGAAGCAAAACTTTACTGATTACGTTACGTTTTACTGCGAGGACTCAAATTCTTCTTACTGGTCGCTTGATTCATCCAAAACCAGTTAGCCTCAGCTCAGTATCGAATGCAGTTAATACCTTCTTATATAGGCGAAACGATACGTTACTAAAAAACCCCTCTATCAGGTTCTAAATCAATATTGAGAAGATACAAAAAATAAGTGGACAGTGACGATGACGTCTAAATAAGGCTTAAGTTGCGTCGAGGAACCAGTTCTCCTCTCAAGAATTAGGGATCCGCAGGGAAATATAACGTCTTTGTAACAAATTTAAATGCACAGGGTTTTCATCCCGCGGATTATAGATTCGAACTTCTTTTTGTTTTATTACTAGTTGCAAGTAATCTTTTATACGTAGCCACGGCACGTTTCCAAATCATTTTCGATACCAATTAATTTGCCCAAACATGGAAATACTTACTTGTTGTTTTAACCAAAAACTGTTACGTTCAAGTGGTTTTATAGTCTCCAACAAAAAGTTGGATATTCATCTTGATGGCAAGTTTAAGTAATTTGTCGAGAACCTTAAGTGATTGTGCGTAATGGTCATAACCGGTTGTAAAGGAAGCAAGCCGAGCGCTCAGAAAGATATTATAAATACGGTTTTATAAGGGTCTGTGGTTATTATTAATTATTGTAATTTATGTGTGTTATTCACTCGTAAACATTTTCTGCGTGTCTAGTTGTTTACAAATGTAAGCTTGGTTTTATTATCTGCCGTCACAACACCGTTTGAGTCTTGACTATTTTAACAACAAAGTATCCTATTGTTATGAATGGCCAACCACGGAATACGAAGCCGAGTAATGACTGCCTCCGGAATCCGTGTACACTCTGGCAGAAAATTCCCTGGCTAGCTGTGCAATTCGTGGTCGAATATTATTTGTGCAAGAATTTACACCCACGGAATGTCATCATCATCATATCCGCCCATGAAACGTCCACTGCAGGACAGCTAAGCTCCCTCCAGAATTCCAGCTTTTGCTGGAACAATGTGGAGGGGAGGCCAATATCTATAGGGTGACTTTTAATTAGTTCTTGATAGAAGATGGTACGAATGTACTCATCTTACTGAACAACTTTCCCCAAGGAACATAGGCCGAAATAAGAAAATAAATTTTTGACCTCCAATACTGCAAACTGTTTTCGGAATGAGGCAGGACTTGTACAGTTAATGACAGGTCAATCTAGCCCGTAAGTCTATTGAAATAAGAACGGTACAAAGTCCAATGTGTCAAGCTTGATGTGCTCTCGATTGTACCCATCATGTATTTATTTGAGTTATAAAACCCTCATCCTCATCCGCATCCTCTAAAATTCTGCTCTACACTTCCTCTTCCACTTCCTCTTCCACTTCCTCTTCCTCATAACCACTTCCTCATCAACTCTAATACAAAACGGCAATTTCATAGGTAAAGACCTAATATACTTAAGTCGCATTTTACGACACCCACGGGTAGAGATAGATTGGCACTATTCTTTGCCGGCACTACGGAATTCGAAGCCAAGACAACATGGTGGACCACCAAAGGCAGAAAACTTTACATTGAGTCTTTTCAGGTCCATTGTGTTGGGTGGGATAGGATCTCTTGCGATGCGACCACAACACACCAGCTGAACGAGCGTGCCGTGGCAGAATACTCTATATAGTGAGGATCACCAACCTTCTCTCTTATTCGATGCCCTATGTCACACCCCGGACCACACCCCGGACTCTCCATACAACGAGCGCGAAACCACGAAGTTTCAAAGTTTGAAATTGGAACACGCGTAGGCCTACATAGTACAACGGACCCGCATCAGCACCACCCGAATCGCGCGAGTGGGTGTTCGCGGGGGTGCGGGGTGGATTGCAAGGGGGGCGGACAGTGACCGTTCTGTATGTTAGTACTATTTCTTTATTCTGTGCCTATGTTTAGAATAAATTATTATCCTTCCGAACCCTGGTAGGTTCGACCGACGAAAGTCATAGACCGCAGCAGTAATATTTTGCTGACTTTGAACGCGGGCCTCGCGGGATTTTGTTTTCTTCCTTTCTGATTCTATAACCAATAAAATTCTAGATATCAAATTCTTCATCGTTTCGTTTAGGTAGAACTTGTTAATTTCCGTTTTTTTTTTAAGTGCAGTTTTGCGTTGCGGCTGGGCAGACTTACGGGCGTTGTGGTTTCAAACCTGTTTTCGGAATGAGGCAGGACTTGTACAGTCAACGACAGGTCAAGCTAGCCCCTAAGTCTATTGAAATAAGAACGGTACAAAGTCCAATGTGTCAAGCTTGATGTGCTCTTGACTGTACCCATCATGTATTTATTTAAGTTATTAAACCCTTTAGCTGCATATGAAAGATTTAAAAGATCCAGAGATCTCCATATGTGCGTTGGAAAATAAAATTACACCTATCCTATTATGATACAGACATTTTAAATTAGGTTTTAAGTAATTTGTAAAACTACGTTTAAGCAGTTTAAGGTGCTGTCAGTTCTTTAGATTATTAATAGTTTTCCCCGCGCTCCAATAATCTAATCGTTTTCGAATTGAAATAATAAACAGTTAATTTTAAATCTAAGACAAACATATCATATTATTGGGAATACGCACTAGTGTTGTAGGTATGCAATAACATAATTAGGCGAACTTTGCTCGATAAAAAAATCGTGAAGTTACCCCTTTTCGAGATATTTTATCATATTTTTACGTGTTGTTACCTACTGATTTTTGAGATTCTATAGATTAATCTTTAGAATCTTATTAGAATTTCCAATAAGCCCTGATAAACTCATAATAAAACGTAAATTATTATTTAAATACATAAACAACAGAACACTATATTTTATGTAAGCGTTATAAAATATCATACTTATACAGGGTGTAAGAGACAGGTCTCCGAAAACTGAAAGGGCATGATCAGTCAACGAAACTAAACAACTTTCTGTGAATAAAACTTTTAGACAATGAAAAAGTCTCTCCTTACAAACTGTCCAATTTTGTATGAAAAGGCGCGGTTTCAGTTACGTTGGCTGATCATATGTCCTTTCATCATAATCATCATAACACCCCATGAAACGTCCACTACAGGACAGGGAGCTCCCTCTAGAATTCTAGCTTTTGGAAAAAATGTAGAGGGGAAGTCACCTCGCTTGTTAGCGTTACGTTGACTGAACATATGTCCTTTCATCATAATCATCATAACACCCCATGAAACGTCCACTACAGGACAGGGAGCTTCCTCTAGAATTCTAGCTTTTGGAAAAAATGTAGAGGGGAAGTCACCTCGCTTGTTAGCGTTACGGCTGGCACCATGGACCGTGGTTGTAGGTGACCGCAGTAAGTAAGATGTTAGATACAAAGGAGGATGCTGCTGCCCATCCTCCAGTGTGTCCTTTCAGTTTTCCTGAAATCCTCTCCCTCACACCCTTCACGCAGGTTGTAAAAGGGCATCTCTCTTTAACTGTAACCGTGGATTCAGACCAGGAAACTGGACTGGACACCTTTCCCCAAGAAAATCCAAGAAGGAATTTCGAAATACGAAAAAAAATATCCGACTTCCAACACAAAATGTACGATCACATGGTTCTGTTTCTATGAGCAGTCAAATTTTCCCGTTTTTCGACCTTAAGGTTGTTGGGTTTCTTGGTCTAAATGTATAGTTTTAGTTTTAGGGATATATCTAACACCCTGCTTACGTTAAACCAGCGAAGGCAGTTTAAGTCTCCGTTAAAGGGCTTAAAGTGTGTTATGTAATCAACATTAGCTTCTTATCCAGCCTCTATTACGACTATAGCTTTAATAGCGACCCTTTAGCCATATAACTTACACCACATTTTCAGATTATCTAAATTGTTATAATACCTATACTGCCCAATGCGTTTAAAATGTCGGGCTTTCAACGTTTTGCATTACTTACAAGAATGCAAGTAGAATAGATGAACGTTGAAGACAGTATCTACTAAAAAAACCAGTCAAGTGCGAGTTGGACTCGCGTACTAAGGGTTCCTTACCTGTCCACCACACGATATACTACAAGTAAGGCTAATGCACTCAGATTTTAAAAACTTCGGTCCACTCAAACATGAACCCTTTTTAACATCAATACCTATACTTGAAACGGGAGCTCGCCTTAATTGGTTATAATTTGTGGTGAAAAATATTTAATTATTTTAGTTCTAAACTTTTCCCTTTGCTTATCAACGGGAAGTACCTATAGGTTTTGTTTTGGTTCAAAAATGTGTAGCGATAGACACACACGACATAAATGGCCGTATGTATATTTTGATTAAGTTGTTGAGTCTATAGACTTTAACACTTAGTATTAATTTCAACTTGATACTTCTATCTACCCGTTCGTGAGGAAAAGGGTCTTGACAGGCAGACGGACAACAAAGTGATCCTATGAGGGTTCCATTTTTTTCCTTTTGAGGTACGGTACTCTAAAATATAGGTATAGGATCGTAACTGTAAGGATAGTTATGTTGACGTTGCTTTATATTTAGCGAATGCGGAATCATTATGTAAAGTTATATTGGCAAGTTAAAAACTGACTATGGGCTACCTTTTTTCAAAATGGCGGACAGATCAGGAGTCAACCAAAATCACTTTAGGGTTATTTTAAGGTCCACCTAATCCCACCAAGGTTATAATGTCTACGACCTTTTTCCAACAAAGTACCTTTGGTAAACATCTAATTCATGGGTCATTGAGGTTTTCTTTACTTTTCCGGCCTAGGTACATAATATATGGTAAATTTTATTGAAATCTTTAGAGCCGTTTTCAAGAAACCGATTAAATATGTATATACAAATATCAAACAAATACATATATAAATATTGCTTGTTTATTAGCATATGATTACTTTTATTTCCTCTGTATGACTTTACTATAAAACGACATACTCTAATCACCCAATCGCCTAATAATCTTATAGCCTGCAACTACAACTTCACGTTTTACAGTACCTACGTACGAGTACTAATTTACAGCCCTTGGCCAGGTGCACAACCAGTATTAAAGCTATTAGCTCGAGTACTCTTCGGAGTTTTTATAACCTCGACTATGAAAAAATATAGGCTCTACCATGTGGCCTTTTTCTGGGATATTTTTTCTTGCAAGGATCGTAGCATTATTTTGTGCACACTTGGTAATTTGTAAGACTCTGTTACGAGCTGAACAACTTTCTCAAAAAAAAAAACCGGGGCTCACCGAGGGTTCCCTTACAAAACTGTAGGTACAAGTAAAAGTTATGGTATTTTTATTGCAATTTTTTTTTACGATGTGATGTAACTAAAAATTTAAGATTTTCGGATTTTTTCCTTTATGTGTGCTATAAAACGTTGCTTCATGCCAAATTTCAAGATTCTAGGTCGACTATTGCGAGTAGTTGCGTAGATATCCTCCATAGTTCCTGAGAAAAAGGGTCTTGACAGACAGACAGACAGACGGACAACATAGTGATCCTATAAGGGTGCCGTTTTTTCCTTTTCAGGTACGGAACCCTAAAAAGGACTTCCTATATAAAACTGCATCACGTGATCTTGTATTTAGTATGAGAAGTTATTTTTCTTATGTCGACCTCTGTTCTCTCGGTAAAGTTGTTAGTTTCTATCGAGACGTCTTTTACACCAAGTATATTTTCGTTGTCGGATGCATGTTGGTGGAAACACTTTGACCTTGGGCGGGTCTCTGGTTTCGGGCGTTTGTAGCATAGCGCTGGTTCAGCTTAAGGAGTGATCACACCTTGCTGAATTCAAAGACTAATTCGGCATACATTGCTGGGAGGCTTGGTTATGTTAATTGCAATATCCTTACTTCAACGAGCAATGTATGGCGAATTAGTCTTTTAATTCAGCTAGGTGTGATCACTCCTTTACACTGGTTATGTTTCTACGTGCTTGCTGCCGCGTGTACCTATTCGTTTGTTGCTTTACCTAGTAACAAAGATAATGAGCTTTAAAAAAATTGTGTGAAAACTTTTAAGGGCTTATTCTGGGGGATAACTGCAACAACTTTTGCTCTACGACTTTTCAAAATAAGTATACAATCCGCTAGTTTAGTTAATAGACTTTAAGGGCACTGCATGTTATCCTACGTCATCTAGTACACGAAATTTGCAACTTTGTAGCGATAGTAGTGGCCTAGTAGGTCCACAAAACGTTGGTCTGCGAATCCGAAACCTGGCAGGTTTTGTACAGTTGGAGAGAAAAGTGGTTAAATGACAGATTACACGAATGAAATCAATTCGTAGAAATAGAAGGTACTTATACAAGTAAAAAACAACAGGTCTGCCTTGCATCTTCTTGGCAGTTTCGCCAGTCCGACCAAATTTGTGGTCCAATCACATCCGACCACATTTGTGGTCCGACTGGCGAAACTGTCAAGAGGATGCAAGGCAGACCTGTTGTTTTTTACTTGTATAGGTACCTTCTATTTCTACGAATAGATTTCATTCGTGTAATCTGTCATTTAACCACTTTTCTCTCCAACTGTACAAAACCTGCCAGGTTTCGGATTGGCAGACCAACGTTTTGTGGACCTACTAGGCCACTACTATCGCTACAAAGATGCAAATTTCGTGTACTAGATGACGTAGGATAACATGCAGTGCCCTTACGGTCTATAATGCCTTACTTAGCATGGGAACAAGTCAATTATTTTAATAAGACATGATAGGACAATGGCCTAATCAATGCAATAATTCCATATCAAGGTGACTTCCGTGTTTTTTGTAAGCTACAAAACAACTAAATCATTACAAGTACTTTATATGCATGATTTGAAATTCATACGAGCTTATATTATTACTTGTAATACCTTTATAACAAGTAAGTATTTACGTAGAGTCTGTTTTATTATGTCACATAAATATTCAAGTTTCTGTGTGCTATTTATTTTTAGAAGGTTTTAGTATGCCACTGGAGAAGCCGGTCTTGCCAGGTCGCGAGCCCGATATCCTTTATTGTTTTAGATTTTAAAAAAGAACACAAAATATTTGTGTCAGTAGTATACTAGCTTATTTTTTAAACCTGATTTCCTTTTGCCCATTTATTAGTGAGGTCAAAAGCAACAACTTTTGTTCTACGACTTTGCTAAAAAACCACAAAAAAATTTAGATTCTCAGTCAGGGGGTACACATCTCAACTACCCTCTCCTTGGGAGTTGTAGTATTGTATACGGGTACGCGACCCCGGCTCCCCGAGCTATTACTAACTCATCCCGATCCTTCCGAGAAAGTAATATCCTTCTTACCCGATTCCTTTCCTATACGAATTATTCCTGTCCTAAGAAACCTATCCCTCCCGTTCCTTTTATTCCTGCCCATTCCGCCAATCTAAGGTTGACCGTGCCGATGGATGCGTGGCTAGAGGCGAGTCTAGTCGATAGCGGTCACAACGCCCTGGGCCCGGGCGAACCCAGAAACAGGCTACCCTTGTCCTGGTATTGTGGGGCTCTGCCTGGATGGACCACCTGAATATCCCTTACTGCTCGTGGGAACGCAATGGATTCTACTAAAATTATAAATTCAAATGGCGGCGATGTGATTCGCAACGCATCACGTCCCGTTCCTCGCGGGGGCGAAAAGCGGACTACGGAGAGCCGCTTTGCTACGATGAATGTCAGAGGTGGAATGAATGGCAAAATAGATGAAGTATGTCAGATGATGGATGAAAGGCGTATAGACGTACTGTGTGTGAATGAGACTAAACGGAAAGGTTGTGACACCACAGAACATGGCCCTTACACAGCGTACTGGTCTGGTGTTCCCAGTACCAGCAGAGGCTGTCAGGGAGTCGGTGTCATACTTTCCGAAAGAATGGTAGAGTGCGTGAAAGAAGTCGAGTGTGTGAGCCCTAGACTCATCTGGGTCAGGCTAAAAGTCGGACTGACTCGAATCTTCGTTCTGGGTGCATATGCACCTACGGATGTGGGTTCGCGAAGGTCTCCAAAAGCCCAAAAAGAGATAGATGAGTTTTGGGAAAACATGAGAGATACATTAGGGAAATGTGAACAGAATTAACGAGTTATCATGCTAGGTGATTTTAATGGATGGGTAGGAAGAAAGCGTGACGGTTATGAAAGAGTTGTTGGTAAGTTTGGTGATGAACGTGTGAATGAAAATGGTGTAAGTCTGCTTGAGATATGTTTGGAATGGAATCTTTTTGTGGCAAACACTATGTTTGACCACAAAAGGATCCATATGTATACAAGAGAGGAGGGTGATGCGAGAAGTATGATCGATTTTGTAGTTGTGGATGAAAGATTGAGGAAAAGGGTTCTGGACGCTCGCGCATATCGCGGAGTCGGCATCGACACAGACCACCACCTGGTTGTAACCCGAATTGGTGGTCTATTTAATCGGTGGCGGCATAAAGCACAAGAGCAGACGAGCGTTTTGGAACGAATTAAAGTGGAGAGATTGCAAGAGGAGGATGTCAGAAGTGAATACTTGAAAGGCTTGAGAGAAAGATTTGACAACCTAGATAAAGTGAATGATATTGAATGCTTGTGGAATGAATTTAAAGATGGATTAGTAGGAGTAGCTGTGAATGTTTGTGGGGTGTCGAAAAGGAGAAATGGTGGAAAGAAGAAGAATGTGTGGATGGATAAAAGTGTACAGGCAGCTGTTTGTGAGAAGAAAAAAGCATGGTTAGATTGGTTAGCTGTAAAAGCTAATGAAAGAATGCAGAAGGCCACAAGTGATGATGTTAGTGTAGCACGAAAGGAATATAAAAGAGTGAAAGGTATTGTAAAGGATGTTGTTGAGAGAAAGAAAGAGGAGTGTAAAGATGAGTTTGACAGGAGGCTTTCTGAAGATTTCCAGTCAAACCAAAAGTTTTTCTGGAAATCCATACGGACAGCCCGAGGAAAGTTTGGAACATCGGAGCTGAGTAAAATCAGAAGCCAGGATGGAAGTATTATAAAAGGTGAAGAATGTGTGTTGAAGAGATGGAAGGAATATTTTGAAAGTTTGTTTGAGAGAGAAGCAGAGGCTAGCGTACCGAGGTCTTCTGTGGAAATGCATGAAAATGAATATGAGAGTAATGCAAGTGAGATAAGTATGGATGAGATCATGAAAGCAATGAAAAGTATGAAATCAGGTAAAGCAGGTGGGTATGATAGTGTCGGTCGAAATGTTGAAGGCTGGGCGAGGCATTGTGGCTAGTCAGCTGTACCGCCTTTTCAACCTGTGTTGGACGTACGGCCAAGTACCAGGTGACTGGTGCAAGGCTGTGATTGTGCCGCTGTACAAGGGAAAAGGGTCACAACAGGACTGCAAAAATTACCGCGGGATAAGTCTTCTCAGTGTCGTCGGCAAACTGTATGCAAAGGTTTTGATTGAAAGAGTGATGAAAGATACTGACGAAAAAATATGGGACGTACAAGCGGGATTTAGAAAGGGAATGGGATGTACAGATCAGGTCTTTTCCTTGCGGTGCATAGCTGAAAGGTTTTTGGCCAAAAACCAAAAAGTCTACTGCGCGTTCGTGGATTTGGAAAAGGCCTATGACCGAGTGGTGAGGAATGAATTGTGGTCGGCATTGTCTATGTATGGGGTGAACGGTCATCTGATTCAAGCACTGAAATCTCTCTATGAGGATTCCAGTGCTTGCGTCAGAATAAACGGGGCGTACACTGAATGGTTTGGCAGCGAAAAAGGTGTTAGGCAGGGATGTGTAGCGTCACCTTGGCTGTTTAACCTATTCATGGATAATTGTTTGACTGATCTGAAAAAGAGTATGTGTGGACTGAGAATGAATGAGTTACTCATCAAATGTCTTCTCTACGCTGATGACCAAGTTATACTTGCGTCATCTGCTGACGAAGAAATGAAACAAATATATAGCCACCTTCCGCAACAATGATGGATGCTATGTACTCACTGTGCATCGCCCGCCCGCCCGCAAATAAATGCGCATGCGCAGGCAACTGCAACACAGCAACCACCCAAAAACACTCTACACGTGTTTCGCCTCTACACGAGGCATCCTCAGGAGATGTTAGACCGACCAGTGCGACTCGGCACTGGTTTGGCACTGGTCGGTCTAACATCTCCTGAGAATGCCTCGTGTAGAGGCGAAACACGTGTAGAGTGTTTTTGGGTGGTTGCTGTGTTGCAGTTGCCTGCGCATGCGCATTTATTTGCGGGCGGGCGGGCGATGCACAGTGAGTACATAGCATCCATCATTGTTGCGGAAGGTGGCTATATATTTGTTTCATTTCTTTGAGATGGACTTCCGCAAAGTAACGCCTGATTCTATTAACTATCTGCTGACGAGTTACAGGAGATGGTAACAATGATGAATGTGGCTTTTGATTGGAAAGGAATGAAAAAAGTAATGGTACTTGAAGAGTGTATGACAGAGTGTACTACGAGTATATTAATAGGTGGTGAACAAGTCGAACAAGTGAAGGAGTTTGTGTATCTGGGTTCTAAGTTTACGAGAGATGGAAAGTGTGAAATTGATATCGAAAGAAGAGTGAATGCTGGAAATATGGTAAATGGTACTCTGCATGCTTTTATGAAGACTCAGAAGGTGTCTCACAAGGCTCGTCTGGCTGTTCATAGAGGCGTTTTAGTACCAACACTGATGTACGGCAGTGAAAGCTGGGTATGGCAGAAAAAGCATGGAAGTAGAATTAATGCAGTAGAAATGAGAGCGTTGAGGAGTATGATTGGTGTGAAATTGAGTGACAGGATTAGAAATAGTGTGATAAGAGAACGTTGTGGCGTAAAAGAAGACGTAGTGACTAAAATTGAGAAAGGGATGCTGAGATGGTTTGGTCATGTAGAGAGGATGAATGAAGGAAGATTGACGAAAGAGATCCACAAGGCGAGAGTGAATGGAAACGTTGGAAGGGGAAGGCCTCGGCGAACGTACCAGGACCAAATTCAGGACGTTCTGAATAAAGGCCAGGTTAAAAGTACCCGAAACCGACGAGCATGTATGAAAGGATTGATGAAGGTTCAGGAAGCAAGGGAAGTATGTCAAGATCGTAGCAGGTGGAGAACTGTGGTCTCTGCCTACCCCGACGGGAACAAGGCGTGATGTTATGTATGTAATGTATGTATACTAAAGTGGTCACGTGACCGATACATTTTGTATGGGAAGTTGAAAATTTTTCGTGCGTTGTTAGCAAAGTCGTAGAACAAAAGTTGTTGCTTTTGACCTCACTAATAAGTGGGCAAAAGGAAATCAGGTCAAAAAAATAACCATGTATTTCTGTACCCTTTAATGATAAACGAGCAATATATTTTGTAAATGAATATATTTTATTTGTAATCGCGTTCTCGAAAGCCGTTCTCATAATAATTGAAATATGTGTAGGTGGGCGCAAACAATGTAGACAAGGGTTTTCGTGAGCGAACAGTTGTTCTAGCTTAGTCTCATGTCTGGGAAAATTTGTTTTCTTCGACTCCGTGCTTCTTAAAAATACTATGGCGCGATCCAGATACCCTGCAGCACCATCTATTAGTCCACTTTGGTGAGAGATGATTTGAGCATTGCTCGGACGTACTAATAAGTAGTGAGAATTACCCAGAAAGTAAATGACTATTGATAAATTAATAATGCACTTTTCTACGTAGCTTCAACATACCTTAGGACCCTGAATCCCGTAGTTTTCCGAAGCTTCGATCCCTTTGAAAAACAAAGCTTTCATTTTGGTCCCACCAAAGCTCACCGCACAAGACCGAGACGGACCAGTGGCGGATTCTCGTTTCGGAGGCAAAGACTCATTTTGGGTCGTTGCGCCAGAGAAGTAGTAAGTAAAGCTCACCGTAAAGGAGTCATGACTTTGATTATGTTTTCGTAGTATCTGTTCTCCTACATCAGTGTTGGAGAACAGATAGAAATTATTAAGTAATTTTATTACTGTGACTAGAGGACTGTCAGTTAAATCTAGTACCTAAAGTAGTAACTAAGTAATTAACTTCCAATCCTCGGTCCAATTTTTTTACTTTTTCCTATCATAATCGTCACTGTTCTTATCAATATTTGCTGATGATGACAGTTGCTGTGTGTAAAAACCAGTGTCTCAGGCGTGCCCCGAAATCGAAATAAGACTAAGAATAATTTATCTATTTAGCTCACAATCAGACGTCATAATATTCATATGCGCTGTATTTTTATACTCCGTATTAACCTTTATTTAGTTGTTTGTTAGCTGACCCGGATGTTCGATTTATTTATAACAATGTGTGTTACAACTCTTGATATAACCGGCTGATTATAGCAAAAAAACAAGGAAGTTAAAGTAGCAAATTATAACTTATTTTAAGCGTGTAATTTTGCTACAAGGATTCACTGAGCACGTTAGTTTTTAGGGTTCCGTACCTCAAAAGAAAAAAACGGAACCCTTATAGGATCACTTTGTTGTCCGTCTGTCTGTCTGTCAAGACCCTTTATCTCACGTACGGGTAGAGGTATCAGGTTGAAATTAATACCATATATTAGGGTCCATGAACCACACAAGATCTGAAAATTTAATTTTTTTACAACGACGCAATCAAAAGATATGGCATTTTATGTCCTCATCTCCATACATTTATGCACTAAAGCAAAACCTGTACTTCCCGTTGACATAAAATTATGAAATTTGGCAAGAAGCTAGGTCTCACAGTACAAATAAAGGGAAAAGTCTGAAATAATTAAATATTAAAACTTTTCTCACAACTAATGGTAACCAATTGTCGTGAGAGAGGGGTCAAGTTGGATAGTCGCGGAGGCGATTTTTGTTTTAGTTCTATTTTAAAAACGGGAACACTAAAAACTCAAAAAATCTAGCACATTAACTTACTGAAATTTCAACTAATACAATTATGATTATGTGGTGGTACGGAGCCCTCGGTGCGCGAGTCCGACTCGCACTTGGCCGGTTTTTTTCATTGTAATCGAGCTTGTTATTAGGCGGTTTATTTTATTAAGGTGCCTTATGCGGCCATTTACATTTTAACTATGTATAGTTTTTTTATAAGCCTTAGACGTGCCTCCGGGTCCTTTATGATATACTAGCTGGTGCCCGCGACTTCGTCTGCGCAGGTTTATTAATTGTAGCCTATGTGTTATTCTGATGTATAAGCTACATTATTGTAAAGTTTCATTAAAATCCATTCAGTAGTTTACTTACAAACTTTCGCGTTTATAACATTAGTAGGATAGGATAAGTGCAGTCAACGGAAATATTTGGGCTATAGATATCAGCGCAACAATTTTTGTTTATATTAACGCACCCTTTGATCTAGAAATCAATTGGAAGAAATTGACCCCTGACGTACTAAAAAGTCACTAAACCTCAAACTTCTATCACTAATTTTATATGCAAGTTTGATTGTAGGTATGTATGTATGAGAACATGAAAAAATAACAAACACATATTTTTAGGTTCCCGATACCAAAATGGTAAAAAAAAGGAACCCTTATGGTACGACTTTTGTCTGTCTGTCTGTCACACCTGTGGTCCTCAGCAAATATTTATGCTATCGACTTGAGGAATAGTTTTAGAATATACTTGCCCAACTTAATTCCACATGAAAATATTTAAAAATTAAAATTATTAATGTAGGTAAAGGGGGCCCAAATTAATAGGGGGGGCAAAATTTAAAATTTTCGTTACTAGATTGAATAGGGTATCATAAGAAAGATCTCCGAAGTTTGTGAAAGGAAAATCTGAATTAATGACAATTGATACAAATTTATGTAAATATCACAGTAAAAATAAAACAATCTTTCTAAGTTTTACAGTTTTTTTAGAAATCTGCAAAAAACCTTTAAAAACAAATTTAGTTTTGCGGTCCTAAAAATGGACTGAATTGCTTCCAAAAATACTATAGGTGTATCGGAACCCGCGGCACTCGAGTCCGACTCGCACTTAACCGGTTTTATTTAAAACCGGCGCTAACTCATATTTACTTAAAAAACAACACCATATATTTCTCAAAATGTGTTTTTAAAGAAAACATAAGTTAGTTATTTTTCTCTTAAAACTGCAGATTTTCTTGATCACAAAATTAAACTTTTCTTATTATACTTATATCAAATCAACCCTTTCAGCAGTGCAGTGCAGCGCGTAGCAAAGCAACCCAGAGTTTTAAGTGTAAGCTCAGCCTTATAATGGTAAGTAAGAAGTTAGATGTAATTGCGGTTATTGTCTCGAGTTAATGACTACCGACGAATGGGATTAACAGATTAACTGATCGTATCAGCTTGTTAAACCTTGAACTATTAACATAAATACTGTTACTTAGGTGGTAGGGCTTTTGTGCAAAGTCCGTTTGAACCTTTCTGCCGTAAAACAGCAGTTTTTGTACTGCTGTGTTTCGTTTGGAAGGGTAAGGGAGCCAGTAAAATTTCTAGCACATAAGACATACTATCTTAGTTCTTAAGGTGAGCAACGCGCTTTGCTGTCTTATTACTGTCAAAACATGCCACTAATAAGACAGTGGGTGCTATGGGCGGTGGTGACCATTTACCATCAGGTCGCCCGCCTGCTTGTTTGCTTATAAATGAATTATGAATTATTATTAATTATTATACCACCGAACAGCTAATAAGCGTGAGAACTGTGATACTACATCCCTTGAAAATATATCACGATTTTATGGTGTAAAATTTCGAGCTCCCTGACCAGCTGTGGACTTTTTCGTTTGATTAAGATATAGAATCTAAAAAAACCGGGCAAGAGCAAGTCGGACTCGCGCACTATAAGGGCCTCATACCTGCCTACCATACGATTACTACAGATTTTGCCCTTTATTATGTGTGACACTCAGTATTCAGGGTGTAACAAAAAGTACGACGAATCTTCTTAGGGGTAATTCTTTTTACACATATTACAAAAAAGTATTTTTTAAATATTTTTTACAATCTATTAATATGCCCCGTGTGGTGACCCTTACATACCCGTGGGTGTCGTAAGAGGCGACTAAGGGTAATAAACTGGAGGATGGGCAGCAGCATCCTCCTTTTTATCTAACATCTTACTTACTGCGGTCACCTACAACCGCGGTCCATGGTGCCAGCCGTAACGCTAACAAGCGAGGTGACTATGATACTCTTCCCCGCTACATTTTTCCAGCAAAAGCTAGAATTCTAGAGGAAGCTCCCTGTCCTGTAGTGGAGGTTTCATGGGATGTTATGATGATTAATGATGTAGAGTGACCCCATAGAAGGATCATCGTAATTTTTTGTACATCCTGTATACTTTGTTTACCAACATGTTGTGAATGCGAATGGACAGTTTAACGCTATTTCAATCGCTACCGTAATAGGCATAAGTGGTTCAAAACCGGTTGTTGTCACCTGTCACAAGACTTGAAATATAAATGGAGGTAGTTCCCGCTCTACCAGAGTTCGCTTTGTTCAATTATATGATGTCTGGTTCCTGTTATAGGTATGTTAAAAGTCATAAAAGCAACACTTCCAAAGACAGAAACTGTTAATTCAGGCAGTGAGATTTCTCCCCAGTTTCTACAAATACGAATTCCCATAAAATACTCTACTTTCATAGGTTTCGTCTCTAAGGGCAATCAATTCTTTTTCATCTCACAAGCTTGTAAACTGCTTTATCGGTCGAAATCTGTGTGCAAAAGTCATTTTTGACCGCTGGCGTGGAAAAAGTTTTTGAAATTAGAACGTGATGGATGATAAAATTGTTGAATTATGGTATAAGGTACGGGCGGCTATTTGTTAGCATTTTCCTCGCTGTAGTGAGAGGAAAAATTGTGTGTTTCGCTCGGCAGCAAAGTTATTTCGCGTCTTTTACCTTAAAATGTACGCTCAGGATATTTGAACCACTCGCTTCGCTAGTGGCTTCATCCTAGAGTCCTTCGCTTGCTCGAGTTTCAATACAAAGCTATCGGGCCAAATTAAATTTTGCTGCCTTGTATAACAATTTTTTTTTCGGTCTTGGACACGTCTTGGACATATTCTTACGAAAAGTGGTTTAGTTTCATGAACTGAATCCACTGTTTCCATTTTCGGGCAGAGTTTTTTAACGCTATGCGCAGAAGTTTTTTTATCCTTAACTTGCGTTTACGCCTTAGCTCTCAAGTGAGAACACTTTGCAATAATATGACTTGTGTATTTTGCTCACGTCTGAAGTTAAAAGGATTTAATTCCTTTGAAATGTCCACGCCTTGTTCCTGTAATGGAATAGCTCGAGAAAGGGCAGCAGCTTCATGGTAATTGACTTATAGCTTCCTGCTCGTGCTGACTTATGGTTATGACGTCAAGCTAGTCACACCACACTCTAGTGACGCGGAACACGTTAAGATTCTAGCCATAAAATTGATAATATGTAAGTTTTATAATGCCGATGACGATATAGTCCAGTAAAAATACGGTTTTGCAAAACATTAAATGCTAATAGCTACTTTTTTGTGTATATCGTATTTAAATATGATGTTAAGACGCAATATTTACGAATCCACCTAAAATTTAAAGCGGAATATTTTTTTCGAATAACAGCTAAGGCAAAAATAGTAATAGACAATTATATACTTTATATCATAGATAAACGTATACTTTACATATAGGCATCAAAATCCACCAAAAATATATTTCAAAATATCAATTTATTTCAAAATATAAAATCTCCACTTATTTTTACATATAAGGGCCAATAAAGTCGAGGTAAAATAATAGCAATAAACTGAGCTAAACTAAACCTTTTTAAATGTAAGTGATTCTTATATATATTCACAAAAATGCCATACTAAATAAAAAAAAAGTTTTTTGTAATCGCTGGTTTACAATGATTTTGTAAACATTTATGTTGGATTTGCCAAAAATGTGATTATATAGCACTATTTAAATTATTAGAAAGCAAAACGGATCTTTTACTATTTTTGGTTGCGAAGATAAGCTGTATTTAAATTTCGTGCTATAAAAGTTAAACAATACAAAAAAGCTAATATTTTTAGGTGGATTCATGTATAATATGAAATTCTGAATATATAGCAAGCCGTAAATAAAAAAAATAATCTATTAACATTTTTTTCCGAAATTCCATATTTTTTTAATGTTTGGACGGCAAAATAAATAAATAAATAAAGTTAATTTAGGTGGATTCCATTAAAAAGCTTTACACAGAAATATAATCTATCGATCTGAAAAAGAATCACGGCTATTATCAATTATTTCCGTTTCGCCATACAATCTCTCGTAATTTTACTGGAGTAATACCAAGAGGCTTCTAAAAACTAATAGCTTTGTAGCGTCAGAAAATCCTAGCAATGTTTTTTTATTGTCATCGCAATGGCAAAATGAAATGTCTGTTGGCGTGGTTGGTAGTGCCTCTGTGCCATAGTGCGTAGGACTCGCAGGTTTGAAATGTAGGTGTTTCTTATTTGTCTTGGTTTTTGTATTCTTTTTTAAATAAATTAAAAATCAATTTACTTATATTACTTCTGAACGGGCTTTACCTAGTTTGTGATCACATGACCTTGTTTAATGTGTCTCCATATTTATTTTTTATACACGGCTCGTTAACTTGTATGTATGGCTCAACTTCAATTAACTTATGCAAAGTAGGAACGGACGGTTATTGGACAAAAATGTTTACATTTTACAAACAAATGCTTTTGTTTGAATATCACCAATTTCGTTTGCATTTACAACTCGCATCGAATACAAAGAACACATTATTGGGACTCCATCCAAAGTTATTTTGGTTTGTTTTGGGCACACATCCGGCACCTTACACCTTGTTTAATGAAGTACACATTGTAGTAACTTTGTTTAAAGTTCAAAACGCTGATAATACCGTGCCGTTTTTAACCGGACCACCGGAGTCTTGACACCGTTTTGGTTCTGTCAAGCTGAGCGAATATGGACGTGAAGGGGAGACATTGTTCGGAATCTGTAAATAATACGCTGCTATAATCTAACTTTCATTGTTCCCGTACAATTTATTTACAAGAAGGCTTATTTATCAATTTTATTGCTTACTTATGCAAGATAAATCTGAGCCTGTCGCGCCAGGTTCGTATTTAGGCGGTTCGTTTAGAAGTTTATCTAGTTTCTGCTTATAATTTAAAGGTTTCAAAATACACTCAGTCCCACGCCTCTAAGTCAGGATCTAGAATAAACTATAAATTATCGACGGAAAATACCGAAGACCAAAATAAAGCTTTCTGAATTTACTTAAAGATAGGGATATACAACGTTCTCTAAATGACGTCAGTTAAATTAATTTGCTTCACATATAGGTAATATTGCATAGTACATACGCATCACTACATATTATAAAAGAAAGTCCCCTGAATCGTTTTTCTGTCGTCATCATGTCTGTCTGTGATCGCTAAACTCAGGATCTACGATATTGATTTTGATCTGGTTTTCACTAATAGATAGACTATTTCAATAGGAAGGTTTGTGGCTGTAATTTATAAATATTTAATGCAAATTAACTTAACTGTGATGATGTTTGTCGACCGAGTCGAAAAAAAACGTGCCTCTTGAGAGCTTTCTGGGCGTGCGCTGCGTAAATGGTTTCATTTATATGAAAGTTATGTATGAAATAATTGTTGCTCTCTAAGAGCTCTAAAGAAAAGTCTGCAATAGTATTTGTCTATCTTTTAAGGATAACCCACAGTAACCAACTTTTTATAGCAAAAAAGTAGATTTTCAAAATAAGGTATTTTTGAACGTATTTTTGCCTTATGTAATGTAAAAGTGTAAATGTAATTTAAAAGATTAAAAATAAGATCAAAATTGTCCGTTACACCATGCTATTTAAATGAATATCTTAGATGATATCACAATATTAAAATAACTCTTAAGTCCTAGAATGAACTTCACACTCGATGCGCATTTCCGTTGATAGCCAAGAGTAGCTGAGAGTTTCCGAAGTTAACATCAGCGAGCCAGGAACCCGACGGGGCACACACGGGATACGATGACATTCGTCAAAAATTATGACTTACCTTTCCAGTTCAAAAGGCTCCAGTTCCCCATTAAACTCGCCTTTGGTATGACCATAAATAAAGCACATGGACAGACCTAAAACGTCGCTAGCATTGACCTAAGCGTTCATTGTTTTTCACACGGGCAATTGTATGTGGCCCTGTCACGTGAGACATCAAAACTCAATATGTACATTTTTGTACCTAATCCTGAAGACATTATAAAGGAAGTTGAAGACTACGTCATATATCGCAATAAAAAGCACCACTCTACCCGTAGATTAGTACCCGTGCGAAGCCGGGGCGGGCCGCTAGTTCAATAATAAAATAGAAAAAAAATATTATTAATCGATGTAAGAACGGGGTGAACATTAAACAACGTTTAACGCAAAGGTGTGAATACTAAAGGGTGTGAATCTGTCCATGAAACTGAACAACTTTTCCCAAGGAACATAGGTCGAAATACGAAAAACCTTTGACCTCCCATACAAAATGCGCTATCAGCTGATGCAGTTTCTATGGGAGATAAAAAAATTATTTTCGTATTTCGACCTATGTTCCTTGGGGAAAGTTTTTAAATTTCATAGGGCAGATTCACACCCTCTAGTATTTTTACACCTTTCCGTTACACGTTGTGTATATCAAGTGAATGGAATCATCCAAATCCGCACCTGATGAAAGCTTTATAAAGTTCGTATTACACGAGGTAGTGAATAACTTGACACTGCCACGGTAGCCTTGGGACCTGATAAACGAACAGTCGGACTGCCGACTCTACTGTTTATGCTAATTTATTTTATTGCAGGATTAACATCTCATATATCCATCCACTCTAAACCGAGTTTGCTTTGGTAAATCTACCTACACATTCTGTTTCGTTTAGGTATTTTCTTTTGTGCATGGAACATCCTTTATAATGCGCACGGCTAAAGCCACGATCACACCTTGCCGGATTCAAAGACTAATTCGGCATACATTGCTCGTTGAAGTGAGAATATTGCAATTAACATTACCAAGCCTCCCAACAATGTATGCCTAATTAGTCTTTGAATTCAGCTAGGTGTGATAGTGGCTTGAGGAGTGGAATTCTCTGCCTTCGTCTGTGTTCCCGAGCTATTATAATTATAACCCGAATCTATTTAATTCGCGAGTGAATAGGCTTCTTCTGGGCAAGCTCGTTCCATCTTCGACCTCATCTCTGTCTAGATCGAGATCTTGACTCTTGAGTAAGCCCATACACAGTAAAAAAAATGCAAAATTAAATTTCAATCAAAATTTGTTCATCATGGTGTTGAAGAGAAAAACCGCAATATGCTATTTATTTATTACTAATGTAGGTACTGTACAGGGACCTCATCGAGCTTGGAGCGCATTCGCAGAAACCCTGGCTCCAACGTGAGCGGAGGAATAATGAGACCCATACGTGATGCTGTTGTGAAGTACACACTGGGAGAAGTTGCTTCCCCACCAAAACAATTAGAAACGCGGTTTATATGAACGCTCACATGAAGAGTGTTTCTAGTTGTATTGGTGGAGTATTATACGTGGAAAAACGTAATACCTTGAGTGTACTGTCAAGTCGGTACAGTTTTATCAGTGAATAAACAGGACTACTGCGCAAATAGTCATACAACACAACTTACAGAACCCTCGCGCCGTCAATAGATGGGAGGTCAAAACTTTTTCTCGTTTTTGATATGTGGAATAATGTGAATGTTTCTTAGAAACAGTTTCTTTGTTTCTGTCATTTTTAGGGTTCCGTACCTCAAAAGAAAAAAACGGAACCCTTATAGGATCACTTTGTTGTCCGTCTGTCTGTCTGTCTGTCTGTCTGTCTGTCTGTCTGTCTGTCTGTCTGTCTGTCTGTCTGTCTGTCAAGACCCTTTATCTCACGAACGGGTAAAGGTATCAGGTTGAAATTAATACCATATATTAGGATCCATAAACCACACAAGATCTGAAAATTTCAATTTTTTACAACGACGCAATCAAAAGATATAGCATTTTATGTCCTCATCTCCATACATTTATTCAAAAATGAAAAACCTACAGGGTACTTCCCGTTGACCTAAAATTATGAAATTTGGCAAGAAGCTAGGTCTTACAGTACAAATAATGGGAAAAGTCAGAAATCATTAAATATTTAATTTTTTCTCACAACTAATGGTAACCAATTGTCGTGAGCTCCCGTTTCAAGAACATTCATATAAGAGAGGGGTCAAGTTGGATGGTCGCTGAGGCGATTTTTGTTTTAGTTCTATTTAAAAACGGGAACACGTACAAACTTGAAAATTGGTATGTTTATAGGGCATAGGCTATAAAATAACAACAAATAATAAAATTTGGTCAAGCGCGTGTCGGACTCAAAAAATCTAGCACATTAACTTACTGAAATTTCAACTAATACAATTATGTTTATGTGGTGGTACGGAACCCTCAGTGCGCGAGTCCGACTCGCACTTGGCCGGTTTTTTTGTTGGTACAGACAGGAATGCTGTGTAGGGCTACACACTCGTCCGCGCTTTGCTCGGAGTGTTGCAAATAAAGGAAGGTTTGCAAAGAAGGGAAGGAAAGTTTGGTTCGTATATTTTATGGCCATCACGTGTTCCCGCTAGCGTAATAGCGCAACTGATTTGAAAAAAAATCCGTGACAATAGCGCTCAGATCAAACTTACACTTAATAGAGGATACGATACGAACAAACTGTTATAAGTGATCTTATGACATATTTTATTCGTTAGATCATATTGTCCGCTTTGTTCTGTACATTTTCTTATTCGCTATATTGAGATATGTCGCAAGTAGTCGCAACGCAACGCAACGTCATCTAAAGCAGGCGAGTGGTTGAGTTGCCCAAGAGACCACGGTGGCAGGGTGATTGACCTTGGCCGCGCCCTGCTTACTCACCAATAACCAATCGCAATTTATTGGGTCTACATAAGAAGCAATGCAGAAAAATTCTTGTAAATCAATGATTATTCTAAGTTAGCTAAAGAACATTATCATAGCCAAAAATCAGTTTCCGACTTTTGACATCAAAAACGCTACCTACATACAAGCCTACCTACATACATACAAAATAGAAAAGAAGATATAATGGGTACCTACTTTCTTTCAGGTCAGCAAAATTAGAATAGATTATAAGGATTTGACCACAGAAGTTGAATGAAGGACGCGGCATAGTCGTTTGCTATACATAAATAAATAAACTCATGATTTTATATTGAAGCGTAGTTGACTCATCAACAATGTACTCCTTAGTAACGTCCACGTTACACAAACTCCAGATACGGGCTGCAACACTGCTGTTGCTGTGAAATTCATGTAATACGGCCGTTGCGTTGCCGCCATTTGAATTTAGAACAGCGATTGCGTCCGCACATAACTCCGAACCGACTGTCATTTATGTATATAATTTCTAACTATTTTCCAAAGAATTTTTAGGAACCTAACTTAATATGCTGATGATATTTTCTTATTGGATATAACATTGTGGTTATTGTTTCCCTAACATAAAAAAATACAAATCCAGTACAAATCCGTATACTCAATCATTCATTCGTCTCCCTTCCCATTAATTATACTTCGCAATTTTCTGTTTTAATGCATAAATTCGAAGTTTCTTCTTAAGCCTGTTTAGGTTTCGATAAACCATCCATTCTTGTTTTGACATCACTCTTCTTTCACCTCAAAATTGGACTTTGCCATTTTCAATATTAGTTTAGTGTTTAAGTTTCGTGGCTCCACGACATCATCGTCACCCAAACACAGAACTATTTACATAATCGTTTGATAAGCATGCGGGCCCTCATAATCGATACTGTAATGTAAATAAACCAAACCAAATGTTTAGTTTACTTAAAGATACCACGGCGCAACTCGGCGACTTTTTACTGCTGCTTACTTTTATACATACATATTTTTAAAGGACTGCAAATACATATTATGAGTCTGCAAATGTAGGAGGATGTATGAAACAGCTGATACTTATTTTCTTGACGATTTTAACGTTGGTCCCATACTTAAAGTGTTTAAAGTTGTTGTTTGTTGTTGATCATAGTGCTGGTGCAATGTTTACGATATGGTGTTTCCGACTAATCTTTTTCCACGGGCGATGTAAAAGATGACAAAGGCGAATCAGAGAAAAGAGTTGAGATACTTATAAGCTGCAGTGTCCTTCTTTCTGCTGATAGTGCCTCTACAATGCGGCCAACCGCTGCAAAGGCAATATCTCCCAAAATAGGCAAAGTTATTCATTTGTAGAAATTCTTGACAAGATCTTTACGACCAGACGTTCACGAAGATGATGATCTCATGACGAAGTTATTTAATGACACTTACATTACAAATATGAAAATAGGCTGTTAACAACAAACCGTAGAGAACTCAACGCGTTTAAATCTCGTTTTGTGTGAGTTATACTTATACACATTACTGAATGACTCATTAACTCGTCTGCGTAAATTGTTAGTTGCTTGGTACGGAGCATTTCAATACCACTTTGACCTTCCCTTTAAGTTCAAATAAAAATTAATATGATATTGGTATCGCCTGCCAGTAATACGTGCTACACAAATTACCTACTTCAAGTAAATCCTTATTCTTTAGATGCTTATTCTTTTAATGTAGGCAGGCAAGTGTTGAAATTTAATAAAGGTAAAATTTTCCAGAAGACTTTATATTCAAATGTAAGCAGTTGGCAGAATATGTTTTCTCGTTTTCTGTAGGTAAACAACTCTTTCTTAACTTAAGCGTTTTATTGATGTGACCATGGAATCCAATTACATTATGTATGCCAGCTCTCTATATCAATAAAATAGTTTAAGGGCTCTATCAATTTGTATAAGTCCTTCGCCAAATATCAAGTCGGATCGATCAAGATCCATTAAAATCAATTGAGACACACCCAACTTGGTATCATTCATAGTGCGACATAGTAAAAGTTGAGCTGTGAATCCAAGATAAATTGCGTCTGAATATTGAATCAAATTGCAATGACATTTGGAATTAACGCTGACCCAAGATGACAGGGTCTCAAAGTAACAAAACTGGTATCGTCGAGACCGAGATTAAGAAGAATGAAGAAGACAACAATATACAATGTCAACTAGAGTAAAGGAGTCGGATAGTGAGGCAAACACTCCTCCAAGCAAGAGGGAAGTGAGGACGCAATACTGATGAAAGTAAAAGTGAACTAAACACAATACTGGCATAGAATTTATTACTTTATAACTCTACGAATTAGATGCTGATTGGTAATTATTATTGTAAATTCTCAAAATTGGTATTAAATTACCCCAGGCACATCAATTTTAAAGATCATTATAAAACACACTTTCAACTTAAAATCCACGAATTGTAATATTCCGAAATTTTGGGTAATTTTGAAATCATTTCATTTTGCAGCAAAACAAGTTTGAAGACAGGATTCCTTTTCCTGATAGTCGATTAGTGGGATGACTATGTAAATTAAATCGCATGTAAGTGAATACTTTTATTTAAAGTATCATTGAATCATCGTGTGCTTGCTGCTTGTTACTTTTTATACATGTCTGAGGTAGATGTGCACCTAATCAGTTATTTTTAATTAGTATTCTTGTATAAATGAGGAGGGATGTAGAGCTAAGTCCATATAAAGTTTGCCTAAAAGCATATAAAGAACTTTGAGCTATGTTTTTTTTTTTCTGAATTCCTCGCGCTAGCTAGTTTTGAATATTTGTTCCCAAATTTTAATTTTAAACTAAATTAATAATACCTATTCATTATTTTAATTTTCTGTTACACTCATTTTTTAGAACAGACCAGTAGACAGGTATTTTTTTAAATCTCATTTCTTGCCTTTGGACGATTGTTTTAATTTAAGCTAGTCAGCAATATCAAGGTTATTTTTGGACCTGATATGAGTATTCCTACATTGTTAATGAGGTCAAAAGCAACAACTTTTGTTCTACGACTTTGCTAACAACGGTCAAAAAAATTTCGACTTTCCATACAAAGTTACAAAGTAACATAAGTGACAGATGTGAAGTGAGTTGTATGGGAAGTCAAAATTTTTAAGTGCGTTGTTAGCAAAGTCGTAGAACAAAAGTTGATGCTTTTGACCGCACTAACAAGGTAGGCATACTCAGATCAGGTCCAAAAAAATAACCTTGTATAAATATATTGGTGGAAGAGCTTTTGTGCAAAGAACGTACGTCTGGGGAAGTACAGCCAAGAGCACATCAAGCTTGACACATTGGACTTTGTACCGTTCTTATTTCAATAGACGTATGAGCTAGAGTCGCGCTGCGAGTGTCAAGCTTGACCTGTCGTTGACTGTACCACCCCCTTACCTTTTTCTGCCGTAAAGTAGCAGTGTTTATACTGTTTGAAGGGTAAGGAAGCCAGTCAAATTACCGGCACAGACATACCGTCTTAATTCTCAGGGTGGGTAACGCCCTTTGCTGTTTTATTAGTGTCAAATGATTTTTACTAATAAGACAGTGGATGCTATGGGCGGTGGTGACCACTTACCATCAGGTACCTGCTCATTAAGCCATTTGTGACATAAAAAAAATCTACTTTTTCAATACTTTTTAAATTTAAAGTTGACGTCATTTGTTTACTATACGATAATATATTCTTTCGTGGAACAGGGTTTAATAGATACACCAGATGCCATTAAATAAAGTTGTGTCGTATTTCTATCTATGCTAAACGGCTCTTGTTTGCAGGCTAAGATTTATACAGTGCAATTTGCACAGCACATTCAATAAACAACATCTGTGTATGTTTACTTAGTTGTACCTACTTGTAATGTGCTAGGTATTTCCAGTTATTTACTGTTCATTACAGGTATTTCTTAGTGATAGAAAAAATATAGTTATTTTTGTATCGTAAAATTGTTTGCACACTACGTAGGAAAGAGAACAGAGTATAACTTCTACTTAAGAACGGTACAACATCCAGCATGTAAACCTTGACGTGCTCTTGACTGTACATGCACATTAAGGCGTTATTCCCGGCTACAGTCTTAGACTTACAAGAAAAGGTATCCAACTGTCCGGTTCCGATTTCATTTATTTTGTTATTAAAGAGTAGCCTTAAGTATAAAACACGTATTTTTTTAGATGTCCAAACTTAGATCATTGCAATCGGTTCACTAAAACAAAAGATATGCGAAGTTTCAAGCGGCGGCGGCGCCAATAACTCACAAACTATACCGAACTAACTCAAACAAAGTTTGCAACAATCTATTTGACTTGTTTTCGTGCAACATACAAGCTTTGATTCATTGCAAACGGTTCATTTAAACAAGATATGCGAAGTTTCAATAGGCGGCGCCAATACCACACAAACTACTGAACCGATTCAAACGAGGTTTTCAACAACTTATTTGGCTTATTTCTAAAGCTTTTTTTTATTGCAATCGGTTCTCTAAAACAGAAGTCACACGAATGCAGAGTATCAAGCGGCTTCGCGAAGTGAGCCAAACACGTTATTTTATTGAAAACGCCGTTTGAATCGGTTTAGTTGTTTGTGTAGACTGTAAAAGTCCGAAGAAACGAACGAAGTCGCGGGCACAGCTAGTATTTTATAGTGTTTTATATGTAGCGGCTCTAACTCAAATTTTCTTTAAATAACACGATTTAAAATTTATATTTCCAAAAAAGTGGGAACTTTCTGACTGGTAGCTATGCAGACCTAAGCCACCGCATAGCATGTAAAATATATATCGACCGACACTGCCAGCGCAGTGAAAACCCTCCGATAGACATTGCCTACAGGCTTCGCCTCGTGCGGCTCTGCGAGGTGTTCTTTAATTATTTGGCCTAGGTTTCTAAAACACTATCTATACATCTATACATATAATAAAAGAGTAAAAAATAGTGTGGGCGATAAGAAACGACTAATAGAACTCAAAAATATGTTTCCTGAACTTTTTGTCTGTCTGTCTGTCTGTAAGTTTTCGATAAACTCCGAAACTACTGAACGGATTTTCTCGCAGTTTTCAAAGATAGATTAAGCTTAGCTCTGAGCAACATATAGGCTATGATTCATTCAAATCGATTCACTCAATCAGAAGCTACACTAATGTAAAGTATCAAATTGCCTGTACGATAATAACTCACATACCGATTCAAACTGAGTTTTCAATTACGAGTTTGGCTTACTTTTGTGCAACATAAAAGTTTTGTTTCATTGCAAACGGTTCACTCAGACACAAGGTACGCTAAGTTTCATGCGGCAGCGCAAATAACTCACAAACTATTGAACGGTATCAAACGGGGTTTTCAATAAACTGTCAAGCTTACTTCTTTGCAACATATTAGCTAACTTTCATTTAAAACGGCTCACTCAGACAGGTGCGCGAAATTTCCAGCAGAGGCGCCAATATCTCACAAACAACTGAACCGATTAAAACGAGGTTTTCAGTAACGTATTTGGCTTACTCCATGCAACATGTATGCTTAGTTTCATTGCGAACGGTTCACTCAGACATAAAATACACTAAGTTTCAAGCGGGGGCATCAATAACTCACAAACTACTAAACGGATTTAAACGGGGTTTTTAATAACGTGTTTAACTTAATTCTTTGCAATGTATTAGCTTACTTTCATTGAAAACGGTTCACTCAGACAGATAATGCCCGAAGTTTCAATAGGCGGCGCCAATAGCGAACAAACTACTGTACCGACTCCAACTGGCATTTCCATGACGTGCTTGGATTAGGTACCTACTACCATGCAACATATAAGCTTAGGTTAGTTGAAAATGGTTCACTCAGACAGAAGTTACGCAAAGTTTCAAGCGAAGGCGCGAATAATTCAAAATCTTTGAGCAGATTCAAACGTGGCTTTCAATAACGCGTTTGGCTTACTTCTGTGCAATAAATAAGCTTAGTTTCATTGCGATAGGTAGGTTCACTCTGACAGAAGATACGCAAAGTTTAAAGCTGCAGAACCAAGATCTCACCAACTGAACTGGTTCAAAGTCAAACGAGGTTTTCAATGACGCGTCGGGCTTCTTTCTGTGCAACATATAAGCTTTATTTCATTGCAAAGGTTCACTCAGACAGAAGATTCGCGAAATTTTAAGCGGCCGCCCCAATACCTCACAAACTACTTGAACGACTTAAACGGGGTTTTCAATAACGTATTTGGGTTGCTTTCGTGCAATATTTGAACTTTTTTTTTATTGCCATCGGTTCATTCAAACAGATAATAGGCGAGTTCAAAGTTTCAAGCTGTGAAACCGAGCTGAAATCAAACAAAGCTTATAATTTTGTACGGAAGAAAGCCAAATACGTTGTTGAAAATTCCGTTTTATGCGGTCCAGTTGTTTGTGTAAAATTTGTCGGTACAGCTAAAGATTGGTAAAATCTAGATTTAGTTTTATTATAAAAATAATAATAAATAAATTCCTGTTTCGGCATGGCGGTGCAACAGATGTAAAAAAAATTATGAAAGTTCTAAAGTTTTGAAAACTTAGGAAGTAGGTCCTTATAAACGAAATACTTCAAAAAATAAAGAGAGAAGTGAATCATTGTTTTTTAGAAATTGTCTTTTAAGGGGAGAGATAAGTCACAAAGATTGTACGGAAGTGAAGTCCAACAGTTTTGTATGTAGGTACATGTAGAGTTAAAAGCATGTGAAGCTAGACACGTTGGACTTTTTACCGCTCTTTTTTCAGTAGCCACAGAAGCTAAAGTGACTGAGCCTCAGATTTAATTAGGCTTTGTTTTGTATAAGAAATAACGAAACCCGTAACATAGTTACTCCGCGTGGAATTCGACTATGATTTTACACTTACGAGGATAGTGGGCGACCTAACAGTCCACACGTAAACAAGAGGTGTTAAATTTACAAAAATCCGTATTATCGGTACTCTGTACACCTAATAATATAAAGGCGAGAACTGCACTGTCTGTCTGTTACGCTTTTATGACTAATCCGATAAACCGATTGTGATAAAAACTTGGTACGAAGATAGTTTGAACCATGGGAAAAGTCATTAGCTACTTTTTCTGAACCCCACGCGGACGGAGTCGCGGGCAACAGCTAGTAAAAATATAAACGTATACACTGTCATACACCTAATACCTACAGTATAGCAACTGTAGACTGACAATCCCACCCAAGGCTCAGTCAACCACCAACACGACTGTTATCTCGAGATAGCCTCGACCTCTTCCCTTCTTCCCACTACGCCTTTATCACCACTTGCCTTTATAACACACATTAATATAAATGAGCTTTATGCCAATGTGATAAAGTTTAAAGCAGCTGCATAATTAAATTGGTTACAATATATATCCCTGAGTTTGCCTGTACAATGAATGATAACGTCAGTTGCAAGCTGTATAAAAATCAGAGAGGAAGCATATTGTAGTTCAAGTTAACTCATTAGTTAGTTATTTACCCAAAATATCTTTTAAGGCAAACATTTCAAAATTAGCTCGTAAACGATTAATAAGTCTTCACGAAATGTGAACCCTAATGCAAAGAGATAAGGAAGGTTAAGAAGCATTCGAAATGTGGTATTGGAGGAGGATGGAGAAAATAATCTGGACAGAGAAGAAAACTTTTCGAGGTTTTAAAAATAGTTAAGAAACAAGAAGCTTTTTAGATAAATACTATTGAAAATTGACGAGAGAAGATGTTGGGACATCTGATACGACACGACGAATTCTTAAAAACCATCAGAGAGGGGAAGTTTGAGAGAACGAGTGGTAAAGAAAAGTCCAGACGTTGCTATTATGGAAAAGAGGCGAATGTTGTGTCGTATCATATCAGACAATCAAAGAAGTTGCAGAGGATAGCCTATGCTCTACAAATTCTTTAATCTTCTGAGATGTAGTGTAGTGTCCGCCTGTCCCAATTTATTAAGTGATCATAAGTCATGTTCAATGGACGTGTTTCTTTTCCGCACTAAAGTATAGAAGTTACTCCATCAACAAGTCTTACTTATAAAGAACAACCAATCACTTAATTATAGCTAAGAACCAAAAGTGAGCATGACCGGTTAAAAACTTATTTTTATATATATATTCTTTATTGCACACATATTAAAAATAAAAAATTAAAAGACATATACAAGGGCGGGCTTATCTCTAAGAGAGATTTCTTCCAGCCAACCTAAGGCAGTGGGAAAGTGAATAGCAGCGGGACATAATAGTGCAGAAAGTATAATTAGACTAATTAGATTAATGCTTGATGAAATATCATTTTGTTTGACTAAACCTTAACACGTTTAAAAAATCTTCACTGTGCAAGTATTTTCCAGAAAAAAATTGCTTGCCAAAACAGCCTTGAACTTATTGCAATATTACCAAAAGCGAAGTGTTATCAAATGCCATATCAAAGTTTGTTTTCAACTCCATGGCTTGGGGCTTATCGCAAGCAGTACAAACATACAAACACACGGACAGAAAAATGTTTAGTAAATAACGATAAGCTGAACAAGGAACTGTTTCATAACTCGTAACAGCGTTCCCTTTCTTTGCCAACTGTGCTCCAATTTATGAAAGACTCAAAGCACAGTAAATATATGTCTAAAAACTGGCCAAGTGCGAGGCAAACTCGCGCAATTAAGGGTTCTATACCTACCTGTCCACCAGAACCTACTACAAGCTTTTATCCTCTGATTGAAAAAACTGACAGAGCACTCAAACACAGAAAATACAATCAATATGGAAACTCGACCCTTTTTAGGGTTCCGTACCTCAAAAGAAAAACACGGAACCCTTATAGGATCACTTTGTTGTCCGTCTGTCTGTCTGTCTGTCTGTCAAGACCCTTTATCTCACGAACGGGTAGAGGTATCAGGTTGAAATTGATACCTTATATTAGGGTCCATGAACCACACAAGATCTGAAAATTTAACTTTTTTACAACGACGCAATCAAAAGATATGGCATTTTATGTCCTCATCTCCATACATTTATGCACTAAAGCAAAACCTATAGGGTACTTTCCGTTGACATAAAATTATGAAATTTGGCAAGAAGCTAGGTCTCACAGTACAAATAAAGGGAAAAGTCTGAAATCATTAAATATTACAACTTTTCTCACAACTAATGGTAACCAATTGAGGTGAGCTCCCGTTTCAAGAACATTCATATAAGAGAGGGGTCAAGTTGAATGGTCGCAGAGGCGATTTTTGTTTTAGTTCTATTTTAAAAACGGGAACACTTACAAACTTGAGAATTGGTATGTTTGTAGTGCTTAGCTATAAAATAACAACATATAATAAAATTTGGTCAATCGCGTGTCGGACTCAAAAAATGTAGCACATTAACTTACTTACTGAAATTTCAACTAATACAATTATGAGTATGTGGTAGTACGGAACCCTCGGTGCGCGAGTCCGACTCGCACTTGGCCGGTTTAAAAAAAAAAAGTACTATATACTCATCGACGGAGCGTCGCGTCGTCGGGGTTGTAACCTCGGGTTGTAACCCAGAAGTTTTGAAATTAGAAAAGTATGATGAACTCAAATATTGGGTGCTTCTATAAACTGTGTTCCTTCCAATATGTTTTCGGACCTTAAAACTAAACAACTTTCCTTACGAGGAAAAATATTTGTTTTTAGGGTTCCGTACCTCAAAAGAAAAAAACGGAACCCTTATAGGATCACTTTGTTGTCCGTCTGTCTGTCTGTCTGTCTGTCTGTCAAGACCCTTTATCTCACGAACGGGTAGAGGTATCAGGTTGAAATTAATACCATATGTTAGGGTCTATGAACCACACAAGATCTGAAAATTTCAATTTTTTACAATGACGCAATCAAAAGATATGGCTTTTTATGTCCTCATCTCCATACATTTATGCAAAAAAGGAAAACCTACAGGGTACTTCCCGTTGACCTAAGATTATGAAATTTGGCAAGAGGCTAGGTCTCACAGTACAAATAAAGGGAAAAGTCTGAAATCATTAAATATTACAACTTTACTCGCAACTAATATAACCAATTGTGGTGAGCTCCCGTTTCAAGAACATTCATATAAGAGAGGGGTCAAGTTGGATGGTCGCGGAGGCGATTTTTGTTTTAGTTCTATTTTAAAAACGGGAATACTTACAAAAAATAAAATTGGTTTGTTTATAGTTCATAAGCTATAAAATAACAACAAATAATAAAATTTGGTCAAGCGCGTGTCGGACTCAAAAAATCTAACACATTATCCTACTGAAATTTTAACTAATACAATTATGATTATGTGGTGGTACGGAACCCTCAGTGCGCGAGTCCGACTCGCACTTGGCCGGTTTTTTATGTCTTATATAAACTGCATCAGCCAATTTTATTTCGTCTTTCGACTTAGGTTCCTTAAGGAAAGTTTTGATGTTGATGTATTCGTAACGTATTCAAGTAGCCAACGAGACTGAGGGAAAATTGATAACAAAAATAGTATAAAATCGTATAAAACATGGAAGTATAGGAAGTCTGCATTGCCAAATTTTTAGGGTCCCGTAGTCAACAAGGAACCCTTACAGTGTCGACGTGTTTGTCTGTTTGTTTGTCCGCGGCTTAAGAAATCTGTAATTTGCTATGGATATTAGTTACACCTACAAAGTGATACAATAAAAACTTGAAAAATATTTCATTTTACTCGTAAAGTGGGGGTGATTATTTTTTTTCTTATCGACTACACAGTGTGGGGTGACGTTAGATAGGTCTCTTGAAAGGTTGTAAGTTTGCTATAACCACTTTTCCATTTAGGGATCCGTTTGCGAAATTTTTAGCTTAGAAGCACAATTTTTTTGTTAGAGTATTTTGTGCCCCCCCCCCCCCCCTTCCTGCCAGCTACTAGAAATGAGAACAAATTCATATTAGTAGCATATACTTATGATGAAATTAAAGGGAAAACTATGACACCGAAGTAGGCTTTACAAGTTAAGGAGTAATGGTCGAAACAGTGAAAATAATAGAAATATAAATAGCAATCAGGCACGGCCCGACACGCACTTGGCCGGTTTTTTGTTTTTAGACCTATACGATTTAGTGCTAAAATAATTAATTTTCATACATAAGTTAAAGCTCGTCTTTGTAAATGGCTATTTATTTATTTTCGTTTGGTTAAATTTAAATAAAGAATTGAATTACTTTGGCAGATGTCTCTCCTTGCAAGAGCCAAAAGGAAACTTAACAATTTGGAGGGTCTACGAAGCAAGGAGGTCTTTGTTCTGAGGTCTACATCAACTACAACTTTTCGTCTTTCTATCATAGTGTACATGAAGTACCAAGAGATCTGAGTAGGTACAGTCAAGAGCAGCTCAAGCTTGACACTCGCAGTAGACTTTCGTCTCTACGCTGAACATGATAAGCGCAGCACAAAGTCCAATGTGTCTACAAACTCGACGAGGTCTTGAATGTAAGCTCGACAGCACGTCAACTTTGTAACTCTACAGCGTGTAACGAAAGGTGTGATAATACTAAAGGGTGTGAATCTGCCCATGAAACTGAACAACTTTTCCCAAGGAACATAGATCATAGAACAAAATAAAATATTTACCTCCCATGAACCGAAACTGCGTCAACTGATAGCGCATTTTGAATGGGAGGTCAAATTGGTATTTCATATTTCGACCTATTTTCCTTGGGAAAAGTTGTTCAATTTCTTAGACTGATTCACACCCTTTAGATTATCTTACCTTTCCTTTACACGTTGTATAACTGAGCCATACAGTGCAAAGTGTTTCTACTGACGTGGTGTTGGGTGTACCTACTAACTACCTGCTATAAAAAGTCTTTGTGGTTTACATTTCCATAAGCAAATCTAAAAGCAAAGTAAACATAGCAAGCTTAGCATTAGCTCAGCGAAGTTGTAATGTAATGTAAGCTCGGAGCGAGCGAAGGTGTGTTTGTGCTAAATAAGCTCGCTCTAAGTGAGTTCTCGGAACGCACGCCGGTGGTCGCTCACTCCCTTTGTTTCCCCGTCAGCTAACATACAGATCTGATAACTTGGTATACTGATACGTAAGTTAGAAATACTTATCACAATAATCTTTGATTAAAACACTGGTTTTTACAGTACGTGTTCTCTGACTGCCACAACCTATGGGGCAAACTAGACCCAATCCAAGACTTGGCTTTGTCATGTTAGTGGCCAAACTGTTTATTAGACTTTTCAAGCCGATAATGGCTTCTGTCTTACCGGGGCTACCTCCGGTCCACTAGCGCCCCCATCAGTTAAAAAAATATTACTCGCTAAATACGAAACTTATCAAAAATCCGGAAAGACAGATTGAAGTAACGATGTGTTTATTTAGAAACTATTTACTCTGTAAAATAAAGTTCACTGTAGTTACAGATACAAAAAACCGGCCAAGTGCGAGTCGGACTCGCGCCCTAAGGGTTCCGTACCTATCTACCATATAATATACTAAAAGCTTTAGCTTTTTGATTTTAAAAACTCCGCGACCATCCAACTGGACCCCTCTTTTGTAGAAAAGTTCTTGAAACGGGAGCTCACCGTAATTGGTTACTATTAGTTGTGAGAAAAATTGAAATATCTAATGATTTTAGACTTTTCCCTTCATTTGTACTGTGAGACCTAGCTTCTTGGCAAATTTCATAATTTTAGGTCAACGGGAAGTACCCTGTAGGTTTTGCTTTTTTGCATAAATGTATGGAGATGAGGACATAAAAAGCCATATCTTTTGATTGCGTCGTTGTAAAAAAATTAAATTTTCAGATCTTGTGTGGTTTATGGATTTTAATATTCGTTATTAATTTTAACCTGATACCTCTTCTCGTTCGTGAGAAAAAGCGTCTTGACAGACAGACAGACGGACAACAAAGTGATCCTATAAGGGTTCCGTTTTTAATTTTGAGGTACGGAACCCTAAAAACTGCTAAAAATGGCCGTTTTTTCGCACTTTTTAGGGTTCCGATACCAAAATGGTAAAAAAAGGAACCCTTGTGATGCCGCTTTGTCTGTTTGTCCGTCTGTCAGTCCGTCTGTCTGTCCGTCTGTCTGTCCGTCTGTCTGTCTGTCACACCTGTATATCTCGGCAACCACTCATGCTATCGACTTGAAATTTGGAATAGTTTTAGAATATGGTTGTCCAACTTAATTGCACGTGAAAGAATTAAGAAAAAAATATGATTATTAATGTAAAGGGGGCCCAAATAGGCAAGGCAAAATTTCAAATTATCGGTACTAGGTTGAATGGGATATCATATGAAAGGGCTTTACTTGTACATTCTAAAATAAATTTTGGTAGTTTTTTACAACTCTAGGTTTTCAAGTTATGATGAAAAATGTCAAAAAAAAAACCGGCCAAGTGCGAGTCGGACTAGCGCACTGAGGGTTCCGTACCACCACATAAACATAATTGTATTAGTTGAAATTTCAGTAAGTTAATGTGCTAGATTTTTTGAGTCCGACACGCGCTTGACCAAATTTTATTATTTTGTGTTATTTTATAGCTTATGCACTATAAACGTACCAATTTTCAAGTTTGTAAGTGTTCCCGTTTTTAAAATAGAACTAAAACAAAAATCGCCTCAGCGACCATCCAACTTGACCCCTCTCTTATATGAAAGTTCTTGAAACGGGAGCTCACCACAATTGGTTAGCATTAGTTGGGAGAAAAGTTGAAATATTTAATGATTTCAAACTTTTCCCATTATTTTTACTGTGAGACCTAGCTTCTTGCCAAATTTCATAATTTTAGGTCACCGGGAAGTACCCTGTAGGTTTTGCATTTTTGAATAAATGTATGGAGATGAGGACATAAAATGCCATATCTTTTGATTGCGTCGTTGTAAAAAATTGAAATTTTCAGATCTTGTGTGGTTCATAGATCCTAATATATGGTATTAGTTTCAACCTGATACATTTACCCGTTCGTGAGATAAAGGGTCTTGACAGACAGACAGACGGACAACAAAGTGATCCTATAAGGGTTCCGTTTTTTTCTTTTGAGGTACGGAACCCTAAAAATACCGTTCCCCCCCTTATCTCCGAAGTTCGTGAATGAAAAAATCTGAATTAATTACAGTTGATAGAAGTTTATGTATATTACAGCAAAAATAAAACGATCTTTTTAATTTGCACAGTTTTTTAGAAATCTGCAAAAAACCTTTTGAAACAAATATAATTTTGCGTTCCTAAAAATGGACTTTATTGCTTCCAAAAATACTAAAGGTATATCGGAACCCTCGGCGCGCGAGTCCAACTCGCACTTGACCAGTTTTGTATCTGTAACTACAGTGTATTATATTTTTCAGAATTGATAGGTTCTGAATAAATTAGGATACCTTTACTTCTATCTGTCTTTACGGATTTTCGATAAGTTTTGTATTTAGTGAGTAATATTTTTTTAACTGATGGAGGCGCTAGTGGACGGGAGGTGGTCTTTTAAGGTGATCTGTTGCGGCCAGCTTAGCCCCGAACGCAACTAGATGGAGCCACTGCTGCAAATATAAGGTTTTATTTTATAATGCAATAAGTACCAACTATATATGTGCAAAAAGTTGATTCGCGTAAATTTCATCGTGCAACTTCAACGCCTAACAACAATTTCGACAAGAAAAATATCTCCATATGTCCACTAAAGTCAATTACTCTCGTCAGTCCGTGTTTACATGAGTACGATCACTCACACATGGACACAAAGCACAACCGTACAGTTTTGACCGCACGCCCACAATCGTATTATTGAACCAAAAATTGCTAACAAAAATAGTACTTTTAGTACATTAACTGTATTTTTGTATTAATTGGCGAAAAATTTAACTAAAAATAGCAGTATTCGTTCGTTTTTATTTTTTGTTTTAATTTTATGTCCCGCGTAAGAATGCAAGTCATTTGAATTTTGTATGGAAAATGGATCGCCTTAACGACTAATATCATTATTAGCCAGGACGAAACACGGAAACAGTCACATCACTAACCAGTAGCGGTCACCCACCCATCCGGGTTCTGACCACGACCAACGTTGATTACCTTACTTTTTTATTAATACCACTTGGTGGCGACGACCGCTGAAATATCATCATCGCCACAATACCAGGCTCACCATAAAAGTCCCATCATCTTTGCCAATAATAGCAATCGATTACCAAACTTTGCCGATGGCTCAGGTGACGAACTCAATGAGCCGTTAAGGAAAAAGCCGAAAAAGCAAAATTGGTTTTCCTTTTCTTATAGATAGCGTACGTCGTTGACGTTGTACATAGGAAAATTTTACTGTTAACTCCTTTTTAGGGTTCCGATACCAAAATAATGAATCTCGGCCTTTGAATACTCAGTTGTCACTTAAATGTGAAAACAGCTCATTGTCCAGAAGGAAGGCCTAAAGTAGATCTATTACAATAATTGTACACTACTGGACTTAACAAAACGCGAGTCCTAGAGCAATTTGATCGTGAATCAGGAGACTTCTACAACTTAATAAAATAACTCTATCGCAATTTAGTAAAGTGATCATCATACCAAATCTGATTGTCTACATAGTTATATTGGCGTAGGTGCGCGAAATAGTTTTTGACGACAAGCTGGTGTCGACTTGTCGAGTACCTATTTCAATGCCTTTCGGATTTAGCGCAAACACGTTTAGACCGTTTTTGATTTTTAATGTGTTATTAATGGTTTTGAAATGTGAGTAATATAATACAACTTACTATACTTAAATCGTTTAGTGATCAACCGATGATCAGTAGTTTCGAGATCTTAGTCATTATGTTGGTAAGTGCCGTATTCAGAGACGTGACTTAAAGTTAATCTCTCGTTAAGACTCATGCTGCACATTTCAAAATAATTGACAAAGAAAGTAACATTATAATGTATTAACTTTGATAAGCGACTCGTAAGTATTTTTGTTTGCAGTTTATTTAGTAAATAGGTAGATATTTACTTGGACTTAATTGAGTCCTATCATCGTATCAGCTGGAAGACGTCCACTGCTGGACATAGGCCTCCCCTAAAGATCTTTACGATGACCGGTTTTGTGCTGCTCGCACCCAGTGGCTTCCGCGACATTGGATCCTATATAAATGTATAACGTATCCTATATAAACGTAGTTAACCTAGTCTATTTCGACTAAAAAATACTGGGATATCAGCAGGGTGCCTATCTATGCAGGAAACACGCTAGTCTGACTGGAACACAAGGACATTTTATTTTAGGTTCTGCGCTTATCTATTATAGTAGGTAGCGCTTTACACGTGACACACATTTTTATTACTACTTTTAGCTACATAAACATACCTACCTGTATTTTAATTGACTCATATTACAAGGTCATAAAAACTCGAGCCAGTTTTTCTAGATTAGTAGATAAACGGTTAGAAAACCCTCACTTCCTAGTACTGATTCCTGGAGGGTTCAAACTGTCGCTACTTGAATCTAATTCCCATAGTATATACAGTCAGACTCAAATCATTGTAAATACTTTCACTCCGAATAGTGCTACTGCTACAGGCAGTCTCGCGGTCAAAGTGTGGCGACAACGTGCGGTTTCGGTCATACTACAGGCGAGGATGAATCAAGCTTGACATTCGCAGTTTGACTTTAGCTCCTATAGCGATAGTTTATTAGGATATTGCATAGTCCAATGTGTCAAGCTTGACATGTCTTTTATTGTTCCAGTAACTTTATTACAGTCAGTGGCTCCATAAAACTCTCCTTCAAATAAATACTTAGTGAAGAACTGTACTGCGAGTGCCTTATTTCTTCGCCTTCCATCCTCACCTCATACCTCCTCCTCCAAGTTTATTACAGCGTAGAAAAAAATATCCGAATTTAAATCGAGCACAAATTAAAGCCATTAAAAAGTTACGTTGTTTAACAGTTCGAGCTAAACTGTTGATCCATTTCAGTTAAAAGCGACACCCTCTCGTTTTAAATAGCCGGAGGGGAAGCGTGGCTAAATTGGCGCACCGCTAATAACTCTTATGCGGGTAGTTCGTGCGGCCCGCGCTTCCCTCGACCCGCTGTTTTTATAAACATTTTTATGAACCGTCCGTTGGCAGTCGCCCATTTACAATTACCATATTGATTTCGCTAAGATAAGGCCTGCGCTTGCGTTTCAAGTAGTTATAATAAATTATAAGGTGTAATTACGCTTTAATTGCTGAGGTGAGCAGAAAACTTACTGTAGTTACACATGCTTGAGTCAAGAAGCTTCATCTTAATACAAATTATATTCGGTGTTTACTGCACGATTTAAGCGTAGCCAAAGGTGCTAATGCGTCGGGCGAGACTTAAACTTCAAAATGGGTACTTAGTTGCTTTTTTTAAAGGGAAAATTTAAAGACAAATCGGTTTTGTAGGTATTCGTCTATGTATTCATCAAATCATGAGAAGGACACAAATTGTTAACGTACGAAATAGCTTAGATGAATCCCTAATAAGTTGATAGAACTCACATGTGACTAGTAGTTTAACCCAGTTCACTAGGGCTTGCCACCCCTAACTTTAATCAGCGCAGGGGCAAAATATGCGGGCTCTTCGTGCGTTCAACATTAACGTATTTTTTATCCCACCTTGAGAACAAAAACCGAAAATCAACTTTAAAATGGACATACTTAAGTTCAAATTGGAACGACTGATATTTTAGCAATCAACTTTAATGGAGAAATCAAAACAGGGAAGATTGATGTCATGGGAACTCGACGTGGGATACGATTTTGCGGTAAGAAATCTAATTGGGAAAATCAAAATGCAAGACCGTAAATAACGTAGGAGATACAAGGGCAAAAAAATTAAGGACAAAGAGTAGCATGGACATATTGCTATAAAAGCAATCCCACATTAGATTTGCTATGGCATATTTTCCCTTCGTTCATGGGTCTACAGAGTTCAACAGGCATTGGAACAAAAACCAATTTATCGCAATTCAGAATAAGTTGTGTTTCGTCGCCAATCAGAAAGCTCTTAACGTTTTTCTAGAATACATTACCGACACAATACTGCGCTCGCGTCGCAATTACATTTGCGGAAGCGATCGGAGGCTAAATGCAAGTTATTAGTTATTACCACAGCTATGCTATTACGTTGGTACTCGGTACCTTCAAGACACTGCGTAAGTCGAGAATCCGGGAAGGTATTACTTCTGCGAACTTAGATATTGTATTTAGAGGAAGTGACGCACACACTTTGCCCGCTGGGTAAAAGTAGCTTGCTGTGAAGTACCTAGGTAAAGCCACGATCACACCTAGCTGAATTCAAAGACTAATTCGGCATACATTGCTAATTACTACGGCATTGTATGCATAACCAAGCCTCCCAGCAATGTATGCAGAATTATCTTTGAATTCAGCTAGGTGTGAACGTGGCTTAAGGGTTCTGGTGTCCATACCTAATATAATATGTATTACGTTACGCAGTCTCAAAGCAACTGAGAGCGCATTTTTCGCAGTCTTGCACACGTACACTTTACGAGTAGTCACTTCTTTTCTTCCTACTTGTGTTGTAACAAAATAAGTCTAACATTGACACTTAGCACTTCTTTCTTTTTGTGACAGCCCCGCCGATACTTACAAGAGTTACAAGTACATATATTTACATTTCATATTTATTTCAAAAAGATTCATTGTTAAAAAACATTTATAATTTTTAAACGAGCATGCCGTTATCTGTCAATGAGTCCGTTACAAATCCAATGTTACCACAGAATAGTATAACTCACGGGGGTTGACGGGGGGTGGATGGATTGTATACTATGTAACGGTCGCGTCGCGTCTATCTAGTTCACAGAAAAGTAATTAGAAGGAGGATTAAAGAAATAATTCGTCACAAAGTAGTGAAGGCGTCGTTCTATGGATTTAACAGGTTATTTTGTATATTTCCTAGTGATTATCGATGACGGGATTGGGACATGTTGGCAGATGTCATCCCCTACTAAAATAAATTAGCAAGGTATCTATTCCGAGCGAACAAGGATCCGAAATCTTTGATCTAGTTTACCTTCCTGCAAGTGTTGCTTCATATTTACCTCGGGGATTTACTACAGTTTCTATACAACTTGTAATAAAATGTATGAAGAATGTGAATCTGCTCATGAAACTGAACAACATTTTCCGTTATAATGTGAAATGATAAAAATGAAGAAATATGTCTTTAGAATAATGCGTCCTGATTTCTTTGAATTACTTAATTTCTAATTAGGAAGATTCGCACAATAAGAACAAGTAATTTTACAACTTTTCGCGCTCTAAAAACTTTGCATTAAGTATGTTGGTAAATCAAATAAGTTAATTGTTACCAGTTACATTTCCTAGTAATTATCAAAACTTGCCGTCACCTACATTCATTTATTTAGAATTTATTTTTATTACTTACCAAAACATTTTGACAAATACAAGATAAACATTTATTTATTTAAAGAAAAACTTTTACGGATAAAAATTACGACCTCGCATATACAACGCGTCGATGACACGGCACTTTGGCCAATTTTTGATGAAGTTGTAAACTTGGACCAAGTTCGTACCAGTTAGTTTTAGTCATGCGAGGGCCCACTTAACCTAACGTAGGTACTTTAGATTTTTTTAGCAAGGATAACGCGAAACTAGTTTATAATCTAGGCAAATTAAGTTTGTCCTAAGTCGGGTTTCGCCGGCATTGTGACAACTGCTGCAAATCTAGACAAAGGATACGATATGACTTACATATAAGTATCTAATAAAATCCAAACCCCTCGGGATATAGCTAACCTACAGCAGCTAAGGCAAGTAAAATGAGACATAATGTATTTTTTGCTCGAAGTGTGGTGATTTAAAAGCCGGTTTGTAAATATCAACCGGTGTACTCCTTGCATAATGAACTAGAGGTGATTATGCTAATGTCCCTCTTGTTAGTTTGAGCCTTGATCTTTCACACTTCCTCTCACCATCACCACTGTACTACACCCCTTTGGTATTTTGACACACCCATTATACATAGAAATTCATGTCACTGTTACATAATATTCGTAACAGCTACACATTCATACAAGTCCCTTTTAGTAAATAACTGAGATAGAGCCAGAGAAGTGATGTCTTTGTTGTATATTCTTTTCACAATAAATAGTCGTCGACAAATGCTAACATGATATATTTTTTTAATGGCTTGCTCTGAATTTATCTACTTATGCCCTAAAAACTATTCTTCAAATAGCCGTTACTTATGCGTTACAAAGTGAATTATCTGCTGTCCAAATTTATATACTCATCATGCAAACCTAGACTTTCCGTTTTTACGGAATCGACTACCAAAAGAGGTTACTACTGGTCAATTCAAATAGTAAGACAAGTTATCAGCTAGATTGAGATACTACTTATAATACGTATGAAAAGTAGCAGTTACTCCCAGATGTGCACCTAGCTCTACCCGCAAAGGTTCTTCACAATGTTTTGCATGTATATCTAGCATCGATTTGAGCTGTTTATTGTATGTAATTTACGCTACATGCGGGACGTGTGCTGCGCACGCGACCCCTATGGGAAACACCCTGCTTTTTGTAGCCCCTTACTCGAGTACAATAATTCGCAAATGACCGGTTTCAAGTACTCTCTGTTGGTACTTAAAAAGGGGTGATAAACGACAATTGATAAAGTCTCCCTAATGATTAGGACGTTTTAAAATGTTAATGTTCCTCTTAGGTTTTGTACACGATGATCGAGGATCCACCCCACACGAATAAGGTTTACCGTAAAAAAAAGAAAATTTTACGTCTTACGCACCTCGGTTCTTAGCCCTCATAATATCCGCAGGAAAGGAAGATCCCTCCAGAATTCCAACCAAAACGCGTAGTACACACGGCCGCACATCGGTAGAAACACTTTTGGACCTTATGGCGTGGTTATAGAGTTGAAAAAGTTTCTACTGACAAGCGGTTGACCGTACCTACAATTTGGAGGGTATAAGTACCACAGTCACTAGATGGTCACTAGCACTAGTGTCACTAAAGTAGGTCCAACGTAAGAAGTACGTTTTGACGTATCCTTAACACCAACACACAGGGTACATTTTTCTTTGCAGGTCATAATTTTTCATACGTTTGACAGCTGTCAGAACAGACCTATTACGACAGCCTTACTTTAAACTGGTAGCGTTGCGGGTAGCACCACAGACCGCGGTTCTTAACCCTATGAATGATGGATAAAGACTTTGTCATTCATTAACGATTTTTTGCAAATTCATGAGTCGGTCAGCGACCCGATAAAACTTCTTCGTAAACAATGTACGTAGTCAGTCATTAGCCAGCTGATTACATTGTCTTTGCTAGATATTGTACTGATAAACACTCCGCCTGGTTATCGGATGTTGACCCTAGGACAACGCGGAGCTCGCGTAGATGACAGTTTCTCATAAAATATAGGTACTACTATACTCGGCGTCCTTCTTGCGGCTTCGCCTTTGTTGGACTCTTTTTATAACTCTATACAAAGTGTACTAAAAAGGGTATTACCCTAAGAGCTATCCTATAGTAAAAATTTACATCAGGCCAAATTTTTGTAAACGGCTTTTAAATGCAATTTTAAGAGACTATATTTTTGAATCCACCCAAATTTCAAACTGAAAGGTACAATTTCAATTTCTGGAGGTTTCAATTTCCATATTTTTTTTTTGTTGGATTTAGTACACTATATGTTAAGGGACGTTAATGAAACAAAAGCATTGAAGAACTGATCTGATAGCATTTTTATCATAGGTCTAATGCAACTTTGAGATTTACGTAAATTTGTTTTTTAGATTTAATTATGTTTCTTTTACAAATATAGGAGGATTATATAGTTGACAAAAAGATAAAAATAAAGGTAATTAAATGTAAAGTAAATAATATTTATAGCATTCTTGCCCTTCTTTTGTGGAATTTATAATACCTTTATTATTATTATTTTAAATCATGCGCTCGTAAATTTGGGTGGATTACTAATGAATTACTTTATAGACCAGCTAATCTTATTTTTGACGAAAAAGAAATGCTGATATGAATTTTTGTTGAATCTTCATACAGTGAAATCGTTTGGCTCTTAGGCTATATTACAATTCTAAAGAATGTCAATCTGGCTATGAAACTGAACAACTTTTTCCGAGGAGTAGGACGAAATACGAAAAGAAAACTTTTACCTCTCATACGAAATGTACTGATTCAGTTTCTATGAGAAGTTTTTATTTTTGTTTTGTTTTCCTGCCTATGCTCTTGTTCTTTAGGAAAAGATGTCTGTTTCCAAGATTCTAAGAATCTCTTGTCTTAATACACGCTGAGGCCCACCGTTCTTTCTTTGCGTGTCTATGGCAATCGTCATATTTTATTTGCCTATAATTTGGTTACATGAACTGTATCACACCGCACGTACAGACCTGGTTAGGATCGTCTTAAACTCCCCCCCTGGACATGTTGTCTTTACTGTTGTTGTGTTGTTGATGCGTTATGTATGATCTGGACGTTGATGCCTTCTACAGAAGGACAAACATGCAATTCGTAATACAGCAGAATGATTTCGAGCAAAAGTAGCCAAATAATATGTCTATTCATTGGGCACAAATATTATGGAGCAAAATTGTGCAATTAAACCTATTTTTCAAATTCATCAAATAATAGTTATTTGTTATGCAAGGCAGCAAAATCGTTATTTGGCGCGATAGCCGTGTATTGAAACTCGAGCAAGCGAACATTTCAGGATTGAGCCGCAGGCGAAGTGACTGGTTCAAAAGAAGAATCCTGAGCGTATCGAGGGTTTCAAGGCACGATACGCGAAACAACTTTGCTGCCCACTACAGCGAGGAAAATTATAAAGAATAGCGCCAGTACCTTGTATCATACTTCATCATCACGTTCTAATTTAAAAAAACCATTTCCAAGCTAGAGGCCAAAAACTACTTTTTCACTCAGATTTTGAACGATAAGCAAAGTTTCCGGGCTAGTGAGGTTAAAACTTTTTTGTTACATACACGGCACATAAGCATCGAAAGTATTACTTAACTATGAAATCGGATATGTAGTAAGTAAGTAGTAAGCATATAAAAACGTCTTTGGAAAAATACTATGAGGAAGAAATTGTGACTGTAAGATCTGTAGTTTTCTTGAAAAACACGGTAAGATGAATTGAAATTCAAAATCTGAAAAACACAGTGTAACCTCGATGCGCAGCTTCTACTGAATAAACAATAAATATTAATGATTGGCCAGCCTGTAAACATGTGGCTACCCTTCCAACGGGAACGTGACTTTTTGCATCCCATATCAGTGGAAAATTTTCGCATTACAATACCAAAAGAGTCGTTTGAAAATCACTACGTCAGTCTTGTTTGTGCATCGGTGAAATCGCGTCTCAGTTTCAGGACTACGCAATTCTGTGTATGAAATGAGCTCGTGTTAAATAGATCACTTTCTCTCACACACTAATTTGCAACTTTTCGACACAGTAAAGCATTATTGTTTTCGATAGAATTCAGTCAGGCGCCTAGTAATAAGTATAATTACCGGAGCGCAAAGGTAAATACGAGTAATCACACCTTCCTGAATTAAAAGATTAATTTGGCATACATTTCTTGGTTCTGTTAATTCCAATATCCTTTCTTCAACGAGCAATGTATGTCGAATCAGTTTCTGAATTAAGGAAGGTGTAATAGCGGCTTACTCTAGCATAGCATTGCCTCTTTTGAATCAACTCGCAACTGACCTGACGAAGTTTAAAACACTTCACTGCGTTAGATTCTTATAGATAGATGGATAAGACCCTCTATTAGCAGGCTTTAGCGAATACTCGTATCTTCCGCATGTAATAATAAATATTCAAAACATCGTGATTTTAATCTACGTGAACGTTTTGACGTAGCGTGATTAATGCTCCTTGACTTATTAAAATAAAATACAATTTAGACTTTACTTGGACATAAAAACGTTATAAAAGTTCAAGCTGTTTTTACCGCAGTAGTAATAGATTTTTCAATATAATTTATAGGTTGCGGTTTATTTCCACCTTTTATAGTATTCAAAGCAATGGCGGATAATGTTATGAGCAGCATTTAGTTGAATAGTGTCTTTTGTGAATAGCAAAAGTAGGAACAAAAACCGGTCAAGTGCATGTCAGGCCATGCGCAGTGTAGGATTCCGTAGTTGATTTATGAATTAGTACCTGGGTGACCGAGCTTCGCTCTATAATAGCCGCCTCAACATTAAAATATCATCGGGTGAGCAAGCTATGCTACCCACGAACAGATGGCGCTGTGGGTTTCAGTCTAAATCGCGGTTATGCTTAAAAACACGGGGAAAACGAATTTTGTTTTGCTCCCGAAAACCCGCGTATGGTAAATTTCATTGAAATCGTTAGAGCCGTTTACGAGAAACCGATTACAGATATATAAGCAAGGAGTTTAATGTCTATAACATTCATACTATTTTCATGAATAAATAAACTGTGTCCGATACTATAATAAATAAACGTTAATTTCATAATAATATTTGTAAGAAAATATTTTATTTTAAATACTTCAAGGATTAGGCTGTTTGGCAGTTTAGTCAACGTGCCTCCTGCGCGCGCATTTATAATCTGTGTTTGATAAAAAAGTAATGCGCGCGCCATTTTCACGAATGGTATTTTTTTTTTGTCATTTTTCATCATAACTTGAAAACTAAGAAACTTAAAAAAATACAAAAATATATTTAAAACGTACAAGTAAAGCCCTTTCATATGATACCCCACTCGACCTAGTAGCGACAATTTGAAATTTGGCCCCCCTATTTTGGCCCCCTTTCATTTACTTATATATAAGTACTAGCCCATCGGCACGTTACAATGTCCCCAATTCGTTGGTCCGAAATTTGACGTTTAGGACCAACAAATGTCAGTCGTTGTCAGTCATATTGTCAACATTAGATGCAAATAAACTTACCAACAAAATGTTGTTCTTCGTTGAAGAAACAATATACTCTTATTATTATTATTGTTATTTCTTATTATTGTTTTTGACTATAATCCAATTAATGAAACTGAAAAACCAGGCCTAAATCACATATAAACAGTAAAAAGTTTGTTTTGTTTTTTCCCGCCATATTATTTCCGTTCCGTGTATTTAGTACCGACCGAAGTACTACACAACGTAGTTCACGCAATTTTTCACAGATGGCGCAATTTTTTCTTGTATAGGGAAATTTTGAACCGCTTGTTCCCAAGACCCTATCTTGACTATATAAATCTATGCCCCCTTTACATTAATAATCATACTTTTTCAAACTTTTTTCATGTGCAATTAAGTTGGGCAACTATATCCTAAAACTATTCCAAATTTCAGGTCGATAGCATAAGTGGTTGCTGAGATGTGGTGGTGTGACAGACAGACGGACAGACAGACAGACAGACAGAGCGGCACCATAAGGGTTCCTTTTTTTTACCATTTTGGTATCGGAACCCTAAAAACAATAATTAATGTAGTTTCTCAATGTCGACAACTGTGTTGAAAATGAAATGTCGTATGAAGCGAGTGCGCTTTGGTTACTAGACTCTCTGCTCCATTAAGCCCTCGCCTGCGGCTCGGGCTGCAATTCTCGGGCCTCGGTCGTGATCACCAAAATAGCACAAAAATGCAAAAATAAAAAATGTATGTGTGTATTGTGTGTGTGTGAGTGTGTGTAATGTGTCTAAATGTATTTTTGGAGATATTATGTTACTTCTGATTCGGCGTAATTAATATCTATCCCTATGCCAAATTACAGTTTTCTAGTACGTACTAAGAGTTAAACAGACGGTCGGATAAGTATAATACGAAACTATAAGAGTTCCTTCTACGGAACCCTAAAAAGGACTAGTAGCACCAAGAAGCAAAATTAAAAAATTTCTACAAAGACATGCTCAGAGGAATCTCTTGCATCTCAAAAGATTTCAAATATTATGACGAGTGAGAACGCTTTTTGTACAGTCCAGGTAGCTTATGAATAGTTGTATGAATAATTTGGAAAACCGCGAGGCCCCAACGGTCCCATAAGTTCAAAGGAACGATTATACTAAACAATACAGTTGGTTGGTTATGTTTTTTCTGGAATATGTTTATCATTTTAAACGTAGTACATACAAAACGACAGGTCAAGCTTGATACTCGTAGTACGACTCTTGATACTCGTAGTACGACTCTTGTCCGTACCTCTACCGAAATAAGAACGGTAACAAGTCCAATGCCCAAGCCTTATGTGCTCTTGACTGTATATGCAAGAACGCGCCAATCTTCACACGTTGCGTGGATTTTGTACAATCAAGAGCACATCAAACATGACACATTGACACTTTGTACCATTCTTATTGCAATAGATGCAAGGGCTAGAGTCACACTGCGAGTGTCAAGCTTGACCTGTTGTTGACTGTACCACTCTTACCTCAAGCGTCGCTAGAGCAAAAGTCACACTTGCTCGCTTGACTGTACATAAATTTTACATACAATCACGCCTGTTTCCCGGAGGGGTGGTACAGGTGCCCAATATCATTGGGTGCCCAAAGTTTTTTAAATGCTTGAGGCCCAATGATATTATATATATCATTGTTGAGGCCTTAGTACTTCATGCTTATCAATAGATCTTCTAAATTTGGTTTACAGCTTTTATAAGCTCTTATACAAATAAGGCCTACCTTATTAAGAATTATTTATCTCATGACGTTGAAAAGTTGAACATATTTATACTCGTAAATTTAAACATATTTATTCAAATGAATAATGTGTCTATATGCGCTGTCATTTTTACTAAAACTTAAACAAAATAATGGTATCAGGTAGCCTTTAAGTCCTGGATCATTTAACTATGGCCCAAGCATTTCTCAAACAAATCTAAAAACACTCAAACTACCGTATTACAAACGATTTTCTAAATGCATTTTAAGCAATCATCAATTTATAGTCATATTAGCAACGTTTTCGTATTTGTAACTTGTAAAGTTTAAGAAATATGGTGAGCGAATATAACTAAGATTGTTATCAATAACTTTATCAGCAAGTGTCGAAATAGGCCATTAATTTATAAATTTATTTGTTTTGAATTATTATTTTACGACGCCGAGCACAGTAACTATTATTTACGAGCAACTTAATTAAATTCTACTTGCGACATGTCTCGGCTTAAATGAAATCAAATGGTGCCGCAACGTCTCAAGAAATGGCATATAATGTTTTTTTTTGTGTACTACGATTTGCACCTACGACGTAATTAAATCGCTAACAAAAGATCAAGGCTATGCTGTGAGGATAGGTATATAAAGTTTTTGCCAACGTTCGTGACTGGACTCGTTGAGTGCCTAAGGCAAAAAAATGCGTGTAATCTAAAATGAGAAACACTTCGCTTGTAGCTACGGGCCTTAGGAAAATGAAAATAAAGTAGGTACAGTCGAACTTGGATAAGTTAAAAATGGGTAAGTGAGAAAATTCTATAAGCGACAACAATGGTCAGGTCTCGTCATTTTTATCCCCGATGAGTAGTATGAGTATTAGTATTATATAGGAACCTCTCTTAGCTAGCACTTTTCACATCTAGACCTCTGTGACAGTTTCTTACTCTAGACCTCTGTAAGCGAGACCATTAACAATAACATTTTAATAAAATCTTGAATCTCGCAAGACGACTCAAAGCCAAACCATGTCCTTGGATATCAATATATAATATCATTGCTTGGATATAAAAAAAGAAACCCGTAACGTTATTGTTTTCGACAATGATACATTGGTTTTCGATGGGATAACAAGACATTTGCAGTGCACATGTGCGTGCGCTTGTTCCTTCCTACCTGCTCGCTCATCCTCAGTGAGGCTCAGTGTTTGGTTTGCATTGCAGTAGATAACAATCGTTAGAGAAACTACGTTTGTCGTTGTTCCCCCAAAATGCTAAAACGAAAAATCACAGTGTTTTCGTTAAGTGATAAACTTAAAATTATAAACGCATTCGAAGGCGGGCAGTCGCGAAATGCAATTTTGAGCGAATTTAACTTGCCAGAGTCAACTTTTTATAAAATAATAAAAAATAAAGATTTTATAAAATTCTAATGTGCAGAAGGACATGGAAATATTAAGAGAAATAAAATTGTTGAATTTCCCGGCGTCGAAAAGTGTCTCGTGGAATGGATTAAACAAACCCTAAATAAAAATATTCCTATAGATGGACCATTGTTGAAAGAAAAAGGTAAAATGTTTGCCATGATACTGGGAATAGAAAACTTTTCAGCTAGTAATGGTTGGTTGGAAGGCTTTAAAAGGCGTCATGACATATCTCTTAAAAAAGCAGCCGGGGAAAGCAAATCAGTGGACCAAGGTGTTTGTAGTCAGTGGACTGAAGATTTACCAAATCTTTTAACGGAATGTCATCCAAATGACATTTACAATGCAGATGAAACTTTTTTATTTTTCAAGTGTCTTTCTGAAAAAACTTTCACATTTAAAGGCCAAAAATACCATGGAGGAAAACAAAGCAAAGAGCGATTAACTATTCTTCAATGTTCAAACATGACAGGAACGGATAAACTGCCGCTTCTTATCATCGGGAAATTAAAGCAACCTAGATGTTTCAAGGGTGTCAAAACATTACCTACTGATTACGATAGCAATACTGATTACGATAGCATATACGACTAGGATAATTTTTAAAGGATGGTTAAAAAAATTGGATAAGAAAATGAAGAATAACGGAAGAAAAATCATCCTTTTCATTGACAACTGCTCTGCCCACAAAGATTTACCAGCACTTACAAATGTGAAAGTTATGTTTTTACCTGCGAATACCACTAGTAAACTACAACCATTACATCAGGGTATAATTCACACTTTTAAACGATTTTATCGCAGAGAAGTGGTCAACCATGTTCTTGGTTGTCTTGACAAAAACATTAGTCCTGAGATCAATGTGCTTCTAGCCATGAAATTTGCACGAAAGGCCTGGTACACAGTAAGCGATACTACCATCAATCATTGTTTCAAGAAAGCTGGGTTTCGATCAGTCTCCGAACGCCAAGATGCCAGTGTATTAGAAGAAAATGGTTATCAAGAGTCTGCTGTTGAGGAATGGGACAAACTTATCGTTGTGAAACAAGTACGAACAGAGAATAGTCCTACTTTTGAAGCCTTTGTGGGAATTGATGATGATTTGCCGGTTGCTGGAAAGCATACGGATGATGATATAGTTGCGGATTGTGGTGGAAGCATATTCACGGTTAAACATGAAAATTTTGACGAAGCTGATTTGACAACCCGGCAGAATGTAGAAAAAAAGCCTACTCCCAGAAAAGACGCTTTAAATGAGATAGAAACACTTCATAAGTTTTTTGAGTATTGTGACGTTGATCCCTCAGTTTTTGATAAAATTTATGAAATTGAAAAATATATTCAAAATTGTAAAAAGGACACTCATTTAATTAACGATTTAGAACGAGTTAGTCCCTCAGGGCCCCATTCCCGGTCCCGACCCGTCCTGCAATATTCATAGAAATGTTCAGTTAATAGTCGTGGTTTTGTTATTATGTCACTTTGTCCTAAAGCCTTTGATCGTTTTTTAGGGTAGGTGTCATAATATGACCACGGCTACGATCTGAACATCACTGTAAATATGTATTAAATACCATAGTTTATACATAACAATTTCAGAGGACCATATTTTCTTGTTTCACACTTTTTAGAGCAAGATTTGCCAGACTACTGGTTGGTTCTAGTTTTTTAACAAATTTTGTATTTTAGTTATTTTCTGGTTATCAAAACGTAGGCTACTGCTGTATACATATATACTAGTATATATATATATTTGAAATGTGCTCATTAAGCCCTTTCATTTGATTCCCAAAACGGTACCATTAAAAAAGACTCGTAATTTTTTTTAGTTTATCAGTTAATGTCTTCTAGAGAGCGTCATATTCAATTTAATGTGACGTCTTATATCCTTTAACCAGCGCATGATCAAGACGCTTCTAACGATACCTCATTTGTCAAATTATGATAAGAAGTTTAGAAGTTATGAAGGAACAGATGAACATACATACATACCGGTCAAAATCATAACCCTCCTTTCAGGGCCCTCAGGGATGGGTCCGTGCGGGAATAGGGCCCTAAGAGACTAACCCGGAAGAAACGTTAAGTCGCTGGTCCGGGCTGTTTTGTGTCAGAGTTGTTGAGCCGTCACTGGTTATCGATCTGACAACAAACACGACATGATGAAGAACTGTTCAGTAACAAATGGTACTCATTCTACTGGCTTATGATTTAGGGCATCATATAAGAACTACCAGTCGGTCGTCCTAGGTACAGATGGGGTGACGAAGTGCGGAAAGACCTGGATGCCCTCCAGAGAGCCGATTGGCAAGAAGCGGCACAGAACAGGAAAGAATGGAGAACTCTCGTGTCGGAGGCCAAGATCCTCTTGGGGTCGCTGAGCCAGCGTAGTAAGTAAGTGTAACGGGCCAATGGTCCGACACGGAATTACACGAAGAATATAATAGAGGAAATTCTATTTTAGGAGTTTTAAAATGAGTAATAATACAATAGGAATCTTAATATAAATGATCATAGATTTTGTTCGACTCGTAATGAAAATAAAGGCTTGATTATGCATTATTACTTAAAAATAATTGCTTGAAAATACTCGTCTAGCGCCGCGAATCGGCGCATATTAGAACCTCCTTGGTTAAAGTCTACTTGTCAAACAGGAAATAGAAATGTGTGAGGGAAGTAGGTAGGATTGGTGACGTTAGCCGTAGCTGCTGGTTTGTAGCTCTCTGATTGGCTGGTTTGGGCGGTCTTATCTCTAAATTCGAAAGGAATGGAACATGGAAGCTACATCGCCCTTTTTTGCTGCGACCGCACGAGTACAAGATGGACTCCAAAAAAATGTGAGAAAATTCTTCAAAAAAAGGTGACCGAACGTCGAGTTTCACCGCTGCAATTTGACAAAAGCTAAGTATCTAGGGCATTTCGTCACCCAATTAGTAAATTAAGTTCAATTCGACATTACGATTAAATGACGCTTTCCTAAGTTACCCGCCGATGGCGATCTTTGTCAAGAAAATTATTATTTTACTAAAAATTTTTGTGTTATAGCGACCTTTGGAGCTCTAAACGTCAAAACGCGTGTTGAGTAAGAATAAAAACCAATACTTATAGAGTAGTTTTACCCGAAGGGGGACTAAATGTCCTGGTGCTTAGTTCATCGTCTTTTCAAATTTACAGGAGGTCTATGGACCATGTGAAATAGGAACCAAAAACTACAAACCATTTGCTGCACCTAGGCAGAACTCAGAGGAGCTGAGCGTCCAATTCCAAGCCAGCAGCAGCCCAGACGACTCAGTCTTCATTGCAGTAAGCCAGTCGCAGACGGGTAAGAAGATTTAATATTTACTTCTCAAATTGGCCAATCTACTTTGAACAACTTATGCCAGTCAACTATTTGAGCATATCTATCCTTCTCTGGGATTCTATACAATCAATTTTACTAACTTTAAAAGGTATAGCTACAACTGAAAGCTACTACCCACTTCAATATAAAAATCAATTCTAAGTCTGTTATAAAGAAGGTCTTTTTGGCTCAAATGCTGCAAATGAAAAACGCATTTGATTCATCTAATAAACTCATTCTTTTCTATGCCGCAATGAAATGAAATGAAATGAAATGAAATGAAATGAAATGAAATGAAATGAAATGAAATATATTTATTTGCACGCAAACACGGTATGTTACAGCTGTTAAAGTGAAAAAAAAGTACAAGCGTGGTGCACCAACAAGTTGGTATGCAAATTTTTTAAAAAGAATGAATGAAATATTATTTATAAGGTAATGTCAAATATAAAATGTCAAAATAAAAATGTCAAATAAAACTCTAAATGTCAAATAAAAAAATAAAAAAAATCTTAATAAATTAAATGTGATGTATGTCATTTCATATTGGACGCCACCTATTAAAGTCGAAATTTACAAATTCTGTCACAGAATAAAAACAATTTACTACAAGCATGTTGTGAAGAAGTTTTTTAAATTTGATTTCCGGTAATAATTTTAGAGAGTCTGGTAAAAGATTGTACAGCTTTACACACATATTTGAACTGTTTCTGGCAAAAGTAGTGGTAGTATGCGTAGTGCTGGCTAACCTGTTAGGGTACCTTGTTCGAAAGCTATAATTCCTGTTCTCAAAGAGGTTTTGGTTCTTTTTAACAAACGTACACGCCTCGTAAATATACATTGAGGGTAGAGTCAGGAGATTCAGCCCCCTGAACAGAGGTCTGCATGGTTCTATCGGCCCTGCACCACACATGGCTCTCACACACTTTTTCTGTATAATGAACAGTTTATGGATTTCTACAGAGTTCCCCCACATTATTAGTCCGTATCGTAACGCAGAACACACATAGCCATGGTACGCTATAAGTGCAGTCTTTTCATTGCAAATACTGCGCAGACGGTACAAGGCGTATATAAATCTGTTGATTTTGGTAATGACTGCCTCTACATGCTGTTTCCATGACAAGTGTGTGTCCAGCGTGATACCAAGGAATTTCGTTTCTGTGGACTCTACTATAGGAATGTTTTTAGCTAATATGGTGATGTTTTCTGGTGGTTTGTTTCTATTCATGAACTGTAAGTATGTAGTTTTCTCATGGTTAATATTTAGATTATTGCGCACTAGCCAATCAACAACTTTACTGATGGTTATATTAATTTCTGATTCATAGTCTAGATCAGGGGTTTTGCATATTGAAATAGATAAATCGTCTGCAAATAGTGTGGAAGGGTATTGTGTGATGGCTGGTAGATCATTCACGTACAAGATGAATAACAAAGGTCCCAGGATACCACCTTGGGGAACCCCAACCTCGTTATGCTTTAAATCTGATCTATGATTGGAGGTTTCCGGCTGGTCACTAATATTATTTAACTCTACACATTGTGATCTGTGACTGAGGTAGTCTTTAATCAGTTTATTGGCTACACCCCGAATTCCATACCTGTCTAGTTTCCTTAAAAGGATTTCATGGGAAACGCAGTCAAATGCCTTACTCATATCAAAGAAAACTGATGTCACAGGTACCCTCTTATCCATTAAGTCTGATATATGTTTGATTAGTGAAAAACATGCATGCGTCGTGGATTTCCCTTTCTGAAATCCGTACTGTTCCGCACAAATGATTTTGTATTTTTTAACAAAGGACATTAATCGGTCATAAATTACCCTTTCCCAAATTTTTGATAGTATTGGTATTAATGTGATTGGACGGTAATTATTTATACAATCTTTATCTCCTTTCTTAAATAGAGGTTTTACTATGGATATTTTAAACGTCGATGGAAAAATGCCATGTAAAAGCGACAAGTTAACTAAATGTGCTAAGATTGGGGCCAATTCTTTAACACAAAGTTTAATAATTTTTGTGTTTATCTCGTCGTATCCAGTCGAGTTAGTGATTTTTAAGGATTGGATGATTTTGCTTATTTCATTTTCATCAGTAGGCCTCAGGAATATGCTTGCATTATTGTTATTTATAAGTTTGATGTCACTATTATTACAATTATTATTATTCTTATTATTTATAAAGTGATTGTTAAATTTATTTGCTATTTCTCTAGGCTCGTAGATTATTTTGTTATTAACTTTTATATATTTAATATAATGTTTATTACTAGGATGTTTACTATTTTTATCGTTTATTACATTCCAACTCGCAATACATGTGTTTTTGGCGTTCTTAATATATCTATTATTATTAATTTTTTGTGCCGTAACTATTAAGTTCTTCAATAAGTTACTGTAAGCTCTATACTTTCTTTTATTATTTAAACTTTTATTAATGTAGTATGACATGCGTAGTTTCCGTTTTTTGAAGCAAGATTTTCGAATTCCACGGGTTAACCAGCGCGGTTTATTGATTGATGAATTAATGCGTTTGACTCTATATTTAGGGAAACATAAGTCGTAAAGTAATTGCAGTTCTTTGTGGAAGGAGGTAAACACTGATTGGGTGTCCTCGGAATTAATAATATGGTGCCATGGATAATTTTGTATGAAGTACTTAAATTTTTCCACATTTTCAGCATTAAAATCTCTTTTAAATTCAAAGTAACATTTTATATCGGGTCTCTTTTTGGATACTGGTACCGTTAACAATTGAGCAGTATTATGGTCTGATATCTGTAAAGGTAGAGTTTCGCCAACTGCTTCTGTATTGCTTGCAAAATGATCTATGCAGGACGATTTCCGCGTCGCCGATTCGATGTGAAGTTCGAAGTTGTGACTTTCGAGTATCTCCCTTAACTTTTTTGCTAACCTTAGTTTTTCAGGCCTAGGACTAAGGGTGTCAATATTCCAATCGCCTGTTAGGATTATTTTTCTGTTTCGCCTACTTTTTAATTTATGTAATAAGATTTCAAGTTTGTCAAAGAATATCCCAGCATTGGAGGCCGGAATCCTGTAAATACATATTATAATTAGTTTGTACTGTGGTATATCTACACCACAGCATTCGAAACTCTTTTCAGTACCTAATTCTTTTACAAATGAAATTTCTTTGACTTCAACGGAATTATTAGCGTGCATTATACAAACTCCGCCTCGTGACCTATTATTCCTGCTCTTTTTATCTCTACAAAAGGAAGTTACTACGGAATAACCATTCAAGATCATATTAGCTTCACTGCCCCGTGGGATAAAAGTTTCAGTAAGACAAATTAAGTCAAGGGAGTTGTTGTATTTTTTTGAAAGTTCATGTAACGCTACCTCGAAAATACTCCTCTTTGATAAGAAACCTTCAATATTTTGGTGTAAAACCCTAAAGTTGTAATTTTTTATAAAAAAGGCTCAGGGTCTTGATTACGTTCAGCACTGTTTTCATTGACTGATTGGGCTAGAGGTGACAGGGAAGTTAAGGTTGTTTTCCTAGTCGGTGTACTAAAATTTAAATAGTGTGGAGTTGACTTCGATTGGTGTGACATGTGAATAATTTCTCTGGTTATCGAGAAACCTAAATTTGAGACAAAGAACTTCGACCCATGTCTAGCTTTTCTATAGTACATAGTCACAAAAGCACTGTGTGGGAACCCTTTACAAATTAGACTTATTTCATAGTTAATTGCTATATTATTTAAATGAGAATTAGTTGGTAGGCCACAAATAAGGACGTTCGTGTTAGTTAATACATGTAGCCATTTAAGAAGTTTCGTTTTAAATTCGAGTGGATTGTTGTCGTTCATACCTCCTAAAACAACTAAGTAGTCCCACATAGTAAGACCACGCAGATCATTTATACAAGTGTTTATTAATTCTGTTAGACGTGCTTGACTTTTCCAGAAGCAAAAAACACGATAATCATTGCCTAGTAATGTTTGTAAAGTTTCTTGTAATCCTTCTCCTTGTTGGTCCGCTATGACATAAACCTTTTTCTTTCGTGAGGCCTGTCTATTCTGCTCCACATAGTCCTGTTTCGGTGTTTCAGTAAGTGATGGAGAGCAGATCGCCGCCTTTCTCTGGTTTTCAGGTGAAGTTTGCGTGTTTTTAAGTAACATACTATCACTGATGTGGTTATTCTTAGACTTATTGATATGTCTCGGACTTAAGTTGTAATTATTTATGGATTTGCTTGTTTTATTTTTGTTCTTTTTCTTCTTCTTTTTATTTTTAGATATATTTGGCTGCTGACTTTCAGGATTTCCACAGATTAGGAGCAATTGCTGTATTTTCCGGTCTTGTTCTTTGATTTTCTTTTCGAGTACCGTTTTTTCCAGTAACGTGTTCTCCATTTCATTTTCAGTAGTTTGAAGTGCTGACTTCAGGTTGTTTATTTCTATTTTTAGCATTTCTATTTCTTCGTTCTGTAGAGTAGATAATTCAGGCACGCTTCTACATTGTGCCTGTGAGTCAGATAAGGACAGATGCGAGCTGCCTGAAGTTTCAGCGGATTCTGACAGGTTCCGCGGCTTTCTTCTGGTAACATAAGCTAAGATACGAAGCTGATGATATATAGATTCGACTTTGGGAAAGACAAAACCCAGTATATTGCAATACATCCATATCGGGGTTGCAAATACAACAGGAGTCAGTTTATAAGTCATCTCGCACATAGAAAGTAATAAAACACCTTTATCTATATGGAAAGATTGAGCTGAAAGGACTCGATATATTTCAGGCCTTTACATTGTTAAAAATAAACTAAATTTCCTTGAAGAAAGTCAAATATCAATCTTGGAGAAGTTTAGATGTACTATTTTGATGTTCTCATGTATCATTTACAGCCTTCGGATCTACCTACTTCCTTTCACACAAATTATTTACAGTGCCTATAAGCTCATACTAATCAATACATTTATTCTAGGAAATTAATTGTATAGGAATTCAACTTATTCATGGTCCGCACTCAAACGAATTAGGGTTACTCGTTGATCACCTCGTCGGGTCCAAAAAACAGTTTAAACATCTCATCGGCCAATTTACAACTAGGGCAATCCCAATACATAGGCTTCAAGAACTACAGGACAACTGTTAGGTAACATTAGGACTTTCCTTAGATTTCCCTTTAGGTTCAGCTAGGATAGTTAGAAATCTAGACATTACCACATTCAATTATTCCTTACAGTTTCATAAACTTTTAAACTACATATACACACCTACATCTTATTAGGATAGCTCTAGGGGTTAGGAGACATTACAATGTGGTGCTGCGAGCCGTGCCCAGTATGTCTTAGAATTTATATTACTACAGATATTATTTTAGAAATAGACCCAGTGCAGCTAGGCTATTAGGAGCTAGGCTATTACAGCCTGGTTAACCGTGACCATGATATGAACCAGGCATAGGCTATTACAATCTGGTGGCCGTGCCCATGATCTAGAAATAGGTTAGGGTTTCTTTTTAATAGCCTCTACCAGCCTCTAGCAAGCATCTACACATTACAATCTTGGTGATGCCGTTGACCAGTGATGATCTGGCTTCGATTAGCAGGCTAAGACCATTACAATCTGATGCTTGGGTTCGTGCCCAGGATAGGAAACTAGTAAGTAAGTTTAAGTTAGCCATTAGGATGCCTGACCAGGCTTAGACCCAGTAGAGCCCTTACATAAGTATAAGAACTAAACTTATAAATTAATACCGGACAGATTATCATAAAGCTTGTGTATTTAAATACTTGTTTACATATTTTAAAAGCCATAATGACCGGAATTTACGCAGGTGTCACAAGAATAGAAACAAAGGCATATAACGAAGATTTATTAATGAATATTTAAGATAATTAAGGCTCCCTAAAACCCATTTATTTGAGTGATGCGAGTGGTACTCGTATATCATTACGATACGGAACACTAAGTACGGAATAAAATTACGAATAAGCTTACCAAGGCCACTATATACGGACACGCTTGTTGTCAGCCCACGGAGCAGGTACTCCAATCTGTAGACAAAGCCATATTTATCTAACTTATTTAACAAAATGCCACGAGATCTATTGTAACCAGCAGATGTAGCATCTGCCATAGTATTGTTTCCACATTCCCTGGTTACCTGTAGAAAAGACCAATAAACTTTCTTTGTCTCTTAAATTCAATACGCTACTTCTACGTAAATTACAAGTTAAAGTACAGTAAGATCGTATCGCAGTCGCAGTAGTTTTGAGCTGTAGACCTACCACAAGGCAAAAGACATAAGTTAAAGAGATACCAGAAATGCAAAGTTCATTATTATTTCACATACATGTTTTATTGTCTGTATAGGTCAAGTTATTTTTGTAAACGTGTTGTGTAGTTTCCGCATCTTCTTAAAAGGTATAAGGATGACCGACCAGCTTGTGCGGAGGTATGACTTGGTAAAATAATCTTAAAGATATCAATATCAAATAGAGATATAATCATAGCAACAGGTCAATCCCATGCTGTTTCGAAGTTATTAGAGCTGAAGGTACTGGTACAAACTGCTAGCTGTAAACAGCTGGAGTTCGGATAACTTTAAGACTTTATTAAGCGCTCGATAATATGGTAAGAAACGTTGGAGCGGTAGAATAATAATAATAGCCGAAGCGATGCCAGAATAAAAATTACACAATTTTTGTGTTGCCATCAACAACAACAATTTTTGTGTAACTAGCTCGGCAAGCAATTGGAACAATAATTGCGTGATGGGACACGGAGGTGGGGGAAGGTTCTCTGCGCATCCAAGGTCAATCTATTTATACGTACACACATTTTTGAAACAGCCATTTTTTCTTTATACCTCTCCAGAAAATCAAGACCAGAAGAAAATAAGGAACAACAAAACTAAGAGATGTTATTACTGCAAAATTATTCCGGAAGCAAAAATTTGGCCAGCCCTAAGCCCTAAACCGGTATTATGTTAGGTTAGAGCAGAGAAGGCCTACTTCCTTTTGCGACTGTAAGTGTGTAAGTAAGGCAGTGGCGTGCTATTATCTAACAACAGTGAAAGTGTGAGTGTGTGCGCGGTGGGCGATGACGTAACGCTCCGCTCCCCGCGTTCACTAGCGCTCGCGCTACTCTGTCTGTTCCACTCTCACTGTGCTTAGCTTACTATAAGTCGAGTACTCGAGTTTGACCACAGATTTTAGCCAAGTAAAGGATATAGAAATCCTATTAATTCTGCACTTGGATAGCTAGGATTGGTGTAACGACTAGCGTGACTTTTTTAGGTTAAGATTTATAGAGGTCAGGGAAAAAATATATGTAAGGGTCTTAAAAGTTTTAAGGCCTTTCGGCCAACAATCGAACCAATTCTCTATAAGATAAACAAAATGTTAAACAGAAATGCGAACCTAGCACAAGTTATAGAACTTTTGAAATCATTGCTTGAAATTGATATTTGTCTTGAACAGTCAAAAGCAGCAGTGCGACTCTATCACTTAAGAACGGTATAATTTGTTATGCTTGATGTGTGCTTGAAATGCTCTAGGTTAGGTCATTACTATCTAAATTTATATTAATTACATAATACCAAAGAAATTGGACCTCCTTGCCTATGTACAATACTAACGTGATCTACACGATTGCTTTTTTCCATAACTTCTTTTCCATAACTTAACTATCTACTTTCCGTAAATTGTCTCACTGCTGGGCAAAGGCCTCCTCTCTTTCCTTCCAAGCTTCTCTGCTGTATGCCAGTCTTTTCCAATTCCCTATAAAAACGTCCAGTTCGAAAAAAATAAAAATGACGACCCTCCGAGTAGGTAACAACCCGCATGCACACCAGTGAAATAAGACCAAAGCAAGATTGATGAGTGTGCACTTTGTAAACCAGTTTCTGTGCGGTAACCCTTGGCTGTAACACTTCTTGTAAGTTACGTAGCATAATGTTACATTACATAGCGCTTAGCTTAAACGGCTTACGAGTTGTTACTTTTTTATAAGTTGGTAATAAGTGGAAATAAGAATAAACTCATGTGTTTAGCAGTGTCTTCACTGGGTTTTTATTGATTAGGATTTTTCCCTACTAGTATAAAATTGTAAATTGATTTGTCTGTACATTGATGATATGTATAAAAAAAATATCACGTTATGCTATTTTAATGCCCCTGATCACAGATAAGATAATAAGCCATGATCCAAAATCACAGATTTTAGGACTTTTAGACTGTTTGTTTGTATACTTTTATTCTTTTGAGCATTACGCAAAATCTACTGAACCGATTACAATGAAACTTTTTTTTGTTACTTAATATTTTGTATATACCTATATTATTTAACATTCAGACGAAGTCGCGTGTAAAAGTAAGTATGTTATACAATTTTATACGTACAGCAGAAAATTACGATCGACATGGGATCGCGTTGATGTCTTTTCTTCGCAGTGTCTTTTTTGAGTAAAAAAAATTAATATGCAATTAGCACAAGCGTGGTAACTATGGTAAATCCCCTTCAAAGTACCACGCGATGGAGTTTTGGAGGGACCTCCTGCAGTCCTGGAGTGGACGTTTCATGCGATGTGAAATACGGTGATGTTCCAAAAGTGTAGAATATTAGGTACAATCTATATACATAAAAGAAGAAGGTGACTGACTGACTGACTGACTTACTGACTGACTGACTTACTGACTGACTGACTTACTGACTGACTGACTGACATATCAACGCACAGCTCAAACCGCTGGGTCTAGAGATTCCAAATTTGGCTGGTAGGTTTCTTATGAGGCCTAGGGGTGCACTAAGAAAGGGTTTTACAATATTCCACCCCTAAGGGGGTAAAATAGGGGATGAAAGTTTGTATGAAAGTCCGTCAGTTTTGAAGTAAGGATCTTCAAAATTTGTATTTAGGCTGACGACTATAAATTAATATTTACGTGTCTCAGGGTTTTTGAAAATTCGACACCCTCAAGGGTGAAAAGGGGGATAAATTTGAAAATCCTTCATTTTCAAAGTAAAATCCACATCATTTATTATTTAGGCATTAATGATGTTATTCTATGCAACGTTCATCACTGTTATTGAAATTCCACCCCAAATTCAACCCCTAAAAAAGGGAAATGGGGTGAAAAAGTCTAAAAACCAATATGGGTATCGTTTGTATGGTTTATCGGGTCGCTGATTACGAAAACTACAACAATTTTGAAATCCAACGTTGTGGACGTTAAATTCCATCATTCCCTTGGGATGGGGTTGGGGTGCGATAGGGTTGAAATGTGAATATGGGTGTCGTTTGTATGGTTTATTGGGTTGCTGATTACGAAAACTACAACAATTTTGAAATCCAACGCGTGGACGTGATATACCATCATCCCCCTGGGGATGGAGTTGGGGTGCGATAGGTTTGAAATGTCTAAAAATCAATATGGGTGTCGGTTTATCGGGTCGCTGATTACAAAAGCTACAACAACTTTGAAATCCAACGTGGTGGACGTGAAATACCATCATCCCCTGGGGATGGGGTTGGGGTGCGATAGGTTTGAAATGTCTATAAATAAATATGGGTGTCGTTTTTATGTTAGGGATAGCGGTTAAATTGGCGTTAGGGGAAGGGATAGGGGCAGGGATAGGGACAGGTAGAGGTAGAGAGGTAGAGAGGTATAGAGGTAGAGAGGTAGAGAGGTAGAGAGGTAGAGAGGTAGAGAGGTAGAGAGGTAGAGAGGTAGAGAGGTAGAGAGGTAGAGAGGTAGAGAGGTAGAGAGGTAGAGAGGTAGAGAGGTAGAGAGGTAGAGAGGTAGAAAGGTAGAGAGGTAGAGAGGTAGAGAGGTAGAGGTAGAGGTACAGGTAGAGAGGTAGAGAGGTAGAGAGGTAGAGAGGTAGAGAGGTAGAGAGGTAGAGGTACAGGTAGAGGGAGAGGGAGAAGGAGGGGAAGGGGGAGAGGGAGGGGGAGGGGGTAAGGGAGAGGGAGGGGAGAGGGAGGGGAGAGGGAGGGGCAGGGGAAGAGGGAGGATGGGGAGGGGGAGAGACAGAGGTAGGGGGAGGGGGACAGGAAAGGTGGAGAGGGAGAGAGAGGGAGAGGGTTTTAGTTTTTCTCAATTACTTCTGCGAATTGGCTTTGTTTTGAAATATTACATAAAGGTGTCTCTCATCTCTCTCTTTACATTTGCTGCTAAGTTCCTTTGTTCTGAGTAATTTATGAGTAACGTCTGTATATTATATAAAATTCAGCTGGATCTTGAATTATACTCATTGATTTGCGCAGGGTTAGTCCTGTTTTTCCTTAGTTTAAAATTACCCCGAAATGACGGGAAAATATATCATTGCTTCGGAAAACCGGTAACAAGATAAATACGAAATCCACGCGAGCGAAGCCGCGGGCAACAGCTAGTATTGCAATAAAATTTTAACCTCTTGCCTCTGAATGAGACCCAGTACCACGGCAATCGATTGATAAATTCGTCCTAACAGAAGTTATGCGTCAATATTTATAAATGGGCTATTTTTTTATCATGGTAAAGAAAAAAAAATCTTAAAGTAGGTTAAAACTCGAAAGTACCTTTGACAAAAATTGCATCCACTATAGTGGACTTTGTATGGGATAGCTTCTTTTTCTTGTTTTTTAACGTTTCTTTGCTGAAGTTTTTCGGTAGTATGGATCGAGTAATTTTGTTTTGCTGTCCGACAAGTTTTTCCGCAACTTTCCTTCCTGGGGGATTACAGACGTTGGGGGAAGAAGGGTGAGGTGTAGGTAACGTCAGATTCACGTGATTCCCCCTCCCTGACGTAGGTACGAGTATATTGATTTACCCCGCAATACTTAACATAGTACCAGTCATAACAACCCATGAAACGTCCAGCAGGGCAGCAGGACAAGAGTTCCAGGACAGGAGTCTTTCGGCTGGCGACGGCAGTTGTAAGTGACCGCAGTATGCAAGATGGTACGATACACAGAAAGATGCTGTTGCCTATCCTCCAGCTCATAAGCCCTTAGTCGCCTCTTACGACACCCAGGTTAGAGATGAGTACTATTCTTTGCCGCCACCACACGGGCGGTCACTCACTACGGATCAGTGACTACGGTAGGGCTAATGGAAAAATTCAATGTCTAATATTTTAATGCCTACACATTATACCTCACATAGAACAGCTAATTTGCATCAAAGTCATGAATAATCAGCAGGTCACATAAAAAGTTCATTCATTTTATTAGGAGTCGATATAAGACCTTGAATTTAAGCTGTTCTAAGTTTTTCTCGTCTATTGTCAATTAGATTTCATCGTTATTTGTTGCTATGGATATTGCTTTTTCTTAACCAAGGTTGTTTTTTATGTTGATAGACTAAGAGCGCGCAGTAGGCAACCCTATCTCATCGGATACCAAACAGCGACCTATCTAGGCTGCTGCACAATGAAATGGTGAGTCTAAAAAAACAGGGTTGCCTGGGCGCAACCTGGCACGTTTTGTAGTCAACAAAAAACTGTTTATTTTTTTTTCAATACATTTGCTCGAAAAACGTACTTACAAGGACGTAAACATTGCTCGTAAGTAGTTACTTACCGAACTAGTGCGGTAAGTAAAAAAAGTATAATACCAAGGAGATTTTACACTCTGATCATAAAATTATTTTGTATAAATACTACAGTGGTGACTTTTTACTTGGGTGACGACTGCCCACCTATATTTAAAATAAAATGGAGAGTACCAGGAGAACATAAATCAACAAGTGGCTGAGAGTACCCATGGTTGGTTCCTTTACCAAGTGTATTACTTATACCTGTTTTCTCACAAATGTATTGAAAAACGTCGTAAGATACACGTCCGTAAGGGTTATGACAAACTCGTGCCGATGGTAAACCTTCGACTTCGTCTCGGGCTTACAAAACGTCAACCCGTTTGTAATAACCCTACTTACGGAACTTGTATCTTAAACTACTATTATCAAATCGTATACCAAGTAAGCACATAGTGCTTGCAAAAGTACTAATTAAGAAGTACCAAAACCGACAGGATTGTTTTGCTTAACCATGATTGAGTTGAAATAACCTAAAAATGGCATTGCAAATCCTTAAATTAGCAGGTTAAGGCAAGGCAACCCTGGTTATTTCTGTACATATCAATTAGTACTTATGCATGTACTATTTACTTACTTGAAACATGAAGCTGTCAAAAAATAACCAGTTTTTTGTTGACTGTACAAAACGTGGCAGGTAGCGCCCAGGCAACCATGTTTTTTTAGACTCACCATTTCGTTGTGCATCGGCCTAGATAGGTCGCTGTTTGGTATTTGATGTGATGAGGTAGGGTTGCCGACTGCGCGCTCTCCGCCTATGAGCCAGTTTGGTTGATCGAAAAGAAGCTTTGAACGGCTGCAGGAAAATGAAACTAGATAAGTATGTTTGCATTCAAATTAGATTCTTTACAGAACACTTTTTTAAGATTCCTCGTGTCCGTTCTAGCCAGAATAACATAATACACGGGAAATATTTTTAAATAGCGAGTCTACTATCGATTCGAAGACATTTTAAAGACAAACTACTTACTTAGTTATTTGGTGGGCTGCTTGGTTACCCCTGGGTGAATTCTAAATATTTACCCGCAGTAAATATGGTAATAAAAAACTCATGAACGCCTGCGCGTTTTCTACCTTGTTCGGTTACTTTTTGACTTAACCAAAGTTTACTAAGATCACAACAACAGAACATAAATCGAAACAACTTTCCCAAAGCACGTCAAAAACATGATATTTTTTGGCTTTCTCATACAAAACTTGCGCTGGCAATAGTAATTTGTGTATGCTATGATCAAACAAAATTATCCCAAATTTTTCGACTGAGTAACATGTAAAAAATTGCCCAAATCGCTTCCTGTCCTGCAACGGACGTTTCATGAGATTTTATGATGAAAATCGTACATCTAAACCATAATCTTTCCATGTTAACGTTGCAAACAAACCGAGTAGAGTTGGACTTACGAAGGGTTATGGGCTGGAGTGCACGCAATGACGAGGCATTTTGACGGGTCCGGTCGGCGCAAACGCAATCGAGTGGAGCACGAACACGCTCCACGATTTAAACCGCTGTTGCCTGCACATTCACGGTACTGGCCTGTTCTTTACTGGTTAAATTTTATAAACTTATACTGCAAAAATTTTGCAGTGTCACAAGTGTCACGATTGCGCAGGTAGGCCACCTGATGGTAAGTGGTGGCCAACGCCCCTAACATCCACTGTTTATTAGTGTCAGGATTTGAAACTAATAGGACAGCAAAGCGCATTGCCCATTTGAGAACTTAGAAAGTATGTCTCTTACTGACTGACTGAAACAAGGCAGAAATAGGCAAGGGGGTGATACTTCCCCAGACGGACTTTGAACAAAAGCCCTACATTGAATAAATGCATAACAGTTTCATCATCATAATATCTCATGAAACGTCCACTACAGGACAGGGAGCTTCCTCCAGAAATCCAGCAAAAACGCGTCAACAAACGCGTGGTGGTGGTGGTGGTAGTTTGAAGGGGCCCACGCTTGTTAGCGTTGCGGCTGGCACAATGGACCGCGGTTGTAGGTGCCCGCAGTATGAAAGATGGTACGCAGACGCAGGTGTGTCATGGGTAACCTAAAAGCTTTGCGAGCGTAACGAGTGGAACTCTCCGTGTCGGAAAGACCCTCAAGTGTGCTGCTTCACTCATAAATAATCATTTACAGTTAGCTAGTTTACAAAATGTCAAAATAGCACCTTTTATAACGTGAAACTATTTGTCAAATTTTCCAAAGATAGCAGACCTACGCGTAGTCGCTTATCATCTTGAAAAGGTTGTAGAACATGTGTACTTATATGTGCATTAATGAAGTCTTCTATTTCATCTTGATCTAGATTAAATAAAATATAACAACTGCGTTCTAGAGTTTTTGCTTGGAGAATTTGGTAGCAACCTAAAAAGCCGCCATCGCGTCATCGCGTCGCCAAGTTACCTGCCACGGTCCGCTGGGCCCATAGCTATTCTCAAATCAAATTTTTTTGTGGCCGCACCAACACGAACCCAAACTTAATTGAGAGGAAACTTCCTGAAAGTTTTGTTGAATTTTAGTGGCGTAATCTTCCATGGGTGCGAGTAGCACAGGAGCCATCGTTGTGGAGATCTTTACGGGAGGTTATGTCCAGCGGTGGATGTATTTTTAGATGATATGATGATGATGAATCTTCGATAAGTTTGATGCCTGCTTTTAAATACGATCTATTTTTTAACCTCAGTAAGTCCAAAGCCGCAAGAATTATCAAGATGGCTTACTGACTAGAGAAGTTCCCGAAGGAAATGTGTACAATTAGAGGTAATGTAATAACACCTTATATATAGTAGCAAATCACCATACCCACGCGTGCAAAGTAGCTGGAAACCACTAGTGCAGTAATTGTCTTAACGGTACCTTCACGTGCAACAGGCATGCCAGTAACTGCCTATCACGAGAGAGTAGCCAGAAGCCGGAAGACAGTAGGCAGGCAATAAAATACTACGAGTCATTCGTAAACCATCAATCTTCATGAAAATATTTACGTACTCAAGTCAAATGCTAAAATGGGTAATAGTGAGTTATTTACCTTTAATTTTGTGTAAGGTTCGCTTGTCATACTCCGTTGCATAATCAACATGATATTGCAGAAACTTAAGGTTTTAGTACCATAAAAGTCACTTATTACTCTGTAATATTAAATCACTTTTTATATAAAGTCACTTATTAGGGACTGTAATATTTTATTTTAAGTTACGGATGCCCATTGAATTTAATCAACGTACCTACTCATTTAAAAGGAAAAAATTTCAGTGACTCATAACTTAAGTAAGTAATAATTTAAATTCTCTAAATCCATTTCCATTTAGGGAACAAAGTAGGTACCTCTCCTTACCTAAGCAACCACAACACGTGCACGAAGTCTTCCTCTACCTGCTTTTCCTTTCTTTCGTTATGAAATATCGAAAACGAAAATGAGAGGAAATCGCGACGTTTCTGGAAATACCCATCGAGACATTACAGTACAGCCAACTAAAGCTAGAGGTCATTAAAAAGCGCCAAATTAATGATTACGCAACGTGTTGTCATGTGGCAATGGCGCAACGTTGTTTTCGTGGATCGCGGTAAGTGTGCCGCGGCCGGCCATTACTGTCAGCCGATGGCCCACTAGCCCCGGCGCCCGCGCAGCCACATGACATAACCCGAGCTTCCGCCGCTCGCTAGTGAAAGGAACGCTTTATGTCACAGTACTGAGCCTGCTCTACAATCCTACTTACTCGTGTATTATAAAGGATTATAACAGAACTAGGGCAGTAAATTCTTACTTTTATGGATACGTTTTTTGGAGTAATCCGTCTGCGATTCGTACGCTGAGAAAGAGAACGTTATTTACGTAACCGTAAGAAAATCGAAAGGGTATTTTCTACAACTACATCCCATCTTCTTCTGCGCGACTGAGCTTCACTCTGAATAATCTTGTCCTGGGTTTTTGAAACGCGCTATTTTCGAAAAATGCTAAAAAAACAGAGAAACCGAATTTTACCCGACATGCGATCGATAGCTAGATCGATTTTTTTCTTTATTTATTTTTTGACAAATGTTGCTCGTATAATCGTATGGGATAGTTACTAAGTAAGACAACATTACCAGTACGTGACTTATCTCGAATATTAACATTGGGGACCATAACCCACCTCACCAACTAACGTAGGTACATTTGTTTAGCGTACATAGTTTAAATTGTTGCTAGAATGTGTACTACTTAACTAAGGAACAACAATTTACGCAAGCATTCGGAAGTGACTTGACCGAATTAAGGCAACAAGCTAACAAACCTGATACGACCCTTCGAAATGCCTATTAAATTAGAGCTGTCCAATAAATGAACGTCTACGCATTGTGTTGCAATTTGCAGTTGACTGCTGTATATCAAGTGCTAGTGTAGCGGCTAAACTGGTCACTATCGGTGGCTATAACGTAACATAGAATAACCTACAGTCACGGAGAATGCAACGGTAATAAAACAAAGACATTGTGTAGTACCTACTTACTTATTACATAACTTTAATAACGGAAACCAGCGCGTGTCGTTATTTACAGATTTCCAAAGTGGAAGAAACCATAATAAGCCCAACAACTGACACGTCATATCGAGGAATCCCAGCTTTGATTATAAAAACGAAAGAATTTAACTCAGTTTGAATGTTTATCATATCACGTGCTTCATTAGGCAGGTACAGTCGAGAGCACGATAAGCTTGACACACTGGACTTTGCACCGCGTCTACCTTAGAGAATGTAGAGACAAAATTCGGTATGCCACCTTGACAGCTTTACCTGCTCTTGACTGTGCAATTATGTATTCTATGGTGCAATCTACATTGCGAAAAAAAAAAGATCAAAAAATTAAAGGCAAATCAATATCAAATGTTGTATTGGAAATTACTATTTATACAAGCCTAACGTTTTCACATTCTTTAACTGAGGATAGCAAAGTACGGTACATCGTTTGTTCCCTTGATAGGTCTTTTATCAACCACAATTTAAAATAAATTGTTTTAAGCCCTTTTAATAGTCACATTGACGTTGCTCAAGCAAAAAAGCTGACCACATAATTTAGCTTTGCCGTAGCAATTATGTGGCAGCCAGCACTACCAAGCAAGCCAAGATACTTACTCTACTTGTAGATTGGCCCAAGTCAACCAATTTCGCACTTCCGTAGCTCCGTAACAAAACCAAGTAAGACGTAATTTAGTTTTATTGTGTTTTTATGGTTCTGTACCCAAACGTGCCAACGAGATCGTGTTATAAAGACACAATAAATCTAAATTACGTTTTATTACAAACCAAGGAACCCAATTTTGGAATATCAAAAAATTGAAAATCACAAGTTTTTCTTTTCAAAAGTGAAAATGTAGCGTGTGTTAATTTTCATAATGACTGATATGAGAATGTGTGGTAGTTAAAATAAGGGGTTTTGAAAACTCCTACCTAAAAACGCTTCGAATGGTCCACAAATTTCCAGAACATTCCACAACATTCGAGAGTATGTTACACAATTACATCAAAGACTATTCCCGAACATTCTACACCATTCCGGTTTATTCTGGAATGTTATAGTATGCTCTTGAATAAGTACTCGCGAATGTACTGGATTGTAGGGTCAACTTTCAGACATTATATCTTCCGAGATATTCCCGAACGTTCTAGACTATTAACGAACATACCAGAATGTTTTATTAAAGACTCAATAAACACTCGAAAATCACTCAGTGATATTCAAGAAATGGATTCCAGGACAAAAATAGAGAAAAGAGGGGTGTCCTCATTATCTTAAAAACTATAATACACATGTACAAGGTTCAAAGTTAGTTTGATTATGTTGAGTACTCCATTTCTACTTTATAAAACTAAAACGATCAAACAAAAAAAACTTACTAATGGAAACTGGGTCTCAACAATTTTCACTACATATTTTTATTTCCTTTTCCGAATCATCGTGTCTACTATTTCGATATAAGTATCATCGATACGATACTACTGGAAACATGCAAATTTAAATCTTCATCCCTGTATGATAGAGTCGAGAGAATATTGGTTTGCTGATCACTGCCAATTTGAGAATAAAATTTATCCAACTAAAATTCTACTTTATTGCCAGTGCACGCAGTTATGAATTCGACTGTGTCGAAGTACAATCGTATGAATACATATTTTAAAAACTGAGAGTTACACCCAGGTTTCTTTGGTAATATCGTCCAATAATTATTAAATTCTGACCCTGAGTAACATACAAAAATGTTGCCACAGATCCAAAAATAGCGCCGTAAATCAATTTTATACGGAACTTTTGGTGCGAACCCAACTCGCACTTGGCTCTTTTTTTATATTATTTACCGAATACATTTGGCTGCGTAATGGAGTTATAATATTCGCGGTTAATGAGTGTTATAATGCTATTTTTAGAGGAACCACAGAACTATGAAGGAAACAATAATAAAAACGGTAGGTGGCTTAATTAGGTGCAGTGTTGTATGCTGTTTTAAGTTTTAATTAATATTAAACTTAACAATACCACATCTGCCTTTACAACTTCGCTGTGGTTTAATTGGATCTTACGCTATAGACATAAGAAACAACATACCCAAACATACCTTTAAACTTGTAGATAAATATTTTTTACTTGTCCCTTCAAAAGTACCTGTTCTAAACCGATGAGCGTGTATGAAAGGGTTGATGAGAATAGAAGAAGCGAGAGAGATATATTAAGATCGTAGCAGGTGGAAGACTCTTCCACTCGGAAGGGTATGGTCTCTACGTATCTTCTGCATTACAATACAAATCACAATTAAAACTGAACTACCTACCCCGATCTACCGAGACGTTTCAACAACCGACCGTATTTCATATGAAGTCTTTTTCGATCTTCAATTCAGCGGCAATGAAGTGATCGCACCACAAATATGATACGATACGAACAAGGACAGCACGTGATTCAGGAGTGAACTGGCGCCTCTTATGTAGGGTTGATCCGTTATAAGAAAATGACAAGGTACAGCTGAAGACAATCCCATTTCGATCTTCAATTCAGCGGAAGTTGATCGCTAGACAAATACTTATGATAAGATACCAATAATGACAGCACATGACTTCTTAGGAGTGAACTGACGACTCTGAAGTAGGGTCGCTTTATTTTCTGGAATACGACCGACGCTGACATTTCGATCTTCAATTCAGCGGCAATGGCGTTGATCGGTCCACAAATCATGAAACGATATCAACAAGAAGAGTACGCATAGAGTACGTGATTTAGGTTTAGGAGTGAACTAGTGCCTGTTAAGTAGGTTAACTCCATTCTTTGGAAACGACTATAGTTAAAGATAGTTCCAAAATATCAAGCCATATGACCTTTATGGCTAGAAAGAGGAATCAACTTTGCCTTCGTGATAAGGCAATTTTTTTTGTTAGATCCTATGGTAGGCGTACTTGGGATCTGCAATATAGGCAGCCCTACTCGCACGAGCTGTCGGGTCAATTGGTGGCTAATTTGTCCAGACGACGACTTGCCCCACTCAGTAAAACCTAGTGTGTCGATGGCCTATACTGGCCTTTGTATTGCTTCCTAGAAATCGTGCCTTACAGCTGAATTGGGTATTTAGTCACGACAAATCAGTATTTCTGTGTCGCTTCTTGGGTACAACGAGCTTGCGTCATTAGGCAACTTTGGCCAGACTAGGTTATTCTGCATGGTCTAAATTATGTCATGTTATGTTGCCACCACATAAGTATACAGAACCACATTTTCCCAATCATATAAAAGTGACATCTGTCTGTTCTTCTATAAATACTTCTATTTAAGTCGCCATACAAGCAAAGGATAAATGTAATTTCATGAATAGATACAGAGCGACAAAGCTTTTTTGGTAGTTGAATGATGACGACAGGATGGCGCTGCTGTCATATATTTTGCTCGTTTTGTATGGGCGTCGGCGTTGGTTCCGATGTCATCCACCTGATAACATAGGCCTCTGTCGCTGTGTGACTAAACTAAGGACCCAGAAAGACATCTCTACAACGTGTAACGGAAAGGTATGATAATACTGAAGGCTGTGAATCTGCCCATGAAACTGAACAACTTTTCCCACGGAACGTAGGCCCAAATACGAAAAACCAAAATGGAACTGCCATACAAAATGAGCTCTCAGCTGATGCAGTTTCTATGGTAGGTAAATTTTTTTGTTGTTCTATGACTTCTTTTCTTGGGAAAAGTTGTTCAGTTACATGGGCAGAACACCCTTTAGTATTATCTGGGGGCACGGCAGTGCCCCCGCCAAGTCGAGCAAACAAAGGCACAGCCGTACCATCAAACCTTTGGATTTTAATGTGGTTTTCATCAATAGAAAGAGTGATTCGAGGGGAAGGTTTATACGTGTAGTTCAATATCGTTTTGTGTAAATTTTTTGAAATATCATTGTTTAATGTCGGAAGAAATCAAGTCGACGGGTCCCTCATAAATAATATGATATGAAACTAGAATAGTCTACTACTTACACTACACATCCACAAGTTCAGAGGCGGTGGTAATGTAAAATCGCCAACCACGTGGCTTTAAGACAATATTATAGACTAAATTGATACTAAATGGTCGGTGAAAATAAATAAGATTCTCAAGATTTTGAAAAGTTAGCTTGGCAACAACGCAGCGGTTACAATATTTAATCAATAAGTGTTGGCCTCGTGGTTGGCCTGAACCTGCTCAACATACGTCTGTTATCAGTGCCGTAGGGCTGTCGGGTCATCATGTCGCATGTCGTCAGTCCCTGCGATAAAATCTGTCTCGTAACTATTAACGACCTCTTTCTGGTATAGATACTCGTAAACAGAAACAAAGAGGGTATATAAAATAATACAAAATCACACAAAGTACCAGCCACCTCACAGCCTCAGCCAAGCATAGTGTATTTCCACTTAAAACACACAGCGGATTCGCGCTGTTTACCGTTTTTCGCTATATTTTTCCTTTTTCTCAAAATATCTTATGTACATTCATTATGAAACTTAGCCACATGATAATGCATGGGTACTTAAAATTTGTATAAAGAGGTAGCTTGGGTATTCTGTTTTTTGGCGCATAAAATATAGAAATTGTATCTCCCTTTTTTCGGTCGGCGGTTAATTGTTAAATTTCTTATTTTGAAAAAGTCTATCAATAAAAATATGGCGATGTGAATTCTGGTGTTTTTCCTCGTGTGATTAAAAACCGCTTAATTAATCAAGATACAGGCCCATGGGATCAGTTTTATTTTAATATATTTAATCGTGTTTCAGAGTCAGCCACCTTCTTGGAAAGATCCTTAATTATCACATTACAAACTTCTCAAATGAAGCGTTTTTAACTATTATCAGCCTCTTAAGCCCACCATTACCCCCAGGTCTACGAGTAGTACCAGGTCTAGTACCTGGGGAGAAGAAGCTCGGGCGAGAGGTTAGCCCGCACCCGGACCTGCGCTAGGGTTCCACCGGACACATACTCAGACAATCAGTCAGTCAAAGATGTAGGTACGAAGCTGAACTGAGTAACTTTCCCCTAAAGGTCATAATGCAAAAAACAAATTGTTTAATACACTAAAACACTTGCTTTCCTTTCTACTCGTAATATATGTATACTTAAAAATAAGCTTTTAGCACGAGAAAGTTGATGCAATTTCTACGTGAAATCGAAGTCGTATGTTTCCTGGGAAAAGTTGTTCAGTTTGACGGGCAGATTCACATCCTTCAGTGTTGTTTATACATACATACATTAAGAAAACTGGTGTAAAACATTTTGGGAGCTAAATGCAACAGCTTTTCTTCTACGACTTATGCATGCAAAAAAATTATTTGATCCATACAAAATTACAGCTGACCGGTCCACTTTGTATGAAAAGTTTTTTTTTCATGCGAATTTTTAAACGTCGTATAACAAAAGTTGATGCATTTGGCCCCCAGAATAAGCCCTTAAAATGTTTTACACCAATTTTTAAAGACCTGTATAAAATCACGCTTCTCTCCCGTCGGGTTTGGCAGAGACTAATATGTTATTTGCTACAACCTCCACTTCTTGAATACTTTCCTCGCCTCCTCTAATTACATCAACCCTTTCATACACGCTGTATAGTATGTTGTATATTATACAGGGTGTTAATTTGATTGCGTGCCATAGCTCAGGCGTGGGATCAGTATCAGTAACTGAACAACTTTTCCCAAGGAATATATGTCAAAATACGAAAAACAGTATTTGACCTCCCATAGAAACTGCATTAGCTGTTAGCGCATTTTGTATGGGAGGTCAAATTTGGTTTTTCGACCTATTTTCCTTGGGAAAACTTGTTCAGTTACTAATACTGATCCCGCCCTTCAGCTATGGCACGCAATAAAATTAAGACCCTGTATTGTGATATAGGCAGTCTTTCATCTTTGATTGACGGCATAACTGCAATCATACTCGTATAGCGTCATTCTGATGCGTGATTCAGATCGTCTATTTCACTGACTCTCTTGCGACTATCACGCGCTGTCTTTTTAAAAACTGTCAAATGACGTTTAGTTTCCCCATGCTGTAATGACCTATTTAATTCCTAATATTTTATTCGAAGCTTCATTCCATACGCCTTCATGTGTTCTATTTTGTCAGGATGTATTTCTAATGAAGCTTCAACACAGCTTGAAATACTTGAAATAAATTATAAAATTGCATAACGAACCTGTACCAGTGTACCTAAAATGTACCTGCATAGCTACTATATTTCAATCTATGCTTGCATCTACGATTACTGCTTGTGTGTGATTGAATCGGGCCGTAACATCGATTATCAGTATTTGAATCTTGAATATTGAGCTCAAGAACGTAATCTTCATATTCAAATATGTAAATGAATTCTGAAAGAGTGGCATATATTTGAGAGCAACATTGTACATTCGATATCGCAGTGCAGGGCCGGATCAGGGTCGGATGTCATCGGTCGGAGCTGCGATAAAGCTGCCTCATTCTACTAACATAACACTATATTTATTTTACTCAGCTGGTTCAGCGACCTAAAGGAATGACTCTTTGGTTTTTAGGTTCATCATCGGGACTTCAGGTACTATTATGTATTCTGTGCTTTAGGTACACGTAGCCGCACGGTAGTGAGCACTTTGACGTGCTGATGGTACCAGACACACTCAATTATCGAAATTAGTGTATTTACCGAAATTAGATACACTTTTAACTAATTTCTCTGTTAATGTTCCAAATTACATATATGCCATCAAAAACATAACTTGTAAAATAACCAAGTCTCGCACGCAACTCAGTTCTTCTACTCGTACCGTAAAAAGTTGTGAGATCCACGTAATATCAAGTCGGTTAATTTATTTAGTCCCTAATTAAGGGTCCTTCTGTCTTAAGTTATTAGCTAACCTTACAACATCTTATAGTGACCATATCAATATTAAAAATCTTACGTTTTCAATAAATGCCGTGCCCCCCGAAAATAAAATAACCTCTTTTGGGCTTGTGCAATGTTTAATAGATAAGTGTGGTAACTTTTTGTTAAGACAAAATATAGTACCTAAATGTCCTTTCGTTCGGGTTCCGACTCCAAAAATATCGTCGGTAAAAACGGAATTGCGCTATCAGCTGATAATCTCTGTTTAATTTGACGCTATATAAGGCATCACAATTACATTTTATTTTAAAAACAGAATGTATTTTTCATGTATTGTACCAATCAACGAATTACTTAAAACAAATTCAAAATAAACCTCTGAAACCCCCTGGCAAATATTGAAGGAATTTTTTTTTCATGAATTTTACTTTTTACATACATACATATATACCATTACAATTACATTTTATTTTGAACACGGAATGTCTGTTTCATGTTTAATATTGTACGGCATCGAATTAATAGAAAAATTTAAATAAATTTATACAAATTCATTCATCTATCTTTATTTTTAGGTCACGCAATAGGTAGGTATAAATGAATAAAACCTCACCTGGTTTTAAAAACCTTAATTTTGGCAATAGCATGCCCAGCCTTCCGGATACAGCTGATTGGAACTAGTTCATTAACATTGCTAATTTCCAATTATCATTCGCATAACCTTGCCCCTACGAATGACTTATCTTTAAAAAAATATATAAATTAACATATAAAGAGAACGACATGAAAATGCTGATTTTTAGACTTCCGTACCTCAAAATAAAAAACGGAACCCTTATAGGATCACTTTGTTATCCGTCTGTCTGTCTGTCTGTCAAGACCCTTTTTCCCACGAACGAGAAGAGGTATCAGGTTGAAATTGATAACGAATATTAAGGTCCATGAACCACACAAGATCTGAAAATTTAAATTTTTTACAACGACGCAATCAAAAGATATGGCTTTTTATGTCCTCATCTCCATACATTTATGCAACAAAGCAAAACCTACAGGGTACTTCCCGTTGACCTAAAATTATGAAATTTGGCAAGAAGCTAGGTCTCACAGTACAAATAAAGGGAAAAGTCTAAAATCATTAAATATTTCAATTTTTCTTACAACTAATAGTAACCAATTAAGGTGAGCTCCCGTTTCAAAAACTTTTCTATAAAAGAGGGGTCAAGTTGAATGGTCATGGAGTTTTTAAAATCAAAGAGCAAAAGCTTTTAGTATATCATATAGTAGATAGGTACGGAATCCTTAGGGCGCGAGTCCGACTCGCACTTGGCCGGTTTTTTTAGTAAATTTTTATTTCAGGGCTCAGGCCATAAAACTTAAAAACTTTCCTCAAGACGATAAAGGTCGAAAAATGAACAAAAATATACGATTTTTGTCTGGCACGACTGTTTTTCGACTTAGTAGTTTACTTTATTGTCTACAACAGACCAGACCAATATTGATTTGAGAATAAATATCACTGTAAAATCCATTTTTAGGGTACCGATACCAAAATGGTAAAAAAAGGAACCCTTATGGTGCCGCTTTGTCTGTCTGACTGTCTGTCACACCTGTATATCTCGGCAACCACTCATGCTATCGACTTGAAATTTGGAATAGTTTTAGAATATGGTTGTCCAACTTAATTGCATGTGAAAGAATTAAGAAAAAAATATGCTTATTAATGTAAAGGGGGCCCAAATAGGGGGGGCAAAATTTCAAATTATTGGTACTAGGTTGAGTGGGGTATCATATGAAAGGGCTTTACTTGTGCATTCTAAAATATGTTTTTGTATTTTTTTAAAACTCTTGGTTTTCAAGTTTGATGAAAAATGACAAAAAAAATACCGTTCCCCCCCCCCCTTATCTCCGAAGTTTGTGAATGGAAAAATCTAAATTAATTACAGTCGATAGACATTTATGTAAATATTACAGCAAAAATAAAACGATCTTTCTAAGTGGCACAGTTCTTTTGAAATCTGCAAAAAACCTTTACAAACAAATTTAGTTTTTCGGTCCTAAAAATGGACTAAAGGTATATCGGAACTCTCGGCGCGCGAGTCCAACTCGCAATTGACCGGTTTTTTTAGGGTTCCGTACCTCAAAAGAAAAAAACGGAACCCTTATAGGATCACTTTGTTGTCCGTCTGTCTGTCTGTCTGTCTGTCTGTCTGTCTGTCTGTCTGTCTGTCTGTCTGTCTGTCTGTCTGTCTGTCAAGACCCTTTATCTCACGAACGGGTTAAGGTATCAGGTTGAAATTAATACCATATATTAGGATCCATGAACCACACAAGATCTGAAAATTTCAATTTTTTACAACGACGCAATCAAAAGTTATGGTATTTTATGTCCTCATCTCCATACATTTATTCAAAAATGAAAAACCTACAGGGTACTTCCCGTTGACCTAAAATTATGAAATTTGGCAAGAAGCTAGGTCTCACGGTACAAATAATGGGAAAAGTCTGAAATCATTAAATATTACAACTTTTCTCACAACTAATGGTAACCAATTGTGGTGAGCTCCCGTTTCAAGAACATTCATATAAGAGAGGGGTCAAGTTGGATGGTTGCTGAGGCGATTTTTGTTTTAGTTCTATTTAAAAACGGGAACACTAACAAACTTGAAAATTGGTATGTTTATAGGGCATAGGCTATAAAATAACAACAAATAATAAAATTTTGTCAAGCGCGTGTCGGACTCAAATAATCTAGCACATTAACTTACTGAAATTTCAACTAATACAATTATGTTTATGTGGTGGTACGGAACCCTCAGTGCGCGAGTCCGACTCGCACTTGGCCGGTTTTTTTTTACTCCAACGCTTACCAACACTACGGTTCGTCAGCCGCATATGAGCACTGTGTGCGGTGTGTGCGCGCTCAAAGTCGGATCATACCTTGCTCGTATTCACTCGTTCAAGCAACGTGACGTCATCGGTGACGTCACATTAGCGCGCTATCATTGCATACGAAAATGAGGTAGTCATGAAGGAAAAAAAAATTACGCGCCCAGATGGAGTAGTAATCATGCCCATTTTGTATCGAAACCTATGCGGCCGCTCAGAGGGGTGGGAGGGTAGGTGGAAGCGGGAGACGGGGTTTGTCTTTTAACTCTATCACACATCTTTGAATACGTTATGTTAGAAAAAGATAGAGACATTTATGTTATGATATGCCCAATTAAAAACAAAATATCAATAAAGTACGACATTTATTTGTCTTTATTTGGCATGTAAAAAACAAGAAACTTCATGGTTGCTGAATTTGAAAATAGTGATTTGATGTATATTTATCGATTATTTACTTACATTTTATCACATGGCTCCTGGACTTATTTATCGAACCTCTCGTATACAATGGTGATCAATTTGCAACTTGCAATAATATTGGGAACTGCTTACTTCTTTGGGAATTTGGTATTTTGACTTTTTGCTTCTCCATACAAATATATCTTTTATTTCCTAGAGTGAGCGAACTACCTAGATAGGCACAGGGATAGACGGCCCACCTGATAGTAAGTGGTCACTGTCGTCTAGGACATCTTGCAACTTAGGGGAGCAGATACGGTGCAGGCTTTTGAGATGTCTGTAGACTTGCCTTTTGAAGGACCCTAAATAGAAAATGATTTTATTTTAACACTTCCGGTGTTCAGATAAATCTACAAAGTAGAAAATCGCAAAATTTCACAACGACGCAGGTTCGAATCCTGCCTGTGGTTGTGAAATTTTGCGATTTTCTACTTTGTAGACCCTAAATTGTTGTGCAAAGGAAACACCTCGAGAGGGAGATCATTCCACACCTTGCACGTGAGCGGTAAAAGCGTTATCCATCAGTTCATATAGTTCGAGATCAGACGTCCAGGTGGTGAGGATGAAATCTATCACTTATCGGAATTAGATATATAATTGCAAGGACCACGTCAAATTAAACATAAACAAATAAAAATACATTACAATTTTTTAAACAATATTTTTAATTTATATTTTTAACTATTTAAATTATTGTATAACGTATTTACATTACGTGTAAAATTACTTTTGACCACCTATTTTTCTCGTAAATCACCATTGATATTGACATTATATTTATTACAATGTAAAATATTAACAATAAAAAGTAAAACAATGTTTTGTAGTCAAGTTAAAAATTAAATAGAATTAGTAACACATGCCATAGTTGATTGTTTTATTTTCTTCCTTTGCTCTTCAATTTTGTATTTTAATCTTGTTTTTGACAATGTAGAGCTATCTTCGGAAGCATGTATCGTTGAGTTCTGAGGGGGAAGCACTTGTTCATCGACCTGTAAGAATGAAAATATATTATTTGTATAAAGAGATAATGCTGAAGGTAATAAAACACCAATACTTCGTTCAGTATGGTCTGTCTGCCTAACTGTTAAACGAAGCACAAAAATCTTACAGTTCTTAGAATAACTGAAAAACTAGATCAGCAACTATTTGCCATCGTTACAAATAGTCAAATCTAGATATATAAAAGAAGAAACTGATTGACTGAATGAATATATGAATGGCTGACTGACTAAGAATCAACGCGCAGCCCAAACCACTGGGTCTAGAAACTCTAAATTTAGCACTTAGCTTCCTTGTGGGGCTGACTAAGAAAGAATTTTTCAAAATTCACCTCCTGAAGGGGTGAAACGGGGGTCCAAAGTTTGTATGGGGCTAGTTAATAATATTAATAAGACACTGCACAGAGTTATAAACGTACATACAGCTGTTTTTCAGATGGGATAGCTGGTAGAGATTATGGATTTCTGAGGATGGAAAAAACTAGTTTTTCATTTACCTTGTGACATAGGTTCTCGGTTGGAATGGTATCTTTATGAAGTCTTTTTCTACGGGCTTCAGTTAATTCGTAATTATTGTTATTAAAACGAGCTGAGCAGATTCTGCTATATTTTTTGGTTGGAATCCAATTATGGTCTCTCCCGCATGTTGGCACCCATTGACGTTTTTGCGCCGGATCTTTTGGAAAACTGCGATAAATAAATAAAATAAAATTATAATAAGCTTGTCTACTCGATTCTATATTATTTTTTATCGACTACTTCACATCACTAAAAATCAACAACACAATTTTCTACTAAAAAAATTACCACGAAAATTGTAAAAACCAAGCGGTTTACTACTCACCAGAAAAATATGATACCAGCAAGCTTTGTAGTTTTGCTTGCGGCATGGTTTCGGCACAATTTCACCGCACAATTATTAATGTTTTGTGTTATTTATTTTATTTCTGATATTTTATGACAGAGATGTTGTCCATGTCACATGCCGTGAACGACTATTTGGAAGAAAAGTGTGAATGTGTGTGTGAGTTACAAAATTGTATCATAGCCGGCACCCATAGTACATTTTGATTACTACTCCATCTGGGCGCGTAATTTTTTCCTTCCTTCATGGAGGTAGTGCAGTGTGTGCGATACGTCAAATTAAACGTCAAAATTAATTTTGGTTGAGTTTCGTGGGATTTTTGTCGGTTTGTTTGGAGTTCGAAAGCAAACTAAAGAAATGGATACAATTCACAGGGTCCAAATACTTTGTGACTAAAAAGTACTTTGATTCGAACAGTGACATTGACATAAGAGCAGTTATATCGGATCGTTTAGATATTCGATTGTGTTCGACGTTTGCACGCTAATGAAAACGATCCGACTCGAATGCGCCGATTGCAGCGTTGGTAAAATATTTCCTTAATGAACCGCACTGCAACACATTTTGCAGCCATGACACCAGAGTTTGACGGAAAGAATAGAGAATGATATTATCATTGTTTTACAAACTAGTTTATTCTGACAGCTTTAGCCGATTTCCAAGCTGCAAATTGTGTTGGTAATCATAAGTTAATCATTATTAAATGCGATTGATTAGATTTCAAAACAAAGAACAAAGCGCTATTTCAGTGGTAAATAAATATGTTCGTTCATTCATAATTACATAAAAGTGACATACATACTTAATACCTACTTAAATATACAGGAAGTATTAAGCGACTTTGTGTGGACTTATTTATAACGATAACAAGTCAAAATGACGGTTTTGTATGAAGTATAACGGATTATTTATACACAAAACACGACTATCAAAACCGCAACCCATTTTCGGCCGATAATACAAGTGGGTATGTTAGGTTTATCAATTAATGAAGCTGACGATAAGGGCATACGATGATGTAGGTATTCTTATACAGAATAAAAATTCAATATCGGAAGATCTCTTTATACAGGCTGTACCATAACATAATTAAATGAACTTAACATCACGACGCGGCTTTATATAGGGTGACTTTTAATTAGTTATTGATTGAAAAAGGTATAAATGTACTCATGATACTGAACAACTTTCCCCAAGGAACATAGGTCGAAATACGAAAATCAAGTTTTCACCTCCCTTAGAAACTGCATCAGCTGATAGCGCATTTTGTATGGGAGGTCAAATTTGGTTCTTCGTATTTCGACCTATGTTCCTTGGGAAAAGTTGTTCAGTATCATGAGTACATGCATATCTTTTGCTATCAAGAACTACTTAAAAGTCACGGAAAGGTGTGTATCTGCCCATAAAACTGAACAACTCTTCCCAAGGATCATAGGTAGAAAACGAAAAAAAAATTGACCTCCCCGTATGAACTGCACCAGATGACAGCGTTTTTTGTATGGGAGGTTTTTTTTTTATTTATTTAGAAAACCAACAGCTGTTTACAAAAAATAATAGTTTGCTTATATATTAATGGTACATGAGCCTATAACAGGTTTCCCTAAGTTAAACAGGTTTCGCTAAGTTAAGGTTAAACCCTTTTTGTTGCACACTCTAGATATCACCATAAAAAATCTCTGTTATTTATATTTTCAGACCATAACACTGAATAACTTTATTCTGTGGCTTTCAAAATATTTCATTACTGTAAGTATAAAAAGACGTTCAAGATGTATCGAAAATAATATCTTATTTAAGCAATTTTTAAAAAGTATAGATAAGCGAAATTGTCAGTATCACCAGAGATTTTTGATATTTCGTATACCTGAGTACATTAGTTTATTAATACGTTATACGAGTACATGCAAGCACGAAAGCGAAACCAATCCGTTTGTATTTATCTAAGTAGGTAGGTAAACATATCTGCTTCATACGATAAACTTGTTTATAAAATAATAATAAGATGTTTTACTAGTTCCTGGGACTGGAAACACACACATATATTATAATGTTGATTTGCTGGTCTGTTGTTCGCTACCTAGTTTGAAATGCGAACCAAAAATTGCTCACAAATAGCTGTCGAGTAGATATGCTGTCATACGATGGTTGGTTGGAATACGACAATTGCTTTGCCGATCCAACTACATATTCATATTACATCGTAAAGGTTACGGTGCCTCTGCATCAGATGTGACAAAACCAAATTTAAAACTAGTATGATTCGTGTTTTATTGTTTTTGGTGACTCTATCGTTCTGTTTTTCTAATCATATTTATGATTATTTTCGTCACACAATTTTAATAATTTACATCTTTCGACATTGTTATGTATGAGACAAGTAAGCTTTTAAGACAGTCGCAAAATGGACATTTTTTCCACCGTGCCAGTTTAATTTAAAGATTTCTCTGGAAATAGATTAATCTGCAAGCAAACAAATATCATTTGATATAGTATAATGTATCTCCATAAAATCTAAATAAAAAAGACATCAAAAATGTAACATTTCAAATGTGACCAAAAGTTCAGAAATGGTACACTTTATTTTGAAAACGTTCTAATACGTGGCTGGGTAGCCCAAATTCCAAACCGTGTAATAATGGGTTCTATGTTGAAAAGAAAAACTTATAACACGGAACCCTGTAATAGTAAAACAAATAACGCATTTGTGCTCGAACCGAGCACATAGAGAAAATAGAGCCACTTTCGTGGATTTTGCAGCCTGCCCGGTTACTTATGTTTCCTCCGTATTAGTCAAGTCCACGAAAGAAGGCGGCGTTTTGTTGACAAACGGAAAGGTTTCTTTTTAATTACACGAGGTCGAGGTAACGTCTGACCGAGACCATCGTTTCATATATTATATAGAGCTACAATCGAAATTGCGTAGCTTGAATAAAATGACAACAGGATAGAGCTATCCGTGAGAGCAGGATGGAATGATACGTGTCTATCGCTCCAATATGTTACGCATCGGTTAGTATCTACTTGCCTAAAAAACCCTTTCAACGTTATTGTCTTTTAAATTTAAATCTTGGACAGGTTATAATTTATTTTAAAAACTTACGAAAACCTACGTTAACTAAGCATTATTTTCTAACCGAAAGACAAAAGACATTCAAAATTGATCAATAGAGATCTACAGCTATTGTAACGACCCTCCTAGCACAAAAAGAGGCTAAAATGCCAACGATCTTATGCAATATCCCGCTATGCGACTATTTTGCCGATGAAGAAAAAATAAAAAGCCTGCTCCATGGCTGCTCTTATTGTTTCACGATTTATGTGACGGCTTAAATTGCCAGGCCTACTCCCTGACCTTAAAAACTTGGCGAATGTCTGCTTTGTTCTCGGTCCAGCTCTGCGGGCGTGAGGCGATTTTTTCGGTCCCTTTTGTTCATAAGTTATGTAACTCTGAAATACGAATGTTCGAACAAAAACTATGTGTCCGATGATGATGGATCGTCATCTCGAATGTTTGTTTATGTCGAGACATCGTGTTCGATTCGTATGACTTTGTAAAAGACAAGACTTTCGAAAGGTTTCTCTGGGATGAATTTCGTAAGCAATGTTGGCCCTGAATCGTTGTATAAAAGGCGATTTATTTTCCAGTCTGCAGGAATGGCGAAAGGTTTTACAGCTCCGTTTTATAGGCCAGCATCCCTGATCGTAAAACAGCTTTGCGCTCGCGCTGGCAGGGCTGCGGTCGGCGAGGCGCGGGCGCGTCGCGTGATCAAACCGGTCTCGGGGTAACATTGTTCATTATTCAAATTAGTGCGTGCTCTGTTATAATTCGAGGCATGCTGGCGAGCCTTTCCAGCCGCGATTAGGCTCAGACACGCTGAGAACACCAGACAACCTGTGGTTTCCACTTTTGAACACTGTGGTTCAATGATGAGTTTTCAAAAGTAAATTGCTGGTCCTTAAATTTGCCATGAGTTCATATTTTCTTATAACCTTCAAGCAACATGATTCAAATCCTCGCAAGTTCCGGGCTTGCAAGGATTTTAACGAGTTGCTCTTTTTTTTTCTACTGGATAACGTCAATCAAAGTATTATATTACTCTATGGTAAAAGGAACGCCCAGCAGTTTACTGCATATTATCTAATCTGTGTCTGTGGTCTATAGTATGTGAATCTGCCCAAGAAATTGAACAACTTTTCTCAAGGATCATAGACTTGCATGTGCAGATTTACATTCTTCAGGTTATGTAATTGAAGAGGGTCTCTGGTTTCTGTAGGCTCTAATCTGAAGAGCGAAGAGCTTTAAATATAAAAACACGTAGGAAAAACTTGACGATCTAAGAAGTAAGTAGGTACGTTTTTTAGGTAAAGTTATTTAGTTTTATGTGCATACATATTTAAATTCATCAGGTTATGTAATTTTAGAGAGTTTCAGGTTTCCGGAGGCCCTAATTTGAAGAGCGAAGAGCTTTATATGAAAACACGTAGGAAAAATATGACGATCGAAGTACTACTATTAAGTAAGTACGTTTTTTAGGAAAAGTTATTTAGTTTCATATGCAGATTTACATTCATGTAATTTTAGAGGATATCTGGTATCTGGAGGCCCTAATTTGAAGGATCTTAAATGAAAACTCGCAGGAAACTACCTACTTATTTGTATTTATACAATTTTCACTCCAACCAAAGAACAAGAATAACAGGTGAATAGTTATAGCAACGGAGAGCTGGATAATGTTCGTTGCGGGGTGGCGCGACAACATTACATTGCGCGCCGCAACACCTTGAAAAATATTGCGGAGTCTCTATAATTTAACACAAGAAACGCAAAACACTCTCGTTTCATCGTACGAACGAAAAGGGTATTGTATTCGAGAAAAAATAAATTTTCTAATTTTCTCAAAAATGTGTTAAAAAGCAAGTCTCCTAAAAATGTCCGTCGCGTCGGTTGGTCTGTCGGTGGGTCTGTCCGTCACGCTTTGGCCTAGCGGCTTGATCTGCATATTTCATTAGAATTTTTTTTTAAATACCTAAATATAACTTTGTATTTCCGTTCTATGTGTATGGCATTACAAATTTAAGTTTGCACTTAATACTTTTTACTTGCTGCTTGCTGTACCATTTATTTTTTTTTAGGTTCAAGTGTATGCAATCTAAAGACGCCTGTGGTAAAACTCCGCACGTCAGTCGCCGTGTGCTATAATAGTGGCAACAAAATGTATTCAATAAACGCCTCATATCAGGAGATCACTTCCTAGTTGTAGGCTGTCAGACGCACTGTTATTATAGACAGCGTGTTCTGAGGAGCCGACATGACACGCTCGTAAACGTAGGTGTTTGAGAAAAACGGCTGTAAATTTAGATGAGGTTTTATATTTAAATAAAATAAAATAAATAAAAATTGTTTATTATTCACAAACTACTACTTTATTTACTTCTTTTCGCGTGGGTTTGACATATAATGTTTATTAAATAATCAGATATCACTAGAAAAATGAAACAGTGAATTTAGATCTTGGAGTAGATTTAGATAGATTTCAGTCCTCAAAGAACATAGGTCGAATCCAATTACTAAAAGAAATTTCGACCGTTACATAATTTGTTTTTATGTTCATTGTTCTGTAACAGAGTTCTGTTCAGTTCTTACCGAAGCTCAGTTCATATTCTGAGCTGACATAACAGTCTTAAGTTTTCGGGAATTAACCCGTGACCCTCAGCTGGGAGTCAAACCAGGGGGATTATTTTTTATTTTTTTATAGAAGAAGGAGGCAGACGAGCCGGCGGGTCATCTGATGGTAAGTGATCACCGACGCCCATAGACACCCGCAACACCAAGGGTATCACAAAAATTAAAAATCACGAGATTCTCTTTCAAAGTGAAGAATGATAATATGAATCCTACTCTATTAAACGAGCAATATTTGTATCATCATCATCATAACATCCCATGAAACGTCCACTACAGGACAGGGAACTCCCTCTTTAATTCTAGCTTGTGCTGGAAAAATGTAGAGGGGAAGTACGAGTACCATAGACACCTCACTTGTCAGCGTTACGGCTGGCACCATGGACCGCGGTTGTAGGTGACCGCAGTAAGTAAGATGTTAGATACAAAGGAGGATGCTGCTGCCCATCCTCCAGTTTATAACCCTTGGTCGCCTCTTACGACACCCACGGGTATGTAAGGGTTGGTACTATTCTTTGCCGGCACCACACGGGGCAATATTTGTATACAGCGTGAATTTTTATTGGTTTTGCTTCCGAAGCCCAGTGGTTCTACTCATGAAAACAAGCAACTTACCCAAAGAAATAAACTCATTACTCAAATTTTTTTTATAAAAAATGAGGTCGGTCTAGTGTTTCGTTACTAATTTTCATATGTTATGTTACGATTCACCACAGTTTAAGATTATTTTAAAACTCACCCGGTGATTTTCAATAATTGTGTCTTGTTGGCAAATGATAACAAAACATTCTTTTCGCAATTTATTTTCGGACAATCAAAGTTAGTAAAGTGTTCAATGCGGTGACGAAATAATCAACGATTTGTGTCGACTTGTATCGGTCATTCACATCAATGCACCAAGTTTGATTAAAATTTGGATCGTAGATTACAACGACAGCAATCAAATGACTCTCGAGTCAATATACTAGGTTATTTTTTTGGACCTGATATGAGTATTCCTACTTTGTTTAACAACTTTTGTTCTACGACTTTGCTAACAACGGTCAAAAAAAATTCGACTTCCCATACAAAGTAAAGTAAGTGACCAACACATTTTGTACGGGAAGTCGAAATTTTTATGTGCGTTGTTAGCTAACTCGTAGAACAAAAGTTGTTGCTTTTGACCTCACTAAAAAAGTAGGCATACAAATATCAGGTCCAAAAAAATAGCCTTGTATTCAAGTCGCAATGAATATAGGCTTCTTCTGGGTCTACAAAGACGTTGAAGAATTTACCAATATCGTTGTGTGTTAGGTAGCAGCTTGGTAGCAGTAATAGATAGGTACACAAACTGTAGTCAATCGTATGATTTATGTTTATACTATAAAACGTGTGGTGCCGGCAAAGAATAGTACCAACCCATACATACCCGTGGGTGTCGTAAGAGGCGACTAAGGGTTAACTGGAGGATGGCCAGCAGCGTCCTCCTTTGTCTTACATCTTACTCACTGCGGTCACCTACAACCGCGGTCCATGGTGCCAGCCGTAACGCTAACAAGCGAGGTGACTATGGTACTTCCCCTCCACATTTTTCCAGCAAAAGCTAGAATTCTGGAGGGAGCTCCCTGTCCTGTAGTGGACGTTTCATGGGATGTTATGATGACTATAAAACGAGCAATATTTGTAAATATATAAATAAATGTATATCTGTAATCAGTTTCTCGAAAACGGCTCTAAGAATTTCGGGGTTTTTGCGGCGAAAAATTTATCTAGCTTGGGTCTTATGTCTGGGAAAATTCGTTTCCTCTGTGCTTTGAACATTTCTTGAAAACTAGCGCGTTTCAGAAACTCTACAGCACCGTCTGTTATTAGGCTTTGGTTACGATTATATAGAGCAAATCTCGGTCTGTCAGGTACTCACTATAATAGTAAACAAGTTCCTATCCATGTTTCTATATACTCTAAAAAAGAAACTATTAACTGAAAGACTAGGTAGAACTGTTACTGCCGTAAATACCGGGTAGAGATTTCTTGTTGCTGAGTGTTTGTTCTGAGTCTGGGTGTTATTTATCTATATCGCAGTCGCTGATACCCTACAGGCTTTGCTTAGTTTGGGATCGAATGACTTTGTATGTGAACTACCCCCAGTATTACCCTGAATGCGTGGATTCCTGAAGAGATGACACGATAAACATCCAGTGGATGAAGAAAACCAGTTGTAGTAAAGGATCATAATTATAATGTAAAAGAGTTCAGACTTAGAAATAGGTAGGAAAAATAAAAACACTGCGGTTTTCCTTTACCTACTAGGCCATACAAAACAATCCACATCGACGCTTGTTACTCATTAGGTGCGCCTGCGTCGCTCGCAATTATCAAAAGGGGATGTAATTAAATGGCCCTGATCGGTCCATGCCATTCGTTTGATGAATGTGCACTGTTAATTAAGTTTTTAACTTATCAGAATATTCCTAGAAGAGGCGTTTTACTGTTCCGTACCTCAAAAGAAATAAAAAACCGGTCAAGTGCGAGTCGGACTCACGCGCCGAGGGTTCCGATATACCTATAGTATTTTTGGAAGCAATAAAGTCCATTTTCAGGACCGCAAAACTAAATTTGTTTGTAAAGGTTTTTTGCAGATTTCTGAAAAACTGTGGAACTTAGAAAGATCGTTTTATTTTTGCTGTAATGTTTACATAAACTTCTGTCAACTGTAATTAATTCAGATTATTCCTTACTCAAACTTCGGAGATAAGGGGAAGGGAATGGTATTTTTTTTGACATTTTTCATCATAACTTGAAAAAAAAAGAAACTTAAAAAAATACAAAAATATATTTTAAAATGTACAAATGAAGCCCTTTCATATAATACCCCACTCGACCTAGTCTATGTCTATGTCTAAACTTAGTCCTAAACCTAGTCTATGTCTAAACTTATTAATTAGCACCTGGGCGACCGAGGTTCGCTCTATAATAGCCTATAATTATCGGGTCGCCAACACGGGGAAAACGAATTTTCCTAGACATGAGACCTAGCTAGATCGATTTTTTGCCCCAAAAACCCCCGTAAGGTAAATTTCATGGAAATTGTTAGAGCCGTTTTCGTGAAACCGATTACAAATTATATATATACAAATATTGCTCGTTTTATAGGATTACATTACAACTTTTCTTGAGCTCCCGTTTCAAGTACATTCATATAAAAAAGAGGTCAGGTTAGAGTGGACACTTTGTAGGTGGTAGGGCTTTTGTGGAAAGTCCGTCTGGGGAAGTACCACCCCCTTGCTTTTTTCTGCCGTGAAGCAGCAGTGTTTGCACTGCTGTGTTTCGGTTTGAAGGGCAAGGGAGCCAGTGAAATTACTGGCACATGAGAGATACCATCTTAGTTCTCAAAGGGAGCAACGCGCTTTGCTGTCTTATTAGTGTCAAACTGGGCCATTAATAAGACAGTAGGTGCTATGGGCGGTGGTGACCACTTACCATCAGCTGGCCCACCTGCTCGTTTGCTAACTTGTAATATTAAAAAAAAACACGGAGTTTTTCGAATCAGAGGGCAAAAGCTTGAATAATATGAGATGGTGATGAAAACGGAACCCTTGGGGCGCGAATCCGACTCGCACTTGGCCGGTTTTTTAAATTTTTCGGTCAGTAATATTTGAGTAGGGAATGGTATACAATACAATTATTTCAGCTTTAACCAATACAAATGCACGAATAAACACAGGTAGAGCTTGGAATGACACATTCATCGTCGTTTTCTTTATATTATTCCGTATCTTTACAGAAAAAAAACGGGATAGTTATAGAATCACTTTGTTCCAACTGTCTGTTCGTCTGTCTGTCTGTCAAGAGTGTCAGACGAGAAACTTTTCCTCGCGTATTGGTAAAAGTATAAGTTGAAATTATTATCAATGTGATTATAATTAAAATTTGTGAAAAGCTCTACAAATATAAAAACTTATTTTTATTATTATTTGTTAAATGTTGCGTTTATTAGCTAGTGCTGCAGCAGAAAGCCATTCGACGCAGAAAATACTATGTATTAGGTATATTCCTAACGACTATACACACTAATCATTAGATTTCTCTTTTGTATGGCTGAAACTCCTATAGAGATAGGAAACAAATTATAAACATTTTTTTGTAAATTGTGACGCCCTTTACATGATAGAAATGACTTGAGCTAAAAAAACTAATTCTAATAACTCGTTGAAATAAGGATATTGGAATTAACAAAACGAAGTTTGCCGAATTAGTCTTTGAATTTAGGAAAGTGTTATTGCGGCTTAATCTAGGATAGGTTCAACTGAACCTATCTACTTGAAGTTAAAAATTACGACTTCTCTTTCCTAGCTTTATTTTGTTGTCGTCGGTAACAGGTGGAAAACTGAAGTAACAGTAGGTATTATACAACATTACTTTACGCACCATTTCATACCGACACCCGTAATGTATTTAACACCAGAACTATTTATTAGTTAGTTAGGGTAACGAACGTATTCTGTCAATATAAATTTTTTGAAATTAATCTTGAACTTTAGCAAAGGCTGAGGATGAGAGAAATATTTTTCCTCAAAAGAATAGAAAGAAAGAAATGGGGGGGAAAGACGAAGAGTAGACAAGATATCTCCTCACAGCAGCAGTATTACCCCTTCAGAATTAATATAAGGTACAGCAGCACTGCACTTACTTTTTCGCAATACTCAAGGAAAAACTATCAACCGCAAACTTAAATTTGTAATGGCATACACATAGTATGGAAATACAAACTTTTATTTACGTTTTTCCAAACAAAATTCGAATTAAATATACAGATCAATTCAGAATTCAAATTGTCAAACATTAAAACAAACAAACATCAAAAGATTTCGAGTAAATCACATGTTTAACTTTTGGTAGTACTGGAACATCCTTTATATGAATTTTCAAAGATCAATAGATACTACCGTAGGATACTTGCATGGAGATTTTTTTAATTTCCCAACACATGTTCCTTATGGATTATTGTTCAGTTTAGTCTACTGAGCAAGCCCTTTCAGTTTTTGGTACACCCTGTGTAATAAATTTTATTCCAAAAATCATAAAGAATATCCAGTCAGGTAGACAACCAATCCAGGAGTAATACGAGTATTATAGAAAATTTTAATAAACTCAATGGAACCAATTTTGGGTAAATCACATATTTACGAGTACGATTTGGTGGTACAGGAACACCCCTTATATGAAATTACACAGATCATTTGATACTGGCGCAAGATATCTTACATGGAGATGCTTGGTCATGCAAAGTTTCATCAAGATTCTATGAGCCGTTTTTGAGAAAATTACAATTTATCATTTTCGTTGTATGACAGCTACCCTCAAAATGAGAGCCAGCAAGAAACCACTTAGAACCCTTCGATGGATTTGCATAAAACTCCTAAATTCAAAATCTGGTGTCAATCGAACCATTCGTTTAGCCGCTAGGCCAAAGCGTGACGGACAGACCGACCGACCGACGGACCGACCGACCGACCGACGGACGGACATTTTTGGGAGAATTGTTTTTTATGATGTATAAGTGATATAGAACACATTTTTGAGAAAATTAGAAAAACTTTTTATCACGAATACAATACCTTTCTCGCTCCGCTCGAAAGTAAAAAGGAGTAAACAGATCTGGCGAGCCACCTGGCAATAATGGGTCCTGCAATAAAACTACGTACCGAGAATAACTAGATCAAATTATCAAGATTATCAAACCCCTCACAGAATCCACACTATGTTGTGAACGAACAGGAATGCGTCATCTTTTTCTTTCAGTAGGTACTAGGGTTAAGGGTATACTAGGACTTGTAAGGTCGGTCATCGATCTTACATTACATACAACCCACACGATATGATAATGATGAGTTAGTACTTCTGATACACGCCACTCTGTTAGTGAAGCGACGTAAATGTAACTGACGTTATTTTTAGAGTTCTGTACCCAAAGGCTGAAAAACGGGACCCTATTGATATGCCTCCGATATCTGTCTGTCTGTCAGCGGGCTGTATCTCTGAACCGTAATAGGTAGAAATTTTAACTTTTCACAAATTGTGTATATCTGTTGCCGATAAAAAAAGTTAAAAATGAAGGGGGCTCCCAAACAGCTATAGGGGGGGGGGGGGAGGGTTGAAAAAGTTTGACCAACCCCATCGAGTGGGGTATCGTTGTTTAGAGCTTGTTGAGTAGATAAATATAGTATTTTTTGTTTTGAAAAATATTTAAAAACAAAGAAATAAGATGCCATCTAAGTCAGCTGTTTTTACAAAATTTTGTTTGAGCTGTAACTCATGAACAATAATAGCTAGACAGTTAAAATTTTCACAGATTATGTATTTCTGTTGCCGCAATAACATCAAATACAAAAAATTTAAAAAAATTATAAATTGAGGGGGACTCCCATACCAAAGATCTGGTTTTTAGGTGATTTTTTTTAGCTCTATCTTCAAAATGGAAACACTTACAAACTTGAAAGTTGATGTGTTTATAGTGCATAAGCTATAAAATAACAGCAAATAATAAAATCTGGTCAAGCGCGTGTTGGACTCAAAAACCCTAGCACAGTAACTTACTGAAATTTCAACTAATACAATTATGATTATGTAATGGTACGGAACCCTCGGTGCGCGAGTCCGACTTACACTTGGGTTTTTTAATATCCTACAATGAATTTAGATTTTTTTATTTTGATACTATCTTGATTTAAAGCGTACAAAAATCTCGTAATTTTACTATCCATTCCCGCAAACACCTTGTTACTGAATGTGGGCTTTAGGATATAAATTAACATAAAAGTGACCTTTTTACAATCCATGACCATATTGACCATGTTAATGTAACTAATCATCTAAAACTGAAATGGCAAAGGTAAAAAAAACGTAGCTTGAGGCAAATTTGATCGTTTTATTTCCTTGCAATATTTTACTAAAGTTAGTTTGATATTTTATTATTCGGGCAACGAGTTCAATGCTAAACGGGAGATATCAACATTTCCGTTCAATATAACATTGAAAAAAAAAAACACGGAGTTATCAAATCGGTTCAATAAATAGGTGACCTAAAAATAATCCTTTGGTGGTCCGACTTATGCTAAAATAATTAAAACGACGTAGTAATTGTAAATGGCGCAGAATATGCGCGTTTGTTTATCGGAATAAACACGCTTATAATAGCACTTTGAAATTTAATCCTGTGCCTGTGTAGCAATTTCTTCTATATTTCCTGCAACCAGCGAGTTGCGGTCTAGAGTCCAATTCTTGAATTGATTTTGATTTACTACTTAGTGATTTTTAGACCATAGATATTAAAAATATCCCAAAACAGCTCTAAATTTTATATATTTAATATTATTGTTTACTTTAGAAAATGAAAAAAAAAAAACCAAAAATTCTGAATTTTTCAGGTGATATTTTTTAAAAACCGGCGATATTTACGTTACGTATGTACGAGAAAGACACTATGCTATACACGTGGCAAAGAAATAGGCACAGTGGCATGAATGGTCTCCTATCCTTCGAAATAGAATACAAGCAAAAAAAACCACTATAGTATTTTCAGAAGTATAATAGTCAATTTTTAGGACCATAAAAATAAATTTATAAAGGATTTTTGCAGTTTTTAAAATTCGGTGCTACTTAGAAATAACTTTTTATTGTTTCTGTAATATTTACAAAAATTTGTATCGACTACAAACAGTTAGTTCTTTCGTTTTCCGTGAGAACTTCGATAAAACTTTTCTTATTAGTGAGCGCTAAGAAACGATTACACCATGATTACACAATACCTAAGTTTATGTCACTCAGTCATCATAAAATGTACATATCAGTCAGTGTATATTGAATGTAAATAGTACCGGAAGTACCTAAAGAAGTAATCCTTTTGTTTTTTTCCTTTTTTATTTTATTTTATCTTCGTATAAAATAGACTGATTGACTTTGTTCATAATTTCTATGACGAAATGATTACGTTACGTTAGCTTACGATGCGTGATCGATTAATGTAATTAATGTTGATGCACGCAAGTAAACAAGATTATTAACTTAGATTTTTTTATTATTTTCTGCGTTTGGAAGAGACAGTAGGTAAACCCACGATCCATTACGTTATGTTAATTGCAATATCCTTACTTCAACGAGCAATGTATTCCGAATTAGTCTTTGAATTCAGCTACGTGTGATCGTGACTTTGGTTTAGTAGATACAGGTACCTACATATCAAATTAAAATCGTACAAGGAAATTAACGCTACGAGCGATCTCTACCTAGAGTCCAATTCTTGAATTGATTTTGATTTACTAGTGATTTTTAGGCCATAGATATTAAAAATATCCCAAAACAGCTCTAAATTTTATATATTTAATATTATTGTTTACTTTAGAAAATGAAAAAAAAAACCCAATAATTATGAATTTTTCAGGTGATATTTTTTAAAAACCGGCGATATTCAAGATTTGGACTCCTTACGTTACGTATGTACGAGAAAGACACTATGCTATACACGTGGCAAAGAAATAGGCACAGTGGCATGAATGGTCTCCTATCCTTCGAAATAGATCGCAAGTAAAAAAAACCGCTATAGTATTTTCAGAAGTATAATAGTCAATTTTTAGGACCATAAAAATAAATTTATAAAGGTTTTTTGCAGTTTTCAAAAATTCGGTGCTACTTAGAAATAACTTTTTATTGTTTCTGTAATATTTACAAAAATCTGTATCGACTACAAACAGTTAGTTTTTTCGTTTTCCGTGAGAACTTCGATAAAACTTTTCTTATTAGTGAGCGCTAAGAAACGATTACACCATGATTACACAATACCTAAGTTTATGTCACTCAGTCATCATATAATGTACATATCAGTCAGTGTATATTGAATGTAAATAGTACCGGAAGTACCTACAGAATTAAATTTGATCCTTTTGCTTTTTTTCCTTTTTTATTTTATTTTATCTTCGTATAAAATAGACTGATTGACTTTGTTCATAATTTCTATGACGAAATGATTACGTTACGTTAGCTTACGATGCGTGATCGATTTATGTAATTAATGTTGATGCACGCAAGTAAACAAGATTATTAACTTAGATTTTTTTATTATTTTCTGCGTTTGGAAGAGACAGTAGGTAAACCCACGATCCATCACGTTATGTTAATTGCAATATCCTTACTTCAACGAGCAATGTATTCCGAATTAGTCTTTGAATTCAGCTAGGTGTGATCGTGACTTTGGTTTAGTAGATACAGGTACCTACATATCAAATTAAAATCGTACAAGGAAATTAACGCTACGAGCGATCTCTACTTTCATGCAACCTTTAGAGAAAAAAAAACCGGTCAAGTGCGAGTCGGACTCGCACGCCGAGGTTTCCGATATACTTTTTGTATTTTTGGAAGCAATAAAGTTCATTTTTAGGACTGCAAACCTAAATTTGTTTGTAAAGGTTATTTGCAGATTTCGTAAAAGTTGTGCAACTTACAAAGATTGTTTTATTTTTGCTGTAATGTTTACGTAAACTTCTGTCAACTGTAATTAATTCAGATTTTTCCTTTCACAAACTTCGGAGATAAGGGGGGAATGGTATTATTTAAGTCGTTTTTCATCATAACTTGAGAACTAAGAGACGTAAAAAAATACAAAAATATATTTAAGAATGTACAAGTAAAGCCCTTTCATATGATACTCCATTCGACCTAGTAGCGACAATTTGAAATTTGGCCCCCTTTACATTAATAATCATAATTTTTTCGAAATTCTTTCATGTGCAGTTAAGTTGGGCAACTATATTCTAAAACTATTCCAAATTTCAAGTCGATAGCATGAGTGGTTGCTGAGATATAGAGGTGTGACAGACAGACAGACGGACAGACAGACAAAGTCGCACCATAAGGGTTCCTTTTTTTACCATTTTGGTATCGGAATCCTGAAAAGAGAAAACTTTTTATCACCTATCCGCCACTTGCAGAAAAGGTTTACAAGTGGGCGAGCTCACTCAAGGAAACTGGACAACTTTAACAAAAAAAAAAATTGTCAAGTGAAAAATCATTCCTGTGCCCGCTTTAATGACACTCTTCCACACCTAATAGGTTGGCTGGAAGAGATCTCTTAAAGAGAAAAGCTCGCCTTTGTTAACAATTTTCATTTAAAAACTGTATGTTATTTTTGAGCAATAAAGAATATATATAAAAAAAATATTACCTCTTCATACAAATTTATCACTAAAATTTATCACTTTGATCGGACAGTTTGTATGGAGTATGAAGCGGTAAATTTTTTTTTCTTTTGTCAAAAATGTATCTTTGTTCAGTTCTGTCTACTGAGCACGCCCTTCCAGTTTTCGGTACGCCGTCCTTTACACCCTTCATATTGCCCATTATAGCCTGATACTTTTTTTTAACGATAATATTTTTAATATTAATATTGCCCTCGTTTTTCGCAAAAATTGACTCCCAAACCAACCCCAGTCAGATCCCGGATGCCGGACACCGGATGCCCGAAATCAAGGTTGTTTTGGGCTTTCATTCCGAGAAATAAAACTTGGAGTTAGGTTTCCTGAAGCCGTCGGGTATATTTCAATGGATTGCTCGATAGGTATCTCACCTGCCACTGGGTACCACTGGTACCCAAGGGCATTCTCCTGAACTTTTTTTTTGCGCGGGCACGTAATTTTAAACGAGCTTTACCTTCAAAGAAACTTTTTGAAACTTGCTCAGACCATAGTTGTAAAGGGAGGAAAACTGGAAAGCAACATCTCTTGATAAAAGACACCGTTGTTGTTAAAAAGTTACACTTTGAACTAAAACGCTTCATCAATTAAAGTATGGAAGATTTTTTACCAATTAAGCTATTTTTGGTTCATATAGATAAAGAGGAAGAAATATTTATTAGGTTTGAACCTACCACCTTCTGCGTACGGTCAACCGTACGTCAGTGGAAACATTTGCAACTCTATTACTATGCCGTAAAGTCCAAAGTATTTCTATTGATGTGCTGTTGGGTGTACCGTATCGACGCTGCTAACCCTGCTATCGCGTCCTTGAGCGACTTGTTAAAAAAGTTCTCCTTATTATATTATCGTTGACTGTACGACAATCCTTTGGGGCAACTCTACGGACTCGTCGAGGGTTCTGAAGATGCAAAAGCGAGCGTTACGAGTCTTAGCTAGCGTGGGTCCGAGGCATTCATGCAATGAACTTTTTCCAGAATACTGTATTATAACACACTATTCGCGTTACATTTTTGATATTATAACGTACACTAGATTAAATTTGTCAAAATTTGAACGTTTGGCCTTACCAGGGCGAACATTACGTCGTACTGGAAGCCTTCAGCCTGTTATACGTCGAACAGCACTCGCTGAAAAGAACCCACGCGTAATCGGTCCAAAGTTTTATGAAAAACTACCGCCTGATTTAAAAGGCGAATGTTCTGACGATACGTTTAGGTCCCGGCTGAAAAACCTTTATTGGAAAAATCCTTTTATTCTGTAAAAGAATTTTTGAATGCAAATTTGACATTGTAATTTCTGTAGGAAGGTACATTATTGTTATTATTAGTATTTGACATTTTGGATTATAGATTTATATTTTATGTACATCTTTGTACTTGACATTTTATATTTTCTGTATTTTATATAAAAAAATTTTTTGACGATCACATTGTGAATTCTTATATTTGACATGAATGTAATTTATAATGTAATTTTAATTTTTCATGGAGTTCTTTAGGGGAGGCCTATGTCCAGCAGTGGACGTCTTTCGGCTGATATGATGAATTGTATGATAAATAAATTTAATCTAATCTATTGGATAGCCATACAGCGAGGCAACGCGGCCAGCGTGATGGGAACCTTCGAGCCTGGTGCGCTCCGTGGCGGACTATTTGACTAAAGTTTTAGTATTACTTATTATTTATTTATCGTGACCAATTATTTCTTGACTTTTGTAAACCTTTAATTATTTATAAAATAATAAATCAAAATAAACATTGCTAAGATCTGATAGCAAATTGTACTTATCTATTGGATATTTATCTATATGTATTTTTTTTAATTCTCATTTCACACTTCTAAATGCACATTCCTGTGCCCCTTTTCATGTCATTCTTTCACACCAGCTAGGTTGGCTGGAAGAGATCTCTTATAGAGATAAGCTCACCTTTGTAAACAAATTTTATGTTGACCACAATTTTATGTAATTTGTGCACAATAAAGAATATATATCTATATATATAAAAGAAGAAGGTGACTGACTGACTGACTGACTGACATATCAACGCACAGCCCAAACCGCTGGGTCTAGAGATTCCAAATTTGGCATGTAGGTTCCTTATGAGACCTAGGGGTGCACTAAGAAAGGGTTTTAAAAAATTCTACCCCTAAGGGGGTAAAATAGGGGATGAAAGTTTGTATGAAAGTCCGTCAGTTTTGAAGTTAGGATCTTCAAAATTTGTATTTAGGCGGACGACTAAAAATTAATAATTACGTATCTCAGGGTTTTTGAAAATTCGACACCCTTAAGGGTGAAAAGGGGGATGAAGTTGAAAACTCTTTATTTTTAAAGTAAAATCCACATAATTTATTATTTAGGCATTAATGATGTAATTTTATGCAACGTTTATCACTTTTATTGAAATTCCACCCCAAATTCAACCCCTAAAAAAGGGAAATGGGGTGAAAAATCTAAAAACCAATATGGGTATCGTTTGTAGGGTTTATCGGGTCGCTGATTACGAAAACTACAACAATTTTGAAATCCAACGTGGTGGACGTTTCCCTTGGGATGGGGTTGGGGTGCGATGGGGTTGGGGTGCGATAGGGTTGAAATGTGAATATGGGTGTCGTTTGTATGGTTTATCGGGTCGCTTATTACGAAAACTATAACAATTTTGAAATCCAACGTGGTGGACGTTAAATACCATCATCCCTCTGGGGATGGAATTGGGGTGCGATAGGTTTGAAATGTCTAAAAATCAATATGGGTGTCATTTGTATGGTTTATCGGGTCGCTGATTACGAAAGCTATAACTACTTTGAGACCCAACTTGGTGGACGTGAAATACCATCATCCCCTGGGGATGGGGTTGGGGTGCGATAGGTTTGAAATGTCTAAAAATAAATATGGGTGTCGTTTCTATGTTAGGGATAGCGGTTAAATTAACGTTAGGGGTAGGGATAGGGGTAGGGATAGGGGTAGGGATAGGTAGAGGTAGAGAGGTAGAGAAGTAGAGAGGAAGAGAGGTAGAGAGGTAGAGAGGTAGAGATGTAGAGATGTAGAGAGGTAGAGAGGTAGAGAGGTAGAGAGGTAGAGAGGTACAGAGGTAGAGAGGTAGAGAGGTAGAGAGGTAGAGAGGTAGAGAGGTAGAGAGGTAGAGAGGTAGAGAGATAGAGAGGTAGAGAGGTAGAGAGGTAGAGAGATAGAGAGGTAGAGAGGTAGAGAGGTAGAGAGGTAGAGAGGTAGAGAGGTAGAGAGGAAAAGAGGTAGAGAGGTAGAGAGGTAGAGGGGTAGAGGGATAGAGGGGTAGAGGGGTAGAGAGGTAGAGGGGTAGAGAGTTCGAGATGTAGAGAGGTAGAGAGGTAGAGGGGTAGAGGGGTAGAGGGGTAGAGAGGTAGAGAGGTAGAGGTGTAGAGAGGTAGAGGGGTATAGGGGTAGAGAGGTAGAGAGGTAGAGACGTAGAGAGGTAGAGAGGAAGAGAGATAGAGAGGTACAGGTACAGGTAGAGGGAGAGGGAGAAGACGGGGAAGGGGGAGAGGGAGGGAGTGAGGGAGGGGGAGGGGGTGAGAGAGAGGGAGAGGAAGGGGGATAGGGAGGGGCAGTGGGAGAGGGAGGAGGGGGAGAGACAGAGTGAGGGGGAGGGGGAGAGGAAGGGGGGAGAGGGAGAGAGAGAGGGAGAGGGTTTCAGTTTTTCTCAATTACTTCTGCGAATTGGCTCTGTTTTGAAATATGACATGAAGGTGTCTCTCATCTCTCTCTTTACATTTTTTAGGATACTGCTGCTAAGTTCCTCTGTTCTGAGTAATTTATGAGTAATGTCTGTATTTTATATAAAATTCAGCTGGATCTTGAATTATACTCATTGATTTGCGCAGCGTTAGTCCTGTTTTTCCTTAGTTTAAAATTACCCCGAAATGATGGGATAAATAATAATTTTCCTGGACTAAAATATCTCATTGCTTCGGAAAACCGGTAACAACCTAAATATGAAATCCACGCGAGCGAAGCCGCGGGCAACAGCTAGTATATATATATTTTAGTTCAATGTTTTGTGCAGACTGCAGTGCAGTCGACACAGTGGCGAATTTTTACCTGTTTTCCTGATTATACCTACAGGTAAACAAAGTACCTACTTTTTCCGTTGCTTTGAAATAGCAGAAATTAGTTTTGTAGTTAAAACAATACAATAGTCCTCACTGAAACGCGGTATGAGGAAGCCAGCAATACGAGTTCCAAGTATGATGGAAATTTTCCAATCAAGATTCCTTGCCAATTGCCATATCCATCTTAGTTGTGAGTTGGGAATTCTGCAAATTCTACAATTTATAAAACTACATGCAGTTTTGTTTTATAAGTAACTGGCGACCCGCCCCGGCTTCGCACGGGAGTAAGACTGCATTTCCGATGTAAGCTCTCAGTCGGCTTGATTTCTTCCGACATCTAACAGTATTACACATATTAACAACAAACCACATCAAACTATACATAAATATAAACTTTCCTCTTGAATCACTTGATGAGAACCCGTTGCGCGTAGTTTAAAAGGTACATACGGCCGCACGTCATTGGAAACACTTTGACCTTGAACGGGTCTCTAATCTCGGGCGTTTGTAGCGTAGCGCGAGTTCATCTTATACTGGTTTTGTTTCAATGTCCTTGCTGCCGTGTGTACAAACAACAAATTGCATGCATTCGAATTCGTACACGCTCATTACTGTACAATGTACATAATATTCGCCTAGTGGGTGTGTCGTAATTTTGTAATTCGTGTAATTATTGCACAACCCTCGTAATGCGGCATTGCAGCCATTACAATTAGAGAATGATAATGTAACAATGAACGGCCAACGAGAGCGTATAGTAAGTTCTCAGAAACTGTATGCGGGCTCTAAGAAAAAGTACACCGTGCACGAGTGGTTTGTGGTTTATAGAGGGAATTTAAAAAAAATTGTTACCAAGAGCTTTAATAGTGTAATAGTGAAGAAGATACTATACTAAATTATGAGAAGACTGACTATTATATTATGACTAAATTATGAAACGAGTGTTGACCAATTGCGATCTGGACTAGACGAACTGCGTATTGGACGAACCGCTACTAAATCAGATTCCTGTATTAATCGAGCAGTTTTTGTCTATCTATTTATTCGTGATTATAACAATCGGTTTCTCGAAATCACGATATCAATGAAATTTACAAAAGGAGTTACAAATATAAAAAAATCGATTTAGGTCTCAAGTCTGAGAAACTTCATTTTCCCCTTTCATTGAGTATTTTTTATACAGTTAAACCATACAGTGCCATTGTTGGTGGGCTTTGAGCGAAGCTCGGTCGCCGGTACTTTCGTTTTTCAACATTTGAAGATGGCAGTCGTGTTTTTATTTCAATTTTAGTTTTATATGTTTATTTAAGTGTTTAATGAATAATTTTGATTGGGGATTATGCAGTAAACAACATTCAAAGTGAACATCTATTAGAAGATTGGAATACATGCATTTTCCGAAATTTTTGGATGGAGAGAAGCGGACTTCGTTACTTCAATAATTTTTCCTATCAACTTATTGGAGTCATCGTGGTGCACAGGCTTTCCTCGTCGGCGATCTTCGAGATGTGGATTCCTGTGTAAATCAATCTTTCACTGGACATTGGCGTGTCGCCATAATTTTGTAACAATTCCTTTACTTTGACATTGGCGAAATACGTTTTGTAATGAGATGTGATGCCATTAAATAAATATACAATACAAGGCGAATCGTAACAAATAATAAAAAATGCCATCATGAAAAGTCAAGAGGTCCTCATACACGAAAAACAATCTTATTTTTACCTCAAAAGAAAAAAACGTAACCCTTATAGGATCACTTTGTTGTCCGTCTGTCTGTCTGACTGTCTGTCTGTCTGTCTGTCAAGACCCTTTATCTCACGAACGGGTAGAGGTGTCAGGTTGAAATTTATACCACATATTAGGATCCATGAACCACACAAGATCTGAAAATTTAAATTTTTTACAACGACGCAATCAAAAGATATGGCATTTTATGTCCTCATCTCCATACATTTATTCAAAAATGCAAAACCTACAGGGTACTTCCCGTTGACCTAAAATTATGAAATTTGGCAAGAAGCTAGGTCTCACAGTACAAATAATGGTAAAAGTCTGAAATCATTAAATATTACAACTTTTCTCACAACTAATGGTAACCAATTGTGGTGAGCTCCCGTTTCAAGAACATTCATATAAGAGAGGGGTCAAGTTGGATGGTCGCTGAGGCGATTTTTGTTTTAGTTCTATTTAAAAACGGGAACACTTACAAACTTGAAAATTGGTATGTTTATAGTGCATCCATACTATACTATATATGTAATATTATAAATGCGAAAGTAACTCTGTCTGTCTGTCTGTTTGTTTGTTTGTTTGTTGCTCTTTCACGCCTAAACGGCTGAACGGATTTTGATGAAATTTGTTATGGTGATAGATGGTAACTTGGAGACGGACATAGGCTACTTTTTACCCCGGGAAAATATCTCATTCCCGTGGGAATCTACACATACAATAATACTCTAGCGGGGTTGTATCTGCTACAGCACACCGAAACTACTTAACCGATTTTGATGGGACTTTTTTTATTCAACTAAGTATCGCTGATTACGAAAACTACTACAATTTTGAAATCCAACGTGGTAGACGTAAACTACCATTATCCCTTGGGGATGAGGTTGGGGTGCGATAGAGTTGATATGTCTAAAAATCAATATGGGTGTCGTTCGTATGGTTTATCGGGTCGCTGATTACGAAAACTACAATGATTTTGAAATCCAACGTGGTGGACGTGAAATACTGGTGGTATTGGATGGGATGGGGTGGGGTTGGGATTCGATAGGTTTGAAATGTCTAAAAATCAATATGAGTGTCAGTTGTATGTTTATATAAGGATAGGGATAGCGGTTAAGATGGCGTTAGGGGTAGAAGCAGGGATAGGGGTAGGGTCAGGGATAGGGAGAGGGAGAGGGGGAGGGATAGGGAGAGAGTGTAAGGGAGGGGAAAATGAGGGGAGAGAAAGGGGGAGGGAGGGGTAGAGGGCGTGGGAGGGGGTAGAGGGAGGGGGGGTAGAGGGAGGGAGAGGGGGAAGGGGAGGATGAGTGAGGGGAAGGGGGAAAGGGAGGGGAATGGGAGGAGGGCGAGGGGGGAAAGGGAGGGTGATGGGGAGAGGGGAAGGGGGGAAATGGAGGGGGAAGGAAGGGTGAGGGGGGGAAGAGGGAGGGGCGAGGGAGAGGAAGAGAGAGTGGGAGAGGGTGAGGGAGGGGGAGTGGGAATGTAGGGGGGGGGATACAAAAGGATAGATAGGGAGGAATAGGGACCTTTTTTACTTTTATGAATATCTCCTCGCTACCCATTCACTTCACTCCCTTTATTGCCTTCTTTTTTAAGTTCGCCTGTAACGGTTGACAATGAAAATTACGCACTACCTACCAGTTAAATAAAATCAAAAGATAATTAAGTTTGTAGTAAGATGCATTTATTCAACTTGGATAAGTACAAATGCATCTTTTACGTAGGGATCAAGAAGGATAAGCGCTCCGTAAAATATGTTTCAATTAAGTTCGAGTTCTGTTTTTTTATAAAATCTACGCGGACGAAGTCGCGGGTAACAGCTAGTAAGCTATAAAATAACAAAAAATAATAAAATTTGGTCAAGCACGTGTCGGACTCAAAAAATCTAGCACATTAACTTACTGAAATTTCAACGAATACAATTATGTTTATGTGGTGGTACGGAACCCTCAGTGCGCGAGTCCGACTCGCACTTGGCCGGTTTTTTTTGTTTTGTTTTAGCTCTTAATTATAATAATATTTTGCACTCCGGGTAATTGTGATTCTGCGTCCAAAGTATATTTCATCAAGCAATACGTGTTAAGGCGATTCTCTCTGTGTTTTGCAAATTTAGGCGTATTTTGAGACGATATAAGTAGGTCGTTATTCAAGAAATAAATATGAAAAAAATATATGTTGATTATCCATGTTTAAGCTATAATTTGTACGTATATCTTTTCGACACAATTTAAAATACCTTAGAAAAAATAATAAGGCAAAGAGCTTTTTCTTCCAAAATCACACTAAACTCGATATTTCTCCTAAACGGATAAATAGATTTACAATTTTTTTGCAGAAAATTATTTGTTATAACTTCGATGTTAACCTGTACGTACCGGTTTAAAATCAATCAATGTTTTGATACGTAAATCCTAATTTTTCTCAATCTGCACGACCAATTAGTCTGTACGACCATCGTAACAGCCACGTTGCAGAGCACTCTAATACGAACGTTATTGACGTGTACCTACATGAGATCGACATTTGCATTGACGAGCTTGTAGCTGCTAATTTTAGTGTAAGAAGCGCCTTAAGATAAATAAGTTTAATGTATTTATTTACCTTGTCCCAGCTATATTATGTAAGTATTTGTATCAGTGGTCTGTTACGTGATGTTTTGATGAAATCTCACTCGGTCAATATTGCCACTGCCGTTGATAATTATTACGAGTGAATTTTGTAAGTGATTTGATAAGAACTCTCTATTTCTAAACGTGTGTACTTGAGATACCAAGTAAGTAATTAGTAGGTACTTACTAAATGCTCGACAGTTGCATTATCAAGTAAGTAATACTTCATAATAATTCAGAGGCACAACTGAAATATAAGGTGGTACTGTTAGAAATGCATCATACTTATACCATGTGGAAATTTTGGATTTGTAATTCTTCAAAAATATTAAAAAGTATTAGTACTGAAAACTGAATTTAGCTGCAATCGCACCTTTCTAAATTCAAAGACTAATTCAGCATTTAAAGGGTAACTTTAAATTAGTTCTTGATGGAAAAATGTGTGAATGTACTCATGATTCTGAACATCTTTCCCCAAGGAACATATGTCGGAATACGAAAATTTAGTTTTGACCTCCCATAGAAACTGCATCAGCTGATAGAGCATTTTGTATGGGAGGTCAAATTAGGTTTTTCGCATTTCGACCTATGTTCCTTGGGAAAAGTTGTTCAGTATCATGAGTACATGCAAATCTTTTGCTATCAAGAACTAATTAACACATTCACTGCGTTACGGCAAGCATTTTGCCGTATTTGACGTTTTCCTTGTCTTACGCTCGGTGCGGGGGTCATTTTCATATGTTCCCGTACACGCATAAAAGAGAAAAATATATTCCCACGATTGTAGGTTTAAATGTTATCAATTTAATTATAAAGATTGTACAGCATAATAGTTGCCATAACGCACAGGAAGGAAATTATAATTCTCCAATACGATACGGCAACTATTTTGCCGTACCCCCCCAACCCTGCACCTCACCACATGCACCCGCGCAGAGATTCAGTTTTCACTAGTGTTGGGCACGCGCAGGGTCTGTTTATTTTGTTTTGACAAATTATCGCGAAAAAAAAAAGCAATGAAACGTTCAAAACAAAATTTAACATGAGTAATACAATAAAGACTCGAGACAAATCAAGACAGGGGGCAATTCAAGTCAGTGATTCGAAGTAAGTTGGTAAGTTAGTCGAATAAAAAAAATAAAAAAGTGCACCTCATTAACATCCGGGGGTTGCACTCCAATCTTGATCCGGTCCACTTCCACCTTGAGACCGAGAAGCCGCACCTATTCTTTTTAACGAAGACGCAGATAGCAACGCCGTCAGACGTGGCGTACCTCAACTACCCGGGTTACTCGTTGGAACATAAGTTTAAAAAACGAGCCGGGGTCTGTGTGTACGTCCGCGATGACATTTGCTATCGGCGTCTCCGTTGCTTTGAAGATTCAGGGTCATCAACACTGTGGATTCTGGTGGACACCGGCATAGAGAAATCTCTCTACGTCGGTGTCTACCGGTCGCACAGCGGTGACCAGGAGACGACCAGGCTATTTGAGCACCTGTTAGAGAAGGCGGATTGTGCCCAACAACGGTACCCAACAGCGCAGCTTCATTTTTTGGGGGACTTTAATGCCCACCACAGCGAGTGGTTGTTCCCATACCAGAAAACTGACCATGCTGGGAGAGAGGCGCGCAGGTTTGCATTGTCGCTAGATCTCACCCAGCTGGTGAATGTAGCTACGCGGGTGCCTGATGTAGACGGACACACGCCCAATTTCTTGGACTTACTGCTGACAACAGATCCAGACAGGCACTCGGTGTCGGTATCAGCCCTGCTGGGAACATCCGACCACTGTCTGGTGAAGTCCGTGTCGATCAGCTCTCCTCCGAATGATAGCCCAAGAGGCACGAGGCGAGTTTGGCGATTCGAGTTAGCAGATTGGGATGAGATGCGGCACTTCTTTGCATCCTACCCATGGCAGCCAGTGTGTTTTTCTTCGAGCGATCCCTCTTGTTCAGCTGAAGCGGTTGCAGATGTGATACGGCAGAGGATGGAATACTATATTCCGTTCTCCGACATACCGCTCGGTCACAAAGCCCGACCTAGGTTTAATGCGGACTGCGCTCGCGCTGAAGCTCGAATGCAGTCCGCATACCAAGCCTAGGTTTATTTATTTATTTATTTAAATTGGTTAACTAACATAGTACAAAAAGTTATTTTACAAAGGTTTCTTAATATATAAGGCTTTAAGGTTTTTATGTACCACACTTAAAAGTCAACACAGCATTCATAAAATATAATTTCTATATATGTATAAATGTTTTAGATCCTGATTTAATTTAATTTAGGTTCAAGCCCGTGATCGCAAAGTTCGAGCTCGACGGGTTCGCGCGAAGAAAACGGCATTCAATTATGCTGCAAAGTTCTGCAAGAGGGTGATCCGAAAGGCACGTTACGACCATGTCAATCGTATAGGGACCAAACTTGCATCCTACCCCTCTGGTAGCAAACAATTTTGGTCCCTATCCAAATCGGTCGAAACAAACTTCTGCCGTCCTACATTACCTCCCCTGCTAAAACGTGATTGGTCGCTAGCTCACTCTGCAACAGAGAAAGCAAATTTATTTGCGTCTCTATTTGCAAGCAATTCTGGTTTAGATGCCGGCTCTTATCAACCACCAACGATTCCTCGCTGTGACTCTTCGATGTCGGAGGTCACAATACATGCAAAAGAGGTTCGTAGAGTACTCCGAAGCCGAGACGTGAACAAAGCAAGCGGTCCTGATAGAATACCAGCAAAAGTCTTGAGAAAATGTGCGCCTGAGTTGTCTCCTGTGCTAACACGTTTGTACCGCCTCTCTCAAAAACAAGAACGGTGCCAAAATCTTGGAAGGTTGCCAACGTATAGCCAGTGCCCAAGAAGGGTAGTCGTGCCGACCCCAGCAACTATCGGCCAATCGCCATCACTTCCATACTCTGCAAAGTTATGGAAAGGGTACTCAATGGAAAACTGGTGACATACCTAGAAGCTAACGACCTACTCAGTGACAGTCAGTATGGCTTTCGCCGGGGACGATCGACTGGGGATCTTCTAGTGTATGTCACGCATTGCTGGGGGGAGGCCATCGAGAAATACGGCGAAGCCCTTGCCGTGTCACTAGACATCTCGAAGGCCTTCGACAGGGTGTGGCACGCAAGTCTGCTGAGCAAACTTCCTGCATACGGCATTCCCGCTGACTTTTGCTCTTGGATTTCTGACTTCCTGAGCGAACGGCCGATCCGAGTAGTCCTTGATGGCTGCTCCTCTGACCTCGTGGCTATTGATGCCGGGGTTCCTCAGGGGCCGGTTCTCTCTGCGACTCTTTTCCTGCTGCACATCAACGACCTACTTGGTCCTAGTATTGTTGGGTACGCAGATGACAGTACTGTCGTCGAGAAATATATGTCAAGCGCAAAAGCCAACAGTGACGAAATACGTTCTTTGAGTGAGGCCATGGTAGAGCGTATAAACTCAACCTTAAGTCTTGTCTCCGACTGGGGTGACAAAAATCTGGTAAGTTTCAACGCCACCAAAACGCAGGCGTGTCTGTTCACCGCCAAAAGGAGTCCATTCAATCTGGCTCCTACTTTTCGAGGTACAACTGTACCAGTTACCGACAGCCTCGAGCTACTTGGCATGAAGTTGTGTGCAAACCTGAACTTCGGCGCTAACATTGAGTCAAAAGCCCAAACTGCCGCAATAAAGCTGGGCATCCTCAATAAGGTTAAGCGTTACTTCACTCCTGGACAGCTTCTAGTTTTATATAAAGCCCAAGTCCGATCGTGCATGGAGAATTGCTGTCACCTTTGGGATGGCTCAGCCAAATACCAGCTAGCCGCACTTGACTCGATAGATCGCAGAGCCAAGAAGCTCGTTGGTGATGAGATGCTGGTGAAAACCAAGTTTCACAGTCTGGCCTACCGTCGCAAAGTTGCATGTCTGTCGGTCTTCTACAGATTGTACTTCGGAGAGTGTGCTCTAGAGCTCCACGAGCTTATTCCACCATCTCCCTTCTACCATCGGCAGTCCAGACGCACCGCAGGATTTCACCCATACTTGGTTGATATTCCGCACATTCGCACAAAGCGCTTTGAAACATCTTTTATAATGCGCACGGCTAAAGAGTGGAATTCTCTGCCTGCGTCTGTGTTCCCGAGTTCATATAACCCGAATCTATTCATGTCGCGAGTGAATAGGCTTCTTTTGGGTAAGCTCGTTCCATCGTCGACCTCATCTCTGTCTTCAAGACTAGATCGAGGTCAAGAGTAAGCCCATTTCCAAAAAAAAAATAAAAAAAATAATTTTCGTAAGTACATCGACCAAAATTAAACGGGGCTATCGATAAAAACGTTTTTGTTCAGTTTACGAATGTTTCCCATCCCTAACATTTTTTGACTTCTATGCTATACGGCAAGTATTTTGCTATAAATCTCTTAGTTACAAAAAGTCCTATATCTTTTTAAATAGTCTACAGAATCCCGTGCTACGGCAGCTGTATATACTCAAGGATGTAACCTATCAGTCGTATAAAATATCATAATTGAATAAGGAGTTTCCATGTCTTGGCAGACCTTGGAAGTCAGGCCCTGGTACGGCAAAATAGAAGTCGTAACGCGTAGCGGGAAATTTAGTTACGGGCAGTATATGTCTCGTAACGCACAAGCAGTAAGTTTAGTTTTAGCGCCGCCGCAGTGAACGTGTTAAAAGTCACCCTATATTGCTGGGATGCTTGGTTCTGTTAATTCCAATATCCTTACTTCAACGAGCAATGTATGCCAAATTAGTGTCTAAATTAAGGAAGCTGTGATAGCGGCTTTACCTAAAATTTTCCATAGGTATGCTGCTGTGCCGTACTCGGGTAATAAATATCACGGAATACAATAAATATAGCATCTGGTTATCTAAAAATCAAAGAAATAATTTCGAAACACACCGAGTTTGAGCTACAAACGGCTGAATAACTTTTTGTAAATATACGTCCAATATATATCCTCATTAATAAATAGTATGAAAGCAATTTTGAAAATATTGGCAAAAAATAATTATATTTTAAAAAATTATCGGCGCAAGAGACAAACCATCTTAGTTCTCAGGGTGGGCAACGCGTTTACCTGTCTTATTAGTGTCAAATTATGGCACAAATAAGACATTGGGTGCTTTGAGCGGAGCGGTGGTACAGTCGAGAGCACGTCAAGCTTGACACTTTGGACTTTGCACCGATCTTATTTCTATTACCTTTAGAGTTTGAGCTGTGAGTTAGAGCCCCGCTACGAGTGTCAAGCTTGACCTGCTCTTGACTGTACCTAACCACTAACCATCAGTTGGCCCACCTGTTCGTTTGCCCAGTTGTGACATAAAATTTATAAAAATCTTCTGCAGTCAGATCCTAAATTTAATAATTTGCAAACTAAACGTCCAATGAAAATTTTAATTTAAAAGAATTATAAAAGAAACTGAACATTTTTGTGTAGGGCCATTTTTATCGAAAATCTTATCCTTTTTACTTATCTAGTTTCGGTTTCAATATTTTCAAAATTGCTTTTATACAATTTATTAATGAGGACATAAAAAGTCATTGGTCGTATATTTTACAAAAAGTTGTTCAGCCGTTTGTTCCATGGAGGAGCTCAAACATGGTGTGTTTAAAAAAATTTATGATGTACAACATCATACGAGTACGAGTATATAGGTATATATATTTTTATATCATTCTCTTATTTTAGAAGTTACAGGGGGAGGGGACACACATTTTACCACTTACTCAAAAATGATAGTAGAAACCTCAATATCATTTTTGAAGACCTATCCATAGATACCCCACACGTATGGGTTTGATGAAAAAAAAATCTTGAGTTTCAGTTCTCAGTATGGGGAACCCCAAAATTTATTGTTTTTTTTTCTATTTTTGTGTGAAAATCTTAATGCGGTTCACAGAATACATCTACTCACCAAGTTTCAACAGTATAGCTCTTATAGTTTCGGAAAAAAGTGCCTGTGACATACGGATGGACAGACAGACAGACATGACGAATCTATAAGGGTTCCGTTTTTTTGCCATTTGGCTACGGAATCCTAAAAACCCATACAAAAAAATTATAACGTCATAGCTGACAAAGGGTCCGGGTGACGGATTATCACCCGAGTGTAAAATTAATAGGACACCTGCTAAACATTCCTGATTTTTTTTTATGTACATGTCATGTACACTCATTTCCCTACAGAACCTTAGCCAGGGCCTGGACTATTTCGCTTATTCCATTAACAGGTTGTATAACAGGGTTTTTTTAGTGTTTCGTAGTCAACAAGGAACCTTTATAGTTTTGTTATGTCCGTCTGTCTGTCTGTCTGCGGCTTAGCTCAGAGACCCTATACAAGGTGTAACAGAAAGGGTATATCAACCCTGAAGGATGTGAATCTGCCCATGAAACTGAACAACTTTCCCTAAATATAACAATATATATTTAACACAGTATAACAATAAAGAATTATCTTATTTTATCTTATCTTATCTTATCTTATCTCATCTCATCTCATCTTATCTTATCTTAAGGAACATAGGTCGAAATACGAAAAGAAAAATGTTACCTCCCATACAAAATGCGCGATCAGCTGATTCAGTTTCTATGGCAAGTCAAATTTTTTTTTTGTATTTCGACCTATGTTCCTTGGGGAAAGTTGTTCAGTTTCCTGGGCAGAATCACATCCTTCAGGGTTGATATACTCTTTTTGTTACACCTTGTATACTAGAAAGCTGTAATTTAGTACGGATACACATTTCATTAAGACCCTTATGGATTCGTCATGTCTGTCTGTCTGTCCGTCCGTATGTCACAGCCACTTTTTTTCGAAACTATAAGAGCTATACTGTTGAATCTTGGTAAGTAGATGTATTCTGTGAACCGCATTAAGATTTTCACAAAAAAATAGAAAAAAAAAACAATAACTTTGGGGTTCCCCATACTGAGAACTGAAACTCAAGATTTTTTTTTTCATCAAACCCATACGTGTGGGGTACGTATCTATGGATAGGTCTTCAAAAATGATATTGAGGTTTCTACTATCATTTTTGAGTAAGTGGTAAAATGTGTGTCCCCCCCCCCTGTTTGAACGAGATCTAGTAAGAAGTTTTTAGGGTTCCGTACCTCAAAATAAAAAAACGGAACCCTTGTAGGATCACTTTGTTGTCCATCTGTCTGTCTGTCTGTCAAGAACCTTTTTCTCACGAACTGGTAGAGGTATCAGGTTGAAATTGATAATTAATGTTAAGGTCAGAGGACCACACAAGATCTGAAAATTTAATTTTTTTACAACGACGCAATAAAAAGATATGGCTTTTTATGTCCTCATCTTCATACATTTATGCACCAAAGCAAAACCTAGAGGGTACTCCCCGTTGACCTAAAATTATGAAATTTAGCTAGGTCTCACAGTACAAATAAAGGGAAAAGTCTAAAATCATTAAATATTACTATTTTTCTCACAACTAATAGTAACCAATTAAGGTGAGCTCCCGTTTCAAGAACTTTTCTTTAAAAGAGGGGTCAAGTTGGATGGTCGCGGAGTTTTTAAAGTCAAAGAGCAAAAGCTTTTAGTATGTCATATGGTAGATAGGTACGGACGCGAGTCCGACTCGTACTTGGCCGTTTTTAGGGTTCCGTACCTCAAAAGAAAAAAACGGAACCCTTATAGGATCACTTTGTTGTCCGTCTGTCTGTCTGTCTGTCTGTCAAGACCCTTTATCTCACGAACGGGTAAAGGTATCAGGTTGAAATTAATACCATATATTAGGATCTATGAACCACACAAGATCTGAAAATTTCAATTTTTTACAACGACGCAATCAAAAGATATGGCATTTTATGTCCTCATCTCCATACATTTATTCAAAAATGAAAAACCTACAGGGTACTTCCCGTTGACCTAAAATTATGAAATTTGGCAAGAAGCTAGGTCTCACAGTACAAATAATGGGAAAAGTCTGAAATCATTAAATATTACAACTTTTCTCACAACTAACGGTAACCAATTGTGGTGAGCTCCCGTTTCAAGAACATTCATATAAGAGAGGGGTCAAGTTGGATGGTTACTGAGGCGATTTTTGTTTTAGTTCTATTTAAAAACGGGAACACTTACAAACTTGAAAATTGGTATGTTTATAGGGCATAGGCTATAAAATAACAACAAATAATAAAATTTGGTCAAGCGCGTGTCGGACTCAAAAAATCTAGCACATTAACTTACTGAAATTTCAACTAATACAATTATGTTTATATGGTGGTACGGAACCCTCAGTGCGCGAGTCCGACTCGCACTTGGCCGGTTTTTTTTATATTGAGAATCCTTTACGAAATATACTAGTAAAACCCTTTTTTGCACAACTCGGCGGGGACGAAAATCTAGGATAGTCATAGAGGAAATGAAGCCATTAAAATTAAAAATCTTGTGTATGTATACATTCTTTGCGAATTGAAAATTAACCGTAATGAACTATTATTATTTACACCCAGCATTCTGCAAATACTTGCAGGATGCGAGGTTTCAAAAGTCTAAAAATGAAAATTTTAATGTATCACCGAATGAGGTAAATGTTTTGGTCGGAGAACCCAATCAAATCGCGACGACACCTCAATAGCGCGATTCAGAAATAAACAGTGTTCGTACAAACAACGCCATCTAGAAAAGCCGTTCGGTCTGTGACCAGTTCGATAAGGAATAAATTTATCCTATCCTACTTCCTACTAATATTATAAACGCGAAAGTTTGTAAGTATGGTTGGATGTTTGTTTGTTACTCTTTCACGTAAAAACTACTGAATGGATTTTATTGAAACTTGGCACACATATACGTTAGGTCCTGGAATAGCACATAGGCTACTTTTTACTGCGGCAAAACACTTCGTTCCCACGGAAAAACGCATATCTATATATATAAAAGAAAAGAAAGTCATGTTAGTTACACTATTTATAACTCAAGAACGGCTGAACCGATTTGGTTGAAAATTGGTGGGGAGGTAGCTTAGGTCCAGGAGAAGGACATAGGGTGCTAGAAGTAGGTGTAGAGGAAGGGGTAGGAGAACGGTACAACTCAAGAACATCTGAACCGATTTGGTTAAAAATTGGTGGGAGGTAGCTTAGAACCAGGGGAAGGACATAGGATAGTAAGAGTAGGGGTAGGAGAACGGTATAACTCAAGAACGGCTGAACCGATTTGGAGTTACACTATTTATAACTCAAGAACGGCTGAACTTATTTGGTTGAAAATTGGTAGGGAGGTAGCTTAGAACCAGGAAAAGGATATAGGATGGTAGGGGTTATGAGAACGGCTGAGAAAGTCGTGTTAGTTACACTATTTATTAATTGGTTGAAAATTGGTGGGGAGGTAGCTTAGAACCAGGAGAAGGACATAGGATGGTAGGGGTAGGGGTTAGTTAGTTAGTTAGTGGGCTCCTGTTTCCGCAATTAAACTCTAATTTGGTCCTTTTTGCCAGTTAATTAAGCCAGCCCAGCTCCTTCCAGAAGCTCAGAAGTCTCCTGGGACATTCGCAGGCTTCGCGGAGCGACCTCGTGTTGTTGAGGATTTTAGCCCGTTGAAAAAAGGACGAATAAGGAAGTATTGGATGGAATAAATCAAAATAGAGAAATTATAAATGTAATAGAAAACCGAAGAGGAAAAATGTTTGGTCACATCATCAGGCACGACACATTTATAAAAACTATTGTGGAAGGAAAGGTGGAAGGAAGAAGAGGTCGCGGCCGGCCTAGAATAGAGTACTGCCAAAGGATGAAAGAGAGGGCGGGGGTAAATACTTACGGAGAACTGAAAAACCTAATACAAGACAGACAGATGGAGAAAGCTACACCGACAAGAGCATGGCTCTTAAATAATGAATGAATGGTCGGCCAACGCAACGCACTCCAGGATCACGTGACTGACCGTCTCTTCCGCGTCAAGGCAGCCCCTACCTACATAGTGGGCGATCGGTGACGCCGATTGTGAATAGGTGTTTGTTGAGCGAGATATGTCCTGGAATAGTGCTCACAACTATTCGGAGGTTTGTTCGATTGAGGCTGAGAAGTCGGTGGGTAAGCTTAGGTGAATTAGTGGATTGCACCTCCTTTGACTGTCTGCAGCTCGTTAGGCTAGCCCAGCGGGCATTGTGTTGGTTCTGGGTAAAGCCGTGAAGCCATGTGCGGATTTGACTGAAGGGCAGTGGTAATAGTGGTACAGGACCTGCCACTGGTGTTCGTGAACCACGCCTTGCCAATTCATCCGCGGCATCGTTGCCCAGTGATTCGCTGTGTCCCTGGATCCATTGCAGGATTACCCTGTTGTTTGAAGCAATGCGCTCCAGTGCAAGGTGACACTCGTAGATAAGCCCTGTGGTAAATACATTACTCTGCAGTGCCATTAGTACGGCCATGCTGTCGGAAAGGATTCTTATACAAAAGGGGTAGGGGTAGGAGAACGGTATAACTCAAGAACGGCTAAACCGATTTGGTTGAAAATTGATGGGGAGGTAGCTTAGAACCATGAAAAGGATATAGGATGCTAGGGGTAGAGGTAGGAGTAGGAGAACGGTAAAACTCAAGAACGGCAGAACCGATTTGGTTGAAAATTGGTGGGGAGGTAGCTTAGAACCAGCAGAAGGATATAGGATGCTAGGGGTAGGGGTAGGAGAACAACTGAAGCGATTTGGTTAAAAATTGGTGGGGAGGTAGCTTAGAACCAGGAGACGGATATAGGATGGTAGGGGTTAGGGGAAGGAGAACGGTATAACTCAAGAACGGCTGAACCGATTTGGTTTAAAATTGGTGGGGAGGTAGCTTAGAACCAGGAGAAGGATATAGGATGGTAAGGGTAGGGGTAGGGGCAGGGGTAGGGGTAGGGGCAGGGGCAGGGCAAAAAAAAAATAACTTAATGATAAATTAAATCTGCTTATTTATTGCCTGTAAGGCGGAACAAAGTTCGCCGAGTCAGCTAGTACTTATAATAAAACTGTAACGAGTTGGGTGTATGCACATTGAATATTTTTCCGATTTGTTTAAAAATTGGTGGGGAGGTAGCTTAGAACCAGGAGACGGATACAGGATGGTAGTGGTTAGGAGTAGTAGAACGGTATAACTCAAGAAAGGCTGAACCGATTTGGATGAAAATTGGTGGGGAGGTAGCTTAGAACCAGGAGAAGGATATAGGATGGTAGGGGTAGGGAAGGGGCAGGGGTGAGGGTACGGGTAGGGGCAGGGGTAGGGGCAGGGGTGGGGGTAGGGGTAGGGGCAGGGGCAGGGCGAAAAAATTGTACTTAATAAAAAATAAAATCTGCTTATTTATTGCCTTTAAGGCGAAACAAAGTTCGCCGAGTCAGCTATGGTAGAGGAGCCGAGAAGGATTTTTCACGTGATAATCAGGGCGACTAAGAGATGTCTCATGCCATGCGACTGACGATGCGCGCTGGGCGCCGATTTTATAGATGTACAATCCTGGAGGCAAAGGGGCCTGTCTCTATTTTTTTTTATCTTTTGACCTTAATCCCTCAATTAGGAACACAGATGAGGTCGACAGTGGAACGAGCTCACCCAGAAACTTTAATGAATATTGTTATAATTCCGTGTTCTACCTACAGGTTCCTCAAACAGCAGGATCCTTCACGGTATAAGATATCCTATAATTTACATTCCTCTTAATAAATGTACCACTAGTACCACACTACCCACGCTTATTATGGTAGGATCACGAAATGTCATACAAAAACAATTTTGCATCGATCACGTTACTTCCTTAAAGCCATCGAACTCTTGGCCTTTCCTCGGATACGGCAACGTCGACCATTCAAGCTAAAGCTGAGTGCTGGCTGTAGATATACTGGGTCATAATTTACTCGTAGTAATTTACCATTCAACCTTAAATACTTTCTTTTCTTGCAAACAACAGAAACAATTTGAGGGGTTGAAACTATTGAGCTAGAACTCAAACTTTAAGCGTCTGTAAAGTCTACAACCATAACGAGATTTTCACATGGAGGTAGTTTAAACACATAAACTGTAAAAAGTAAGAGACGCTAAGGGCCAAATTGTCTTGATCACATCGGTCGAAAGATATCAATTGCTGATCACAAGCTTTCGTATTTACGATCAGCCGCGCCGTATCCAGCGGCTTCCCGCGACATTGAACTGATTCTAGGGGGCGCGCTACGACTTCTAATTCGCGCTCTTAGAACTCGTGCCCTAACGACTCAACGACCATCATCATATCAGCCGAAAGACGTCCACTGCTGGACATAGGCCTTAAACAGAAGCAAATAGAGACCCTTTATAGATATTGTTGAGAGAACCCGGCAGTCCGGCAGTGTGGAGTGCAGTCATTTCGAGGTGATCAGTGACGACACGGTGCCCTTTCGAAATTACCTACCGTCCCTTAAAGGAAAGGCATCCGCTACTGGTACTGGTAACATACTTGCCTGCTCTAATAGCTATGTGAGTGCGTAGTAAACACTTACACATGTGAATACCACACTTGCGAGCATTTAATAGGCATGTCAATACCAAACTAGGTACCTATTAATTTTTTTCTAGTAGTCGTCTAAACACAACGGTAAAAAAACCGGCCAAGTGCGTGTCGGGCCAGGCGCAGACATAGGGCTCCGTAGCTTTTTAAGAATTGTTTTTATCGCAAAAAAGGTTATGATTAAGTATCTCATTTTCATAACATAGACTTTTACCTCATAATGCTCAGCGACGTCCTAGCGCCTGATGTACTATTTTAATTATTTTCAATTATAGGTTATTATTATTAACCTGTAAATCCTACTTAACTGTGATAGTTTTCCTTTTAATCCTATACTATTAAACGAGCAATATTTGTATATATGTATATAAATATATATATTTGTAATCGGTTTCTCGAGAACGGCTGTAACGATTTTGATGAAATTTAGTATCCGGGGGTTCTTGGGGGCGAAAAATTCGTTTTCACCGTGTTTTTTAATATTTCTTAGCGCGTTTCAGTGCGTTCAAGAAACTTACCGCGCCATCTGTTGTTGAGTAGCATAGCTTGCTCACCCGATGATATTTTAATCATACAGAGCTCGGTCGCCCAGATACTTCATTATATATACTACTATACTGTGATTTTTTCACATTTCCAATAACAATCGTTAAGCTGGCAGGGGGGGGGGGGCGATGCCACTCGCGCCGCAGACATTCAGCGTTGCGACTACGGTAGTTCACCCTGCAATAAACCAAGCTTGACTCTGTGAGAATCTTTGGAGGAAGACCTATATCTTGCAGTTGACGAGTATGCGTTGTTAGGTAAGACAGTTTAGCATAGAGAGAAAAGGTTATTTGCTTATGGACTAAAGCGGCTTCACTGATATTCGATAGGCCGTTCATTTTAAACTAACATACGATAGATAGATAGTTAATTAAAATACAGTCAGCTGATAATGAAGAATGATCTCATAGCGTTCATATGTTGCTTCCTGGTATAGAATGCGCACGAGCATACAAATCGTGTCACATTGTGATTAATTCGCCACGACCCGCAGAAACAACGTGAATGCACTCGTCGACTTCCTAGACTCCTAGTGCTATAACGAAACAACCATAGCTGATATACCTACCTACGTCGCACAAAATAACTTTGGCCCTGTCATTGATGCGCAGTAGTCAAAAATGGGCCATTTTTTTCTTCTGCGCATCAATGACAGGGCCAAAGTTATTTTGTGCGTCGTATACAAGGCGTATGTAACAGAAAAGGTACCTACCTATATAACAAGTCTGAACGCAATAGGTCGTGAAATGAAATTAAGCAAATGGACTGTTATAAAATACCACGGATTAGTTAGACTAATAAAATAAGACTGTATTGAGGAATTGATGGGCACAAGTAGCTAGTTGGAGAGTTCAAGACAGACTAAGTCGAAATAAGAAAATAGTGGCTAACCTCCCATATAAAATGTGCTATTAGCCGATGCTGAGCTTGCAGCACAGTAGGGATGCCGGCGGCTTCGGCACGTGCCACTGGTACGGAACCTTAAGTTTGCGAAGCCCGACACGCACTTGGTCGGTTTTTTCTCTAAGCCCAGTGACTCCATGAAAACAGGCACTTTTCACACAGGAATAAAAATGCAAGAAAAACGTATCTCATTCTTGTAAGAGGTCCGTGCCCTGATAAATAGGTACGTGATTGACTAAGTAGTTTTTATGGGGAGTCAAATTTATTTTTCACTGGGCTTCTGAGCTAAATGACTGAAAATACACGTTGCAGAGTACTCTCACACTCTCTCGTTCTCTCTTTCTTCCTATAATTGTTTGGAATCTAAACAAGCACCAAGTGCCATCAAATTACAGTACCTACATAGGAAGGAATTTAGCACAGGCACAGGTTTCACTTATCGTAGTTGGAGCTGAAGTGAATATTTCATAGTGTTGTGTTACAGTAACGTGATGGCAGGCATGCGGCGATAAGCCTGCCTCGCGGCTCGCACCTCGCACTCGCAACGACCCGCATGGCTCTATTAGGTGGCATATTTCATTTTATTAGTACTTTAATTGTATCATGCATGTTTTGCTAGAGAAACAGGTTCAAAAATACATCATCATCTATAAAATGTCCATAGATTGACCCCAAAAAAGCAAAGAGAGAAACCCCCAAAATGGTGAGAAGCCCCCAAAACTAACACAACAAAACGAGGTTTATTTTGGGGGGGGACGTTGTTTCATAGCCCTACCTTTGGTTCATCCGCTTATTAGCGTTCCGGCATAGTATTGGGAGGCATAGTTGCGTGTAGCTGTTGCTCTTCGCTTGGGCTGCAATGTTTCTGAACCCATTCATGCACTTGCGGCTCAATGGTGGAGGGCAGCGGCCTGCACGATCTGATTTGTTGTCGTTGTGCCGGAAGATTTCCCCAGTATTCGTCACGCTCTGGTGTCAGTGGGTATCCCGTTCGTACTGAGCTGCCTGGCCTATGTCGTAACGTTGGCAAGAGACCTGACGGTCTGACCTTGGTCCCCTGTGCTTGTTGTGGGACGCAACTTGCGTCAGCACTTACGCCTTCAGCTACCTTGGTTAAACCGTTCAGCGCCAGCTGAATCTAATACCCTTTAAAAACCGGTAAATATTCTGGACTACTTCAGGCCTACGATTTCATTCCAGTTGCTGCGATGTGAATCTGATAGTGGGAACTCCAAATACAGGAGCATTATTCTATAATAAACTACCTATTTTCAATGGAGTGGTACCTACTTTAAAAACAAACCCTAGCATACGAAGAGACTGTTTTATCGTCTTTGGCATTATGGCACATCAGATTTCGTGATCAAATGGCACTTTTTGCTATGTATTTTGAAACCGTGACGAGATGGGCGTGCGACTATAAGTGGGTAGACTAACCCACAGACCTATCCGCTACGGACTAAAGCCGTAATCACACCTTCCTAAATTCAAACACTAATTCGGCATACATTGCTGGGAGGCTTAATTTTATGAATTCCAATATCCTACTTCAACGAGAAATGTAAGCCGAATTAGTTTCTGAATTAAGGAAGGTGTGATTGCGGCTTAACCCATCCATATTACCCATATAATATAGAATCTATTAGTAGGTAATTCTTGTAACTCAAACAATAGTGGATATTTTCTGTTTTCTCTACACAGGAGAGTTCTGTGAACGAGCTCGATTTATTAATCACAACTGTAATGATTCAAGCCATCAAATTGAGCATAAGTAGCAAGCAGTCTATTTTCACTTCTCGATTGTTCTACCTTGGGCAGACCTAGATCTAGGACGCAATATCATCAAAATCTGCGGTAAAAAGCGGAGGAAAATACTTGAACATGAAAACGTAAAGGGCAAGGTATACTGACACGACATCCGGGAGCAGCATCTTCATGTATACTGGACCGTTCATTTCGTTAATATGTTTGCACAGGTACCTACCTAACTTGTGCGCTCGCAGCATAGGTAGGTAGGCACCTGGTTCCTTGCTTAGTGCTCGCAGCCGCGATATTGGGAGTAGGTCGTTGTTTCGTCCGTCCTGTCCTTCTGAAGATTGGTTTGGAAGATTTCTGAATAGGTACCTGGGCGGTCCCAGAAATATTCGACCTTACTTACTTACTGGCAGTTTTTATTTGATTAAATACTCTTTTTAGGAAGCGTGAACATTAAGAAATTTAAATTTAGAATTCGAACGTGCTAGGTCATTTGGCATTTGTTCTGAAGCATACTTAGTGAATGTTGTCATCGAATTTTTCGATAATGGATAAAATTGGTGTTCGTTACGTAATTCAATACTTTTATTTGAAAGGGAAGGCCTAGGCGAACGTACCAGGACCAAATTCAGGACGTTCTGAATAAAGGCCAGGTCAAAAGTACCCTAAACCGACGAGCATGTATGAAAGGATTGATGAAAGTACAAGAAGCAAGGGAAGTATGTCAAGATCGTAGCAGGTGGAGGACTGTGGTCTCTGCCTACCCCAACGGGAAAGAGGCGTGATGTTATGTATGTATGTATGTATGTATTTGAAAGGTCTCAGCCCAACTAATATCAAAGTGGAGCTTGATTCTACTTTGGGGGAGTCTGCTCCTTCATTTACAACAATAAAATATTGGGTGGCAGAGTTCAAGCGCGGCCGCTCGAGCTGCCAAGATGAACATCGCAGTGGACGACCAAATGAGGTGACTAATCCAAAAATAGTAAAGAAAATCCACAAAATTGTACTGGATGACCGTCGACTGAAAGTACGCGAGCTAGCAGATATGGTAGGCATTTCAAAAAGTGCAGTCCATCGTATTTTAACAGAAAACTTGGACATGAGAAAGCTATGCGCAAGATGGGTGCCGCGATTACTCACAGTAGAACAAAAACACCGCCGTGAGGATGTGTCAGTCGAATGTTTAGCAAAATTTCGCAGCAACAAAGCCGAGTTTTTGCGTCGATTTATCACCATGGATGAAACATGGGTTCATCACTTTACACCTGAGACTAAGGAACAGTCAAAACAATGGACTGAAAGAGGAGAATCAGCTCCAAAGAAGGCACAAACAGTTCCATCGGCAGGAAAAGTCATGGCTTCAGTTTTCTGGGACGCGCGTGGCATAATTTTTATAGATTATCTTCCAAAAGGAAAAACCATTAATGGCGAGTATTATGCCAACTTATTGCAGCGTTTGAGTGAAGAAATAAAGAAAAAACGGCCTCACTTGTTAAAGAAAAAAGTTTTGTTTCATCAAGACAACGCTCCAGTCCACACATCTGGCATTGCAATGGCTAATCGAAGAATTAAAATTTGAATTTCTTCCCCATGCACCTTATTCACCAGATTTGGCCCCGTCAGATTATTTTCTGTTCCCAAACCTAAAAAAATGGCTCGGCGGGAAAAGATTTTCGAGCAACATAGAGGTTGAGTCGTTGGTTAATGGCTATTTTGAAGAGTTTGACAATTCCTACTATAGACGTGGCATTGAAGCTATAGAGCACCGCTGGGAAAAGTGTATCGAGCTACAAGGAAGCTATGTAGAGAAATAAATATAGTTTGTCCCATTTATTTTGATTTTTCTTGGTTAGGTCGGCTACTTCTGGGACCACCCTCGTAGGTAGGTACCTACATACCTACCTTAATCCATGTGGTGCCGGCAAAGAATCGTACCAACCCGTCTCCACCCGTGGGTATCGTAAGAGGCGACCAAGGGCTTATGAACCTGAGGATGTTCAGTAGCATCTTTCTGTGTAATGTACCATCTTACATACTGCGGTCACCAACAAAAGTGGTCGCCAGCTGCAACGCTTACAAGCTTGGTGACTATGATAAATACCCTGTTATGTAGGTACCTACTACTCGCGTTTTTGCTGGAGTTCTGGAAGGAGCTCCCTGTCCTGCAGTGGAAATTACATGATATGTTACCTCGAGAAACGTAAGCCATCATATGTTTTAGGATAAGTTGTTATTTTGTGCGCATGGTTGACAGGCGGAGAGCCAATGAACGATTTGTTCACCTCCCCCCACATGCCTCTCTTACCCTCGCGAGAAACGTTTCTTTGTAAAATTTCCTTTTAAATTCTCAGTAGTAGGTACCTAGGTAGGTAAAGTTTTAAAGCCAAACTCCATTGTTCACTTTATAAGCTGTGTTAACTTTGCCGGTAATTTCTATTGTTGATAAATGTTTATGAAGGTTCCTATTCAGCCCTATAATTGTTTTAAATAGAAGCTTTTAGTTACAAAATCATTAAAAAGAAAGTTTAGTAACCTCGGAACCTCATGACGTGAACCTATTAGGTACTTACATAATGCTAAACAAAGACATAATAATATTAAAAGTTAACGTTGAGTCTATTATAAATAGAAATAGGTAAGGAACCTCAGGAAACGAGTTCTTTTTTCAAGATAAAAATAATAACCAGCCAGTATAAGTATTGCCTAGTTAGTCTGTGAAGTATTGACAGTCAGCTGATTGATCCACCTGACGCTTCTTTCTGTCCATAAGGGATTGTGCATAAACCACGTCAAGTGAGTAATAAATATTTCATCGTCTGATTTGTGATTTGAAGCGATTTGATTTAAAAAGTAAAGCAAGAGAAAGCGGAGCATAACAAAATAGTTTTTCTGCAGATTCAAATGTAAAATAAATACTTGCTGTGCTGCTTCAATATCCGACGAAAGACGACGTTGCATCGTTTGCGCACAACGTATTGTATTACCAACCAAGTGCCATAAGTTTAGACGCAAGCACTACGTGACCGTTACCTGACACTGACCCATTATTATAATAAATCTGCAGACGTTGTTAGTTTATCCAAGATACTCGTAGTACCCACCATACATACTATACCGGCATACATACTAAACGTACATATTTCGATTCAGTAGGTTTACCAATTAGTAGGTAACTGCGTCTTGCTTTGTCATTATGTTTTACATAACGCTAAGTCCTAAATATTATTTACAGCTCATGTGACGTAGGTTGGCCAGATTGTGATTCGTGTAAAGTTATTGTCAATAATTAAAATGGTAATAATTACTGTCTAAACAAACAAAACCGCTTCGTTATTTTTCCCATGAATATATTTATATCCCACGTACTCACATACGTTTTTTATGGCAAAGAAATTTTAAAGCCTAACCATTTGCCTAATTCAAGAAAATATTTTTAGCTAAATAGCTACCTATCTTCGAGATGGAAGGGAAAGATTCAAACAAAGTAGTAGACAAGCCAGAGTGTGTCAGAGTCAAAGTACCTAATGAATATAAAAAAGTAATCGAAAACTGTTCATGCGCTTGCACTAAACAACAAGTCTTAAGATAATTCCAAAAGTAGAAGGTTTAAAGATATTGCATTGTTGCACTTGACGGAGTAATCAAAATATTCCGAACCGAAATCCTCTAATAAAATCAAGAATGAGCATGGTACACTCGGCCGCTCATCGGTGGAAACCCTTTGACCTTGAGTGGGTCTCTGGTGTCGGGTGTTTGTAGCGTAGCGCTGGTTCACCTTATACTGGTTTTGTTTCTACTTGCTTGCTGCCGTGGGTACAGTCAAGAGTGCGACAAGCGTGACTCGTTAGACTTTGTTTAGTTTTTCTCTCAATATCCATATGAACTAAAGTCGCGCTGCAAGCATTGTTAAGCTTGGCTTGCTCTTGATTGTACTGGTTCCCCGCAAGTCTGGTTGTGGTGGTGGACGACATGGTGCATAATACTAAAACCGTCTCAAACAGGTTTGCAACGTACGAATGCCATAATAAAAACTAGCTTGAGGGACTCGTTGGCTAAGTGATCAGAGAAGTAATGAGAGAAGCGACACAAGCAGTAGAACAGAGAAGGCAAATAAAATGCAAATAGTATTATCAAATTATCAATACAATAAAATTAAGGGACGCGCTATTTCTGCCATAAAAGTGAGTTGCTTTTCGCATTGTCTTTCCTAAGTGTTTAGAGAGAGGGAGAGCTTTTGATAAAATTGATAGGAAGGAATTATTACCGAAATTGGAAAATTAATCTTTATTAATTTCGGATTCAGGACTTATCGACCTCAGTAAATTAGGTACTATTTATGGTATATTCACGTACACACGACCGCACATCAGTAGAAACACTTTTGGACCTTATGGCGTGGTAATAGAGTTGAAAAAGTTTCTACCGACAAGCGGTTGATCGTACCTATACATAAAATAATATTATGTTTAGTAAACAAAATGACCACAATTGATGAAAAAGGTGTTAACTGACCATTATTAAAACGATGGAAAGTCTTCTGTGGCTATTGACTCGTGTAGTGCGTAGTTTGCCAGCAAAAAGAGATTTATCTTCAATAGCTAAATCTCTTCTTGCTGGCTAGCTACTCTTTCGTGGAATCCAGTTTATGTGCAAATGTGCACCAAAACTACCTCTTCTTCAAATGCAAGTAAGTGTGGATATACTACATGAGTTGGATTAATAAAGATTACAAACAAGAAAAAATAAATCCCCTAAAAACCAGTTCCTGTCCTCGTCGCTCGCAAGCGTGGTGGTGGTGGCGTCATTCCAGGCAGTGCGGACGCAGTCGATTGGTCCAACCAGCTCTAAAATTGCAACTTTTTGTTGACCAAGCCAACCAAACCGCGGTGCTGCGGTAACTCGTTTTTTAGCACTTCCTTGCCAAAATCTACACGGTTTTGATGAAATTCAGATCGCTTTATATCTATAAATATGAAAATTCTTTAAACGTTGACAATGGACATTCACACAAAAACAAAAAAATTACAAAGACTAGTAGCCATACTTGTAGTTTCTTTATGGGATGAAATCAAAAACAAGGAAATTCACAAAGAACGAACAAACAAAAGTATCGGACTGGTACCACACTTAGACAAAGGAATAGACGAGTTTCCACTATAGAATTTTTTTTATTAAAGGCAGTAGTTAAGAGAATCAGTGCAGTTAGTGTTCAGATCACATCGCTCGAAGAACCAATTGCAGCCAATAGCTGATGACGATATATTGAAAATTTATAGGATCCAAATAAGTAAGTGTCATATCTTTTTAGGGCTTATTCGGGGAGCGAAATGCAACCATTATGTTCTACGCCGTGCGGTGCCGGCCCAGAATAGAATAGTACCGACCCATCTCTTCCAATGGGTGTCGTAAGAGGCGACTAAGGGAATGAAATCCAGAGGATGGGCAGCAGCGTCCTTCTGTGTATTATCCCATCACACTGCGGACGCCAACCCGTCTGCCAAGCGTGGCGACTATGGTAAAACCCCCTAAAAATCCTATGAATCACGTCAATAAGCACCGGCCCCTAGTCCCCGGCGGCCCCGCTATTCCTGGCTCTGGTAGCGGTCATGGTAACGGTGGGGCAGGGGGTGCGAAGAATCCCCGGCAGATGTCGAGCTACCAACAACGACGACCTCTGGCCCTGGCAACGTACAACACGCGCACATTGCGGACCGACGAGAAGGTTGCTGAACTCGAGGAAGAATTGAGCAGGTTACACTGGGACATCTTGGGTCTATCTGAAGTCCGAAGAGAGGGGGAGGACTTGATAACCCTAAAATCAGGTAACTTGCTCTATTTCCGGGAGGGCGACCAACTGTCCCAGGGAGGTGTCGGGTTTATGGTCCACAAGTCTCTCGTGAACAACGTCGTCATGATCGAGAGTGTGTCGTCGCGGGTAGCGTACTTTATACTCAGAATCACCAAACGGTATTCGCTGAAGGTCATACAGGTATACGCCCCCACATCGACACACTCTGATGATGAAGTCGAGGCTATGTATGAGGATATCTCTAAAGCCATACATACGCCTAAGACCCACTATACCGTTGTCATGGGGGACTTCAACGCGAAACTGGGCAAGCGAGGCGATGGAGAGCTGAGGGTGGGGCAATTTGGTGTTGGATATCGGAATTCCAGGGGCCACATGTTAGCCGACTTTTTGGAGAAAGAAGGACTCTTTATGATGAATTCCTTCTTCAAAAAGTCGGAAAACCGAAAATGGACCTGGATCAGTCCCGATGGTGTTACAAAAAATGAGATTGACTTTATCATGTCGACGAAGAAGCAAATATTCAATGATGTCTCTGTGATCAATGCGGTTAAAACCGGAAGCGATCACCGGTTGGTAAGAGGCACATTGAATATCAACGTAAAGCTGGAAAGAACTCGACTGATGAAGTCTACGCTCCGACCCGCACCCACCAATATCCAAAATCCCGACGGCTTTCAGCTCGAACTGCAAAATCGCTTCGAATGCCTCGGTGAATGCATAGATGTGGACGACTACAATAACGGGTTCGTGGAAACTGTCCATACAATTGGGTCAAAGTATTTCAGACCCCACCGTACTAAAAGAACCAAAAAGATCTCAGATCATACCCTCAAGCTAATGGAAGAAAGACGCGAAATGGTTCTGCAGTCTTCGGGAGATGCTTCTCAATATCGGCGGCTCAATAAACAGATCTCTAAGTCTCTGACTCGCGACATTCGGCTATTTAATACTAATCATATTAAAGAAGCGATTGAGCGGAACAAGGGCTCCAAAGTGTTCGCAAGAGATCTGTCTATTGGGCAGAGCCAGTTGACGAAGCTAAAGACCGAGGATGGCAGAACCGTATCGTCCAAGCCTGAGCTACTGAGGGAGGTCGAGAAGTTCTATGGACAGTTATACACGTCAACCGGCCCACCCGTTAGCAGTCTGGCCAACGATCCAAGAGCTAGACTTACCAGACACCATACCGAAGATATCCCGGACGTCAGCTTGTACGAGATTAGAATGGCTCTCAGACAGCTTAGAAACAACAAGGCACCCGGGCACGATGGAATTACGGCTGAGCTTCTGAAAGCAGGCGGAAGGCCAGTGCTAAAAGCTCTTCAGAAGCTATTTAATTCTGTCATACTCGAAGGGAAAACGCCACAGGCATGGCACAGAAGTGTGGTGGTGCTCTTCTTTAAAAAGGGTGATAAGACCCTGCTGAAGAATTACAGACCCATCTCACTTCTGAGTCATGTCTATAAGCTGTTCTCGAGAGTCATTACAAATCGTCTCGCACGCAGGCTCGACGACTTCCAGCCTCCCGAACAAGCCGGTTTCCGTAAAGGCTTCAGTACCATAGACCACATACATACGCTACGGCAAGTTGTACAGAAGACCGAAGAGTATAACCAGCCACTTTGCCTAGCGTTTGTGGACTATGAGAAGGCCTTCGATTCGATCGAGACGTGGGCTGTGCTACGATCTCTCCAGAGGTGCCAAGTCGACTATCGGTACATTGAAGTGTTAAAGGATCTGTACAAAAACGCCACTATGTCAGTCCGTCTTCAGGACCAGGACTCGAAACCTATCCAATTGCATCGTGGAGTGAGACAGGGAGACGTCATATCTCCTAAACTGTTCACCGCTGCATTGGAAGACGTCTTCAAACTCCTGGACTGGAAAGGACTTGGCATCAACATCAATGGCGAGTACATGACCCACCTTCGATTTGCCGACGATATTGTCGTAATGGCTGAGACCCTGGAAGATCTCGGCACGATGCTCAATAACCTCAGTAGAGTTTCACAACAAGTGGGTCTTAAAATGAACATGGATAAGACGAAAATTATGTCTAACGCCCTTGTTGTACCCACTCCACTCAAAGTTGGAGACTCTACGCTCGAAGTTGTCGATGAATACGTATACCTGGGACAAACAGTCCAGCTGGGTAAATACAACTTAGAGAAAGAGGTTACTCGTCGAATCCGACTCGGATGGGCAGCGTTCGGGAAGCTCCGCAACATCTTCACGTCCAAAATACCGCAGTGTCTCAAGACGAAAGTCTTTGACCAGTGTGTGTTGCCAGTGATGACATATGGAACCGAGACGTGGCCGCTCACGATGGGCCTTATCAGGAAGCTCAAGGTCACCCAAAGAGCTATGGAAAGGGCTATGCTCGGAGTCTCTCTGCGAGATCGAATCAGAAATGAGGAGATCCGCAGAAGAACAAAAGTAACTGACATAGCTCTGAGAGTCGCTAAACTAAAGTGGCAGTGGGCAGGGCACATCGCAAGAAGAACCGATGGCCGATGGGGCGTAAGGGTTCTAGAATGGCGACCACGTACCGGAAGACGAAGCGTTGGCAGGCCCCCCACAAGGTGGACCGACGATCTTGTCAAGGTCGCGGGAAGCCGCTGGATGCGAGCAGCGCAGGACCGGTCGTCATGGGGATCTTTAGGGGAGGCCTATGTCCAGCAGTGGACGTCTTTCGGCTGATATGATGATGTTCTACGACTTATTGAGATTAAATTTTTTTTATTTGTTATGCAAGTAAGGCTTCAAGGCGCAAGCACCTTGTATTGAAACCTGACCAAGTAAAATAATTTAGCGTTAATGATAGAATCCTCAGCGTACTGACGGTATCAAACAGTATCAATCAAGTCACGTGATATGAAATATAACTATGCTGCCCACACAATTTTCTCCTCACTGTAGTGAAGAAATAAAATATTCTAAATGCAAAAAAACCTACATTATCGCTGCTGAACTCGATCATTTTTATTTTCCTTCGAGTTCATCACACACAAAACAAACCGACAGAACGATTTAAAATAATCGAAGCTGCTGCTCATGAGCGTAGGGAGAATGAAAAGGAAAGAAAAGCCAATCGATGATTTTTTTATACGGCTATGAGCGCAGTTGGGATTTGCCACCAATTGTTTATCACTTACCAAAGCCACTATTTTCAAGTTTTTTTTTACTTAGATCGATATATAACCGATTACAAACATAAAATTATAATTATACAAATATTGCTCGTTTAGTAGTATAGGATTAATATTTCGGTCGAGACATATCATTTTAGTTCTCAGGGTGGGTAACGCGCTTTGCTGTCCTATTAGTGTCAAATTATTTCACTAAAAAGACAGTGGGTGTCATGGGCAGTGGTGACCACGTGAGAATTGCTTTTTATGATGACAGTATATGGAACACATTTTGGTGAAAATTAGAAAAACTCCTTTTTTCGATAGTAAATCTCGCTCCGCTTGAAAGTAAAAATTAAGCAATTAATTATCAACATTCAAAATCAATTATCAAAAAAGCATTTATGCAGTTTTAACTCTTAGCAAGTACATTGTGGTGTCCCCAATAATATGCTGAACGAACATCTTAGCCAAATCTAAAAAGTTTTCGAATTATTAGACTAGAAATTCGTACAGGGAACAAATTTGTAGACCCCGAAGAAATAGCAAACCAACATCAGACTTTACTTGAGTATGTTGTTCAGGACATAAAACTAAATATAACTTTCCTTTTTTTCCATATTGCAACCTATGTTAGACCTCTCAAATTTTAATCATAAATTGAGCGGCCATGCTTTTCATAATTTTAGCCATTTTAAAGTAAAGTCATTTTAAAGCTAGTCATTTTAAAGTTTCACCATTGTTCTAGTTTCATCGTTGTTCTAGTCCTAGTGGACTTTTCTTGATGCTTCTTTTCTTGTCCAACATAACACAATTTTGTTTTTGAAGCTATAGTATTTAACTGACGCATATGACGTAATAAAGGGATACCAAAACATCCCAATATGACTAAATATTTGATTCGAGTGGAGACCAAGTGTTTAACTAATGATTATAAACAGCTAAACGTTAACCATGAGACATAACTGACATTGCAAAAATAAACGCTACTGTTTTATACACTTTCTACACTTCAATTAACAAAAAAGAAGGAATATGTCCGTCCAAGAAGCAACAAAGTAAATTTCTAGGAAGGCAAAACTTTTGCTGTAATATTTACATAAAACTCTATCGACTGTAATTAATTCATATTTTTCGTTTGGTAAACTTCAGAGTTCAAATCACTTTGCTGTGTCTGGGAAAAGAGCTAACTTGTTCGTACCAACTTATTGTTCAAAACACACACATTCAAAAAACCACTCAAGTGCGAGTCGGACTCGCGCGCCAACGGTTCCGATATAACTTTAGTATTTTTAGAAGCAATAAAGTCCATTTTTAGAACTGCAAAACCAAGTTGTTTTTAAAGATTTTTGCAGATTATCAAAAAACTATGCTACTAAGAATCTACAAATAAAACCCTTTCATGTGATAACCCACTTGTTTCAGTAACGACAATTTTAAATTTGGCCCCCCCCATTTACATTTATTAAATGAATAATAAATTATATTTTAAATTTTTTGTTTACAATAAAGCTGGGCAAGCATATTCTAAAACTATTCCGAATTTCAAGTCGTAGCGTGAGTAGTTGCTGATAGAAACGGGTGTAACAGACAGACAGACGAAGTCGCACCATAAGGGTTCCGTAAAAACCAACACATATATTTAAAAGTGTACCTATATAGGTACTTACTATACAATGCACCTATTCTGAGCACCTAATTAAACGTCTTTTTTCTTAAGTCTATCAATAAAGTCGTGGCGTGGTACATAAACAACCCATACAAACAAAAACAGTCCGAATACTGTCGCGAGAAGCCGAACGTATCCGAGTCGAAACGAATCTCGCTCCAAAACGTGATCGTGCTGTTTGATTTGAAAACAAAATCCACCCGCCCGCTGCCGGCTCAGTGCGCGAGCAAGCGTGATTCGGAATGAACGTGTGGTGCGTTTTGCGCGGACGTTGAAGCTGCGATTTATTTTTTTACATACGATTTGTACGGCCAGAATTAGAGTATTTTGGAGTCTACGGTCGTGATAAACAAGGAGAAGATTTTTACAAAAAGTCGACAACGTCGTCGTTCGCGCAGAAAATTGACCAAAACTTATTTCCGTATAGACGCGAAAAAGTGAGACATTTCGAAAACAAAGGACTGTTTTGTACATTTTCGCAGTATTTGCGAAATTGTGTTCAAAAATTTTAATTCTCCGGCGCGTGGGTGAAGGGCTTAGAAAAAAGTTTTCCGTCCTCGACCAACTAGTTCGGAGACAATCTGTGGTCACCGAACAAGAAACAAAAACGCATCAATTTTGCTAATTACTTCCAACTGTATTTACAAAGGTTTTCATAAAATTCTCGTTCAAACTATCGTGAACTTTTCAATAAACAATCTAAAATTACAGTGAGTTCGCCGACCTGACATAGGTACCCGTGCATCTGTGAATTACCTACCTACCTATTGCAGAATATTAGGAGAGGTCAAGAGCAACTAAAAACCTGGAATAACTAAAGTGCTGAGTTGATTTACAATGTCTACTGCCATCATGCATCAGTCTGCGCTGTACGATTTTGGTGATCTGTTCTTGAAGGTAATGTAGAATTTTGTAATTTTCTGCTCATCGCCTTGTCTGTAATCACAAATTATTACAACGTTGCCGCAATATGTTCTATAACCATCTTGCATGCAATACCTACTCAGGTTTTAGGTAATCTACTCATGTTCAGTGATCTATAAGTGCCCACATGTAGGTTCTGCTTCTAAAATAGGTAGGTACCTACCTACCTACCTAGGTGGGGAATTTCTTTTTCGTATTCTGCCCTATGTTTTTATTTTTATCAAAATTCATGATATACCTAGGTTCTAGATTAGGTAGAAAGGTATTTTAGTGTCGTTTTACTGTACATACCAACCTAGCTAGCACACTCAAATGTTCAGTAACCGACCAGAGTAATGTTTTGCAGATAGGTAGGTACACCCAACAACACGTCAGTAGAAACACTGGATTCTATTGCATAGTAACAGAATCGCAAATGTGTCTACTGACGTTCGGTTGGCCGCACCTACCTAGGGTAGGAATCCAAAACGGGTAATAATTAACCTTTGACAGCAGTCTGTCTCGACCACACGTATGAAAGCCTTAAAATTCTATCCTGCTGTCAGGGTGATTTCTACCCGATTGGTAACGCGCCCCTAGTCTGCGTTTATTTAAAACTGACACTAGTGTTTGTAAGGTCGGTCATCGACCTTGCAACCCACACATCTAAAAAAAAATAGTAAATATTTTTATCCATTTCTTGTCATGTTCTCTTTGGATTAAAATGTTTTATCCTTTTCACCGGACAAACCTTTTTATATTGAATATATAATCTGTTTTCAAATGTCTGTGATTTGTTTTTTAATTAATAATTATATCCTATACGAGTACTACCTCTTTGAATATATCAATCAACCTCTTTTTTACTGCTGGGTAATACAAACTCTTAGGGTTCCGTTGCCAAACAAGGACCTTTTTCATGGTAAAAGAATAACATAATCTACATATGCATCTATTTTACTTGCCTATTGCCTAGGTGATACTAGGTCCTACCCAATAAAGGAATTAAGAAATTTGTGCATGCATCAGTTATTTACTAACCTATACATACCTAGGTCCTGCCTACTCACCTACAGAACTTTAATAAAGGAAGTACAGTACCTAGGTGACTTGCTGAATGTAGTTTTTTTAAATCTCTATTGCAGGAGATGACGGCGACATACTTTGGGTAAATTCCCTATTTAAGCAGGGGGGGTAGTGTTTTATTTTATTTTATTTGGGATGCTTACAGCTATATTTACAATGAACTGAGTCGTTTCCATTTCGTTCCAGTACAGTCGTACACACGTCAGTAGTAACATTGTAGAGGTTTTTAGGATAAACTAATAATATTATAGAGCCACAAAGAAATTTATAGAATAGATCGAATTATTATTTTATCAGTAAAATGGCAGCAATTTAATTGGTCCTCATCACCGCTCTAGTCTTAAAAATACGAAAAAAAGTTTTTACATGAACTGTTATCGAATTAACAGACTATAAATGACAAAGAATTTGAAACAAGTTAAAAATAAGGGTTTTACAATAAAAACTCAAACAAAATTACATAATAAAAAAATGCCTTCTTCTAACATGACACATTAAAAAATACAACACAAATCAAGCATCTACAGTAAAAAATCTGTGTCTAGTAGGTAGGTATACCTATTTGCAAACACCTAAGTGTAGTTTCTGAAGTGTTGCTATTAGAGACCTTAGAACTTCCTTTCTTTTTCTTCGCTGCTGTTGGTGGTGTAACTACCATGCCTTCCTATCCTCTGCATATTCCTTGACTTTCTGATAAGACACACTGTCTTTTCCATAATCTGGTCCATGTAGCAAAACTCTGGGCCCTCCTCTAACTCCCTCAATCAGTCCCTCGGTAATGGTTTATAAGAATCCATCATACCATACATATGTCCCAACATAATCTCTTTTCTTCTTTCAATAGTATTTAACAGGCTTCTTCCTTCTTTAGCCTCCTCCAACACCACAATATCTCAAATGCTTCTTTCTAACCTTCCTAAAGAAAAATATTTTCAAAATATTTGTAATGTTTTTAGTGCGACAACTTACCTGTATCGGGAATAAAAATTTAAGGAATTACCTACGTATCTTTTTTAAATCCCGTTCGGTACCAAAACTGTCAAGACCTTGAGTTTTTTAACTTATACGGAACCCTTATTCTATGAGTCCAACTCGCACTGACCTCTTTGTTTATTGGCAAAATAGGCAAAGTCACTGTCATTTCTCAACATTGTCAGTCGTCATGTTGATCAATAGTTTCGTGAAATTGTAAAAAATCGGTTTTAGAAGAGTATTTTTCGTAGCACGTATAAAATCATACATGTATTGCAATTTACATATTCTGATATGGACTACATAATCAGACCAGAAGTTACTAAGTTATGGTGTTTGACGTCTTCTACTAAAAATATTCCACGGTACTTTAGGGGAAATAAGCAGGTAAGTAAAATCAAAGAGATTTGAACCTCGCTACGCTCGGTCGTAGCGAGGTTCAAATCTCTTTGAGTAAAACCAGTTAGTTGACTACCTACCAGCTTGATTCTATGTGTTGCTAATTAAGCGCTAGCATAATATCAAGCCCGCAGATATTTCAAGTTGTATGATAAGTGACACAGAAGACTATCATTTTGTGCGAAGGCAAATATTATAATTTTAACGAACATGCGTTTTTGTCACCGGAAAATAACAAGAATCGTAAGTTGATCACTTTTGGCGTCAGTTGATAAATTGTCGAAAAATAATAAAATCGTAGATCTATAGGTCCGTAAAGTAAGTGGGTTTGGTTAGGTTTTGTTAGGTTCTCTTTCGACCAAACGCACGAACCGAGCGAGCGAGGCGAGTCAGAAGCGAATTCGGTACAGTTTATTATTTTTCAACAGTTTATCAACTTACTAGGAAATTGATCAACTTACGATTCTTGTTACTTATAATAATAATATAAGTTTATTGAAACCAAAAATAACTTAAATCTAGTTAAAAATTTGATACTATTTACATTTAGACTAATGAAGTGACCCTAGATTTTTTCGGTGCAGGCGGAAACTCCTGCCTTTTGCAACTTATTGCAGCATTTTCTTTGCCTACACTATTTTTATTTATTTTAGTAGTTTTTTTTATGATAAAACTTTTTATTGTAGTACCTAATTTGAAAAGGCACGCAGTTATCATAATAAATAGGGGACAGCTTCCCAAAAATTGAAAATGTCGGTAAGCGCAAAATGATCAGTCAACCTAACTGGACAACTTTCAATATTCATTAACATAATACGAGGGGTAAGGGACTGCTTCCCAAAAACTGAACGGGTCGGAAAGTGCAAAATGATCAGTCAGCGTAACTGGACAGCTTTCAAATTTTCAATGGATTAATCTTTCAGGAAATTAAAAAAAGTCGGCTTCTCAATACAAACTGTCGTATCAAGTTTTCAATAGAGGTGCAGATTTATTTTCATTTCCTGAAATTTTCATTCTGACTGATGCATGCCCTTTCAGTTTTCGGAAAGCTGCCCTTTACACCCAAAGCGACATTTCTTATTTGAACTTATTTACAAATTGGTATACTTATGTCTTTAATTGTACTCTTTTCAATTTTTATCTATGTAATCTTTTGTTTAAAACTCTGTTTTTGTCGTATGTACACCATGTACTATTGAAATTGCTTTGAATCGCTCTGCCTGTATCACGTATGAGTAGACTACACAAACCCGGACCTGTGCCCGAGTTGATTCAATTTATCTTAGCATACGGTGGTCTTATATTATTCCTTTTATATAGCAGTGCCTCTACCTAACTTCTCGCGATGTTATGATCTTTTTCAAAACTCTGTAGGGGCATATTTATTCTGTGACAGGGGTGAGCTACGACGCTGTGCCGTGGCGTGGTTAAGTGGTGTGGCTCACAAAATCCTTCGAGATAAAATAAACCAAAATCCCCAAAAGTAAAGATCACAATCGCTTGTTCAAAACGAGTTTGGGTCGTTGGGAAGGCGAGGCAAAACCAGTTATATTAGCTAATTCACATGGTCGTAAACGGATTGCTTCTCGAATACGTACCTGCTATAGACTTTTTGTGGTCTTTTTCTTGCGTAAAACTCACTTGTTGCTCAGTTGCTTCGTATAGTATGCGTTGTAGTTGTAGGTATTCTGTTTTGAATAACTTGTGTAAATAATTCTTTGGGTCGGGTCGAAGGTTGAGGGGTTGTCAAGTTTATTTACCTTTTGAAATAGTTTTAATGTGTAAGGTTTCTAAAATGAAGTCTTATTATAGAACTAGACCATGTATGTTGAAACTATTTGAATGCCTCGATTTACATGAATTTGTTTATTAGAATTGGAACAAAACTTTAACTTAATAAAAATCAGTGCCCTCTAGGGGTATATATGTATTGACCTAATCTGCATACTAGGACAAAGATTAAGTAATAGTAAACTTAGTGACCTTATTAATAGGTGGGGTAACTAGCTTGTTTTATTAGGAAACGAACTATTATTTGAAGTATTTATCTATACTAAACGGAACTTACAGTGGGAATTGGGAAAGGTGCACGTCGTGCAGATTTTTTTCTTACTTTAATATTTACGATTGAATTTCGAAGAAAAAAAAATCCGTCCAAAACCGTTGAACACGTGAATCCACCTACAACCTTCTACCTGCCGCCTATTTACAAATACAACCGCTCGCCATTATGCTCGGTATAATTTTTTGTACCACTCCTACCCCCGAGATAAAAAGAATCCTTTGTCCTGTAAAGTTGCTTTGTCCCCAACCTCTATTGGAGTCAGACAAGTCCCAGATAATTTGTAGGGGATTTTTTTCCGATGAAAGCGCGGAGGTGTACTGAACAAAATTATTTTTATTACAAAAATTTTGTTAAACAACATTTTACTTCAAACGTACTTTTAAAGTAATAAAACTTTGTTAAATAAACTTGCCCAGCAGCGCTAGCAAAAGGCCAGCCTTTTTGTTTTATCAATAGTAGTCCATAGATTAAAGAAACAGTTTTGCCAGTTTACTTGTTTTAAGCAAGGTAACACAGAATCGGTACTCTCTTTTTGATTTACTGACAGCAGTGCAACGCATTTCACGCGAAAGGACCACTATATGTATTCACTGATATCATTTTATCTATGGGTTCATGCTAGTGCTGCCGCGTTGCAGGTAAATGGAGTTCAAAGTTGTGTTCCTATTTTTTATACGGTCGCGTTACTCACACTGTTTTCCATTGTGTCATCACATCATTTGTCACATCAAAGAACTGTTAGTTTTGCTACAAACAAAGTAAGCTTATAAAATGCTGACCTACATTATAAATGTGCACTTTGTTCGATAATACACCTCTATACATTTTTAATCTTGTTTCCATTCATATGCTGAAGATATCTTAAGATGAATTTATTATGGTATCTTCGCCGTGTGTGACGCAAATAGAGTTATTTGTGTAATGTTGGTAACATATTGGCTGATTGCTTGGGTCATGCAAGTGGTAACGTTTCACTGGTGTTTAGTCGGCCAGTAAACCGTGTAATCACGTGCAGCGTCCGAGCGTGCCTTGCTTGCGCCTGCGCCGCCGCCGGTTGCATGCATGCACCCAATCCAACACTCGCCCACAATTACACACAAATCCTCAGTGTAATGAGAGGAAGTTGCCTTATCACTATCGCGATAGCCTTACCGTTTCATTGTATTTATTCTTTATTTTACTGCCACATTGCAAGGTCTGATTTTGTTGACAACTGACTTATGTGAACATGCAACGACGTGTAAAACTTAAAAATAAGCATCCATAAAAATATGTTACCAGAATTTAGTCCAGTCGCTTAACGTCTTATATCGCCTTTACGTGGACACGCCTTAATTTTTCCCAGGTACTAGATAGGTAGGTAGGATAGGTTAGCACTCAATTTTTGATAGGAGCCAATTCTTGAATTTTCAATGGATATTCAATAATTGGCTCCTTTCAAAAATTGAGAGCTATGTACCTAACTAGTACACTATTATATATTCTGTGCGAGTACCTGGAAAAAAATTGGTGAAATTGTAAGGCGTGTCTACGTGAAACAGCTAATCGGCCACTGATTCATTTGTTTTCATATTGTTTGGGTTTGATCCTATTTCCACATCTTTCAATTCGCTCAACTTGGCCCATTAAATGATAGGGAAAAATGCTGTGATATTTGTGTTCGAAATTTTTTTATACTTTTTAAAATAACTTGAAATGGCCCTCTATAGGTATGGGCCAAATTTCGAGTTACATTTGGGTTTCTGTTACGAATTGACCTAACTTCTGACCTTAGTAGTCCTAAAATGTCACCTGCGCGGGGTGTTCAATCGGTAAATGCAGACGGCGTCACGCGACTCGATTAACACTACACGTGTGCCGATAAAAGCGTTGCGCGCTCGCACAAAACATTGCCAAAATGTTGTCACGCGTCAACGTGTAAACTTCCGCGAGATGTTACCACCCAGCGTCATTCTAGCCACGGCCTTCTGGATCACATTTGTTTAAGCAATACGACAGAACTTACCCCTGCGGTTTTCCCTTTCCCAATGCGGTTTTCTCTAGTAGTTACGATATGGGGGCTTTCAAAAAACGGGTTAACAAATTCTTAAAAGGCCGGCAACGCACTAGCATCTCCTCTTCTGGTGTTGCAAGTGTCCATGGGTGGCAGTGACACTTTCCATCAGGTGGGATGTCTGAACGTTTGTCTGTTTTGTTTTGACATAAAAAAAAAGATTGGTAGATTCCTCATTTCCTTTTTATAAAGATTGATAAAATGTTTATTTATACATCTCGTATGGTTATGACGTATCCCTTAGTTTGCTAATTTATTCTGTCTGCATTCATAATGTTGTTGTAAGCTAACTCAGAAACTTTCCACACTTTTCGCAATCTTAGCTCAAACAGCCGGTTTAGCCTCAAAGTCGCCTCGTGGTTTCCCAACAGCTAGACGTTGCAGAAACCTTCGAGTGCAGCGCAAACAATAAGCGCCGGTCGTGGGAGCTCGGTGGTAGCCAACGCAGCATTCGTTTGTACAACACAATAAGTAATTTTAGAATATTTCCTCTCATGCTCCATCGGCGAAATTCAATTCCGCGTGGGACTCGATATAACAAGCGTTTCGCGTTGCAACTTGAGTACTTTTCAACCGTCATCCATCGATACGAAGCTCGTGTGTTCTCGTGTTTCATTGCTAAGGGGTTTTCGACAGATATCCATCACGTACATGAAGCAAGGCATTTTACGTAATTGGAGTAGGCTTAAAAATATGCTACCATAATCTAATAACCTGTATAAATCATTTGAAACCGAGATACGGGTAGTATGAGCGCGAAGGACGCTTGTGGTTGGTGATGGTAGGATACCACCTTTGTTCCTGCCAGAGCCGCAACGCTATCAATCGTGGTGACTATGGTAGGTACATCCCTTCCAAAATATACCACGCATTTTTCTGTTTTTTTTTCATAATCATAAAACTTTATTTGCAATAAATGTGGTGTTGCACACAGGCAGGATGTTAAGATAAATAATGTTCAAGCACATTTAACCAGTTAGGGCATGCAAAATTGATGTATGGAGGAGTCCTGGTGCGTCAAAAATTCCTTCGTAGAGTAAAAACTTTTAGCCAGCAACCATTTTCTTAAATTATTTACAAATATAAGGGAGGGTTTTTAAGGCATCTGGTAACGCATTATACAGGGTGTTAATTTGATTGCGTGCCATAGCTTAGGGGGTGGTTCAGTTACGATAAAGGAACTCATAAAAATTATAAAAAAAAATCCTACTTAAAAAAAATTACAACTCCATTGAAACTAAACTAATGCGGAGGGCAATGACCCGGAGCACCGCTCTATCAAAAACGCGCGAAAGAGTTTCAGTTATGTATGATGTATGTATGTGCCTACATTATCCACTGATACTCGCGCGCTAGCGCGGTGTTCCGCGTTAAGTTTCAATGGAGTTTTATTTATTTTTTTAGTAGGATTTTCTTTTATATTTTTTTTGTGTTCCTTTATCTTAACTGAAACCCCCCTTAAGCTATGGCACGCAATTAAATTAACACCCTGTATATTTTGACATGCATAGCATGACCATTTTTTATGTAAAGTGTATTCTTGGCAATTTATCAAAAAATAATTGATTAGGATATCTTCTCTAGTCCTAGAACTAACTTCGGATTTCTTTTTGAAGAGATAATTATGATTCCTTACAAATTTTGCTACTTCTAAAATGTACATAGAGGGTAGGGTCGATATATTAAGTTTCCGGAAAAACGGTTTACATGATTCAGTTGAAGGTATACTCGTACCAACGATTCAGTTGAAGGTATACCAACGAACCTGGTTAGAGTTCCTTATCCAGCAGTGGAATTTTTACTATACATATGATGGTGATGCATATCATTTGAATAGCCATATCATCCTTTTTTAATTTTATATAGTTGTCTCAAACAAGATGCACGTGAACGTGAGGGTATGTGTCGATGGATTTAGTTCCAAGAAATCACATTATGATTTGTGATGACAGTCTGGGACAAAATCGCCAGCCAAGTTTTAAGTAGTTGATTGCGCCGGGGCAAGAGGGCAAGTAGCGCGCTGCGTAGGCCTGGTCCAACGGTCGTCCGTCTCATAACCGCCGCGAACCTATTTTTAGCCGAGCTCCTTTCTCCGCGAAGAGTGAGGACGTGAGTCAACCCTTTGTCCCTCGCGGCGCAACGGCCTCGCTGTGAGGACGCACTGCGCTGCGCAGGCGACGACGCTTGCTCCCTGCTGTGTGTGGTCAACACGCGCTTCAAGGTGTCGCGCTTTCCAAACACGCGTGAATATTGTTTGAATTTATAATATGTGGTTCGCCTTGAGCTCTCGGTTGCTCAATGCGGAGATGCCATTACGCTGTGACGTTCGTACCAACACTAGATATGCCGCCGCCGCCGTTTGAACAAAGTTGGGTGTTTACTCAGCCTACCCAAAAACTATTTTATCTTTGAATTTGAGCAGGTGAAACTGAAATTATTGATCTATTACGTTTACGGTAGTACCTAGGTACTTAGTTATTTTCAGAAACTAGATTTTTAATGCATAATGAAATGACCTTGTCATAATTCTTATGGTATTGAAAGTATTTGCTAACTCCCTTCCGCAACCAATCGATTAGGTACGGAAAAGTGAACGCAATATTTAGATTTCAAATGTAAATCTAACTAAGCAACAGGCTCTAGCTAGAAATGTTGACTGTGTTTATAACAATGAAATGAAGTAATAATCTTCTACATTCAAACGTTAGCTGTTTGTTTCACAGATCCCAAAATTTGTGAAACTGCCTACTATTTTTCTTTGTTTTCACAGTTTTTCCCTTAGTAAAACCTATGCAGAATCAACCCGTATAGGATCATAGTTCCTTCTTACACAGTGTATAATGGCTTAAATTTTAAAAACAAAACGTTGGGTTATGCTAATGTAATGCCACAATTGACCTCAGTATTATGTGCAGGTTGGTTGATTACTTATCTACATTCGCTCGTGTATTTAATTTCTGTTTGAGTCACCAGTGTTACAAAACTTGCCATTCGTCGTTTTGACAAAGACTCTTTTGTCGAAATGTGATGGATGCTAAATATATTGAAGACTTAACTTTATGTCTGAGAGAACGTTTATTTTACGCTATCAGTCACGCTGTTTACTCACAAACATAAAATGGAGAAGTGAATAACATTCGACGGAAGGTTCGTTCGACAAGTTGTGACGAAGGACGTTGCCATGGTGATATATTAGATTGGTGTGATGAGTAGAAGCCCTAGCAGCCATTGGTTGGCTATGTTAGTAAATAAGTGGTTGTGTTCGCAAGCGGTCGCTAATTGTTTCGGCAGAGGCAGAGCAAATGCGAGGGTTCATTGCCGGGCAAACGAGCAAGCGTCATTGTCGCGCACTCGCGAGTCGCGTCCGCCCACGGCCATAGGTTTTTAGGGTTCCGTAGTCGACAAGGAACACTTATCTATCTATCATTGGTACTATCTTGTCATTGGTTTCTGACTCGACTTGGCTAGAGTAGGGAGTACTAGGGAGGTACAATCGACTAAATGCTCGGCTATCCACTTCTAAAAATCATCTGTGCGTTGTTGTTCACGCTGCCCTGTCGCGCACTCGCGAGACGCGTTCCGCCCACGGCCATAGGTTTTTAGGGTTTCGTAGTCGACAAGGAACCCTTATATTTCGTCATGTCCCTCCGTTAGTCTGTTTGTCCGCGGCTTAGTTCAGAGATCCCTAGTACTAAAAAGCTGAAATTTAGTATGGACATACATTTCATCCACGCCGACACATTATAAATAAATAAAAAAAATGTGTACTGGTAAAGTGGGGGAAATTTATTTTCTTGTACCCCATCGTGTGAAAAAAAATCACAGAAGTAGCATATATGATGAAATTAAAAGGAAAACTATCACAGCTAAGTTGGCTTCACAGGTTAATGAGTTATAGCCGAAAAACTGGAAATAATAAAAATAGCAATCAGGCGCTAGGATCTCGCTGAGCATTAGGAGGTAAAAAGTTTATGTTATGAACGTTATGAAATACTATATAAAACCTGCTTTGCGATAAAAAAAAAAAAGCGGTACGGAACCCTGAAAAATAAGGTAGGAACGCCTTCTAGTCCGTCGCTTTCAAAAGTGTACGTACAGCCGTACTTTTTGTTAATTGTACTCGATGTTTTCCTTAAGTTTCGTAGAATTCTCTTAGTTTCTATGTTTATGGTTTACACTTAGTTAAAGTTACTAACAATAGCATAAATTGTGCAACTAATGTGTGAGACGTTGAAAATTCTAAAGTTACGAAACCTAAAAACATATTTTTCTTTGATAACTTCTATAACCAATCGGAAATAATCAATGAATACGATGGAAAACGTAGTGACGATAAACTTCACGTGCTTTATTATTACGCGACCTATAAAATTACTACTTACGAATAGTTTCTGTCGCTGCGCTTTGAGTAGTTTTGCATTTGTACAGGCTTGAGGTGCTCTTGATTGTACGTTACATACAGTTTTCATTTAATAATTAAATTTGTTTTCAAATGGTAGTTTAAGATAAGATACAAGTTCCGTAGGGTTATTAGAAACGAGTTGACATTTTGTAAGCCTGAGGCGAAGTCGTGGGTTTACCATGGTCATCGTCACGGTTTGTAACCCTTACGGACGTGTCTTACGACTTTTTTCAATACATTTGTAAGAAAAACTGCGTTTTTACATTGAAACTCATCCATATTGCAAAAATTTACTAAAATGGGATGTGGGAAACTTGGCAAAGGGTTCTCGGACATTCAGTCTATACTAATGTTCCAAATAAATAACATTCCAAAAGGTCTGAAACCTGCTGTAATTAAATACTGGTCATTAAAATTTCAATCAGTTTTGTAAATAAGTTGCTTTAATTGAAATAATTTTATTCTCAGAATGTAAAACTCTCTTGCTAGTATACTTCTTTTTGATCTTAGAGAAATTAAAAAAAAAAACGGCCAAGTGCGAGACGGACTCGCGCACTAAGGGTTCCGTAACGGTCCACCAAGTGGTATTAAGGTTCCCACGGAGTGACGAAATCCTATACAAACATTGTTTGGTTTTAAGTTTTGAAAGCTAAGACCAAACTTTACCAAACTTCGTAGACATAATCAAATGCAATATATCTATGCTTTTAATAAGTTTTGTTTGAAAATATTAACCAAAAACAAAATTAGAGCGAATTTAATTTCCGACAAATTTCACGCAAAATACGTGTCACTTGAAGCCAGGTACAACATACGTAATACACTTTTAAATTAAATGGAAACAAATCGTAAGCATTGATTTAATAGTGTACTTTGAAAATAAACTAACAAAAAATAAATAAATAAAATATTATGTTAATGAAAACGAAATAACCACAATGTTTCGATAAATAGCTAATTTTCGGCCCGTTCGCTGCAGCTTCTCTCTCGTTAGCGGGGGTGTGCAGGTATAGAGCGGGGTCGGGGGAGGGACGTCTAGCACGGACTGTCTCCGCCTTCGATTTTCTTTGTTATCCTTATCAGTGCAGTGCGTCGTTAGCTCTCCGCGCGATTGCACTGAGCGTATTCATTTTACGTGCTTTTCGATACTCGATACAGCTTATGTATTTTATACTGGAAGATAGCTTTGATTACGAAGCGTTATTTCACTATTGGTTATTTGACTAATTTTTTTTATATTTTTTACAATGAAGCTTTTTTACCTCAGGAATAGCCTGCTATAAATAGATTTAAATCTTTTAAAATAAGGAAATTGTATATCTTTTAAAATAAGGAATTAGTACTTCATGTTAATTATTATATTATTGTAAAAGCTCACTGACTAACTTTTCAAGGAGTCATCTCTGTTTGTTTTATATTGGGTATCCCATACTATTAAACGAGCAATATTTGTATATATGTATATATTTGTAATCGGTTTCTCGAAAACGGCTCTAACGATTTCGATGAAATTTACCATACGGTGGTTTTAGGGGCGAAAAATCGATCTAGCTAGGTCTCATGTCTGGAAAAAATCGTTTTCCCCGTGTTTTTAAGTATTTGCGTTTTAGCCAAAAACTACAGCGCCATCTGTTGGCGGGTAGCATAGCTTGCTCATCCGATGATATTTTCATGTTGAGGCGGCTATTATAGAGCGAAGCTCGGTCGCCCAGGTACTGTTAGACTTAAATAACTTAGGTACAGTCAAAGTTTTTATTTGCACTTGTGTCATAAATAAAAGGCGACTAAGTGTCTTAATCTGTCCTTGAGTGATAAAAGGTGACTAACTGTCTTAATCTTTCCTTGTGTTATAGAAGGCGACTAAGTGTCTTAATCTGCCCTTGCTTGATAAAAGGCGACCATGTGTTTTCATCGCCCCTTGTGTCATAAAAGGCGACTAAGTGTCATTATCTGCACTTGTGTCATAAAAGGCGACTAAGTGTCTCAATCTGCCCTTGCATGATAAAAGGCGACTAAGTGTCTTCATCTGCCCTTGTGTTATAAAAGGCGACTAAGTGTCTTTATCTGCACTTTCTTTATCTGCACTTTTAGGGTTCCGTACCTCAAAATAAAAAAACGGAACCCTTATAGGATCACTTTGTTGTTCGTCTGTCTGTCTGTCTGTCTGTCTGTCAAGACCCTTTATCTCACGAACGGGTGAAGGGATCAGGTTGAAATTAATACCATATATTAGGATCCATGAACCACACAAGATCTGAAAATTTAAATTTTTTACAACGACGCAATCAAAAGATATGGTATTTTATGTCCTCATCTCCATACATTTATTCAAAAATGCAAAACCTACAGGGTACTTCCCGTTGACCTAAAATTATGAAATTTGGCAAGAAGCTAGGTCTCACAGTACAAATAATGGGAAAAGTCTGAAATCATTAAATATTACAACTTTTCTCACAACTAATGGTAACTAATTGTGGTGAGCTCCCGTTTCAAGAACATTCATATAAGAGAGGGGTCAAGTTGGATGGTCGCGGAGGCGATTTTCGTTTTAGTTCTATTGTAAAAACGAAAACACTTACAAACTTGAAAATTGGTATGTTTATAGTTCATAAGCTATAAAATAACAACAAATAATAAAATTTGGTCAAGCGCGTGTCAGACTCAAAAAATCTAGCACATTAACTTACTGAAATTTCAACTAATACAATTATGATTATGTGGTGGTACGGAACCCTCAGTGTGCGAGTCCGACTCGCACTTGGCCGGTTTTTTACTCTTTCATGTGCATTTAAGTTGGGCAACCATATTCTAAAACTGTTCCAAATTTCAGTTCGATAGCATGAGTGGTTGCTGAGATATACAGGTGTGACAGACAGACGGACAGACAAAGCGGCATCATAAGGGTTCCTTTTTTTTACCATTTTAGTATCGGAACCCTAAAAACAGTAATTAATGTAGTTCCTCAACGTAGAAAATACTAAGACACGAAACCCAAGTCTGGAGAATCGGGTGTACACTCGACAGCACGTCAGTAGAAACACTTTTGGACCTTATGGCGTGGTAATAGAGTTGAAAAAGTTTCTACCGACGAGCGGTTGACCATACGTTGTCCACGTCTTTTCCTTCGGGAAAAGAGGTACCTAAGCAAATTTTACTTGTTTTTATTCGCAAATGTGTTGAAAAACGTCGTCAGAAGCGCGTGCGCTTTGGACATTACATTACAATAGATGTACTTGCATCTTAATGTCCTATAGCACGATCCGAAACGGCGTAGACTCGCTCTATTTGCATTGTATTCTGCATGACATTCAATAAGTATTCTGTAAAGAATCTACATTGAATAAAATTATCTGAATCTGAATCTGAATCTATAATGATTTTATTAAAATATTATATTATGATTTAATTCTCGAATAAAAAACCTGGATTTTTATCAGTAGGTTCGTTATTATTGTTTCTTCGCCATTCACCACACAGTTCATCATTCTTAGAAATAGTTCAGCTGTAGAAAAATATGCCGTCAAATATGAGCGCAAAGCAAGCAAAACATTACAAAATTATTATAAAGCTATTTGACTAGGCTGCCCGTTGGCCACCCGCCCCGCACGCCGCGCCCGTCAAGACCCAAAAACTGGTTTCGCGAGACAATATCGTGCTATTGCTCTTTTAGCGCCCTGTCGCACTCAGGGTGAGACAGCAACAGAAGAGAGCACTCGGCGCATGATCCCAGCGCGCGATTTCTCGCTCGGTTCGTGGGGCTCTTAAGAGGTACTTAAAAGTTTGCCCTTTGATTTTAAAAACTCTGTGTCCACTCAAACCTGACCCCTCTTTAATATGAATGTACTTGAAACGGAAGCTCATCTTAATTGGTTTTAATTAGTTGTGAGAAAAGTTGTTATATTTAATTATTTCAACTATTCCCTTTATTTGTGCTGTGAGACCTAGCTGGCCAAATTTCATGGTTCTAGGTCAACGGGAAGAACCCTTAGGTTTTGGTTTGGTTCATAAATGTATGCAGATGGCCGAGAATAAAAGGCCGTATATTTTGATTGTTTTATCGTAGAAGTCTTGAAGATGTGAAAATTTCAAGCTTCCTATTTTCAACCTTAATATTTCATATTAATTTCAACTTGATACCTTTACCCGTTCGTGAGAAAAAGGATTTTGAAGTACCGACAGATAAACAGACGGACGGACAACAAAGTGGTCCCATAAGGGTTCAGTTTTTTTTTCTTTTAAGGTACAGCACCCTTTTAAGTAAATCGCATCAGTTCAGGAAGTCACTACTTACCGGTTTACGTTTTAAATTGGTAGCTAAGTAGGGTTCACAGGTGAATGAGCTATAGCCGAAAAACTGGAAATAATAAAAATAGCAATCAGGCGCTAGGACCTCGCTGAGCATTAGGTAGTATAAAGTTTATGTTATGAACGTTATGAAATACTTAATCAAAACCTGCTTTGCGATAAAAAAAAATCCTAAAAAACTACGGAACCTTAAACTGCGCGTGGCCCGACACGCACTTGGCCGGTTTTTTACTAATGTATGTAGTACCTATATGTTTTATTCTTTGTTTAGTATTCAAGAAGGTCCCCTCCTACTCTGTGATCGTATAATTTCTAAACTCTCAAGTTTATAACATTGACATCTACTTACAAATAACGTAATATAATTAAGAATTCATTGCCGAAGTCATCAATATGCTTTTCGGTCACATTCTTATATTCATTTAAATAATTTATAGATTAATAACACATACGTATTCATCTAACTTGCCAAATAGAAGAAGACAAAACTTGTTTAGACTTCGTGCGTAAATACCTAGTCTGTACTCATGTAATGATAATGCGTATCAGGCCTTAAGCGGAGTGCAGTGCATAAACAAAGGGGTACTGTACTCCATACTATCTTATCTCACTGGCTGATAAACGCTGGAAACGTTCATTAGTCTAGTGTTGTTGTAAAAATAACTATGTGGCTATTTTGAGCTGCTTCAATCCTGCCATTGCACGCAGACAATTCAAACTAATCCCTGTCAGTACCGATCGCAACCACAACGAACGTACCGACTCCCCCCCCCCAGCACAAGATCTCGCCTTTTGTATCCTACTTTTCGCCTACGTCGCAACCATCAGTTGAAAAGTAGAAAAGTGGGTGTGTCAATAGTCAAAGTTGGACTGCACTTTTGGCACACATTCGCGAGTTGCGTCATCAAAGCCGCGCGGAATCGGGCACAGAACACCGCGTAATACTTTTACCTTTACTTGGATTTACGCTCACTGCGTCTGCGCCGACGACGCCGTCGAACAGCCACCACTCGCCCACTTACTTCTCGTTTACTCGCTTTGTATACTGCGATTCACCACTTTACATAATTGTCCGCTAATAAATCAGCTTACGCAACATAAAACAAATTAAAATTCTGGTCGAGTTCACCAAACCGGGTCGCAGTAATTCGCTAAGCTAAATAAATAAAAATGATTTTTTTTATATTTTTAACTGAAAATTTAGACTATTTTAGGAAACTAATTTGTTTTTTTCCGCCTAAAATACTATTATTAATTTTATATTAATTTTTTAAGTTTTAAAGTTGATGACGTCATTTCACAGTAGACGATGAAACGATTGCCATACCAAAACGAAATCGCGGGTTGGTAGGAAAAATCTTTAGCCAAGTTATGCTTGGTTTTATATAGAAAACCTTTTTACAGCTAAATCGTCAAAATTAAATATCTTTCGGGTGCTTTTGGTTCTGTGAATTAGCTACTAAACTCTAAAATTTATTTAGATCTAATTGTGTTGTTTATGGTCAAGCAGGTTATGTACTTACTCATTGGTCATCAACCTTTTTGGTAATATTTTTTTACACATTACTGGTATCCCCGTCTTTGACACATTTTTATGTCATGCTAGATGTTGTTTAAAATCACGCATTTTTTTGCAAAAACAGTGAAATATTGTTGCGTAAATGGCTGCAAAATTAATAGCTATGCTATTTGCGGAATATTCTTCTATGGGTATGCATTATTCCTTTGATTTTTCTATGAAAAAGCCGAATTGTTTTACGTATGAAGTAGGGTGGCTATAATGTACGATGTTTGAATATACAGGAAAACAAAAGGTACAACCACATCAGTACTGTGTGATGTGAATCTGCGGAAACTGCCCATAAAACTGAACAACTTGTCCCAAAGAACATTATGATAGACTAGTCCCAACTAACATTATGGACGACACTCGGGGAGCCAATGAGTACAATTCGCACACCTACCCTGCGCTCCCTCGCGATATTTCGAGCCACATTTACGCGGTCAGCATCGGAGTTTAGTGCCGTGATTATTGAGAGGTATTATGTGAAGTTTTTTTACATTGGCTTGGAAATTATTTAACAGAGTTTCAACTTTCGATATTGGTATGCCTCTTACGGCCAGTTGCATAAAGCGACATTAAAGTTAAATTTCCTTTAATTTTTATGCTGTCACTTTCTTTATCATCGAAACAGAAAGTGACAACAATAGTGTACCGAATGGCACAGTGCGATCGAAGCAGGAGGACAGGAGCAATAAATAAAAACGCCTTCGTCCACGGAATACAAAACTTCGTCGTGTAGTAGTAGTGAAGCAAACCACCACGCTGAGAAAGATGTATTCTTGCTCATATTCAAGTGGTTGGTAGTTAATTTTAGAAGGTATTGTTTTGGAATTTGGGAGAAATTTTGTTTTGTTTTATTCATTGATAGACCGACCTATTTTCTCGATTCATCCATAACTTCATTTAAAAAGTAGGGGGCTCGCGACTAGGCTGAAATGCAGTTGGTTGATGTTAAGTTTTTACAAGAATACCAACAAAGACCTTTATCGGCCTGTTGTTCACGGACGGACAGAAGGGACGCACGTATAGATAGATGGACAGAAAGAAAGCTGATGTACGAGTGGTGTTCAATAAGTAGTGAGAATGAACAACATATTGGTTTAAAGTCTTTTGATGTTTGTAAGTATTGATAGTTTATTTCAGACATTTCAGTAAACCTACCAAAGACTTGGGCCATAATATTAAGAAACGTATAAATGAGGTAAAGTTTAAAAGCCAGTCCATATTTTTGAACCTATTCCTATTCCGTGTCAGTAAAAAAAATGTAAAGTCGGAACTAAATCTATGAATTAAGAAATAACACCTTTTATTTATTCGATAATTTTGTTACATGTCGTACCTTTAATAAAATTTGTTTATCAATAAACAATAAGTCATAAAATACAAGTCAAATATTATTCATTACTTTGCTTCTGATGATGACGCATCGTACTCGGACTTTTCTGGAAAGCAAGAAAGGAAGAAGAAAAAATTAAAAAAGGTTTATTTTGGAAACAAACAAAAAGAATGCTGCTGCTGAAAAAACTCCGATCAAAAATCAATGTACCCTGATAATCTGTTAAAATATGAACCATAATACATGAAAAGTAATAATCCATCCCTACTTTATATTTAACGAATGTCAATCCCATCAAACCGCACTTTTGTAAAGAAAAAATTGTAATTTTGAATATTTCGGGTGATGTACTTTGTACTCATGACATGCTTGAATAATATTCATGACATGCAAATAATATCATGCTTGAATAATACTCTCATGTTATACATAACATCAAATGAAACGTCCACTACAGGACAAGCTCCCTTCAGAACTACTTGGAAGGGAATTTACCATAGCCACCATGCTTGTAAGCGTTGTGGCTGGCGACCGCTGTTGTTGGTGACCGCAGTACGTAAGATGAGACGATACATACAGGAGGACGCTGCTGCCCATCCTCCAGTTAATAAGCCCTTAGTCACCTCTTACGACACCCACGGGTACAGATGGGTTCGCCGGCACCACACTGACTTGACTTGATTTACCTCTATGATTCTACGATTGAGCCACGAGCCAAACCAAAGATGAATCCTCAGCGTTGCAAGGGTTTCAATGCACGAGACGCAAAATACTTTTTTATTGCCGAGCGAAACACAACTTTTCAGGTAGAGACGAAAGTATAAAATCTTGCCAAATAAAATATTGAAAATGAAGCTGCTATTCCAGTGGGCTTCAATAATAATACAACCCCAAGCCTAAAATAGTTTGGTCACCCTACTTTGTGACAGAGATGCATTACCGACTGTTGGCGTTTAACAGAAAGAGCACAGAGAATAAAAGTTTTCTTATCTAATGATTTTTTTTACTTGTGGAATGACGTCACTCAGTGGTCAAATGAATGTTACAACTGCCGCAGCATTTTTGAATATATTACAGCAATCAAATTACTTTTCTATTCGAAAATAACAAAATATGGTATGATATAAAAATATCTCGAAATGGTTTTTGTATTTCAGTGTGTTGTATCATATTTAGCTTGGCCAATTGGTCTAGATACATCTACACATTTATAAAAACTATTGTGGAAGGAAAGGTGGAAGGAAGAAGAGGCCGCGGCCGGCCTAGAATAGAGTACTGCCAAAGGATGAAAGAGAGGGCGGGGGTAAATACTTACGGAGAACTGAAAAACCTAATACAAGACAGAGACAGATGGAGAAAGCTACACCGACAAGAGCATGGCTCTTAAATAATGAATGAATGAATGAACATCTACGCCCGCATTTTAGTTATCTGCGACATTTTTGTTTACTTACCGGATATTCGTCTATCAAAGATTTCTCGGTGATACACAATTTATATATTTCTTATCTTAATGTTCTATTGTTTGTGAAATTATCACTCAGACTAAGCACCACTTATAGCGAAAGCGCAGATACGTAAGCGCTCTGGTTTTAAGTAAGCAGTCATAATACGAGTATGCTCAACGTCTTACCTACTTTCAAAACAGAAGAGTTGCAAGAGTCAAGGTTGCATGTTTATATTTGTATATCTACACGTATAATTTGTATTACACAAGCTCTTTAATATGCGCTTAAGTGATAATGAGATGCCGTTCCCAATACTACTCAAGAAACTAGGCGAGTGTGCCCAATATTTAGTAAACAAACATAAAAGAGCATGTGGACCTGAAGTAGTTACGTCACAGTGGCGCTCACGAAAAAGTATTACAGCACGACGATACTTTTAGTGACGGATACTTTAAAAGCAGAAATATTCTTACTACTTTTTTAAAATTTTGGGCATCGGGAAAATAAAGCTCAGCTGATATAGCCGCAGAGCACAGACATATCCATAAACGAGTAGCCATGACCCACTCAAGGGCTCAGAAAGTAGCCCTTTCACTTAATATATGACAATAGATTTGAAAAATCAATCGGCACTTTAAAGTAGTTTGTTACACTTATAAAAACCTAAATAAATGAAGAGAAGACAAGAACTTTTCTAGAGAATTGACAACCGTTACTTAGTAAGCTTACAATTGAAACTTTTGGAATCGTTAGTCCGGATGTCTTTTTTGTTGAAAAACTTTATTGATCGTCCATGAATGGCCGCCGTGTTAAGAAATATCCTGCAATTGTGAGAGGTAACAGAGTGGAAGCGTCACACGTTGCGCATGATCCGCACGATTGCAGTTTGCATAAGACGGTTGCACAAACGCGGCGGCTATTACACTGCGATTATAATCTCTTATGTAGGTAGATACTGGCAATGCAGGAAGTTAGCTTCAAATCTCTTTAGCTTGGCCTGGCCGGTCCGTGGTCGATCATCAACTTGATTTGCCTGCTTTTCCTTTTCATGGGTTATACTCGTAGAAGCTAATGGTCTCGTTAATACCATATCCACTTTTCTTATAACGCGATGGTCTAACTAAACCATTCTTTGCTTCATACTGAGTTATTGTAAATTTAGCGTGTAATAAATAAATCCAATATTTAAGAGCGCGTAAAATCAAGTGTCGACTTGGTGCTAGTTGATTTGTACACCTATTGTGAGTAATACACATTTCCTAAGGCAAACAATTGAAATTATGTAAGTAGTTAACCAAGCCCTTCTTGTTAATTCATGTCTACATTTCCATAAAGTTAATTGCGAAAGGACGGAAACAGGCCAAGCATCTCTGTTTTAAATGTAAAATGGTTTGCTGCGCAATTGGCCTATGCTATCGGTCGACCTCGCTATAGGCGTTGATGTGTCACCAGAGCCATTGTATTCTTGTTACTAACGTATAATAATTATGCATCCGGGTACCATTTGGTCCTCTATTCTCTGCTGTTTGTTTCGAGTAGGTAACTGACCGTTCCTTAACTATATTGACGCTTCTACATTGGTTTCTATTTTATTATTATTAGGACGTCTAACCCTATAGGCCCTGAAGGCCCTTTGCGTATTTATATTTACCTAAAGGTGACTGTTTTTTCCCAAATCATTATTAATTTGAACAACAATAACAACGTAAGTACAAACAATAACATTGATAAGACCGTGCTTACGTCGCACAGTAATATCGCTATTAAATCGTTTACGTAGCGGCTCAAGAATAAAATTGACGAGTATTATTCTGCCATTATCGTCTAGATAGCGGTTGATAAATGACTAATTGTCCTTATAGATGCAGCGCATTAAAGCTAAAAGACAAATTGTCAGTCACAAGAGTAAAGTTGTTCCTGACAAGTTCTGTTATGTGGATATTAGATAGGCAAGGCTTGATGAAGAAGATTCTTAGTGATTGCATTCAACGTCACGTCTCGTTAATGGCTGTAAATTTCGCAACGTAGAATCACCAACCACCACCCACAGTCTACGTTCGTTTTGTCATATTATTACCGACACCTTTCACAATCTTCGCTGCCTTGTAACGTAAATATGGAGTTTGGTTATTATAATTAAATGTAGTATATAATTTAAGGAAAATTTGTGAAAATTGTTTGCATAACATTGTCGAGAAAGATATTCCAGTTCTACAATGTTTTCTTTTTAGATTTGCACGTATATTCGTTAAGCTGTATTTGTGTTTCCTTATCATACTGGTTAAGTAGCGTTATCACTTTTTCACCGGAATTATAATTGTATATTTTTACTTTCTTCCATAAGTGGTTGTTGTTGTATAGCGTTTTACAACGTGTACCCCGTGGGGCTCTGTCTACGGCTCCGCACGGCCTCTGCCAGGGCTACGCCTAAATTATATTATTCTAAAAACATAACACAGGAAGTTTGTGTCAAAAACAAGATCTGCCTCCAAAATCAAGAATAGCATATTGTGTACCAAAACACAAGGCAGCAAAAATAATATTTTTACAGCGAGGGCGCTATCTTAAATCCAGAGTAAAGTGAAGGATTCTACAGTGGAATCCTGAATGTAGCAAGGGTTTCAATAGGTTGCTCGAGCATTGCTCATCGAGAAGAGAAAGGGACCGATTCCCAACGAGGGTGTTGTTTGAGTCCTGAGGCGCAGCCGAGGGCCTCAAAGTCAATACATCCGAGATGGGAATCGTACTTTTTTTCGAATGATGCATAGTGCTTTGTACCTCACCTACTCGTATATGGAAAAACTAAACAAAATTGAAGTTTACTTGTACTTTGTTATGGCAAAAGACAGATGGTTATGGCTTATGTACTTTTTTATGGCGAGTGCAAGTGGCCAGTATCAATTCGCGGACTTAAAAATAAAAACTTTTTGGCATTATGATATTAAAAGAAGGACATCAACCGGCATTGACCTAAATAAAAAAAAACTGCACGTTAGAAATGGATTTTCATACAATATTCCATTGCAATGTCGTACATTCTTCTTCATTTCTAAAATAAGGCTAAGGTACTTTCTTAGCAGGTGAAGTATAAACAAAATTAAGCAATCAATTCACAGTGGAATCAAATATGTTTTGTGAGGTTGGTACAAATTTTGTATGATTTTAATATAAAATGATCTTAATACTTATTTTAAGGCTCCGATAAATATTTATTTATTTTATAAGGGTTTCGTCGGTAAAAACTTTGAGAACCGCTGTTGTTGTTGTCCTGTCTGTTTTGGCAAGTCACTCCGAAAGTCTAGCGTTGTTTTGATTGGTGATCACGTAGCTAGCTCGGCGATAGTGCTCGCCTATGGATAGTGTGTCAATAATGAAAGGAAAGTGGCGCGCCGTGGACCGCCCGGTCTGCTGTAGGTCAGTGTCGCCGGTTGCATAACTCGTGTCATACCCATCCATCGTGCCCATTTCGGAAACAACCTACTTTTCCGGTCGTGGACCTCCTTTTGCAAACGTGATTGCCATGCCATTCGATAATAGCTTATTGCTTTAACATTCCTATTGTTCAGATTAGAGATTGTGTTATGTAACGTTTTTTTGAGAGGGTTGTTGTACGTACGGTTAAAAGAGGGGTGGTCCAGTAACAGCCTCCGTGGTGTAGTGGTTAGAGCGTTCGGCTCTCGATCCGGAGGTTCTAGGCTCAATTGCCGGTAAAATTCACTTTGTAAAAATTTCCCATTTTGGTTAGGACATTGCCGGATGAATCAACCTGATGGTCCGAAAAGAAAAATGCCTGCTCCTGTGTTTGGGAAGGCACGTTAAGCTGTTGGTACCGGTGCTATTTACGAAAGTAGTTGTTAATGAGCAATGCCAGAGGCCATCGGCAGCTCAACAACTCTGATACACCAAAGCTTGTGAGATCGGCCATTAATATTACCTACACCCACACGATATGATGATGAGAGTTGTTGTAGTTACGAGTTTGCATCTTTACAAAAATATCGCAAAATGTTGAGTAATAAAGTGCAGCAGTGTAGTTGCGGCAGCAACTTGGCTGGGCAAAGCTCAGAGGTCAGTTTTCTCCCTGTTGCGGTCTTGCGGAAGCCGGGTGCAGGAAGCTGAGAGGTAGAGCGTGGGCCTCGCCTCGCCTCGCCACCTCGTCACTACCTCGCTCGTCATCACTTCACTGATGGCGTTGAACTTCGCAAGGTCTCCGGACACTTCCTGCTACACACCGCTTATTTAAACTCTTATACTACCTTTATATATTACACACATCATAATTACGACCATAATCTTGCTCTCAAGTACATTACTCATGTAGTGGTCACTCTGTAGGTTTTTACAGACGTTTTGAAGCGGCTTAGTGCGGAAAGTTTTCCTTGTTTTTTTAAGCCTTTTTACCTTCGATTTCGTGCTTACTTTATAAGGAAATAGTTTAAAAGTAATTGTTGTTTCTTTAGGTTTGGGCAATGTCTATGTAGATTTATCTGTACGCGTCTTCACAATGACTCTTTACAATACGCACGACTAATCCCATTCGGTTGGTGAGAATAAAAAACTGCGGCAAAACCTTATTACGTAATGCTGTTGCTAGACGGAGAGGTTTTTGCGAGTACGACTACTAAAAGCAAAGAGCTTATAATGAATACAGCACGAGGCGAGATTAGTATTGCTTGATCATGCACGAGCATCAATCATTTGTACCTGCACAATTATTCGATTGACTAACAGTGTATTCCCTGTAATTCTAGATTATTAAAGAATCGAATCGTAGCTTACAGTAAGATACACAAAGCAAATAAATATTATCGAAACTGGTTATCTCGACGCTTCCTTGCTCGACTAGCAAGTGACATTTACTCGGCTATCAAACAACGCCCAGCTTTACCATTCCATGTTTTTACAATTTAATTGCATAGCGCAAATATCTGTTTTGCGCGATACTGGAATAACAACGAATTGCGTACGTACTAGAATATAAACAGCTTCATTTTGTTTCGAATGCGAATGTAAGTTACGAGTATCTGCAAATAATCTACACTAATATTTTAAAGAGTAACGTTTGTTTATTTGCATGTAAAATTTAGGATGAAGTATCAGGCACTACACTGAACCGATTCGAAAAATTCTTTCAGTATTAGCTAAAACTACATACATACATATTACCCCTTATTGCGATAAGCAACTTTTTACTGCGGAAGACATCTCGTTCCCTCGGGAAAAAACTTTAAAATTTCTAAATTGAATTTAAACATTATAGAAAATTGCAACTTGAGTAAAATATGCTACTTTTTACCGAGGTAAGACTCATTCCCACGCATAAAATATTTGCAAATGTGAAAGGAATCGCGGGCAGCAGCTAGTGAAACATTAATTACGTTCGAAATGATGAACTTAGTTTATTGTACCGTAACTTGATAGTTAGGCAGTTCATAAAAAAATAATAGTGAGCTACAAGCTCATAAGCATAGATAACTAGTAGCGAGGTCGCACAAATAGCAGGTTGTAAACAGGTGGAACTCGCCCTAACTGCATTCTATGCAATAACATGGTGCATTATCAAATCGACTCCGTGGTCCGGTGCACACGGCTGGCTGGGACGTACAGCCAAGACCATGTCAAGCTTGACACATTGGACTTTGCACCGTTCCTATTTCAAACGCTCTACGTGGTAGAGACATGCGGCTAATATTAAGCTTGATGTGTTTATTACTGTACAAGTGAGGTATCTGTTTGTGCAAGGGTCCGTGAAATACACCCAACGATGTGCTCCTCACTTAAATGCCTTCGCACTTATTAATTCTTCCATAAAGTTTTAATAACGGATCTTTGCAATATAACTAATTTACAAGTTTGGTGTATTTATTTTTTTATTTAAGATTATTATGAACAAAATTTTTAATTTAGTGTTTTCCCCATTACTTTGTGACAACACTACAGGCGAATTTTAAAACATAGTACCACAATTTTAAGGGGTGTTTGTTTCCCTTACTGATATATATCGGAAATGCATAGTATTGTACCTATTGTACCCTTAATCAAATATAATTTTGAGGAAAAGTAAATTTTTGACTTCCTATAATAATTGCACGTAGCGCAAGGCTCATTTTGCGTTAAAAATAATCAGTCGTGCTAACTATAAGGATGGACTACATACAGCAAGCTTTCTTAGCACTGAAGGCTTTCTTTTTTTGACCCAATGTTTTAATAGACATCGAGCACATAATGCTAGAGTAAAAATTATAGTGTCTTACTGAGACCTTGCGTAATGCATTACGTCAACATTGTAGTAACTCTGGTGTCGGCCCGGGTCGAGCGAAGCGATGGGCGAGTCATCACCGTGACAAGTGGGGTGGTCTATGCCATGACGTGGAAAGCCATGCTTCGATGCCCTACGCCCGGCACCCGTGGAAAACGGTCGCGATAACGAACCCGACAAGTTTCTACTTCAACTAATTACAAGTTACGATTACTACATACATACCGTACCTAACGAAAAATAAAACAACTCTCGCTTCGGTTGTGCCGTTGATTATGAAATATGTGCCACAGCTTGTTATCCGCCGTCAAGTGGGGAGGACGCCTCGTTAAAAATAATTATCGTGTGACGCAAATTGATAAGCTATCCCGAAACTAGTACACAGTCGGTTCAAATGTTATCCGAGTTGACCTGCCAGGGTGGAGTCCGGCAGATAGCGCTTCCTCAAGCGCGCATTATGGCAGTTTGTTCAACTTGTATCACGTTTCGTCATAGCGGTTTATTTACCATTTCTTGGCGACGACGCTAAATATAGCCGTACAGCCGTTTCATCCGCTCCTCCGGCGTAGTTCTCTGAATTGCTGCAATGAGACTGTTATGCGACATGTTCATAAATTCACACGACTATTGCTGCGCTATGCTAATTTGGTTTATTCTTGGAGGACATACTTTTTCTCAAACTTAACGAGACAGTCTACAAAATCGTTTCAAAACATTGTTATTTTCCGACGTTGCACATTTCACCAATAATAGTTAACTACGTAACGAGTAGACAGGGAAACGTAGTGACAGTTAATGTCAGTTGTATTGGTACAATGTTGATATTTACGTTCAGTAGTTTAGTTGCGTTGAGTTGCGTCTGATTGCAGTAACCGAGGCCGGCCGCGATGCACTGCGCTGACCCGCATGCGCTCAACGAAAGTGAAACTAGTTGTAATCGCTGTTCTCTATTTTTGTTTGTTATAGAGCCGCTAGCTCGGCAAACCACCTATCGGGTAATCTACGAGCTCCGAACCGAACAGGGTCTTTAAAGAGCCGCCGGCTTTACTCCTTTTGTTTTACAAAGAAACTACACGACCATTGAGTTTGAATTTCTTCATTTTATTCGCTATATTCATAACGCCGCGGTTTTATAATTTTAATTGCTTTTAACATAGCGAAGTACTTAGTTGTAACCTCGTGTGCAACAAAACCATCATACATAAATAATTTGATTTAAGCACAAGGCAGTGCTTCGTACCGTGTGATTAACACCCACATTCTTCAGAGAATTACAAATTGTTTTCCTCAAATTGCGCACGAGTAGAATAGGTTGTTCTATTGAAAATATGACGGTGTTTTATAATAAAGCATTCAAGAAAGAAGATTTACATAAAAAAAAAATACTGTGAAATAAAAAATCCGCCCATCTTATCTAAATCCGCCCATCTTATCTAATATATCTGTGTAATTTCACAGACGTCATATTTAAAAAAGTTCCCTTCTTTTCAAGTCAATGGCAAAATTTACTATTGCCTTCAAAAAGGCTTTGACACTAACTGAAACTCCCACAATGAGGAAGAATCTAAATGCACTTCTGCCTCTGACTTCATGTTAAAATTCATCAAGCCGTTTAGGTTTCAGAACGCGACATTACATACATACACTTGAAAAATATAACCCTCTTCTTAAGGCAGTCGGGTAAAAAGTAACGAACTCGTCTCGTCAAGAACGGATGTTGCACATCTGTTGCGTTGGAGACATAATAACTTGTAATTAGCGAAGGAAGGCGTCCAGTGGTGAGCCAGTTCGCACAATGTGTCCCGCACGTTGGACCGCTTCCGTCGGCCCCACTCTTTTAAATCCCACCGCAAAATCTTTTAGACTTTGAGGGCACTACAAGTTATCCTACATCATCATCGAGTACAAGAAATTTGAAACTTTGTAGCGAGAGTAGTGGCCTACAAATTCCATAAAACGATGGTCTACCAATGGTCCTGACAGGTTCGGTACAGTGGGAGCGAAAAGTGGTTACTTCAAAGAGTACACCAATGAAACCTGTTCATTTTTATCATTTTTATTAACACTAAGACATCACAACACAATTCTATAAAAATACAATAAATAATACTTAACCACAATTCGCTAAGACTGTAGCGTACCTGCCAGGCTGTGACACTACTCTACTTATCTCATTATTTATACGTTTCCTAATATTGTTTACTAAGTTTTTATTACCATATTTTCAAGAAATTAACTATTAATAATCTTTAATATCAAATGGCTTTGCAAACAAAACATTGTTCATTCTCAAAATGTTTCCCACCATGGCGCCAATTTGTTTGTGAAGCGATGTAGTTTAGCTGACGTCATAAAGAGATTTTAATATCCAACAATGAATGAACTATTTTGAGTTTTTTTTTTTGAGTTTCAATAAAAAGTATTGAGAATGAACAATATTTTGGTATTTGATCACCCCTCGTATGCTATTCCGCCCACAAACAGACAACCCGCCAAATAAACAAAATTATCACACCAATTGCAATAAATGCAATTGAAAAAATAAGTTTTCATGACGATAACGCAAGTGAATTGAAAGCGAAACTGTTGCTACTAAATTAAATTATGCATAGGTAAATGGTCATTACAGCGATTAACTTATAATTTAAACTGTCAAACATCATAATTTATTAAAACGTATACTAGGTAGATATTAAATTGGTAATACATAAATAATTCAGAGAATAAATATGAAGAGCGGTGATGAGCCTATTCGCTTGATCCTCGTATGAAGGTCATCCGCTCGCTCGGCCAACCCACCGACTGGTTGTACACACGGCCGCACGTCAGTGGAAACACTTTGACCTTGAGCGGGTCTCTGGTTTCGGGCGCTCGTAGCGTAGCGCTGGTTCAGCTTATACTGGTTTTGTTTCTACGTGCTTGCGGTTTTGAGCAGGTCTAGCTTGACACTCGCAGTACGATTTCCGCCTCTACCATGACTGAGATAGGCGCGGTACAAAGCTAGTACGAAAAGCTGACGTGGTCTTGACTGTACTACAGTAAGAGGATACCGAGCGTCCAATGGCGTCGTCGTCGCAATTTAATTTTCATTTCATTTAATTTATTTTGTCGAATCTAAGACGATACATATTTGAATGGTGAAGTACCTTCCTAAGTCCATTTTCTTTAAGTTTTATTTTGAACCGCGAAAATATGTTGTTTTTATGATTCTAAATAGAACAAAAAGAAAAAGAGAGACTTAAGGACAAACTAATTGGACATTCATTTGATTTTCTTATATTATTACAAAACCCATCCCAAAGGAAGGAAAAATAAATTAGTCTTTACGCTATAATGTACTTATTGTCTGTTAAAAATGCTTTTATCGCAGAAACTCGTTTTAACACATTTTGAAAAGACCACAAAGCAATATCAATCTTTTCAAGTCAATTTTTTTACGATGTTTTGATTTAGTGACAATCTTATAGAGTCTTTGATTCGATGAAATAAAGTAATAAATTCGCCACCAGGCACTCAGCACCCTCTTATTGTAATCATTTACATTAAACACAATAAATCTAACCATAGTATTTCCACCAATCTATTCTGTTATATTATGATTCAACCCACTCAATCACCTGAGCCGTGTTGGGTTCTTGTCTATCCATTGTTTTGAAGCCAAGTTCTCGATCTCCGACAAAAACGGCTGTTTATTTTTTATTCTCGTTAACCAACTTTATCAGCTCGTGCGTTGTTAATGCCTCCTCATTATAATGATTTAAATTAACGTATTGCTGGCACTGCCAACAGTTTTATTGCTGGTTTCATCGATTTAAACTTCGTACTCGCATAGTTTCTGTTTGATTGAACCGATTGCGATGAAACAAAGCTTATAAGCCGAAGTAAGCCGTATACATTAGCCTTTTGAATCGGTTCACTAGTTTGTGAGTGATTTGCGGACAGCAGTTTGAAACTTTGCAATAAAGCTTTTTTTGTTTAAGTGAACCGATTGCAATGAAACAACGTTTAAATATTGCAGCATAATAAAACTGACACATTATCAAAAACCCCGTTTCAATCAGTTCAGTGGTTTGAGTGCGAGTGAATCGCGTACATAGAAACAGACAAACGGACAAACTAAGTGTCCTTTAAAGTTATATTTACCAGGTTTACTGTTTTATTAATGTATGTATTTCTTCTGTTACAGGTAAGCTTCACGCTACTATCCTACTCGTTTTTTTAAGGCTTAAGTGTGAGTATGACCTAATTTAAGATCATTAGTACCTGGGCGATGGAGCTATAGCGAGAGCTATATTACAGATGTCGCTGTAGAGTTCCTGAATAGTGCTATAGTTTATGTAAAACACTGAGTATTTTATTTCAGTCATTAGACATAGCTAGGTCTAGTATTTATTTATATAGTATTTAGATCAGGCTCGGCCTAGTGTATAATTTTTTTTTAGTAAATGTATTGAAAACAAAAGAGCCGTAATTACTTTTTTTTTTACAAATAATACTGCTCGTTTAATTATAGGATTACTCGTATTGGTTAGCAAATTTAAATCTTTTCTGTTTGATTTATAAGCCTAATAGAATATTCGTGAAGTGCTCGTGGCCGAGTGATGATTGATCTTTTCAGATTTTGATTGATTTCTTCAGTTCACGAAAGTTACCAAAGTTAGCGTCCGGAACCCGGAGAGTAGAGAGTATAACGTACTTCGACATACACACCGCCGTTTTTTGGCCCTCTGCCATTATATCAAAAACCAAATTGACGGCTCGCTCTAGACTATTGGGTTAAGCGAACTACTAAGGCCTGAAAATTCCTAAAAGATAACTCACTGAGTAGGATACCTACTGGATAATAGCTATTGCTGTTACGCTGGTAATCCGGGTCGAAGTGGGCGCGACGGCTGCGTGGCCGATGTGGTTAATCCACTATTTCACTCAAGTTGTGAAAACATTGCCCAACCGTCGACGTTGCGCGTTGCCACCGCCGCCGCCTCGCCTCACGTACACTGTACTTACTGAAACCGGGCTGCAACCGCGCTGATAACCTTCGATTTCCATTATTATGACACATTTTGACATTTGCTCTTCAAATTCAATCGCTATTGAGGCCTCCATGTTACCGTAACACTTGACAGTGTGGCTTAGATTTACCCAACGCGTGTTGCGAGGTGTCAACTGTGTTGTTACGTAAGGCTCCTATATTTGGTGGCCACATTTCTGATTAGTATTCAAATTGCAATACGCTTGCTAACTGGTACCTATCGCTATGAAATGCATTCAAATCAGCCCTTTATTATTATTGTCGACCAGGCGCTACACTGGCTCAACTCAGTTTGATTAGATTGACGCTTTGCGATTGGAGCGAACCTGAGATAATGTGAATATATCTCATATTTGACCTGCGATTCCGGCTAAGGATAGTACTATCCCATCGCTTTCTGGGTGGTGTCGTAAAAGGCGACGAAGGAATCTTGAACCACAGGACGGGTTTGACGGGTAGCAGTGACTGCGTAAATGAATAATAAATAAATTTGTGCTAGCTGCAAAGCTAAAAAGAGGAAAATATACATATAAGACCGTGATAAGACGTGTAAGATGGTTCAAATTGATGGCCCGCAATAATGTCGGAAGTTAGACTAAATAAATGAGTAGATAAATGACGACGGTCAATGCAGAGAAATTGAAGCGGTGTGTTGCGCTGACCCCAAGTACCTGGGATAAGGGCACCCGAAGTAGGAAGCAACGCTAAAAAACCCGGTGACTAAGGACTCCCACTCAAAATACCACACTTTTGCTGCGGGAATTCGTAGCTCCTGTCATTCAAATGACATTTCTATTTTAATATTTATATAAATTATCGATTATATTTAATATCATTTGTAAACGCCAATTTCAACTAGTGTGAGGCCGTATTTAATTATCGTTGAGTAAGATTAAAAAGTGAACGGCAAGATTCGCAGACAATGCATCGCAAGAACCATCTAAGTTTAGATAGTATGTATTGTCTTTGTCATTTCTATAGGCCTTGGACAGCTTAATGTGAAATAAAATACACAATTTATAGATTTGTTTTGCCATACTCGACCATAAGATTGCATCGTTGAAAATAAGGTACGAAAATTATTTCAATTCTTTGTCAAATAAATAAAATCAGCTTAGTTTATGTCATTTATGTGGGTGTTACAAAATCCAAACTCATGAGAAGAGAACGTCCCGTGATCATAACCCGAGACCAAGGCTTTGTTTGTTTTAAACAATGCGAAGACAACTAATGTAATCCGAATTGTCCTTAGCACGAGCGTGTAGAAACGCGGTAATTTCGGGCCATTATGTCAGCTGTTCCATAGAGTGCGTCGGCGTAACAGAGCTTGTGGAACAGAACATTGTGCAAAGTAACGCACGTGGGCCAGGCAGGGCTTGCGCTCGCGCTGCAGCGGAGAAAGTGGCACAGCCGCTGGCAAGGCCGTCTCGCGCTCTCCGGCCGACCTTCAGCCAGCGCCACACTTCCGGGATCCGCTCGACATCTAACCCGAAAAATCGCTCCAGGCTCTATAAATAAATCGCACCTTAATCACAATTCTCTCTAAAATATCGCTTCTAAAGTTAAGAAATCCGAAGGTCTTCGATCGGCGAGCCCTTTCGCGCCTAATCGCGACTGGTGTTGCGTAAACGGCGCCGCCGTTTCATAAGTCTCTTTTAATTTAATTGCAGGAAAGCGGCTCGATAAATGTGCTGTGATTTAAATGTCTGTTTTTAAAAACTTTCCACAATTCTATTCAACTGAATCCGTTGTGTTCGTCCACCTGGAAGTACTCAAATTCATCAAACATTTCAGGAGTACAATTTGAAATTTGGAATGCGCTTTTTGATCCAACTAGATACCTATGCGTAGAGACGAACCTTATTAATAGGGGTATCAAAAGTTGCCAGTCATTAGCAGTAATACGTGGTTCTAATAGCAACATGTAGTATAATTGACCTAGTGGTGATTGCGTTGCAATACATGAGGCCAGTCGCGTGAGGCGCATGCAACGTATGATTGCGACAGTCTGCAATCGCGTGCATCACGCCCGCTACCCGCTACCCGTTGTTCTTCAACAAAACCTACACAGGTGGGGATTCCTTTTTCTCATATGATGCTTTAGAACTCAGAGGAAGGTATTTGCCATTTATTCACATACTTTTAGGTTTAGGCTTTATTCACAATCAGATAAAAAGAGACGCGTTTGGTGCCACCCCACAAACGGTAAAACTCCTGTCCGAGTACCGATAACTTATGATAATAAATGCATTGCCTCAAAACCTGATAGCTAAATTATAATTGATGGACTCCCTTAGTAGAAGACTTACTTAAATTAAACGCTTTATACTCGTCCCTAAGCAATTAGTGCTCACAGTCCACTCATTTTGTTTACTACGAGAAAAGACAATGACAGACATAAGTAACAATATTCATTCATCGAACGCTTGACCCGTATGAAAGGTTGTACTCGCGCAATTACAAAACAATATCATTTCAACATTCTCGATCAGCATATGAACGCAAGTTACATTAACACTTAGTTACAAAACACTAGTTTTTTTATAAATTCAAATAAAACTATAACTTTAAACCAGTTTTATCGCCAGCCAGATCTTTCTACCACTCGAGTGCCTTCGTAATCACGAAGCGCTGCATCCAAGATAATAAAACGTATAAAAACATACTATTAAGTATGGATTAAAGAAGCTAAAAATCCGTGAGAATCCAAACCGATTCCTTCACCATCAAATTGCAGCGTGATTGGCGGATCAACGTCACGAGATGATCAGATCAGATCATGTTTTGCAGAGCACAATCAATATTGTGGATCGTTTTGGCCGAGTGAGGAATCGGCACGCAAGCGCAAGCCACGACTGGCCAAACGAGTTACGTTATAAATAATTAATTAATATTTGGCCGGCGAACTCTTTGTAGCTTCAAGGTCGCTGGTTCGAGTGGCTCTTAAACACGGAGATTCCTAAATTTGGATAACTAGTATTAACTAGTTGTCCATTATAGATACCGCGATAATTTTTTTACGTACCTTCTTTACGTCCCTTATAATAATAGTCATATATAATTTGTTTTTGTTGATTTTTTTGTGTAACGGACAGGGACCTAGCGTTGAGTATGCTAAAACGAAAAAAAATACTGGTTCAAATGAGTACAATAGCACAAGGCCTTATAACACCACAAGATGTATTCAAAACATCCTTTGCCCATACATTAATATCAAACATATTAATCACCCAATTAATTGGATTCATTCGAAGTTGTTTGGTTAAAAATTAATGTATGTGTTGTTAAAGTATAATAAGTCGCTCGCTAGGGCGCCGGGTGAAGGTTGTCTCTAAATGCGCTCATTATTCACCGAAGATACCTGTGTTCGTTTATTCAGATTGATTACTTAATGTTGGTCTTGACTCCTATAGCCCGGCTACTATGTATTTATTTGACACCCAATGAAGTCAATATTTAATTTGTATTCTTTGTTTGAGTGTATAGGTAATTTGTTAGACTTATTGCAATGTCGTTTATCCGAAGTTTACTTATAGTTTTATTATAACAGTTTTCCATCTATTTTTGGTGGACTTATTGGTGAAAGCACAGATAGAAGCGTGTAGAGCTTAAGGATTGATCACACCTAGCTGAATCCAAAGACTAATTCGGCATACATTGCTCGTTAAAGTAAGGATATTGCAATTAACATAACCGAGCCTCCCCAGCATTGTATGCCGAATTAGTGTTTGAATTCAGCTAGGTGTGATCACTCCTTTATCTGTTCGTATCTTTCAAACAGGGACTCTCAAAGATTTTACTACTAACGAACAGAGTTATGAGTTTGCTATGATATTCTAGCTTAACACTACTTGTTAAGGAACACTGTTAATTGTCTGTTGACTTACCTACAGTTGCAGAAAGCTTTATCAAAGACACAGCTCCTTTAAATATATTGACTCTTTCTGTTTTGTAGACAAAAAATTTACAGCAATAAATTAAAAGAAACCTAAACTTAAAAGAGGCTCTCTGCAACTTTTCACAACTTGCTCTCTGCAAGTTTTTTCATAATAATGTCTTATTGTCAAGATCAATCTATGATTGACGAAAAGATTAAAATATGCCTTGAATTCCCTTATCCTCTAGACATAACAATGTCGATAGGATCTTTAATTGCTATAAATGTAGTCTACTTCAAATAGTTATAGCCATAACTTATTTCATTATTCAATTTCTAATAAATAAAGCAATATTAATCATAAAACATCAGCCTTTACAATACAAGGTGAACGCGTTGTTGCAACCATGTAAATCATGCATATTGTAATGATTACTCTATAAATTGTGTTAATATCGAGTTAGGTTAGATTTAAAAAAAAAAATTCTACTCCCATTTGTTAAAGTTCAAAATACGAAACCGGAAACAGTATCACAAACATTGCCATTCCGACAACAGTTGCGTAATACTGTCTACAATACGGAAATATATTTTTTTCACCTTTTTGTTTGCCATATTGGATGCCATCGGCTAATATGCTAGTTTCCAAGCCATAAAGGACAACTTCAAAAAAGAATTCATGCACTTATGAACTGAACCCCCCCATACACAGTATTATATGATGGCTGGCCGAGAGGAATGCAGCATAAATGCAGCGGTGTGAAAAAAAATTATAATTTAACGATAAACATCTTCATTTCCATTCAAAATTTGTAAATATGAGTAAAATATTCACGCCGACCGAAATAATTAAGGCAAACTCAAGAGGACTTTATTGCCAAAAAAGTGTAGGTGTTCTAGTGCTCTACTACTACGACAAAAGTAAACAAAGTCGGTACGTTATTTTCTTAATGATTTTAATGCTCGTAGAAAAAGTAATGTACTCGTATGCCACTGATTGCAAACTAGTCATTGTAACATTCGTGCTGTCTATTGTGTCATTCGGCTGCGCCTCATGTAACAAACAAGCACTCATGTTTCAATGACTATCTTTACCTGACAGTGGCATAATTTACTATTACTGATAGCCGAGGTGTCTTGATTGCTACTAGTACATTAAAATGCGACTAAATTGTACAGATCCTTCTTTCATAAGAACTAGTACACACCAGCAATTTTAGGCGCGCTAAAATTGCTGTGATCTTATTATAGTATTTATGAATTATTTTCGCAACGATAACGCCGCGCCCTAATATCGCTAGTGTGCCCCCGCCCTTACAGTAGCCTTTTCCACTAGTATTTATAGATGTTTAAAATAGTTAACGACATTCAATAGAGTCAAATTGAATGGAGTGGAACCAAAATGATTGTTAATCAGTTGGAACATTAGCTTCAGCAAGTCGCTGCATGTTTTTTAATTCACAATGTCGTTTCCATTATCAATCTGCCTCGTCTGCTATTGAAATACAATATGACTTTAACTATACATATCGATACACTATTACTGACCTAGTTATAGTTAACTAGATGGAAAATTACACGTATCAAAGAGATTAATTAATCGAATATTTTTAACGAAGTTAGTCGTACAAAATTGGTCCATTTAAATATGGCCTCAATTCACATTCAACGTGGTTAGCGTATGTAGATAATAAAGTATAATTCAACTACTGAGTTTTTGTTACTATGGCCTCGTACGTCTTCATATTAATGACCTCATAATATTCCAACTTGAGAATAGACAGAGGGCTCATAAAAGTAATCAATGCGGCTTTATGATTGACAGTTGTTAGGATGGGTTATATTGTTAGAGTTAGTTCTTGTTCATGGTTCTTCCTACGCTTACCTATGTACTATCAACAAAGTTGGTGCCTGACCACTTTCGAAACCTTATTTTTTTATGTAACAAGTGTGCAAGCGAGCTTGTGGACCTCCTGACGGTAAGTAGTCACCACCGCCCATAGCACCCACTGACTTATTAGTAGCATAATTGACACTAACAAGACAGCAAAGCGCGTTCCCCTCCCTGAGAACTAAGATGGTGTGTCTCATGTGCCAGTAAGTCCTATGGCTCCCTTGCCCTTCAAACCGAAACACCGCAGTGAAAACACTACTGCTTTACGGCCTTACCAATGAGAAACGAGACGGCTTTGGTATTATCACTTTTTATGACTTTTTCGGGTCCTTCAGGGTCAATTACAACTTGCACTTAGCGGACAAAAACTAGCATGGCGTAGCCATCGGAGATTCCCGCGAGCCATTACTGCATATGAAACTAATCTTTAAGGTGGTCAGGCGCCAACTTTGTTGATGGTACGAGTACACCCAGCCTTATGTGAGCCGAAATACTTTGAATGGCATGGTAATAAAATTGCAATTGTTTTGACTGAAGTGCGGGTTGACCGTACCTACAGAGTTTATTCCAGAGATGGGCAAAATTTATTCGAATGACGAATAACGAATAAATAAATTGTTTTATTCGTTATTCGTGAATAATAAATAAAAATATTTATTCGAAGAAAAATTATTCGAATGACGAATAAATTATTTTATTCGTTATTCGAATAACGAATAAAAATAAAACGAGAAAATTCGGTATGAAAATCAATAGTTATATTTTGCTTATTAATTTACAGTTAGTTAGTGTTCCGTCTGGGGAAGTACCACCCCCTTGCCTATTGGAAGGTGGTAGGGCTTTTGTGCTAAGTCCGTCTGTGTGTTGCCAGTGATGACATATGCCACCAAGACATGGCCGCTCACGATGGGACTTATCAGGAAGCTCAAAGTCACCCGAAGGGCTATGGAAAAGGCTATGCTCGGAGTCTCTCTACGGGATAGAATCAGAAATGAGGAGATCCGCAGATGAACTAAAGTAACTGACATAGCCCTGAGAATTGCTAGACTAAATTGGCAGTGGGCAGAGCACATCGTAAGAAGAACTGATGGCCGATGGTGCGTAAGGGTTCTTGAGTGGCGACCACATACCGGAAGACGAAGCGTTGGCAGGCCCCCCACAAGGTGGACCGACGATCTGGTCAACTGGTCGTCATGGAGATCTTTAGGGAAGGCCTATGTCCAGAAGTAGACGTCTTTCGGCTGATATGATGATGATGATGACTTGTGAAATATTATTTTAACCTCAGGGTAGCGGTCTAAAACTTAAAAACTTCAGCCAAATATTGAGATACTTTCACATCAGCTCTTATTTTGGGTGATTGCCTATGCTGGCCTTGTAAGTCAGCTTCGCTTTCTGAGTCTGATTCGAAGTCAAAAAAAGATTTCTCTGGATCAGCAGCAACTCTGTCACACGGAAATCCTTTGTATACTTAATTAGTTTGAAAATTGCAGTCATCTGGGGGTGCTCTTTCTCGCTTTTTATACACGTCTTGCTTTGTTTCACCACAATCCTTTGTATTCTTAATTACTTAGAAAATTCCAGACATGTAGGGTTAACAATAACTTGTTATTCTTATCACGCTAAAAACACAAATTTAACGAGTCTGATTTACTTATAACCGATACAAAAATATGTATCATGCTATTTCTTATGAACAATAAAATCATAAAACTTTCTAAACGTTAAAAGTACAGAGCTCCTAAAAAATATTAAATCTATTAAATTTTGCGTTCGACGGTGGTAAAACCTTTTTGAAACCTGTTTGGAATGGGTAAATGAGTGTAAAATATTTTTATTCAGAATAACGAATAAAATCATGAATAATTTATTCGTGAATAAATTATTCGCGAATAATTTATTCATAAATAAATTATTCGCGAATAATTTTGTTGCCAATAAACTTTTATTCGAATAATTATCTAGATAAAATTTTATTCGAATAATGCCCATCTCTGGTTTATTCTTATGTTAAAATGGTAACTAGAATTAAGTTTTCGATAGGAAACCTTACCCAATATTTTTCCGAGCAAAATTATTAAAGAGACATTTTATTTTATATCAGTGTAAACAGCAACACACCCGCTGAATTAATGTCCCCAATTCAATTGAAGTGTTTCATTAGCACAAGTGGCCCCGATTGCTTCGTTGATCGAGAACGACGATCGTCGCAAACCCGGACCGAACGCGATATGAACACATCTGTATACCGCGTGTACACATACTGTTATGAATGAATGTATCATGTTCACATACCAAATGTTTCAATCGGCAATGAGATCTTTATCCCTTAGATACATTTAGTCTTGATTGTGAATGAAGTTCGGAGCGCACGGTATTTGTTATCGCTTTTCTAACATTCAGTAATCAAGACTGTGTGGTCAGGTCAGTAACTAAAACCTCAACTAGCGGATCTTTTTGATCAAGGAGATTGTGCTCGAGTTCGTGATCCGTGTTGGACCTTCGCGCGCTGCCGGGTTCAATTAGAGATCACCCGGTTGCGTTAGAAACGCCGGCTCTTATTATGAAGCGGGGTCGTGACACTACACGTCTAAAATCGGTGGCGTAATGCGCATACTGTCAGTAATTTCTACGTGCAGGCGCGTCTAATTGTGCAGAGTGGACGCAAACTTCTTGTGGTAATAAGGAGTGGAAAATGTGGGCATTATCGCGCCTGCCGCACGAAGGTCGCTCTCAACGTACAGCCAAATAGGTATCGCGCCCACATCGCTCGACGAATTCGGAATATTTATTCGATTGATGTAAATTGATCTGCCTGTGGGTTAATTCGATTTTGCAAGTCTACGGCCGCAGCTATACGAACAATGCATTTAAGCGCCATGACGGCCGCCTCTATATAATAAGTTGGCATGTCTTCAATTTAATGATACAACTGAACATAGTATTATCTCATTAACCAAAGACAAACGGCTAGACCTCATTGCTGGTTAGTAACACGCAATTCACAACTGATTTATTGATGTTTGCGTAACACCATGTACACTGATTGTAGTCAATTACAATAGCTGATATAAAAAGCAGATACCAGTGAATATGAAGTAGTTAGTGTATTACACTGGGCGGCAAAGAAACTGGACACGGTAGGTTTTCCACATTTTTATGCAATAAAAAGGGGTCGAAGAAAAAGGAATCTATTTAACCGGTGGCGGCATAGACCACAAGAGCAGACGAGCGTTCTAGAATGTATTAAAGTAGAGAGATTGCAAGAGGAGGATGTCAGAAATGAATACTTGAAAGGCTTGAGTGAAAGATTCGAGATCCTGGATGAAGTAAATGATATTTAATGTTTGTGGAATGAATTTAAAGATAGAGTAGTAGGTATAGCTGTCGATGTTTGTGGGGTGTCAAAAAGGAGAAAGGGTGGAAAAAGGAAGAATATGTGTATGGATAAAAGTGTACAGGCAGCTGTTTGTGAGAAGAAGAAAGCATGGTCAGATTGGTTAGCAGTAAAAGCTAACCAAAGAATGCAGAAGGCAACAAGTGATGACGTTAGTGTAGCAAGAAAGGTATATAAAAGAGCGAAAGGTATTGTTAAGGAAGTTGTTGAGAGAAAGAAAGAGGAGTGTAAGGATGAGTTTGACAGAAGGCTTACTGAAGATTTTCAGTCCAACCAAAAGTTTTTCTGGAAATCTATACGGACAGCCCGAGGAAAGTTTGAAACATCGGAGCTGAGTAAAATCAGAAGCCAAGAAAAAAGTATTATAAAAGGTGAAGAATGTGTTCTGAGGAGGTGGAAGGAATATTTTGAAAGTCTGTTTGAGAGAGAAAAAGCAGAGGCCAGCGAACCTAGGTCTTCTGTGGAAATGAATGAGAATGAAGAGGAGAATTATGTAAGTGAGATAAGTATGGATGAGATTATGAAAGCGATGAAAAGTATGAAATTAGGTAAAGCAGCTGGGTATGATAGAGTGTCGGTCGAGATGTTGAAGGCTGGGCGAGGCATTGTGGCTAGTCAGTTGTACCGCCTTTTCAACTTGTGTTGGACGAACGGCTAAGTACCAGGTGACAGGTGCAAGGCTGTGATTGTGCCGCTGTACAAGGGAAAAGGGTCACAACAGGACTGCAAAAATTACCGCGGGATAAGCCTTCTCAGTGTCGTCGGCAAACTGTATGCAAAGGTTTTGATTGAAAGAGTGATGAAAGATACTGACGAAAAAATATGGAATGTACAAGCGGGATTTAGAAAGGCAATGGGATGTAGAGATCAGGTCCTTTCTTCAGTTTTTTTTTCAGTTTTTGGCTAAAAACCAAAAAGTCTACTGCGCGTTCGTGGATTTGGAAAAGGCCTATGACCGAGTGGTGAGGAATGAATTGTGGTCAGCATTGTCTATGTATGGGGTAAAAGGTCATCTGATTCAAGCACTGAAATCTCTCTATGAGGATTCCAGTGCTTGTGTCAGAATAAATGGGGCGTACACTGAATGGTTTAGCATCGAAAAAGGTGTTAGGCAGGGATGTGTAGCGTCACCTTGGCTGTTTAACCTGTTCATGGATAATTGTTTGATTGATCTGAAAGAGAGTATGTGTGGACTGAGAATAAATGAGTTACCCATCAAATGTCTTCTCTACGCTGATGACCAAGTTGTACTTGCGTCATCTGCTGACGAGTTGCAGGAGATGGTAACAAGGATGAATGTGGCTTTGGACAGGAAAGGAATGAAAGTAAATGTAAGCAAGACGAAAGTAATGGTACTTGAAAGAGAAGAATGTATGACAGAGTGTACTATATTAATAGGTGGTGAACAAGTCGAACAAGTGAAGGAGTTTGTGTATCTGGGCTCAAAGTTTACGAGAGATGGAAAGTGTGAAAGTGATATTGAAAGAAGAGTGAATGCTTGAAACATGGTGAATAGTGCCCTGCACGCCTTTATGAGGAGTCAGAAGGTGTCTCACAAGGCTCGTTTGGCTGTTCATAGGGGTGTTTTGGTACCAACACTGATGTATGACAGTGAAAGCTGGGTATGGCAGAAGAAGCATGAAAGTAGAATTAATGCAGTGGAAATGAGAGCGCTAAGGAGTATGATTGGTGTTAAATTGAGTTGCTAGGATTAGAAATTGTGTGATAAGAGAACGGTGTGACGTAAAAGAAGACGTAGTGACCAAAATCGAGAAAGGGATGCTCAGATGGTTTCATCGTAGAGAGGATGAATGAACGAAGATTGACGAAAGAGATCTACCAGGCGAGAGTGAATAGAAACGTTGGAAGGGGAAGGCCTAGGCGAACGTACCAGGACCAAATTCAGGATGTTCTGAATAAAGGCCAGGTTAAAAGTACCCTAAACCGACGAGGATGTATGAAAGGATTGATGAAAGTACAGGAAGCAAGGGAAGTATGTCAAGATCGTAGCAGGTGGAGAAATGTGGTCTCTGCCTACCCCAACGGGAAAGAGGCGTGATGTTATGTATGTATGTATGTAAGAAAAAGGAAAACTGTGTTCAAATTAGTTTCCTGAAACGAATAAAAATACTAACTGAATAGTAATATCGTAAGATTGGTCTCTGACAACAATTTTGCTCAAGTTCACACTTATCTTATCCAGGAAGGTCAAAAAAATCCATGACATTTATGACAGACTTCCTTTACGTTTCCCGCATTATAATCTTTGAAGATATGTACGGGTTTTCCAAACCACTTTCTTGTAGATTTATAAAAATTTAGGGAAGCTGTTGATGATTTCTTAGACCCAATCATCGTATGAACATTTATACAGTTTCTTTGCCGCCCAGTGTAGTATGTATAATGTAATGATGGATCTATGCTGTGATTTGCCTCGGCCGCCGTCTTGGTTTTCGAAGCGCCAAGCCTGGAGTACCGGAGCACGGTTTTACTTTCTTGTAGGAAGTGCTGTCGCTTTCAATAGAGACCGGTTAGGAGTGTTCGATAGTTGTTGTCTTTACTGCTTCAAGTTAGGAGATCACAGCGTTATGCTTTGTCCAAATTTGCTAGGCTAAAAAGAAAAAGTAATTCAAATAAAAAATAACACGGTCAAGTGGTAGCCAAACTTGCGGATTTAGGAGGGTTCCTTGTTACCACATAATGTATGTGGTAATACGAAATCGTGTGCGTGCTTGGTTCGAAACCCATTGCGCCAGCAAGTCAGATTCACATTTTTAATTATTTTTTGTTTAACTACAGTATAAATTTTTTTTTGCCCCGGAAATTTTAAGACGTATTTCTGAGCATAAAACTAAAAAAAAAATCCAATGAACAAAAAAATTCGATCTATCATACAAAATGGGCTGTCAGGTAATGCAGTTTGTATGGGAAGTCGAAAAATCTTTTTTGTATTTCCACCTATGTTCCTTGGGAAAAGTTATTCGCTTTTATGGACAGAACCACCTTTTAAAATTTTCCGTATGATAAAAAAATTAAGGTGTATACTATTCACTATTGCACCAACTATTTATCTTGTATTTACCTATTACCGATTTTACGATAAATAAAGCTACAAAATATTCAAGTACCCCTCCATAATTTTTAACTTTATGTATGTTTTTGTTATTTGCCTCTTTCGGTTCAAAAAAATTACTTTAAAAGTCGAACTTCCCGTAGGCACCCTTCGGTTCGGAAGCTCCTGTGCTAGAAAAAAAATAAAAAAAATCGTCAGTTGCAGAATCCTCTCTTTAAATGTTTTTCTGACTATTTCTGACTATTTCTTCATCAAATAAATTACAGAAACAGCATCGGAATGGCAATAAAATAGACGGTCAGTTCCATTTGTTTTAATGTTTCAAATCCGCAGGTTGCAGGTGCGATCGACATATTATACCTATAGGCCTAGACAGGATCAGCCCAGGTGATCTTATGTGAATCTCCCCCATGTTTTCCTGTTATTCCTACCATCATCTTCTGTATCACTCCATTTCATAATCTGAACACATTTTAATGTATTATTTTCTTTCTTTCAGGTGAGCCCCCAATATTTCGCCGATGGTGGAGTTAAGAACTTTGTAAGTGGTTTAGTGAGTAGGTACTACAGATGCAGATCTCATGTCAAATTTGGCGAATATCTGATAATTGATAGAAATTGATATAGGTACTCAATTAAACGTAAGTTTACACGGTTGGTCACGTAGTATAGTCTATGCCGCAAGTACCTTAGCTATGAAAATTGTAGTAAATTAATTGCTATTGAAAAGAGACCAATCTAAAACACTGTGAAAAAAAAATTGGTTGCCCCTCCTCTGTGTGCCGCAACACTAGGTCACCTCTTCAAAGACTAGATTATCGTCTCCTATTTTACCTTATAGGTATTTACTGCACGATTTGACTACCTGGCGGCTATGGAATCTACGTAAATAAAACATAGATTGCCCAAATAAAACAGATCAAGCCTGTATTTAATCGAGACTGACAAGTATTAATCACTGTAATTCGTAACTAGCACATGCGATGAGCGATCTCGAAAATCCATTGCTATTGACCTCGCGATGTAGATTATGTTTCGATGATGCAAAGAAAACCCGAAGCTAGTACCTACGCTGGAGAATGTAGCCGTTGTTCGAGTTATGGCTACCGGCTAGTGGCCACTTCACTAATGGTACTGCGTGTCATTAGATAAGGTTTAGAAAAACAGTGCGCACTGTCTACTTAGGCGACAGCTGTTATTGTCTTTCACGACGATCACAAGATCCAGTTTGTATTTAAATGTCTGATAACTGTCTTGGAACATTCATAATGTAACGATAACTCGTCCCGTCGGCCTCGCTATTAAACTTGCTTACAATCACAAACTACACAATGGTGCTAAGGAGTTAGTCACACAAAATGTTTTCCCATTTTATCTTCTTTATGAGTCACATAGCACAATTTGCAGGGAAAGTGTAACCCGGCAGCGTGACGCAACAATAAAAATTGCACGGACAAAGGAATTGCTGCAACAAGATACGCGGCTGACGTAAAGGCCTAGTTTGTGCCGCTAATGACCGACGCACTGCCACACGACGGCCATTCCCCGTCCCCATGCTCGTTGCCGGCATGACTCCCATATCTGATTTATTACACCAGATAAACATGGTTATACGCTAAGACGTCATAAACAGATATGTCGTACAATTTGTGCACCTCGTTAGATCCTGAGATACGGAAAATACAACACCGTAAAAAGACGAAGCAGTCTGTTCCGTCGCATAGCAGTCGGGCAACATTGTTTACGTTTTTGGTTCTGCAAATCAGCGTCGAGGCAGCGCTCGCTGGTTGTTGCATCTATAAATAAGGAGGTGCTAAAAGCGGCCCGGCCGGGGGACGTGCTTCCTCTGCTTTGAGCGGCCGAGGGGTAAACACGCCCGACTTGGACGTGGCCCTTTGTTGACATTTGCTTTACGGTGCTTATGCATCATCGTCGACTTTGTAACGAGCATACAACTCGATCAGCGTTGAGGTAAAGGCCTAACCGTCCAACAATTTCAACTAAAATGTGTAACTTCTCGTACTTATCAGTCACAATGTCACTGAACTATTAGTTAACGTTCAGCGTAGTGAAATCGTTTAGTTGGAAAAATGAGAATAAGCTTTGCAATTCTTGAAACTTGTCTCTATGAACTACGTGATTTCCTTTTGACTATGTTAATGATTTACTTATTCTCGGGTACGTTATCCATTGTTTCGTCTAATGTAACCGGAGGACAATCGGTTCGTAGGTATTCAAATTGTGAATAAAGACGAGCGGGGTGACATGTGATGGCATTTATACCATAGCGGGTGCGTCTCGCATTGCAATCAAGGCGGGGGGCTATCAGCATGCGAGGCGAGTGCCGCGACGCGTCCGGCTATACCCATACGATGCCATAACACTAGCCTCCACCTCCACAGCTAAGTATTGTATTTTTACTTGAATAAGTGCCTCCATTTCGTCTTTGTCCGTTGGTTCTTTGACCAACAATTTTAAAAACGAAACTGACTTAACTTACCACCATTATAAAAATAACATCACTTTTCCAAGTGACTATGGGATATGAATCATAGCATAGTCTATATCTAGTAAAATCTACAAATTAAACCAATTATTCTTGTTGAATATTTAGTTCAGTTTTAAATAACAAATGATCTGGAATATAATTTGCGGGTAAAATTACGAGCTACACATGTAACGTACTTTTATAAGCACGATATCTATTACTAGATCCCTCCCCCGCAACAAGATGTACTAGTTAACCGTTTACTTCTGTTGCGGCAAATATTTAGCCACGCGGGAGATCATTGCACGCTATTATTATTGTCATAGTCATTGTTTTGTACTACTATGGCTTGCGTCGTAATCGAGTACAATATTTAGGTAGAAATGCGTCAGAAGAGAACAAAAATCGTGAATCTGCACACTGGTTATTAATTGGCCGCAACACAATCTTTAAGCGTTTATAAAATCAAGTATGTACATAATCGTTTAAATAATTAGGAAAACGTTTTATAAGCTCTTGATTTACAGACCTTGGCAAACTGTTCATTTTGTAAATAGATGATGCTATATTGGCTTTTTCTTCAAAAATAAAAAGAAAGCTCATTCATATCAGGTTTAAATACTAAATTGAAGATGAACCCTAGGCCCTAGCCTAATCATCACGCTTGCTAGCGATAGGGCTAGCACAATGGATCGCGTTGGTAGGCGACCGTATTATCACAGGTATTATGGTGGTAAGCTGGTAAGATATCCCGTTACCAGCTAATTATGAAGTAGAATCACCCTTTAATTGAATTATCGGGGATTTTTTTACACGGGGAAATCCGTCATGCATACACTGCCGTCCAGGGGAACGACAATGTTATGTCAGATTTTACTGACTAAAAGCCCGTGATGGCCAACTCTGCTACATTTGGAGAGGTCCCGGGAATCGCCGGTACTCTGCGTGCCTTGCCGCTGCCAAACCACAGATTAGATAATAGTAAACAGAAACCACCTAGCACCGCCTCGGTGCCACAATAGGACGGCCACTGTGCGTTACCGTCCGCCTTGGAGTCGCTCCTTGGTTATTCCGAGCCCTCGCTCTGAATAGACACGACTGCAAAGGTTCCCTTTTAGTTGCCTCTTACTACAGGCAGGAGGGGATACCATAGCTCTATTCTAGCCCGGGTCTACAGGGCGCAAACCAAACCTAACCTCACCAACATTGAAAAATACAGACCGTTAATGTACTTATTTGACAAATAGCCGGTGAACTTTCAGGCATTCTATACAATGCCTAGCCAAAGTATGAATCGGACGATAACAATTATACTATTTCATAGATTACCTAAACGTACCAGGCATTCTATACATTGCCTAGGGCTAGGCATTGTATAGAATGCCAGAATTATACAGATTGCCGGTAACACATAGATACAAAAGAAGTGTTCGTGCGAGTTGAGAACAGAGGGGCGAGGTGTAACAAAAGGTTGATGGCTGCACTTATCGGGAGGTTGTCGACGATCCAGCGGAGGGGCCAGCGTCTCGGCACTGGTTATTTTCGCGCAATCATTCAATAAACAAGATGGGCGCAATCGACAAGACCCTCGCCTCACTCCTCAGAAAAAAGACCCATTTCTACTTACGTACTTACCTTCTTTGTAAGCGAGAAGACAGACGGCTCCGGTTCGGCTCTAATTTTTTTGAGAATGTGTACGAAACTAAGAACTGCACAACCACGCTTGAACTTTTGACCACACGAATATTATATATAATATATATACATGACACAGAGATACTCCTCGCAATGCAATTTTCATCTATAAACTATGATAAGCACGGTGCAAAGTCTACTTTGCCAAGCTTGACGTGCTCCTCTGTATTTGGCAACATTCCTGTATAGTTAGGGTGCTGGCTGCAATTTGGGTATATGATTTGCTCATGATTCAGCTCAATACGAATCGATTTGGTCCTAACAAGTTTTTCTGTGCGTCGCTGCGTTTTTGAGTTAAAGCAAAAAAAAAAAATAAGATACTAAATAATGTTTTTAGGGTTCCGATACCAAAATGGTAAAAAAAAGGAACCCTTATGGTGCCGCTCTGTCTGTCTGTCTGTCTGTCTGTCCGTCTGTCTGTCACACCTCTATATCTCAGCAACCACTTACGCTATCGAGCTGAAATTTGGAATAGTTTTAGAATATAGTTGCCCAACTTAATTGCACATGAAAATTTTTTGAAAAAAGTATGATTATTAATGTAAAGGGGGCCAAAATAGGGGGGGCCAAATTTCAAATTGTCGCTACTAGGTCGAGTGGGGTATCATATGAAAGGGCTTTACTTGTACATTTTAAAATATTTTTTTGTATTTTTTTAAGTTTCTTAGTTTTCAAGTTATGATGAAAAATGTCAAAAAAAATACCATTCCCCCCCCTTATCTCCGAAGTTTGAGTAAGGGAAAATCTGAATTAACTACAGTTGACAGAAGTTTATGTAAACTTTACAGCAAAAATAAAACGATCTTTCTAAGTTGCACAGTTTTTCAGAAATCTGCAAAAAACCTTTACAAATAAATTTAGTTTTGCGGTCCTGAAAATGGACTTTATTGCTTCCAAAAATACTATAGGTATATCGGAACCCTCGGCGCGCGAGTCCGACTCGCACTTGACCGGTTTTTTTTTGTCTGCCTTTGTGGCTCCTGTTTAAAATACTTCTGAAGATGTAGAGAATCGAAGAGGTAGACATGCAGGGCTCTGCATTATCACGGGACGAAGTAGTGAATTTTTGCATTTTGCAGCGCAGTTTCATTGTCAAATTTCAAAAAAGTTAAAACTTAATTCCTCAAAAACGCAGGGGTGTGGATGTCCGCCAATATTTTTTGTATCTTTTAGAGGATGCTCCTTATCATCAGTCAAAGAGGCAGACATGAGCTAATCATATAGAAATTTGTCCTTCATCACCCTTACTAGTAGATTTACCAGAGATTTACAGAGCGCACTGCACACGCTTTGTTGATCGTGACTCGTGAAAAACTTATTTTTTTGTTTTGTTCTCCAAGTCTTCATTTATTTCAAAACAATGAAAGGCAGTTGACAAGTGATCAAAATCGTTAAAAGTTCATTTAAATATAGAACGCATTTGATTAGAAGCAATTAACGGTCAATTAAGCAATCCTGTTACGTCGCGCGTTCAATTGTCGCGGGTCGTCTTAATGGGTCGTTGTTGCTCGTTTATTGTGCTACTGTAGACGCGATCGAACGAAAAAGGCGCGAATATAAACATTATAATTTATTATTTCTCCACTCCATAGTTTGCTGTGGCTACCATTTTGATTATAAGTACTTTAGGTTACATTTAAAATGACTTATCTTATGCTAGCCTTCATTGTCCCACTGCTGGACAAAGCATCGAGGTATCCGTGGATTTTGTTGTGCTATAGTTTATCATTTGACCCAATTTTGTAAGTGACGATGGGTCCGAAGATGTAGCGTACCATGCTTATTTAGGTAATTACTGTTCACTATGACCTTAAAAAAAGATTATAAACAGATCGGCAGTGAGAGAATTCTTAGCTATGCGCGAATGAAAATAAAAAGCCTGGTTTTTTTTTCTTAATTGGAAATGGGCTTGCTTTCAATCAACCTCAGTCTAGCCCTGAGAGCAGATCAACAATACATTTCGCAGCAGGTCGACAATACATTTTTACCCGGAAGTAGACTACTCACTCACTCGCGACTTGAATAGATTCGGGTTTCATCAACTCAGAAACACAGATAGTGGCAGAGAATTTTATTCCTTAGTTGTTAGCATCGTGATAAGAGGTTGTGAAGGGCTTTGCGCGAATGTGTGGAATTAAACCACGTTTGGGCTGGTTGATATCTCGCGGTGCGTCTGGATTCCCGATGGTATAAGGGGGATGGAGGAATAACCTCATGGAGCACTTGTGCACACTCTGCGAAGTACAATCTGTTAAAGACTTACACACATGACATTGCGTCGGTGGGCCAGATTGTGAAACTTGGTTTTCACTAGCATCTCATCACCAAAGAGCTTCTTGGCTCTGAGATCTATCGAGTAAAGTGTGTGTGAGTCATTTACCATTTGTAGACCCAAATGACAAAAGGGTGGAACTCCAGTCGGTATCTAGACTTGTAGGCGTGTTGGGATCAGGTCATGCAATTCAAACGCTCACTCACCAAAATGTATTCTGTAAAATAATAACGACAAGCAGTTCGCACGCACTCGGTGTTCAAGGCTATGCAGCGTTGCCTGAACCCAAGTTTCGACAGCAATGTTCAGATTTTCCTGGCACGTCTATTAATTGTATTAGAATTTTCCAGCTGGTATTTTACTCACCCATACTGGTAGCAGATCTCCATAATACCGAATCGGATTTCAAGTTTCAAGTAGTTTATTTCATATTTATTTAATTTATTCTGCTTGATACAGCTGTAAGGGCTGTCTTGGTGGGATGTACCGCCTGGCCTTGATGATTATGCTTAGGTTTTGAGCTGACGTTTGACCATGGACTCACTACATCGCCCAAAGTTCAAGTTGGACAATTATAAGTCCATACCAAGGAGCTCAAAGTAATCTCATATCGGTCTTTACGGATACATTTTGGAAAGTTAGAGTTGGATTTACGGAATTCCGTCTGGTCGTAAACAAACACGACAGTGTTTTAGCCGCGTTGAAGATGATCAGATTGGCATCGCCTCAATCGGACACTGCCTTATATGCCAAATCCAAATGGTCCACCGTGGTCCCTCGACAAGATTGTAACTCTGCCTTACTGGTCTTTACATGTACTCTCTCTCTCTGTCTGTAACTGTGCTGTCGTCTGCATGCCCAAAGAGGTACTCTACTCTGAGCTTCTCGCATCATTGGTATTTACCGAAAGCGTCTACGTCTGTACTCTGGGCTTCTTGTTGCCAGTCTTTACATAAAGCCTCAATGTCTGAGGAAAGTATTGAGGTCTCTACTCGCAACCTCTTTGAAAACTACGAGGTCTGCCTGAACATCTTCGCAAGCTTCGATGCCTACCTGAACCTCTTTGAAAGCTTCGAAGTGTGAACTCTCAGCCTCTTTTTGCTATTCTTTAACTGACTAAGATTTTGTAAATTAATGGGCAGTCTTTGTTCGCGCCGACCCGTTTGTAATGAGATGAATATGTTAATTTGAATTGGTAAATACGAACGACGTTACCTTACCGTATTGAATTTGCTGAAAACTCGACCTAAATCTGAGTTCTTTGTTAACTAAAAGCCATTGGCCTCGCCGGTAGGGTTATCGGTCGGTAGGTACGAGAATATTTTTAGTAAGACCTCGAGTTCATAACAACAAGCCATCTGCGAGGTGTAAATTCTCTGATTCCAAACGTAAATATACTTCCTCTGGAATGTTTTTCAAAAATGTCAATAACCTGCCATAAATTATTTTTTAATATTTCTCGATTTGAGAACAATAGCGATGGAGCACGTGTGTTTGGTTTGGATACATTTGAAGCTAGCCTCATTATGTACGCCATTGTGCATCCGTGTTGGCACTACGCGTTCCAAAGGTGCCACAGTTGTTTTCGTTCAACGTTATGTCGTTGCCCTCAAGCCTCCTGCTAATGTTTGTCGTTTTAATATTGTATGCTTGTAATTTGAACCGCTTATGTCATCAACGTTTAATAAATTACATTGTTTTTGCATATTATTTGTTACTGTTCGGTATTAATGTAAATATGTTTCTAATATTCACTTCTTCCTTGAATTGTTCATCCTATTAGTTGTACAGGTCAAGCTTGACACTCGCAATGCTACTCTTACCTGTACGTCTATTCTAATAAGAACGGTACAAAGTCCAATGTGTCAAGCTTGATGTGCTCTTGACTGTCCTATCGCGGCCACTCGCGCCTAACAACACTGAGCTAGTCTTGCTTGCACTCGAGAAATAACCAGGGTTTCTAGCTCCAAGATGACTTTGAAAAGACCAGTAGTGACTTAGATAGTAATAGAAGAAAACTAGCCAAAATTTATCTCTTTCCTAATAAACGAAAACTTTGGTTAGAGAGGCTCAATGGCTACGCAGGGCATAGACGAAAAAAATCTTGATTCGGCAGGTGGCAGAGTCGGCGATAGTATTTATCTCAGGAAATGTACGCACATTGATCGATAAATAAAACGTAACTTTTATTTGGAACTTATATTTTTCAGAAAACATGCGAATTCGCGCCACAAAAAAGAATAAAAAATAACTAATAATTGACTAATAAATAAATAATAATTGTATAATATATAATAACATAACTAATAAATAATAATTGTGAATGTTTTCTTTATATATTTTTATGAACCTCCAGGTCTTTATACTGTATATTTTTCACAAATCATGTTTATATTATGACTGTTTGAGTTTCTCAATACAATAAATAAAAATAAAAAAATAAAACGAGTGATATATTATAAATACAATAACAGTGAATACTCCTGTAACATTATACCCCTACGGGAATTAGACTTGGTTATGTTCCCGGGTTATTTTTTGTTCCCTTGCCAAATTTCGGTACCAATGCATGTTGCTCAAAAGATGAAACTGACCAATAATCCCAAACAAATTCTTCAAAAAGAGATTTATTTGACCCTCATACAAACCTTGTGCCAGCAATATGTGAATTTGTATGGGACGACCAAATGTTTTCTTACTTTTCGACCCATGTCCCGTTAGGAAAATTTTTCAGTTTCGTGTTGTGAACTTGTGACCAACATACTAAAATTTGGCCACGGGCAAAGAATATAATAATATTACGCTAACCACGGGCCCAAAAATAACTCGTGTTGTATTTTTTTGTTACGCTTTAAAAGAATAATGGAAACAAAGATGGCCGAGTGCGTGAAGCGCATTTTAGTTGACAACAGCAAGTTCTAACCAAAGCTGTACACACAGCGGACGGGGCATTGGTAGCGACCTCCAGCTTCGGTTATTCATTTACACCACCGTCCGCGCAGGCGTTACCCAAAATTATATTTACCAAACAAACGCCAGCCAGCTTCACGCTATAAATTAGTTTGTTGCCCTGTATAGAGTGTAAACTGTTGACGGGGTTATAATGGCTAAACATATGTTATTTAATAAACAAAACATAATGACGGGTTGCGACGTGCTAGCTTATGATTGCCCTCGGTTTCGAACGCAACGACCGCAGCGTTTGAAATCGACAGTGATTACAATTTAAGCCGCGATTACACCTGCTTGAATTTGACGACTGAATAAGAAATCTACCTAGGAGGCTACGTAGAAAAAGACGTTTGTGAATTCAGAGTTCTAGCTAGAAAGCTAAGTAGAAAAAGTGCCTACTAATACAGTTGCTGAATAGTGATGTTCCGATAGCGATAGTTTCGCTGTCGGTAGTTGATCTTGAAATACAGTAACTCTGTTGAATAGCCTTATCGAAAATAATTATTGTACAATAAAATACTATCGATTGTTAAAAATAAGCTGATACAACCTCAAGACAAATACAACCGATAATTAAAAGAAGAAAAAATTACAAACAATCTTACTTGCGGTCTTAAAGATGGGCTTTATTGCTTTTAAAAATACTACAGGAATATCGAATCCCTCGACGCGAGAGTCGGCCTCGCACTTGACCGTTTTTTTAATATAAGTATATTTTGTTGTTCGATAAGTTGAATTAGTCATTCGCACTTGGACATCACTAAACTTGCTAAGTCCCTTCAAGTAAAGGAGTTAGAAGGTTTAGTGATGTGAAAATTTTGCGAATGATTAATTCGAATCGAACAACTTGTCCATGAAAAATAAAAATAAAGCATAATCTTGGTTAAATAATAAGTACTAATAATAAACTTAAAAAAAATGACTTTAAAAATTTGTATACGACTGTTCGGTTGAGTTAAGGAGTGATCACAGCTAGCTGAATTCAAAGACTAATTCGGCAAACATTGCTCGTTTGGTATGTTTAAGCTTTTTTAAGTTTAATAAGCTATTAAATAACAACAAATAATAAAATTTGGTCAAGCGCAGTCTGACTCAAAAAATCTAGCACATTAACTTACTGAAATTTCAACTAATACAATTATGATTATGTGGTGGTACGGAACCCTCGGTGCGCGAGTCCGACTCGCACTTGGTCGGTTTTTTTTGTAGTAATTCTAGTGTTTTCTATACAACATAAATTAGCCCTTACTAATATTTTCCGTACGTTAAGGTGTTCTATTCGTATTGGCCCTTCACTAAAGTTCCTTACTGTGTTGCTTACTATGCGGCTTACTCAGTTAGTGACTTACTTAGTTCCATCTTTCTACCTTCCTTTCCTACGTAGGAGACTAACTGACTTAGTGTGTGAATTCAGTCAGGTGTGATCGGTCCTTTCCCTGCAGCTGAGTTGCGCGAGCGCAATGTCCGATGGAAAGCAGCGTTTAACCAATGTTCCGCTCTGATAACTCTCTAATTACGCGCTGGCCGCTGTTTTCCTTCGACACTTGGCCGCCACCAAGTTAACCCCTGCGCTTTTCACTGCCACATTTCACCCGCGACTGCATCGCTCGACCGCGGCCACGCTCATTTATTTGCTACACTTTCGCCTTTGACGGGCCTGCGACGCCGCATTGTTTCATGGGACAGGAATATATTAGGTTCGATAACTCCTAACAACCTCCACTTTCCGACGTTCTTGGAGTCGGAGGACAAGGCAGCAACTTTCCGTTGTCAATTTATCTACGCTACACTGGACTTGATCGCGGTTAACACAGCTCTGTGCGTCTTTTTGGCTTACGATTACTTAGCTAAAACTCGAGAGCGAGACTGACTTGACTACAGTTTTCCATTAGAGCGAAATGCGCAGTCTCGTTCAGCGTGTACCTACATACCTCACGGGTTTGACTTTAAATCACGACACCAGTAACTTGGTCACGTAAACGTTGCATATGAGCACAGGAGGAACAGAACAATCTCCGCTGAAGGACAAGTAGTCGCGAAGTCAACCTTTACTGCCAGTTACGGCAACCTGAACAATAGCTACTATAATATACACGAAACTTTGTGTAGGTAATTGTTTACAACTTGCAACCGACCGCAAAGCTTGCACGTCTTAGACTTGATGAACCCGGTAGCAAGGTTTCAAAACAACATGGACTATTTGTACATCGAGGGAACCAAGTGCAGCTGCCAAGGAAATAAAGTGACTACCAAAATTATTAATATATACCTCTACGTATGCTGAACCCGTCATGTCTGTCGGTCGGGTGGCTGCGGACATCAGTCTAATAAATAACGCGGTACAATAATTTGTCCGTTGTATTCCAAAACACAAGTGTTTGCGTGTTTACGATGCCCGGACGAAGCGGAGGCGAATAGAATATAAAATGACGTGTCATTCACATCGATTGAGGCCGCATACAAGATGCGGATCATACATTATGTATAGGGTATGTGTTCCGCGTCTCTTGCGCACTTATCCGATCTGACCTTCGCGCTATGGTATGAAACCAACACCTCTGATCTGCACGGCGCGGCGCGGCGTCGCATTTAGACTTCGCTCTTGCGAAATGCGTGGACCCACGCATTGCTTCTGTTCGCTGAATTACGGTTATTCACAGTCGCTCAATTGATAACATTGTATGAATTCAATTTCAATACCTTATTTAAAGAAACATCTATATTCTTCATGAGATGTGAGATTTAAGCGTGACCATCTAATGATGTTGTACATACAAGCAAGTGTACTGTTAGTGTTAGTGCACACAGTAAGTTAACATGACACTTGGCGACCATTGCCCCTCGGCGGCAGGCTATGCCTTGTGCAGCCAAGAAATAGTGTCGGCTACGAGCACTGCGTACTGAACAATAGTGCGCAATCACCGCGATTGTGTCCGCTTCGAGCTCCGGCTCGTGTCAACTGGCTCTCGCGCGCGTCGTCTGAACGCCACCATTGTCATGGTGATAATATGTCGCGTAGCGCCAGGTTCGACGCTCCGTTAAACAAAAGACGATTCAGCCATTTGCATCTTCAAACGGAGCTCACGCCACCAGAAACAAGGATTGACTCGCATACTATTTACTGGAATATTTAGATATAAATAATTCATGGTGGGAAGGAGGACCGGACCAAAGAAACGGTCGTTATACAATACCATTAAAATTCGACGCACCCCAGGGCCCTTAAAGCACCACTTTAGGGATTGCTTGATTGGAAATATTAACCATTCTTAACGTGGAAGCCATTAGTGAAAATGAGACGAGTCCCGCGGCAGGTAGACGAAACCAGTCTCCCGGGGCGTATTTTTTGTTATCCTTGCCAGGCAGGCAGGTACCTACCCAATACGCCCCTGCGACTAGGTTGTGTTGTGTATATTTTTTTCTATAGCACAAAAATTAACGAAGACCATAAAATCTCGACTACGACTACACTTGTAGAATAAGGTCGAATATTTATTTTCGAATCGCCTCTTTATTCTCGTTAAACAATCAACGCTACAGTTATAGACTAAGAGCTCACAGTTGGCAACATTACCTCATCCCATACCAAAAAGCGACCTGCCTACGCTGGTGCATAGTAATAAGTTTAGTGAAAAAAAAAAAATACCGGCCAAGTGCGAGTCGGACTCGCGCCCTTCCGTACCTATCTACCATATGATATACTAAAAGCTTTTGCTCTTTGATTTTAATAACTCCGCGACCATCCAACTTGACCCCTCTTTTATAGAAAAGTTCTTGAAACGGGAGCTCACCTTAATTGGTTACGATTAGTTGTGAGAAAAATTGAAATATTTAATGATTTTAGACTTTTCCCTTTATTTGTACTGTGAGACCTAGCTTCTTGCCAAATTTCATAATTTTAGGTCAACGGGAAGTACCCTGTAGGTTTTGCTTTTTTGCATAAATGTATGGAGGTGAGGACATAAAAAGCCATATCTTTTGATTGCGTCGTTGTAAAAAATTTAAATTTTCAGATCTTGTGTGGTTTATGGACCTTAATATTCGTTATCAATTTCAACCTGATACCTCTTCTCGTTCGATAGAAAAAGGGTCTTGACAGACAGACAGACGGACAACAAAGTGATCCTTTAAAGGTTCCGTTTTTTTTATATTGAGGTACGGAACCCTAAAAATAGGATTGTTTAGGCGCAACCTGGCACGTTTTGGGTCACTTTTCCGTACGCGATGAGGTAGGGTTGGATGACTTTATCTCTATCTTTTACTATTCGTATGTTGTATGATTCTTTATACAATGTAAGTTTCTCCTTCTATTCCAGAACCAATCTCGGCCAGTGCAGACGATGAGCGCAGCAGTGGTCGCCGGGGCCGGCGCGGGCGCAGGCGCGTGGGAGCAGCACCCAGCGCTCGCGCGGGCCGCGTCCGTGCCCGCACAGCGCGCGCTCGCCGGTCTGCTCGACCGGCTCGGACACCGCCGCCTCGAGCGCACCACCAGCGAGCCCGCGCCGCCGCCGCCGCCCACCTCCCGCTACAAGACAGAACTCTGCCGCCCTTTCGAAGAAGCCGGCGTCTGCAAGTACGGCGACAAGTGCCAGTTCGCACATGGCGTCCGCGAGTTGCGCAACCTCCAGCGTCACCCCAAGTACAAAACGGAGCTGTGCCGCACCTTCCACTCGGTCGGGTTCTGTCCGTATGGGCCGCGCTGCCACTTCGTGCACAACGCGGAGGAGGCGCGGCGCCGGGAGCCGGTGTCGCCGGGCGGCTCGCTCGCCTCGCTGTCGTCCGGCTCCGGCTCGGGCGGGTCCATTACGTCCTACATGAGCGAGGGCTCGCGCTCGCCCCGCTCGCCGCACTCCCCGCTGGCGCCGCACTCCCCGCCCGCGCTCTCCCCGCCCGCAGCTCCCGGCGCGGCCTTCGCGTTCCGCCGCGCGCACTCCCCGGACCCCGACGAGGAGAGACTGCCCGTCTTCAACCGCATCTCGTCCGCCTTCGGTGATCTCGTGATCGCCTAGGGCCGCCGCAGCAGCCGCGCCGACCGCCTAGTCCTAAGTTAACTTATACCGAGCTAGCCTAGCGTAAGGATCGTCCGTCACCGCAGTGCCTCTCGACGTCTTCCAGCCGCCGCGTCCCGGCCCGCGCCGCACCGCACCCGCTCAACGAATGATCTCCAGTTTGTCGATGCCCCTCCTACTTCGCCCTGTAATATAAACTATACGAAGTGTCTACTGGCGTCTCGAATGTTTGCGGTGTGATTTAGTGGTACGTTTTTTTAGTTATTATCGGCACGCACTTGTAAATGGCACCTTATATTATTAGATATTTATTGCGTAGCTCGCGGAAGTCTTCCTGATGCGATCCTCCGCCGAGCGGTGGTCTATGTAAAGTTAGCTTATAGAACGTTATTTATTATGTACTGCCTCTTCGCGCCGCGTACCGTACCGCGAGAAGGCGCTCGTGATCTATTTTTAAGGGTTAAGATAATAATTTATTATTTATTTCGAGTCTCTTTAACTTTAATAATTGTTTTGTAGCAAGCAGCTGCGACGCCGCACCGCATTCGGACGGGGCCCGCGTCACCGGGACGTGGCTCATATAATAACACTCGGTCGGCTGCCCTCGGTCCACGCCACTCGAGGCCCCCATATCATATCCCCCGCTCTCGCGGACGGGGCCAGCCGGCCCGGCTCGGAGGCTCGGCGGACCGCCTGGACAAACAGCGTGCGAGCCGCGGACACGACCCGCACATGCGCTCGCCCGGACGACGCACCGCTGCTACGATCCGACAGTTCTCACTTGCGCCGGCGAACTCTGCTAATCGCAGGCTACCAACACCGCTAGCGATCTCAATCACCCGCGCGGCCCATCTGAGAACTATCGGCGAGAACCCGCCGCGGTGCGCCGCCTCCGGCACGGCGTCTGCGCAGGTTTTTTTCATTTTGCGTCGTGCGAGGAGGGCGGGCAACGGGCTCAAACCTGTTTTGAGTTTTGGTGATCCTTTTTTTCGTCCTCGCACAGCGATCCCTCCCGCCCGGCGCTCTCGAGTGACCGACGCTCGCAAAAATTACAGAATCCCAGATCCAACCGCCGAGCCGCCGAGACCCAGCATGAACATACTGTTGTACGATATATCTAAGTCAGACAAGTTTATTTATACTGGTAGACTGGTTTCGCATCAAACAACCTTTATTTTTTGGTCCACTGTAAAGATTTTATAATCTACAAATCTAAACCAAGGGCCGCTGAACAAGATCAAGTTCCCGTAAAGAACAAGTCTACTAAGCCGTGATAAATAAAAGTGTCTGTAGTTCGTTTGTAAGCTAGTGAGATGGTATAGGATGGGAAGGGAAGTGAAGCAGCCCGGCGCGGCCGGCGAACCTCGCGCGCTTCCATCGCCGGCCGCGTCCATAAAGAGTGCCTTTTACTTTATAGAAAATCGATTATAATATTTAATTTTTAGTTGATCGAGATAGATGATTGTTTATTTATTATCTCCTTTTGAATAAAATATTCAAATTGGCACAGTTATTACTTTTGTACTTGACAGAACTTAGTGATTAGTTTCGACATAGCATAGTTTTTCTTTGAATTTAAAGTGTGATATTTTATATTTATATAACAAAGTATAAAGTTTTAATTAAGGGACCAATGTAAGTGTTAGGAGAAATTCTGATAGAACCAGCCAGATACGCTTTCGATTCTTACCAAGAGACTGTTTCCTCGCGCCAACATTATTACATACATACCTAAATAATTATAGTTATACTTGAAAGATCTACATTTTGTACTTTTAATGAAATATAATATTCTGACCGTTCTTGGTTTTGTGTTTAACTTATACAGTTTGAAGTACCTAGGACCGAGATGGTACAGTTTTGTTTTTGTTTATTTAAGTACTAAGTTTCAGTTTTTCTCCGCTCTTCAGTAAGCGATTCTTTGCATGGTGACCATTGAAAGATAAGTAATAATTTTGTACCTAATTTAAGGAATTTAGTTTTAAGCGTTTCATAAAGTTCGCGAATATTATTTATTATCAGTTCATTACGAATTATGAACCATTAAAGCTGATTTATTTAATTTCTTTTATATTTAAACAGACATTTAAAAGTACTACGATACATGTAACTTAATGTTAGTAATATATCATGAGTCATTTAATATAACAGGCATTAGCTTAAAACTCTAGTACCTATGTCACTTGTAATTAAGTATTTAATTTTTTTATTTAATTCCAATTATTAGTTAATCTTGGAAAAATTGACTACGTATTCTTTTTCTTATGGACAAACAAATTAAGCCTTTAAAGCTTGTTTATGACATTTCCTTGTAAGTTTATCTTATTTCCATCTGCATTTTTATTGAATTATAGTCAAAATACGTTATAATCCTTTTGTTTTTATTTTTATTTCCTTAGTTTATTAATTATAAATTGCTTATTTTTTGTTTTTAGGGTTCCGATACCAAAATGGTAAAAAAAAGGAACCCTTATGGTGACGCTCTGTCTGTCTGTCTGTCTGTCTGTCCGTCTGTCTGTCACACCTCTATATCTCAGCAACCACTTACGCTATCGAGCTGAAATTTGGAATAGTTTTAGAATATAGTTGCCCAACTTAATTGCACATGAAAATTTTTTGAAAAAAGTATGATTATTAATGTAAAGGGGGCCAAAATAGGGGGGGCCAAATTTCAAATTGTCGCTACTAAGTCGAGTGGGGTATCATATGAAAGGGCTTTACTTGTACATTTTAAAATATATTTTTGTATTTTTTTAAGTTTCTTAGTTTTCAAGTTATGATGAAAAATGTCAAAAAAATACCATTCCCCCCCCCCTTATCTCCGAAGTTTGAGTAAGGGAAAATCTGAATTAATTACAGTTGACAGAGGTTTATGTAAACTTTACAGCAAAAATAAAACGATCTTTCTAAGTTGCACAGTTTTTCAGAAATCTGCAAAAAACCTTTACAAACAAATTTAGTTTTGCGGTCCTGAAAATGGACTTTATTGCTTCCAAAAATACTATAGGTATATCGGAACCCTCGGCGCGCGAGTCCGACTCGCACTTGACCGGTTTTTTTTAAACCAGCACGCACAGCTGCAGCAGCACGTCATACTAAACAAAACATTTCAGGATTTACTTTGGCAACCCTGTAGATTTAGGTAGACTATCCTATTCTAAACCACCGACCATAAGGGCCAACGCAAGTTGAGGTGCAGGCCGCAGGACGCAGGCCGCAGGCCGCAGGCCGCAGATTTTGCAGGCCGCAGACGTAGGTGACCAACGCAAGCTGGGACGCAGATACTAAACACATGCGGGCACAGAATACTATTACACACCTACGGAAGGAAGAATGACAACTTATAGTGAAAAAAATTTGACTTTTTTTTTATATAATAGAAGGTTTGAATTCTCCCTTCTCATAAACTGTAATGATATCTTGTACTGTATCTAATATCTACATAGGGATTCAAAAAAATTGCTGTAAAACCTATTAAAGGCTTATTTAGGAGGCTAAATGCAACAACTTTTTAGGGTTCCGTAGTTAACAAGGAACCCTTATAGTTTCGTCATGTCCGTCTGCCTTTCTGTCCGTCTTTCTGTCTGTCCGCGGCTTAGCCCAGAGACCATTAGTACTAGAAAGTTGAAATTTAGTGTAGATATGTATTTCATCCACGCCGAGAAAGTGGTCAAATAAAAACTTTAAAAATATTTTTTTTTGGGTAAGTGCCTCCCATACAAGTAAAGTGGGAGTGATTTTTTTTCCAACGTGTGGAATATCGTTGGGTAGGTCTTTTAAAAATAATGTACAGTCAAGAGCAGGTCAAGCTTTTCATTCGCAGCGCGACTTTAGCTCCTACAGCTAATTTAATTGTCAATTGTTTAAGTTGTCATCCGAAATGTAGATCTCATCGAGACCTATCATTTGTCTCGGCACACGAATAGTCTAGGGTCAGTAGTTTTTGAGTTATAGAAATTTTTAGTTTGACAGCTCTCATCCGAAATGTAGATCTCATCGAGACCTATCATTTGTCTCAGCACACGAATAGTCTAGGGTCTGTAGTTTTCGAGTTATATCGATTTTTAGTTTGACAGCTGTCATCCGAAATGTAGATCTCATCGAGACCTATCATTGTCTCAGCACACGAATAGTCTAGGGTCAGTAGTTTTCAAGTTATAGCGATTTTTAGTATGACAGCTGTCATCCGACATGTAGATCTCATCGAGACCTATTATTTTTCCCAGCACAATAGTAGTCTAGGGTCAGTAGCTTTCGAGTTATAGTGATTATAAATTTGACAGCTGTCAACCAAAATGAAGATCGCGACGGGATCTATCATTACAAAAAAAATTAGAAAGATTTTAGCCATAGACATTATGTGCACCACGGGCGATAGTTTTGAATTAGTTTTATTTCAAAAGTGATCAGGTGTTCCACGGGAGAAAAAAATCTTCCGTGGTACTCCCAGGTGAACCACGCGGGTGTACCACGGGCAAAGCCTGCGCTAAAGTACTAACCCATCGCTACCGGTGTCGTAAGAGACGATTATGGAATCATGAACCGGAGGATAGGCAGCAGTGTCCTTTTGTATCATACCACCTTACTTTCTGCGGTCACCAGCAATCGCGGTCCTAGGTGCTAGCCGCAACGCTAACAAGCGTGGTGACAATGGTACTTCTCATCCACATTTGAGCAATTAACCACAATTTTTTTTTATCTGTGGCATAACTTTTTGTTGTTTCTAGTTGCGAGAGTCTGCTTTCACACGCTATAGTGTGTTATTTATTCTGTAGCACGCAGAAACAATTGCCGGCAGAAACAAGGCGCAGACATGTGTCTGCGTACACATGTCTGCATCCCAGCTTGCGTTGCTCTATGAAGGTTCATACATTACAAAAATCTGCTCTGCTCTGCTCTGCCCTGCCCTGCGCCATCTGCGTGGCAATATACGCTAAGCCTATGAGCTCTTACAGACCAGCGACAAGGTGAAACAACGACAGTCGAAGACTGTCGACGACAGCCGCAACTGCCGTAAGCGACTGTCGACGACCGTTGACTTCTGCTGACGGCAGCCCGGACGACGGTCGTCGGCAGTCGTCGCCTTGCGCGCGGCTGTCTTTGCCTCACCTTGTCGCTGGTCTGTATAAGAGCCCTAAGATTTTTGCAGTCCGCTTTTCGTACTATTTTTAAAATACTGTCGATGTGGTGATTGTCTTCTGAAACAAATAAAAAAATAGAAAGGTCATGCTTAGTTAGACAAAAATCGAAGCAGATTTTTTCCGAAACTATAAAATTCGTCATCTTTGGTAATTAATCTTACTAAACAACATTTTTTTTTTAACAAATGCTCAGTTTTGTTGACTGCCCAATTCTTGAATATCAACGGGCAATAACCGTGATAAACAATCAAAAGTTAAATCATAATACCTGAAATAAACATATTTTATCTTTTGAAAAGAACCTGTAACTTTAAATACTTTAGGTGATAAAATATCACCCAGTGCTATTGAAGAATTGAGCTCCTGGGCTCTTTCAGATTTCTTGGACGGTCACACCCAATAACAAGTTTGCTACGAACACGAGGATTAACCCGTAATTTATATCTGTAAATAGAATTTAACAGGAGTCAAATTCTTGTGTATCACGTCTGAGATTTTTACATTCAAATTTACCCTAATAAACTATTAAAAGGTAAACCATAACGAATACAGGGTTATTTTGGGATCTCTGGCCAAATTTTAGTAGGTATCTATGTATGTTGCTCAGAACACGTATCTGAACAACTTTCCCAAAGGAACATGGGCCGAAAAACGAGATTTTTATACAAACTTTGTGCCGACGATAGTAGGATTTGTATAGGTGAGCAAAATTTTTAAAGTTGTTCAGATTCGTGTTCTGAATAACATAGGTGCTAAAATTGGTCTAGGGGCCCAAAACTAACCCTGTATAATCTTTCACTTTTAAAATAGAAAAACCTGTGAATAGATTTTTTCGTGAAATTTTATGTGCTATTCAAAAATTTGACTTCAGCAACGTAAGAAATAGACTCCAGCAACGTTAAAATGCTACAGCAGTTCGACTGTGAAGATTTTCGACCGGCGACTATCCGCCAGCCCTACAATTTTTTTGTACTTAGTTAAAATTCTGTTAATTTTATTCTTCTGCTGCTTTCTTAAGCCCAGCAATAGATTTTAACTGTGCTTTAACTGAATTTTAAATAGAAGAGCTTTGTGCTTTATACATCTGTCTGTACAAGTTCCTGGAACCCTCTAGGGTTGTATGTAAGTAACCTAATCCTGCGATAAGGAGGGCCTTGGCTAAGTGTGATCTACAAGCCCTCTAACATCTCAACAGTGATATCCATTGTTGTACTCGTATTTCAAAGAACTTAGAAGGAATATTGTTGGAAATAATCTTATTCGTTACTCAAACTATAAGAACGAAACTGGTCATAAAAGAGAATTTTTCGCCGAACACTTTTCTCCATTGTCTAAAGTACGTAGGTACCTACGTAACGTACAGTCAAGAGCATATCAAGCTTGACACTTTAGACTTTCTACCGTTTCTATTTCAATAGCCGTTCGGATTAGTCGCACTGCCAGTATCAAGCTTGACCTGTCGCTGACTGTACCTGTGATAAATTTTTTGTTTGGAAAATCATCCAAAACCAATGGCTTGTACGTACACCCGACAGCACGTCAGTAGTAACAATTAGAACTTTCGGTTTGGCATGGTAATAAAGTTGCAAAAGTTTTCACTGACGTGTGGTTGACCTTACGTCGTAGGCCACGGGTTGGATCCACGAAAGGAATTTTTATTAGGTACGCATACGCCGGTAAATAGTTCTGATCGGTTCTCTCCATGAAACTGAACAACTTTTCCCAAGGAACGTAGGTCAATATACAAAAAAATCTACTTCCCCATTTTCCATAGAAACTCCATCAGCAGCAGGTTGGTTTTTTTATTTCGTTTATTAACCTATGTAGGTGAGTAGGTGTGTATGTTCCAAAAGTTGTTTAGTTTGATGGGCAGATTTACCTCCAAAACCCGGGGTGATAAAAAAATATGCAAGCAGTTATCATAACGCGCTTAAAAAAAATTGCTTTATTGTTGGCTTATTCTTGGGACTAATTACAACTTTTGTTATACTTTCGAAAATTCACAAAAAAAATCGACTATACAATCGGTCGGTCCAATTTTTATCAAAAGTAGTTTTTTTTTTGCGAATGTCGAAAAGTCGTAGAAAAAAAAGGTTGTCGCATTTAGCCCCAGAATAAGAATTGATATGAACACCAAATTTTTCAAAGCCCAATATTTCCTTGTTTCCTAACTATAGTACGCGATAGCTCAGGAGTGCCAGCGAAATATACGGCGTACCTTACATTTCGCCCGCACAAACTTGTTTACTATTATATATTCTGTGCCCGCACTCCTTAGATGTCGCGTACTTTATGTAGCACAGAAGTTTTGCCACGAGGTATTTATTTTTTAGGGATGCAGCAATGGCAGATTTACACGAAGGCAAAATGTTAGGCGCTTCGGAGGAATGCAGTTATGGGAAAGAAATAAATACCTAGTCGAAAAAGCTTTATCTTTCTTTCTCAAATGCACCAGCATCCCTACGAAGCACCTAACTTTTGCCATACTTTGCCCGGACACTACATACATCGAGCTCGCATATTCAGTACAAAAGACCCTCAGAAGGACCACGAGAATCCCGCGCGGGGGTGCGGGGTGGATTGCAGGGGGGGCGGAGACTGTCCGTTCTGTATGTAAGTACTATTACTTTATTATATGCTTTTGCCTTCTTGTAAATCAGCCATAGACTAGGTAAACCCTACGAAAAGCAGTCCCATAAAACCGAGCGCATATCAACAGCGACACACATTCGAAAGAAGGTAAATAGAAGCCGCCCTGTTAGTACAACGATAGTAATAATTGCCTCTGGATGGAACGATAAGAGACCCATTATCTAATATTTGAACAGCTAGCTGTGCTGTGATTAGATAACGGCGACGAGTATCAAAACCCCGTTAATAATCTCGTCTCCTGACATGACACCGATAGCGAGCAGGAAATGGTTTGAAAATGCGCTGCAGTTGAAAAAGCTGCTGTTTATTTAGCCCTTTTACAGCGCGTTCAGAACAAGTTTGTCCATGACGGTTATTTTCCGCGCATAAGTGACAGGCGGAGAGCCAATGAACGATTCGCTCGCCCCCTGGGGGTAGCCGCGCTCACCCCCGCGACTCATTTTTTGACTTCTGCGCATTAACGGTCACGGACAAAGTTATTTTGTACGCAGTATAGTTAATCCAACACCAAGTCAGTAGAAAAGCTTTGGACTTTTTACCATGGTAATGAAATAGAGAATATTTTCATTGGCTTGTGGATGACCCTGTGCAAACCAAGGAAGGCAAGTTGGCCGTTGGACCCGGCTAGTGCCAATACTCTGCAACTTCTCAAGGAACATAGGTCGTAATACGAAAAATTAATTTCAACAACATTACATAGGGTGCAGCAAATCATTTATCTAAGTAGGGTGCAATTTTATTATCTGTCAAGCTGTCAGGGTGTAAACGCAGGACTATAAAACTGAAACTATTGACTGTAACTACTCATATATACAACGTATAACGGAAAGGTGAGATAATAATAAAGGATGTGAGTCTGCCCATGAAACTGATCAACTTTTCCCAAAGAACATAGGTCGAAATATGAACATGAATTTTTGACCTCCCATAGAAACTGCATCAACTGATTGCTCATTTTGTATGGGAGGTCAAAAATTCATGTTCATATTTCGACCTATGTTCCTTGGGAAAAGTTGTTCAGTTTCATGGGCAGATTCACACTCTTCAGTATTATAACATGATTATAACACCTTTACGTCACACGCTGTATACCTACAGGGTTTTCGGGGCAGACAGGGTTGCAAAAACTGATAGGGCATGATCAGTCAACGCAACTGAATACCTTACCTACACTAACTAAATAATAAAACTTTTAGGAAATAACTTTTGGAAAAACTTTTACGAAATAAAAAAACGGCGTTTCCATACAAACCGTTCAATCAAGTTTGCAATTTTGTATAGGGAGACCGATTTTCTTTTTTCATTTCCTGAAAGTTTTATTCACTGAAAGTTGTTCAGTTACGTTGACCCTTTCAGTTTTTACCAGTAATATAGGAATTTCTTGTGCAAACATGGCTGCTGTGGGCTGTAGCCACTGCTACCGGGCAACGCGATATAATTTTTACTGCTCGACCCCGCTATATTGAGGTAGAGGTACTTCTGAGTACAAAAGTGTTTTAGCATAAATTTAATGGAGCCCCCTGTCGCAGGCAAATTGTATAACCCGTCATTTTACATTTTGCCTTGGCATTCTACAAAATGCCCCGTAATTCGTTTCTGTCGAAAGATAACCTAACCTAACCAATCGGGATCGGTTAGGTTGGGTTTACCGTGGCTAACGAACCTACAACGCACCAGTGATCAAAACCCGTTTACAATGTTTGCCCGCCGTTTGTGATCGGCAATTTATACGATTTGCCTGTGACATAGACATCATGCAAGGAGACTTCTGCGACTGGTATCCATAAGCGATCATACGCACCATGGACACCGATGTATTGGTACTAGCTGTAAGCTGCATCTCCGAATTATGGCTTTCTTTTGGTGTCGGCTTAAACGAAATGGTTGCGACTCTGAGTTTGGCAGAAATGCCAGAATGTAAGTATCTGCCAATTTTTCACTCATTTACTGGCTGCGATACGGTCCACGTTTGCGGGCAGAGGAAAAAAGACGGCTTGAGACACGTGGAAATCTTTCCTTGCAGTAAACAGCGCATTTGAAGAACTTATGTCAAAGCCAAGTGACATAAACCAAGATACACCGGATTTAATAGAACTATTTGTTGTTTTAATGTATGACCGTACTAGTGAGGCTGAGAAAGTAAATGAAGCCAGAAAACAGCTCTTCAGCTCTTCTTCAGAACATATAGGTACCGCTTACAAGAGCAGCACTGCTTCAACATTTCAGGCTTTGCTATTAAGCTTTTATTTGGTCTGAAGCTCTAGAGAAGGCTCCTAACTTAAATAATGGCAACCTCTATGGACTCTTCCCAAAGCAGCAGCTTCATGTTCCGAATTAATACGATGCAGCTGCAAAAAAGGGTGCTCTGGACGATGCAAATGCAGCAAAGCTGCACTGCATTTTGTTACTGTGCTGGTGATTGTTAAGTAAATTTTCAGTAAATACCTTTTAATACCATTAAATTTGCTTTTACTATTATTTGGGGTTGGTGGGCGCAGTAATTCTCCTCTTTCATCCTCCATTCGTTTTGTTTATCTGATACGCCTCGAACTTAAAATATTTTTTTCTTCTATTTGTTGTATGAAAAGATATCAGCAAGTGTATATTTTAACAAACAACGTTAATCAGTCCTTCTAACAGTATTTTTTATTTACTTGATTTATTGACTTTACCGAAAAATAAGATGATTTTTTTAAAAAATTGAGCATCTCTTACTTTTTACTTTCGAGCGGAGCGAGAAAGGTATTGTATTCGTGAAAAAAAAAGTATTTCTAATTTTCTCAAAAATGTATTCTATATCACTTATACATCATAAAAAACAAGTCTCCCAAAAATGTCCGTCCGTCGGTCGGTCGGTCGGTCGGTCCGTCGGTCGGTCGGTCTGTCCGTCACGCTTTGGCCTAGCGGCTAAACGAATGGTCCGATTGACACCATATTTGGAATTTAAGAGTCAGATGCAAATCCATCGAAGGGTTTTGAGTGGTTTCTTGCTGGCTCTCATTTTGAGGGTAGCTGTCATACAGCGAAAATGAAAAATTTTAATTATCGCAAAAACGGCTCATAAAATCTTGATGAAACTTTGCATGACCGAGCATCTTCATGTAAGATATCATGCACCAGTATCAATTGATCTGTGTAATTTCATATAAGGGGTGTTCCTGTACCACCAAAACGTAAATATGTGATTTACCCAAAATTGGTTCCATTGAGTTTATTAAAATTCTCTATAATATTAATCCTGGATTGGTTGTCTACCTGACTGGATATTATTTATGATTTTTTGAAATAAAATTTTGTACACAGGGTGTACCAAAAACTGAAAGGGCTTGCTCAGTAGACTAAACTGAACAATTATCCATAAGGAACATGTGTTGGGAAATTAAAAAAATGTGCATGCAAGTATCCTACGGTAGTATCCATTGATCTGTGAAAATTCATATAAAGGGTGTTTCAGTACGACCAAAAGTTAAACATGTGATTTACTCGAAATCGTTTGATGTTTGTTTGTTTCAATGTTTGACAATTTGAATTCTGAACTGATCTGTATATTTCACTCGAACATTTTTTTGGAAAAACGTAAATAAAAGTTTGTATTTCCATACTATGTGTATGGCATTACAAATTTAAGTTTGCGGTTGATAGTTTTTCCTTGAGTATTGCGAGAAAGTAAGTGCAGTGCTGTTGTACCATTTATTTTTTAGATTTTTCTTTGTAAAGATAGGTTTTTTGAATGAAAGTGTACCTGTTATGTAGCAGAAATGAATTCCCAGTGTCTTTTTTATGCGAAAATGACACCATACATGCTGTAGTAGCATTCACTAATCAGCAAAAAATTATGATCAAGGTTGCCATTTTTTACCCCGTTCCGCCCCTCTCCTGGCACCCCTGAACTGAATCTGACTAGCCTCCACATCTCAAAAAGATTCTTTTGGGACATCCTATTGATGGTGAAAAATTTCATGCTTTTCTTGAGATGGGAACAATTTTTCTCCCCTTAGTATGAGCTCTCACTTTCACAAACTGCGTAGAGTCATCTCTCAGACGGACTCTTGGTGTTGGCTTCTCGACTGCTCCAGCACAAAACCACCAGAGCCCGAGACCGTAGATCCAGGCTAAACAGCTTCCACCTAAAAAAGTCTCAAACAAATATTATGCGCGTAAGTATTCGAACTCAATATTTTGTTATAATTTTTAGGATTCCGAACCAAAATGGTAAAAACCTCCGTGGTAAAAACGGTACCCTTATGGTGCGACTACGTCTGTCTCCCACACCTCACCACTCATGCTATCGACTTGAAATTTGGTATAGTTTTAAAGCATACAAACAATTAAAAAAAATGTTATTATTATTGTATTGTAAATAAGGGGGGACAAATTTTAAATGATCGTTACTAGGTCGAGTGGGGTATCATATGAAAGGGCTTTACAATCCAAAATAAATTTTGTATTTTTTATGACTTAGTTTTCAAGTTATGATGATTTTTCATTTTTTCATTTTCATCATAAAAAAAATATATAATCCATATTATTCCCCCCATATCTCCGAAGTTTGCGAAAGGAATAATCTGAATTAATTAAATACGATAGATGTTTACGCAAATAATACAGCAAAAATAAAAGATCTTCCTAAGTTGCACAGTGTTTGTAAAAACCTTTACAAAGAAGTTTAGTTTTGCGGTCCTAAAAATTAACTGAATTGCTTCCAAAAATACTATAAGAATATCGGAACCCTCGGCGCGTGAGTCCGACTCGCACTTTACCGGTTTTTTTTAATTTGATATCCACAAAAGAAACTAAAAATCATAGATTTTAAAAATAAATGAAATGGAAGTAAAAACGGAACGGAAATAAATGGTTGGCCTAGTCAAAGAACATATATGTAATATTACGCTAACGCGCCTAGTGGAGGATCATATTGGTGGGTACATACTTTAGTTAACTACTATAATCCTGGCACAGAAACAATCAACCTTTATTATTCTGTACTTGGTAGTACTCGAGCAGTACGGTTGGCAGCAATCAAGACAAAGACTCGTAAAGATACGAGGCTACTGTAGACTTGCACTGGAGCTGAGGGTTGAAGGTGATGATGACCAGTTCTTGCATTTCCAAGGAAATATGCAGGGTAGCATGTGCTATAGTTTAACTAAAGGGTATGTTCTTGAATGGTACCGCTAACCGCTTTATACGAAAAAAAAACCGGTCAAGTGCGAGTCGGACTCGCGCGGACGGTTCCGATATACCGATATTGTTGACTGTCCCTAGCAACGTGAGTGTGTACCAAACCGAAGTCCTACGGGAAAATAATTTTTGATGGTATAGTCTCAAATCTTGGCAACAATATAAAGTTATCCGTTTATGACAGCTAAACAGTTACTTACGACTTTTATGAACCCTCTCATCTTATGCCTTAGGTACCTTACCTCATCCTTACCAGATATATTATACGTGTATAGGATAAATAAAACTCTACCTTAGCCGTGTAGTAAGTGTGAGCAAAAATAAGAATGTAGGGTTCCGTCGATTGGTTTTGCGACTCATTAATAGTCAATCATATCCACATCATAGAATTATCATATCCAACCGCAGTGGTCGGTGACGGTAGAATTGTGGTGGTGGTGGTGGTACGATACGCAGCAGGGGCTCTCCTGTTCATCCACCGACTCAGGAGCCCTCATTAATGAGCATAAGTGACCACAATTTCATTATAAAAATAAGCAAATTGACAATACAAGTATGGAATTCGATAATAATCAAGTGCCTGCTAAAGCTCCTCGTGAAACTCTCGTACACACAATTTTTTTATTTAAATAATCGGAGTACCTAGTTAGAATCAGCAAACTAGAAAAAAACATTTTTACAATCTATCCTAGCTCCTTACTAAGAAACTATCATTTCAATTTCACCTTCATATCAATTGGACAAATTGAAAATTTGAGAAAATGTTTGGGCACATTTTCACCTCAAATATGTATTGGGTTCATACTTATTTATGTATGACGGTAATTTTTATGAGGGGATGTGTGGTGAGGTGACCACTAAAGAGTAAGTAACCCCGAGCCGGTTCAACCTTAAACCTGCATTCTTCAAAGAGAACCCTAAAAAAACGGGTGTCTGATAGACGGGTTGACTTGACTTCAACCGCAGCCTGCAATAACCCTACCACGCAACTTGTTGAGTCAGACGAGGCAGAAAGAGCGCCTGTTTTAACCGACTTCAAAAAAGGAGGAGATTCTATGTTCCACTACTCCGTCCGTTCTGAACCGATTTGCAAAATTCTTTTTTCACGTATATCTACCATGTTTCTAGTAAATAGGTCTGACATTTAATTAGGCCCGTGTCAATATTAAATGACTGTTGACCATTTGGTGACTATCTATTTAATTACGCAGATTCCAATCCGCATAATTTTGTGTTAGCATGAGGTTTAAACTAGGAATGGATGGAAAATAATTACCACAATTACTTAATAATTATTAAGCTCATTCTGCAGTGGACCTTACTTGGGATGTTAGTATGATTTTGATGAAGAAGTGTTCTAAAATCAGCTGAATGATCAAACATGTGTCTTTTTTACTCCAATCAACATGAGAGTTGGAATATTTAGGTAGTTTGAGGTGGTATATAGGTTGATTCTTTGGATTGATTTGTGAATAGCTCGCGTTAGAGAAACGAAGCCATTAACATTATCATGACATTATCGAAAGCAGTTATCGGTAACCCACATTCTGATATCTGATACTCTAAGCCCACGACTATATAAAGGGTCTTTCGAAATATCTCTACCGTACCTACTCAAATAGACGGAAATTATTAATGTTAAGGTGCATCCGATAAATACATCCCGAGTTCATATAACCCGAATCTATTCAAGTCGCGAATGATTAGGCTTCTTCTGGGCAAGCTCGTTCCATCGTCAACCTAATCTCTGTCCTCAAGACCAGATCGAGGTCAAGAATAGGCCCATTGACAATAAAAAAAACTTCAACTGTTCAGTAGGTAGGTACCTATCTCATCTCACTCTCACTAATATTATAAATGCGAAAGTATGACTAACACATAAGTTACAATTTAACCCGGAAAAATTAATGCATGGTTCCTGTAGGATAGCTGAAAAACTCAGTTAAAAATTCGTAGGTTGGCAGATAGACCAGTGGCGTGCACAGAGATTTTAGACAGGGTAGGCAAAAAATTTTCGATGCTATTACTTACCAAAATACTAATACGTATTGGTTTGTGTGTTTAATTTAAAAATGGGGTTCGAAATTTTCCGTTTTCTGTTTTCTAAAATCATAACTACTATCGCCAAAACAAATCAAAACAAAACAAACAATGACGACTCAGTATAAAAAATAAATAAAATTTATCATTCAAATACATAGGTACATAAGCACGAAGAAAATAATAATAATAAAAGGTAATAATAATGGTCTTTATAATGTCACTTTTTAATATTGTTACGTAAGACTTCGGTAACTTTCGGCCAAAGTGAGACATTGCCTACCCTGTGCGATTGTGTGCGTTAATTGTATCATTGTGTGCCATGTATTTATAAGAACGCACACATAGTGCATTCGCATAACCACGTCGGCACACATGCAAACATTTAGACAGGAATAGTATGTGTCTTTGCCGTTAGGCGCGTGGCGGCGCTAGTGCAGCGCAATAATAATGCGATGTGGAATGTGCATACCACAGGTACTTACCGGGGCGATGATACCACTGATACTCGACAGGTGGAGCTAATTTAAGTTTTTAGAATGTTTCTTTCAACCTATGCTTTCAAGGATGGTAGGTAGTAAATACCACTAATAAATAAATACAATGTGACAAGGTATCCAAATAAAATCCGATTATTTTGTTAGAGTAGGTAGGTAGGGTAGGCAGTGTCTTTTTGTCTTTATGGAGTGCACGCCACTGAGATAGACTCTAGGATAACACACAGACAGACTATACAGCGTGAAAGGGAAAGGTGTGATAACACACAGACAGACTATGCAGCGTGTAAGGGAAAGGTGTGATAACACACAGACAGACTATACAGCGTGTAAGGAAAAGGTGTGATAACACACAGACAGACTATACAGCGTGTAAGGGAAAGGTGTGATAACACACAGACAGACTATACAGCGTGTAAGGGAAAGGTGTGATAACACACAGACAGACTATACAGCGTGTAAGGGAAAGGTGTGATAACACACAGACAGACTATACAGCGTGAAAGGGAAAGGTGTGATAACACACAGACAGACTATACAGCGTGTAAGGGAAAGGTGTGATAACACACAGACAGACTATACAGCGTGTAAGGGAAAGGTGTGATAACACACAGACAAACTATACAGCGTGTAAGGAAAAGGTGTGATAACACACAGACAGACTATACAGCGTGTAAGGGAAAGGTGTGATAACACACAGACAGACTATACAGCGTGTAAGGGAAAGGTGTGATAACACACAGACAGACTATACAGCGTGTAAGGGAAAGGTGTGATAACACACAGACAGACTATACAGCGTGAAAGGGAAAGGTGTGATAACACACAAACAGACTATACAGCGTGTAAGAGAAAGGTGTGATAACACACAGACAGACTATACAGCGTGTAAGGGAAAGGTGTGATAATACTAAACGGTGTGCTGTGCATCTGCCCATGAAACTGAACAACTTTTCCCAAGGAACTAAGGTCATAGAACAAAATAAATTTTCGACCTCCCATAGAAACTGTATCAGCTATAGCGCATTTTGTATGGCAGGTCAAATTAGGTTTTTCGTATTTCGAGCTATGTTTATAAAAGTTGTTCAGTTTCATGGGCAGATTCACACCCTTTAGTATTATCAAACCTTTCCGTTACACGCTGTATATAACGCGAGCGAAACCGCGGGTAAAAACTAGATCGCTATACAGGTCGTAAGTAAATAACTAAAAATTTAAATAAGAACTACAGTAGTATTTTTTTGTGGACAAAAATTATATTTGCATAGTACACGCCTACCAACCTACCGTGGCGTGGTTAAGTATAACAGAACCAATAAGGGTATATCGTGTATTAGTACTGGACCGAAAAGTAAGAAACAAGGAAATATCAAAAATTTTCATCAAAAATTTTTATATAGGTTTATACAAACTATGGTATTTAATAAAAACAATTTTTATTATTATTCATGTTATTATACCACTTTGCCCTAAAGCTTATAATCGCTTTTTAAGGGTAGGTGGCATATTATGACCACGGCTATTAACTAAACATCACTATGAATATTTATAAAATACCATATTTTTTACATAACAATTTCAGATGACGATACTTTCTTGTTTCATTCTTACTAGAGCAAGATCCGTCAGTAGTCGGGTTCTAGTTATTAGACGATTTCTTTATTTAAATTATAGCGGCCCATCTTAACGATCCCATGGATAAAAGCACTTTCAGTAATTCGTAGTAGATCTTTCGTAAAAGTTAATCATAGAATAACAACAAATTACAATAAGTGGTCAAGTGCGAGTCGGACTCGCGCGTATTTAATACACTTCTCATCTGGCGGCTCGCATTCGGCTCGTTTTTTGGTCTGTAGGAATTTCATATAAATTTTTGTCCATAATTTTCATCCTCATGATTTTTCATAAAGCTGAAACACATGTTTATTTCCTTCTTTTTATTAGCCTAAATTCAAATTTTTAGTAAGATTTTCATACGAACTTTCATCCCTTGGGGATGGGGACCGAGGGATGGGGTCCGATGGGGACCGAGCTTCGGTCTATAATAGGCACCTCCATATTAAAATATCGTCGAGTGAGCAAGCTATGCTACCCGCCAACAGATGGCGCTGTAGGTTTTTGTCTAAAATGCGGGATTTTGAAAACACAGGGAAAACAAATCTTCCCACACATGAGACCTAGCTAGATCGATTTTTCGCCCCCAAAAACCCCCCGTATGGTAAATTTCATCGAAATCGTTTTTACATGCTACCATTGTACACTCAACAGCACGTCAGTAGAAACACTTGTAGACCTTATGGCGTGGTAATAGAATTAAAAAAGTTTCTACCGACGTGCGGTTGATCGTACTATAAAAGTATGTGCCCATAGCACAATAATGAGGACAACAGCACTACGAGTATAAGGATATTTGTTCAAACGTTTTATTGTTTAATCTACCATACAACCTGCAAGTTGATTCAACAAATGAATACTTGTATATGACCGGCACCTCGTACGTAGTTACTGTCTTTAAAAACTTGAATACTCTATATTTTTATCTGTTTCGTATTTGTTTATATACTTACTACATAAAAAAATGTGAATATGAATAGTTTGTAAATAGAATATCAATTTGAATAAGTAAGTAGTTTTACGAGTAGTAATGTCAGTAATGTTAGTAATGTTGAATTTATTTTATTTTTTATTTCCATTGATTTTAAAAATAAAAATACATATTCCGATCAACGAAGAGAGAACAATAATGTAGTTAGTAGATGCACTCCCCTATAACCCTTAACCCTGACAATAATTTATATTTTTATTAAAATTATTGTAAGCTACAAGACAAACAAAACAACGTTCTACCAAATAATATTATTGTCCTACCTTACTTGTTTCTCATTGAATTGAAGTAAGGGCTCCCGCACACGACCGAGAATCGGTGGGCGATTATCGGCCAGGACAAGGACGGAAGATTCAGGTGATAACACGTCAGAGCGGGATGCCGACAAAAAATCGGTCACCGATTCTCGGTCGTGTGCGGGAGCCCTAAGTAGTTTTAAAATGGTAGGTTTTTTTCAGTGCAACATAATTATTTATTGGTGCAATATTTTAGAATGCCAATTCTAATAATTCAAACAAATCTGTACGTTTGTATAACTTGCATTTAAACCAATGTGCAATACCCATAAACGCGTTCGGAAAAATACTTTTCGCGGTTATTACTGTTCGTTTTATCGTCATGCTGTTATTCTATTGTGTTGCTCGATTGTGGTGCGTTCGATAAACTTTGTTTATAGCTAAATGAGCGATACCGAGGCCGTCGACCCGGTGCGTTCTGAAACAGATTGCGAGGGTTCGTTCTTACTTGGTAATTTCCTCTATGTCTTTACATCTCATCCAATAGACAGAGGACTGTCTTCACAGCAAAAGTGTGATGTAATTTACAGAAGGTTGTATCGTCGTCACACGTGTTTGTATCAATGAACCTAGTTCATTCTATGTTCGGTACTCTCGGTCACCATTTACATCACCCATAGGAAGAGATGAGTGATAGATTCTTTTTAAGCTGGTTCAAGCATAGAAGCATGTAAAACCAAGTAAAAAAGAAGGAAATGAAATGAAATGGATGGTGGAAAACTGGTCTCCATTGCCGCAGTCAAAAGCACATTATCTTCAATTATTACTACCGTCACGCTTTTGTTGTCCTCATTGTGTTAATATAAAGTATTATTTCGGTGACTCTACCTACTCTACACTCCCGTCCATGACTACATGAAAGTTTTATTCACTGAAAGTTGTTCAGTTATGTTGACTGATCATGCCCTTTCAGTTTTTAGAAACCTGTCCGTTACACACATTTTGTAATCGGTTTCTCGAAAACAGCTCTAATGATTTCGATGAAATTTAGTACACGGGGGTTTTGATCGGTGACGAAGAATCGCTCTAGCTAGGTCTTATGTCTGGGAATAATCGTTTTCTCCGTTTTTTTAAAAAAAACTCTTGAAGATAGCGCGTTTTAGAAATCCTATAGCGCCATTTGGAAGCTCGGTCGCCCAGGTACTTCTTTAAAGTAGGTAAATTATTCTATACTCTTAAAATATCATCTTAAATTAAATACTAAAGCAGACGAAGCCGAAGAGCGCAAATTTATAACGATAGGTACGGTCAACCGCTTGTCGGTAGAAACTTTTTCAACTCTATTACCACGCCATAAGGTCCAAAAGTGTTTCTACCGATGTGCGGCCGTGTGTACTTTAGAATGTCACTAGAATAAAATTGTAGAGTATTGAAGTGCGGCATAGAGGAACTGTCGCAGATGAAAACGAACCTGATTACGTTAGTGCATGCGTGCTCATTAGCAGATCGTTTGTTAAGATAACTCGGCATTATGCTAGACTAGAATATTAGCTTTGATTAGGCATTGAGATTAGTAAATAAGTAAGTATTTAGTAAATGCACTGTCCGGCCAGTTAGACCCTACTGTTAGTTGTGCGGTATTGACAATGGAATGCTAAGGTGCTTTGTTCATGTAGAGAAGACTAATAAAATAATAGGTAAGTACTAACAAAATAGATCTACAAGGCCAAATAATTTATGAGTTTATGAGACCAAAATATTGTGCAATACACGACGTGTGCGCGGGTTCACAGAATTGTATAAGTTTGTAGTAGTAAACAAGTTCGAGATCACGCAAAAACTTTAAAATCGAAAGTGGAGGCTTGCTAAATAAAATAGAAGTGGCCATTTCATCCGAACTCGTATCAGATGACCACAGGACAGACACTATAAATAACTAAACTATAAAATATTTAATTACTAAACATTTTACGATAATTCGTTAACTGTAGAAAGCACGTATAGAGATGAACCAAACTAACTTCCAACTGTGTACAAATGTTTGAAAGGGTTGATGAGACGACAGTAAAAGAAGTGAGGGAATCTCGGGATCATCACAGAATAATAACAGTAACATTTGTACGAGCGAAGCAAAGGCGTCCAATTTTCTTGTTCGGGAACGTAGCAGGATTTGGAAGGATTGTCTCACTAACTTGTCGAGGCCTGAAGTTTATGTATGAACATACAATGTGCTATTATGGTGCTTTAAGGGACTTTATACAATTTATATAATATACCCTTCATAACTTGTCATTATTTGCGATCGTTCAACTCCTACTATCAAACACGATCTGATATTACCACGATAGCACTCTATCTGGAATTATTTTAATGTGTTGTTCATAAATGGATAAATATATGAACTGAGGGGTTTTAGATATGATGTTGAAAAACACAAGGTGTACTCAAAGGTACGGCCGACCTTGAAACTGGTGTATCCCTCTTTTTACATGGAAATACAAAATAGAAATATGTAGTGGAACTAGCGTTTAAACAAATGAAAAAAAAAAACGTGTTCTAGGCTAGGTAGTACTCAATTTATGACGTAACAAAAATGGTATACCTATCAATCCTGAACACAGAACAACTATAGGGCCACTTCGCCTATCCTGAAAGATGAATCTGCCCTGTGCCAAAGAACACGTTCGAAATAGGAAAAAAAATTAACCTCCCAAACAAAGTACATCAACTGATGTCAGTTGGATTTTGAAAAACTTTTTTCGTATTCGATCTATGTTTCTTAGGAAAAGTTGTTTGTATACGAATACATTTTCTGAAATCCCAAAAAATTTAAGATTTTTCCATTTTTTCAGACACCTTACGCGATGAACCTCATCAAAATCATACATCCAAATCCTTCCTACTAATTTTGGCTAACACTAAAGTTGGTAAGTATGGATGGATGGATGTTTGTTAGAGATTTATTTTTATTTATTTTTATTTTTATTTATTAAGGTCTACCAACAGTTGCTTACACTATTACATACATAATAAATAAAAAACCGGTCAAGTGCGAGTCGGACTCGCGCGCCGAGGGTTCCGATATACCTATAGTATTTTTGGAAGCAATAAAGTCCATTTTCAGGACCGCAAAACTAAATTTGTTTGTAAAGGTTTTTTGCAGATTTCTGAAAAACTGTGCAACTTAGAAAGATCGTTTTATTTTTGCTGTAAAGTTTACATAAACCTCTGTCAACTGTAATTAATTCAGATTTTCCCTTACTCAAACTTCGGAGATAAGGGGGGGGGAATGGTATTTTTTTTGACATTTTTCATCATAACTTGAAAACTAAGAAACTTAAAAAAATACAAAAATATATTTTAAAATGTACAAGTAAAGCCCTTTCATATGATACCCCACTCGACCTAGTAGCGACAATTTGAAATTTGGCCCCCCCTATTTTGGCCCCCTTTACATTAATAATCATACTTTTTTCAAAAAAATTTCATGTGCAATTAAGTTGGGCAACTATATTCTAAAACTATTCCAAATTTCAGCTCGATAGCGTAAGTGGTTGCTGAGATATAGAGGTGTGACAGACAGACGGACAGACAGAGCGGCACCATAAGGGTTCCTTTTTTTTACCATTTTGGTATCGGAACCCTAAAAAGAGTGTTATTAATACATATTAAAGAGTAACAACTACTTAAAGGTAAACTCCGCATGCACACTAATGATTAGCTACGTTACAAACAAAACAACGAAAGAACTCGTCATTGTTAAATTGATTCTAACACTAAATTTTAAATTCCTATTTAAATTTACAATAAAATTAGGCAAAACGTATGAAAAAAAAAATGTACCTGGACAAAATTTGGTGCATTTTTATGGCGTGTCCACGTAGAAATACAATACAATATTCTTTATTATTGCACACGAAATACTAAGTGGCCGCGATATAATAATGGAAAACTTGTTAGAAGTATACCTGCAGTAGATTCCTATCATTAAGACCCGATATGAGCTGTGCAGACCCAGTATGCACTTAGCTTGATATTTTTATCAGTCAATGTACCTACTGATTAGATGCCGTTCTTATTATCGAAACATTACATCTAGTAGCTATATATTTTATTTTAAGTATTCGAATATATATTCGTATACCTATTTTTTATAAGATGTGCTACTATTATTTATTCTGTGGTGCTACTATTATTTAATCTGTGGTGCTACTAACATTTTAAAACCTACTTTTTAAGCTTCCGATACCAAAATGGTAAAAAAAGGAACCCTTGTGGTGCGACTTTGTCTGTCTGTCTGTCACACCTGTATATCTCGGCAACCACTCACGCTATCGAAAGGGGGCCCAAATGGGGGGCCAAATTAAAAATTTTCGCTTCTAGGTCGAGTGGGGTATCGACTTGTAAAATATATTTTTATATTTTTTTACGACTTAGTTTTAATCTGAATTAATTACAGTTGACAGAAATTTATGTAAACATTACAGCAAAAATAAAACGATCTTTCTAAGTTGCACAGTTTTTTAGAAATCTGGAAATAACCTTTGTAAACAAACTTCGTTTTGCAGTCCTAAAATGGACTTTATTGCTTCCAAAAATACTAAAGGTATACCTATCGGAACCCTCGGCTCGCGAGTCCGACTCGCACTTGACCGATTTTTTGATCCTGAACCCATATTTATATAATAAATAACAAACTCTCCGATTTAGGGTTCCGTAGTCCGTACCACAAAAAAAATCGGAGCCCTTCCTTACAGGAGCTCTTTGTTGTCTGTCTGTCAATACCCTATTTCTCACGAGGGGGTACAGAAATTAGTTCAAAAACTAAAACCCGACTACTGATAAATGTTGCTCTAAAAAGTATGATACATGAAAATATTGTCATCTGAAATTGCTAGTTATGTAAGTACTAACTGTTGTATCTAATAAATATTCATAGTGATGTTCAAATAATAGCCGTGGCTTATGATAGCTTTTTTTTAGGTTAGCATTTAGCAAGTATACTCGTAGGTATGATACCCCACTTAGCCTTGACCTAGTAATGTAAATTAAAAGTTTTGCCCCCTTAATTTGGGCCCCATTTACAATAATAATATTATTTAAAATCTTTTGTTTACAATAAAGTTGAGAAAGCATATTCCAAAATTATTTCAAACTAGCTGGTGCCCGCGACTTCGTCTGCGTAGGTTTATAAATTGTAGTCTATAGGAGTAATCACACCACACCTAGCTGAATTTAAAGACTAATTCGGTATACATTTCTGGGAGGCTTGGTTATGTTAATTGCAATATCCTTACTTCAACGAGCAATGTATGCCGAATTAGTCATTGAATTCAGCTACGTGTGGTGTGATCACTCCTTTAGTTTTATTCTGATGTATAATATAAGCTATATTATTGTAAAGTTTCAATAAAATCTATTCAGTAGTTTCTACGTGAAAGAGTAACAAACAGCCATCCATCCATCCATATAGTCACAGATAATATAATAATATCAAGTCGATAGCAGCAGCAGTTGCTGACATAAACAGGTGTGACAGACAGACATACAGATGAAGTCGCACCATAAGGATTCCGTTTTTCCCTTTTTAGTTCGGAATGCGTACCTACTTATTTATGTGGTGAGCATGTAAGGTGCCTACTGTGACCGATAGGCAGGTGAGTGACCCTTTATCAGAGGAGGTAGGAACCTACCTACATTGCATAGCGTTGCACCGCGCTTCTTAGCTGCAAAGCATAATTTTGCTTCGATAATTTTAAATACAACAAAGCTAGGTACGAAATGTTTTCTAGTACCTATGAAAAATTGCAGTTAATTCATACCTAGCTACAGCGCTTTCAGGACAAGTCTGTCTATGACGGTTATTTTCTGTTCCGGAGAGCCAATGAACGATTCGCTCGCCACATGCCGCGCTCACCCCCGCGATTCATTATTATTTTGCACGCAGTATACTAATACTCCTAGTACCAAGTCATACTCTGTACTTCTTTGCATCTGCAGTCATAGTAAGGTCAACCGAGTACGTCGATAGAAACTTTTTCAACTCTATAACCACGCATAAGGTCCAAAAGTGTTTCTACCGACGTGCTGTTGAGTGTGCCAAGGCTTATATAGTGTAGTAATACATTTATACAAAGAAACAATCAATTTTTTAAAACTTTTCCCGCTCTCTGCAATACGTTTCTTTCTTGCTTTTCTCTCTAAGATGAAAAATCTGCATTTATAACATTTTTTTTAAACTTTACCTGAAACGGAACTTATTTCAAGTGTTGCCAATTTATATCCTTTTTTACATCAAAAGTGAGCAAACTAATGAAAGATGAGATAAGGGTTTAAGTGCCGGTTCACATGTGTCCGTCTCTTTGATTCATTTTTGAATGCCATAACAGCAAAATTTAGAATCGCACAGAACGGCAACGTCGCACTTCACAGCATGCATTCAAATTTTCGGCGGGAAAATGATTTTTGCTTCTAGCATCGAAACCGTAAGACCTCGGAGCTCACATTTTTTGGTGCTTATTGCATCAAATATGCACTCTGTATTGGTATATCGCTCAGCATTCTACGTGCAGTACTTTTTGAGTTAACAGCATGGGCTTGCTGGCGAGACGTCTCCCCAGCCAGCCCATGAAAAAATACAAATATCTCAAGAGTTAGTAGAGCTATGATTTTGAAATATTTGGTGCCCACTGTTCCGAGTAGGTCGTGAATATTACGCTTTGTTTTATCTTCCTACCTACTATATGTTCCGAGATATCACCTGGGCTGGCTGGGAAAATGTCTCTCCTGACACCCATAATTATTAATGAAGTGCTAATACTATATGAACATTTTCGATTCGGCTTTTTTACAATCAATTGCACTAGACATACAGTAAATCATCATCACTACATATTATAAAAGAAAGTCCCCCGAAACATTTTTCTGTCGTCATCATGTCTGTCTGTGATCGCTAAACTCAGGAACTACTATATTGATTTCAATCCAATTTTCACTGGTAGATGTATTAATTCAATAGAAAGGTTTAAGACTATAATTTATAAATATTGAGTGCAAATTCATTGAACTGTGATGATATTTGTCAATCGGGTAGAAAAAAAATGTGACTCTTGAGAGCTTTCTGGGCGTGCGCTGCGTAAATGGTTTCATTTATATGAAAGTTATTTATGAAAGAATTGTTGCTCTCTAAGAGCTCTAAAGAAAAGTCTGCGATAGTATTTGTCTATCTTTTAAGAATAACCCACAGTAACCAACTATTTATAGCAAAAAAGTAGATTTTCAAAATAAGGTATTTTTGAACGTATTTTTGCCCTCAAGGTATGGATCCTTATCTAATTTAAAGGGTTAATAATAATAAACAATGAACATAGATTAAAATTGTCCTTTACACCATGTTATTTAAATGAATATCTTGGAAGATATCACAATATTAAAATAACTTCAATTATTTCCGTTGATAGCCAAGCGTAGCCGAGAGTTTCCGAAGTTAATATCAGCGAGCAAGGAACCCGACGGGGTACACATGGAGGGCACACGTCGTTGCGATTGGTCGTCCGAAGCCTGATTCTTAAAATTTTAGGTATATTCTTTTGTGGTTGTCGTCCTGAGGTACAACAAAATATTTTAGAATGTTTTAAAAATTGTGTAGCAAGTTGAAGGCTACGTCATGTATCGCAATAAAAGGCACCACCTCATGTCGTAAATTAGTACCCGTGCGAAGCCGGGGCATATTTTGCTTTTATGTAATCTGCATAGTTTTACCTGTATAGAATGGGCTTGCTGACGAGACATCTCTACAGCCACCCAATGTTTTCAGCTCGTAGTGTCGTCAGTTTTGATGCACTGAATCTGACACTTTACTGATGGAATGAACCAATTTCCACAAAATTTTGGTGTATGCCACTTAGCCATATCGCTTGCTGTGGAGACAAACACGGTTCACATGGCGCGCAAATTGCGTTGCGCGATGCAGTGTGGCCCAACCGGCGCAAAATGCGCTAGGTATTTAAGGTCGCCGCAACATTTCAACAGCTAGTGTTAATAAAATTATCTATATTTATTGTCGATAATCCAGAAGGTGTTCTTCACTGTGAATAATACCCACCTACTAGGTATTTAATTATTGTAAAATTACATTGCAACTTTATAATATTGATTTTGAATAGTTGCCAAACCAATTTGATTCATTTTTATTGTTGAAATTATTTTATATTTATTTTTTTAACTTATGCAAACTATAAGTACACCCAACAGGCAGTCACACACATCAGTAGAAACACTTTGGACTTTATGACATGGTAAAAGAGTTGAAAATGTGTCCACTGACGTGTCAACCGTACTATAAAAATGACTTTTAAAATAATATTACTAATAATAAATGTGTTTGAGAATTTTTATCTCGTTATTTTTTTTTCTTGCTATCAACTTTAGTATCACATTCGCAATGTTTTTAATTTAACACATCTCAGTATTTACCTACTTCATGCGTTTCATATTTTATATAATTACGTGCATACTATAATATCCGTTCTTCTTAACACGTCTTGTAAAAATTGTGATTTGTCTATTATAATCCATATGATAATCTTAAAGATTTGAGAGTGTATTTAATATTGTAGTAAGTTTTGGCAAAAATTATCGATACATCGAAAAATCAATTTCCTTCTCGATTGATATCGTTACTATTTGAAAATAATCGATACGATATATATAATATATTCTTGCAGACTGCCCAGCACTAGCTCAAGTTCACGCGTAACTCAGCGTACTAGCGTATTTTGCGCGCCGTGTGGCTGGTTTATCGAAATTTCATGAAATGCAATGTCTGCGCGTAATGGGCTCTACTCACGCAACAATCTCAATCACAATCAGTTGTCGTAATCTGCAGATTGTCAACAGATTGCAACGTAAGTAGGCAGATTGGGGCTGACTTCCAACTAATTGTCGAATTGTACAATCCAATCTTAGCAATCTACAATCTGTCAAACAAATTGTGTCCAAATTGCAATGTGTGGAGCGTGATTGCATGCAATTTTCATACATTTAGCTTTATGGTCGCAACTTTGCGACTCTATCTATAGGACGAATTATATCTAATCTGTGGCTGTCATTTATTATTGTTCTTTTCGACGCTAATTGCTTGTAATTTGATGAATCGATGGTAAACACAAGTCCCGCATGTTAAAATTTCGATAGTTTTGAAAATTTTGAAATTTCGCGGCATGAAATCGTGATGAAATTGCCTTGTGAGTAGAGTACAGACAATCTCGATTCCATAGATTGTCACAACTAATTGTGATGGAAATTGTCGCGTGAGGAGACCTTATAACGCGACGCAATTAGCGCGCCGTGTGCACCGAGCCTAAGTTGGATTTAGGTAAGAAAACCAGTAAAGTGCGAGTCGAACTCGTGCGCTGAGGGTTCCGGTATATCCATAGTATTTTCAAGCAACAAAATCCATTTTTAGGACAGCAAAACTAAGTCTATTTATGAAGGTTTTTTGCAGATTCTTAAAAATTGTGCTATTAAGAGATGTAAAATTATAGCTTTAGTGTTTACCTCTACCATCTATAATTAATTCGGGTTTTTCGTTCAGCTAACCTCGGAGATAAGGGTTATGGGGTGTGCGCATGGTTTTTTTAGAGTAGTACAAAACCTCAAATAAAAAAAAATGTTTGAATTCTTTCGTTTGTCGATAGAGTGAGCAGTTGCTGAGATAAACAGGCCCTGTAAAATGAAAAGTAAATAATAATAAGAATAATAAAAAAGTAAATAAGTGAATAAGTTCAAGTAAACGTACTTCTCATACAATAAGTGTGAACCATCCGAGGGCATCAATTAGTATGCTATGGTAAATTTAATATTTATCATTTAAATTTTACTTTGTATTTTCATCTTGCACAAACTTATTTATGTGCACATAGTCTCAGCTCCATAGAAATCAATTCATGGTGTCGCCGATCATTACGGAATTCGGAGCCATTTCATGAAAGGTTCGGTTAAGTTAGTTTGCTTTATCATGTAGTGGTCATGAGAAGGTCAGCCACGTTAATAGATAGATAGATAACTCGTTAATTTTGTCTACAGACACACACACATAATACAGACCACGCTCATAAATACAAAACAGAAATTAATGTGACAAGTTTAATAATAACAGTTGGAACGATAGAAAATACATGTAAGTAAGTACTCGATCTGGCCACGACATACACAGAACTTAGATGATTCTAGTGAAAAATTGGAGCGACAAAAGGAAGAATATAAGAAGCTTGTCGGCCTTCGCACATTTAGGGTGTTAGGGTTCTGTACCAACTACCAATAGCGTGCAGCCGCCCGCATGTCTTCTGTACCACGCATTTCACCGCAAAATCAAGTTGATTGTACGAGAAAAAAATGGGAATATAAAAAAAACTGGTTTATCAAAATATTGGTATTTGTTTGTAAAATATAAATAAAAAAAATACTGTATTTATCTACTCAACAAGTTCTAAACAACAACAACCCACTCGGTATGGGGTAGATCAAAATTGTTCTTCGCACCCCCTCTAGTTGTAAGAAAGCTCACCTTAAAACATTTAAAAAAATTTTTTGACAGTTTGTATGGCTTTGTGTCAACAAGATGCGTAAACTGTGTTAATTTGAAGATTGTAACATCAACGGTTTGGTTGTAAAACCTGTTTGAAAATTAGACTGACGTGAGACAACAATAGAGCTCCGTTTGGAGCCTCTGGATACGAAACTCTATAGATAAAACATTTCCTGTGCTATTTTTATTGCTGGCTCCTTTAACCTCCGAAACGAAACACAGCACTGCAGTCAAAAAGGTAGTAATTCCCCCAAACAGACTTAAGTGTTTACCTTTTCTATTTACGTAAATCATTCAGTAGGAATTTAGTTTATTTTAACAATAGTTTATTTTATAATCGTAACAAGCTGTCTAGTTTTCCACAAATTTGTGCAATTTTTAAAAAGCAGCAACATTTCTACTGTTTTTTTTTTTTGGTTTAATTCTTCCTTTCGGAAAGGCAAAGAGTACAAAGCCCATACAGCCATGTCTGATGTCTTTACAAATTGACAGTTAGTTTCGTAAAAATGTTCCAATTTACGAATACACCGTTTAGTACTAACTAATGCAAATTCATGATGTTTAAACATATTCTATCTAATCTGTAGTTTAATTAAATTAAATATTAAACTTTGCTTAAAATACATAAAACAAACGTAATCACAAGTTTTTAAGGAATGTAGGGAAATCAAATGCAGTCGTTCGTGTCTGTGTGTGAGAAACGGAACGTCTCGATTATTTAATATAATAAACGAAATCATACATATTATCGTTTCAAAGAACGATTTTATCAATTCAAGGTCAGAATGTAAATTGTAATCAGTTGATCAGTTCAGTGCCTGGCCCTCTACAACCCGGCCGGCAGCTATTGACTCCGAGGCCATATTACATATCAAAAACTTACCATGGCTTCAGCAATGTTGAAACTTCTCAAATCAGAAGTAAGTTCAAATTTTTTTACCTTTGATTTGAACTTTGTGTCAAAAGTAAACTACTTACTCAACATATTTTTGTCGAAAATGTGTTGTTGTTCGTATGGCGACTTATTGATAGGCTGCTTAATATTCTGGATTGTAATATCAATAGGTAGTTTCTGTTAAGTCACTGAGTTAATTTAATTTTCGTTTGTGCTGCTTTTCCGTGTTTGTTCCAATGTCTTTGTTTTCCTTCAATTTGTAGTAATACTTGTCGACAAACAAAGAAACATTTAAATTCACCTCTCCGGGAATTTGGTATTTAAAAATGTCTACATAATTCATGGTAGCCTAGTAGAAAATGTTGCGCAGTTGGCAGTCCAGTTTCACAATTTCATGTCATATTTCATTCTAATGATATGATTCTACGCAGCATCAGTAGGTAGACCCTGAAGTTGATGGATAGATTGATGTATATTTCATTGGTTCTTTTATATTCTTTCACAACACACATAAATTCAATAGGCATACCTAAATTTCGCACAATAATTTACAAATTTTAAGTTTAAGATGACCTGATCTTAAGAAACTACAGCATGAATTTTCATTGGTTTTGCTCCCGAAGCCCAGTGATTCTACTCATGAAAACAAGCAACTTTCCTGAAGAATAAATTTTTATTTCGCCTTTCCATACAAAATGAATCACATGACCACTTTATTGTAGGGCGGTGAATTTTTTTTTCCAGTAACTAATAAAAATGTTTTCTTCCCGAAAATTGCTTGTTATCATGAGTAGAATTACTGGGCTTCAGGAGTTTATAGTCCAATACATTTGTACAAGACCCTCCTCCTGCAGAGTGATAAAAATCAGCAGAAATGAGGTAGAAGGAAGAGAAATGATGTGCAACTGAAATCACTTCATATCTCCAATCATGTGATATCACCTGGGTGATCAAAGTGGAATATATCCAAGCATTACTAATCATCTCATCATCATCATATCAGCCGAAAGACGTCCACTGCTGGACATAGGCCTCCCCTAAAGATCTCCATCACGACCGGTCCTGTGCTGCTCGCATCCAGCGGCTTCCCGCGACCTTGACCAGATCGTCGGTCCACCTCGTGGGGGGGCCTGCCAACGCTTCGTCTTCCGGTACATGGTCGCCACTCTAGAATCCTCACGCCCCATCGGCCATCGGTTCTTCTTGCGATGTGCCCTGCCCACTGCCACTTCAGTTTAGCGATTCTCAGGGCTATGTCAGTTACTTTAGTTCTTCTGCGGATCTCCTCATTTCTGATTCGATCGCGCAGAGAGACTCCGAGCAATAATCATCTGTCAACCTGCAAACAAGGCTGTGTACTAACTTGTAGGAATTTGGTATTATTGTAAACTATATTTTTATATTTGGTAAACTATATTGAAACTTTTAACTTTTTCTTAGCAGGATACTTTCTGTACATACGGCCGCACGTTTGTGGAAACACTTTGACCACAAGCTGGTCTCTGGTTTCGGGCGTTTGTAGCGTAGCGCTGGTTCAGTTTATACTGGTTTTGTTTCCACATGCTTGCTGTCGTGTGTACACCATAATTACTTTCCAGATTATTTGTCAACGCCATCTAGTTTCAGTGAGTTGTATGCTTTTCCGGGTTACGTTTTTGAATAGGAGATGGTCAGAACTTATACTTTAATAATTTGCAAAGTTACAAACTTCAAGGTACAAAAGATGTAAGCTTTATACAAATTTTTCCGCTTTTTTTATTTCCAGAGTCCTTTAATTCTAAGTAGGTGCTACAGCAGCTCTACTACTAAGCTCTTCATTGATGGACAGTATGTTGAATCAAAGACTAGCAAATGGATTGAACTAACCAACCCAGCTACCAATGAAGTTATCGGAAGGTAAGCTATTATACTATTTTAGATTGAAAATATCATCATATTGTAATCATAGCATCCCATGAAAACTTCCACTGCAGGACAGGGTGCTCCCTCCAGAATTTCAGCTTTTTCTGGAACAATGTGAAGGGAAAGCAGTCACCAAGTTTGGCGTTGCGGCTGGCACCATGGACCGTGGTTGTTGATGACCGCATAATGTAAGATGGTACGATACACAGAAGGAAGCTGCTACCCATTCTCTGGTTCATAATCCCTCGGGCGCCTCTTACGACACAGATATGGGTTGGATTGGTACTATTCTTTGTCAGCACCACATGGATTAAAATATCATACAGCCTTTTTTCAAGTTCTTAGCTGTCGTGTTATCATTACTAAATGTGTGACTTATATAATTTAATTTGTTATGGTAACGAGAACAGACTTCTCATTTGGCACTGATAAATTGTTTGTTTTTTTTTATGTTGATTGTGCTGTCTGTCTTATCTAGTGTTTACTACTTGATAAGTTTATTTAATTCTTGGTTGTCTTTATTCCCCTTACCTACATTATTTTTACATGATCGTTTTGCCAAAATTATCATCAATTTTGTTTCTGTGAGGTAATTGTATGTGCATAGATAGGTACGGTCAACCGCACGTCAGTAGAAACATGGGCAACAAGGCTATAAGTTAATGTAAACCAATTAGATTAAAATCCATAAATAAAGATTAAACAACTTTTTTCAAGTAACACAGTTCGAAATACGAAAAAAAAAATTCGACTTCCCATACAAACTGCATCAGTTGAGAGCACATTTTGTATGGGAAAACGAAAATTTTTTTTCGTTGTGTTAAAAGTTGTTCAGTTTTTTGGGCAGAACCACCTCATAAAATATCCAGGGTGAAAAAATAAGGTTGATGTTACTTTTTACAGAGTGCCTGAAACAACTCAAGATGAGCTCAAAGCCGCATTGGAGTCTGCAAAGAACGCATACAAGTCATGGGGCCAGAGCACCATCCTAACCAGGCAACAGCTCATGTTTAAGTAAGTGCAATAAATAAATACGAATCACAATATATAAATAAAATACGACTATCAATATTAAAAGAAGAAAGATGTAACCTAGAAAAGCTTATAACTACAAATAGACCTTATAACCTAAGAGTACTAACAGATTGTCATGTATATTCTCGGCCTGGCTATAATAATATTTACGGCAAAAGACATTTTTCCTACATACTTCCTACCATACTTAATAGTCTACCTAAGAACATACAAGATATATATATTTCAAAAAAAATTAATATGAAAAATATTAAAAAGTACTTTATTGATAGTGACGATCACAGCTTCATTCTCTAAGACTTATGTCACGAGAATGAAGCTGTGTTGTCCTACTCATACTTCTTAGCCATAGGTAATTATTAATAAGTTAATAACCAAAATGTACTATAGAACTCGTCTGCGACAGATAAGCTTTATACAGCTTCCGTCGCACGACCTTAAATTATAATTTGTAATTTATAATATGTTTTGGATAAATAAATAAAAAAAAAATAAGTTTTTTTTTATTGTCAATGGGCTGACTCTTGACGTCGATCTAGTCTTGAAGACAGAGATGAGGTCGACGATGGAACGAGCTTGCCCAGAAGAAGCCTAATCACTAGCGACCTGAATAGATTCGGGTTATATGAACTCGGAAACACAGACGCAGGCTGAGAATTCCACTCTTTGTAATGTAAATCTTATTGTACGGTTCGCTCCCAACTCACGCTATGGATTGTTTTAGGTTCGCCCGACTTCTCCGCGAAAACTCAAGCAAGCTCGCGGCGAAGATCACAGAGGAGCAGGGAAAGACCATCGCCGACGCGGAGGGCGACGTGCTCAGGGGCATCCGTGAGTAGATCTTGTGGACAGAGTTCAAATAATTGCATCGCGTGGGTTTCCAAAATCTTTCACATTGTTGCTAAAACTTGAACATTACGGTGTTACGAGTAAGAATAATTCACTTAAACTACTTAGGTCATATTTGGAAAACAGGATTCAAAAGGTACAAGTAAACAGGACGAAATCACTGGGATCTGTTGTCAAAATTGGCGTACCTCAAGGGTCCATATTAGGGCCATTTTTATTCCTTATTTATATTAATGACCTTCCTTCTGTGGTGAAGAATCTGTCAAAGATTGTGTTATTTGCTGATGATACTTCATTAATACTCAATGTAAGTAGGAAATCACAAAATTATAACGAAGTCAATGATGCACTTCGACAGATTCATGCATGGTTTACTGTTAACAATATTCGTTCTATCACTTCCAAAGTCACCTTTAAACATCATTACCGTAAATGGCTCATGGAAGCACAAATGCTACGAGCGACGCGTACCTAAAAATAAATTACTATAACGTTATTTCTTTATTTCTTCCATTTTTTGATAATATTTGTTATAAATTGTTTTTAATTAGTATTTAGTTTTACGGTTTTTCTTATTTTATTTTTGAATTTATTTTTAAAATTTACCCTGTTTGCTCTGTGACGAGAGAGAAGTTTACGGTTCTGGCAGAATATCAGCGCTGCAGTGCCGTTGCCGGTGCTGTATGCATTATGCTGAGCCAGCGCCTATACAATAGGCATACCACATACAGCATGCAAAAGGTCGGCTGTCTCCTTGATGTTACGCGCGACTAAAATGTGAAACTACCTAATCTACCTATTTATTTTGAGTTGTGTATGTTAATATTTGTAAACTCCTGTGATCTGTTTTATGTGTTATGTTTATTGAATAAAGGTTTTATCTATCTATCTATCTATCTATCTATCTATCTAACAATCTAGTCCTAAAAGCCAAAAAAACTAAATGTATTAAATTTGCACTACCAAATGTAAGGTCTACTTCACATAACATAGTATTGAATAATGAACCATTAGATTTTGTAAATAGTACAGTTTTCTTAGGGTTAACACTAGACTCTAAACTTCAATGGGGCCCTCATATAACGGCTCTTTCTGGTCGATTGAGCTCGGCTGCATATGCTGTTAGAAAAATCAGACAACTTACTGATGTAGCTACTGCAAGGCTGGTTTACTTTAGCTACTTCCATAGCATTATGTCTTATGGCATACTGCTTTGGGGCCGAGCAGCTGATATACATTCAATATTCGTTTTACAAAAGAGGGCTATAAGAGCAATTTATTGCCTGAAGACTCGTGATTCCCTGAGAGAACTGTTCAAGGAAATCAACATTATGACAGTGCCATGCCAGTATATCTATGAAAATATAATGTATGCTAGAAAGAACATTCATCAATTACCTAAAATTTGTGACAGGCATAATTTTAATACTAGAAATAAGCATAAAATTGATCAACCATATACTAGATTAACTGAAGTCAATACATCTTTCGTTGGTCTGTGTATACGATACTACAACAAAATACCTGACAATATAGTGCAATTACCTGAGAGAAAGTTTAAAGAATGTGTAAAGCAAACGTTATGTAAAAAAGCTTACTACAGATTGGATGACTATATGAATGACAAAGAGGTATGGTGCTCTGATATTCCAGCGAAACACAAGAAACACATTGTAAAAAGCCGACTCTTAAAGTAGGCCGTGCTGCAGTGGTTTCTTGCCGTTTCTTTTACGCTGCCATAGCACGATCCGAAACGGCGTAGACTCGCTCTATTTGCATTGTATTCTGCATGACATTCAATAAGTATTCTGTAAAGAATCTACATTGAATAAAATTATCTGAATCTGAATCTTTGGTTCAAATACCTACCTAATGTATTACTGCCATTTTCTCGTTAAATAAATAAATAAATATTGGGGGACGATTCAGATAATTTTATTCAATGTATGTAGATTCTTTACAGAATACTTATTGAATGTCATGCATTGTAAATAGAGCGAGTCTACACCGTTTCGGATCGTACTATGGCAGCGTAAAAGAAACTGCAAGAAACCACTGCACGTTTTACACAAGGTACTCTGATCCCAAACTGCAAAGCCTGTATTATGGGTATCATAGACTGATTGATATACATACATAAATAACACCCAGCCAGACACATAACAAACACTTACGTTCATCACATTAATGTTTGCCCTGGGCGGGGATTGAACCCGCGGCCCACGGCGTAGAAGGCTACCAACCACATCAATGGGCCAGTTAAAATATAGAGGCGATAGTAGATAAGTTAAATAAAAATAATGATTTCTAAGCATAGAAAATTTTGTAATAATAATGAGTTGTTAAACCTAGTAGGCACCTCCGTCTTTACTTGTGTTGGGCGACTATAAAGCTATTTCAATAGAATGACTCGAGTCTAATTTAAATGTATTATTGTATTGCTACCTTGTTATACAGTGTAATATTCGTGTTAACGCTTTAATATTACCACACTTCACCTCTCCGTAATTAATGTACTAGCCGAAATAAAGCAGCGCCTGCCTGTTGTATCTTTCTTGTTTCGTAACATAATGGTACATTGATTTGCCGGCAAGAAGATATTTCCCTTCAGTCAAACAAGCCACATGTTGAAACCACAGTACACCTCACATGCACAAACTTACCTAACTTACTAACCATATACAAGGTTAATATTTTGGACCTGATTTCCTTTTGCCCACTTATTAGTGAAGTCAAAAGCGACAACTTTTGTTCTACGACTTTGCTAACAACGCACAAAAAAATTCGACTCTCCATACTAAAGTGGTCACGTGACCGACCCATTTTGTATGGGAAGTTGAAAATTTTTCGTGCGTTGTTAGTCGTAGAACAAAAGTTGTTGCTTTTGACCACACTAATAAGTGGGAAAAAGGAAATCAGGTCCAAAAAAATAACCTAGTATTTTAAACTTTCTACGGTTGCTTGCTTGGGGAAAAAGAACCCGTATAGGATCGTTTTGTAATTTTGTCTGTCTGTCCTATGTTTCCGTTTGGGGGTTTCGTGCAAAGTGGATATAGGCCCTCTGGCGGCTAAAATTGGTACTACATCGAGGTTTGGATGAGGGAGGGCAGGGGGGTGAGTGGACGTGGGTGTGAGCTTGATGGATGTGCCCTTGACTCTACCTACCTATAATAATATGCAAGGTTTAAGGGACGGTGTACCGAAAACTGAATGGGCGTGCTCAGTAAATGAAACTGAACAACTTTCCCAAAGAAACATTTTTGGGGAATTGAAAAAAAAGATTGACCTCTCCATACAAATTGCTCTCTGATCGAATAGTTCGTATGGAGAGGTCAAATTTTTTTTTCGTTTCCCAAAAATGTTTCTTTGGGAAAGTTGTTTAGTTTCGTTGACTGAGCACGCCCTTTTGGTTTTTGGTATACCATCCCTTATTGACGAAAGAGATCTACAAGGCGAGAGTGAATGGAAACGTTGGAAGGGGAAGGCCTCGGCGAACGTACCAGGACCAAATTCAGGACGTTCTGAATAAAGGCCAGGTTAAAAGTACCCTAAACCGACGAGCATGTATGAAAGGATTGATGAAAGTTCAGGAAGCAAGGGAAGTATGTCAGGATCGTAGCAGGTGGAGAACTGTGGGCTCTGCCTACCCAGACGGGAACAAGGCGTGATGTTATGTATGTATGTATCCATAACACCCTGTTTACGGTGTAACGGAAACGGTAAATCTACCCTGAAGGATGTGATTCTGCCCTTGAAACTGACCATCTGTCGAAATACGAAAAAAAAAAATTATCTTCCATACAAAATGCGCTATCAGCTGATTCAATTTCTATGGGAGGTCAAATAAAATTTGTCAATTGTCGACCTATGTTCCTTAGGAAAAGTTGTTCAGTTTCATGGGCAGATTCACATCCTTCAGGGTTGATATACCCTTTTTCAATATAGGATGAATTTTATAATGTCAATTGCATGCAAGAATTTTTGACATTTAATATTAATATAAGCTATAATTTCATTGTGACCATATACTAGATTCAATTGACTAATCTCTGATCATGTTTTTGCATGCCTTATAAATAGCAAAATATGTGGAACTCGTTGTCATTGACTGTATCTACACGTTATTTACCATATTTTGAGCGAATAAACAATTTCAATTTGAATTTTTATTCAATTTCAATTTTGTTACACCCTGTATTCATTATTGCGCACAAATAATAACTGAGAAAAAATGTCTGGTATAATTACTCTGAGATTGTAATGTCTATATTTGTTTCAGAGCTGGTGGAGCACTGCTGCAGTATCACGTCGCTCCAACTCGGGGACTGCATACAGAATATTGCCAAAGACATGGACACCCACAGCTATAAGACTCCGCTTGGAGTTGTCGCTGGTATGTTTATCAGCTTTATGTTTTACCATCTCTATAAAAATGTTGTAAGGAACAGGTTTCCAAAAGCTGAAAGGGCATGATCAGTCAACGAAACTGAACAACTTGCAGTTAATAAAACTGACAGGAAAAAGAATCATGAATAAAATCGGCTTTTCTATACAAAATAATGTGCTTGATTGGACAGTTAGTTAGGTTAAATGAGACCACTAAAACAAGACCTAAGACCCAAACTAAAACCTTTCTACTAATTACATACTAAATCTTTGGATATTTCAGGTTTAATTTTTGAATAGTACATTGTTCATAGAGAGGAGAAAGTCACTCGAAATAAAGTGCGATGTGAATCGCACTTTATTTCGAGTGATACATAGTGCTTTAAACTTAACTTACGAGGAAAATATTTCAGATTTCCTTTTCAGATATGATGTAAGTTTTTTATATTCCATTATATTGATATCATGTCTTGCCAATATGGTACTTTTCAACATGGAATACAAATACTTGGCTTATATATATACGCTTTTTCACTATAATAAGCAAGCAAAACAGTTTCCGAAAATCAATGCGCTTTTTTCTCGCTTTTGCAACGTATAAAACTATCACATACAGGTACCTACATTGTTGTATATTTTCGAGATTTTTCAGGCAATCAATAACCGCTTGCGAACTTTTTTGTAGTTCTAGCGGCGTCAAAAACTCTTCATCACTGTCACTATTTGACGACATTTTTTGTAAAAAGCACGCACCAACAAAACTACAATTAAAACTTCCAACAACTTTGTAAAGAAAACAGGGGTCCAATTTTTTTAAATCACTGGGTGATAAAATATCGCTTTGGAGGTTTAAACTTTTTAATTTTACCCTGATAGTGTTAAAACGTTAGTAATACTTTATAAAATTTAACAATTAAACACTAATTTATATTTATACATTATAATTTTTCCCCGTTGATAAGAAAAAAACAGAAATTTTGATTTTATTGAGTAAGATTTTATCACACGGTGATTTTAAAGAATAGGTATATAATTCGCGCGCGCGCTTTCGTTCCACATTTTGGTTTCGTTCTTTTTTCAAATTAATGTTTTTTTCAGAAAAGTGTAGGTGGCCAGCATCATTTCGTGGACTTAGAGATAAAAACTTTTTATTTTTTTGGCATTATGATATTAAAATAGGTTATCGACAGATTTTGATCTAAATTTAAGGAAAAAAAACACGTTAACAATGGATTTTCATACAAAATTCTATCCCCCTAAAACACGTTAACAATGGATTTCCATATTTATACCATAGAAATGACGTATCTTCTCCTTAGTTTTTGAAACAGGACTGAGGTACTTTCCGAGAAGGTGAAGTATAAAAGTAATTTTACTCATTAGGTAAATTGTTATTGTTAAAATTTAGTAGTTAAAAGTAAGTAGGTACTCTTATGAATGTTGTGTTCGCCTGTAATGGGTATTACGTATCAGACCCAATACAATCATGTCTTATTACAATAAGTTTTATAATACGTGTACTGTTGGCGATCCTTATTACATAAAATAAATAAATAAATAACATACTTTCGATATCAGTTTAACGAAATAATTGCCTGAGCCTGAGCACACTTAACGATTACACACCCTGAGCCTATTTATTTTTTCAATACATTTGCTCGAAAAACGTACTTACAAGGACGTAAACATTGCTCGTAAGTAGTTACTTACCGAACTAGTGCGGTAAGTAAAAAAAGTATAATACCAAGGAGTTTTTACACTCTGATCATAAAATTATTTTGTAAAAATACTACCGGTAGTGACTTTTTACTTGGGTGACGACTGCCTACCTATATTTAAAATAAAATGGAGAGTACCAGGAGAACATAAATCGACAGGAGGCTGATAGTACCCATGGTTGGTTCCTTTACCAAATGTATTACTTATATCTGTTTTCTCCCAAATGTATTGAAAAACGTCGTAAGATACACGTCCGTAAGGGTATGACAAACTCGTGCCGATGGTAAACCCTCGACTTCTTCTCGGGCTTACAAAACGTCAACTCGTTTGTAATAACCCTACTTACGGAACTTGTATCTTAAACTACTATTACGTTACAAGTGAGCAAACGAGCAGGTAGGCCACCTGATGGTGAGTGGTTACCACCGCCCATAGCGCCCACTGACTTATTAATGGCATATTTTGACAGTAATAAGACAGCAAAGCGCGCTGCTCACTTTGAGAACTAAGACGGCATGTCTCGTATGCCGATAATTTTTTTTTTTTTTTAAATGTAACACCCTCTTGTTGGTTGTGACAGGTGTGGCCGCGTTCAACTTCCCGGTGATGATTCCCCTGTGGATGTTCCCGCCGGCGCTGGTGACGGGCAACACTTGTCTGATCAAGCCGTCGGAGCAGGACCCGGGCGCCACGCTCATGATGATGGACCTGCTCAATGAAGCCGGCGCTCCGCCTGGTGTCGTCAATGTGAGTAAAAAAAAAGAGTATTTATTTTCTCACCACAGAAGTGTCATTCATGAACTTAAAACTCGTTAAATCACATTATTTGCGTTTATTTGTTTATATATTTATTTACAAAAAACTTCCATTATCTTTACAGTTTAAAACCAAAGTGACAATGTCGCAAATCTATAAATTATTATTATCTACTCTCATATCGTTAATCCTCAATAATGCGTTCATAAATTGTAGGTTAACATCTTCATAATGTTAATCTGTGCTTAGAAACACTCTTAGCAGCATTTTTTTATCTGTGGGAGTGTATTATGAAGTATTGAATTTACTAACAGTCATCGCGGGAGACCTATTAAACAATTTTTTAATTTTTATAGGCGCGCCGTTGACAGCTTGATGCGTTTGTAGTCTGTGGCTGCAAGGAGGTTTTATTGCAACAATGGAAAACTCAGCACACAAAAGTTGTATTTGCATATTTTTAATAGTTTTGTAACGAAATAAGTGATAAAATCGTTTACGATTTGCCTTCGAGTGTTTTTAAAGCAGCAATAGGAACTTCGCTTAGCAGTTATCACCGGAAAAAGAGAAAAACATTAAGGTTTGTTTTTGAACACATTATTTTAGGATTCACGATATGAGAGTAGATAAAGTTGTGTATGCAACTCCACATAATTAGGTATAAAACACTCGTGTCTTCTATTATGGAACTTGGCTCGCTACGCTCGCCTGCGTCCTATAAACCGACACTCGAGTTTTATACCCCTCATTATGTACCGTTGCATAAACTACTATAATCTAGATATGTATTTCAATGTAGCCTTTGTGAACTAACTCAGAACCCTGGCGCCTCCACTCTCCACTGGCGCCTGAAATTAGTCAAAGACCTGTAGTAGGTACGTTTTATTATCGTCCTTGGTACAGGTCACCAGGTAAAAAAAAACCGGCCAAGTGCAAGTCGGACTCGCGCACCGAGGGTTCCGTACCACCACATAATCATAATTGTATTAGTTGAAATTTCAGTAAGTTAATGTGCTAGATTTTTTGAGTCCGACACGCGCTTGACCAAATTTTATTATTTGTTGTTATTTTATAGCTTTTGCACTATAAACAAATCAATTTTCAAGTTTGTAAGTGTTCCCATTTTTAAAATAGAACTAAAACAAAAATCGCCTCCTTGACCATCCAACTTGACCCCTCTCTTATATGAATGTTCTTGAAACGGGAGCTCACCACAATTGGTTCTCATTAGTTGTTAAAAAAGTTGTAATATTTAATGATTTCAGACTTTTCCCATTATTTGTACTGTGAGACCTAGCTTCTTGCCAAATTTCATAATTTTAGGTCAACGGAAAGTACCCTGTAGGTTTTGCATTTTTGCATAAATGTATGGAGATGAAGACATAAAATGCCATCTTTTGATTGCGTCGTTGTAAAAAATTGAAATTTTCAGATCTTGTGTGGTTCATAAATCCTAATATATGGTATTAATTTTAACCTGATACCTTTACCCGTTCGTGAGATAAAGGGTCTTGACAGACAGACAGACAGACGGACAACAAAGTGATCCTATAAGGGTTCCGTTTTTTTCTTTTGAGGTACGGAACCCTAAAAAGGAGGAGATAGATAGATAGATGGATGAACACTTTATTGCTCACATAACAGAGAAAACACAGATATGTATACATGGAAAACTTAACTTAATGTGGGCAAAGGCGGCCTTATCGCTGCAAGCGATCTCTTACAGGCAACCTTTGACGTTAGGGATACATAAAGAGAGCTCTGCAAGTATTCATGCAAAAACAAGTGCGATAACATACAAAAGGCATAAAAATTACCTAAATAATAGTAACACTACAATGCAATATAAAGTATAAAAAAAAATGCTATGATTAAAAGGGGTTTAAAAGTGAAATTATATGCCTGCGTCTATGTTCCCGAGTTCAAATAACCCGAATCTATTCAAGTCGCGAGTGAATAGGCTTCATCTGGGCAAGCTCGTTCTATCGTCGACCTCATCTGTGTCCTCAACACTAGATCAAGGTAAGCCCATTGACAATAAAAAAGTATCGTTTAATGTACCCACTTATATTGAAATTTACTGTTAGATAAATTCAAAACGTTATCAAGCAAAAATTGTATAAGAAAGGTTATCATAAAATATCAGATATTCATATTCATATTCACTTTATTTTGCAAAGTACAGCATTTACAAAAGCCATGCAAAATTAATATAAATTATCAAATTAACATAAATTAATATAATATAAAATAGCTTATTTGAAAATTACTTCTAGCTTAATAAAAATATCACAGCATATTACATAGTATCACGAAATTACAAAATTCATTTTTAAAAACATTTTCATGTCAAATCTAAGTAGTTTTCACATTAAAACAAAATAATATAATTTAAAATAACTACTAATTTAATATAAATATCACAGCCTTATACATTATTCAAAATCCATTTTTAATATAAGTTTGCAAAATATTCTTTTAAATCGTAACTAAATAGTCACTAAATATGATTTTAATGGGTTTTTAAAGCTATCAATATTATCGCATGTTTTTATTTCAGGTTTCAAGTGATTAAAAATTTTTAATCCCATGTAAGGCATGCTATTAAAATAATTGACATAACTCGATTTATGAGAAGGTATCAGTCGACATTTATTTCTTAAATTATGCTGTTGTACATCACCTAATGTCTGATATTGGTCTTTTTGTTTAAAAACTCTTATACTAATGACATAGATGTACAGTGAGATCACCGTCAAGATTTTATGTTTGATGAATAGGGGACGACAATGTTCCAAATAGTATGCTCCATCTATTATTCTGACCGCTTTCTTTTGAAGAAGCAGGATAGCATTTATTTCTACACCATTGCCCCACACCTCCAAGCCGTATCTTAAAATACTCTCAAAATAGGCAAAGTAAACCACTTTTAGGGTTGAAGAGTCAGATTACCTAGAAGAGAAAAATCCACGGTATTAGGCTACGGTTCTGTTCTAACAGGCTAATTCAAAATTCAAATTGACTTATAACCCTGTACATTCAAATATATTTAAAAGAGCGCGTGGGTTTTTATTGTCGTTTCTTTTATTCCACCATGGCGCCACTTTGCTTGTGAAGCGATGTAATTTAGCTGACGTCATTAAGAGATTTTAATATCCAACAATGAATAAACTATATTTGATTTATTACAAGTTAGCAACCTAGTACATGAGCCAACTAGTTGTAAGTCACCACCCAGTGTCTAATTAGTGATAGAATTTAACACCAGTTCGACAACAAAGCGCGTTGGCCACCCTGAGAACTAAGATCGTAAATTTCTCATTTGCCGGTAATTTCATACATACTAGCCGATCATTACAATCAGGGTCATGACAGTTAAGAAAATTAGGAGAATTATTAGCTGTTTTCGGCTTAATTATAACTAAAAGTGTATTTATTTACGACCAATTAAAATATATTTTTTCTTTGCAGTAATTCTTTTAAATTTTGCTGTGTTTTCTTAGCTGACATAAGACTAATTGTGGCGGTCGGATAGTACATGGCATCACGCCTCTTTCCCGTCGGGGTAGACAGAGACTACAGCCATCCACCTGCTGCTTTCTTGACATACTGCCGTCGTTTCCTCTACTCTCACCAACCCTTCCATATACGCATTAGGGTACTTTTAACCTGGCTTTTGTTTAGAATTTCCTGAATTTCACTGGTTCCCTTACTTACATCTCGTTCTAGCATACTGCTGGTACTGTTGCTAGAAAGAGATGGAGGCCCATTTAGATTTTTTCAGGGACAGAAATGTTCCTTCCCGTAAACCCTCTAGTTGTAAGTGGAAAATCAAGTCATAAAATCTCTTTACCTGTTACCTAGTTATAATTTTGTTGCGTAGGTGGTGCACGGAACCCACGACGTGGTGAACTTCTTGTGTGACGAACCAGATATCAAGGCGGTGTCGTTCGTGGGCGGCGACGCGGCCGGCAAACACATCTACCAGAGGGCTTCCAAAGCAGGTAAGCAGGTTCCCGACAGTTCATTTACTCGGATCATAGAAAAAAACTACATGTGATGATGTGAAAATAAAAATAATTACCGTCGTCTATTGTCTGACTATACTATTTCTTTAATCGAGACTTGCATTCAAATGATTGAACTTAGGGCGTATACACGTAAAAAGCAGCGCGCGATCTATCAGCGCTTTTTGGAACCGGTCCGCACTGATAGTTGGCGCAAGCAGTCGGTACCGAGTCTATACTGTGTGCCAGACCTGCGCTTTTTGGAACCGGTTCGCGCCAGTAGCACTGATTAGATAATAGTACACTAACGTAGTTGCCGTATTCACGTATTCTCGTATTCTTTTACACTGGAAACGCCTCATAATATATCGAAAGCAAAGTATCGCAAGATACAAACTGATTTACTAGGTGGCGTGGCTACATTGAAATAATTTACCTAAAAATTACAGCGCATATCTAAGTAGGTTCCCTCGGTAGCTGTGTGGTACGGGAGGGGTGGTACCGGTCCTAGAGAGACAGGGACAACCTAAACCTTATGCAGTACTTTCTTCAATAATATATGTATAATCACACTTCTAAGTGCTGTGCCTGTCTGTATGTTTATTTTCGAATGTATACAAGGTGTAACAGAAAGGGTATACTCGTATCAACCCTGAAGGATCAGATTTTACCCATGAACATAAGCCGAAATAAAAAAAAAAACTACATCTCATATAAATTGATTCAGCTGATAGCACAATTTGTATGAGAGACCAAAAACTTTTTTCCGTATTTCGACGAATGTTGCTTAGGGAAAGTTGTTCAGTTTCATTTCACTCTTTTTGTTATATATTTGTTTTGTTTTATTTGTTGTTTGTTTATTTGTCTTGTTGTTATATATTTTTATAACAACTAATTTACCTATGTTGACGAATAAAGACTTTTGATTTTGTTACAAGTTGTATTTTTTAAATTCAATATAGATGGTGTAAGGGACGGTGTACAGAAAACTGAAAGGGCGTGCTTAGTGAACGAATCTAAATGTCATAGATTCAATGTCATTCGGATGTCATAGGTTCAAATCCGGCTCGAGCAAAATGTTTCTTCCTCTTTATCTGTTTAAAAATTTCGAACGTATAATGAGCTATAGCATTATTTTTTGTGTCCAGGCAAGCGCGTGCAAAGCAACATGGGCGCTAAGAACCACGGCGTGATCTTAGCGGATGCCAACAAGGAGCACACTCTGAACCAACTAGCGGGCGCCGCGTTCGGGGCCGCCGGCCAGAGGTGCATGGCTCTCAGTACCGCCGTGTTTGTGGGTGAGTGGACTGAGACTCTTGCTGGGATATTTTACCAAATTTTATGTTAATTTTATTCCTGGTCTTAGCGCGATAATTATAATTAGACATTTTTTTGTGTTACAAGGACCTGCCATCAGAATAATAAATTTACCATAGGTCACATCGCTGGATTAACAAGTACATGCAGTAGAAAGGTTCTCGAATAGTGACTACGAACCGGAAGACTTTCCGTGGGCAGACGATCTTGTTAAGTTGTTGTTGTCTTTGGGTGAAATAGCTCCATATATGTGATTTGATCACCCGATTGCGCGCGTCGCAGTGTTGCCACCAGAAATAATAAGGCACGGGCCTAGGAAAGCCCATTTCAGCAGTAGAAGTGTATCAGGACGGCGGATTAAGGAGTTTGTAAATATTGAACCATAACACTAGATGTTTCCCCCAGGTCAAGCCAAGGACTGGGTCCCCGACCTGGTGAAGCGCGCTGAAGGGCTCAAAGTGAACGCGGGCCACGTGCCCGGGACTGATGTGGGGCCGGTCATCTCGCCCGCGGCCAAGCAGAGGATACTCCGCCTTGTTGAGTCAGGTCAGTGTCTGTAGTGGTTTTAGATATCTAGCCAAAGAATGCACAAGTCAAGGATTGGATCCCTGACCTGGTGAAGCGACCTGAAGCGCCCAAAGTGAATACGGGCCACGTGCCCGGGACTGATGTGGGGTCTGTCATCTCGCCCGCCGCCAAGCAGAGGATACTCCGCCTTATTGAGTCGGGTCATGTCTGTAGCGATTTTTAGCTGAAGAATGTACAAATTTGGATACTCCGTCTCATTGAGTCAGGTCAGTTTCTGTAGTGGTTTTAGGTAATTACCAGGAGAATGGATAAGTCAAGGACTGAATTTTCAACCTGGTGAAGCCTGGATACTCCGTCTTATTGAGTCAGGTCAGTTTCTGTAGCTGTTTAGTTGAGTGTGAGGTTAGGAGGAACGTGTTGTTATTATTGTTGTTACGAGGGCCACACCGAAATGATCGGGAATAGAAAAAAGTACAAAAATAATACAAAAAAAATTACTTTCATTGTTTTTCGAAGTATTCTCCGTGACAATCGATGCACTTTTGCATTCTATCAAACCAATTATTATAACAGTAATTCCAGTCTGAAGTGGATATAGTCGAAACGGCCGATTTGTAAGCTTCGATTGCCCCTTCTGGGCCTTGAAATCGTTGACCACGTAGCATATCTTTAATTCTTGGGAATGCAAAATAATCATTGGGGCTCAAGTCAGGGCTATACGGTGGATGGTCCATTAACTCCACGTTTTCCTGATTTAAAAACGCGATCGTTTTGCGAGCGGTATGTGAGCTCGCATTATCCTGGTGAAGAATGATGCGACGATTCGGATTAATTTTACGAAGTTCTCTTATGACTTCCGGCAAACAAACTATTGTGTACCAATCAGCAGTAACCGTTCTGCGTTCTTGTAAAGGAATCGTAGCCACATGACCAGTTTTCGATACAAACGAAGCGACCATTTTTTTCGACACGCTACGAGAGCGGACAACTTTTGTTGGCTTGACCTCGCCTTCGAAGACCCAAACAGCCGATTGATGTTTTCTTTCGGGCTCATATGAATAAATCCACGATTCATCACCAGAGACGATATTGTAAACTGCATTTGAGCTCCCTCTATTGAACCGTTGCAGAGTAGACCGACACCAATTAACACGAGCCGACTTTTGTTCCTCGGTCAAACGATGGGGCACCCAGCGGGAAACTAACTTCTTGACACCCAGTTCATCATGTAAAATAGTTTGAATCGCTGTCATACCAATGCTGAGAGAAGCCCGAATCTGCTCGTATGTCACATGTCTATCTTCTTTTATTAATTGGCGCACAGCATCGATGTTATCTTGTGTTACCGCTGTTTTTGGTCGACCAGTAGAAGGAACTGTCGTGAGAGAGGAACGTCCACGACGAAACTCAGAATACCAACGATATATAGTCGTTTTACTGGGTGCTTCAAGTTCATAAACAGAAACAAGCTCGGCGAGACATTGTTCTTGAGATAAACCTCGACGAAAGTTGTGAAAAATTATGGCACGGAAATGTTCCCGCGTAAGCTCCATTTTCCCCACTGACTTGTCAAATTCAAATGGCTACTACTCTTTTCTTTTTTACTTTTTTTAAAATTCAAAAATGGAATTGTGTTTGAAATAATACTACATGTCATAAACCAAAAAGGTTTTAATCTAATTTATTCCTGAGTATTCTATTCCCGATCTTTTCGGTTTGGCCCTCGTATATCTGGCCGAGGAGGCGACACGCACGGCGGCACATAGGCACTCACCACTTGTCGCCACTCATTATTTATTAAACGCACTTCTGGAAATGTCACCAGAGCTGGACCTATTTGCTGATAATTTGTCAAAAATACGAAATGAATTATTATCGTTTTGTGAAACATTGTAGCTTGAATTTAATTAAGTTTACTAGTACTTTGGGGAACTGTAATGCTATGTAAATTTTGTATGAAATATATAAATAAATAAATTATTAACTCAGGTCAGTTTCTGTAGCTATTTTTTGTGTCTAGCAGGAGAGTGGATAAACTGAACTCCTGAGCTTGTGAAGCTTGAATGTTCTATTATTGAGTCAGGTCAGTTTCTGTAGCTGTTTTATGTCTCTAGCAGGAGAGTGGATAAGTCAAGGACTGAACTCCTGAGCTGGTGAAGCCTGAATGATTTTTGAGTCAAGTCTGTTTCCGTATAGCAATAGGTCTGTGCCGTATAGTAGTAGTTTTATGTGTCCAGCAGAAAAATGGACAAGTCAAGGACTGAATTTCCAACCCGGTGAAGCTTAAATAATAAATATTGTAGACATCTAGAAAAGAGTGGACAAGACTAGGACTGGATATCCGACCTGGTGAAGCAAGCTGTTTTTAGGGTTCCGTACCTCAAAATAAAAAAAGGGAACCCTTATAGGATCACTTTGTTGTCCGTCTGTCTGTCTGTCTGTCTGTCTGTCAAGACCCTTTTTCTCACGAACGAGAAGAGGTATCCGGTTGAAATTGATAACGAATATTAAGGTCCATAAACCACACAAGATCTGAAAATTACAATTTTTTACAACGACGTAATCAAAAGATATGGCTTTTTATGTCCTCATCTCCATACATTTATGCAAAAAAGCAAAACCTACAGGGTACTTCCCGTTGACCTAAAATTATGAAATTTGGCAAGAAGCTAGGTCTCACAGTACAAAGAAAGGAAAAAGTCTAAAATCATTAAATATTTCAATTTTTCTCACAACTAATAGTAGCCAATTAAGGTGAGCTCCCGTTTCAAGAACTTTTCTATAAAAGAGGGGTCAAGTTGGAGAGTCGCGGAGTTTTTAAAATCAAAGAGCAAAAGCTTTTAATATATCATATACGGAACCCTTAGGGCGCGAGTAACCATGGGACCGGACAGACCGACCTTAATCTCGAGTCGGTATAAGTATGTAGTTTTTGTAGCGTAGAACACTTTTTCTCACACAGGTGTGAAGCAAGGCGCTAAACTAGTGCTGGACGGTCGCAACGTCAAAGTGTCCGGCTTTGAAAAGGGCAACTTCGTCGGCCCCACCATCCTTACACACGTCACTCCAAACATGGAATGCTACAAGGAAGAAATCTTCGGCCCCGTCTTAGTTTGCCTCTTCGCCGACACCCTAGATGACGCTATCCAACTAATCAACAGAAACCCTTACGGTAACGGTACAGCTATTTTCACTACCAACGGAGCGGCAGCTAGGAAATTCGTCTCGGAAATCGACGTCGGACAAGTAGGCGTCAACGTGCCTATTCCAGTGCCTCTATCCATGTTTTCGTTCACCGGAACTCGCGGCAGCTACCTAGGAACCAATCACTTCTGCGGAAAGCAAGGTATTGACTTCTTCACGGAATTGAAGACGGTCGTTTCGTTGTGGAGACAAACTGATGTATCGCATTCTCAGGCTGCCGTTTCTATGCCCACACAACAGTAAATAATTTTATTTAGGATTGAAGTTATAATTAAAAGTGTTCGAATACAAAACAGTGATAGGGTGTGAACTCGCGCCGAGCAAAATTGCGATCTTATGCGATTTTGCTCGTTAACGTTATTGACTATAGTTTATAGACGTCAGAACATCGCGGCAAATCGTGGATTATGGCGTAGTGATGTCGTATCGCGGTTTTGTCTTTGGGCCCTAAAAGTTTGGGACAAAGGTTTGGGATCTAAATTCTACCTTTTTTAAATACCTAGGGTGACTTTTAATTAGTTCTTGAGACCAAAAAACATGCAGGTACTCGAGATTAGTGTGATTACAAAATGGGTCGAGAACTAGTTTTTTGGCCATTTCATACAAACCTTGCGCTAGCAATAGTAAAATTTGTATGGCACGACCAATAAGAGTAAAATTTGTATCCTCGTTTTTTATCTATGTTTTTTTTTAGAAAGTTGTATGTAATCACGAGTTGACGAGTACAAGCGTAACTTTTGCTATGTAGAACTAATAAAAAGTCAACCTGTCAGAGGTCACGAAAGAACACCGCGTTTTGTAAACAAACATTTTGCAGTTAGAAAAGATTTCTCTTTAATTACACGAGGTATACGTTTGCAACAAGAATACAACAGAATACGCTTAGGCTATCTTTTTACATACAACTAGTCGAAATATACTCATTTTTATTTATTAAAAAATCAGGCTTACAGTATACCTGGGTATACTGTAAGACTGACACAAGTAAGTCAGTCAATATAAATTCATAACATTCATTTATATTTTAATAAATTGATCTAACGGTTATAATAATTACATAAATACATGGTCAAATAATCAATAAAAGCTGTCAAAATTATATATTTTTTCTAATATATTTTTTTTTTATTTTGACGCTTTTTACATGAGTTTGATGTTATGATTTTGTTTACAAATCGTGACGATCTTTTAATTTATTTATTGGATCAATGTGAATTATACGTACGGTCAACCGCTCATCGGTAGAAACTTTTTCAACTCTATTACCATGACATAAGGTCCAAAAGTGTTTCTACTGATGTGCTTTACTGAGTGTACCTACATTTACAGTACGTCGTCTAATGTAATCGTCATACGTTTATGATTTAACGTAAGAACGTCTTCCAGTTATATTTAAGCAGAATATTTTTCTATTTGTTGAACTTTCTGTAAATATAGCAGGTAGTTGCCCAAAGCTTTTTACATCTATTGCTGTCACTTTCTATTTTGATGACTAAGAGAGTGAGAGCAATAAATGAAATAGAGTTTTAACTCAAAATAGGCTCCGTGCAACTGCTTGTAAATCAATTGTTTTCGAATTATTTTTTTACTCAAAATAAATGCCATATTTTATGAAGGTTTTGTTTAAATGGTCGTTTCTTTCTGTCAATATCTTTTCAAGTACATTTATTGTTAGATTTAAATACAATAGGAAGGGTCGAAAAGGGGTCCTATTTAAATTTTCTGTGCACTCTATAGTCACAGCAACCAATTTATAAAGGGTCCTTTAGATATAGTGCACATAATTCAAGTACCTAGTTCAAGTAGCTATGTAACTCAGACCATAAAACCATAAAAAACTGAACAACTTTTCCCATGGGCGAAATATAGAAAAAAATTGACCTCCTTCATTATTATTTTTGTATTTCATTGTGAAAGGTAGTTTTTCATGGCCTCATTAAAATGCTAAAATTATGTACACTATTTCAGTAAGACCCTATATAAATTGCTGCCTTTAGCTTCGCGTTTGTTTTTTTATTCGTTGTTAGGGTTCCATACCCGAAGGGTACAAACGGAACCCTATTGGTGTCACTTACATATCCGAAAGTCGTCTGTCACACAGGTTTTAGAGCCAAACGGTTGGGGCTGCAGTCTTTATTAAAAAAATGTTTTTAAGGCCGGCTCCCATTCAGCTAAAAGGGGATGAGAAAAAAATTTTGACCCACCCCATCGACTAGGGTATCATTGTTTAGAGTTCGTTGAGTAGATAAATACTGTATTTTTTGTTTTTAATAATATTAGAAAAAAAGAAATGGGAATCCAGCAGTCAGTCAAAATTTTGTCCCGAAGAATTTTTTAACTTCCCATTGACCTATGAACTTGAAATGTGATAATTTTTATTCTTATGTATATTTTACTAACAAATACCAATATAATGGCAGGCGAGCATTCTACCACATATACGACGCACAAAATAACTGTGGCCCTGTCATTGATGCGCAGAAGAAAAAAATGGCCCATTTTTGCACATTTTTGACTTCTGCGCATCAATGACAGGGCCACAGTTATTTTGTGCGTCGTATACCAATATAATGATGAATCAGATTTTTTCTTTGAAATTCCCTTATTTTTCCGATTACAACCCAACGGAACCCTAAATGTGCGAAGTCCGACACGCACTTGGCCGTTTTTAGGGTTCCGATACCAAAATGGTAAAAAAAAGGAACCCTTATGGTGCCGCTCTGTCTGTCTGTCTGTCCGTCTGTCTGTCACACCTCTATATCTCAGCAACCACTTATGCTATCAACCTGAAATTTGGAATAGTTTTAGAATATAGTTGCCCAACTTAAATGCACAAGAAAAAATTTTGAAAAAAGTATGATTATTAATATAAAGGGGGCCAAAATAGGGGGGGCCGAATTTCAAATTGTCGCTACTAGGTCGAGTGGGGTATCATATGAAAGGGCTTTACTTGTACATTTTAAAATATATTTTTGTATTTTTTTAAATTTCTTAGTTTTAAAGTTATGATGAAAAATGTCAAGAAAAATACCATTCCCCCCCCCCTTATCTCCGAAGTTTGAGTAAGGAAAAATCTGAATTAATTACAGTTGACAGAAGTTTATATAAACTTTACAGCAAAAATAAAACGATCTTTCTAAGTTGCACAGTTTTTCAGAAATCTGCTAAAAACCTTTACAAACAAATTTAGTTTTGCGGTCCTGAAAATGGACTTTATTGCTTCCAAAAATACTATAGGTATATCGGAACCCTCGGCGCGCGAGTCCGACTCGCACTTGACCGGTTTTTTTATTTGATTTTTTTTTGTTAATTTGTACGGCTTTTGTCAATCTATCTGTCTATTGTTTCTAAGTTGTGTCGTAGATCTTGAACTTATACTGCTCCGTGACTAATAAGTAGATACCTACTGTACTATGACTTTAATACACATTTTTGGATAGTGAAAATTGTTTTGAGGGTTAATTTCATGATAATTCGGTCTGAATTACGGATTAGTTAAATAAAATATCTCATATCCGAAGTAAATGCATCATCATAAGCAATAACACCGGGAAATACGGATAATATTAACGACTCGCGTTGCAATGAAACAAAATATTAACTTAAATTCAATAGTAAATTGATTGTTACAACAACAAATCGAATAAGCAGGATTCCATAAGTATCGGGTGATATAAACAAGAGCCTACTGCGCAGCACAGGAACGCAGCTGCGCGCGCGTCAAATAGCACGCAACATCCCCCCACCCCGCTCCCCGCAATACAAACAAAGAAGCCTGAGGTCATTTGTATCGTTGCGTCCTATGAAGTCATTCGTACTGCACATTTCGCCAGGCCCTAACGCAGCACATCATAGTATATATTTCGGCTAATGTTATGTAAATAGAGGTGATTGTTTATTGGATTAGTGATCGCACAGAGCGTTATCGAGCGGGGATCAACCTCGCGTCCTATTACTCTCGGCGCGACCGGCCGAGATACACCACGCGATGTTTTCCAATATGATTTTGTCCGTGATTTCCTTACTGATCGTCGCGTGCGAGGCTTTATCGCCCCAGTGCAGAAACGAGAGGGGTGAACCTGTTGATTGGTGAGTACTTTTTAAATTATTTTATTTGTAAATCCTTTTTTTTTCGTATTTCTTTTACTTGCAAAAACCTTCTAAACATCAACATCATCCTTTCATGGAGAATATTCGTATAATGTCGAACGCAAAAACAAAGTTCAAATTTTAATTTTATACGTAAGTATTATTAACTCAATTTGTTTTAACAATTTAAAGGATAACTAACAGGAAATGACTAAGTCTATATTGACTCATAGACCTGTTTGATAAATTGACTTCTAAGTTTTATGATATGACTTTGTTTGTGGATGGATCCTGGCGGTTTTTAATAGCAATGATTAGTATGAGTCAATCTCTAGATGCAGTCAATTTATCCTTGCTCGATATAGAATGATGTTTAGTTATTTTAGTAATCAAAACAAAATTTTTAAAAGATTTTCTCTTAAGTATATCTTTCGAAGGTAAAGGAAAGAAATATGTAGTAAAGCAGTTTTTCCCGTATATTGATACTATTTTAGGAACAAGGTATCACTGTGACTTACGAGATTTTAAAATTCGGTCAAATCATATATATATATAGTACCTACAAAGTAAATAATAGATAGATAACATTTGCATTTTTTTTATAGCTGCGTAAGTCACAAATATTTTGTTTTAGCGTTTAAAATCTTATTAGTGTTATTTTCAAACCTAAAACCAAAAAGTTGATTGATGATTTCCTAAATTACCTTTTTATTTTACTCTTCTTGAATTTGTTTGAAAATCTTGTATACAGGGTGTAAAGGACTAGTTTCCGAAAACTGAAAGGACATGATAAGTTAACTGAAGAACAGTATTTTTTTGCAAATAAAATATATTTTTTTATAAATAAAAAAAATATCGGCCTCTCCATACAAACCGTCCAATCAAGTTTGAAATTTTGTATGGACAGGCTGACTTTGTTTTTTTGATTTCCTGAAAGTTTTATTCACCAAAAGTTGTATCATGCCCTTTCAGTTTTTGGACACCTGTCCCCTATACCCTTCATTATTTCACAGGTTTTATGTTTACAAATTGCCAAGAGAGAAGAACCATTTGAACCCTTTGGTCCGGAAAGGGGTGGCGTATATGCACCTCACACCCTCTAAGCTACGAGGGGGTTGGATCATGTCTGACATGTCTATTAACGACCCGCGCTCTATGGTTGGAAGAACCTTAGGACCTTTGTATCAGGTGAGGGGTCTTGAACAATATTCTTCTAACATAGTGTGTTATGGGTGGTTAAAGTCAATTGAACAACTTTCCCTTCGTTCTTTGGAACATAGGCCGAAATACGACTTCTTTTTTCGACTTCCCATACAAAAATTGACTATCAATGACGTTATGCAGTTTCAGTAATGAAAATATCGTGTTTTGATCTGTGTCCATCAGGAGTAATTTATCAGTTTCTAATTTTGCATCCGGAGTATAATTTTTACTTTCGAGCGGAGCGAGAAAGGTATTGTATTCGTGAAAAAAAAAAAGTTTTTCTAATTATCTAAAAAATGTGTTCTATATCACTTAAATATGTACATTATAAAAAACAAGTCTCCCAAAAATGTCCGTCCGTCGGTCGGTCGGTCTGTCCGTCACGCTTTGACCTAGCGGCTAAACGAATAGTCCGATTGACACCATATTTTCAATTTAAGATTTTCTTGTAAATTCATCGAAGGATACTTAGTGGATACTTGCTGGCTCTCTTTTTGAGGGTAGCTGTACAATGGAAATGAAAAATTGCGATTTGCTCAAAAACGTCTCAAACGATCTTGATGAAATTTTGCATGACCAAGAATCTCCATACAAGGTATCTTTTGGCAGTATCCATTGGTCTGTGGAAGTTCATACAAGGGGTGTTCCCTTACTACTAAAATTTAAAAATGTCATTTATTCTAAATCATTTTCAATGAGCTTATATTAATGCTTCAAATTGGAATTCTAAACTGGTTATGCACACGGCCGCTTTTCAGTAAAAACACTTTTCGACCTTACGGCGTGGTAATAGAGTTGAAAAAGTTTCTACCGACGTGCGGTTGACCGTACCTGCCTGCATATTTCAGTTACACATTTTTACATAAATCTAGTATAGGTAAGTTTGTATTTCCGTATTATTTGTATGGAATTACAAACTTAAGTTTGCACCTGGTCCTTATTTACTCTTTACTATCGGCAGCCCTTTATAATCTAGTAGTTAGAGCATTCGGCTCTTGATCCGGAAGTTCTGGGTTCGATTCCCGGTGGGGACACTGTCGAATGATGACTCTCGTATATCGCGAGAAAGTAATTGCAGTGCTGCTGTACCATTTATTTCGTTATACACTCTAATAATCAGAATCCCTAAAGTAATATTTTTAAAGAAACCATCCTATGCGGGCAGATCAAGACTGGTCGTTATGGACATCTTTTGGAAAGAGCTTCGTCCAACAGTAGAAGTCTTTGGGCTGATGTATTGATGGTTGTTTTGCAAACTATTCAATAAAGGCAAGGGAGCCAGTGAAATTACCGGCACATGAGAGATACCATCTTAGTTCTCAAAATGAGCAACGCGCTTTGCTGTCTTATTAGTGTCAAGATATGCCATTAATAAGACAGTGGGTGCTATGGGCGGTGGTGACTACTTACCATCAGGTGGCTCACCCGCTCGTTTGCTCACGTGTAACATAAAAAAAAACATACATGCCGCCAGGCGAAAGTAGACGGGTATTGCAACTGCGCATTAGTGCGCATATCCTCCACTCCGCCCACAGCCCTTACTCGTAGCGCGGACTGTACGCACTGCAGATAGCAAAAGTGGAAACGAAACCAGTATAACCTGAACCAGCAGTACGCTACCAACGCCCGAAACCAGAGACCCGCTCAAGGTCTAAATGTTTCCACCGACGAGCGGTCGTGTGTACCTGCTTAATATTGACTATGGTTGCAATGACTTTCTGTCAAATCAAATCAAATCAAATCATTTATTACTGTGAGACACAAGTTAGTCAGAGATGAAACAGTACAGACAAATAAAGATCTATGTGCTCTGCCTTTTGGCGTACAGATTTTTCATGCATATTCAAAAATAATTGCTTTAAAAAAAAAATCAATAATTTACATCACAAGTTATTCTGTCTGTGTATTTCATCCAGCTGGCTCAGCATGAGGCCCTAGATAAAAATATATCTCAGACCAAATACCATTTTTTTACTTATAATGTATGATGAAAAAGTCAATTCTCGCGCGAGTGAATGAAAACTTTTATCAAGGGGTTTGTGCTGAGGCAGCTGAATAACTTAATCGCATGATCACTACCACTACCACTCATCAAGAGGTTATAAGCCTAATTAATATAGGAATAACAAAAAGAGAAACATGCCTTGCATGAATAACTTTTCCCAAGGAAATTGTTTTTTTTTTAATTGCATCAGCAGTATTGGAGGTAAATTTTTAGGGTACCGTAGTCAACAAGGAACCCTTATAGTTTCGTCATGTCCGTCTGTCTGTTGTCGGTCCGCTTAGCTCAAAGACCCTTAGCAAGCTGTAATTTAATTCGGATATACATTTTTTTTATTTTGCTGGAAGCGTTGGACCGGTCGTCATGGAGATCTTTAGGGGAAGCCTATGTCCAGCAGTGGACGTCTTTCGGCTGATATGATGATACATGTTATCCACGCCGACAAAGTAGTAAAATAAAATCTTGAAAACAATTTTTTTTTAGGTTACCTCCCCTACAAGTAAAGTGGGGGTTTTATTTTAGACTACCCCATCGTGTTGGTCTTTTAAAAATAATGTAAGTGCATAGATATTTTTACGATTTAGGGATCCATGTGCGAAATATTTAACTCGAAAGCGCAATTTTTTGTTGGAGTCGAGTGCCTCCCCACCCTGCCAGGTAAACGGTAGTTATTTGAATTGTGAAATCATTCACAGTAGAAGTATATATGTTGAAATTAAAAGGAAAACTGTCACATCTAAGTAGGCTTCACAGGTTGATGAGCTATAGCAAATAAAACCGAAGCTAGCCGAAAAACCATGAATAATAAAAATTGCAATAGCAATCAGGCGCTAGGACCTCGGTGAGCATTAGGAGGTACAAATTTATAAGTTATGAACGTTTTGAAATAATTAATCAAAACATGCTTTACGAAAAGAAATCGTAAAAAAAACTGCGAAACCATATACTGCGCGTGGCCCGACACGCACTTGGCCGGTTTTTACTCTTCCTATTTCGACCTATGTTCCTTTGGAAAAGTTGTTCAGTTTCACGGTGTTCAAAGGTGAGCTTATCTCTATAAGAGATCTATTCCAGCCAATCTATCTGTCGTGAAAGCAAGTCATCACATCGGGCACAAGAATGTGCATTTATAAATTGTAAAAAAATAAATGGTACAGCAGCACTGCACTTACTTTCTCGCAATACTCAAGGAAAAACTATCAACCGCAAACTAAAATTTGTAATGCCATACACATAGTATGGAAATACAAACTTTTATTTACGTTTTTCCAAAAAAATGCTCGAATGAAATATACAGATCAATTCAGAATTCAAATTGTCAAACATTAAAACAAACAAACCTCAAACGATTTCGAGTAAATCACATGTTTAACTTCTGGAACACCCTTTATATGAGTTTTCACAGATTAATGGATACTACCGTAGGATACTTGCATGGAGATTTTTTAATTTCCCAACACATGTTCCTTTTGGATAATTGTTCAGTTTAGTCTACTAAGCCAGCCCTTTCAGTTTTTGGTAAACCCTGTGTACTAAATTTTATTTAAAAAAGTCATAAATAATATCCAGTCAGGTAGACAACCAATCCAGGGTTAATATTATAGAAAATTTTAATAAACTCAATGGAACCAATTTTGGGTGAATCACATATTTACGATTTGGTAGTACAGGAACACCCCTTATATGAAATTACACAGATCAATTGATACTGGCGCAAGATATCTTACATGGATATGCTTGGTCATGCAAAGTTTCATCAAGATTCTATGAGCCGTTTTTGGGAAAATTTCAATTTTTCATTTTCGTTGTATGACAGCTACCCTCAAAATGAGAGCCAGCAAGAAACCACTTAGAACCCTTCGATGGATTTGCATAAAACTCCTAAATTCAAAATCTGGTGTCAATCGGACCATTCGTTTAGCCGCTAGGCCAAAGCGTGACGGACTGACCGACCGACGGACCGACCGACCGACTGACCGTCCGACCGACCGACGGACGGACATTTTTGGGAGACTTGTTTTTTATGATGTATAAGTGATATAGAACACATTTTTGAGAAAATTAGAAAAACTTCTTTTTCACGAATACAATACCTTTCTCGCTCCGCTCGAAAGTAAAAAGGAAACAAAAGAAACCAAATCACCTTGTTTAACTATTCTTTGGTACAGCTGTCAAATTCAGTAGGCCTATACCTCTAGATCTCTATTTCCATCACATCCCTGCGATGCGACAGGCCGAACCGTACTAAGGTAATAAATAACCTACCACGTTATCGCTATTAAATGGTTGTTTTAGGAATCCTAGCCAATTTTTTGTATATTCCTCAGAACATATATCTGAAAAGCTCAGGTACCTAAAGACACACGAGTCGGAAGACAAAATAAAACGGTCACGTGCTGAAACTGCAACAGCTGATTGCGCATTTTGTATGGGATGTAAACAATTATTTTACGTATTTCAACTATTGTTTTAGGGACAGTTGTGATAATACTGAAGCATCCCATAAAAACTGTATCAGCTGATGGCGCGTTTTGTATGGGAGGTCAAATTTGGTTTTTCGTTTGTTTGAACCATGTTCCTTGCTTGGGAAAAGTTGTTCAATTTCATGGGCAGATTGACACCCTTTAGTCATTATGACATCCCATGAAACGTCCACTACAGGACAGGGAACTCCCTCCAAAATTCCAGCTTTTGCTGAAACAATGTGGAGGGTACCATAGTCACTACGCTTGTTAGCGTAACGGCTAGCACCATATACCGCGGTTGTTGGTGACCGCAGAATTTAAGATGATACGATACACAGAAGGATGCTGTTGCCCATCCTCTGGTTCATTAAACCTTAGTCGCCTCTTACGACACCTACTGGTAGAGATGGGTATGTAGCAGGTATTCTAAGCGGCACCACACGGGGAACCCTTTAGTATTATCACATCTTTCCGTTAAACGTTGTATAATAGCCGTACTATATTTTCTTGTAAAAAATATGGTTTTTTTTTTTTTCAGGACAAAAATATATTGGCTTTGGTTTACAACGATCAGCCTCCGTCGAACGAAAACCAACCGGATATCTTACGATCGGTCGCTGAAATGTACTCGAAAAGCAAAAGAGGTAACTTTAGAAAACATTTTTTTTTGTTTTTTTTTTGTGCTCCTGGCCAAAAAGAGGTCAAATATTGGTCAAAAACGAGGATAAGTATATAAATTTTGGTCGTGTAATACGAATTCCATTTTCCAATACAAAAAACATATAACGGACGTGAAATACCATCATCCCCTGGGGATGGGGTTGGGGTGTGATAGGGTTGAAATGTCTAAAAATCAATATGGGTGTCGTTTCTATGTTTATATGAGGATAGGGATAGCGGTTGAGAAGGCGTTAGGGGTCCCTACCCCTCTCCCTGCCCCTATCCCTATAGGGGAAGGGAGAGGGAAGGGGAGGAGGAGAGGGAGGGGGGAGTGGGAGAGACAGATGGTTGGACAGATGGACGGACGACAGATAGACGGATGGGTGGATGGATGGATGGTCGGATAGATAGATACTCGTAGATAGATAGAATCCCTCGCGGACGAAGTCGCGGGCAACAGCTATTAGGGTATAAAAAAATAATAACAAAAATCTTTCATTAATAAAACTAAAAATACCTAAATAAAAAAAAATATTTCAAAAAACAAAATACTTGACTGTGTAGAAAAATAAGGTATGTTACTGAAAAGAGAAAAAAAAGTTAAAATAATTTCATGAGGTACTCGTATTGCAGGCGGGGACAAATCGAGGCGGACTAAAATTATGTTTGGAGGTGGTTTTTCAACATCAAATATATTTTGTAGTTTTTTTTTTGTCCCCGCCTGCAATACCTCATGATTTTTTTTTAAATTGGTTTTCTTTTCACTACATATTTTTCTACACAGTCGGGTATTTTGTTTTTTGAAATACTTTTTTAACGCAATCTTTTACCCATTGGATCATCGTTCTTAATTTGCAAACAATCAAAGTAGGACATCAACCGAATTGGCCACGCTATGACTAGTAGGCATATTTATTTGGAAGTTGGACTTGTTTATAGATGTTGAATTGACTCATCCTCGAATATTGTCAGTTTTTCAATCGGATGTGATATCATATCACCTTTTAATATCACAATGTAACGGTTGTTGATTTGTAAACAAGACCCTTGCAAATATTTACTCTTGTGTTTTAAATACACACTGTATTTTTGCATCCTGTGCTGAATGGAATTAGAGGACGAAGCGTTAGAAGTAATTTCTTTCAAGTCACACAAATCTGGATACTGGATAATTAAGTTTTTTTTTATTGGCTTACTCTTGACCTCGATCTAGTCTTGAAGACAGAGGTGAGGTCGACGATGGAACGAGCTTGACCAGAAAAAGCCTATTCACACGCGACTTGAATAGATTCGGGTTATATGAACTCGGGAACACAGACGCAGGTAGAGAATCGCATTTTAAAAGATGTTTCAAAGCGCTTTGTGCTATTGTGCGGAATATCAACCAAGTATGGGTGATATCCTGCGGTGCGCCTAAGTCATTATAATCATATTTTCTTCTCATAAAAGTGTCCACTGCTGGACAAAGAGTTCACAGCAAAAGAGCTTGGTTGTATTGTAACATAGTCACTTCGATTATTAGCGTTGTGACTTGTGGCTGGTACAATGGACCGCGTTATTTGTGTGTAAGTGTATGGTAATTGTACAATTCCAATCAATTGTATGATAGACGGATACGCTACACGCCAAGAGTTATGTGTTGTTGTTACAAACGCTTCGTATGGTTAAAGAGAAATTTCTTCTTGCCCGCACATATTTGTTTACAAAGTTCTCTTGTACAGTCAAGGGCACGTAAAGCGGTGCTTTAGCCCCTACATTAATAGAAAGTCAATAATTTTGAATACGAGACTTTTTGTCAGCAATTTATATAATGGGATGCTTTTAGAAAAAAAACGCAAGTCCCGTTATTCCCATTTTCCATGAAAAAAGCGGGATACACTGGCAATAAGTACAGTACAAAATCCAATGCGTTAAGCTCGACGTGCACTATACTGTTCGATAGGGTATTTATTCTTTATAACTTATGAATCATTACTTTTTAACAATTTCAGGACAGGCAAAGCAAGCAAGCATTAGAAAGTACAAAAAGTTCAAGCTGGGAGATAAATACTATGACGACTATGATCTTGCCGAAATGTGCAAGATGCACTCCAAGTTTATGAAGACTCGAGTTGACAACGGACACACGAAGGGCGTTATACTGGGAGACAAGTTCACGTCATTTTGGCTCGTTCATTCCGTGCCTAGATTCCCTCCAGTGCCTGATAGTAAGTATTCAAAGTTTTGTCAAATATCCTGAAAATGCATCTTAATCTCAGACATATCGTCAGATTCTTTGAGGCTACAAAATATCTGTATAGGTCGCAGTGGCCCTTGGAATCTAGAGCCCTTTACCCCAAAATATTAAGATATCCCTTGACCAATTAGTTCATAGGACAGGGAGACGCATGAGTCGTAACTGGTATGTGGATTTAATATGGAGGACTATTCACACAAGGTCATCTGATCCCAAACTAGGAAGGCTTGTCCTGTGGGTATCAGAGGCTGTAATAATGAATACATAAATAGATTTAAAAAAAACCGGCCAAGTGCGAGTCAAACTTGCGCACCGAGGGTTCCGTACCACCACATAATCATAATTTTATTAGTTGAAATTTCAGTAAGTTAATGTGCTAGATTTTTTGAGTCCGACACGCTCTTGACCAAGTTTTATTATTTGTTGTTATTTTATAGCTTATGCACTATAAACATACCAATTTTCAAGTTTGTAAGTGTTTCCGTTTTTAAAATAGAACTAAAACAAAAATCGCCTCCGTGACCATCCAACTTGACCCCTCTTTTATATGAATGTTCTTGAAACGGGAGCTCACCACAATTGGTTACCATTAGTTGTGAGAAAAGTTGTAATATGTAATGATTTCAGACTTTTCCCTTTATTTGTACTGTGAGACCTAGCTTCTTGCCAAATTTCATAATTTTAGGTCAACGGGAATTACCCTATAGGTTTTGCTTGGGTGCATAAATGTATGGAAATGAGGACATAAAACGCCATATCTTTTGATTGCGTCGTTGTAAAAAAATTAAATTTTCAGATCTTGTGTGGTTCATGGACTCTAACATATGGTATTAATTTCAACCTGATACCTCTTCCCGAACCCTAAAAACACGCAGACACAGAACAAACACCCATTTTAAGCACAAAAATCTGTAACCCTGGGCGGGGATTTAATCTGACCTATGGTGAAGAAAGTACAGGCGCTATCAACCACACTAACAGGCCTGTCATAATCTATAAGCCAAAACGCGCCCCAATAATCGTTAAATATACAGAATTTAAGTCGCTCAGGAATTGTTGGATCTTTTTCATCCTTAGGATTTGCATGAATCGTTTACCTGAACCGAATATTTTCAAGTCGCAAGTCAATAGGCTTCTCTTTGGTAAGCTAGTTTCATCATCGACACCATATCTACCTCTGGGCAAGATTATGGTCGACAGCAAGCAGACAATAAATAACCTTGAAGTTTACTAATAGAATTAACTCGGAAATTTATCCCACGCTTTTGTAAACATTTAAAAACAATATGTATCATGTACAATACAAACAAAAACACATTTAGACCCAAGAAAGATTTTCAACCTGAATAATGAGCTGCCTACTATACGGAGTGCGAACCCGAACCGTTGCAATAGTAGGCAGCAGCACTGCCGCTATGCCAAAAAGGCCTTAGTATCTTTCTTCCACAAGGTTAATCTATGGTCAAAGGTCTCCCCCTCCCATGTTTAATCTCATCAAAACAAATAAGTATAAGGTGTTTTTTGTGCTACCTGAAAGTTTTGTGATGACAGAAAGACTCTGCTGCTCCTCCTCCGGTTGCGCCTCGTAGACGCCTTTGACGACCCTCGCATAAAGATATAAGTTGGTACGATTTTAAACGTGGTTACATGGACTATATTACATACACCATTTGACTGGCGTGGTTCCTAGTGAGCCTGCCTTTTACGCCGTGTGGGGCGGGGCCCAAGGCAAACATTTGTGTGATAAACACGAGTGTTTTTCTTATTGCCTATGGACTTTCTCTTGACCCCGATCTAGCCCTGAGGATAGAGATTAAGTCGACGATGGAAACGAGCTTGCCCAGTAGAAGCGTATTCACTCACGACTTAAATAGATTCGGGTTATAAAAACACGGGGACACAGACGCAGGCAGAGAATTCCGCTCCTTAGCCGTGCGTATTCTAAAAGATGTTTCAAAGCGCTTTTTGAGAATAGCTGGAATACAATCAAATACAATAAATGAATGTTTGTTCTGTGACTAGGTGTTATTCATCTATTTACGTATGTATATCAGATTTTGCCTAGTTTAGGGTCAAATGACCTTGAGTATGTTCCCCAATACTTTCTTTTTTTTTCCAGTAAGTGGCCTAAATGCATCCGCATACAGCTACCCGACAACCGGTATGAAGTACGGTCAGTCGATGCTGTGCGTGTCCGTTCAGACGAGCACAGTGAACCAAATCGCGAATCAGCTCAAGTACAATGAACCCCTCATCGTCTACCAACACATTCCGCCGGAGTTCGAAAACGAACTGCCTAATTTGATCGAAGTTATCAACAACAAGACTATTGACGCTTCACCCTGGTAAGTCTTTCAACATTCTTGTCTTCTGCAGTCGAAATAATATAAGCTTGATTAGAGTGACAGCAGGAATGACTATGCGTGAGAGCAGCTCTGATCGACACGTGTCTCTGTCGCTCCAATGTGTGGCGCATCGCTCCGTCCTGTTCTCACACTCCTGTCATTCTAGTCAAGCTACATACTTCGAGTGTAGGTAGAAGGTGTAACAGAGACATTTTCGAGTGCAGAACAATCCTATTGGTTGGAATTGTCCCTCCCCTCCTCTTGCTTTAGCAGGTGTTCTAAAAGCCATGTTATCGTAGTTTATCTCTAACAGTTACCTGCTTTCAAAATCGTTCGACAAACATGCTTTATAGCACTTTAAGCGCGCGATAGCGGAAGCGTTCCGGGGGCGGTATTTTTTGTAAAGTATGAGTTCTTATGCACCCTGTCACATTGAAAACCGGTCGCGGCGCGGTATTTTCTTTCTGCCGATCCGCCCTCGGACCGCTTTCGCAATCATACCTCCTCTGTGTGGTTTGGGCTTAACTCGTTTCAAATTGATCAAAAGCATACTTTGAGCGCGCTCACAGAGCTCTGCAGACGCTATTCGGACAAATTGGAGTGCTGAGTTAGAGTGGTCTCATAACGCATCACCCCTAATCAGACATATTAACACCAAAAATAAAGAAAACTATAGGTACAGCGCCTTCAGAACAAGTTTGTCCATGACGGTTATTTTCCGCGCATGAGTGACAGCCGGAGAGCCAATGAACGATTCGCTCGCCCCCTGGGGGTAGCCGCGCTCACCCCCGCGATTAATTTTTTGACTCCTGCGCATTAACGGTCACGGACAAAGTTATTTTGTACGCAGTATACATACGTATTTTGTTGGAGTCATGATATTTATAAAGCTCTTAATTACGTAAGTGCATTCACTCATACGATTCGGCATGTTCCTCTGAAGTGGTCGTCGGATACCATATTCTCAGCCTCCGTGGTCTAAAGCGTTGGGCTCTCGATCTGGAGGTTCTGGGATCGTTTCCTGGTGGAGACACTGTCAAACAAAAGTCACTTTGTGTGACTTCCCCAGTTTGTTTCGGACATTGCAGGATGAATAATAACCTGGTTGTCCGAAAAATTACATGATTCCGTGTTTCGGAAGGCACGTTAAGCCGTTGGTCCAGGCTACTATGGTAGCATTCGTTAAAAAAAGTCATGTGAAAGGACGTGGGTGGTTCAAAAACTCAGACACCACGGTTCGTGAGGTCGGTCATCGATATTAGACCCCACACGATATGATGATGAATAACTAAATAAGTCTTGTTTGTGTTCAAAGTTTTTTGGTCGTCTCCACCCACGCTTTTGTGTTTATTTTTGTACAGTCAAAAGCACACCAAGCTTGACACGTTGTACTTTGTACAGTTCTTATTTCCTCCGGACCAAGTCGGTCGGATTAACGAAAACATGTGCGAGTGGGGCTTTGGCGCAGATCCTGCTTATCTGTGTGGCTTCTCTCCGCAAACGATGGCACACCTTTTGACCTGCCCTGCGTGCCCCTATACCTGCTCGCGCGAAGACGTTTACAAAGCCACCTGCTGCCTGTGTGGCGGAGTACTGGTCCAAAGGAATCGACTCGAAAGAAGTAGATTTCAAGAGATGTAGTGATGTGTCAATCTTGACCTGTCGTTGACTGTACCTAAACAAAGATATGGGACATATGGGACACTGATGCGTTTATTTTGTATTTATAATTGTTGCCATGAGAACCCATTGTGCAACATATATACTAATCAGCTCTATTGAAATAATATTTGTTTATGTTTTGGATTTAAAACATTTATCTAATGTGTGATCAAAAAAAATCTCAGGCGATCGTGGGACTTAAAACAAGTTTAGATTTGTCATGGTTATCTGAACTCCAGACGAGATATACGTATTTATTTATAAACAATATCTATGTACTTTTTTCTATGTTGCTGTGTTATGCTTATGCGTCTGATTAACAACCATTTTGAGCTGTAGTTTTAAATAACAAACTACTTCTTGAACTAGGTATCTTCTTCTGAAGTAATGCTGACCTTCCTCTATCTCTTATCAACTACACATGACTTCGCTGAAAAATAATCTTGGCTTAGCATATTCATAAACGAAACTTAACATGCGCCTGGTTTTTAAGAAATGAATTCTATAACAACCCGTAGCAACGAACCCCCGCCATCACCACGGTATCAGCGAGGTGAGGTATTGAAATTAGGGGTTTCTGTATTATAGTGCTGCCTTCTGTTGTTATTTAGAAGGATATTGTATGTGATAGGCTATTCAGTAGGTAAGTATTGTGCACTCAGTAGTGTGCAAAAATGAGTTTTTGTTTTCTATTGTGATTTTGTGAAGACCTGTCATTGGCTTTGTTTTTACCTAATTAAGCTTCTGAAATTGTTTTGTAGCTATTCATCTTCCGAACATTAAATAAATAAATAAAATAGTATATTATGCAATTAGTGAATAAAAGACGGTTTTAAAGCGAGGGCCAGAGATGAATCACGGGCAAGTGAAGGATTCTAACGACTGAATCACGACCGCAGGGAGTGATTCATGGCCCTCGATTTAAATCCCTTTTATTCAAGAGTTGCATACTGTACTTTATACCATGACTACTAGAAAAAGAAAGATTTATGCTAAAATACAGCCTAATTTGCTGACCTCCCCGTTTGCTGACCGCCTCTTTTATATTTATGCTGTCCTGGTAGGTACTTTTTATTTTATGCCCGTCCAAGCCTCCAGTTGAGCCTCCAGTTGCTGCTTTCTTCCTCTTGAATATTCATGTTCTCCTGGTACTTCGTATTGAGTCGCTGCTCTTAGGGTTGTAAAATGGAGGTCGAATTATTGATGTGTTGTTCTAAATTCAAACACCAAAATCGTGATTAAAAGGGCTTTTTATTCACTGTTTCCAGTGAATAATAGTAGATTAGTAGCCAAGGGCTGTAAGGCATCAATTGCAGCCCGAGATATTTAGACGCACGAGCGCAGCGAGGGCGCCTATAGGTCGAGGGTGCAATTGATGCTTACACCCGAGCTAACTACTCTGCTTTACATCTCGATTGTGAGGTAAGTAGGTCCTTATTACCACCAAATTGTAAGTGACCAATTAGCGCTCTAGGGTAATAATGTAGCTAGAAAAGCCCTAGGGCGGTAAGTAATAAAAAAAACACTTTACTGTTTCAAAACTCAATTACATACCGCCCAAGGGCTTTTCTAGCTACATTATTACCTTAGAGCGCTAATTGGTCACCTACAAGCCCCATTTGGAGGTAATAAGGACCAACTTACCGAATATGAGAGATGTAATAGTAGATTAGTAGCCAAGGGCTGTAAGACATCAATTGCAGCCCGAGATATTTAGGTGCACGAGCGCAGCGAGGGCGCCTATAATTCGAGGGTGCAATTGATGCTTACACCAGAGCTAACCACTCTGCTTTACATCTCGATTGTGAGGTAAGTAGGTCCTTATTACCACCAAATTGTAGGTGACCAATTAGCGCTATAGGGTAATAATGTGGCTAGAAAAGCCCTAGGGCGGTAAGTAATTAAAACGCCCGCCGCCCCGCTGCTGGAGGCGGCCATCAAGGCGGACGTTTTAATTACTTACCGCCCTAGGGCTTTTCTACATTATTACCCTAGAGCGCTAATTGGTCACCTACAAACCCCATTTGGGGGTAATAAGGACCTACTTACCGAATATGAGGGATGTAAAATAATCTTTTTAGAGGGGGAATGGTATAAATAAATATATAAATTTACATTGGGACATCATCTTGTCGTGTGGGTTGTAAGGTCGATGACCGACCTCACAAAACCCTGGTGTCAGAGTTGTTGAGCCACCACAGGCCTCTGATATGACTCATTCATTACATTAACGACTCCTTCCGTAGATAAGTAGTTGCCGGGACCAACGGCTCAACGTGCCTTCCGAAGCACGGAATCATCTTACTTTTCGGACAATCAGGTGATTCAACCAATAGTGTCCCAAACAAACTGGGGAAGTCGCACAAAGTGATTATTGTTTTTGACATTGATCCCACGGAAAATCGAACCCAGAACCTCTGGATCTAGTGGTATGCTCTAACCAATAGAACAAGGAGACAATTAGATAAACGGTATTTTAGTGCTTTCGTTGTGTACATCTTCAGGTACCACATCGAGAGTTTCGAGACGCTGGTCGGCCGCAAGTTCCTATCGTTTGCTAAAAGTGCGATGTTCAACGATGACTTGTACAGCGGTCTGGTGGCCGAGGTGTTGCAGTCAGACCTGCTGGTGGAATCCTGGACTAATGGACCTGGGACGCTCGACTCCGAATGCGGGAGGAATTTCCAGTAAGTAACTTTCAACTTACTCTTCAAAACACAACTTGTAGTAAAGCCTGGATACGTCAGTTTTGGCCGGGACAGGAATTAGTGACCGCTTAGATTACTTTCCTTTGTTCGCAAGGTAACTTAAATTTTCGGTTCCAGACAATATCATTTATTATAGTCACTTTAGAGGTCGTTTTGCTGGTTGAAATTTCAAAGATCCGTGAATTGGATCTTAACTCTTAGAAACGAGCAGCAGTCTTTGAGAAACGAGCTAACGAACTAAAAGGCCAACAGCGCATCTACACGCCATTAAGAGATTTTAATATCCAACAATGAATAAATGATTTTGAGTTTGAGTTTTACTGATGGTAAGATTACCGGATAAGGTAGTAACGTCATACAAGTGGAATAGGCGTCTGGGTAACCTTGTTTCATCGTTGACCTTATCTCTATCCGCAGGGCTAGATTCACGTAAAGGACAATTCCATCTAATATTCAAACGTATGTTTTTTTAATTGCAGAGTGCGCAACATTGATCGCCTAAAGTTCCCGATCGCGAAGATGTCGTTCACTTCACACAACGACCACTCCAAGTGGGCGGTCGCGGTCGCGCATAAGATGCACAACAGTCAAGACACGAAGGTTGCTGACTACTGGGTCTGCGTTGGAGATATCAACAGAGCGGTAAGTTTTGTTATCATCGTCATAACCTGAAAGAGGTTATCTCTTCGACATATGCCTGCTGGTTTGAAGATAATCACAGTTTCTAATTGCGAAAATGTACTTCGCGTAACACAATGACCTCTCCAAGTGAGCGGTCGCGCTTAAGATGTATAACAGTCAGAACAAAAAGGACGAGCGGTAAGTTTGGATGTCTTCGTTATAATACGACCTAAGAGATATCGACTTTTGGACATAGGCCTTTAGATCTCCAAAGCTTACATTCGCGAATCTTTAGATTGCCAAAACCTATCCTACCTACGATCTTGACATACTTCCCTTGCTTCCTGAACCTTCATCAATCCTTTCATACATGCTCGTCGGTTTAGGGTACTTTTAACCTGGCCTTTATTCAGAACGTCCTGAATTTGGTCCTGGTACGTTCGCCGAGGCCTTCCCCTTCCAACGTTTCCATTCACTCTCGCCTTGTGGATCTCTTTCGTCAATCTTCCTTCATTCATCCTCTCTACATGACCAAACCATCTCAGCATCCCTTTCTCAATTTTAGTCACTACGTCTTCTTTTACGCCACAACGTTCTCTTATCACACTATTTCTAATCCTGTCACTCAATTTCACACCAATCATACTCCTCAACGCTCTCATTTCTACTGCATTAATTCTACTTACATGCTTTTTCTGCCATACCCAGCTTTCACTGCCGTACATCAGTGTTGGTACTAAAACACCTCTATGAACAGCCAGACGAGCCTTGTGAGACACCTTCTGACTCTTCATAAAAGCATGCAGAGCACCATTCACCATGTTTCCAGCATTCACTCTTCTTTCGATATCACTTTCACACTTTCCATCTCTCGTAAACTTAGAACCCAGATACACAAACTCCTTTACTTGTTCGACTTGTTCACCACCTATTGTTCACGCACCGTGCGCCCCCCCGCTCCGCGGCCCCCGCCGGCCCCTAAACGTCCCCACCCGGGAACGTCAATCAAACCTGTTGATGCGACACACAGACCGCAAGATTTCTTGACCGTATGTCATCAAAATATTAGAAGTTTGTGCGGCAAGACTAGAAAATTAGAGGTTTTGTTGAATGACGAACTTAACTGTGACATTTTATTGATAACAGAGCATTGGTTGCGTGACTTTGAAATTCAATCTGTGACATTAACAAACTATAGCCTTGTGTCTTACTATTGTAGACCTTCGATTGAGCATGGTGGAAGCTGCATTTATGCTAGGTCTGGTAAACGAGTGTTAAAGAGACAAGATTATTGTGATATTTCCGTTGAGCAAGTTTTCGACACATGTGCCGTTGAGTTGCTGGACGAAAATATATTAATAATCGTCATATATCACTCTAACAAAACAAGCCACTCCGAATATTTAACTTGTTTCGAATCTTTGCTAACAAAGATTAATGACGACGGCTACAGGGCGATTATAATGGGTGACGTTAATATCGATTTACTTACCAACACCTCGCAAAAAAAGAAAGTAGTAGACCTGCTGACCTTAAGTAATTTTGAGCAACATATCGACTTTCCCATGCGAATTGAAGGCAACTGTTCAACTCTGCTGGATCATGCGTACTCCAATATCCGTGACGACCGTGTGTCTGCGCATGCTATCATTACTCACCTTAGTGATCACATTGCACAGAAACTGAAGGTTCCTCTGCGAGCTCAGCCGTCACACGTGACCATAACAAAGCGCGTATTCAGTAAATCGAATATTATGGGTTTTAGAGCAGCGATTGAGTCAATAGACTGGTACGACGTAGTTAATAACACTCAAAACTGTTGCCAAACGCTAGCTAATTCATTAACTAATATCATAATGAACAAAATAGAAATTTGTTTTCCAAATAAACGAATCTCATACCCTATCAAACGGTGTCCATGGGTCGATGATGATATTATAAATCTGAAATTATTGACGTTCGATCTTTTAAATTTAAAGTCTAAATATCCTTTAGATGTCGCCTTGGCAGAGAAAGTTGATACTATGTCGCGAAAGTATAACGCTGAGTTGGCATTTAAGAGACGTGAGTATTTTAATTTGCTAATTTCTAACCATACACATAAGAGTAAATGTATGTGGATCGTTATAAATGACGAATTGGGTAGGAAAAATCGCGAAAGGGTCGATTACACGGACTTGGTTCGAGACCAAGCGGGAGTTCCGTTTGCCACAAAACAAGAGCTAGTCGACTCGCTAAACAAAGAGTTCGTAACAGCAGCTACGCGATGCGACGCCCCTGCGGCCGACCCCGCGCGGTGCGTCTCGTCGATGTCGGCGCGCCAGTCCGAGAGCGACACGTCGATCCGGCTAAAGCCGTTCAATCCGAGTGAAATATTGAACATCTTAAAATACTCAATCGCATCGAAATACAGTACTGATATTTACGATCTGTCTGCAAGTCTTCTAAGGCAAATAGGTATGTCTGTCTGCTTTGTACTATCATTACTGTTCAACAGATGTCTCAGTAGTGGTACCTTTCCGACTGCATTAAAAAAAGTTAAGATATCCCCACTTTATAAGGGCAAAGGGAAAAAATCGGCTATGAAGTCATACCGCCCAATATCATTAGTACCTGCCTTTAGTAAAGTACTCGAAGTGGGGTTGAACAATAGGATTTTATCATATTGGACGGAGCATAACGTTATGTCGGAGCGCCAGTACGCATACCGGCGTGGCCGTTCCACCACTGACTTAGTCAGAGAAGTAGTGCGGGGTGTGACGCGCGCGCGCGAGGCCGGCATGCACGTCGCCATGGTGTGCTGCGACCTCTCGCGCGCGTTTGACACCGCCGACCATGGGCTCTTGGAAAAGAAGCTCAACCATTACGGCATCCGCGGTCCTGCCCTGTCATTGGTGGTCTCTTTTATGACGGACAGAGGGCAAGTCGTGGTGGGCGACAGCGGAAAGGTTAAATCGGCTGAGTTAAGAAACTTAATGGGAGTCCCACAAGGCTCGTGTTTATCGAACACTCTGTTCAGCATCTTGTTGAACGACCTCCCGTCAGCTATCAGCGACGCTGAAATTTACATGTATGCAGACGACGTTACCGCTGTAGTCAGTGCACCTACACCATCTCAGCTAGAAGCAGCTCTGAATCATACTGTGCAACAGCTCAACCTGTGGTTCTGTTCGAATGGATTGGCACTTAACAGAGAAAAAACCTGTTTCTTACAGTTTAGGTTAAATGGTCATCGCCAACAACAGCTGCGCGTTTACGCAGGCGCCACAGTCCTCGAACAAGTGACCTCCACCCGACTGCTAGGCTTTCACTTAGACAGCTCGCTGTCATGGGGCTCCCACATCGATGGGATCTGCGCCCGTCTCGGTCGAGCTTGCTTTGCACTGCGCCGCCTCGCTAAAACGGTGAATATCGGCGTGGTTATGTCATGCTATTACGCCACAGTACACTCGCTTCTGCTGTACGGTACCGAGCTATGGGCACGCGCCGCCGATTGGAATCGTGTGTTCGTTATGCAGAAGCGAGCGGTACGGGCGATGGCGGGCATACCAGACGACGAATCTGCGCGCGAACATTTCGCAAAGTTTAAAATACTGCCACTACCCTGCCTCTTTCTGCTTCATGTAGCCCTTTTTGTGCATGAGCACCTAGATGATTTTCAGCGGAAGGGTGTCAATCTTAACATTAACCTACGCAGTAATAAATATAAAAACCGGCTTATCGCAGACCCGCATATATTGTTAAAGTCAGAACGTTCCGTGTACGTAATAGGTCCTGAGGTTTACAATCGTTTACCAGACCTAATACGTGATGCACCTTCCACTCAAATTTTTAAAAACAAAATGAAGCTTTGGCTTCACGAGAAATTATTTTATGATTATATTACCTTTTTTAAATTACCCTTGCAATTATAAAATATTTCTTATTGTATACAATTTATAGACGTGTAACAATGTTACCAATAAATTATTTCATTTCATTTCATTATTAATATAGTACACTCTGTCATACACTCTTCTCTTTCAAGTACCATTACTTTCGTCTTGCTTACGTTAACTTTCATTCCTTTCCTATCAAAAGCCACATTCATCATTGTTACAATCTCCTGTAACTCGTCAGCAGATGACGCAAGTATAACTTGGTCATCAGCGTAGAGAAGACATTTGATGAGTAACTCATTCATTCTCAGTCCACACATACTCTCTTTCAGATCTGTCAAACAATTATCCATGAATAGGTTAAACAGCCAAGGTGACGCTACACATCCGTGCCTAACACCTTTTTCGATGCTAAACCATTCAGTGTATGCCCCGTTTATTCTGACGCAAGCACTGGAATCCTCATAGAGAGATTTCAGTGCTTGAATCAGATGACCGTTCACCCCATACATAGATAATGCCGACCACAATTCATTCCTCACCACTCGGTCATAGCCCTTTTCCAAATCCACGAACGCGCAGTAGACTTTTTGGTTTTTGGCCAAAAACATTTCAGCTATGCACCGCAAGGAAAAGACCTGATCTGTACATCCCATTCCCTTTCTAAATCCCGCTTGTACAACCTATATTTTTTCGTCAGTATCTTTCATCACTCTTTCAATCAAAACCTTTGCATACAGTTTGCCGACGACACTGAGAAGACTTATCCCGCGGTAATTTTTGCAGTCCTGTTGTGACCCTTTTCCCTTGTACAGCCGCACAATCACAGCCTTGCACCAGTCACCTGGTACTTGGCCGTTCGTCCAACACAGGTTGAAAAGGCGGTACAGCTGACTAGCCACAATGCCTCGCCCAGCCTTCAACATTTCGACCGACACTCTATCATACCCACCTGCTTTACCTGATTTCATACTTTTCATTGCTTTCATGATCTCATCCATACTTATATCACTTGCATTAATTACTCTCATATTCATTCTCATGCATTTCCACAGAAGACCTCGGTACGCTAGCCTCTGCTTCTCTCTCAAACAAACTTTCAAAATATTCCTTCCATCTCTTCAGCACACATTCTTCACCTTTTATAATACTTCCATCCTGGCTTCTGATTTTACTCAGCTCCGATGTTCCAAACTTTCCTCGGGCTGTCCGTATGGATTTCCAGAAAAACTTTTGGGTTGACTGGAAATCTTCAGAAAGCCTTCTGTCAAACTCATCTTTACACTCCTCTTTCTTTCTCTCAACAACATCCTTTACAATACCTTTCACTCGTTTATATTCCTTTCGTGCTACATTAACATCATCACTTGTGTTTACATTTACATTAACATCATCACAAAATGAAAGCATATACGTATTCACGTCAAAATTGACTCAACTACTTATAGTGCGGTCAATTCGCTGTTTCACGTAGACACGCCTTACAATTTCACCAAATTTTTTCCAGGTACTAGTTAGGTACATAGCTCTCAATTTTTTATAGGAGCCAATTCTTGAATTTTCTATGGAATTTTTTTGAAATTCAAGAATTGGCTCCTATCAAAAATTGAGAGCTATGTACCTAACTAGTACCTGGAGAAAATTCTTGAATTTAAATTTTTTTAATAGAAAATTGTACAATTGGCTCCTATCAAAAATTGAGAGCTATGCACTAGTACCTGGAAAAATTTGGTGCAACTTGGTGAATTTCACTAGTACTATGATTTATTATTGAAGGTTGAAAATCGTTAATGTTATGTATCGGTTGCAGTTACCACAAGAGTCGCGAGGCGGCGGCACTGTTTGCACATCCGGGCCGATCCTGTGGGGAAACTTCGCGCATCTCATCGAGTCCGTACAGACGTGTAACTGAATGCAACAACGTACTGAATATACAGCCAATACTCACACTTTTGAAAATGAAATTTTAGACAAAAAGTGAAATTCAGGGTGCCTAGACCAGTGGCTTTCTATAAACGTAAACGCTGTCACGCAACATATCTTTACCTTATGTCAATTCCATACATTTTATTCTAATGGCGTTTAGGATTATAGAAAGAAACTTTTTTACGCCCCCTGTGTAGTGCATACGAATTCGTTCTGCATCTAAAATGCATGCTTCAACCAAAAACTGAACAAACTTTCCTTAAGAAGTATAGGTGTTTGCCCATAGAAACATTATGCCGTCACTAAAATAAGGGTTTGAATGGGGTGACCAAAAAATTATTTTTTCGGTTGTTCAGTTTCATGGGTCGAGTAACATACAAAAAATTACAATGACAAGAATATAACTGTAGGTAAACCACACAATCGGCAAGCCAGCCTTTGCGATGTGCCCTACCCACTGCCACAGCCTTTAATAGCCCTACTTATTACGTAACAAGTTTATACTGCGATCTTTTTGAAAACCTTGCCAAATTTTATTATGCTACTTGGAACATTATTCTGAACAACTTTGTTAAATACTCAAGGGTCAAAAACGAGATATTTTTATCGCCCTATTCAAATTCCACTACTGCCGGTTCAAGGTTTGTATGGGAAAGCGTTTTTGGACAATTTGTAGTTTCGTAAGACATTTTAAACAATTACTTTATCACGTCAATCGCTCGGAAAACTGCTTTATCGGTCGAAATCTGCTTGCGAAAATCATTTTTGGCCACTAGTATGAAAAAGCTTTGAAATTTAAACTGTTCGTTTGCGTGCAAAAGTCATTGGCCGCAAGAGTTGAACAGGGTTTTTAAAATGGAACGTGATGATGGATTCAGGTATAATGCACACTCAACAGCACATCAGTAGAAACACTTTTGGACTTTATGTCATGGTAATAGAGTTGAAAAAGTTTCCACTCATGAGCGGTTGACCGTACTGGCGCTATTTGTTAGCATTTTCCTCGCTTTAATGAGGTGAAAATTGTGTGTTTCGCTCGGCAGCAAAGTTACTTCGCGTTTCGTGCCTTGAAATCTTATTTTGAACCATTTGCTTCGCTCGTAGCTCAATCCTAGAATCCTTTGCTTGCTCGACTTTCAATACAAAGCACGTCAAATAACAATATTGCTGCCTTGCATAACAAATAAGGATTTTCGAGCACACGATAAAGTGAATTAAAACAAAATATTTTGTGAAATATTGTATCTACTTGAGAATCATCAAATCAATCATTAATTTCTTCAATTAGTTTTCAGATTTTTTTACATTCTAATTTTTTACATTCATCGTTCTCGCATTGAAAACAATTTAGGAAATCCAATACGTTTTTGTAAATATTTTAAGTACTTTTTACCTACTTAGTGCAATTTTCAGTAGATTTAGAGAAGTGCCAATAAAATTATATTACGTTATATCTAGTTTGTAATTATAAACATTCGAGAAAATATGACTCGATATTTGTACTCAATGTGTCCTCACAATTTCTTACACTTTTTTCTAATTTTAGTACAAAATGGGATATTTAAGTAAATACCACGACAAAAACCTAGAGTCCTTGGTGCATGTTGAATGTTGCTTTTGCGATAAATGACAATTATACAGGGTGTAAGGGACGGTGTACCGAAAACTGAAAGGGCGTGCTCAGTCAACGAAACTGAACAACTTTCCCAAAGAAACATTCTTGGGAAATGAAAATAATTTTTGACCTCTCTATACAAATTGCTCAGTCTGATCGAACAGTTTGTATACGACGCAATGACAGGACCAAAGTTATTTTGTGCGTCGTATATCTAGAGGTAAATTTTTTTTTTTCCCAAAAATTATATAAATTGAACACAAATTAAAGATTCAGAACTTCATTCTCTTCTATTCCATTTTTATGAAAATGTCTATTTTTAAGACAATTTCGGCAATGTCAAAGCTTTTCACCGAAATTTGCTTTATTTAAAGTATCATTTTGCGAACTCAGAATTAAAAACTTTAAAAACAGGCGTTCGCCAGATTTAACCTAAATTAAAAAAAAACAGCCCGGTGGGAATTGATTTTCATACAATATTCCGTCCCGCATATTTGTACGATAGTAAACCCTACAGCGCCATCTGTCCCTCCGTTCTTTTATTAATTAATTTCGAACATGACTGGTCGTCCAGGTAGACTTGTAAGGTTGTAAGGACATGACCTCGGTTTATTATTTTTAAATTTGCTCTCTAAAAAAAGTATTCAATTTAGACTTAAAAACTAAACCGTACCGCACGACGTAAGTCTCGAGCTGTCACTTTCTTTGACAATGAATTAAAAAAGAACAGCACGAGACTTAATTAAAGATTAACTTTAAGGGACGACTCTGAGTGCGGCAGTTAATCCATTCTCGTTTATAAGAAACCTAACCTCGTGTTACTATTTCCTTCTCTTTTTTGCAAGTTTATGCTTAAAAGCACGCGTGTTTTATGAGCAAGCGCATAGAATGAAACTTGATTGAGCATTGTTTTTATAGTCTAAAATAGAGGTGGAAAAACCGTTAAAATCCATGTCCTCTTTGTATATCTTATTTTTCTTACGATACCTTTGCTTTGTGATCTGTGATCATCTTAGAGATTAGTGTGCAAGGAGTGTTTAATAAAACTAGAATATAATTTTTCTTTTTTTGTATAACAATGACAATTTTGTAGTGTTGCCATAAGACTTACAGGCAGATGTAAACACATAGTTTATTTAAAGATAAAGTTAAATCTATTGCTTTCACTTTCTGTTTGGATGGTAAAGAAAGTAACAACAATAGACTTAAAGGAGGTTTAACTTTAAAGATGTTTTGTGAAATCGGCTGATAGTTCCAGATGATTAGAATTTGCGCTGTTTGTTCTTTGTAACTCGAAAGCTTTTATTTTAAATTGGTATCTGAACACCATTTGCATGAGCCCTATATTCTTTGTCTTTTACTAGAGCACTTGTCTTGTAGTAGGCAACTTTTTGCGAAAATGTCATTATTTTTTCAAAAACAAGGAAAAGTCTTACCATAAACCTGATGCGTAGTTTTATTTTCGGGTTGTGTTCATCACTGCAAATGATAATTGATAAGTTATTTATATTATGTATGTAAGTTAAATATTAGGTTTATTAAGGCTAAGATTTTTTAATAAAAGTGGGTTTAAATCATTTTTTGTTTTTATTTTGAGGTACAAATAAACAGCACGCCTCTTTGTCATCGGGTTAGGCAGAGACCGTATCCTTCCCACCCACCTGCTATAAATATTGACAAATTTTCCACCGCTTTTACTACTCTTATCACACGATCAATGGTTTATTTAAGTTTATTTATTTTATTCTTATGCATAACTAGAAAACAATTGATACCGAGGCTATGGTTTTTCGAGTTTTCAGTTCGGACGCTTAGGTAGGTTTAGTCGGTCGCACGTCATTGGCAAACCCGGCACTACATACAACGAGCGCGTATTTGAAATTGGATAGTCGCGAATGCCTGCTATACCCGCATATTCAGAACAAAAGACCTTCAGGAGCACCCCGCGAATCGCGTGGGCGAGTGCTCGGGGGGTGCGGGGTTTAAAGGGGGGGGTGGAGAGAGTCCGTTCTTTTTTTTTAAACTTTATTTTGTGTCATTGGCTAAACCTTGACCTCGGTTTTTTGTAATGTAGTGCTGGTTCAGCTGATACTGTTTTTGTTATCACCATGCGAGTCTACTATTTGTTGTATAGGTATACCTACGCAGTCAATGAATCATATTCTTATATCCGACTTTAAAAACGAGGGATGTTATAAGTTTAAGACTGCATCGTGCGCACACTGGCGCCCTCATCGGCATTTTTTTTTTTTTTACCGGTGATAACCACTGCGTTCCGTTCAAAGGATTTTGAATAAATCTGATAACATAAAGCTCATTGTTATAGTTTATAATATCGCTATCCTGACAAAGAACACTTTACCAGTCTTTAATTTTTCATTTTAATAAAAAAATATTAAATTCTGATGAGGGCGCTTGTGTGCGCACAATGCAGTCCTTCGTTTAACTTTTTTTAGGGTTAAAGCATGGGTTAAAGTTAGTTTTAGTGGTATGGCTCTGAGATATATTTGATGAAAACCTGTCCAGTTGTAGTGTTCCACTGAAATTCACAGACAAAAAAGGGACTAAAAGTAATGAAACAAATATATAGCCACCTTCCGCAACAATGATGGATGCTATATACTCACTGTGCACCGCCCGCCCGCCCGCAAATAAATGCGCATGCGCAGGCAACTGCAACACAGCAACCACCCAAAAACACTCTACACGTGTTTCGCCTCTACACGAGGCATCCTCAGGAGATGTTAGACCGACCAGTGCCAAACACCGACCGGTGAGTGATCGGTGTTTGGCACTGGTCGGTCTAACATCTCCTGAGGATGCCTCGTGTAGAGGCGAAACACGTGTAGAGTGTTTTTGGGTGGTTGCTGTGTTGCAGTTGCCTGCGCATGCGCATTTATTTGCGGGCGGGCGGGCGGTGCACAGTGAGTACATAGCATCCATCATTGTTGCGGAAGGTGGCTATATATTTGTTTCATTACTTTTAGTCCCTTTTTTGTCTGTGAATTTCAGTGGAACACTACAACTGGACAGGTTTTCATCAAATATATCTCAGAGCCATACCACTAAAACTAACTTTAACCCATGCTTTAACCCTAAAAAAAGTTAAACGAAGGACTGCATTGTGCGCACACAAGCGCCCTCATCAGAATTTAATATTTTTTTATTAAAATGAAAAATTAAAGACTGGTAAAGTGTTCTTTGTCGGTGAGTGATCGGTGTTTGGCACTGGTCGGTCTAACATCTCCTGAGGATGCCTCGTGTAGAGGCGAAACACGTGTAGAGTGTTTTTGGGTGGTTGCTGTGTTGCAGTTGCCTGCGCATGCGCATTTATTTGCGGGCGGGCGGGCGGTGCACAGTGAGTACATAGCATCCATCATTGTTGCGGAAGGTGGCTATATATTTGTTTCATTTCTTTGAGATGGACTTCCGCAAAGTAACGCCTGATTCTATTAACTACTTAAAAAAGGGACTTATTATTTTGTATGATAAACCTTCAATTTGTCCAAGTACCTATGTGATATTTTAGAATCTACTTAAATAGTAAGTATGAGAAATACGAAATTATATAGTTAGTCCATCTTAAGGCTGTACCTTCCCTAAAATTGGCAGCTGCACGCTCGTCAATGTTAATTTCGACTTCATTTACACGTCAATAACGTTCACATAAGCGTGCCTTGCAAAGTGTGGCTGTTACAACCAACGGTGACCCCAAAATTCACAAAAATGAGAGACAAGTTCAAAAATATCATACAAGTTAAACGACCACATTTTTAAATATTGTTTTGTCTAAAATATTGTTTTTCATATATTTTGATAAAAATATGTAGCAGTAAAATGGGTACAAATGGGAAAATTGGAAAAAGAAGGGTCAAGTTAAAGTTAGATCTTTTTAGGGTTCCGTACCTCAAAAGAAAAAAAACGGAACCCTTATAGGATCACTTTGTTGTCCGTCTGTCTGTCTGTCTGTCAAGACCCTTTATCTCACGAACGGGTAAAGGTATCAGGTTGAAATTAATATCACATATTAGGATCCATGAACCACACAAGATCTGAAAATTTCAATTTTTTACAACGACGCAATCAAAAGATATGGCATTTTATGTCCTCATCTCCATACATTTATTCAAAAATGAAAAACCTACAGGGTACTTCCCGTTGACCTAAAATTATGAAATTTGGCAAGAAGCTAGGTCTCACAGTACAAATAATGGGAAAAGTCTGAAATCATTAAATATTACAACTTTTCACACAACTAATGGTAACCAATTGTGGTGAGCTCCCGTTTCAAGAACATTCATATAAGAGAGGGGTCAAGTTGGATGGTCGATGAGGCGATTTTTGTTTTAGTTCTATTTAAAAACGGGAACACTTACAAACTTGAAAATTGGTTTGTTTATAGTGCATAAGCTATAAAATAACAACAAATAATAAAATTTGGTCAAGCGCGTGTCGGACTCAAAAAATCTAGCACATTAACTTACTGAAATTTCAACTAATACAATTATGTTTATGTGGTGGTACTGTACAGATCTGAAGTCCCTTCCAATAGGATCCTCAAATCAGATACGTGAAAGTTTTGGCCAAGGTTGATCGTCTAGAATAATACCCTTTAAGAATATTATATTTTTACTGAATCCTACGTCATTCCGTTTTATATCCTTATAATAATTTGTAATTTACAGATTCTGCTCGGTGGAGAGTGGCAATAGAAGAATGAAAAAGAAACACACTTGTTATTTTAATACTTATATTTGAATATAAACCTAATCTTTACATGTCTAATTTGAGTTATTTATTTTATTTTATATCACTATTTATTTGAATTTAGTCTCATATTGTTTGGTGTAGTTCATCTGAATTCATGTAGTTTCATCAATTTAGGAAAGGTTTCATCTCATTTACAATGCAATATTAGAGCCGATAAGTTTCTGAAAAGAAACCTATGTTAATATAAACGAAGTAATAAAAATAATGTGGGGACAATCCCCAGGTTTGGGGCACCGCCATCGCCCCAAGCAGCTCGTCCTAGGCCTCCTCTACCCTAAGTCCTAGGTCCGAGGCATATCATCACCCAGCTCACGATGACATGACGCTAAACTACCCTAACAATCCAACTGGATCGTCAGGATTCTGATCATCCTCGCGGAGCTGGAAATCCCACCGAAAACTTAAACTACAGTAAAGACTAGGGTTAATGTATGTGGAGAGCGGAACCAACTAACCACAGTACAACCCAGACGGTGATGATGTCTCCCCCCGGTATGTTCATGCCCCGCGTCAAACCCGACTTCCACGTGGCCCACCTTTAAGGGACGATCACTGACTCATCCAGGGTTCACAGGGTATTGACTATTTCTTTTAGTCACCCATACCAGAGCTGGTCACCGAGCCCGCCAGGCACACGAAGCATACGGTCTTCCTTTAGGAAAACAGGGCACTCTCCATCATGAGCTATAAGAGCTCTTCCTGTAATCCCTCCGGGCAGACAATGACCGACATCATCGAATCCCTTAGTTTGTTTTGAAATAAGTTAAACTGAAAATAATTAGCCAGCTCCACACGTCCAAGTGTGAAGTCTGTACTAGATACGGGTATAGTATTATTGCTTGCATGGCCAGCCTAGATCAATAACGGTTTTATAACGAGAGACATAAAGAGTTTGAAGGGCAATCTCCCTCCCCCCCAGTCACTGAGTGACTTTATTGCACCAACAAGGTCTCCGTATATCCTTCATAGCTCTCACTTGTGATGCGTAGCTAAATCTCTTTTCCGTTACCAACCCACGCAGGACAAGGATTATGTAGAGTAACCCCAGTCTAAACACTCATTTAAATAAAATGAATTGCATCTAAACTATAATGGGATTACCCAGCATATTTCGAAGAAGAACATATAAGAAGTAAGTATAACAAAAGATTACTGAAGGTAATCCTTAATTAAAAGTGAGGTATGATGACCAGAACCGAGAAGATACGGGATAGTAGTATCTAAGCTAGGTTGGGCCAAACATTTATGATTTAAGATCTTAAAGGAAAATCAAAAGCATCGAGTATTCAAAACCAAGAACACTGGGAGAATTTAGCGTAAACAACACTAGCTAAAACTCGATGTTCTTTAAAAGAGGACTCAAAAGAAGTATAAAAATGGGGTTATTGTATATACTTAAATATTCGGAACTTATCTACAATGAAAAGAAACTAAACATTATAATTTCTGTTCCATTATTGTTTTCAAGAATCTATTTAGTAAAGTTAAGGTGGTTTCACACTGAGTCAAAGTATAATTTTAAGTATGATAATTTATGACAAGTTTTATTAAGGAAGATTAAAACTTAGAATCTTATAAGGTTTAGATTCCTGTATGATTCAATGAAGATTAAATAGACTAGTTAACTACTTTAGGATGACACACATAAAGTTCAGAGGTCCCCCAAGGTCAGAGTGTCGTACAGCCGTCGCAGCCTTGCGGGCGAACGTCGTCAACACACTTTACAAGAAGTAACCCACGAACGAACGTAATGTCTCCATCAAGAATATTCTTCCTATTGATTCAGGACAATTCTAATTTATTCCTTATAAACAATTTAATGTCATTAGACTAAACTAGAATGTCCCTTCACATAAGAAGAAAGTTTTATGTTGTCTAACTACTCTACATTTGGTAATCTAACGCTAAGATCAGGAGGCCCTCCCGCGGTATATGCCACTCAAACGACGCATCCAATAATGGGCGAGCGTTGTCAGCACATAACACAAGAAACACTATTTCCAAAATCCAACGTTAAAACACCTTGCTAATATCCTTCCACTTGTATTGGAGTAACTCCAATTCATCCCACACATACAGAAGAGGGAATTCAGGATGAATCAGCGAAACCTCACACAAATAGAAAGAGAAGAACTTTAGTATCAGACCCTTTTAGGCTTGAGGGCTCCGGCCCAAGAATGATTAAAATAAATAAATCCGAAGGTTGATATTATCAGATAGACTTAGACAGATACTCCAGTGACACGCGACATACATTAGCCACAACCAATATAGTGGACATCGGGGACACATGTCACGAGGGCATCCATCCATGCTTGGTTGAACTAAATAAACCTGAGAGCTGGCATTTCTTAATCTCAAAATCTGGGACTCCTATAGTATGAAAGTAAAAAGAAAGATAAGCACCTCCTATGAGCTTGAGTACTGAGATGTAGTAATGCTCTCAGCATGTTCCAATTTTGGGAAATTGAGGCAAAAGATTCAAAATCACTATCAAAGCAATTTATTATTACTTGAAATATTATTATTTATAATATTCACTCTACTTAAACTTACCCTTTATTTCACAATAAAATATCACAATCTATATCCAAGTTTTAGTTTTCAGATATATTATTTTAAGATTTTGAATTGACGTTCTAATTCTTTTGATCTGACGGAATATTTTTCTTAAATTTTATCATATGAAGACATTAGTATATTAAAAAAACTGGAATTTTGATTTAGGGCCAAAGATTTTATATTATTTTCTAAAAATGGTAATTATTTAATGTATTAATATTTTCTTCCATTTTGATTTTGGGTTTTGATTTATTTTTTGTTAAAGAGATAAAAAATTTATAAAGATTTCAAAATAGCGTCTAGCTTTGAGTAAAACTAAATCAAAAATGATTTATTTGTTGACTATTTGACAATAATGTCAAATAGACAATTCTACCTAAAAAGGTATAAAAATATACATCGTTTAAAGTCTCCTTGACTTGATGATAATAATATACATCGTCCAAAGTCACTTTTGAAATGTTGACAAAATATACAACATCTAAAGCCACCCCTAAACGATGACAATATATATACATCAGAGTCCAGTTTCCATGATTTCACCAAGGACTATTTTAATCAATTTCTCTGTAAAGGAAAGAATTAAACACAATGAAATTTACATTACCTTTACAATCCAAGCAATACCTTTTTTAGCCTTCACGTTTTATCATTTGTGGTTTGCTTTTCCATGTCTATAATGTTCCTTGTAATTCCTGTACCTGTTTAGAAATAGAACATTATCCTGCCTAGCTATACGCGAACAAAGACACTTGTAGAACTAGTTTATACTTAATTATGGGAAAAGAAAATCTTTATTACTATCTACAAATAACGACTCAGATTAAAAACACAGTATGTTATAATTTCCGCAGAGTTATTAATGTTTACAAACGAAAATCATTAAGAGGGAATAACAATTTACTTAAAGTATCACACAGTACAAGCCTCTTATGACCTCGCAGGTAGATCTGTAAAGCTGCAAATATTCTCCAATCAACTCTTCCTCTTTTGACATTGAAATCTGATTTTCTCAACGTTATTTAGCTCACATAACCTGGAAGAAACTATAAATTTCATTAAGTCACATTTCACCTTAACTCAAATACACACAACAACTTTGAACCGAAAATAAATAAAAGATGAAAACCACAAAATTGAATACTTACATAACATTAGTTTCACTCCACTTATTCTTTACACTTTGGATTCAAACCCTGAATGTTAGCATCTTGAAATTATGCGCAAATAAACCTTCCTATACTATATCCTACACGAAGCAATCCCTATCTTTATCTCAATTGAAGGAATCCGAAATCAAGGATCTCGGTCTCCTCCAAAGATTCATCACATCAGCTATTTGATAGCTTCCTCCACGAGCTACAAAAAATATATAAAAATGACTTACTGATGTCTGGAATTAAACCTTCCTTTTTTTTTTTCAAGACTATAAGATGGTCCTAAGATTCTTCCAAAAATTTACACAGCAGCAGAACAATTCGTTTCACGATTTTGCTTGTTAGGTTTTTGCCCAGCAGTGGACCTTTGTCTTTCGGGATTTCCTGAAACTGATTCAAACACGTAAAAATTCTATTTTCAGCTCCATTGCCCTCACTATTCAACAAAACCTGATTCTTAGTTTTCTTCTGTTGCTTTCGTTTATCAAAATTTTAGCAACTATTCATTTTTATCAGCAAAAATAGCTTTTTTTCTTCATTTTCCTTTTTCGACTCTCTTTCCCGACCCTGTCTCGACTGTCACTCCTTGTCATATTTTTCTACTCCCCGTTTATCGTTACACTTATTGACACTTCCTCTAAATAGTATTTTATGCATTTAAAAATTTTTTAGGGTTCCGCAAGTGCACAGCCTCCCCCAAAATTTTATTATTTCGAAAAATCTAAGAAAACTTTTTTTTTTTTCGAGAATTCTAAAATTTTCAATTTTAAATTAATTTTTTTTTTATTATTATTATTATTTTATTAAAATAAAACCTCCTATATTGGCCCTTAATTTTTTTTATTCACAAATACAATAAACAAAACAAATAACTAAACTACTAATATTATAAATCATTAAACTAAATTAATTTTTTATTCAAAATTATTAAAATTATTTAACATGTTTATCTAAATTTAGATTTATTTCAGTTCAACCCTGATTATATAACCAAATTAAATTTGTATTAAATTATAAATTATTATAGTTCATTATATTTTTTTTAAAACGAAGTCGATTTAATAATGCCAGTCAATTCACTAACAAATTGACTCACTATATACTATAATCAAAATAGTCTTCTAATATTAATTATTAAATTAAAACTAATAAAATTAAATTAATTAGGTTGTGACCAGGAATATCTCAATTCCTCTAAAGTTAAAATTTATGATATAGTCCCGTGAAAATCTCAATAGCTAACATCCTAAGTATAATATTTAGCCAAATGGACTGCATTATAAACTCCTTTGACACTTTGAGTTTCAGGATCAACGAGAATATACACATTAGCATATTTTATTCCTCCAATTCGATATGGTCCATCATATAATAAATCAAATTTCTTAGTTTTATTTCGACTAGAATCCGATTTATTAAGCCTCCTTAATTTTACCAAATCACCAACTTGAAAATCTATCAACTTATGAGTTCTATTGAATCTATCCTGCCGCTTCTGACTCGAAAGTCTAAGGTTTTCTCTAACTTCCTCTCTAATTTGGTCTAACGTTTTATTCGTGAGTGCCCGTGGTAGAAAACAGTCTACTTTAAGTTTCTCTGAATTTCCAAATAATATTTCATTAGGAGAAAATTTCGTACTCTCGTGGAACGTATTATTATACAATTCCTCAATCTCCAACAAGTAATGATCCCATCTAGTATGGTCATCATGACAATAAATTCTAAAGAATTTGTTTAATTCTTTATTCACTCGTTCTGTAGTGTTAGGTCGAGGATTACGAATAGTAGTATACAAAGTCTTAATTCTCAAAGCTCTGAGTCCATTTTTCCATTTGTGACTAATAAATTGTTTTCCGTTATCTGTCATAACAGCCTTAGGTTGTATTATTTCAGTGAACACTCTCATACAATAAAGCACTGAGTCTGCTGAAGCTCCACGAAGTCCGAAAAGTTTAATAAATTTACTAAAAGAATCCTGTATTACAAAAATGTAAATATAACCAGCCTCAGTTTTAGGTAGTGGTCCGAAGATATCAGCCATTACTAATTCACCCGGGTTTTCAGTTAAAATCGATTTACATTTTCCTACCCCTTTTATATAGTCAGGTCTAGAAAGCTGACAAACATGACACTTCTGAATACAAGACTTCACTGTCTTACCCATATTTACCCAATAACACCTTAATTGTAAATATTTCAAAGTTTTATATGCGCCAAGATGACCCATCTCTATATGTACCTGTTTACAAATCTCTTCTTGTAGAACCTTGGGCATAAACAAAACGTAATCTCCACGTACAGTTTTAAAATAAAGTAGATCATTATTGACAAAACAGCGCAAAGTTATACGTGTAAATCTATCTGTTCTTTCGGGTACTCTAGAACCATTTATTTTCTCCTTAATCCCACATATGACGTTATCAAGCCGTTGATATTCCATCATACGTTGTAATTTATTTTTCAAGTCACGGTCAGTAGAAACACCTACATACATAACAGTTGGATACCACACCTTCTCTTCTTGCAAAACTCCCCCTGGCGGATATCTAGATAAAATATCTACCCCAATATTTTCTACACCTTTTACATGTTCGACTTCGAAGTCAAATTGTTCAAGAAATAAAATCCAACGTGTGACTCTACTATTGTATAATTTCATTTGTTTCATGAAAGTTAATGCCTTATGATCTGTACGAACAACAAATTTCGCTCCTCTTAAATAAGTCTCAAACTTTTTCACAGAATAAATAATAGCCCACATCTCTTGTTCAGTTACAGTCCATCGTAATTCAGAACCCCGTAGTGCACGACTACAGAATCCCAAAATTTTAACCTCACCATTATTTCCAAACTGAAACAATGATCCGGCTATTCCGATCCCTGAACTGTCAGTCTGTAAATAATATAATTTATCCTGATCTGGATGGCTCAATAGAATCGTTGTAATAAATTCTTCCTTTATATTATTGAAAGCTCGATCTAATTCTTCATCCCAAAACCATGCTTGGTTTTTCTTTAATAACCTAGCTAATGGAGCAGTCAAAATACTATAGTTTTTAATGAAACGTCTATAATAATTACAAAGTCCCAAAAATCCTCTTAACTGTTTTTGTTTCTTTGGAATAGGGAATTCCTTTATAGCTTTTATTTTATCCGGGTTAGGTTTAATTCCCGAAGTTGTAACTATATGCCCTAACATTTTTACTTCACTGCAGAAAAAGTTGCACTTTGCAAAATTACAAGTCATTCCAGCTGATTCTAAACGATCCAAAACTATATCAATATGATCCAAATGGTCTTGCCAAGTCCCACTCGTTAGGATTGCAAGATCATCCAAATAATTGACACAAAACTCTCTAACACCAGGACCCAATATAATGTCCATTGCGCGACAAAAGGACCCTACTGACGTTTTAAGTCCTTGCGGAAGCACGTTGTATACGTAAGACTTTCCATTAACTGTAAATCCAGTATATTTTTTACTGTCCTCAGTCAACGGTATTTGAAAATAAGCGTTATTTAAATCAATCAATGTTATAAATTTTACACCAAGAAAAGCATTAAGTATGTCAATCTGTAAAGGCGGTGCTTCTACTTCTGGAACCATATATTTATTGATTTCCCTAGCATCAAGTAATATTCTAACAGATCCATCGGGTTTTCCAGTGAAAGTTAGAGGACTACAAAAATTTGTAGTTTTCCTCGATATAATCCCTAATTCTTCCATCTCCCTCAACTTTTCTTCTACTTTTGCCCTATGTGCATATGGTATAGGATAGGTTCGTTGTATCCTTGGAGTACCCTCAATCATTTTAATGTCATGAGTATAACAGTTTGCCCTTCCAAGTTTCTTTGTAAAAACTTGCATATGGGATCTCAAAACATTAAAAATTTGTTCCTTCTCTACATCAGACAAATCCATTCCCAACCGAATACTTTTAAACAAATCTAATAATTGCTTTTCTTCACCGCCTTCTTTTTCGTTTTGTTCCTCTATTCCAGATATTAGATTTATTCGATTCTCTTCTAAAAACCCACTAGAAAGATTTCGAAACGGAATAGTAATTTCTCCTTGTCCAACGATACCCAATTCTAATGTTTGTGGTTCTTTTAAATGCAAAACAGCGTTGTGCGCAACTAACCAATCTACCCCAAGGATAGCAGAACAAGTTAATTTAGCAATCACTAAAAATCCCGTATCAATATCAACTGAACCACACGTCAACGGTATAGAGACTAGTTTTTTTATTTGGAGACTCTTTTGTCCAACGGCTCCCCTCACACATATTGGTCTAACTGGTAACGCAGGGAATTCTAACTTTAATTCTCCTTGTAAATACTCTAAGAATTCTTCCGAAATACAAGTTACTTCACTTCCAGTGTCTACCAAGAGAACTATAGATTGCCCCAAAATTTGTAACTCTATTTCTGATTTAAATTTGGGCCCCTCATTCTCAAAGCAAACCTCTTCATCATATAAAGAGTTACCTTCATATTCTCTAATGAACTGATTATAGATTGGTTGATTTTGTTTAATCACGGAAACGTCAAAAACTTTAATTAGATCTACGACTGTTTGTTTATTATTATAATCTTCTGAAGAATATCCTAAACCTTCTCCATCACAATTCGTTCTAGTATTATTCGGGGAAACAGGATATAAGATCCCTTCTTGGTCACAACCCAATCCTACCCCTGGCTTCCAACCTTGTTTTATTAAATATTTTACAGGAAAAAGATAATTTAGTTTTTTGTTAATTGCGGCCACCTCCTGCTTATTGGAAATGGCCCCAACTAGTTTAAATCTTCTTCTTGAATAATTTCATCAGTGATCCTTCCCCTTGAAGTCTCCCCCTCGATGTGAGCCACCACTTTTGTTTTTTTATAAAATGGCTTGTCTTTATTTGGAACGAATGGATTTTGACGCTTTGTTCCCCTATCAGCTCCAGTAGTGGAGTCAAAGGAAGAAGATCCACATTGTTTATTCACGTCATCCAATTCACGAAGAAACTCTGTTGCCTCAATCAAAGTATTTCCTTTCTTCATCCGCCAAGCATATTGTACATCCTTCGGAAAGTGTCTCATCAAATCTTCCACTATTTGCCATTCAGGAATTGGTCTAGACATCATCTTTGCTTGCCCTGCTAAACTAACGAAATGTTCTAGCATTGTTCCATTTTCCTTAGACCAAGTGCCATTTACAATCATTCTTCTCAAGGTGTTTTGCTCGGCTTCTCCCCAATAAGCATCCAAAAAATCTCTTTTGAAATCCGACTGTGTAAACCATCTCTGTCTATAAATTCTGGCCCATTTTCGAACATCACCTTCTAAACAACTGATTATAGTTTCAATTGTAGCATCTTCATTAGGCATTCTACGTAAATAATTCTGAAGATCCTCCAAAAACGACACTGGATGTACCCCAAATCTTCCAGGAAAACGTGGTTTTTCGACTCTTGTATCAATCACCGGGCATATATTAATCGATGCTTCATGCCTTTCAGACGAAGCTGATGCAGCGTTAGTTTCCCGAGCCTGCGACAGCTGATTCTCTAAGTTCGACACCTTCTGTGTCAGAATTCCCATGTTTCTTCGAAGTTGGCGAAACATAGTGGAGTTGCGTAAAGAAGGTCGTGGACGCTCTTCTTGCTGACCTGTCCTTTCTAATTCATCTTGTCCCTGAGATGATCTAAGATTATAACGAGGAGGCATTTTTTCTTTTCTTTGGATACTGAAAGTTTATTACAAATTATAGGTTGGAATTTTGTTTAAATTAAAGAATAGAAAGCTTATCTAATATTCTTTCCTTAACTTCCCAAAACTGTTGCTTTATGGAGCTAATATTTTGATCTCCATCGATAATCTCTATCCTGTCAAAAACTTCCTTTATATTAGGGTTCAATAACCATTCCTCATGAATGTTGTGAATCCTCTCTATATAATCTAACGTTATCCCTGTCTCTTCAGGTCGACCACGACTTAGGGCTCTCTGATAAGAAACCATAGGGGAAGTCCTAAGATAAACCACTAAATTAATTCGAGTAACCAATTGTTCTTTGAAATAAGAATAGGTTTCATCTAAAACTGCAAACTCAGCCGGGTGCAACAATTCACTCTCTTGCAATTCCCTAATAAAACAATTTTTGGCTGAATAGATGGAACGTTCCATAACTTTAATCTTAGCGCTAGATTCTTTCGTATGATTCTCTAACATTGTTAGAAGAACATAATTTTGAAAACAGAAACCCCACTTCTTAGGATTTTCCTTAAATAACTGGAAGAGATTGACGCCAGATAAATTAGTCCATTTATCAATTGGTTCTGGTATTATCTCAAAATCAGAGTTGCCTCCCAAAGCTGCCAACAAAGTAGACTTCCCTGACCCTATGTTTCCTTCTATTGAGACTGTAAAATTTCCCATCTTTATTCTGAAACAAGGAATGCATCATATTTTCTATGGTTACCAAAACAAATAACCCTAAGCTAAAACTAATTCTAACGTCCCGCTTAACAACTTTAACTTAGATAAACTTTACTCTCAAGTTTCTTCAGTTCAAAACTCGAAATTAGTGTATTTTTCATTTTGTTTCCTTTTTCACTCTTCAATACCTCTCTCGCTTGAAACCAGCATATCCTGGTCACGGCACCAGCTGTACAGATCTGAAGTCCCTTCCAATAGGATCCTCAAATCAGATACGTGAAAGTTTTGGCCAAGGTTGATCGTCTAGAATAATACCCTTTAAGAATATTATATTTTTACTGAATCCTACGTCATTCCGTTTTATATCCTTATAATAATTTGTAATTTACAGATTCTGCTCGGTGGAGAGTGGCAATAGAAGAATGAAAAAGAAACACACTTGTTATTTTAATACTTATATTTGAATATAAACCTAATCTTTACATGTCTAATTTGAGTTATTTATTTTATTTTATATCACTATTTATTTGAATTTAGTCTCATATTGTTTGGTGTAGTTCATCTGAATTCATGTAGTTTCATCAATTTAGGAAAGGTTTCATCTCATTTACAATGCAATATTAGAGCCGATAAGTTTCTGAAAAGAAACCTATGTTAATATAAACGAAGTAATAAAAATAATGTGGGGACAATCCCCAGGTTTGGGGCACCGCCATCGCCCCAAGCAGCTCGTCCTAGGCCTCCTCTACCCTAAGTCCTAGGTCCGAGGCATATCATCACCCAGCTCACGATGACATGACGCTAAACTACCCTAACAATCCAACTGGATCGTCAGGATTCTGATCATCCTCGCGGAGCTGGAAATCCCACCGAAAACTTAAACTACAGTAAAGACTAGGGTTAATGTATGTGGAGAGCGGAACCAACTAACCACAGTACAACCCAGACGGTGATGATGTCTCCCCCCGGTATGTTCATGCCCCGCGTCAAACCCGACTTCCACGTGGCCCACCTTTAAGGGACGATCACTGACTCATCCAGGGTTCACAGGGTATTGACTATTTCTTTTAGTCACCCATACCAGAGCTGGTCACCGAGCCCGCCAGGCACACGAAGCATACGGTCTTCCTTTAGGAAAACAGGGCACTCTCCATCATGAGCTATAAGAGCTCTTCCTGTAATCCCTCCGGGCAGACAATGACCGACATCATCGAATCCCTTAGTTTGTTTTGAAATAAGTTAAACTGAAAATAATTAGCCAGCTCCACACGTCCAAGTGTGAAGTCTGTACTAGATACGGGTATAGTATTATTGCTTGCATGGCCAGCCTAGATCAATAACGGTTTTATAACGAGAGACATAAAGAGTTTGAAGGGCAATCTCCCTCCCCCCCAGTCACTGAGTGACTTTATTGCACCAACAAGGTCTCCGTATATCCTTCATAGCTCTCACTTGTGATGCGTAGCTAAATCTCTTTTCCGTTACCAACCCACGCAGGACAAGGATTATGTAGAGTAACCCCAGTCTAAACACTCATTTAAATAAAATGAATTGCATCTAAACTATAATGGGATTACCCAGCATATTTCGAAGAAGAACATATAAGAAGTAAGTATAACAAAAGATTACTGAAGGTAATCCTTAATTAAAAGTGAGGTATGATGACCAGAACCGAGAAGATACGGGATAGTAGTATCTAAGCTAGGTTGGGCCAAACATTTATGATTTAAGATCTTAAAGGAAAATCAAAAGCATCGAGTATTCAAAACCAAGAACACTGGGAGAATTTAGCGTAAACAACACTAGCTAAAACTCGATGTTCTTTAAAAGAGGACTCAAAAGAAGTATAAAAATGGGGTTATTGTATATACTTAAATATTCGGAACTTATCTACAATGAAAAGAAACTAAACATTATAATTTCTGTTCCATTATTGTTTTCAAGAATCTATTTAGTAAAGTTAAGGTGGTTTCACACTGAGTCAAAGTATAATTTTAAGTATGATAATTTATGACAAGTTTTATTAAGGAAAATTAAAACTTAGAATCTTATAAGGTTTAGATTCCTGTATGATTCAATGAAGATTAAATAGACTAGTTAACTACTTTAGGATGACACACATAAAGTTCAGAGGTCCCCCAAGGTCAGAGTGTCGTACAGCCGTCGCAGCCTTGCGGGCGAACGTCGTCAACACACTTTACAAGAAGTAACCCACGAACGAACGTAATGTCTCCATCAAGAATATTCTTCCTATTGATTCAGGACAATTCTAATTTATTCCTTATAAACAATTTAATGTCATTAGACTAAACTAGAATGTCCCTTCACATAAGAAGAAAGTTTTATGTTGTCTAACTACTCTACATTTGGTAATCTAACGCTAAGATCAGGAGGCCCTCCCGCGGTATATGCCACTCAAACGACGCATCCAATAATGGGCGAGCGTTGTCAGCACATAACACAAGAAACACTATTTCCAAAATCCAACGTTAAAACACCTTGCTAATATCCTTCCACTTGTATTGGAGTAACTCCAATTCATCCCACACATACAGAAGAGGGAATTCAGGATGAATCAGCGAAACCTCACACAAATAGAAAGAGAAGAACTTTAGTATCAGACCCTTTTAGGCTTGAGGGCTCCGGCCCAAGAATGATTAAAATAAATAAATCCGAAGGTTGATATTATCAGATAGACTTAGACAGATACTCCAGTGACACGCGACATACATTAGCCACAACCAATATAGTGGACATCGGGGACACATGTCACGAGGGCATCCATCCATGCTTGGTTGAACTAAATAAACCTGAGAGCTGGCATTTCTTAATCTCAAAATCTGGGACTCCTATAGTATGAAAGTAAAAAGAAAGATAAGCACCTCCTATGAGCTTGAGTACTGAGATGTAGTAATGCTCTCAGCATGTTCCAATTTTGGGAAATTGAGGCAAAAGATTCAAAATCACTATCAAAGCAATTTATTATTACTTGAAATATTATTATTTATAATATTCACTCTACTTAAACTTACCCTTTATTTCACAATAAAATATCACAATCTATATCCAAGTTTTAGTTTTCAGATATATTATTTTAAGATTTTGAATTGACGTTCTAATTCTTTTGATCTGACGGAATATTTTTCTTAAATTTTATCATATGAAGACATTAGTATATTAAAAAAACTGGAATTTTGATTTAGGGCCAAAGATTTTATATTATTTTCTAAAAATGGTAATTATTTAATGTATTAATATTTTCTTCCATTTTGATTTTGGGTTTTGATTTATTTTTTGTTAAAGAGATAAAAAATTTATAAAGATTTCAAAATAGCGTCTAGCTTTGAGTAAAACTAAATCAAAAATGATTTATTTGTTGACTATTTGACAATAATGTCAAATAGACAATTCTACCTAAAAAGGTATAAAAATATACATCGTTTAAAGTCTCCTTGACTTGATGATAATAATATACATCGTCCAAAGTCACTTTTGAAATGTTGACAAAATATACAACATCTAAAGCCACCCCTAAACGATGACAATATATATACATCAGAGTCCAGTTTCCATGATTTCACCAAGGACTATTTTAATCAATTTCTCTGTAAAGGAAAGAATTAAACACAATGAAATTTACATTACCTTTACAATCCAAGCAATACCTTTTTTAGCCTTCACGTTTTATCATTTGTGGTTTGCTTTTCCATGTCTATAATGTTCCTTGTAATTCCTGTACCTGTTTAGAAATAGAACATTATCCTGCCTAGCTATACGCGAACAAAGACACTTGTAGAACTAGTTTATACTTAATTATGGGAAAAGAAAATCTTTATTACTATCTACAAATAACGACTCAGATTAAAAACACAGTATGTTATAATTTCCGCAGAGTTATTAATGTTTACAAACGAAAATCATTAAGAGGGAATAACAATTTACTTAAAGTATCACACAGTACAAGCCTCTTATGACCTCGCAGGTAGATCTGTAAAGCTGCAAATATTCTCCAATCAACTCTTCCTCTTTTGACATTGAAATCTGATTTTCTCAACGTTATTTAGCTCACATAACCTGGAAGAAACTATAAATTTCATTAAGTCACATTTCACCTTAACTCAAATACACACAACAACTTTGAACCGAAAATAAATAAAAGATGAAAACCACAAAATTGAATACTTACATAACATTAGTTTCACTCCACTTATTCTTTACACTTTGGATTCAAACCCTGAATGTTAGCATCTTGAAATTATGCGCAAATAAACCTTCCTATACTATATCCTACACGAAGCAATCCCTATCTTTATCTCAATTGAAGGAATCCGAAATCAAGGATCTCGGTCTCCTCCAAAGATTCATCACATCAGCTATTTGATAGCTTCCTCCACGAGCTACAAAAAATATATAAAAATGACTTACTGATGTCTGGAATTAAACCTTCCTTTTTTTTTTTCAAGACTATAAGATGGTCCTAAGATTCTTCCAAAAATTTACACAGCAGCAGAACAATTCGTTTCACGATTTTGCTTGTTAGGTTTTTGCCCAGCAGTGGACCTTTGTCTTTCGGGATTTCCTGAAACTGATTTAAACACGTAAAAATTCTATTTTCAGCTCCATTGCCCTCACTATTCAACAAAACCTGATTCTTAGTTTTCTTCTGTTGCTTTCGTTTATCAAAATTTTAGCAACTATTCATTTTTATCAGCAAAAATAGCTTTTTTTCTTCATTTTCCTTTTTCGACTCTCTTTCCCGACCCTGTCTCGACTGTCACTCCTTGTCATATTTTTCTACTCCCCGTTTATCGTTACACTTATTGACACTTCCTCTAAATAGTATTTTATGCATTTAAAAATTTTTTAGGGTTCCGCAAGTGCACAGTACGGAACCCTCAGTGCGCGAGTCCGACTCGCACTTGGCCGGTTTTTTTTTTCTTTAGTTATTCAAATTAAGTGAAAATTCTATCTCGACCATACCACTTCTCATATATATCTTACTACGGGGTTTTTAAATTTAAAATTTTCACTTTAGTGTAAAACCATAAAATGCATTTCATACTGCTTTGATAATGGTTTGTGTTTGTTCGCCAAATAAGTGCGTGAAATGTTTTGGCTTTATATTTTTGTATTCTACTGCCTTTATTTCTGTATTGGTTTGAAAAAGACCGAAGGGTGGAATTACATCAATCTGCACTGTAGAAGCAATGATAATGATCCTGTAGACTGGTAAGAGATTTCTGAATTATACAAAAAAAAAATTCAATAAATTGACTAAAGACTAAACTAAAGACAAGACTAAAGTCTTGATAACTCTTGTTACCAATGACGTTTGATACACCTAGGCCCTAGAGCACACCTAGGCTTCTCTTGCAGCAATGGCAGGCTACTCAGCTAAACGCCAGAACTGTTCTAGGCTTATTCTCTACGTTACTCAGGCTATGTGCTACTGTGAAAAAAAAAGGAGTTCGAAAAACCTGAGAAATATTGTCTCGTAGTCGTTCCATATTTGATCGTTCATTGCAGATTTTTTTTTTAAACAAGAAACCACACATCTTTTATTGATATTGTCACAGAACATATAGGATAGGTACCTACCTAGTGCCGGATTAACAAGCAAGAGCACCATGCGCTCAAATATACACTCTCCCTGACCCGGGAAGAAATACCAAGGAAACATTCGTTTTCTACTTAAGTAATATTGTTCAGTACTATGCTAAAATGTTTGCTTGCACTCATATAAAATAGTCGTATAAATCCAGGTGGTACATGTACAAGCCAGCAGGCGAGTCGGCGCCTTACGACAACTCAGGTCGTACCTTCTCCTACATAATATCTGATATCCTGGACCGCTGGCAGAACCCCAGCAAGCACGTGACTACAAACAACATGCTGCAGCACACCTTGCAGCCGGCTTACAGGGTAAGAGTTTCATACTCGTAAGTATACCATCTACCATCTTATAAAATTATGGAATTTCCTGGAAAGTACGTCAGTTTCGTGTAAGTTTTTATAGTTTTTGCGGTACAGTTATCTTCACCCTGTCGAATCTTGTATGTCAGTACTTTCGATTTTTCTTCCGGCTTTAAAAAGGATACCTAAGGAATACCTATCTAACCTAAGAGTTAAGAATTTAGATCCGTTTATGAAGCCACAAATAAAACGTATAAAAAAACAAATAAACATTTTCATACAATGATGGGGTTAAAATAAACGTTAAGTAATATTATAGTCGTGTGGTGCCGGCAAAGAATAGTACCAACCCATACATACCCGTGGGTGTCGTAAGAGGCGACTAAGGGTTAACTGGAGAATGGGCAGCAGCATCCTCCTTTGTATATTACATCTTACTTACTGCGGTCACCTACAACCGCGGTCCATTGTGCCAGCCGTAACGCTAACAAGCGAGGTGACTATGGTACTTCCCCTCCACATTTTTCCAGCAAAAGCTAGAATTCTGGAGGGAGCTCCCTATCCTGTAGTGGACGTTTCATGGGATGTTATGATGAATATTATAGTAACATAAAAATACAAATCTGGTTTAGTAAGATTCTATCTAAGATAAAAAGCATACCTATCAACAATTTTATCAAAGATTACAGGAAAACCGACCCATTCAAAAGTTTTAATATAAGAAATGTAAGAGAAGGTAAATCTGACCACTTAGCGCTGACTTTTTTGAGCAACGTACAGAGGTTTCATCTTCTAGAGAATACTTTTCTAGGCACCTCAACTAACGAATGCAGCAACTACATATTTTTTTTTAGTTTTGGAAATATTGATGCGTAGTTTAACCCCATTATTGCATAAAAATGTATGACAGAAAACTGACCGACCTGTCTGACTGATATTTGCGGTTACAGGCAACGTACGTAGACCGCATAGCTTACCTCGTGTTTGAAAATGGTGACGCTGACGAAATTTCTTACGGCTCGAAGACTCGCGGAATCTTAATGGCTGACGAGCTCGGAGGAATCTTCATCAGCCACACTGTGCCGTACCTTGCTGATCCCAAATGTACGTAAAACATAAGTTGTGGTAAGTATCAGAAAACCCGTACCATTAGTATTCTCCAGTTTCTCGCACTCGGAGTGAGGGACCTCTCTGAAGGCAACCAAAAGGATGTGGCCATGTCTTGGGCTTGTTGTTGTCACTTGTTGTCACTTGTTGTTGTTACTTGTTGTTGTCACTTTTTGCCGTTGACTCGAAACTAATAGTAGGTACCTTTCTATACGTGGGTGTCGAAAAGGCGACTAACTGATTTTGAACCGGAGGATGGGCAGCGGTGTCCTTCTGCGTATCGTCAACTTTTTTAGTATTATATATTCTGTGGTATCGTATAATATATTACATACTTACTGTGGTTTACCTAATTTTACCATGTTCGTAAGTAAGACCATGAATGAACAACTTTTCCCAAGGAACAGATCGAAATATGAATTATTTTTTTACCCCCCTAAACTGCATGCATATTTTTTTGGTATTTTGGTATTTCAACCTAAGTTTCACAGGAAAATATGTTCAATTTCATGGTTTCAGTAACGTGCTAAAACAGATTGTTCGAAAAGTAAGATTATTCCCTGCTTTAGAAGGCACGGTCGGTCATCGATCTTACGACCCACCCGATGTGATGATATTGATGATGAGTCGGTGGTAGACTTGCATTGCTTATATTAAGTCCTGGAATTTCATCCAAAGGCATTTTTAACTTGCAATTCTTACTTCCTTTAACCTGGGCTAACAAGTGTTCTGCATTTGCAATAGAACTAGTTTCCTAACAACAATTTCTGTCCCAGCTGATCGTCCGAAGTTCCCTGAATCAGAACTCCAGAACGGACACCTGATAATGTGCATCAGTATGAACATATCCACGATGAACGAGTTGGTTGTGTACGTGCGCCGCTCAGGAGCCAAGGTCATCGCCATGCAGATAGCTAGTAGTATGCAGTGGGTCGTGCCCACCTGGGCGTCATACTACGAAATGAGTGCCAGTCTACACGATGAGGGGTGAGATCCTTACATCTTCGCTTTTTTTCTTATAAGATAAAGTATACTCCCGAATACTTCCTTGTATTAAAAGTTGCATGGCTTCTTTCTCAAAGAGGTAGACATTTCGCGAGAATGTTTCAACGACGGCAGCTGTGGGTTTCGTACTAATAATAAATAAGGTCCTAATGAAATAGTGAACATAATTTTATATGTTACTCAGACCATATAACTGAATAAATTTCCCCAAAAAGAATTTTTGACCTCCCATAGAAAATGCATCAGCTGATAGCGCATTTTGTATGGGAGGTCAAATTTGGTATTTCGTATTTAGAATTTAAGACCTATGTTCCCTTGGGAAAGTTGTTCAGTTTCATGGTCCAAGTAATATGCTAAAATTATGTTATATGTACAGTTTACTCGTAGAAACCCGTCGAACCATTTCCCCCTACTATTTGCTATTCCGTTACAGTAGATGCAAGTGTGAATACAATTGTGTAAAAAGTCAACCAGCCCGTCACGCTGAGAATTTTATATTGCTCAGTGCTTAGGTTACCACTTTACTTTACGGCCTCACTGCGCCCGCTTAAACAAGCAAAAGATGGTTGTGCTGACTTTTTCTGCCTTCCTTCTTTCTATGGATTCCATAATGACGTCTTCTTGGTTAATATTTCTCTTCCCTCAGGCAGAATACCCCCAATAAGCCCCTAAAGTTCAAAATACCGGATACAGATATCGAAGGGGTAGTGATGCTGCGGAAACCCGGTCAGGATTTCTGCTTGTACAATGCCTTCGCTAAGAAGCACAACATCTTAATGGACGTCTACTCACCCGACCGCAAGCCAAAGAAGAACACCTGTGGGAACAATTTCGGGTGAGGAAACTAGTATCCGTGTCTGCCATTGAAAATGCTAAAAAAATATATTGTAGGTAATATGCCTTCGCTAGAAATAGATTGTTATTTCAGCATTCAGCACTCCAACTCAACAGTCGGCATTACAAATCATACGTATTTTAGTTTGTTTAGCTATGTGTAGGCACCCTCAGATCAGTGGAAAACTTAATTCTGTTATCAACAGTTCCACGGACTCTGGGGCTGGCCATACAGAAGAAACGTAAGGCGGGTACGGGACGCAGACGTAGTCTTTCATTTGGTTACACTTGCACCTCTATGTTTTCTACGTAAAGGACATGGAAGAGACAGTAATGTCCGCGTCCCGTCCTTGTCTCGCGTGACCAGTATCTGAGAAGTTACAGTGACGATAAAAGGGGCGTGGTGCTCACCGCGCTCGGTACCCAATATACGCAGCTATCAGATTTAATTTATACAATTTAGAATCTTTACAGAATCCCTCATAACAAATGACACTATTGGACGAACGTGCCACCAGCGGTATAACAGCCTATCCTTTTATTACAGCACAAGGAGCATAGACGCGATATCACTAAAGATTCACCACAAAAAGGTCCTTTACGTGAACAACCGAACGGACAGGATGCGTTTTGCCGTGAGCACAGCTGCGCACTGGCAAAAGCGTGGCAGTGGACTCTTGCAATACTGGACCTGCACGAGCTCGCTAGACAAGGACGACAGTAGCAAAAAGGGAGGTCTCCTTGTCTGCATTCATGACTATCCAATTTGGTCGGCGTTTGATAACTTTAAATATAAAGAGCCGGAGTGTGGTAAATAAGCTATTTATTTCACTTTTTTACTGGTTTGTAAAGTCAAAAGCAGATCAACCTTGACACTTGCACCACGACTCTAATCCCAAGAAATAAGAAGGTGTAAAGTCCCATATTTCAAGCTTAACGTACCTACCCTTGACTGTACAGTCCAGATCTCAGATAAAGTATATTCACTAATATACCTTTATCTCTGGTCCAGATCGAGCCAGGTGGTCTACTCTAAATTTTTCGATATACGAGTATAGGTACTATTCAAAACATGCAAATTCAAAACTTTGCCCGTTAACGATAGAGTAGAATGCTAATCACTGCCAACAATATTCTACTCTATTGTCATTGTCAACACGCAGTTATGAATTCGACTTTATCGAAGTAGTATCATATAGCGTGCGCAGGATAAGTTTGGCAGTTTGTAACAGGTATTTTCTGCGCACGGGTGACAGGCGGAGAGCCAATGAACGATTCGCTCGCCTCCCCCCACTTGCTGCAATCACCCCCGCGATTATTTTTCTACAAAATAACGATTTAGAGAAAATTTTGAGTAGACACCTATGTTCCACATGTTGGACTCTGTATTTTGATGAACTGCATACCTTTTCGGGCTAATAATGTTGTGCTATTGTAAAGTTTTACGTACTTTTGACTATACACGATAAAAATCAATACGTTTTAAAACTGTCTAATAGTGTAATATTGATTTCGTAGGTAAATAAAATGCCGATAGTTATTAAAAAGATATTTAATATACAACACAAATATTATTTACATAATCAAGTCAAGACTGTTTACATCCTTAGTCCTTACAATCATAAAGACTATCGGTTGGTGCATTAACTGCTACATGAAACCCAATAAAAATACTGGTTTCACTGGCATCATAGGCTGTGATTACAATCATAAAAGCCTTTTTGACAAAATATCCGATGACACTGGCTTTGTGTAACGAAACTGTGGAGCTTTGTATGACAGCTGACTCTGCACAAACATACAATTGCAAAATATCGAAAACTGTAACTTCCTCAAAAAAATCCTTCCCATACATAATGCTCAACTACGTGATGCAGTTTAAAATTTTCTTAAATTTCTGGAAATTCTTTTGTTTCAGATTATTTATTATTTACTTGTGATTAAATTTATTGTACTTGTAATTTAATTTATTGTTATTATTAAGTCTGAAATAAATATTTTCAATTCAATTATTATTTCAGTAATTTGTTCAGTTTTATAGTCTGAAATACGGTGTTTGGGAGGCGTTTTTAACACCTGATTCTTTGATGCATCACAAATAACATGTTACACTCGGTTGTTCCATAAAAGTGTAGATTTATCCATAAATTAAATTAGGATTTTTCGATAACATTGCGCACTGGGGCACTGCTATGTTATACTAAGCCAGTGAGGTATGATTTTCAAACAAAAGTTTAAAGTAACAATTGGCACGATGAAGTGAGCTTGAAAGTATTTACAATTCTCGCACCGTCCAAATCTTTATTCCGAAAACTTCACGCGCGATTCCTGCGGTTTGACTTTCATTGGGGGGATGAAGTAATGTATGGAGCTGACGAAAGCTGGACTTGATTCCTCTCTGGTAGCGGAGAGAGGAATCAAGGGCAGCTTTCGTCCAACCCGCTAAGGTCTGATTACCTCACCCCGCCAAGATCTGTCACCCCAAAGGCAAATCTAGCACGAAACTGTCGAACTAGGTGGTTTCCACATCAGCTGGGAAGTTTCCGACCAATAGGATTGCTCCATTTTCCTAGCTTGTCAAATGCGCTGTCAAACGGAACGATCTTATTGGTTTGATTTTTCCAGCTCACAGCTTAGCTACCTCGATCGAACAGCTCTGGTGGAAACCACCCTTAAACTTACACCCTATTCGTATAAAAAGTGTGTGGAAGACAAATCCATCACCATCGATTCGTAGATGAAGGTACGTTCTTATAAAGTGTTAAATCTATTTATAAGTAAACTAATTTGTTAGTACCTCCAAAGTTGGCACAAAGCATCCACTATCCCATGCCTTCGAAAGGGATAAGCAGGTCGAAATAACAAGAAAATAAACACATGATGCTTATAGTAAGTGAGTATATAAGAAGGTATATGTCGCCTCTATATTATAATAATTAAACATGAAAATTGTTCAATTTAATGTAGAGGTTTTGTTGCACCGGTTTAGAAATATCTAACTAGGGTTAAATATTTACGCAGTGCTTTTTGCCGTGTTAATATTGAAATGAGGTTGAACAGCTTTTGAACAGCGTGTTTTGGTTCCATCACCATTTTCTGCTTGGTGATAAGTGCATACTTCTACAACAGTTGCGCCTTGGACATTATTGTGAACATTATCATTACTGCAACTCATTTTCAGACGGGTAAATACATATTTTTAACCCATAAATAATTTTACTAAGCCGCAATGTAAAATCCATTTTTTTTGTTCATTGCTACGCTAACAAACATTTTTGCAACCATGTCACTAACGCCAGAGAACATTGTTTTACAAACTTGTTTTTTCTGACAGCTTTAGACGATTGCTTTTGACCTAGCTTCAAAATGTGTTGGTAAGCGTTGGAATAAACGGAATAAATGGATCATACTGTATTCACATAGAGGGCGTAGTGTGGCTAAGTTCGTACTGCAGATAATTTTCTTTGCACCGGGAGCCTAGTTAGTCGATTGGAGCCTGTGGCATTTATTAAATCAAAATAAAAAAATCATAGGATATGTCTAATATCTCTTAATGACGTCAGATAAATTACAACGCTTAAAAAACAAAGAAGCGTCATGTGAAAAAAAAAATAGCGACAAGAATAGTCCACACCATACGACCGACTAGCCAGGCCCCAAGCCCGCGGTGCGGTCAGCTCTACGACTCACTAGGCTCTCGGTGCTGAGCAAGCCACTTGCAGTGAGAATTCATCCTTAAGCCGGAATCACACCTTCCTAAATGCAAAGACTTATTCGGCATACTTTGCTGGGAGGCTTGGCTCTGTAAATTCCAATACTCTTACTTCAACCAGCAATGCATGGCGAATTACTTTCTGAATTAAGAAAGGTGTGATAGCGGTTTTACGTGGCCAGCACAGACAAATGCTAATGCTTAGGTTTTGAATTGTTCAAGGCCTTGGGACCTTTATGTTTTGTCTTATCGCGAAATGTCAAATGTATTATCCCGTCTGGAACTTCTCTAACTCGGAACTTTAACAAACACAACAAAAGCTTCACGAGACCCTCAGCGACGGCACCCTGGTGAACCAGGAGTCCTGCTTGACCTTGAGGTAGTAGGCGTCGCGCGGGGTGGGGGCCGTGAGCGCTTCCTCCAGCGTCTTGAGCGCGCTGGTGGGGAGCACCTTGGCGCTGTACTCGGCCGCCTCGCCGGGCATCGTCACCGCGCAGCTCGCCGTGCTCGTGCTCACGTCCGAGTTTGGAGTTTCTGGACGACTACAAGTCGAAAAAAATCATGTGTTTCACTAAAAGTAGAAAAAATCCGTCCGTGTGGTGTCTGTCGGCAAAGAATAGTACCAAACCATCTCACCCGCGGATGTCGTAAGAGGCGACTATGGGATTATGAACTGCAGGATAGACAGAAGCGTCCTACTGTGTATCGTACATCTTACATACTGTGGTCTACAACAACCGCGGCCCATGGTGCTAGCCGCAACGCTATATGGTAGGTACTTCCCCTCCATATTGTTCCAGCAAAATCTGGAATTCTGGAGGGAGCTCCTGACCTGTAGTGAATGTTTTAAGGATTGTTATGGTGAGGTAAAATCACGTTGGTATTTACGGCAGGCGGGGCGCATAAATCCAACGCTGGGCATTGAGGATGCCCTTTGTCCCAAATAGATAAGCCCGCCTTTGTAAATGTCCTGTTTTTTGAATATTTTTATGTATCAATTGTGCAATAAATAATATATATAAATTTGACGAATGTCGGCGCTTTTGAGCTGTGATGGTAGCTAATTCAACCTGTGAAAAAAATTCCTACCAAGATCTCTCCATTTTTTAGGATTTCTCCATTTTATGCGCAGCTCTAAGCTACAAGTATTGGAGCAATCCTTTTCGGAGCAATTTTCCCAGCTCATAGGTAAGCAACCAAGCCAGCTTGAAATGTTTTGCGGGGGTACCGTGACGGTGGGTGCGAGTTGCGCTTGGCAGGCGTGAAAGGGAGCTCCCTCCCTGAATAGCATTGAACTTTTAATGAGATGTTATAATGATCATGTTATGATAGCCTTTTTTGTACTCAAATAATTTACCTGGCGGGCTGGCTGGGAGGAAGCTGAGCAGGTGGCGCAAATATCTCGCTAGCAGACAGGTCGGGCGCGTGCAGCAGAACAACGTGCAACGCGCGCGCACGCAACGAGGCGCGCAGTGCACGCGCGGCGCCCCACGTGCCCCAGCGGACGGCGGCGGCTCCTGCGCTGCCCTCGTCATTCGGCTCCAGGCGAGATAGATTCTCACATGCCGTGTCTGATGTCAGGCCTGTAAAATTTATAATTTGATTTGATCGGCATGCAGGAAAGTCTTAGCACAGGAGCAAAAAAAAGAGAATAAATATCTCGTCGTAGCACTGTGCTACGAGTGCTACGTCGTAACTGTTTCTAGTTCTCAATTGATTATTAACAAATAGGGAATTGAGGGTTTGGAACAAAATTTTAATTTACAGCAGCTTGCCGATATAGAAGAGTCTTCCCGGGTAAGGGTGTTGTTGTGCTGCCGCAGTAAGAAGCGGCGCGAAGGTGCGAGCTACTCTGAGCGCCCAGCACTGCCAGATGTGTTGATCATCGCCCAAATGCCTGTTATATTAGTCCAGCAGCTTACCGATGTAGAAGAGTCTTCCCGCATGAGGGTGCTGCTGTGCAGCCGCAGTAAGAAGCGGCGCGAATGTGCGAGCGACCCTGAGCGCGCCCAGCACGTTGCCTCTGAGCGCGCTCTCCCAGCACTGCGCGCCGCCGCGACCGCTGCTGCCAGCCGTGTTTATCACCGCCCATACGCCTGCAATATTGCAACTAACTTTTACAGACCCGGTCACGTACACGTCCAAGTTGGCCACATTTTCTAACAAATAGGTTAAGAGGCTACCTCCCGTCCACTAGCGCCCCATGTTATATATCAGTTAAAAAAAATGTTACTCGCTAAATAAAAAACTCATCGAGAACTCGGTAATACAGATTAAAGCAAAGATACCCTAGTTTATGTAGAACCTATCAATTCTGAAAAATTTGGTTTACTGTAGTTACAGATACAAAAAGTGCAAAAACGGCCACTTTTAGCAGTTTTTGTATCGGTAACTACAGTGAACTTAATTTACGGAATAAATATTTTTTATTAAACATAGTTTACTTCAATCTGTCTGTCCAGATTTTTGATAAGTTTTTCTATTTAGCGAGTAAAATTTTTTAACGCTAGTGGACAGGAGGTAGCACCCTAAGCATGGAGTCCCATTCCGTACTACGGTTTTTTCGACGGAGTAAATAGCCCGAATTCATTTGGCCTTTTTGATTCTAATAATTAAGCTAAATGTTACTACTAGGTTGGTAGGTAAAGGTGTGAACTATGACATTAATTCAATTTTAACATCCAGATATCAATTTATTCTAAGAAAATACCTTATGGAAAAAATAGCCCGACCAATTTTCGGCACAAATTCGTTCTATGACGTGAGGCATCTGTACTAGTATAGTATTATATTATCTGTGCCTTAAGGGAGCCAGTGAAATTACCGGCACATGAGTCACACCAATTCTAAGGGTGGGCAACGCGCTTTGCTGTCTTATTAGTGTCAAATTGTGCCACTAATAAGACAGTGGGTGCTATAGACGATGTGTACACCTGCTCGTTTGCTCACTTGTTACATAAAAAAATACTTGAATAACATTATTTTCCGTAATTTTTCGCTAATCGGGATGGCTATGCATTCTCAAGAGAAATCGTTGGAAGCAAGTCAGTATTTGGTAGCAGGTGGAGAACTGTGGTCTCTGCCTACCCCGACGGGAACAAGGCGTGATATTATGTATGTATGTATGTATGAATAGGAAATATTTTTTAAGAACAGCGGCCTTCGGAAACTTTAATGAATTACATGGCGTAGCACGGTGTAGCGTTTTGCTACGAAATCAAACTATGAGGCCTATTTCGTAATTGAATTCTGTAGGTATTTTCAGCCAGCACTGATTCAGCACAAGTTAGGTTATCATTATTAGATTAGGCGAAATAAAACCCTTTCTTCCGGAACTCCTTAATCAATAAACGAGTAAAACGCAAAAAGCTCTCTTATAATAATCTTAAAGTTAAGTATTCCGTCATGTCTCTTCAGTCACGTCGAGTTTTGTTAGACGTTAGGTAGGTATGTTGTTTTACAAGGTTTGCAACAATACACTTGATTGTTCGGCACTCACGAGTTATCTTGCATATAACGTCCCTGTCCGTCCTCAGCGTTCAATCAATCCACACAAATGATTTTTCACGTGTCCCTGTCAAACTAATGCTGGATTGCGTTCTCCTAAGCGCGGGATAGTAACAACCTACAATGATAGATTTATGCATATTGACACATTCTGAACAACGGCTAACAGATTTAGGAACTTGGTATTGAAAGAGCTTCAAGATTTGGGAACTAGCATTCTACTTTTTAAGTTTATATCTGCTTTCGACCTAAGGGCTCCCGCACACGACCGAGAATCGGTGACCGATTTTTTGTCGGCATCCCGCTCTGACGTGTTATCACCTGAATCTTCCCTCCTTGTCCTGGCCGATAATCGCCCACCGATTCTCGGTCGTGTGCGGGAGCCCTTTTACATAATCTGTGAACATTGTAGTTGGCTGTGTATAGACTTAAGTCTCTTTGTATAACTTATTCTTTGTACACTGCTGTTATTTGTTCCAAAAAAATAAAATAAAAAAGTATTACTAATTAATAGTAGAACTAGTCTTTGATCCAGTAGTAAGTAAAAAGTGGTCCTAGTATTACTGGACTGGAGATACCACGATATTTACTCGCCGACAGCAGCGCCATCTGTGAATAGCTTAGCTAATTACTTTGCTACCTTCCCAGTGAGCAAACAAGTGATCGTGACGTTATGCGACCAACATGTTGCACGCTGGAGACGCTAGATGGCGCGAATAAGAATTATCAGACCTTTAAGTATTTTTGAAACCCATTTCAAACTTGCATTATTGTAGTCGAATTTATCACAGTTCGTTAAATATAATCAAATGAAGATAATTTCAAATATAATAAATTGATCCTTGTAAAATCATATGGAGCTTATTTTCACATTAAACTACCAAGCACTGCTGGTGTAGTGGTATCATGCAAGATTCCCATTCTTGCGACCCGGGTTCGATTCCCGGGCAGTGCACACTTTTTTCTTTTATAGTTAGCCTTTTTCTTGTTTTGTTATTGGTGACATCATGGGTTTTTGAAATAGGCCATTAAGTTTGTCAAATCCGCGAAAGCCAAAAATATTTCAAATTACCTACTAATAAATAGGATATCTCACCGTGTTCACCAGCCGGTAGATGCTGCGCGGTGGCCCTCGCAGCCTCCTCCAAGAGGTCCTCCCTGGCCACGTCCAGCTCGAGGGTGTTGAGCCGGGGATGCTGGTCGTCCTGAGCCTCGGCCTCCGTGTGGGCCTGAAGCCAGGAGTCTGCCAGCCGCGCCCCCAGCCCGCCCTGTCGGCAGCCTGCGATCACGCGCCATCCTCGACCGCTTAGGTAGGTTGCTATCTGTTGACAATAACAACAACTTCCACATAAAACTACGAATCTGGGTACACAGTGTTCATGTCGCTATATTAATTCATTTTATTTTATTAATTACGGTCGTTAAATGTCCCACATGGCGCCACTTTGTTTGTGAAGCGACGTAAATGTAACTGACGTCATTAGGAGATTTTTAATATTCTTCAATGAATATAAAGAAATTTTTTTATTTTTATATTGTAAAACGGTGCCGGCAGGTTGTAAATGAGATTAGATCTTTGTGAATTTTAGGTTTGTTAGACAAAGCAAACCCAACCTAACCGAATCCCGTAACGGGCGAGGGCCAGAAATGAAATATGCGCTGTTTAGTGAAATGCCTAGGCATTTTGTAAAGCGGCGAATATCTCAATTTTTCGGAATTCTGCAAAATTCCTATGTTTCTTTGGAAAAGTTGTTCAGTTTTGCATTTTTGGTCCCCAATCTATCTATCAGTTCGGTCACGTTAGTAAATCGTATCGTATTTGGTTTGGTGAAAGTAAAGATAAGTTAGTATGCACGGCAGCAACTTACTGGTAACAAAACCAGTAAAAGCTGAACCACCACTACGCTACAAACGCCCGAAACCAGAGACCAGCTCAAGGTCAAAGCGTTACCACTGACGTACGGTCGTAGAACTCAATAAACAGAGGGATCTTTGTTACCTGCAAGCCAAGCGCGGTATCCACAGAAGTGACCAGCACAGTCTTGGCGCTGTCTATAGGCAGTACTTCTGTCACGCGGACCTTCCTCAACAGATACAAGAGCAGAGCTCCCACGATGGAGCAGAGGGCCGCCAGCTGCAAGCCTAGCGATAACCACGTCAGCGGGTCCATTGCTCGCGCGCTTACTGGGACATCCTCACGCCAGTACCTAAAAGAGAAATGTAATCATGAGTAAGGAATGTTAGTTATCTAACATTACAACACATGTAGTTGGTGTCACCATCAAGATCGTGAATAAGATCTATCTCGGGAGATTGTAAACTATCGAAAAATTTTGATCCCGTAGGTCAGTTAGGTCCAGGTTTTTTTTACGGTGAATTATTATGGGGTAAGTAGAGAATGCCGTGATCGAGGGCTAGCTTATACCATGAGCTATTATTGATTACATCTGATAAACTGTTCTTTTTCATTTTCAGGCGGTCCCAGTTGCAGTCCGTCCACCATTTTTTTTAAACCATTTCTTAAGCGACGTTCTTTTCTTTTAGTTGAGCAGACAGAGCCTTATTTTAAACTCTTTTTAAATAGAATCAATCATTATAGCCGTTAACAGAGCAACCAAAGGCTGTCTTTGGCCTCTGCAGCCTTCAATAGCGTTTGTCGAAGAGACAATGACCGGTGTAATACCATTGTTCGACAGGATCTCATCGAACACAAAAAGACGACAAACGTACGAAGAGGGGTTACGCTTACTTAGGAGTAATGGCGAACAATCTCTGAAACCGTTCGCAAACAGATTGTAGAATTTATATGCAACTGAAGGGGAGATATTGTAAGATGTAAAAGAAATAAAAGAGTTTGTTAGCAGTTCACGAATGTCCGGCTTTATTCAGTTGTAAATACTAAATTTAACGTTCACAATAATTTTCGCATTGCAGGAAATAATGCAGTACACAGGACCTGACCGAGACGCGAGATGGGGACACGCAGCGCAGCTACTCCTAAGAACGCATGCTGTCTAGTCAGCATTCCTGTGTCACCACAAGATCATTGCTTCAATTTTCATATAAAAAAAATATGATACGGCTAGAAACTTAATATCTACAGCGGTAAATAAGAAACACGTCTTTAACTACACTTTTTCAAACTGTGTATACCCTAGATTTTTTCATAACACTAATTCTGTTTTGCATACCTGTCTACTTCTTAAGTCATAAATAAATCCAAGGTACCTCTCCGCCAAAAAGTGCGTCTAAGATTATTTTTAAGATTTGATGAGTGGACGTTTAGGAGTAGGTGGGTAAAATATTTGCAAGATAAAAATTTAGACTTTGGGGCTCCGTTAGCTCGAGCCCGTACAATTTATAGGTATCTTAAATCGAATTTTGTACCAAATTAAATCGATCGATTGATCTTTTTGGACGCGCAAGCAAATACTAATTCATCTGTACCGCGTGTAATTAAAGCGTTAATCTGGTGTGTATTTCGAGGAGACAACGTCGATCAATAGTTTTTGGGATGTACAAAACCCTACACAACAACTACGAGTATTACGAGAATTTTGTACTCAACTACTCACCACATTGACTGAGGATCTTTTGGCCGTCCGTCCGTTTGGAGGTCCTCAAAGCTAGAACAGTTACCTACTGTACTTACTTTGTACTTTTACTTTTTACCTTTTGTACTTTCACTTTTGTTGTAATTATAACGAATTTTTGTATTTTTTTTTAAATTTACACTATGATTTTAAATTCGTTTTACTTCACACTAGTACGCCTATAACTAGCTGCCTTCTGAGCTATTTCATCAATTCCACTTGTTTGAGTTTGTAAACAACGGTAACTGTAAATTGTAAACAAGATTCATTCATCATTGGTCACAGCAAACAATACAGATCATAACATAAATGCCTATTGTTGATAAACCTTTATAAACGTACGCACGGCAGCAAGCTCGTAGAAACAAAACTACTTACTTATAAGCTGAACCACAAACGACCAAACTAGAGGCTCAAGGTCAAAGAGTTTCTACCGACGTGCAGCCGTGTATACGTATAAAAATGTTTAGCTCAAATCTTTACGTTTAACTACAAGGGTTGATTTTATGACAAAAATAAAAATCTCAGAGGCCAAAGAACTTTTGCAAGCAGATTTAAGGGGGAGAGCGCGCATTTAGCAATCCTACCTCATCGGGTAACATACAGCTGGGCTGGCAACCCTGTTTTTTTAGACTCAGTATTTCACTGTGCAGCACAGCAGCCTAGATAGGTCGCTGTTTGATATCCGATGTATCCGATGTGGTTGGGTTGCCAACTGCCCGCTTTTAGTCTATTTTGAAAGATAAATTAAAGCTTTCTGAGATAATGAGAAGAACAATGTTTTCTCATATTTTCTATACATTTATTTATGGTATAGACCCTTAAAACGTTCATCGTACTTTTTTCCTCCCTGTATTAATATTCCTTGTAAGAGTTATGTATAATCCTATTTTAAAATCCTCATCTCTGTCTTCAAGACTAGATCGAGGTCAAGAGTAAGCCCATTTTCAATAAAATTAAATAAAATCATATATTCATCTTATTCAAATGTTCTTCTATTTTAAGTGAGTCTTTTTAAAGTTTTCCGTGTGGGATTGTCATTAACACTTCAGTGAGATATCTTTTGTTCCCCCACAAAACAAAGGATATGTAAAAACTGTTTTTATGGCAACGATCCATCGCTCATATAACCACAACACATTGTTGTATGCCACCATAATGGCATAATTACGCCTCAACAATGCTTGGCATGTTTGACTGTTTGTTTAAGGCGAGAAATACTACTTACTATTACCAATATTACAAAAGAGTTTGAGCTTATGATCTTTGAAAACATTTTAGAAATTTATAACCTATCGAAAATATACATAAATAAATACTAAATTATCTGACTCTCCAACTCACATCCGTCTTTTCGCGAGTTTCAAAAACTTAAAAAAAAAAATTATTTTTATTATTATTACTTTTACGGCCTGGCGGTAAGTTTATCAACTAACGATTTTGCCACACGTCACGTGATTTTGCTCATTGTACAATTTTACGTTAAGGTGATCTGTGACGGCCAGCTTAGCCCCGAACGCAACTAGATGGAGCCACTGCTGCAAATATAAGGTTTTATTTTTTAATGCAATAAGTACCAACCATATATGTGCAAAAAGTTGATTCGCGTAAATTTCATCGTGCAACTTCAACGCCTAACAACAACTTCGATAAGAAAAATATCTCCATACGTCCACTAAAGTCAATTACTCTCGTCAGTCCGTGTTTACATGAGTACGATCACTCACAAATGCACACAAAGCACAACCGTACAGTTTTGACCGCACGCCCACAATCGTAATATTGAACCAAAAATTGCTAACAAAAATAGTACTTTCAGTACATTAACTGTATTTTTGTATTAATTAGCGAAAAATTTAACTAAAAATAGCAGTATTCGTTCGTTTTTCAACAGAATTTTATGTCCCGCGTAAGAATGCAAGTCATTTGAATTTTTGTATGGAAAACGGATACCCTTAAACTGACACCCGTCAGATAATAAACTGTTCTCTGATTGGTCGATGGCATTGGTGGCAATCATGTGGCAAGTGTATTCTTAAAGTTAACAATTAACATTCAACCAATCAGCGTACACGTCTAGTTCGTCGGATCATTTCACCATGAGACTCCGTAAATTGTATCATCTTATGTGTCCTTAATAATGTATTAATACCTAATGTTATTTGTGTCATCATCATAATTATCAGCCGAAAGACGCCTAGTGCTTATAGACACAGATTAGATATAAGAAACGTAAATAAAGGTTCCTAAATATCCCCTTTTTCAATTAGAAATTGTGTGTCTTTACTAAACTGACTTACAATGTAAATAATCATCCACGTATATTGTCTAATCTAGGTCTAGGTCTAGGTCGCGGGAAGCCGCTGGATGCGAGCAGCGCAGGACCGGTCGTCATGGAGATGTTTAGGGGAGGCCTATGTCCAGCAGTGGACGTCTTTCGGCTGATATGATGATGATGATGATGATATTGTCTAAAGTCCACATCTAAAAGCAAGAAACAGTTAGCCGCCTGCAAAAGAAACCGCCTACTAAACAACTTTCCTCGTAAATGATTATCTTTACAGAAGCGTGACACGACTCTATCCGTCCATTCATCACAAACACACAGATGTCCCTGATCTTCTTATCATACGGAACAAAGACAATGCCTTTTTATCAACCTCGGTCACACGTTTTTTATCTCTACATACCTCTACGTAAAAGTTTGTTAGCGTTTGGCACCAAGGACTTTGGTACCGTGGTGTGACTATCGATTTTTTTTAATTAGCCTGAATAATTCCACTGCTGGACAAAGGCCTCCTCTCTCTCTCTCCTTCCGAGCTTCTCTGTCATGTGCCGGGGTTTCCCAATTTTGTAATATTTTAATGAAACCACTTTAAATTCGGAAGCGTAACAGAAGTTTGTCTCTTAGATCTTCACAGCAATTGTAATATAAACATTCCTCTGATTTCGATATCGTACGAAACAGTAATGACCAAATTTTTTCATTAAGTTTACTCTTTCTTTTGTCGGTTGTTAGCTTGGATGCTGTATAATACTGGTAGCAACGAAAAAAACTAAAATAGAAACATCAAAAAATGAACTTAAATGTTCTAAAGTTTAGAAGCCCAAAACGTCAAATTCGCACTGACGGCTTGGTCCCAATAAGCATGGTATCAAATGCACACAAACTGTGCACATTCTGTCAACTCGCGTAAGCCAGTAATGATAGCGATCTATACGATAATAAGATCATTAGTTCGACGCTCTGAGCGGGATGGTTAACAAGTTTTTGTTCGATAAAGAGCGAGTAATTGAGTGTTATAGGATAATTATGTTGATGACGGTAACTGTTCTACTATTACAATGTTCAATGTGTCGCGAACAGGCCACCCAGGTGGCACTGCTTTTTATGGCGCGTATAATACTAACAACTGAGATCATTTGTATTTCTCCATTTTATGCTTGCAACAAAAATATAGTGATTTTTGGTTCGTTGACGTTATTACCGCCACTCAAACAATGGGAAATAAAATAAGATTGATTGAAAACATTCAAGATTTCTTATTGGCACGAACTCCTGTCAAATATGTTGATTTGTTACTTAACACAAAATTTCTATTCAGAATGATAGTGTGTTGGCTTTTACTGGTACACCTTTCATCTATTCAGAAATTATAGACAAATCACGTTCCTACCTATCAGCATTTTGTACACAAGTTTCACAAACATTTTCTATAGGAAAAATGCTTTACACCAACTTCTAAAAACTTTAGCACTTCCATGCTCAACAATCGTTTAAAAGCAGTCTTAAACTCTGGATGCAGAAGTTGGTGAGTTAAAATTAGTTTCATTCCTGTAAGCGGCATTCATTCACTCGTGGAGTTCATTTTGCGAGCTCTCCCGTTACTCCTGAATACTTGTTAGATATTCGCCTGCATTCATTGCGTTACAGTTAGTTCATCGCTTGTTCTTGATTTAGCTTTGTTTCAGTGTTGTTGCTAAGAGAAGAAATAGTACGTTCGTAAACGAGCAAATATATTTGCAATCGGTTTCTCGAAAACAGCTCTAACGATTTCCAAAAATTATACGTTTATGGGGATGAAAAATCTATTTAGCTAGGTCTAATTAGCCCGTATTTTTAGCATTGTTTTTAAAAAAGCGCGTTTCAAAAACCCTACAGTGCCATCTGTTAGTGAGTAGCATAGTTTCAACATAACATCCCATGTAAAACGTTTACTACAGGACAGGGAGCAACCTTCAGAATTCTAGCTTTTACCTGAAAAAATGTGGAAGGGAAGTACCATAGTCACCTCACTTGTTAGCGTTATGGCTGGCACCATGGACCGCGGTTGTAGGTGACCGCAGTAAGTAAGATGTAAGATACAAAGGAGGATGCTGCTGCCCATCCTCCAGTTAACCCTTAGCCGCCTCTTACGACACCCACGGGTATGTATGGGTTGGTACTATTCTTTGCCGGCACCACACGGGACAGCATAGTTTGCTCACCTGGATTTATTATATTATTTATTAATACTACTTTTAAATTTTAAGAGTTTTAAAGCACTTATTTTAATTTTGACAACACTGAAAATCGGCCGGTAAAGAATTAGTTTTTCTAGGTAGGTACTCCATACTAGATGGCATGTATTGGGCTTTGGTTAATCCTGTTGGGGCAGTTTTTTTGTCTGACAACTTCAACTTTTTAGGGTTCCGAACCAAAATGGTAAAAATGGAACCCTTATATGATAAACTTGTGTGACAGACAGACAGTCAGACAGACAAAGTCGCACTTGTCTGTATGACTGTCTGTCACACATGTATATCTCAGCAACCACTAATGCTATCGACTTGAAATTTGGTCAAGTGAGCTTTACTTGTACATTTCAGAATAGGTTTATAAATACCACCCCCCCCCCCCTTATTTCCGAAGATAGATTTATGTAAATATTACAGCAAAAATAAAAAGATTTCTCTGCGTAGCACATTTTTTTTTGAAATCCGTAAAAAGCCTTTTTTAATTATTTCTCCAATGGGTTACTCTGCCCATTGGAGGAGTTTATTCATTCAGTAAGGCACATTATGTTCTGCTATCGGCATACAAAACAATTATGTATCCTGGTTTATTTTAGCTAATAATAAGTGGTTTGGGTTCATAATCTTATTAATATTATGCGCAACGCAACACACATGACACAAATAAAAAGCCTTAACAATTAAATTTTGTATTGCGGTCCTAAAAATGGACTCTATCGTTTCTAAAATACTATACGTATATCGGAATCCTCGGTGCGCGAGACCGACTCGCACTTGACCGGTGACTTTTATGTTCTAAAGGAAAATCTTAAGTTACGCAAGGAAGGACTGACACAAGCGTTGAAATTATTCCAAATATAATTATCCCCTAAAGGTTGATATTAAATTTAAATGAGCAGTTAAATTTAAAATACAAAGACAAGTTTTAAATTAATGCTAGAGTATTTTTCACTCTTACAGCAGGTTTTAGCCCGAGGCATGTGGCCTATAGATGTGTTATTTAAATTCTTTGTAGAGGTCAACCGGTTTGAGCCAATCACATCACAACATTATAAAGACTACATGAAGAGACGGTACAAATACATGCGATCCATCAAATAAACCGTTACATTACAATACAGCGTATTTAGAAGACGTCTTCCGAAAACTGAAGCTGCAACTTAGCTTTCAAAGAAAGTAACTGTCGAAGATAAAGTCGTAGCTCGTTCAAATTAAAACTTCGTTGCCACTACCTTAAACTGCTTTCTGACACCAGCCGGTTTAGCACGCTGTCCGAGAGAAAAGTCACTTTATTTGAGGAATTATGTCATCTAATCTATCACCTCCAAGCGCGATGAAATGTCAGTGGAGGAACATGTTTAGAAAATTCACAAAGTACGTTTTTGATATTTTAGACAGAGATAGCTTTATACACTAATACATGTAGCCGTCCTTGTCTTTCAAAATGTGTCGCACTGCTCGGACGTCAAAAAAACGTGACCATGCTTTAAGTCTTTAATCTATGGGCCTAGATAAACTGACAACTGCAGCGTGCTAAGCCGGCTTCTAACTTCTTCTTTATGTATTTATGTAACATAATATTTATGTATCTTTATGTATCTTATTATATAAATTTGCATGTATTTCTTATATATTTATGAACATATTTTTAATCCAACTCGGATACTGTATTTAATTTCTTTTTAAATTATTTATGCACCTACCAACTTGTTTCTGCATCACGTTAAGGTATAGTTCGGGGCAAACAACTTGAACAATAATCGCGTGGTGGAGGATGCTTTGCGCACGTAAATTTGTATGTAGAATCGACTCTGCGCAGCCAAGCCCGCAAGCAAGCAAGTAGTTTGCCCCCACCTGTTAGTTAATGCTTATAAGCGTTAAGCCCGCCTTTAAACCTTTGTGTACGAAGTTAAATAAATAAATAACATAAACTGTGTCAAAATATCGTCATTATATCAGCCGAAAGACGTCCACTGCTGGACATAGGCCTCCCCTAAAGATCTCCATGACGTGTGTCAAAACAAAATACCCAAAATGTTTTCTTCACATTCTTAATGCGCTGTCAGCTGAGCTGATACAGTTTCAGGGAAGTTGTTTTCTTATACACCGTGATTTTTTATTGACTGCGCTCCAGAAGCCTAAAAATTCTAGTATAAGTAATGAAAACAAACAACCTTCCCAAAGAAAAAATATTGTTTCAGCTCTCCATTCTAAAGCGGTCATCTCGTGATAGACTCATTTTAAAAAATAATACAAACTTGTCGAGTGCGTGTCGGACTCGCGAGCATTTAATAAACTTCTGTGCCACTGTGCGTTCCTGACTGAACGTTATTTTTACCTTAGTATTATGGTTCGGCACCCTCGGTGCGGGATTCCGACTCGCACTTGGCCGGTTTTTTTTGTTACACGTTACAGTCATTTTGAAGGTTATTGTTAGTTCATATTACATTGTTCGATTTGTTTGACGAGCGCTCTAACGATCTTCCTTTATATTAGTCAGGTTACGTCACCCAATTTTCATAATCGGTTACGTCACTTTGGGGGTCTACTTAGTAACCTCTCTGAATCTCTCTCTAATAGCGGCTATAGTTTAACTGATCACTAAATTGAGTAAATGTTCATTAAAATTAAAACCCATTTTAAATCAACATCTTTACCAGTCACGCAAATTTGCTTTTGAAAACCTAACTCATCAGTAGATGGCTTGTAAAGAAAGAGGTCCATTCTCAGGTACCCAATAGCTACTTGTGGAGAAGACTCAGGTTCGAATGCTGAATGGAGTTCAGTCAGATTTATGCAATTCTATAATTTGTAGAGTTAAGTATTATTGCTACTTTGCATGCGCTTGTAGACCTTGGAGGAGTTGTAGACCTATGAAACGTTTAACTAGTGTGTGTGTAATTAATTAGATTAAATTCAACAGGAATTGTTATGTGTATTTTATTAGATTGAATATCTTTCAACATCCCATGAAACGTCTACTGCAGGACAGGGAGCTCCCTCCAGAATCCCGGCAAAAAACGCGTGGTACAATGTCGCTGGATAACGTTGCGGCTGGCAGCATGGACCACGGTTGCTGGTGACCGCAGTATGTAAGATGGTACGATACACAGACGGACGCTGCTTCCCATCCTCCAGTACATAATCCCTCAGTCTCCTCTTACGACACCCGCGGGTAGAGATGGGTTTGAGTTGGTACGATTCTTTGCTGGGACAGTAAGTAAGATATGAATGTATTCGTATAAAACTGTATATGGTCTTCATTAGCGGTTTATACTTCGTGCGTGTATATTACAGGCTGATTGCGAGTGGATACGCCAGCCAACCGTAGCTGACCGTTGGCAGCTATGCAACCACATTACGGTTGCAACACTAACGCTGCTAAGCCACAGCCATATAAAATTGCATACATTTTCTACCAACAGCCATATTTGTAAATACAGATTAATTTGGTCTATTTTAGTGTTAAATCTTTTTTGTCATTTCAAAAATAATTTATTTCTCTTGGAAATATTTCGTGGAACCTAAAGACTTAAGTTGAAAGGTATTCTTAACTTAGGTAAGTAATACATAAATTATACATAGGGTCACGAGGTTTATATTTTTTGGTTAAACAATTAAATTTTTTGTTTTCCATTCAACAAATCATAATTATAGGTATATAAAAATGCGTTAAAACGATCCCCGATGGATCTTACTGTGAAATATGACATACTAGCTGGTGCCCGCGACTTCGTTGCCTATATGTGTTATTCTGATGTATAAGCTATATTATTACAATAATAAGTTTCATTAAAATCCATTCAGTAGTTTTTACGCGAAAGAGTTACAAACATCCATACTTACTTACAAACATTCGAGTTTATAATATTAATAGGATAGAGTGGAATGTGCGCATCGGAACGATCCGCAACCACAAAGTGACATGACCTTGCGGTAAGTTCCGATACGCAAATTCTGCTCTAGTATGTCAGACTTGACGGAAAGATCCGTCGCGGACCGTTTCGGCGCGGCATTTCCGCAGGTGCATCGCTACACTAAGGCTAATTAGAAGTAGTCTTTATCTTATTAGTTAGGAGTATTAGTGCAGAAAATTCATGTTGATAATTTGAAGAAGAAATGGGGAATTCGTTTCGCATGGGGGACTATAGCTGCGTTTTCCATCTCGCTTTGAAGATGAAGACATTTAAAATAGAATAGTTAATTACGTATCAAAATCAGCACTTCATTGCACTCAAACAGAATGTTCAAGATTCAAGAGAAGTGTATTGCTTCTTTTTTTCATTTTGCATAAAACGCAGTCTTACATTGTAGCCTTAAGAAGACATGGGGGGCATCGTAGTAAATTGAACGGTATTACCAAAACAAAAACGTTGCCTCAAATCTTGACTAAGCGTTTCAGTCAAACGTTTTTAGGCTAGGTACACTCCTACATACAAAATAAATCAAATCGGAGACTGACAGTTTCAAAGTTGCAAAGATGCAAGCAAATATACAAACCCGTAGCTTTAAAAAGATTGACGATGTTGCGCAAATGTAAATTTTTCGAAACGTTACCTACTTCAACAACTTTGTTTTCACAGATTGTTTTTATATTGAGTCCATTTCGTGCTCATTCACTCATCTTTCCATACTTGTCTGTCAGTAAATACTACAAAGTACGTCGATCTAAATGTGTTTCACTTTTGTACGTACGTACGTAACTAAGCACCAAGTAAAGATGCCTAAAACGTTGCTGACTTATTGCATAAACCCCTAACTTACGTAACATTTATTAGCATTATAATGTTCACGAAGAATCAAAATAATGAGAACACTTTAAGTATAGCGATGATCACAAGAATGTCGAGGAATGCCTGAATTGCCGACTATTTCTAAAATACCTAAATGTAATGAGGCAGACTTTCTTTTTGTGTACACTGTGGCAGATTTACACGCTGGCAAAGTTTTTGCACCTAACGTAAGCATGGCAGTATAGACACGACATTAAAAATGGTGTAAACACCTTTCGGCATGACTATCTATAAGGTGTGTCGTAATCAGCTTCGTTCCTTATTACTCGGACCATAAAACTAAACAAGTTTTCCTAAGGAACATAGGTCGAAATAATAAAAAAAAAATATATATTTGACCTCCCATACAATAGGTATGCACTATCAGCAGACGCACTTACTATGGGATTTCAAAATTTAGGAAGAATAGGTTTACCTATAAAGGGGTGGACAAGTTCAAGTATCTCGGATGCACAGTGACCGATACCAACCAAAGGCACGAGGAGATTGATATCCGAAACCAAAGCGCACTAAGTGTTCAGCAGCCCTTCACAAAATTATCGTGGTCAATCTTGATGTATGGATGCGAAGCTTGGACACTGACGCTGAAGGAGGAAGAAAAACTTTTAGTAGCGGAGAGGAAAATTCCCAGGAAAATTCTAGGATCAGCAATGAGAGAAGACGGAATATGGAGGGTTAGGAAGAACCAAGAAATCGAAGACCTTATAGCCGAGCCTAACATCATTGGGGAGACCAAGTCAGCCCGACTCCGCTGGTTCGGCCATGTGGAAAGGATGGGGAAGGATCGTGCGGTCAAAAGAGCATATCATGGACGTCCGTCTGCTATAGCCTCCTGGGACCATGCGGCCTCGCTTGAGGACATAAACATAAAAAAAATATATCACGTCAAGTCAAACTTCTTTTTAATTTTCGCGCGCATCAAATGTCAGTCTACATTACTACCAACCCAAAAGACATAATTTTGAATGATATACGACCAATCAGGGATCAGTGTGATGTCAACAAGTGAGAACGTGGGTCACAACCATGACACGTGGTAAGTTAATCGACTTGAATCTTATGAAAAACCTAATTATATATTTTTGTGTAGCTTTATTTACTATGTATAATTATTACTTGATATGATAACAGCATGATTTCTGTAATCAAAATTGAAAACATGACTCAAATCTGCGATCAATTTTTATGTTCTTGTGCGAGAACCTCTGGTCTCAGTTTGGTCTTATAAATTTGTACTCGTACGAGAACTTCATATGAAACACCTCCATTTTCTGTATCTTTTCAGCCTTGAAAGACTGTGAGATAGAGAAACACTTAAACCTCGATGACTCCGAAGGTTGCTCTGAAGGTGAAGACGATCTATTTGACGTTAATAGACTGGAGTTTTCGTCTGAAAGCGAGTCTGAAAACAGCGATGTACCCGATAATATATTGGAAATCAATACAGAGTACCTGGATGAAGATCTCTTAAACGAAGAGGGAGGCTATGAACCCCCGGAGTTCCAACCTGAGGAAGATGCCCTTCCAGACAGCCCATGGTTCCCGCCACCGGAAATAAGCACTCCACCACCAAGGAGAGGACGGCCAAGCAGGCATTTACGAGGGATCTCTCGTGGTAGAAGAGCAACCAGAGGGCGTTCCCAAAGACGTGGGATCTCTCGTGGACAAATGTTGACAAGGGGTAGACCGCGATGTAGGGGTCGCGGCGCCAGAATTCGAGCTCGTGGAATTTCTCGACGATCTTTTAATGAAACTCGAGCGTATTACAAATCGGTAGACTGGAACGGCACAAAACTTTTGAACGATGTGCCAATACAACTTAACCAACCAGCTTATATCTCTCGGGATAGAAGTGATTGGGGCCCTATGACTACATAAACGATTACGTGGACGACAGCTTATTAAACAACATTGTTCTTCAAACAAACAGGAGTGCCATTTTAAAGACAGGCAAAAGCTTAGGTCTAACACTAAAAGAACTAAAAGTTTTTCTTGGTATAAATTTCGTCATGTCATGTTTAAACTACCCACACATTAGAATGTATTGGTCCAAGAAATGGAGAGTTCCTCTTATCGCTGAAGCCATGGAGAGAGACAGGTTTTTCAAGATTCGTACATCCCTAAAGATTGTTTATGACGATGATATAACTGCTGAAGAACGACTTGCGGATAAAATCTGGAAAGTAAGACCACTTTTTGATCGTGTTTTGGAAGGATGTATGCTGCAAGAACGATCACAGCACATTTGCATAGACGAAATGATGATTCCTTTCACAGGGAGTTGTGGTCTTCGACAATATGTTCCCAACAAACCACATCCAGTAGGACTTAAGATTTTTGTACTAGCAAATCCAAACGGAATTGTATGCGACATGTTTGTATCTCAAGGAGATACAACCTTTTCAAGTGATTTAACTGAAGAATTTATATCAAATGAATGTGCAGTATTGAAGCTTACCGAGTCGCTCGTTCCTGGGCACATATTATACTTTGACAGATATTTTACCTCCCTGAAATTGGTCAAGACCCTTCTCGATCGTGGCTTCTTATCGGCAGGGACACTAATGAAGAACCGAATCCCCAAAGAGGTGTATTTGATGTCAGATGCGGATATGCGACGAGTAGGACGCAGGTGTTGCCACTCAATGTATTCGACAGACGAGATGTTAGCATTAACTAAATGGTTTGACAATAAGCCAGTGATTATGTTATCATCTTGCTACGCGTCTGAAAAAACTGATATGTGCAGAAGGTGGTCAAAAAAGAAAAAGGAATATGAAATGGTGGTGCGCCCAGAAGTTATTAAACAATATAATACAAATATGGGAGGTGTAGACTTAATTGACCGCATGATTGCTGTATGTCCTTCGAGAGCCAGGACGAAGAAGTGGACTATCCGATTTACTTTTCACTGCTTTGATTTGGCTGTTGCTAACTCTTGGCTTCTTTATCGGTCTGACGCCATTACGAAGAATAAACCTGCCAAAGAAATAGAACAACTGCGAACATATAAATTGCGGTTAGGACAAAAGATGATTGAGGAGAACGATGTCAGTTCCGATGAAGGCTCCAATGGCGATAATGAGTCTGAAGGAGAGCTGCAGCCTAAGCACAAAAAAAGAAGAGTGGAAATATGTCCTATTCCATCTACTACTCGACGTACTCAGAAAGCTGCCCATCTGCCTATAATGACAGAAAAACAAAGCAGATGCCGTTTAGTCGGTTGCAACAAAAAAAGTAGGACTAAATGTTGCAAATGCAACATTTACTTCTGTCTGACCATTAATAGGAATTGTTACTACCAATTTCACACCACAAACGTTTAAAACGTGCTTGATGTTGTTCTTAAGACAAAGTTGATTGATGATCTCTGATTTAATCAAAAACCAAAGAATATATTTTTTTTTTCTAATTGTTACTTACTCGTACTTATAAAGAGAAGTTTATGGTTTATTCTTAATTCCTAAAACAAGTGATTTAATTAATAATAATTAGTTAGGTAAGCTAGTAAGTCCATTAGCACAATTTAATTTTGAGACTGATTGACACAAACTCATTAGAAGGTAAAAATAAAAACGTTGATTTATCTATAAATGGAACTTTTATTAAAAACCTCACAGTTTATTAAAAACTTAACCAGGCATTTGTTACTGTCCTGGGTAATGGAAACCATCATTGATACTTATAATTTGTAAGAAAACTACGTTCTCATACGAGTACACAGTCCCCATGTACTCGCACGAGGACATTGTGAAAAACTCCATGGAAAATCGTTAATTTTTTTTTTATTATTTTTCCTTTACTGAAGGACTCCTAATAAATACATTTATTGAAAAAATATATGAATTTTTAGCATTCACTCCTCCCAGGACTCAGGAGGTTAAACGCCCCGTCGTGCGTCCTAGGTATCGTTGGATCGACCAAGTCCAGAAAGACCTGTTGGAGCTTCAAATAGCCGATTGGCAACAAGCTGTACACAACAGAGAAAAAAGGCCGCTGTTAGTGTCGGAGGCCAAGATCCTCTTCGGGTCGCTGAGCCAGCATAAGTAAGTAAGGTTTATTTGCCATTCCGGAGTTGAGTTCCTGTCGAGTTAGGCCCCAATATTTATTGGTTGTTCTTCTTCTTTTCGTAACTACTATTTATTGAGTGTCACTTTATATAAAAATATATATTTATTGTTCTGTTATGACTACGACTTTAAAAAAATCTTATTTTTTTCTCCCTGTTTTTATATTTTCTGCATGAATGTACTTCATATTTTAACTGAAGTGTACCGTTCTCTGTTTTTGTGTCTTTAAATAAACCTAAAAACTTTTTGCGTATAGCTGTGAGCAGAGCATGTTGATGTAATTTGTGCTGTTATTCTTCTTGTGATTCCAAATAGAAGTAAGCTAAGATTATTCAATTTTAAGATTCAATTCGTCTTTTGCCTCGTTAGTTTACATAAGGAGAGCCAATGTCGACACTGCTTTAAGGTAGAATATCAATTACATTTAATTATTGGTTGTAAAACCGGCACCTGTAATTTTCTTGCTCTATAGCCGCTTGTTAAATTTGATTTGCGACATTTTAACGTCCCCCAAAACGAGTGAATGTGCAAATTATAAAATTACCTAATGTGTGAACACTCGCGTGCCAACTGGCCGTGACTTCCAAATATATTCAACAAAGCTCATTATAGTTTAATTTCCTCATAATTAACTGTAAATTAATACATACTTTGCGGTCTTTTAAAAGAGAGCAAAAGTTTGCTATTTCAATTTGCTAGACACACAATTAGCTTCACTTTTTATTCACTTTTGTTGTCGCTGAAATGTCGGTAGTATGTGTGATATCGGTTAAGAATATTTTCCCGCAATTGTCGAAAATGTGACTAAGTGCACCTAGCCCAGTAAGCAGCTTCCTCCGGTGTTATACCGCAATTGTCGCAAAAGCCGACTAAGTGCACATAGCACAGTAAGCAGCTTCTTCCTGTGTTATTGCACTCACATTGAAGAGCCATTCGCGATGCAAACAAGCGAAGCGATAATGATGGTTCTTCTTGGAGACACTACGCATCTGGCTTTAAGAATCATGGGGGGCAGGGGTTATTTTAGTGGAAAGTATTGGTCTTTCTTTCTTTCTTCATTTCGATGTAATAATGATTCGAGATCGTTATATTGGATTCTCTACACTGACAACTTTAGAGGCTATACTCACGATCGGATCGGACCACTCCGAATTAAGGTCCGGTCCACGTTTTCGCCCAATGGCAAAATTGTCGTTTGGAACAATTCGGCAACGCTATTGGACAAAATCGCGGTCCGGAGCTAAGTTCGGAGCGGTCCGATCCGATCGCGAGTATAGTAAAGATTGTACTAATGATTTCAATGGCATTCCTTTTATTTACTGCTAAATGGTGAATGCCAGTAATTGCCATCAATTAGAATTGCGTCTACAAGTGAAGAATACCGCCATAATATTACAGATAGTGCAATCCACACGTGTGATGACGTAACACCATTGTTTGTATTTTGTATGGGTCGATAGGCGCAGGCGCAGATTAGGGTTGCAATACCATTAAAAATGGAGTGTTTTTCTAATTATCTTTTTTTTTGCTTTAGTTTGGGCGAATATCTATAAGTAGTCAAAGTCAAAATCGTTTATTCATTTTTGGATATTAAAATCTCTATTAAAAAAAATAATAAAAGCTAAACTACATCGCATCACAAAAAATGTGGCGCCATAGTGGGAAAAAAAGAAGCGACAATAAATAGTGTGCTCGTTTACTTATCAGTTTATAGACTAAGTGCAAAATTTCACCATCATCAATTCATCGTGGGTTATTATAGATAAACCGCCTAAATGAGTCCTCGCCCTCGGGGTACAGGGGCGCGGGGGTAAGACAACAAAGGGGGAACGAAAGAGGTGCGGGCGGCGGGGCATTCTCATACTCTACGCGCATCCGCTCCCGCACCTGCCCTTGTACCCCGCGGGCGAGGACTCATTTAGGCGGTACTACTATAGATCAATGACCAACTTGTCAAACCATGGTATCAGAGTTATAGTGCAGTTAGAGGCCTCTGAAATGGCTCACCAACGACTACCGTAGATAGAAGCCGGTACCTACGACAAAACGTGCCTTCCGAAGCCAGGAATCTTCTTACTTTTTGAATATTATGTGATTTATCCCGCAAAGTGATTGTGGTTTGCCAGGAATTGAATGAAGATCCTCTAAATCGCGAGCTGAACGCTAAAATTAACCATTATATCATTTTGAAAAATGTATGATTTTTGTAATTTTATTATTATAAATTTTTGAAATAAAATAAATTAGAAAAGGACATTGTTGACAGCCCTAAACGACTCGCGAGTGAAAGTTGAAAGTGAAGGACCCGCGACTTTTCCACTGCATGGACGTTCGATTATGCCATCTATCCATATAGCCATACGAACCTAATTAATGTGTCAACAAAAATTAGAAAGAGGTGTGATGATGCAAAATTCGATTAGAATTTGATACTTTAGTAAGCTTATAGAACCAAAAAAAAACTTTCTTGCACAGTGATGTGTCTTCTGTGAAAAACGGTTCAACTCCATTATAACCTTTTTTCATGAATCTTTTTTCATGGTCTCTCTTTTTTTCGCACTCTACAAATGACCAACTCGTGTCTTACTAAACTTGAAACGTCTTCGGAAACAAAGAAAAATTTTACTTACCTATTTATTTTCTATTTTATTTGACTTTACTCATAAATACATTTTTCTTCCTCTTTATCTATTTAAAATATTAACAGGTCACGGTGTCAACCTGCTGTGTCTAAATGTCGTAAAAATATATCTCCCCTTTATAAATTTGTGATTTGATGTTAGTTTAATTTTGTATAATTCACAAGTAATAGGTATAAATGCTAATATGCACAAGCTTTAGCGCTTTGATTATGAAAACTCCGCCTGCGTAGTATTTGCCTGACCTATGTCTGACCCCGTACAATAAGAATGTACAGTACAGTACTGACTACTGACTGTATGTACGGTCATTATAACATCCCATGAAACGTCAACAGCAGGACCGGGGGACTCCCTCCAGTATCCCACAAAAAAACGAGTGGTACAATGTGGAGGGAAAGTACCACAGTCGCACCAGTGGTTATAGTTGCGGCTGGCCCAATGAACTGCGGTTGTTGGTAACTGCAGTATGGAAGATGGTGTAAGATACACAGGAAGACGCTGCTACCCATCTTCCTGTTCATAATCCTTTGGTCACCTCTTAGGACACCCACGAGTAGAGATGGGTTGGTACTGTTCTCTGCCGGTACCACACGGGGTGTATTTATACAGTACTGTACTGGACTCACACTCTTGAACTGGATAGAAGTCCACGATGTCCTAAGGATGCGAAGGCACGGATTCGGGATTTCGGTCGGCCGGACGAAGCAACCGGGTTAACAATAAAAAGCTTATGTTTAACAACTTTGAATTTTTGCATGTATTTGTATCTCGTACTTATAAAGGTATAAAAGTATTGTTGTACCTGTACTTATCTATATGTATATTCTATTGTGACGCCGTCCTCATTCGATACAAAGAAGCCCACAGTTTCCGCTCCGACTAAGAACGCCCACGCGTCTATGGAACAATAACCTACATCTTTTTTAGGAACCTACCCAAAGGCATCTTGTAATAAGGATATAGGGTCCTACTGAAATAGTAAACATAATTTTGACCATAAAACTGAACAACTTTCCCCGAGGAACATAGGTCGAAATAAGAAAAACCAAATATGACCTCCTATACAAAATGCATATCATATCAGCTGATGCAGTTTCTATGGGAGGTCAAAAATTATGTTCCTCGGGGAAAGTTGTTCAGTTTCACCTTCTAAGTAACATACTAAAATTATGTTCACTATTTCACCAGGACCTTACGAGTATGTACAGTTTCTTGCTTGAATATTGTGATCTCACAAAAAATATTTTCATGTAGTTAAAGCACGTTGCCAAGTCACAGTCGTCAATTAATGTCATAAGAAGACAAGCGCCTAACTCTATAATGCATACATAGCTTTCAAAAAGAAAGACTTCGCCGTTTCGCGGTCATCCGCCTGTGGACTTAGGTTATTACTGGTCTGTACAATTTGTAGAGTTAGAGCTTATCTTTTTCTTATCTATTTTATTTCATTATAATATGTATATTGTTAAAAATACTTTTAATTCTGAACTAAGTGTTTTATCGACCTATCATCTTATCTAAGTTGCGAACGTATCCTATCCTATATAATGATTACGGTTTCTCGAATATAGCTCTAACGATTTTGATAAAATTTTCTAAGAAAATCGTTTCGCTGTTTTATTGAGGATTTTTTTTATTGTCAATGAATGGGCTTACTCTTGACCTCGATCTGGTCTTGAGTCTATTTCTCGAAAATAGCGTGATTTAAAAATCCTATGGTTAAGGTTATACAGAACAAAGCAAAACCCTTTGAGAAATAAATCTTACTCGTCATTAACTAATGTATCGGACGTGTGGTTAGTAAGACTTTAACGTGTGAAATGGTGCGTATAAGCACCCTAACAGTGGGAAACCTCACTTGAAGATTACACGTTTCCTTACCCTTTAAGTCTTATTATACAGCGTGATTATCAAATGTTTGACTATACTTGAGAATGGTACGTACTTAATACTTGAAACTGAACTTTCCCCCGGAAACATAGGCCGAAAAATGAAAATAATTTTTGGCTTCCCTATACGAACCTTGCAACCTTAGATTAATGAAGGTTTCCACAATACCAAAATTCTTATTTTTCGACGACAAAACAAATTCTTATTTTTCGACCTATGTTACTTGGCGAAAGTTTTTCAATTTTATGTCCAATGTACCATACTCAAATATAGTCAGATGTATTATCACGCTGTATTATAAGTATGCCAGAACGTACGGTCAACCGCTTGTCGGTAGAAACTTTTTCAACTCTATTACCACGCCATAAGGTCCAAAAGTGTTTCTACTGATGTGCGGACGTGTGTACTCCGTGTTCATGCCTCAGGGTCTGCTTAAATCTAATTACAGCATTTCCAGCTTTGTTATTAAATGCCGTTACTGAACACTAAAATACTGTTACCAATTCTAAAATAGGAAATAAAAAATCTTCTTTCATGTCCTAATCGGACCAAAGTCCAAGTGATGAAAATGTATGATAAATCCTACTTCCTATCCTACTATATTAATATTATAAACGCGAAAGTTTGTAAGTATGGATGTATGTTTGTTACTCTTTCACGTAAAAACTACTGAACGGATTTTAATGAAACTTGGCACACTTATAGGTTTGGTCCTGGAATAACACATAGGCTACTTTTTAACGCGGGAAAACACTTCATTCCCACGGGAAAACGCATTTAATGCGGGTGAAACTGCAGATTTTGCGCAGACGAAGTCGCGGGCACCAGCTAGTTGATAATAAAGCTATACACCTAAACGCTCAATGTGCTATCTAAGGTATTGCAATAACTAACAACTTTTATTAATAAAATATATATAGTTTGGTTCAAGTGATAACTTTTGAAAGTTTGTGTGGGTTGAAAAGTTTAATGCATAATAGTTTTGAGTTATTGAAGCAACTGAAAAAAATGTCGCATTTTTGTTGGGTAAAAGTTCAACCCGTATACTTACACACTTTGAACAATCGTTGAAACATAGAATGGTACTTACCTGAAAAAGAAATAATGAACAATTAATAAGATTATCTCAGAATTTGTTTTTGTAGTTAAGTTTGAGCGAAAAAGAAGCATTTTTTTTAACTTAATGATAATTAACTAGAAAATCATGACATCGGCTTTCGTTAGTTCCTCTCTAAAGCGTGTAACGGAAAGGTGTGAATCTTCCTATGAAACTGAACAACTTTTCCAAAGGAACTTATGTCGTAAAACAAAATAAAATTCTGACCTCCTATAGAAACTGCATCAGCTGATAGAACAATTTGTATAGGAGGTCAAATTTGGTTTTTTGTATTTCGACCTATGTCTCTTTGGAAAAGTTGTTCAGTTTTATGGGCAGATTCTAATACACACCTTTCGTTTACACGTTGTATAGCTTTCAATTACCTTACGCTAACGTTAGTAGAAAAATAAAAAAAAAGAGAGAAGTACGTGACATTTCCTTAGTTCTTTTTACTTCATTTCATTTATCGTTTTCTTTAATTTATCGGTTTCTTCAACCTGACTGTCAGAGTTCTCAAGCTGCCTAAATTAAATGGCCTCTGACTTGGCTTAGCCGGGACCAACGATTTAACGTGCCTTCGAAAGCAAGGAAACGCTCTAATTGTTGTGCCACTAGTGGTCACCCATCCGGGCTCTAACCATAGCCAACGCTGCTTAACTTTCGTGATCAGAAAGAAAGAGCAACTACGCCAACTACCACTCGGCCACCAGCGCTTCAATACGAATTACTCTTTCGACGAATAGTAGACGTATGATATGATTCGGTGTTTTGATGACCATGTTCACGCAACCGTGCCGTGTTGCCGTTTAATTTGCGGTTAGAAAATTGTTATTTGCGTGTCGCCTCGCCATCAAACTTCCTGTCTTACGGGACTTGATGTCTTGATGTTTGTAAAAGCCGATTCCTGTCGACAACATGCGGTGAAAATAACATTTTTGGTTTCGATTGTTGCTTCTCTTTTGTTTATTATGAAATTGCGGTTGAATCATGAGGGAAAAAAAAAATTACGCGCACAGAGTTCATGGGTGGGTGGGATAGGTTCTAGAAAATGTAGAACCGACCTTTTTAACCGACTTCAAAAAAGGAGGAGGTTTTTTATTCGATTGTATGTTGTTTGTGTTTTGTATGTTTGTTACGCGATGTCTCCATCTTTTTAAGTCTCCAATTCTCCTTGTTCTACCTGCTACTATTGCGCTCAACAAATCATTATAATTTTCTCGAGTGTTTTATTTAATACACCGGTTACTTCAATTCAGATAGGTTCCCTACAAGGTTCAGGTAGGACCAACGATCTGGGAGCCGATTCTTGAAAAGGTGATGATAAGAGCACATTAAAAAAAATAACAATCACAGATTTTTGTTTTCAGAAGTGAAGATTCATCATCATCATAACATCCCATAAAACGTCCACTATAGGACAGGGAGCTCCCTCTAGAATTCTAGCTTTTGTTGGAAAAATGTAGAGAAGTGAAGATTAACATTCGATAAATATAAAGTAGTATTTGATTGTTAATTTCCATACCTTTTAAAGATTTATCGGGATAAATTTGAATGATTAAAATCGTAAAATTGATATTTTATCACCCGATGATATTCACGAATTGGCTCCCTGGTCAAGGTCGCGGAAAACCGAACTACGAAATCGAAATCTTTCGGGAGGGCCAATGCCCAATACTCGTATTGGACGTCTTTCAGCTGATATACTCGTAATGATGATAGCAAATGATGGTAAATTATAATCTTAGAATTTGTATCATTCTTAGTAACTGGGCGACCGAGCTTCGCTCTATAATAGCCGCCTAAACATTAAAATATCATCGGGTGAACAAGCTATGCTACCCACCAACAGATGGCGCTGTAGGTTTTTGTCTAAAACAAAATGCTTAAAAACACGGAGAAAACGAATTTTCCCAGACATGAGACCTAGCTAGATCGATTTTTCGCCCCCATAAACCCTCGTATGACATTCCATCGAAATCGTTAGAGCAGTTTTCGAGAAACCGATTACAAATATTTATATTTACAAATATTGCTTTTTTAATAGTATTGGATTTTCTGTCGGCGAAAGAGCTGAAGCTGAGCCACAGATCATATAAAAACTAAACTGCTGAAGTTGCTCTGCGAGTGTCCAGGCGGGATCGGTTAGGTTGGGTTCGCCTTGGCTTACGAACCTTAAATGCACTAATAGTGTTACAGCCAGTTGCACAAAGGTTCTTTAAAGATAAAGCTCCTTTAAAACTATTGCTGACACTTTCTACGTCAAACAGAAAGCGTCAGCAATAGACTTAAAGTACCTTTAACTTTAAAGATGCTTTGTGAAACTGGCAGTTAATCTGTCTATTTTTAATCTTCCGGGGCCGTGTAAAATTTGCCGGCCGTTTTTAACTGCCTCCGACATAGGGCATGATGGCGTTTATCTTTGTAAGCGTTTCACGACTCAAGATTTTTCTAGTATTAAGCTGTAAGTGTAATCTTCGTCGTTAATTAATAAATTATTATTAGATAGTGATTAGTGTTTGAGAATTTCTAATGAACACATTTAGTATGTAGAGTCAGTGGCATCGTAGCGACCTTGCGCGTGGGCAATAACAATTATAATTGCACGTAACTACATCCCACGAGCCATTTCGTAGTGTTACGGTGTAATACTTGTACGGAATTAATTACTGTAATTAAATAGTGTAGCTTTGCTTTGACACTAGACAGAGAGTAAGTTCCATTTACCTAATAAAAATAGGGTGTTAATTTGATTGCGTGCCATAGCTGAGTGGCGGGATCAGTATCAGTAACTAAACAACTTTTCCCAAGGAACATAGGTCGAAAAATCAATTTTTGACCTCCTCCCATAGAAACTGCATCACCTAATAGCGCATTTTGTTTGGGAGTTCAATTTTTTTTTCGTATTCGACCTATGCTCCTTGGGAAAAGTTGTTCAGTTACTGATACTGATCCCGCCCCTGAGCTATGGCATGCAATCAAATTAACACCCTGTATACATACCTTTGTTTTTTTTTGTGATAGAGAAAATGCCTTCGCACGCCGCACCGTTTGGGGAAACGGTACGGTTCTGTGGGGCTTGCACCCATTAAAAACTCCACCGTGTGCCACTCTCGCATTTTAAACGGGTCACGAGCATAACAGTCCTTACTCAAGTAATAAAAACAACGGGGGCGGCCCGGCCGGGAGCGTGCCGGAATAACAAAATTTTCACTGTGGGAGCGTACCGGCCGGGAGCGTACCGGAATGGGAGCCTAATGGCCGCACCCATACGTTCGCACTACTTTCGCAACCCACCCACCCTGTATACATCCTACTGGTAAATTCGTTGGGTCGTAAGTTTATAAACATCATGTCAGCACAGTCTCAGCAAGACGAGATTTCTCTTCTATCACAAGAGGTACATGTTTGTAATCGTAATGCAAGCATAGAAAATCCTTTAAACTATTGTTTATTGTTCACTTTTCACCAAATAATAGTTATTTGTTATGCAAGGCAGCAAAATTGTTATTTGGCACAAGTGCCTTGTATTGAAACTCGAGCAATCGAAGGATTCTAGGATTTAGCCACGTGCGAAACGAGTGGTTTAAAAGAAGAATCCTGCGCGCAACTAGGGCTTTAAGGAACGAAACGCGAAATAACTTTGCTGCCGAGCGAAACACACAATTTTCACCTCAATCTAGCGATAAAAATGCTAAAGAATAGCGCCATAAGATATTCTTTAGCATTTTTCTCGCTGGATTGAGCCGCCCGATATCCGCTTTATAAAATTTTTGTAGCACCGTGAACCCTACCCTGAAAAGCAGAATTGTTAGTTTAGAGTATTTTTAATTTTATTCTATAAAATATCGGGTTAGTTATCGACCTTCCAACTCACACCAAACAAGACGAATTACCTTTTAGAGTCAAATGTAAAGTAAGCTTTAGGTACTCCAAATAAAATTATATTTGTACCGCAATTGACATAAATTACTTGTTAAGTTAGGAGACAAGAGATTGCTGGAGGCCAAAGAGCAAAGAGCATCCTCGGTCACATTGTAAAGGCTTATGAAATGCCGTAGCGAAGCCGCGCCTCTAAATTGGCCCCATCGTTTATTAATAGCGTTACTGCACCATTAATAAATAGTAACCAACAATTACAACTAAAAAAAGTAACGGAATGACATGTTAATAAAATAAAAACAACAAATTTTAATACATTCAACATAGTTTTTTATATGCAAGCTAGAATTCTGCAGGGAGCTCCCTGTCCTGTAGTGAACGTTTCATGGGATGTTATGATGATGCAAGTTAAATACGGTACCTACTAAGTATAAGTAAATATGCTACTATAGACCTAGACATTTTCCAGGAATTAAGTATAACAATATTTTACTTGCTTTGAATGAAATACGACTATAGAAGGGATGGTTTTATATTATGAAGCGCCCATGACGTTTTCTCTTTTGTAAAATATTCAAGTTTATGTACTTACAAAATTGATTCGTCTAAGAATAAGTATATTTTCGTAGTTTTTGAACCTGTGCTAAATAGTAGCAGTAATGATACTGCTTTCTCCTTTTAGGACTTTCTCCTTCTTAGGACTTCGAAACCATGTGTGCGCGATTCTTACTCGAAGTTGGCCGGTTTTATCCACAGCAGTCCAATAATAATAATAATAATTATCGTTTATCTAACGATAAAATATATTCAACTCGATACCTTAAACGTTGCTTAATTTTTTTTAACTAGTCCCAGTTTGAAAACTTTCAAGCCTATTAAATTAAATTAAAACAAGGTATGTGTGTGTCTAGAATTTAATGAGGATCATTTTAATCTTTGGTACTTTTTTGTATATACAGGATGTAAGGGTCGGTGTACCTAAAACTGTAAGGGCGTGCTCAGTGAACGAAACTGAACAATTTTCCCAAAGAAACATATGTTGGGAAATGTAAAAAAAATTTTGACCTCTCCATACAAATTGCCCACTCTGGTCGAACAGTTTATATGGAGAGGTCAATTTTTTTTTTCATATCCCAACGTATGTTCCTTTGGGGAAGTTGTTCAGTTACGTTGACTGAGCACGCCCTTTCAGTTTTCGGTACACCGTCCCTTACACAATTTCTTATAGTTTTCGCGATAAAGTTAAAAACTGTTAAAACAAGGACAAATATGACACAGTGAGGGGGGAGTGAAGCTCGCATGGGAAGAGTGATTGTGAGTTTTAAACATAACATCCGAATGTATCATATCATACAAGTTTAAAAAGTTTTTTAATTTGTTTGAGTACCCTATATTGATTATTCACTGCATCATTACTCTAATATTTACTCACATAAGCATTTAGTAGGTATCATTCCCTCACAAGAACATTGGTGTCAATGGCGTTCAGTACACTGAAATCGTACGGTCAACCGCTCGTCAGTGGAAACTTTTTCAACTCTATTACCATGACATAAAGTCCAAAAGTGTTTCTATTGATGTGCTGTTGAGTGTACCTATAAGACCACTTAGCAATATAACACCGGTCGAGGCCCATGCAGGCTTGTTACCGGCTTTGTAGGCTCAATTATTAGAGCTTTTAAAAGTTATAACATGCAGTAAGAGTTGCAAGTCAGACTATTTAGAACAAAAATCACTGATTTAGATCTATAGTAAGGACTACATGCAGTACCTGCTGAAAAATAAATAATCCTATACTATTAAACGAACAATATTTGTATTTATATATATTTGTAATCGGTTTCTCGAAAACAGCTCTAACGATTTCAATGAAGTTTTGTATACAGGGGTTTTTGGGGGCAAAAAATCGATCTAGCTAGGTTTCATGTCTGGGAAAATTCGTTTTTATCGTCTATTTTAATATTTCTTAGCGTGTTTTTCTGTTAGTTTCTTGTGCTTTCAAGAAACTAACAGCGCCATCTGTTGTTGAGTAGCATAGCTTGCTCACCCGATGATATTTTAATCATACAGAGGCGGTCGCCGCAGGTACTACTTTATAATAATACGTGTGGTGCCGGAAAAGAATAGTACCGACCCATGTCAACCCGCGGGTGTCGTAAGAGGCGAATAAGGGTTAATGAACCGGATCTTTCTGCGTATCCTACCATCTTACTCACTGCGGTCACCAACAACAGCGGTCGCCAGGAGCGACGCTCAGAAGCGTGGTGACTATGGTAAATCCCCTCCGAAGTACCAAACCTTTTTGCTGGAGTTCTGGAGGGAGCTTCCGTTTTATGAGACGTTATGATGATTATGATGATGTAGTAACGTACGAGTAAATACGCTAAAACAAGTTATAATACATTAAACTAGCTATACTATCCATACTGTGCTATAAATTAGAAAAAATTTTTTTTATTTTTTTCGTTATATCAAATAGTTTAGAAGATACCTTTTATGAAGTTTTCTGAACACTTTCAAGTATTCCAGTACCACCGCCCAAACAATGTCTGTAATACTCACCTTTTTTAATAATTTTAATTGAGTCGTGCTGTTTTTATCTTAAGTTCCGCAAAGATGCTGGTGACTAGGAACCCAGTAAAGTATATATTCAAGCCATAAATACTCTTCTATTAGATAGAGTCTTAAACACTTGTTATTCCGAGTCAACGCCTCCCGAGGTTAAACCGCATACCAGTAAACAAGAAGGCCGCTCAACCTATTCATATACATTCATTACATTAGATATTTATTCACGGCGGAAAGGCTTTGATTCGTTTCAAAGATTTCGAAACGTAGAAACTCAGCTACAAAATAATATTCCTTTAGTTATTTTTATATTTTCATGTCAATCCATCCCTAGGGACAAAGATGAGATGAGATCTACCCAGAAGAAGCATATTCACTCACGACTTGAATTGATTTGGGTCATATGAATTCGATAATGCAGACGCATGTAGAAATTATTTATTTACATACATACATACATACATAACATCACGCCTCTTTCCCGTTGGGGTAGGCAGAGACCACAGTCCTCCACCTGCTACGATCTTGACATACTTCCCTTGCTTCCTGTACTTTCATCAATCCTTTCATACATGCTCGTCGGTTTAGGGTACTTTTAACCTGGCCTTTATTCAGAACGTCCTGAATTTGGTCCTGGTACGTTCGCCTAGGCCTTCCCCTTCCAACGTTTCCATTCACTCTCGCCTGGTAGATCTCTTTCGTCAATCTTCGTTCATTCATCCTCTCTACATGACCAAACCATCTCAGCATCCCTTTCTCGATTTTGGTCACTACGTCTTCTTTTACGCCACACCGTTCTCTTATCACACTATTTCTTATCCTGTCACTCAATTTAACACCAATCATACTCCTTAGCGCTCTCATTTCCACTGCATTAATTCTACTTTCATGCTTCTTCTGCCATACCCAGCTTTCACTGCCATACATCAGTGTTGGTACCAAAACTCCCCCATGAACAGCCAAACGAGCCTTGTGAGACACCTTCTGACTCTTCATAAAGGCGTGCAGGGCACCATTCACCATGTTTCCAGCATTCACTCTTCTTTCAATATCACTTTCACACTTTCCATCTCTCGTAAACTTTGAGCCCAGATACACAAACTCCTTCACTTGTTCGACTTGTTCACCATCTATTAATATAGTACACTCTGTCATACATTCTTCTCTTTCAAGTACCATTACTTTAGTCTTGCTTACATTTACTTTCATTCCTTTCTTGTCCAAAGCCACATTCATTATTGTTACCATCTCCTGCAACTCGTCAGCAGATGACGCAAGTACAACTTGGTCATCAGCGTAGAGAAGACATTTGATGAGTAACTCATTCATTCTCAGTCCACACATACTCTCTTTCAGATCAATCAAACAATTATCCATGAACAGGTTAAACAGCCAAGGTGACGCTACACATCCCTGCCTAACACCTTTTTCGATGCTAAACCATTCAGTGTACGCCCCGTTTATTCTGACACAAGCACTGGAATCCTCATAGAGAGATTTCAGTGCTTGAATCAGATGACCGTTTACCCCATACATAGACAATGCTGACCACAATTCATTCCTCACCACTCGGTCATAGGCCTTTTCCAAATCCACGAACGCGCAGTAGACTTTTTGGTTTTTAGCCAAAAACTTTTCAGCTATGCACCGCAAGGAAAAGACCTGATCTGTACATCCCATTCCCTTTCTAAATCCCGCTTGTACATCCCATATTTTATCGTCAGTATCTTTCATCACTCTTTCAATCAAAACCTTTGCATACAGTTTGCCGACGACACTGAGAAGGCTTATCCCGCGATAATTTTTGCAGTCCTGTTGTGACCCTTTTCCCTTGTACAGCGGCACAATCACAGCCTTGCACCAGTCACCTGGTACTTGGCCGTTCGTCCAACACAAGTTGAAAAGGCGGTACAACTGACTAGCCACAATGCCTCGCCCAGCCTTCAACATCTCGACCGACACTGTTTTTTAAAACTGGGCAAAGGAGACACATGAAAGGAAGTCGTTGAAAGATTGGAGGGAAACTTTTGTTCAGAAGGTATAAAAAAAGGAGGGAATCTAAGGCGTCCATTATAATCCAAACGAAGTTAAATTATAGGAAAGTACTTTGAATGAAAGCCTCGATAAGTAACGGGAAAGCTAATAATGATAGTCATTTCTCTGAGCTTAGATTATATGTATAAGTTGATTACAATCTTAGCATGTTTCTCAGACAATGAGACTGAATAACTTTGCTCAACGAACTTAGGACGATATACAAAAAAAAACATACGTATGTAATAAAATTTTATCCATGCCAACTTGATGTTCTCACATTCGTAAGGTCTACATTAACAGAATTCGAAAAGTACAAAACAAATTTCTCGAGAATTTAGATTATCGTTCAGGACATAGGTTTACTGACCATGACATGGCAGCTAAAAGACATAAGTTTCTGAGCTTGTAGAATAGACGGTTATTAAGAGATACCTTGTATCTTTTCAAGATCATACATAATCACGTGGACTCATCTTCTTTACTTGAAAAGGTTACTTTTAAAATTCCTCCGCGTGTTCCTCTACGCAGTAAACGAACTTTTACATACAAGTCCTTCAGGACTAACTATTAATATGTTTTGTTAGAGTTTGATCATAACATTGACTCACAAATAGTTTCTACTTACGTAGTTTTAACTGCTACAAATTCAGTAGTCACACCTACTTGGTTTGCTAGCTCTTTACAAGCGCATGTTGTAAAATCAACATTATAATGCAAGTCATAATAAGTCAAGAATACATCCACTCACGATTAAAAATTTCAAACTATGCGTTTCCGTGATCAATCTAGTGAAGGCCCTGAATTTGTAAGTAATTTTGTGTTTGTAAATGTAACAAAATTCAAATTAGCTTATATCAATGTCATTTGCATTTTATTTATAGCATTTATAGTTACATAATTTACTTTATCATCACATGCACCGAAAGGGCTGAACATTAAAGTGTCCAGCGCTGCTCGCAATAAGTAATATTTTTTTCACCTCACTAGGTCGGAAAGCTTTGCTTTGTCGGTCGAAATTTGCGTGCGAAAGTAAATAGGGTGATCTAGCACCACTCTAGTGGAAAAGTTATTTGAAGTAATGGTGGAAATCTACATGCAGTTAGAACGTGAAAGGTAAATTATAAGGAAGCCTTATAGTTCGTCATTTCCGTCTGTCTGTCTGCGGCTTAGCTCAGAGACCCACAACTACGAGTATAAAAGTGATAAAATAAAAACATGAAAAAACTATTTTTTAGGGTACAATTTTTTAAATTGGGGGTGAGAATTTTTTTCTTTCGTACCCCATCGTGTGGGGTGTCTTTTAAAAATAATGTGAGTTTGCTGCACATATCATTTTTCGATGTAGTGATCCGTTTGTGACATATTTAGCTTGAAAACGCAAGTTTTTGTTGGTGTCGAGTGTCCCCCCTAAAGCTAAACGGTTATTATTGGAAATGTGAAATAATTCACAGTAGTAGTATATGTGACCAAATTAAAAGGAAAAGTATCACAACTAACTAAGCTTCACTGGTTAATGAGCTATAGCCAAAAAACTGAAAATAATATAAATAGCATAGCAATCAGGCGCCTCGCTGAGCATTAGGAGAGCAAAATTTTATGTTGTGAATGTTTTGTAATACTTAATCAAAACTTGCTTTGTGATAAAAAATTCTAAAAAACTTCGGAATCCTCTACTGCGATTGGCCCGACACCCACTTTGCCGGTTTTTTTTCTTCTATTCAGCAGCTATTCTTTGACATTTTTCTCCTCAGCAGCAAAGTTATTTTGGATCTCCTGTCTTGAAACCCTCGCTACGCTCAGGATTTTTTTTTCTCAGGAATATTTGAATTCTTCGCTTACTCAAATTTCGATACAAACCACTCGCGCCAAATAAATATTTTGCACCTTTGCATAACAAACAACTATTAGGTACCATTGCCATTAAAAAAATGCTCCAGTTTTTTTTTGAAATTTTAACAAACGCAAATATGCGAATTGTATGTAAAAAGTTATAATTGCTTGGAATATCGCTCATATTAAAATAAAAAACAAAATAAAAAAGGAATGGTCGCGAAATTTCATTCAAATAAAAAGTAGAGGTACATAAAACATAAAAATTGATCTCGGGCCCCACTCATAGTTTACCGGGCTTTGCGAGGGAAAATAGTCTTTAGTCTATGGCTACACTTCGTTAAGGATTGTACTGTAGAATCTTTTTCGGGCTTCCAAGATTTCACCCCCTATGGATTTGTAGTAATAGAGTGTTCACAGTGACAGGCAGTGTTGAAAAGAAGAGATATTTCCTTCTTCTGATAAGCGTGTAATAATAGTAGATTACTCAACAAATAAGAAATTCTCTTAGTAAACTAAGTATGTTGGATCCTAAGAGCAGTGTAGGATTGTGCGTAGCAGTTGGACTAATGGAAAGTCGCGGATTCTAGAGAACAAAATATCCCAAGCTGAACTGGCCCAAAATGATTTTTTATGTGTTTTAAATTATCTATTTCTTAAAAAAAAAATGTTCTATTTTGAAAGTAATTTTTACTAATTTTTTTTTTTTTTCCATTTTTTAGGTCAACAAACAGTTTCACAATAAGTTATTACTTATAAAGTAGACATAAAAAAAATAAATAATCGTGAAACCCACAACATTGACCCCATGTTACTGATAAGAAAAACTTTTTTTTTTTAAACTATGCCAAACAGGTAATGTTTGTTTCTGACAACAATAATAATGAAAAGTTACTTATTACAATTATGTTGTTAACAACACAACGTTGCCTTAGTCTCTACCATGCACCACTTGCAGAAGTGATTTTATAAAAGTACTGACACGCACATTCATAATATCTATAGCGTTAAAATGTATATTGTAATTTTCTACAATACGGTTCATCGGGGAACGTTTACCGGCATTAGTACGACATGGAGCAGTGGCAAAAAGCCGATGTATTCTTCGGCAGTGCCCCCTAAGCTGAGAATACGACTACAAAAATTACCACAAATTAATTCAGTATTACACATCTCGGCTTATTTCCAATTACACTCAAATTGTATCCGGTCAATTAATTAGTGAGCTCAAACGATTTAACTGAATGTTTTAACAGCAACACCAGCTAAGTTTCATTAAATTGCGGTTTTCAGTATTACACATCTCGGCTTATTTCCAATTACACTCAAATTGTATCCGGTCAATTAATTAGTGAGCTCAAACGATTTAACTGAATGTTTTAACAGCAACACCAGCTAAGTTTCATTAAATTGCGGTTTTACGCAAGCGGCAACTTACTATTTTAGGAGTTGATATTCCCGCGGAATTAAATACTTATAGAACGTTTATTTTATAATACAAGTGAGCAAACTAGCAGGTAACCCATCTGTTTTTTTAAGCTCTACAAGCTTCATTGTAGCGACATATCTGCGGATATTCTGACGCGGAAAGTTCCGCGACAGAAAATTCTGTCAGCGGAACTCCGCGCCAGAAAGTTCTGCAAGTCCACATAATTCGTGTTACGGGTTGCCATGGTGACGCTGTTGTATTTGTAACTGATAAAGCTCTGAGAAACCTGACATCTGTCCGGACCGGGAATCGAACCCCAAACCATCAACGAAGCTGGCATCTGCATCCACCACTGCGCCGGACCGGCCGTTACTTAATTATTATAAGACGTAAGGTAAAGTTATTAATAAATCCATAAAGAGACGGCACTTAAAGCTAGTCTTTGATTAAGTCTCAGGCTGTCATTTTCGATTTAATAAAAAATGAGTAACAGTAACAGAGTCAACAAAAGATTAACTTTCAGTGCGTCTCTGAGTACATAAGTAGGTTTCATCATTTAGAATCAGTCAAAAAAACAGAGATCTCTACTATAAAAAAATTATATATAGCTAATAGTTTGATTTAAATACTGGTATATTTTATTAAACATGCGGAGGAAGAAGTAAGTACCTGCATAAAAACACGCCTCTTTCCCGTCGGGGTACGCAGAGACCATAACCCTCCACTTGCTAAGATCTTGACATACTTCCCTCGCTCCTCTACTTTCATCAACTCTTTCAAAATACTGTTTATAAAATAAATAAGATACACCATACAACAAAATAAGACGACTGACTATTAAAAATAGATAAGTCATGCACAGTTTTCCACACTTAGCGCATTTCGATCTGCCAGATAAGACGGGCATTGGGTCAGTGTTTCACTTTCTTCCTATCTCTTGATTATGCAGCTATTCGAACATTTAATGACATGTTTAAGTCGCATAAAGGAGGACAAGATTGCGTTGAGCACGAGTTTGTTTTGAAACGTGCTTTATTTGAGCAAGCGTGTGGAAATTTGTTGCTCGTTTTGGTTGTTTAATTGTGTATTTTAATAATAACGTTTACAATTGTAATGTACTAGACCATTTTGTCTAGTATGATTGTGTGGTATAGTCAGCAAAAGGTATGGATATCCACCTCTATGTTTAATTTGTGCGTATTTCACGTGTCCAAAAACATTTTGTTTGCATATTATGTTGACTCCCGCTGACCCAGTCACTTAACTTAATGATAAAGTACTTACGTAATTTAAACAAGTGGTTTTTATAAAGTGTCAGCAAGAAAAAAGCTCTAAAAAGCAAGCTAGGATCACCTTCTTATCACCACGCTTTCAAATGTTGCCTTTTGCCAAAGAGTTTTGAACCTCGCCCATCCCATGAGTGTCGTAAGAGGCGACTAAGGCTTTATAAACCGAAGGACGAGCAGCAGCATCTTCTGCGTAACGTACCATCTGACATACTGCGGTCACCAACAACAGCGGTCGCCAACCGCAACGCTTAAAAGCGTGGTGACTATGGTAATACCCCTCAAACTACCACGCGTTTTCGCTGGAAATCTGGAGGGACTTTCCTGTCCTGCAATGGACGTTTCATGGGATATTGTGTGTGTGAAGCTTCTGAAAAATCTAAAAACGTAATCTCCATGGATGTCAGTGTCAACCACATGGAAAATCAACGTTACAACGGAGTTGACGCGTATCATGGCAGTGATGATACTGTCAACAATTTAGATTCAGCTCAGATCCAGCTTATATTAGAGATTGATCAACAAACAGACCAACCTAACTGGTTTATCTGATGTAATAGTTATTGTATGGCCTATGTCGGCACAAACCTATTTGAGTTATTAGGATTATAACTAGGTTGTCGGCCAATCAGCAAGCTATTGTTCGCCAAGTTTGATATTTACTGTTGCGAGCACAGATATGGATATTTCGAAATAGAAATGATGTTGATCGTTATCAGGAATAAAATATGGTGTTATTGATTTAAAGTGGTTATGACATGTATTGATGTTTTATTTCATCATTATGACTATGGGCAAAGACTATACGATTTGCTATGGGTAAGTAGTATCGATAGTAGCTGGGACCAACTGCAAAGTACAATGTCCTACACCGCTAGCAGTCACCAGTCAGCGCCAGAACCTAAACTTTCGAAAAGTAATAGCAATCGTCAGTGAGCCACGAGCACTATCCTGGAAACGAATACGCATGAGGACAACTTAGTCAAATGAACTATTCTTTATTGACTGTCAAAACTAAAATCTTCCTATTTTGTATGAAATCACCGAGAAGATGTGCTTTTTTAATACAACAATGGAAATCGCATAGTTATGACATTTTGCAGCTCTCTTTTTTGGATGAAAGCAGTAAGTACTCTTTTGGTAGCGCCGTGTCAATATTTGAAGGAATCGAAAAGAAAACGTAGTTATTTACGCAATACGGCATATTTTCGCTAAAATTGCAATACATTTCTCAAGAATTTTTAATTTTCCGGAAACTATGGGAAATTGCTATAGGGTTCAAATGTCATGTATGTTTTTTTTTTCCAAGTGTCACCGAAAACCACTCAGCGGCAGGCAGAAGTTGAGACTCTTCAGGGTGGGAAATCCAAAATGCCAACATAAAGTTAAGAGTTTATTATGATAAAGTAGATAAATACAAGGCGGTGGTCGTGCTGCGCGCGGGCACGTCCGAGCACGACCAGAATCAAAGGTAAACTGACTGTTTTTGACACGAATGACACCGAAAGACAGAGATAGAAGACATTTGAAATAGGAATTTGGAATTTTGGGCCAGGACAATAGAGCCAGGATCACGAAAGGAGGCAGCATGCGAGGCATGCAGCCCCGCTCCGTGACACAAGTACATTTCATTAATTAGCGAATGGTATTGATTTTGTGTGGAAATATTATAATTTTTTATCATTAAATCATAAAAGGTGTAAGGGGCGGTGTTCCGAAAACTGAAAGGGCGTGTTCTGTCAACGAAACTGAACAACTTTTCCAAAGAAACTTTTTGACCTCTCCATACAAGTTGCTAACTCTGATCGGACAGTTTGTATGGAGAGATCAAAATTGGTTTTCGTTTCCTAAAAATTTTTTTTGCGTTGTCTGAACACTCCATTTCAGTTTTCGGTATAAGTACTGTCCCATATAACGCCAAACCCTGTTTGGCTCAATGTACGGGTGCCGACTCTTAAGGTATTCTAGAGATTAATTAGTTTTCGACCCCAACATCATTCCTATTCAATGAGTTGGAACTTTTACATCAATAAAATACGACAAAGAGAAAACCTTGAGTTACAATTTAAAAAGATCGAAAGTCATCAAATATTTGTTCAAAAAAGGTCAATTGAGAAAGCAATCATCTATGTAAAAGAAAAGAAAAACAATTATTCGACGGCGATACCGAATTTACCGAAATAGAATTGAGACCAAAACTTTCACTAATATCCGTCTTCTTCTGACCATTAAACTTTGAAAGAATTGTCTTTCTTCTAACAAACGGCTTCGGCAAAAGTTTCGTCATTTATCGTACAATGTACGGTTAACCACACGTCAATAGAAACATTTGCAACTCTTTTGCCATGTTATACAGGCCAAAGTGTTTCTACTGACGTGCTTTAAGGTGTGCGTAATGTAGTGATCCTAATAAAAAACATCGATTTAAATCTTCGGAGCGTAACGTTAGCTCAAGGTTAGAGGAACAAAGTGTGATATAAGTAAGTACATACATAAGTAAGTATTTTGAACTTAGTAAGTAAGTAGATTGTTAATGAAAATCAATGAGATGTAAATTTTCATCATTAATCATTGTTTTCATCGTTAGAGAATACATTACCTACTTAGTTAGTGTCCATGTTGGCTTCTTCAGACCTAATTTACCCGGTCGTCAGAGTTAAGGAGTGATCACACCTGCCTGAATTCAAAGACTAATTCGGCATACATTGCTCGTGTGGTAAGGATATTGCAATTAATATAACCAAGCCTCCCAGCAATGTATGCCGAAATAGTCTTTGATCAGCTAGGTGTGATCACTCCTTTAGGCTGCTTTTCCGCCAGTACTGTGTTAGGGAGTTTTCTGGAATTTTAGGGAATTTTTTTAGGGAATTTTCCAGCGCACAGTAAGCTTGAGTAAGCTGGAATATTACAGCCAATAGGGTTGCTCCATTTGACAGCGCATTTGACAATGTTAGGGAAATGGCGCAATCCTATTGGTTGTATTTTTTCCATCTCACAGCTTAGCTGCCTGCTTCCTTCCCGTTTATAATCCTCCATTTTGATACCCCTCTTTATAGGTGCTGAAGAAAAAATATTTTGCTCAGCTTTACCTCAGTCGGTTAAAAAGTTATCCAGCCATCCTATAGATCTAGCCCCTAACTCTACAAATACCACATTTTTAGCAGTTGTCTAAGGGCTTGCTTAGTCCAGAGGACAGAGGTGAGGTCGACGATGGAACGAGTCGGACTTGCGAAATCTTGGTCAAAAAGTATTACTTGGACAGACTTGCTATGAGAGTTCAAATTGGAGCTTTGAGGATTCGTTTCAAGAAAAGGTAGGTAGCGCCCTGCTTCTTTCGAGCTTGTCTTGGCGAGCTATAATCTCATGGCGAGAAACCAACTAGTTCAAAGCTTAGCACATAGTTCAGTGACTGTTTTTCAGTATTTTTTTTTCAGTAGTCACGCACGAGTCACAGTCGACTTTTTACTAATTAGTTGTCTGGTTCTCTTTCATTAGAGTACTTGGTCGTAGAAGAGCGGTCTCAAGTCAATCTTACCGTTAATTATCTCAGAAGTATGCGTGATAACCAGAAGTTTTGCAGGTGCTCGGCTCAGCTGTGTTGTTTGTCAATAATGGATGGATATCTTCCAGATACAATGGGTCATTGAATCATTGAATGGAGGACGCTCCAGTCAAGCGGTGAGACTTGCATTTCGTCGTTTGTTTAACTTCGGTATTTCATGTTCCCATAACATCCGTGTCTGCTGTTTATGTGTTGGCTTTATGCAGCATAATAATACTTACAATAATGGTGATTGCTGATGGCTAGCTGCGTGAAAGTGTACTGTAGGTATTCGTGGTTCTACTCTCTGTTTCTATACCGGGTTATCATTGGCTCCTGGCAGCTCCTGATCAAAATTTTGTCAGAACATGAAAACAAACAACTTTCCCAAAGAGAACAAAAACGAGACTAAATTTTGATCTTCCCATTTAAACACTTCAATTGCCGGCGCAACGTTAATATGGGATAGCTTAAAAAGAAATGTCGATAGGTCGCTCAGATTTGTATTCTGATAAACATACTAATTTGGTCCAAAAATAATCGTGTGTGAAACACCTATTCAAACTTTAGTTAAAACCTATCCAACATTCATAAATCATGTTTGATTTATCACATTGAGATTCATTCAATCGCAAAATCTTTTAATATTCATTCACCATAGGTACCCATAAGAAATATTTTCAAAGGGTCCTTGACGCGCTGCGCGTGCCTCTATGGAGTATTCATTGCTGTCACGTTCTGAGCCTATTCGTTGGCTTTTTGTCAAAGTTAAACTACTTTGCTGCTATTTTTAGGATTCGATTTATGTGCACAAGGCCGCAAATCAGTAGAAACACTTTTGGACCTTATGGCGTGGTAATAGAGTTGAAAAAGTTTCTACCGACAAGCGGTTGATCGTACCTTGATTTCCGGGATTCCACTCTATATAAATTCACAGCAACTTTAAGTCTATACTTTACAGTAAGTTGCTTGCACAAGTTTTGTGTTCTGAATAAAGTAAATAATAAAGGGTGTAAGGGACGGTGTACCGAAAATGAACAGGCGTGCTCAGTTAACGAAACTGAACAACTTTCCTAAGAAAACATTTTTAGGATGAAAAAAAATTTTGATCTTGCCATAAATGCTGTTGGACTAGAGATTCAAGAAAAAAATTTATTTCCCAAAAAGATTCTATGGGAAAGTTGTTCAGTTTCATTAACTGAGTACGCCCTTTCAGTTTTTGTACACCACTGTCCCATATACTCGTACCCTTTATACTTGAATTTAGCTGCGGTACAAATAATGTAAGGATGTAAGGATATAACAAACTTGCTTTAATCTTCCTTGAATGTACCATTTTAAAATAAGTTAATTATACCTAATTGCAATTAACCAATATTTACTTAAAACAGCCTTGACTTTGACTTAAAGATGTTTACATTGGTCAAGTAAATTGTGCCAGTTGAAATGTGTGTCACAGTCCAGTTGTCACGTATTCTAGGTGGTTTCTAATAGATTGTGCAAGTCAAGTGAATTTCCTGGTGTGGTATTGGTTTGTTTCCGCGGTGTTGAAATGTTTGTAACTGCATAGTGGGCGAGTAGTACAAGTACTCGTAGTAATGCGTGTTTAGCATTTTCTGTGGCGGTGAGACTGTTGTTTGAATCCTATCCATATCATTTTTTTTTTCCTGAATATAAATTTTTGCTTACCTTATTATTTGCGTAACTACTGCTTAAAAATTACGTTATAAATTACTAAAGGCGAGCTACGTAGGCCACGTTTTTAGTTAACGCTCAAATTAAATTCAAATATCCTACTAAACCAGGCAATTAAAATATTTACGATTTCTCTTATGTAAACCATTCAGACATTCTAAACCTGTCCATTCAAGATTGAAAAGTGAGTAAACAAACGCCTCTAAAAACTTTCACCTAACCTGCCGGCTTCAAGATGCGAGAAGGAGCACACAACACACATGCAAAACACAACATTATTACAACTATCTATTATAAAGTATTTAGTTGAGACAAGTGCATCTTAACAGTTGTCCTCTTTACCTCGATACATGCCCTCAGAGGTTAGTAACCCGATTGCATTAGGACGGAAGCGAATGCCGCGCCCGTTGTAGCAGGCATTCCAAAATTTCGTACAAGAAGCATGCAAGTTGACTAGCCACGTGTGGACCAATATTTTGTGTTCAGGTTTAGTTACTACAGTCTCTTCATCATAGTCGATTCCAAGCATGTCCTGTTACGATGAAGTAGTGCTGTGTCGGTTACCTCGATACCTCGATAAGACCCTGGGGACCCTAGGGACCTGACATGGATCTTATGCTCTGTCCGACATTTGTTACGCATTTTATCACGTATTTACTAGACAAGTCTGTCTAAAATCTTTTGCATGGACTTGGCTCATAAATAATTATTCTGGACAGCTTTTGTTTAATTCTCTAGGAATAAAATAGTAGTTTATGCAACTGTCATATAAAACAGGTTATTAAAACACGAGTTTGGGTTTATCACACGAGGCGTAGCCGAATGTGATAATAGCATCAAACGAGTGTACCATATAATATGCAGTTGCGTATACTACTTTATCTTCACTCATGCAATAGGTTTCTTTACTTATAAAAATTAAACAAAAGTAAGTAAACAACAATGGTAACTTATATTATGTATATTACAGTTCTGATATGAGTCTGAAGAAGCCGCCTTAATATATCCACTAGGTCTTCTTTGAAATATACAAGCAGAACATTTTCTTAACAAGACATGGTTTGTTTTCGATTTTCATTCTTTCCCAATTCATTGTAGGTTATGTCATAAAATGTCCTAGACTAATATGGGAGAAGATCATAAGTTATTGAGTATCTTCTGGTGTAACTGCAGTATCCTGACTGCACCACTTTATCTTCTTTTTCAATAAACTTTCACATTACTTTCTCGGGCACAAAAAACTTGAAAAAGGAAAATATTTGAAAATAGCGGCAAACCTAATATCTATTTCCTTCTAATTTCAGGCTGCGCGCGCATATTTTCCACTACAGATAAAATAATTGTAACTATAGTAACTGTTACTGTAACTGCTCCAAAATAATAGGTTGTTTATAAGGCACACTTTGTAAATATGCTACTAATATTTGACAGCTACTAAGAAAAACTGTTACATTTATAACCGTCTCTCTAAAAGATCTTATATTCAGTCTTCTTTAAAAAGGTTTAGGTTCAAGAAGAATTTTATCCAAGTGTTATGTTATGATTAAAAAGTTAAATTACGTAACACTTTTGCAAAATTTTCATACAAAAATCGTTACGTAATGGTAACTTTTAAATTTTTTATACATACTCTGCGTAATATTCAGCCTTATGTACCAACTTTTTGAATCATAATTCAAAGATTACGACATGAGTGTAGATAAAGTAAATTAAATACCAATTTCAAATAGTTGTGTTATTATTGTCGATGAACTTGCTTTTGACCTCGACCTAGCCATTTGAACAGAAATGAAGTCGGCGATGGAAAGTGCAGGAACACAGATGCAAAGTTAATGTTTTACACCAATTAAAAACCTGTGATATTATAGTACTGATAACTTACTATACGACGCACAAAATAACTTTGGCCCTGTCATTGATGCGCAGAAGAAAAAAATGGCCCATTTTTGACTACTGCGCATCAATGACAGGGCCAAAGTTATTTTGTGCGACGAGTACCTATGTTCCTGCTATGACAGCTTCTGTGGTCTAGTGGTTAGAGCGTTTGGCTCCCGATTCGGAGGTTTTGGATTCGATTCCCGGTCGGGCCACTATCAAATTCAAAATCTACTAACGAAAGTAAATAGTCGTTATGAGCCAAGACAGAGGTCTTTGGAGGCTCAATAACTCTAACACTAGGGTCAGCGAGGTCGATCATTCACCTTACATCCCACGTGACGTGATGATGATGATGACTATGTTCCTTGCATATTTCTAGTTGAATCAACATCTTGTCTTGCTTTTTAACCAGGCCGGCACCGTTATCCGATCGTCGTCGGCGTGTTATCACGTACCGACATAGTTTGAAATGCTTCGAAGGCGATGTTTTCCACTTTTCCGCTTTCTTAGCTAAGAGCCGCTGTTTTTTTAATGGTTCGTTTTGGTGACCGACGAGAGCGGCGTTTTGATTGGATGAAAACCACCTAGTGTTTGTTTTGCTTTTATTAGATTGCGGTTAAAACCGGTTCACGTTACCCGCTTTAACTCATTTTTCTTACGCGTTTTGTGGTTTTTTGTGCTGATTATTATGAATGTAGGTTGTGTAATTTATGTACCTACTGTAGCGTTATCGCTCATATTCCTTTTTCGTGTTCGATACTTTTTGCTTCTTTCTCGATGTATTGACTGGCTGTTTGTATTCTTTGACAGTGGATTAAAAATTTTGGTTTTCATTTTTCTGTGCTCATTATTTATTTGACATTGGACAAAATATTTATAAAAATCGAGCATGCATTTCAACGAACTATACCCTTTTTTAATACAGTTATTTTGCTTTTTGCATTCGTGCTTGTGATGTTACTTTTTCATAAAATGCAGTGAAATAAAGTAAATTAAATTGTAAATGTACTGCAGTTAGATAGAAATAGAGTAAGAGTTAACTTACCTTAAACTAATCAAGCAAACAAAGAAATATAACACACAATATTTTAATAAAAACAGATTGACCACAGTTTTGTTGTATAATTTCACTAATATATAACCAACGTAATAAAGTTTAAATTTGATTGTACGATCGGAGATTAAATATAAATATATAATATTGTTTAAAATATTAAAAATCAACGTTAGGTGTTAAAAATAAGACAAATAAATTTTGGAAGGAATCCGCGATGCGTGCATCAGGTAAAACGCTCCGTCTATAGCTACTAGATAGTATCGCTTAGAAAAGTCTAGTGATAACTTTAAGTGGCCACCTAACTTATTACTATAGCGACTAGTTAAATATGGTCATAGTCGTACCTTCCACAATGTATCGCGGATAAAAGATCTAAACGAATAAAATTTCAGCCAAAGATTCAGATCCAAAAAATCATAGCGCGTCTGGAGGCGCTTTTTAGAATTTTGAAATTAAACTTAAAACTAATAATATAAATGAATTAAATATCTGGAATAGGTAGTAGTTGGATTTGCGCAGTTCGTGGCGTCCACCCGTGCTGGTAGGAAACCCGCAGTTGAAGAGATGCAGCGGCAGAGAGCAAGGAGCAAGCTGCTGATGTCAAAGTCTCTCTGGAGACAGGGCTTGGCTGTGTTGCAGGTGCAAGCCGGAACCTACTGCCCGTAATCGGGCAGCTTTAGCTGCACGAATAAAAATGCGGCATAAGAGAGTGGCAACCTCTCAGCAACAAATATTACGTAAAGACAAAAATACTTACAAAATTGTAGGCGTTCATATCGAGAGTCTTAATCTTGTATGAAAAAGTAACATCACAAGCATGCATTTCAACGAACTATACCCTTTTTTAATACAGTTATTTTGCTTTTTGCATTCGTGCTTGTGATGTTACTTTTTCATACAAGATTAAGACTCTCGATATGAACGCCTACAATTTTGTAAGTATTTTTGTCTTTACGTAATATTTGTTGCTGAGAGGTTGCCACTCTCTTATGCCGCATTTTTATTCGTGCAGCTAAAGCTGCCCGATTACGGGCAGTAGGTTCCGGCTAGCACCTGCAACACAGCCAAGCCCTGTCTCCAGAGAGACTTTGACATCAGCAGCTTGCACCTTGCTCTCTGCCTCTGCATCTCTTCAACTGCGGGTTTCCTACCAGCACGGGTGGACGCCACGAACTGCGCAAATCCAACTACTACCTATTCCAGATATTTAATTCATTTATATTATTAGTTTTAAGTTTAATTTCAAAATTCTAAAAAGCGCCTCCAGACGCGCCATGATTTTTTGGATCTGAATCTTTGGCTGAAATTTTATTCGTTTAGATCTTTTATCCGCGATACATTGCGGAAGGTACGACTATGACCATATTTAACTAGTCGCTATAGTAATAAGTTAGGTGGCCACTTAAAGTTATCACTAGACTTTTCTAAGCGATACTATCTAGTAGCTATAGACGGAGCGTTTTACCTGATGCACGCATCGCGGATTCCTTCCAAAATTTATTTGTCTTATTTTTAACACCTAACGTTGATTTTTAATATTTTAAACAATATTATATATTTATATTTAATCTCCGATCGTACAATCAAATTTAAACTTTATTACGTTGGTTATCTATTAGTGAAATTATACAACAAAACTGTGGTCAATCTGTTTTTATTAAAATATTGTGTGTTATATTTCTTTGTTTGCTTGATTAGTTTAAGGTAAGTTAACTCTTACTCTATTTCTATCTAACTGCAGTACATTTACAATTTAATTTACTTTATTTCACTGCATTTTATGGCGCCCGAGCTCAAATTATTGATTTATTCTGCTTTTTTTCAGGTTCTCTAACTAGATGAAACTTTTTTTCACGACCGCGCGGATGTGCGTTTTTATAAACGCGACATGAATAGACGAAATTTTTTTTTAAATACAATTTAACTTGCAATTTCATTCATTGTAAAATTAACTATAAATTTAACTGGAAACGTCTTTTATTTTCTCCAGAAATATAATTTTACCCTGAATTTCATTTCAGTAGTTAGTAGTAGTTACTCTGTTTGTAAGTCTGAATGCTTGTATAGGGAACTAAAGGTAAGTTAGTTTATGCGAGTTTTTTGTGAGAGTTAGACCTTCTTTCAGGTTACTTTCAGTTTTTCGTCGCGTATCCTTAGACTGCTGAACCTATCCCTTCATTATGGAAGAACATGTACCTCTAGTAGTTGACCATGGTAATTCGGTTTGAAGATACTGGTGACCATGAACCACCATTTGGAGTAGATCTAAGCCCTTTCCTCGTTCATATCATGTAGTTCCGGTGTGAGGATGTCAAGGTATGGAATTATAGTGGTAAGTATTGTTAGTGAGGCATTGTGAATGCTTAGTTCTTTGGTTACAGCTAAGTACTCCTGAGTTCTCTTCATTAATTTTTGTTTCGTAGTAGTTTTTTTGTTGTAGTGACAGGCTCTTTCTCCTGCACTCGCCTCTTTCTTCTATGAACGCCTTTTTTTTGAAGAGTCCTCACTTAGTCCTCATAACTCTAGGTGGACGCTCATGTCCAGACTTTTCGCCCATGTAGGAGAGAGTCGGGACGCGTCTACTTCACTTTCCTCTATAGTTTTTTTTATTTTCGTATCAGACTGTTGGTCGTGTATCCCGCAGTTGGGTCTTATATTCCCTCCTTCTCTCTCCACATCTATACTCATCTTTGTACTTTTTAGGGTTCCGTATTTCGTGGTTCATTAGTGTCATGTCGTCTCAGACTGATGGTCATACACTTCGTGGTCTGTTCATACACACTCCCTCTTGCCCTCACTTTATTTAACTTAGTTTGCTTTTTTTAGGGTTCCGTACTTCGTGGTTCACCTTGTTGTACCTGACTGATAGTCATACACGTCGTGGTATGTTCATATTCAACCCCTCCTTCCCACACTATTTCTAAACTAAATTTCTATTTTTTAGGGTACCGTATTTGAATGGTCCGTTTGTGCTATATAATGCTCATTTCTTTTATTTTTTAGGTTTACATTTGTGTGTTCATTTTGTGCTGATTTTAACTCCAGTCATACTAACGATGTCCTGAAATAAATTTCCCTCTGGAATACCTCTTCATATATTTACCATTTTAATTCATATAAAAATGTACTGAACCACACCTTTTTTTTTTTTAAAAAGTATCACTCTTTACTTTTATTTAACTATAGGCTTCTTTTTGGTGTGTGTGGACGGCGCGTCTTTTCGTCCGCGTTTTTGCCATTCACACAGTTTTTGTTTCGCTCTAGACCCTAGATTGAAGTCTCCTTTCTCATTCGCAAACTTTTTTTTGCGTACTCTAACAAACAAGTATGACGCAACTAGTGTTATGACGTATAGCGTCAAACACCATAGCATTTTGATGTTGTCATGATGTCTTGTCATAATGTTGATGCTGACATAAATCATATGGTGAGCAGTTGCCTTTTTTTCTCGTTTGCCCGCGAAAAAGTTCTTTGATATATTCGGTGGTTTCCGAGATCGTTCGTCTTTTGTCGGCTCTCGCCCATCTCGATTTCTTTTTTTGAAGTTTTCAAGTTGATTGCAAAGTACTTTCAACTTTTATCTTTGCGTTTCAACTACTTGTTGTTTTATTGTTAGGTTAATTTATTTTATTGTGGGTGTTTTTTTTTTTTGGATTAGTTAGGCTTGCTAGTTGTAAGATTAGGTTAGCTAGTTTGTAGTCACTTCTTATGTCCTGATAGGCACATCGTTTACTGTCAGCTTCAGGATCGCTGGTTTTTCGAACAAGCCTCGTTCGTAAAGGGCTCTGTACGCAATGCTACGTTATCTAACGGTTGCCGGTCTCCGATGTGAGGTCAAGAGCATAAGATAGTTATAATTTATTTTTTCCTCTTAGTCTCTTATTTTAATTTGTTCTATAATTTTCTTGCTTCTGCTTTTGTTCGATAGGATTGCTGTTACCTGTCGGACCCTCTTTTAATTAGTCTTTTTGCTTTTGGTTGGTTAGATTTTTTTAGTCTTAGTATTTTGGTTTGTTAGTCTAGGAGCCCACAGCCCTTAATTTTTTTTAGAAATATTTATAGTCTAGGAGCCCACTGTAAAAATAATTATAGACTAGGAGCCCACTGTTAAAAAATATTTCTAATTAATGAGCTTCTAATAATTTTTTTTTTTTTTTTTTAATTTTTTTTGGGGAAGTTGGATGGCTGTAGCGTTATCGCTCATATTCCTTTTTCGTGTTCGATACTTTTTGCTTCTTTCTCGATGTATTGACTGGCTGTTTGTATTCTTTGACAGTGGATTAAAAATTTTGGTTTTCATTTTTCTGTGCTCATTATTTATTTGACATTGGACAAAATATTTATAAAAATCGAGCATGCATTTCAACGAACTATACCCTTTTTTAATACAGTTATTTTGCTTTTTGCATTCGTGCTTGTGATGTTACTTTTTCATACAAGATTAAGACTCTCGATATGAACGCCTACAATTTTGTAAGTATTTTTGTCTTTACGTAATATTTGTTGCTGAGAGGTTGCCACTCTCTTATGCCGCATTTTTATTCGTGCAGCTAAAGCTGCCCGATTACGGGCAGTAGGTTCCGGCTAGCACCTGCAACACAGCCAAGCCCTGTCTCCAGAGAGACTTTGACATCAGCAGCTTGCACCTTGCTCTCTGCCTCTGCATCTCTTCAACTGCGGGTTTCCTACCAGCACGGGTGGACGCCACGAACTGCGCAAATCCAACTACTACCTATTCCAGATATTTAATTCATTTATATTATTAGTTTTAAGTTTAATTTCAAAATTCTAAAAAGCGCCTCCAGACGCGCCATGATTTTTTGGATCTGAATCTTTGGCTGAAATTTTATTCGTTTAGATCTTTTATCCGCGATACATTGCGGAAGGTACGACTATGACCATATTTAACTAGTCGCTATAGTAATAAGTTAGGTGGCCACTTAAAGTTATCACTAGACTTTTCTAAGCGATACTATCTAGTAGCTATAGACGGAGCGTTTTACCTGATGCACGCATCGCGGATTCCTTCCAAAATTTATTTGTCTTATTTTTAACACCTAACGTTGATTTTTAATATTTTAAACAATATTATATATTTATATTTAATCTCCGATCGTACAATCAAATTTAAACTTTATTACGTTGGTTATATATTAGTGAAATTATACAACAAAACTGTGGTCAATCTGTTTTTATTAAAATATTGTGTGTTATATTTCTTTGTTTGCTTGATTAGTTTAAGGTAAGTTAACTCTTACTCTATTTCTATCTAACTGCAGTACATTTACAATTTAATTTACTTTATTTCACTGCACTACCTATATAAGATTTTACACTTATAATCAGCAATCTAAAGTCAACGGGATCACAAATCACAGGTAAGTTAGACAAAACTATTACATTTTATTCGGTTTACTATTTTATTACAAAAAATATGACGCCATAATGACGTAAGTAGTAGAGGTAACATGAAAGAAAAAAAACCGGCCAAGTGCGAGTCGGACTCGCGCACTGAGGGTTCCGTACCACCACATAAACATAATTGTATTAGTTGAAATTTCAGTAAGTTAATGTGCTAGATTTTTTGAGTCCGACACGCGCTTGACCAAATTTTATTATTTGTTATTTTATAGCTTATGCACTATAAACATACCAATTTTCAAGTTTGTAAGTGTTGCCGTTTTTAAATAGAACTAAAACAAAAATCGCCTTAAGCGACCATCCAACTTGACCCCTCTCTTATATGAATGTTCTTGAAATGGGAGCTCACCACAATTGGTTACCATTAGTTGTGAGAAAAGTTGTAATATTTAATGATTTCAGACTTTTCCCTTTATTTGTACTGTGAGACCTAGCTTCTTGCCAAATTTCATAATTTTAGGTCAACGGGAAGTACCCTGTAGGTTTTGCATTTTTGAATAAATGTATGGAGATGAGGACATAAAATGCCATATCTTTTGATTGCGTCGTTGTAAAAAAATTAAATTTTCACATCTTATGTGGTTTATGGATTCTAATATATGGTATTAATTTCAACCTGATACCTTTACCCGTTCGTGAGATTAGGGGTCTTGACAGACAGACAGACAGACAGACGGACAAAAAAGTGATCCTATAAGGGTTCCGTTTTTTTCTTTTGAGGTACGGAACCCTAATAACCATATTCCTTTCGAAACTGGAATAAAACGTGAACATAGAAAATGATTATAAAGCAATCTTTTTTAGTCATTGACGTAAGAAAGTTAGTAGTTTAAAAGAAAGTTTCCAAAGTTAGTAGGCACTAAAAACATAAAATAACAAAAGGTCACCTCCGATAAAACCTACAAAATGAATCTCCAAGATTATCTACTTTACAAACTTGTTTGAAGATAACAAATGTGTTTCTTCAAAAATGCTGACCTTGATACAATATCAGTAGTTCATCTTAAGTTCGCACGGTTATTCGCGTCCTCTTTTGTCAGTAGGTACAGTCATGAGCAGGTCAAGCTTGACACTCGCAGTGCGACTTTAGCTCCTACGGCGATTAAAATAAGAATGGTTCAAAGTCTAATATGTCCAGCTTGAAAGAAACTTGACTGTGAAGGTACGTACGTTCACATTGTTCTTAAATCTACGTACAACAACATGTAGTTATGTTTATGTGAGCGAGCTTTGACCGCAGATGACCTTGTGTGAACAAAATTGTCTTTATTATGATTATGAACTGTCTAATGCTGTCTAAATGAATATGTGTACTCATAGTGGCTTAATCTTTTCGGATGGAAGTTCTTCCGCGCACAAGAAAACTTACAGAAAAATATGTTGGGACCTATTTCAAAATGAAGAAGTGCTCTGGGCAGTGGATGTCGCTTTTTCTTTCCGATCACAAAAGTTAAGCAACGTAAGCCGTCATAAGAACCCGGATGGGTAACCGCTAGTGGCACAACAACAAGAGCGTCTACGTGCTTTGGAAGTCACGTTAAGCATCCAGCGGCTCCGAAACTCTGAAAGCCGGGATGCCCAAGCGAGGATGGCCACTAACCTGACAAAGCCAAATTTAGGATTGGGCCTGGTTTGACCTCTGGGTTGCGGAGGTCAGATGGCAGTCGCTCTGTGTAAAACTAGTGTCCTCGTCAAATCCCCCAGTGCTTTAGGTAGCTGACACTATAAAAACGGCATAGACGTTGTTTTTCAAAATGCATTTTGTTGTTTGATTTATTTGTGTTATTTTTATTTGCAAGACCTTTTTCTTTTCAAAGATAGAATAACTTAGCACAATAACTTCATTAAAAAACTCAGTCACGTCACGCTTTAAGATAAACGAGGATAACAAAAACTCTTTAACCTATTAAGGCAGTAAGGGCTTACTCATTAACATTACCACACCTTAAACACTACTTGCTAGGTAATTTTATACGGCCAAGAACAGGACAAGCTTGACACTCGCTGCGCGATACTAGCTCCTACAGCTATTGTCTTAAGAATGGTACAAAGCTCAATTTGTCAAGCTTGAAGTTCAGTTGACTGTACCTATTCAGTACACAAAAAGAATGCGACTAATACCATATTATGTACACACGCGTGTTGTGTAGTGAGGCTCGGCTCGACAAATCGGTCTTCCATCGCCCATATTTGGCAGACGGCTACATTACATACCAGGGCTGTGGTGTAAATTACAAAAGAAAACTAGGAACATTACTGCTCAAAAGGCTCAAAAATTTTTGATCAAAAGGTTGTCTGGAAGTGATCTCACTTGGTACCACCACTGACGTGCGGTCGACAGAACCTAGAGCAAAAAGTGTGGCCGATGTTGTGAAAACTATCGTTTTTATCTGAATAAAATTCTACCTAATCAATTATTGAAACTGCACTATGTTTTTATCTAAGGGACAATTCTTGAAATTGTAGAACTATTACAAACAAAAATTTACTAGATATTACGACGAAGTAGGACCCTCATAGACTACGTCCAGTTAGATACAACACATGTTTCAAGCAGAAAGTGTATATTGGAGGCAATACTTGCCGGGACAGATTGGCAAAAACTGAAAAGACATGATTAATCTACGGAACTGAACAACTTCCCTCCAGAAATATAGGCGACTCATTACATAATTACAGACTTGATTAGAAAGTGCGATCAAGAGAGGCCAAAGAAGAACCCGATAGCAACAAATAGACTCGTCCATCCTTCTAGATGTAAACACAGCATGCAACATAAGCCAGGGTAGCTGAGCGCAATAATGTTAGAAAATATGGGTACCTAGATAAGTGGCTTTCTATAATCGCAAACGCCAGTAGAATAGAATGAAAATATATGTCACGAAACATTTTGTTAGCTTATGTCAGTCTCATACACTTTTATTCTATTCTATTGGCGTTTACGATTGTAGATAGCCACTTGTCTACGACCCATGGAGTGTTAAGTAAAAAAAGAGTCTAGAAATATCTTACTTTTTGTATACTTAAATAGAAACATCATCATAACATCCCATGAAAAAAAAAGTCCACTACAGGACAGGGAGCTCCCTCCAGAATTCTAGCTTTTGCTGGAAAAATGTGGAGGGGAAGTACCATAGTCACCTCGCTTGTTAGCGTTACGGCTGGCACCATGGACCGTGGTTGTATGTGACCGCAGTAAGTAAGATGTAAGATACAAAGGAGGATGCTGCTGCCCATCCTCCTGTTAACCCTTAGTCGCCTCTTACGACACCCACGGGTATGTATGGGTTGGTACTATTCTTTGCCGGCACAACACCATATATATCTGAAATAGAAACATAGCAAACACCAAATGTTTAAAATACAAAGCTGTGCTTGCTGCACGTGCCTATTGTAAGTCGTAGCGTAGCACGGCAATTGGCGGTCATTCAGCTTAGCGGGAGTAAGGCGAGGCAGCTATGAGGCGTGCTGGTGAATAGAATACTGATTTGATGTACTTCCTTTGACTTGAGGAAACTCTAGATTTGGACCGAGCTAATGGTGAATGGAGTTTAATTCATTAGTATATCAAACGTTTCCCTTTACTATAGGTCTACTCCAAATTGAAACCAACTTACTGCTGTCTAGCCTTTCGAAAGGCTAGACAGCAGCATCTCCACTGTTTTGCACTCGGGAGGGCCTTTTTGGAGCTACTGTTGTAGCCATGTTTTAGACAATAATTCAATATACTTGCCATTGATCCGAAAAGAAGACTGTTTCTTGTGTACTTATCTATCACATAATTTGAATTGTAAACAATTTTTTGACTAGAAAAGCTGTAAAATTAACCTTTTGAGCATAATACATTTCATTTCCCCTCTACATTTGTTCAGCAAAGGCTGGAATTCTAGAGGGAGCTCCCTGTTCTGTAGTGGACGTTTCATGGGATGTTATGATTGATTGATGATTGACATTTCATTTTCATTTCCTTAGATTATTGATAGGTCTTTGAGCAGCCACATACTTACTTACTTACTTATGCTGGCTCAGCGACCCGAAGAGGATCTTGGCCTCCGACACTAAGAGCCGCCATTCTTCTCTGTTGTGTACAGCTTGTTGCCAGTCGGTTATTTGAAGCTCCAACAGGTCTTTCTTGACTTGGTCGATCCAACGACACATAAATACGGTTTTAATAATATGAACAAGCTATGCAAGGAATTCATTAAACTTCTTAAATTTCATTAATCTACGTTAATTTCATTTCTAAACCGACGAGCATGTATGAAAGGATTGATGAAAGTTCAGGAAGCAAGGGATGTATGTCAAGATCGTAGCAGGTGGAGGACTGTGGTCTCTGCCTACCCCGACGGGAAAGAGGCGTGATGTTATGTATGTATGTATGTAATTTAATTTTTGCTCAAAAAAGGAAGACTAACAAGCAACAAGCGTTTCCAACTTACACCAGACCCCCGCGGGGTAGGTAGGTACACAGTTGCCGTATTGAGGTCAGCTGTTGTCTTTAGCGTGACCGTTTCGATACTCGACTCACCAATTACACCTAACGAAGCACGGCCGAACAACGCTATACCCCTATCAACGGAGCCTTTTTTGTTTCAAGAACCTGACAATAATTCTTACATCACTGACATTTTGTTGATATCTAGGTAGGTAGAGTAACTTTCGTTGATCATGTTTTAATAATATATCTCGGCTTGTAGGTACCCGAAATGAAGAAGAAGTTTAATAAATTCGTTGCCTACGTCGTTAATATTATTAAATTAAACCTGATATATGTTGCTGCTCAACGAAAAGTGGCCACGACGATGTGTTAAGTAAATTTTGGAGAGGCTTTACTTAACCTAAATTTAATGAAATTTTCAAGGCAAGATTTTTATTGTTTGTCTTCAATTCGAAAAAATAAATTTAAACGCTTTGAATAATTTACGAGTATGTCAACTCCCTTCCACATTGATTGGGCTCCTTGGGTAAGACTAGCCAGTTTGTATGTGGCGTACCGTTACTGATGGATGAGAATATTTGATGACAGTAGTCAATGTACGCAAGCAAATGAAAGGGAATAGACAGAAAAGAACCCCGGGACAACTTTACTTTTCTCACAGAACATAGGTAAAAAAAAAAACTTGTCTCTCATACAAAATGTGCTGTCAGCCGATGTAGTTTCTATGAGAGGGCAATTTTTTTAATGTTGATGTTATTGTTTAAAAAAATCCAGAAATAGAAGCACTTATCTAATTTATATATTTTTTTTCTGCAGACAAAGATAAATGAGGTAATACAAAGCCTGAATGGTAAGATGAATAGACTTAAAAAATACTAGACAAAGCAACTCTATATTTGGTAGGGTATGACTCCTACATGGAATCCGATTGTTCCTTAAACATAAATTGTAGTAACCAACAGCCACAAAGCCAAAATCAAAACATTAGGATCTTCAACGTTTAAAATTTACATCCACGGTAAAGGGAAACCTTCACACCAAAATATTATTATGTCGGTATTGGATAAAGGAAGGTGTGGCATTGCCTGAAAATATCTAAATTTCTAATTCTTTTTTTTATTCTTGTGACTGCACCGCTTTAACTTCATACTCTCATAATCTTCGGTTTAAATTAAGTTTTTATTTTGCAATAATATAACTTTTATACATAACCAAATGAAAATTCGATTAGTAGTTTTAGATAGCGTGAACAAACAAACACAAAATTTTAAATTATTTATTGTGTCCTGTAATTTTTTTTCAAGCGCCCTTTCTTCCAGAACGCGTGTTGACCAACTGCGATTTTGACGAACTGCATATTGGACCAACCGCTACTAAATCTATTTTGCAGCCACACAGTTATTTTACAGCCAACTGTTTTAACAAAATATTGTTGATTTCATATGACCTTTAGATAGTCATCGTCAGAGCCAGGGCCTTGTCATTAGAAATAAAACAAATACATCTATTTTCATTAAAGTCATTGTGTGTATAACGTCTGATAGCGATTCCATTCATTCATCTGAGGCGATTCTTAATCCATCGCTACTGGTTGTCTATCAAAAGTTGTACTAAAATCGTCTACCTATGCTTTGTTTAAAAGTAGGTAGGTACTTTATTCACACTTCTTGCGTCAGTTACGCGTATATCTACTCCCTCCGCATACAAATTATGCAAAGTGCGAATTAAGAATGCGCTTGTACTGAGGAAAAGATTTTCGTAGCCTGAGATCCCACTGTAAAATTCTGCACTCTTTTTTTATCGAAATGTAATAGAAATGGGGTTTGAATCGTCGCCGGGTTGCCTAAAGCCTGGAATAATCTCGACAACAGTATCCATAATTATTTCTGATACCTTTTCTTATCTCCTACCCATTCCTAGCCTTTTTTACAAAATGTCATCAGGTAGAGAGACCAATCCAGCAATTTAAAGAATAACAAATGTGGTCATCCGTTAGTTTGCTTCAAAAGAAAGAAAATGGTATCAAAAGCTATGGTAAAGATATTTGCGGCAAGAGTTTGTTAGGCAACTTTATGACGATGTAAACTGTCATTTAAATCATGAGACAAGCGCTAAATGTTTGGGTGGGATCTCATACTATTTTATGACGTAAGTAACGAGCGAAGTAACGCACGGACGCCGGTCTTCGCTGCAAGTGGATGTTACGAAATACAAGTCAACGAAAAGAACCGCCGCCGTAAATAATAAATATATATTTTATACCTACTTACAGTTCAAGTACCGATTTAGATAGAGTTTTGAGTTAAGGCGTTTAGGGTAAGTTTATGAACTATTTGCAAAGAAGCGTGGTTAAGAAAACAAAATTCGTAGAAACTCTCCAAGTTTTTTTTTTCCTTCCTTATAAATACGGTTTTTGAAGGAAATTTGTTCTGTTTCAATTTATGTTTCACTTATAATTTAACAAAAATTAATTCTTACCAAAATAAATAAAATAATTGGGTGAGTCATGACATGAGAGATGAGACAGACCATTGTTCATTTATTTATTTACTTATGGGGCTAGATACATTCGAAACTCTTGCTGCTATGATAAACACGTCTACTAGATATACACCGCGACTCTAGGCAACAGGCAAAATTGGATAGAAAGAAACTATAAGTAAATAAAGAAGTGTATGAAAATATATTAATCGACATGGCTCATCAAAATCACGCAAGCTTCAGGCGGTTTTGTATGTACGTACTGTCCAACGCATGTCAGTTGGAACACTTTCTTTACAAATATCAGCTCTACTGCCACGCAATCACGACAACTTAAAATTCTACTAACGTGCCGTCGACCGTACAAAGAAAGGTAATAAATATTTTGACCTACATGGCTATTTTAAAAATTTTGTTATACCGTTGTTGGGACCATGATAAATACTTGAACTGAATTATCTGTACCAGAAACAGCGGTTAACTGGGACAGACATTCTGTAAATGGAAAAACTACTGGGCCTAGAAACAAATGGCTTTCTATATTATCGTAAACGCTAATATAATAGATGGAACAAAAATGTACGAGATTGACATAAGATTACGAATTGTTGCGTGACAGCTAATGTCAATCCTATACATTTTTATTCTACATATTTTGCTAGCGTTTTCGATTATACAGGCTGTTAATTTAATTGCGTGCCATAACTTAAGGGGTGTTTCAGTTACGATAAAGTAACACAAAAATATTAATAAAAAAAATCCTACTGAAACTGCATTGAAACTTAACTAACGCGGAGCAACGTCGCTAGCGCGCGAGTATCAGTGAATAAGGTAGGCACATAATCATCATATCAGCCGAAAGATGTCCATTGCTGGACATAGGCCTCCCCTAAAGATCTCCATGACGCCTACATAACTGAAACTTTTTCGCGCGCTTTTGATAGCGCGCCCATTCGCGCGGTCTTTGCCCTCCGCGTTAGTTTAGTTTCAATGGAGTTTTAGTTTTTTTTTAGAAGGATTTTTTAATTTTTTTTTTTTGAGTTTCTATATCGTTACTGAACCACCCCTTAAGCTATGGCACGCAATCAAATTAATACCCTGTAGAAAGCGTAGAAAACCACTTGTCTGTTTAGTCTATGTAAGTACCATGAGCTAAAAGTAATGTTTACAAAGTTCACAAAACTAGATAAATACTACTACGTATTAGATAAATTTTGAATCCTTTTTATCAATATAAATCATCTAGAGGTCTTGAACCTCGTTACTCTTGAGTAACTCGGTTTGAAGAAGTATAATAGCAGTGTAGTTCTAAATAAGATTTTTTAGGTGGGGCTTTTCTGTAAAGTCCGTCTGGGGAATTACTACCCTTTTACCCAAAATTCTTTCGTAAAGCAACAGCCTTTGCACTACTGCGTCTCCGTTCGAAGGGGATGAAAACCAGTGAAATTACCGCCACATAAGAAATACCAGTGTGCTCTCAGGGTGTGTGCACACGTAGCGAACTTCTAGGTATGTGTGTGTGCAATGCAGTTTGCGTTTATAAGTGTCAAATTCTGTCACTAATAAGACAGTATGGTTGGCCTAATACATTTTTAGGGTTCCGTACCCAAAGGGTGATAAGCCTCCGATATCTGTCTGTCTATTTGGCTTCGCGCAAGAACGTGTAATCGTGGCCCAAGCCAGTCTCTACATAACATTAGTCACCAAAGTAATTATGAGAATGAGATAACGATCGCCATGCCCGTGCGGCGGTATAGGTGAACAGAGGAGGCATGCGTGATGTCATGGCGTTAAATCACCTCGCAGTTAACGAACGCTAAACGGTATTAGTGATCTTGAACCAGTTGAGTCCATCAACTTTATTTACCTGGTGGATGATGTACTGGCTAAGTATCTCTCCTATTATAAAATTGAAAATTGATTTTGTCTGTACGTAGAAGATATTTATAAAAAATTATCACGTTACGCTATTTTCATGCCCCTGAATCAAAATCACAGATTTTTGGGCTGTTTGTTTATTTGTTCGAGCATCACACAAAAACAAATATGTACTTCATTAAGACTTGAACGGCATCATGAATTTTCGATTCGATCTTGAGATTACCTTGAAATCATTTAAAATCTTTCTTTTTTAAACAATTACTACATTGACAACTATTGTCAAAGACTTTTGGAAATATACAGAACTTTACATGTACCATTTTATACCAGCAAATTCCTTCCCCCAGCCAACTAGCGCCTCTATCAGTTAAAAAATATCACTCGCTAAATACAAAACTTATCGAAAATCTGTCTTACAAAATTAAAAAAAGGTACCTTAGTTCAATCAGTTTTATTATCGTCCTTGGTTCAATGCAGTTACAGATACAAAAACTGCTAAAAGTGGCCGTTTTTCGCACTTTTTGTATCTGTAACTACATTGAACTTTATTTTTCAGCATTGATAGGTTCTAAATAAACTACGGTACCTTTACTTTAATTTTGTAAGACAGATTTTCGATAAGTTTTGTATGTAGCGAGTAATATTTTTTTAACTGATGGGGGCGTAACCTCTTTATAGGTTACTCGAAAATTGATCGAGGGTTTTTGGGGCGAAAAATCGATCTCTAGAGGTTTCATGTTTGGGGAAATTTGTTTTCTCTGTTTTTTTAAATATTTATTTTAAAAAAGCGCGATTCAGAAACCCTACAGCGCTATCTGTTGGTACAGTTTGCTTAATATTATACAGAGCATACTCACTGAGAGAGCATAGCTCGGTCGCCTAGGTATGTACGGTCAACCGCACGTGAGTGCAAACATTTGCAACTCTATTACCATGCCATAAAGTCCAAGGTGTTTCTACTGACGTGCTGTTGGGCGTACTAAAATTATAACAAGAATCTAAACGAGCTGCATTTTCAACGAAATATTTCAATGCTAATAGTAGACATATTATTGTCAGCAGCTCAACAGGTTCAAATCTTAGGCCATGACTTTGCCGAGTTCATCTTTTTTGCGGATCTACAGGTAACTCGTTTTAAAATATCACTGTGAATAGGAAATCTCTGCCGCATACAGATTTTTTTGCAGTAATTTTGTATTCGTATCAACTTTTCGACAATAATTTTCCGCTGATGTGTTTTTAATTTTCTCTAATGATATTTTTACTTGCAAACCGTTCGAGGAAACAAAATAAAGGTGTACAAATTTTAGCTTCCATCAACTAATATCAAAAAGCATGACTAAACCACAAAATAAAAATATGAGAACGTTGGTAGCGACTAAACTAGGTGAACGAACTCTATTTTTGTCTACAAAGTGAAATGAATAACCGCAATAAATAACTGATTTCATGTTCTAATATAGCTGTATAGTGTAATTATAGTGTTCGCTCTATAAGGCGATATATTTCGCCGATATACAGCTTGAAGCTTGATAAATAGCCAAGATCCACGCTCGCACCTAACGTTCCGCATAACTTAATTTGAAACTGTGTTCTAGAATTTTGGTCTGTTAATTAATCTTTGTTATGTAGAGTCTTATTTAATTGTGAAAAGTTATGAGTTTAATTATGATTGGTAGATATTGCATGATTACAGTTTTTATAACCTGCTTACGTATTTATTCATTGTACTGAAAAATCATCAATCATCTACATACAAGTGATGATGATGAGGAGTCCAGCCAGACGCAATGCCAGATATCTTCCACAATTGGTTGATATCCTCACATTAGCACAAAGTGCTTTGCAACATTTTAAGGAGTGCTAATCTGATCCTGTTCAAGTCGTGAGTGAATAGGCTTCTTCTGGGCAAGCTCGTTCCATTGTCGACCTCATCTCTGTCTTCTGGATAAGATCGAGGTTAAGAGCACGCCCATTGACAATATTAAAGAAAAACAATTATCGTTATGGACTGAGGTGGAGTGGAAGACATTAATTTTCGTAACACAAATCAAACTACAATCGCTTGACAGAAAGAACCGTAAAATAATAATCCCCTACCAACCTACCATTTATTACATCACAATCGTAAACGTCAACATTAACAAACAATTCACGCCACAGAAAAGAAATAACTCTTGAAATGAAATAATTTTTTGCAATTAAATGCAAATGAATTCAACGGAGTCACCGGAAAAATTAAATAATGACATTAATGACTCAAACAACTTATACCATTTGTCGCGGAATAAACAAACAATAAAAATAAAACACGCAATATTGTAACTGACAGATAATAAACAAGAGGTAGACGTTATGTGAGAAGCGGTATATCTCGTAAACGCATTAAATGTGGGGCAACTAAGTACAATATGCCATAACTCGGAGATTCACAAGAAGGTGATGGTCGGTTCGCACGAATCTCTGCGGTTAAATTTGTAAATCTGACGGAGTGATCACATTGACCTTTGTAACGCCACAGACACAGTAAACAAATAATGTGAACTAATGACTTACTTTAAATAAGCTTGACTTGTTTTTATAGAATTACTTAGTATTTTTTTTTTATACATAGCTCAATTACTATGCTACGTTTTGACTAATTTTATAGACATTCAAATGCAATTAAGTCACAAGGAAACCTATGTAATGATCATCACGATTGAATTCGCTCGACAGTTTAGTTTACTATTATTTAATCTGTGACAGTAGTCGACAGTTTACAGTACTTGATCCCATAATCCTACATTGAAACTTCTACTCATACGTATCCTTATACGTACGTATCCTTGTAGGTACTCTTTATCCTAAAGATAGGTTTGATACTTTATTTTCACTAATTTTTGAGCAAGCACGTAATTATCCACTCAATCTTTCAGTTTTAATGCGGTTGTATAATTTACAAGAGGGGCAAACTTATTGCCCTCACCTTTACAAATTGATTTAATCTTTTGACCTGCTTAGTTAACGCAATAATGAGAATCGTTTGCAAATCTTCTTCAAATATGAGTTATTTATTAAAATTTAACTTCTTCTATCTAAACTAAAACCAAAACCAACTTTCGATTGCAATAAATAAACCGTTTTTTCGAAGAATATTAATTTCAGATTTATTACGTTTTTCCCAAATACCACAGACGATTACGAGTATACGACAAAATTACAAAAGAAGATAGATGAAATTTTTTCTAGAGCGACGTTAAATTTCAGTTTTTTCACTTGTACTATGAAATCGTAGTTTATGTAATCTGACAATCATACTCGTAGCTACTTTCGGCGCAAATATTATTTCATAATAACTGATTGTGCATATTTTTATTTTTCGACAAATTAATTAAATTCAGGTATTTTACTCAATAGCAGCTAGACTTATTTCGATTTCGACATTAATGTTTCAAGTTTCGTAACTTTGTAAAGGTTTTTTTGTGATTTCTGTGACATTTAAAATTTGTGATTTCTTTGACATTTATCAGAAAACGAAAGAGTTATTTTCAAAATAATATTCAATTTCAAAATTCTATAGTTTTAATTAGCTGATTCGTTTTCTACTGAGTCTTGTCCCTATCCTAACTAACGTAGGGGATTTGAAGGAAGGATTTGGTTTTTACCAAAGAGATTTGAACCTCGCTGGTTTTTACACAGAGCGGCTACCATCTGACATTGCAACAAATCAGACCCAATCCCAAATTGGACAACTATTGCGTGTTCAAAAGCAAGGTAAAAATACTTTATAGTAGACACTCAATTATTGTTATTATGTCTATGCTATGGGAACCGGCGTTAGTGATTTACAAAGACGCGTTATTATTATAATGACAAGGGTCGTTAGATTACAATACGTGTTCAATCTGACAATGTGGAGAATTCGATAGGTATGCGGCTTAGACTATTATAATACTAACGTATGTATGCGGCTTCTTATACAACGGTTTTGATAAATGGCTGACATGCATGAGTTGTTGTAATCTAATAAGAGTATACTAAACTAAAATGAAGCTTTGAAAGGTTTGTGTTTTGATATGTATTTCTCTACATTCCAGATTTTTTAAAGTAAAAGATCCTCAACACAGTGTAGTCTACTCAGTCAGTGTACTCTGAATGCCTGACGCTCTGACCAAAAACGCACAACACTACCTAAATCGGTTGATAGGTATAGAACCATGAAATTTTGCACTAGGATTCCGCATATTGTAATGTGGTGATCAACAGTTTTTTTTTTAAAAGAAGGGGTAAAATGGGACGAAAGTTTATATATATTGTAGTTCGGGGACGGAATATAATGTTATATTTTATTTGGTAGAGACTTCGCAATTGGTAGAGGCAAGTAATTTTAAAAAGGTTTGCACACCGCTGCGTGTTCCGTGCGTGACAATAGCTGGGGCCCAACGCTCAGAAACACAATTCTTAAATCTCACTGGGTGATAAAATATCACTTATCAGACTTTTATATCCATATTCATGTTGATAAACTGTTGAAAGGTAAATCAAATACAAGAAAATTAACAATCAAAGATTGCTTTATAATTTACGAACATCAATCGTCACTTTTGAAAAGAAAAGTCTGTGAATTGAAATTTTTGAGTGATTTTTATGACTCCTCAGTGATATTCAAGAACTGAGTTTCCATAGTGTACTAAAAAACAGCTGGACATTTTCACCTATCAGCGGCAAGGTCCTGGTCAACTTGTTTCACATAGCTAAAATAGAGGTGGCGCCTGCTGGGTCGAAAACTAAATACGTTTCTATCTAAAAAAGAGACCTGGAAAATTGGTAAAAACTAACCATTTTAAATTTATTGCACAGCTTTAAATTTATTTAATTAATTTTGTAATAAAAAGATCGTAAACGACGAAACTGAGGTGTGAAGTCATAGCCATCTGATTTCATACAAAAATTATAGAAGATTTTCGTTTTGACATTCTATAAAGAGTAGTTGATTTGACTAAGTAGGTTGTCGTCGTGCTTATTGACATACGAACCTGAACATTAATCAAGCATGTGCCAACTAGTAACAAGTGAAAGTTTTTATGCTTTCTTCACACTAACGTCAGAAAATGACAAAGGACAGTAGACTCTACATTAACAAGCTAAAGAGCGTGTAATAGATCTACGCGGCCTCTTATTGCGCCGCCTTTTGTATCGCTGCCAGCTAGTTGTAGAAAGGCTTTTTTTAAATTGAAGCTCCTATAAATCTATTACCACACTTCCTTTCAATAGATTTAAAGAAGTTTACCTCAAAGCCGGTGGTGCTCATTGTCATAAATTGTGACTTAGATTTATTTTAAAATTAAATGTAAAACTGTTTAAGCTATCTATAAAATATAAATAAAATGACAAGCGACAACTTGTTCTATTACCTTTACCATTTAAAATTCAAATTAACTACATTCATTTGTAATAAAACTTTTTTGCATTGCGTTTTGCGCTGTACTAAATATATTTTTACACATTTTGTTCTGTAATAATTTTAGAACTTACATAATAGCTCTTGGAAGATTCTACTGTGTTCATTTTCACATTCTTTCAGTTTTAATCAGAGGGAACTTGATCGTTTCAAGACCAAATTCAGGATATTTAGAATCAAAGCCAATTCAAAAGTACCCTAAACCACAGATTAGCCTCAAAAGTAACCCTAAACCTACGAGCGTGTATGAAAGTGTTAATGAGAGTAGAAGGAACGAGGGAATTATTTGATCCATCTATGCTTACCAAGTATGCTACAAACAAACGTAATGATAATGTGTTTACTTACAATCAAAAACATCAGTCCATACTTCAAATCTATAATAGTGTTGGCTGTGTAAATTAGTAAGTATTTTCTCTTTTCCGTTTGTTACACGTTTCTCTAATAAAGCCATATCAAGGATGTAATCTGTAGAAATCGGGTTGAATTGAGATAGAGAAATCTGTTGGAGTTGGAATGGAATTGTCGTTCGTTTTATTGCCGAGATCGAACGAGCAACGCGGCGCTATGCGCCGATCGCGATGCAAATTCGTATCGGGAATGCGAGTGAAAATGCGGACAGACGCGATGTTAATATCAAAATTCATGAGTCTCAGCAAACTCGACGAGTAAGAGCTCTTATATATTTTTTTATAATGTAGGTGTTAGTAAGCATTTCACTCTTATCTCACCTTTATGGTAATTGTGACGATAGAGTCGAAGATGTAGCACGCCTACCTAAAAGATATCTGTTCACTCTTGCCTTGAAAATATCCAGATTGTATTTTTCGGGGAACAAATCTGCAGGGAGGGAGTTCTAATTATGAAAGACATAAGGGTGAGACTCCAACCGGCGACTAGCCTCACGAAGATGGGAAGGAGAAGGTGAAATTAGGTTGTGCAATTCAGACGCACACTCTCCGAAATGTATCCTGTAAAATACCGATAAGCAGTAATTAAGCAGGCAACTTTGCGACGGTGTTCAAAGGTCTGCAGCTTCTGCAATACTGATATGATAGTTAATAATTAAGCCCATCATTCATTGTAAATGATTGATATGCTCACAAACAAGTCAGGGTTGGTATTCCGCTAAATTATTAACTTCAAAACATGTTGATATTTGCTAATGGCGACAAAAGTTGTAAGAAGTTGTACATAACATATTTTGTGCAAGCTATGAAAATTTGGTTTCATACAAAAACAGCAACGTAAAGTGATTTCTCAGAATAAGGACAAAATTTGCATTGCCTTTCTCCCTCTTATTAAGACAGTTAGAGGGAGAACATGTAGACGCAGTCGCGCAGCGAGCAACCCTACCTCATCGGGTACCTCATACCGTTTAGGTATGAGGTTCCAAGTAAGTAATGTGAGTAAAGGAACATGAAGGGGTAAAAAAATAGGCAGTTTTTTGCTGACTGTACAAAACGTGCCAGCTTGCGCCCAGGCAACCCTGTTTTTTTGACTCACCATATCATTGTGCAGCAGCCTAGATAGGTCGCTGTTTGGTATCCAATGAGGTAGGGTTGTTCGCTGCGCGCTCTTATCTATTGAGAGAAAGGAAAAGACAAATGTTTATATGAAACTAAAAGGGATGGAAGAAAATGTGACATAAATATAGTTTTTACGTCAAACTGATTACCAACGAATAAACAACAAAATTTCTTTGAGTACTATTTCGTTAAAAACATTGTAATAAATAATCACATGAAGCTTGAAGCAAGCACAGGTTTTTTTAAAAATAAACAAAAGGCATTAAAACTAAAAAAAGCTGTGCTGGACGATTTTGCAGAAGTCATGCTCTGACACCCAAGAAGTTCGTGGCACGATGCTCAATAACATCAGTAGAGTTTCACAACAAGTGGGTCACAAAATGAACATGGATAAGACGAAAATGATGTCTAACGCCCTTGTTGTACCCATTCCACTCAAAGTCGGAGACTCTGAAAATAGGATAATAGGTAATATTGTACCTGAGGGATAAAGAATAATCCCCAGCTGCTAATAAATGCTTCTTATATAAACCAAGTAAGTAAACTGTTGAAATTAACCAAGAACAAGACTGTAAAGGTAGGTTACTTTAGCTGGTCTGTGTCAAAAGAGACTGAGGCCACTGTTACGCTCAGTATTCCGTAACCCCTAACATACATACTTACAACTGCCGCTCAGCTTGAAATAACCAAGGAATAACTACTTAATAATGCAAATTTAAACATGCCTAACCAATTCAATGGGTTCTACCTATAAAAGCTGTCTATAATTTTATCTTAACAGAGAGACTACTAGCTATGATGATCATATTGATCATAGATACCAATATACAAATTTACTGATGATATATCTAATACAAATATTCTTCTGTCAGAAAGGTGGTGAACATAATCACATCATCAGGTATGGCCAGGGGTATGGTGGGTCCGTCACGATCATAACATCCCTCCACTACAGGACAGGGAGCTCTCTCAAAATCATAAGCTAATCCTTTATATTAGAAGTTACATATCCGTGTAGGACCGGATAAGAATATAGTAAAATTTTTCTTCCTATGAAATTAGTAAACGGCTACTAAGTGTACACAAACTGGCGCCAAACAGTATCCACCTTTTATATCTTTCTCGTCGTAGCTCTTGCAAAATGGTAGTAACCTCATCTCCAAAGACTTTAAGAATCTAACTGCTAGGGTCAATGAGTCTTGTTTTACAACCTCACATTCTTCAATTTGCAGGTACGAAAAGAGCAGCAGACACAGCGTGCAATCTATGCTACTCAGCTGGTGAACATGCATATCCCTTTGGAGCGCGATCAGCTCTCTCGAAAGATGTGGATATTACCTACTGAATCTTGTTGAGCTATTTGTACGGAAAAACTAAAAAGGAATTGGGTAGCAGACAACCTCTACAAAGAGATAATTATTCACCCTCACGCCTAAAAAGTCGTCACAGTTTTAACAAACACACAGTGCTTCCACGATTATTGATAGATTCAGATCCATCCAACATCATCGTTCCATGGGAACAGTCTCAGAAAGTGGATAACGACTAGTGTGAATAAGACGCTTTGCAAATCCTTAGCTGCGGCCTTGGCACGACAGAAGCCGGCGGCGAGTGCTAGCAGCGAATTCAGTACAGTTCATTATTTTTAGAAAGTTGATCAAATTACTAAGAAATTGATTACTAGGAATAAATCAACTTATGATTGTGTGTTATTTTCCGTCGAGATAGGTACAAGTGGCTTTTATACTGAAGTTAATTTGTAAATAAAACAGGTTGATAGATTAAAATAAAACCATATTTGTCTCGAAATATTTTATTCTTGCAACTCTCTGCACTTTTTTGTTCTTGCACAGTTTGGTATCAGATGATCAGATGACCTTGTGTGAAATGTCCCCCAATATGTATGAGTACTACCTGACGCATAATTACAAAATTATTCGTGAAGACTCTTTAGCGACGGAAGCGTAGTCAACCACACTAGCCTCCTTCTGTCCAAGCTCACTCACGAGCAGAGCGTTTTTGCCGGTTATATAATTGTAATATCATTGGTTTTTGCTAAGCAGATGACTACTGGACTTGTTGTAGTTTGTAGGCGAGTTTGTCTCGTACAACGGTTACATAAACGATTAATTGCGCCAGTACTTCTTTTTCAATTTACTTCTAGAAACTTTTAAAAGGTAATTTACATCCAATTCCAACGGGAACAAGGCGTGATGTTATGTATGTATGTAATAACATCATGCTCTCTAACATGGAATACTAATTACATTATGAAATATTATTATATTCATTTAGTGGCAGCCATTCAAAATAAATATGAAAATATTATCATAAGGGTCGGGCCAGATTGATCGACGGCCTTTCGCACTTTGCCATGAAGGAAAAAAAAATTTACGCACCCAAAAAAATTTTTTTTTCTTCATGCACTTTGCCGATTGAAAAAGAGCACACTAGTACGCATTATGCCGATCCACCGCTTACAGAGGCGTTCGCATCCATACGCAGCTGTACGGACGCGTTCCCATCCGTACGCAGCCGTAAGGTGCCGTATACTTCACGCGGGGACTCCCTGCTTTATCACAGTATAGGTAATTACACAATGTTCTCTTTACAGTCAGCTTTTTTGTTGCGCATTTGAGGAAACAATTTAGTACACTGTTGATGTTTATTATCGAATTATTTCTAGTACCAGTTTTGTTAAGCAATTGGTTGATTTGCAGTAAAGAAATTTTTTTGACGTAAAAATTATTTAATTTATAAACATAAACTGATAGGTAATGGGTAATAAATTATGTAATGTGCGTGCATCATGATTTTCATTATCTGTACAACTGTTTCACTGGGAAACAATAGTATCTATGTTGCAGTTAAATAATGATAGTTAGATTTTACTGTCTCAATTAATAAATAATTTATAATTTGTAATAGTATCTGCAATAAACAGTTTAAATTTTTTTTTTTTTTTTTTTTTACCCACAATAAATACAAAAATCTTTAACTTATACGAATTTTGCGAAAAATATATAAAAATGTGTTGTAGCTTAAAACTGTGCTTAAAATATGAAATCATTGGAGTGAAAAATTATTAAAACATAAAATCTTATTTTACTTCGCATTTGTTGATTTACTGTACTTTGTACACTGTGGTACAACTTATCGCCATCGTCAGCCGTCGATCGCCGCGGTCGTTCTCCATCGATCGCCGTCGTTCTCCGACGATCACCGTCGTTCTCCGTCGATCGCCGTCATTTGCCGTCGTTCGCCGTCGATCTCTGCCGACGGTCGTCCGCGTTTCGTCTTCAGGGCGCGTTCGCCGCGTCGATAGGAAAGGATTTGCATACTTTGCGCGCGTTTTGTATAGGCAAACCGTCGATCGCCGTGATCAGTGTGGCCCAACCCTAATTCATAATGACAACCATGAAACTGTCAAGAGATTTGTTTGATTAGATATTTATTTAATGGCATCACATCTCATTACAAGTCGTATTCCGCCAATATCAAGTAAAGAAATTGCTGCAAAATTATGGCGAAATAACACATCCACATCACGAGGACAAGGGCCTGTATACTATGATGACTCCGATAAGTTGAAAGGGGAAATAATAGGAGTCATGATGACAGCCGCTTTTAACCATCCGAAAATCTCAGTAAATGATGTTCACTTTGAAAGTCGTTCACTGGATCTGGAACACCCTATCAAAATTATACAACGATCAAGTACGTTTTTGTTCAAATTATGAAAAAAAAAAATATCATACGAGGCTCAGCAGACAAGATCCGTGAGCTGGGCAGACACGAGCAGTCACGGATTTTGTCCGCCAGTGTGGCCGATATTTCGAAAATTATAGTTTTTATCAGAATAAAATTCTAACCACAATTTTCACAATTGCTCTACATTTTAAACAAAATAACAATAAATCTGAACAACCTTTTCGACTAAATAACCCTTTGGTATGAACAACAATTCAAGCGGTTTTCCTTCCAAAGCAAAGATTGCGGAGCGTTTTTCTCATGTCATTGACAAAAGTTTGCCGTCTGCTGCACAGACCCTCAGAACAAAAACCTCCTTGCTTCGCTCGGCACAGACCTTTGGTCTGCTGTGGCTCGCGGGGATACAGCGTTTTTCTTACGTCAATGCTAGGATTCGAGAGTAAAAAATGTTCCTCAACAGAAGAAAAAAAAACCCTTATCGCTTGCCACCACCAATGATCTTACATTTACCATGATAGCGTACTCTTAACAATTTGTACAGAGGCAAAACGAGCAGAGCAAGACATCATAGGCGATGTACTTCGTCCCTTTCTAATTATTGCCATACTAATGAAGTTTGCACAATTTCCGTGCAAAATGTTAACTTTTATATTCACAAATTTATATTTATACGTATTTTTAAATACTTATTTGAATAATTTTCAACGTGCAAAGTATAAACTTCTCTCTCAGTTTTCATTAAATATTGATAAATGCAGAAAATCATTTTCTTTTGATTTATCTGGATTAAAAACTCTTTGGTAAAATGATTTTTAACAAAGATTTTGCATGACATTTTGTTGATGTTGTCATGGCAACATAAACAAAATGTCATGCAAAATCTATTAGAAAGGGACAGCTTCCTCTCATCAAACGTCCTACTCTGCTCGCATAATTTTTGGAAGAGCGCAATCTGGTTAAAAGCGCCACGCGCGAAGTAATAAATCTATGGCCACCACTGACCTCTATATATACAAGCGTACTTGTGTGGTACTTGTGTGTGTGTGTGTGTGTGGTGCTTGCCACACGATCACTGTGCATCTTCCAAGGAAATCCAAACCGGCAGAAAACTTCATTAACTAAATTCTTAGCGACAATGGTGGATCATTTTGATCGTCTATTTCACACTCAAATTGTGAAATTCACCCCTTCACAGAATGCCTAATTGCCTACATTTTACAAATTGGTGCGTAGTTCGTTTCTCGCGTAAGTCGCATCGCAATAAACCTTGGCATTTTTAGGGTTCCGATACCAAAATGGTAAAAAAAGGAACCCTTATGGTGCGACTTTGTCTTTCTGTCTGTCACACCTCTATATCTCAGTAACCACTCATGCTATCGACCTGAAATTCGGAGTAGGTTTAGAGTATAGTTGCCCAACTTAATAGCACATGAAAGAATTTTGAAAAAATTATAATTATCAATGTAAAGGGGTCCAAAATAGGGCGGGCCAAATTTCAAATTGTCGCTACTAGGTCGAGTGGGGTGTCATATGAAAGGGCTTTACTTGTACATTACAAAATTTATTTTTTTACGTCTCTAAGCTTTAAAAGTAGTAGTAGTTGTAAAAATGTAAAAAAAATACCTTTATCCTCTTATCTCCGAAGTTTGTGAAAGGAAAAATCTGAATTAATTACAGTTGACAGAAATTTATGTCAACATTACAGAAAAATAAAACAATCTTGCTACGAGTATGTTGCGCAGTTTTTTTGAAATCTGCAAATAACCTTTACAAACAAATTTAGTTTTGCGGTCCTAAAAATGGACTTTATTGCCTCCAAAAATACAAAAAGTATATTGGAACCCTCGGCACGCGAGTCCGACTCGCACTTGACCAGTTTTTTTTATTTCTGATAGCTTTCTATTTGCAAGCTAGTTCGGAATTTAAATGGAATAATTTATGATAATATTCCTCCTGGGTTGATACCTCGTAGTTCGTTTCATTTTTTGGGTTCCGTAGTCGAAAAGGAACCCTGATAGTTTCTTCATCTCCGTATGTCTGTCTGACTGTCCGCGGCATACCTCAGAGACCAAAGAGAAAGAAAAGTATCAGAGACCCTTAGTACTAAAAAGTTGTAATTTACTGGACATATATTTTAACCACGCCGACAAAGTGGTAAAACATAATCATGAAAAAAACAACTTTTTAGGGTGTGTCCTCTACAAGTAAAGTGGGGTTGTTTTTTTGTTCTTGTGGATCTTATCGTGTGCTCTAGCTCTTTTGAAAACAACGTGAGTCTTTTAATTTTTCGATTTAGGGATCCGTTTGCGAAATATTAAACTTGAAAGCACAATTTTTTGTTGGAGTCAAGTATCCCCCCCCCCCCCCTGCCAGCAAAACTGTTGCCAATGGAAATATGAAAAAATTTAAAGGAAAACTATCACCGCTAAGTAGGTTTTACAGGTCATTGAACTATAGCAAAAAACTGGAATTAATAAAAATTGCCATAGCAATCAGGCGCTAGGACCTCGCATAGCATTAGGATGTAAAAGTTTACGAGTATGTTATCAACGTTATTATTAGCCTATGTAGTGTCCCGCTGCTGGGCAAAGGCCTTAAGTGTCCCACTGTTAGGCAAAGGCCTAATGAAAGGCCTTATCAACGTTATGAAATACTAAATAAAAACCTACTATGCGATAAAAAAAAAATAAAAAGTTTTTTTCGTAGTTACGGAACCCTATACTTTGCATAGCCCGACACGCACTTGGCCGGTTTCTTCATTATATGTATCATTTAATCTTGAGTCTCTGTAAGGAGCAAGTAGATTAATATCTTGAATTATTGATAAATTTTTCGTGGATAAATAAATAGTTTTAGTAAAAATACGATAAATAAACGTTTCATTTTACTATACTCTGAACTCTGATCTTGCTGCTGTTCAGCAATAGGCTGAAAATTTCGGGCTTCTTGTAAACCCAACTAAATCTCAAGCAATAATAGTTGGTAGCAGCAGACTAAGGGGTAGGTTAGGGGACTTAGCGTTGCCAAAAATATTTTACAACGGAGTCTGTATTCCCTACACGGACAAAGCAAAGAACCTAGGGATTATTATAGACCGTGACCTGTCATGGTCAGCGCAAGTTAGTGAGGTGAGTAGGCGCATGCACTACTCTTTTCACTCCCTTAAGCGACTCCAGTACTTCCTTCCCTTTCAGACTAAAATCTTGCTTGCACAGGCTCTACTCCTTCCTATTCTTGACTACGCTGATGTATGCTACTTGGATGTGACTGAAGAATTGCTGAACAAACTTGAGCGCCTACAAAATCTGGCTATTCGTTTCATCTTTGGTCTTCGCAAATATGATCATATCTCCGAATTTCGCGCTCAATTAAAATGGCTACCTATCCTAATGTGCACATCCTTTCTACCTTATATAAGATCCTGAATGACCCTGCCACCCCTGACTACCTTCGCTCCCGCTTCAAACTTTTACCTCCTGATCCCCGCTCTAGGCGCGCCTGCATCACTGCGATGTTGGAGTGTCCTTGAGCGAACACCAAATTCTTTTTCAACTCCTTCTCTTCCCAAGCTGTGCGACTATGGAACAAACTTCCCAAGGATATACAAAGCAGTCCTTCAATAACATCGTTTAAGATGCGAGTAAAAGAGCACTACTTATCGCAACCATTATAATATTATTTTTAGCTTATGTAAGTATTTATGTTTGTATGTATTTTAAAAGGATGTTTATCCTTCTTTATATATGCCTTATTGTTTATATTGTAATTTTAAGTATATTAGTGTGTAGTATAAGTAGGTATCTTTTTCTCTCCATATTTTATGCTAGTTTGCTATTTATTAAAAACATATGTATTTTTTTTTAATTCTCATTTCACACTTCTAAATGCACATTCCTGTGCCCCTTTTCATGTCATTCTTTCACACCAGCTAGGTTGGCTGGAAGAGATCTCTTATAGAGATAAGCTCACCTTTGTAAACAAATTTTATGTTGACTACTATTTTATGTAATTTGTGCACAATAAAGAATATATATATTTTTTTTATATTTATAAACTAATCAAACATTTTGTTATGGAAACAATATTTTTCAAATGAGTGAAAGAGAAACCACATTAGTCCTGTCCTTGCCTATACGAGTAGGTACTTCTCTGCCAAAATGCGCGTATAGAGACATTCATTTCAGGAATGTTTAGTAAGGGCAAGTTCCAGCTACTATCTATGTAGTAGTCGTTGAATGATCCATGTCAGGGGCCTTGGGTTGGGCAGCTCAACAACTCTGGCACCAGGGTTTGTGAGGTCGCTCATCAATCTTGTAACCCACACGATATGATAATGATCCGATCACTAAGCATAAGCAATGTTGGTCATGGTCAGAACCCGGACGGATGACTGCTAGTGGCACAACAACAAAAACCGTTTCCGTTTGAAAACTCCAGCCAGGTTAACTAAGCCTACGGTAATGAATGATATATAAGCAGTTAGAACAATCCAATATTGCTCTGGGCTGAGCCTGCTGTGTACAAGTTATTCAATAGCTATTGCGGTAGTCCGTCTTATTCATAACCGGCAGTTTCCCTTATCTCTGACAGGGTCAGAGAAGTTGGCGAATGCATTTGAACAGCTCGCTTAAAATCATCTCATACGTGCTCAACAGGGTTAGAGTTGGGATCGCCGGAAGGACATTGTTTTCTCGGAGAGCAGCTTTTACACGTTCAGCTCGATTTCCTGGTTCATTATAGTAGAAAAACACAAATCGGTGCCCGTAGTTTCACGATCATAGTGCCGGTAGTGTTTTAATTTTTTTGCTCAATCCAACAAAGATAATGTTTAACGGTCTTGGGCAAGGTATACATGTTGGCGGCGTCTTCCAGCTGAAACTTAGCTAAACCGATCATAATGTTACAGTAAAGAATTTTTGATGAAAATCTAGATAGAATATCATAATATTTACATTGTCATATTGGATGTCTGTCATACTAATTTTTTTTTTTTTTTTCTAATCTGGGATGTCTGTGACCAGTGACATAACAGCGCCCAAAAAAGTTTTAATTTTAAGGAGTAGACACACTCTATACAAATTAGAGTTCCATGGCAAAATACCTTTTTTACCTCACAAGCTCGGAAAACTTTGCTTTATCGGTTGAATCTGCGTGCACAAGTCATTTTTGCCGCTTGCGTGGAAAAGGTTTTTGAATTTTTTTTCGGTTGAAGTCTGCGTGCTAAGATTATTTTTTGGCCGCTGACGTGGAAGATCTTTTTGAAATTAGAACCTGATGATGAATTTATTATAGTATAAGGTATCGGCGCATATAGGTAATTAGGTACCATTTTTCTCCCTGTAGTGAGATGAACATTTTTGTTTTGCTCGGCAGCAAACTCGCTTCGCTTGTGGCTCAATCCTAGAATCCTTCGCTTGCTCAAGTTTCAATACATAGCACTCGCGCGAAATAACACTTTTGTGTACCAGTTGTGTTCAGAAAATGAAATGAAGCTAAACTGTGACAAATACTATTTCGTGAATTTTCCAGGAAAAAGAAACAATGGGTTACCAAATAAAACATTTCCAGTAAGTTTTTACAACAAGTTGCTAGCATCCGCGATCTTGGGATTTATTTAGATTCGGATATAAGTTTCAGGACCCAGATTTATGAAATTCTTAAAAAAGCTTTCTAACTAACTGGATAAGGATTTGTAATAAGACAATTTAAAGCAGGTACCTATTTAAAGATCCAGATGTTATTATCCCTATTTATAATTGTGTGGTGCGTAGTGTATGCAAGTCCAGCATGGAATCCATGTTATCAAGTGCATATCAGTCGTAAAGAGCGGGTCCAAAAATGTTTCTATATCATTTGGCTTATGCTAACAATAAGTAGATGTGACGTACACAATAAATGTGGGTACTCTGGGAGAATATCATTCGACTGCAGGCTGGCGAGCGGGGATGTTCTGTCTGTGTCCCACGTACCATTAATAGTTAGTTTTACTAGATGCATCCCGATAAATAACAGTACGTCCTACTGGACGTAACACTTACTTCATATGAATCTAGGTTAAAGTTCTATAAAAGAATACCAAGTATCCGAAGAAAATATGAAACATAACATTCCTGTACAAATTAGTCAATGGGTGTATTGACTTCATGGAGATTCTACAAGCCATACAATTTGAAATTCCACGACCAAACAGCAGGCAGCAGGCTTCTAAATAGGAGAACATTATTGTCCCTCCTTATGTTAGGTTAGGACCAACATTGGCCAACACAGTCCTGTCCACAGAATGTGTACCGGTTACTACGGTATTCGTTTTTCATTTGACATCTTCACTGGTTCTTTGGCCTCAGTTAAAGATAAGGTACTTAGTAATTTAATTCTTCCCTAATTTAACCTAATTGTCCCCTCACTTCTTAGTAATTTACTTCTTACCTAATTTAACGTAACTTAAAACTAGAACTATGTACCTGCATGACGTTTTTGTATACCCCTTGAAATGCTGTGTTCACTATTTGAGAATGCCAATTAGTAATTATTTCTACACTGAATGTATTGTTTTGTTTGTGAGTTGAAATAATAAAGATTTTTTATTTTTCATTATCTACTTATGTTTGTCAGTATTCTAGTTGTAAGTGTGTAATATTCGGCAGCTAGGACCTTGATAGTGAAATTAGTATGCCCCTATGAAGGACCTTGTTTTTTTTTTAATTTAAATGTTTATTAATTCTTTTTATTTCGAAGAAAAAACAGCAGCAATCAAACAAATTTAATTATTTTTATACTGGGGGAACGTTCAGTATCAGTGTTTCCATTTTATATTTTCCTACTGCTAACTAGCAGCGCTTAATACGAGTAGTTAAACTTCCAAAAGCTGGTTGAAAACACCCTATTGATTTGCAAGCTTTCGCGACACCCCCGCCCAAAATAAAGTAAATACCTGATCAGGGTTGAAAACTGAAAACGTTTCACGCAGTTGATTTAAAACAAATAAACAATATTTTTTGTAACACATACATAACTTAAACTTTAAACTCGCGATTGAAAAGTATTCTCACTCAACACAGGTCTCTTTCAGCCAAAACACATTACCACATATTTCCAACTGGGGTTGGTCACTTCGACTGTCTATGTTGATTTTATCTGCATTTACTGAAATTTCATAAGACCGTGAATTTTAATTGGTTTCGGTGGGTTTATTAATGATTCTACTCACTAAAACAAGCAATGTTCGCGAAAAAATCAATTTCGACACCATACTTAAGTGGTCACGTTATCGACTCAATTCATACGGGAAGTAAAATGTTTTTTTGGGAAAGTTTCTTCTTTTTAGTAATAGTCTACTGGGCTTGGGAAGCAAAACCAATTAAAATTATCATTATACAACGTGTAATGAAAAAGTGGGATAATACTAAAGGGTGTGAATCTGTCCATAAAACTGAACAATTTTTCCCGAGTAACATAGGCTGAAAAACGAAAAACCAATTGTTTGACCTCCCATACAAATGGCGCTGTCAGCTGATGCACTATGGGAGGTCAAAAATATATTTTTGTATTTTGACCTATGTTCCTTCGGAGAAGTTGTTCAGTTTTATGGTTAAATATTTCAGTATTACCACACCTTTCCGTTGCACGTTGTATATCTTTCCTATTGACTAAACTTAAATTAAAAAGAATCTCATGTTGTTTGTTTTATTTGTATTTGTTTAAATAGTAATTTGTGATGTCCCTTTGTCTGTAGGTATGCATCAAATGAGCCCTTAGACCAGTTTCTATACTAAGAACCTAATTCTCTACACAAACTGCCCTATACGACCAAAATCAGCAAAATTACCTTTTGCGGTTTTAAACTTGTTTCTCTTATTTTCACCTGAAGGATATTTCTTGAATTTAGCTTTGGCAGCATTTCTCTAATAGGTAACCTTTTGAATAGTGCGCATGATAGTTTTAGTAAGCACAATTGTTATGTAAACATCTCCCGCATCTATGTGTACTTTACCTTAGAGTTACTCATTTATAATATAATCTCTTCAGAAAAGAATATGGGGAAGTAAATGCAAACCTTATAGAACGTAATCTTTTCGAGAAATCCGTGTACGACTCGTATAAATCCGTGTACGAATCGAATTGTTTATCCGGTCTCACTGATTCCTATACAGACAGAGTGAGACTGCAAAAATGATATCGTCTTCATATGATCTAGAATAAGGACTCCAAAAATTTGGGTATGAAAAGGGAGGCTATAGATTGATGCTTCCATATTACGCAATAACATATTCTTTAAAGAAAACAATCAATCCCTATCTCTTATCAGCCAAGATTTGCAACCTTTTCGCCGGTTAGTCGACAAAAGCCTTTAAAAATAGGAGAATCGCAACCCAGATCACTCATGATCGACAATCTTAAAAATCTCTAACAACGCAGCCGTGATCACTAAAGTATGGAAATTCGAAAATATTTCGGAGGAAAATGTTCTTTTCCGAAGTTTTCATTTTAGGCTTCACATTATTTCAACATAATATTCCATGCAGAGGATGTAAGCATAGTATATTTGCGTTGATATAAAAAATTGCTAAATGGAAGGAAATTACAATTTCTACATTAGTAATACCACAGAACTATATATAAGCTAACGAAGCTTTCCGTAGGCAGTCATGAAGTTACATTCGATTCGATCATGCATTATGTCAGTACATCAAAAATGTGGGCTTTAAATGGAAATTAGGCCAAACTATATAATACTTAAAAATACATTTTGTTAGATAATTCTTACAGCTCCAAGACGAATCTAATGATCGTTATTTATTGCATATAGTTGAATGTACAAGTTATTTACGTAAACACAAATAAAATTAGCATCTTACGCTTAGTTAGTACAGTTCGGTAACTGGAACATCGGACTAGTTTCAGATTTATAGATGTAATGTAAGAAGATATTATTAAAGAAAACGGGTTTGAGAATAGGTTAGAATTGGCACCGAAGTACAGTTATCTTGTTATGGATGGTTAGATAGGGAGTGCTAAGTGCACATTCACGGACTTCGCGGAAATGAGTTTAAGGAATAGAAATAAGTAGTTTAAAGTTCCGTAAAACTATAAATTGATAAAAAAATATTCTACCTATTAAATTATTAAGTAACCAAAAAAAATCTGAATCCAATTAAGTGCCAATTTCAGTGCAATGTAAAAATAACAAGTATACTTACAAAATAAATAAACAATCCAGTCGGAGGTAAGTATCAAATCAATCGGGAGGATATCCGATCTGATCCCAGAGTAGGATGCACTATTCGAAACAATCCAAATCCCAAACAAACACAACACTGGCCACTTTTTTGCAGATATAGAAAAAAGTGTTTTAGAACAATTTAGAAATTCCAATTTGAATTTAGAACTAGTATTCCGAGAACGCGCGCCTGCGCCTTGGAGCAACGTAGGAGCGTCCGAGCAACCGAGAGTCTACTTTCAAACTGATTCAAGATTCTCTGCCGAGTAGCCAGCCAAACAGCGTACAATGCACACACCAAGTACTCCTTACCAGGCAACTACATGTCTAAACAAACATTTAAAGTGCATTTGAAGAGACAATCGTAACTTGGGTGGCAAATTGTAGAGCTGCCTTGCAAGGAATGCAGTTCTTCAAGAGTTGGTATATCTTCCTATGTAACACTGGAATTGCTTGCAAAAAGTAGAGGTTCATTGGCGTGGTCATTGGTTTGCCGTTGAACATGAAAGATAAAAGTACTTAAGTGGCTCTAGCAATTAACTATGATGGGATACCAGTAATTTTGTCGGCTTTACTTCTGTAGGCCACTTACTGCAGGATGAATGTACGATGATTGATTTTCCACCGGATTTACAGCAAAGTATACTTTCCGCAGTCGTTTCGGAAACAATTTGCAGAAATACACAACATTCGTAAGTTATGAGAAGCGGAAACATGCAGTAAGTATCTACCTAGGTACCAACTAGAAGCATTAGGTAGATACTTAAATCTGCTGAAAATGTTAGTTCTTGCGGTTTCAAAAATCTAAACAATATGCCATGTAATTGCGCATCAATGACAGGGCCACAGTTATTTTGTGCGTCGTATACAGTCCGCGCGACGAGTTTAGGCCGCTTGGCGGGAGTGGAGGGGGTATGCGCAGTAGTATTTTTCTTACAAATATTGCAACTGCGCATACTCCCTCCACTCCGCCCAGCGGCCTTAACTCGTCGCGCGGACTGTACGCAGTATAGTTCTGACCGTGTAACTAAACAACTTTTATTTTACAACTTTTGGAAATAAAAAATAAAAAATTTTGTTCTCCATACAAATTGAACAGCTATCAGAGTTTCATTTTGTATGGAGATTGGATTTAATTTACGAACGCAAATACAAAATCATTTATTTCTCAATTCATAAATTAATTACATTATAGCATTATTATTTAGAATTAATTTAGAATAAGTAGTTAACATAGTAATTATTTTTTTAAACTAACATCCCAAAATATTTATAATGACAAACCCTACAGAAAAGCTAAAGCTGTAAGCTTTCTAGGACTAGGTATGAGAAGTATCCTTTGTATGTAGACGATCTGATTATTGCAGAAGAGAAGAATCCGGTCAACAGGAGCTTGAGCGGGAATGTACTACCGTCCCTAGTTCAATACTTACGGTTGTTTGTACAGTCAACGACAGGTCAAGCTTGACACTCGCACTGCGACTCTAGCCCTTACTCGTATTGAAATAAGAATGGTACAAAGTCCAATGTGTCAAGCTTGATATGCTCTTGACTGTACCAGTTAGGATCAAGTGAAGAACGTGCGTATGGAATGAAAGTATTTCGACAAACTTGGCTCCGGTTTCGAAAAAAAAACAGGAGAAAAAAATTGAGAGAATAAAGAGAGCATTTTATAACTGATTGATTAACCAGAGTAAATAAAGCAAAATGTTTCGATACTGATCTTCTCTATCATTCAAAACATTTCTTTTTGTAATTCAGTAGGTTCAATTTTTTTTCTTTTTACCAAAAGCAACTGAAAAGAGACTCTGTGAAAGAAAACGTTTAGGTAGGTAACTTATGATATGACAGATCTACTCGTACCCCCGCATCTACAAAACGCCTCTAACATCGGCCTCTGCCACTCCTCAATCAGCTGATTACACAACCGTCAAACCAGTACGGTACCACTCCTCGAGTCCACACGTCCCTGCCTCAACTCAACTTTCGAACCGACCAAGTGGTACTTGGTGCCTACTTACTGCCACATAGTGAAACACCTATGCGTAAGGTGAACGACCGTGTCCACGCCAGTCAACATACCGGGTGTTTACCGAAATAGGGGTTTTGGTATTATCATTTAAATGTAAATCGTACGACGCGGGAAACTTGGAGAAAATGAAATTTCCCAGGAATAAAACGCAGCTTTTCTTTTGCTCTTATTGACTTTAAAATGTTTATTTTACGAGGGAAACCAGCAAAGTTTTCGCGATTTTACAGAAAGTTATCTCATACAAAATATAAATAGCGCTGGCAGGAAAAGAATATCTGTGTGTTCGTACTATATCAAAGAACGTACAAAGGTTAGAGCGAATACAAACAAACAAAATATACTTAAGAACTGCATCGCAACGGCTTATAAGACTCAAACAAAAATAAATAGTAAATTTGAATACATAATATAAACAAATAAAATTAGGCTATAAAAATTAAGACCCTTTATGAGCAGTGTGACTGCGATACGCTTTTACGAGGGTATGCGGTTCCTTGTCGCCACGACTTGCGTTTACTACTTACGTGTATGATAAGTGTATGGAATTTGGTATGGGACACCCGGTGGCGATGGCGAAGAGATCATTATAATACTACCGTTCACTAGCACCCCATCAGTTAAAAAGATATGACTCGCTAAATACAAAACTTGTCAAAAATCTGGAAAGACAGCTTGAAGTAATAGTAGATTAGTAGCCAAGGGCTGTGAGGCATCAATTGCAGCCCGAGATATCTAGGCGCACGAGCGCAGCGAGGGCGCCTATAGTTCGAGGGTGCAATTGATGCTTAAACGCGAGCTAACTACTCTGCTTTACATCTCGATTGTGAGGTAAGTAGGTCCTTATTACCCCCAAATGGGGCTTGTAGGTGACCAATTAGCGCTCTAGGGTAATAATGTAGCTAGAAAAGCCCTAGGGCGGTAAGTAATTAAACACTAAAAAAAACTATTACTTACCGCCCTATGGCTTTTCTAGCTACATTATTACCCTAGAGCGCTAATTGGTCACCTACAAGCCCCATTTGGGGGTAATAAGGAAGGACCTACTTACCGAATATGAGAGATGTAAAGGTACTTTTGTTTATTTAGAATCTATTTACTCTTTACTTTGGAAGACAAATCTAATGAGCCCAAACTTGACGAGGCAAGTCGTTTTGTTAATTAGTTCCTATGGCCTCCCTCCAGCTCAATCATCAGGACCCTGGTCATCATCTAGAACCAAAATGATTGGGAATACAAATCTAACGAACTCAAATTCGACGTGGCTACGTCATATTTTTTACGAATTTCTATGGCCAGGCCAACTTCAGTTTCCATCATCAGACCAGCTCGATAACATTGCATTGTCACCGAACTTACATAAGTATGCCCAATCTAGAAATTTATTTTCAAGATTTGTCCCACACATAATATTAACAGGGCAAGATAAATAAACGCTTCTAAGAATAAAATAAAAAAACCGGCCAAGTGCGAGTCGGACTCGCGCCCTAAGGGTTCCGTACCTATCTACCATATGATATACTAAAACCTTTTGCTCTTTGATTTTAAAAACTCCGCGACCATCCAACTTGACCCCTCTTTTATAAAAAAGTTCTTGAAACGGGAGCTCACCTTAATTAGTTACTATTAGTTGTGAGAAAAATTGAAATATTTAATTATTTTTGACTTTTTCCTTTATTTGTACTGTGAGACCTAGCTTCTTGCCAAACTTCATAATTTTAGGTCAACGGGAAGTACCCTGTAGGTTTTGCTTTTTTGCATAAATGTATGGAGATGAGGACATAAAAAGCCATATCTTTTGATTGCGTCGTTGTAAAAAATTTAAATTTTCAGATCTTGTGTGGTTTATGGACCTTAATATTCGTTATCAATTTCAACCTGATACCTCTTCTCGTTCGTGAGAAAAAGGGTCTTGACAGACAGACAGACGGACATCAAAGTGATCCTATAAGGGTTCCGTTTTTTTATTTTGAGGTACGGCACCCTAAAAATACATGGAAAATGCGTATACAATACACGCACACACATGCGTCTTATCATATCGGAAGTAGAGTATTAAAGTGGGTGTCATGGGCGGTGGTGACCACTTGCCACCAGGTGGCCCACCTGCTCGTTTGCCCACTTGTGACATAAAAAAAAAGTCAAGACTCACTTTGGATCGTTGCACCAGAAGAGTTTGTAGATAGTGGTATGTAAAATGTGATATAGGTTTTGTCTCTCTCTAATTAAATAAACAAACAATATCACTGACCAACCATGCAAGACAGTAATTAATTCAAATACACGCTGCATAAAGCCGTTGTTTTTTTTTTGCCTTCAAACTAGCTTGCTATACAGGATGTTAATTTGATTGCGTGCCATAGCTTAGGGGCGGGATCAGTATCAGTAACTGAACAACTTTTCGCGAGGAACATAGGTCGAAATACGAAAAACAATTTTTGACCTCCCATAGAAACTGCATCAGCTGATAGCGCATTTTGTATGGAAGGGCAAATTTGGTTTTTCGTATTTCGACCTATGTTCCTTGGGAAAAGTTGTTCAGTTACTGATACTGATCCTGCCCCTGAGCTATAGCACGCAATTAAATTAACACTCTGTATACATATACCCGTCCCGTGTGGTGCCGGCAAAGAATAGTACCAACCCATACATACCCGTGGGTGTCGTAAAAGGCGACTAAGGGTTAACTGGAGGATGGGCAGCAGCATCCTCCTCTGAATCTTACATCTTACTTACTGCGGTCACCTACAACCGCGGTCCATAGTGCCAGCCGTAACGCTAACAAGCGAGGTGACTATGGTACTTCCCCTCCACATTTTTCCAGCATAAGCTAGAATTCTGGAGGGAGCTCCCTGTCCTGTAGTGGACGTTTCATGGGATGTTATGATGATGATGATGATACATATACATCACGAATGTACCTGAGTATAATTATGCAGATAAATTGCAAATGATTGATCGACGTACGGTATCGTTGATAGATTTATTGTTTAGCATGCCCACGCGCAGTTAACAATGCCTGTTTAAAAAAAATTGTGCCTATTTGGTAAGTGAAACTATTGTTTATGAGGCGCTGTATTTGTTGAGAATGTACTTGAAATGTTTTAGGTAAAATAAGAAAATCTTTCGTCATGATAAAATTACAGAAATGTGACACAATGGTGGATTGCATAGCAATTATTAAAGAGGATACAAGAAACGTGTCCTTCAACTTTTTTTTATTCAGCTTTTTTATTTAACTTTTTTTTAAACGCTAACATAACCTATATTTAAACAGCAAATAATCAAGAAATGCTAAGAGCGAGTGACTCAAAAAAATTTGAAATGTAGTTTACAAAAGTTATAAGTAGTTAAGTAGTTTACAAGATTTCATAAAGAATTGGGGAGAGGTTACAAAGCATCGTGACCAATGGAAAGCTGCGGGGAGGCCATTGCCTAGCAGTGGGATCAAGTAGGCAGAGAAAAAAAAACCAGTCAAGTGCGAGTCGGACTCGCGCGACGAGGGTTCCGATATACCTTTACTATTTTTGGAAGCAATAAAGTCCATTTACAGGACCGCAAAACTAAATTTGTTTGTAAAGGTTATTTGCAGATTTCTAAAAAACTGTGCAACTTAGAAAGATCGTTTTATTTTTGCTGTAATGTTTGCACAAACTTCTGTCAACTGTAATTAATTCAGATTTTTCCTTTCAAACACTTCGGAGATAAGGGGGGGGGAATGGATTTTTTTTTTGACATTATTCATCATAACTTGAAAACTAAGAAACGTAAAAAAATACAAAAGTATATTTTAGGATGTACAAGTAAAGCCCTTTCATATTATACCCCACTCGACCTAGTAGCGACAATTTGAAATTTGGCCTCCCCTATTTTGGCCCCCTTTACATTAATAATCATATTTTTTTCAAAATTCTTTCATGTGCAATTAAGTTGAGCAACTATATCCTAAAACTATTCCAAATTTTAAGTCGAAAGCATGAGTGGTTGCTGAGATATAAAGGTGTGACAAACAGACAGACAGGCGGGCAGACAGGCGGACAGACAGACAAAGTCGCACCATAAGGGTTCCTTTTTTTTACCATTTTGGTATCGGTACCCTAAAAATGAGGTGTAGTGTAAATAGTTAAATAGTATTAGTAAAATAGTTACTGAAAGTAATAAAGTTACTGAAATTTCGTCTGATACGAATATTGAGTGGAAGCATGAAGAAGTTGCCGGATGGATACCGGACGGATTTTTTTTAAACATGACAATTTCTCTCGTCAATGAAAATATTAATACATACAATCGTTACTCTACGCTGATCGTCATTTCATGTGGATTGTAAGGTCGATGACCGACCTCAAGGATACTCTAGCCTTCAAACCACCGTTTCCATTACTTTGGTCTCAAGCTGTTTCGAAATTTATGAAGCATGCAAATCAGAAATATCTTCATAATCGGCAGCTCATTGCGTGCTTGCGAAAGTAAATAACAACATTACTATAAATAGCGGTTATAACTGTCGGAACGAATCCAATGTTACCTGGTGTAGCTGTTAACTGCGACTTGTGACGAAATGCTTATGTTGTCAACGGTTGCTTTGTCGGTGTGGCCGCGGAACCACAGAAACTATTTATTTGAACCACAAGTTTATTATGATAAGTTATCTAAGATTAACATTAGAAGAAGGCTTATTTTTTATATAATTATGTAGGGTTTATAGCTACGTTTGGCACCAAAAATAAAATCGTATACATACAGGTCACAATTAGTTATTTCTTATGCAAGGCAGCAAATTGTTGTTTGGCGCGAGTGCCTGAAACTCGAGCAAGCGATAGATTCTACGCGAAAAAGCTTTGCTTCCGAGCGAAACTCACTATTATTCACCTCACTCCATAATAATCAATTCATTATTGCCCTAGTCTTACCATATATTAATAAACGAGCAATATTTTTTTTTAATAATTCTTTTTTTCTTTATTTTATTTATATTTTTAAACGGTTTCTCGAAAACAGCTCTAACGATTCCAATGTTTAGTGTACGGGGATTTTGGGGTCGAAAAATCGATCTAGCGAGGTCTAATGTCTGGAAAAATTCCGTTTTTTTAGCATTTCCGGCCGAGGCCCGTTTTAGAGAGCGCCATCTGTTATTGGGCTTTGGTTAAGATTATACGGAGCAAAGCTCGTTCGCCTAGCTACTTCCTTTTTTACCAATGGTTATTCGGAGTCGGCTACCTAACCTAGGGGATTTGTCGAGGGCACTGGTTTGTACACAGAGTGACTGCCATCTGACCTCCGCAACCCAAAGGGTAAACCAGACCCACTGCTAGATTAGGCTTTGCCAGGTTAGTGACCAACCTAGCCGTCAGTTTTCAAGCCGCTAAATGGCCTCCGACTTGCCTTTTAAAGAATACTATCATTGGCACGGAAATGCTCTAGTTATTATGCCACTTACTAGCGGTCACCCATCCGTGTTCTGACCACGGCCAACGTCGCTTAACTTTCGTGATCGGAAATAAAGAGCAACTACCACTCGGCCACGAGCGCTTATTCACGGTCGTCAGCGTGAGGTAACTGCTAACGAATAGCGCTAGTACTTTATACCACAATCCATTTTCACGTTGCATTTTCAAAAACCTTTTCCACGCTAGCGACCAAAAATGACTTTTGCCCGCAGGTTTCGACCAATGAAAGTTCCAAAAGCCTTTTTCACGCTACTGGTCAAAAATGACTTTTGCACGCAGATTTCGACCGACATTGCAAAGTAGATGAAAAATATATTATTCGAAATTTTCAAGAGAAAAATACAATTCAACATTTAAATGACTAACGCACAAAATAAATAAAAACCCACCAAGCTCAAGGCTTCGGTATTCAAAAACTTTCCCTCTAGAGATTCCCGGTGCAAATGTCCCAGTTTCTCTAGCAAAGCAGCGTGTACCCACGGCCGCATATGAGAGGAAACACTTTGACCTTGAGCGGGTCTTTGGTTTTGGGAGTTTATAGCGCAGCGCTAGTTCTGTTGTTTTTGTTTCCACGTATTTGCTGCCGAGCGTACCTATTTCATTTTAAAATGTCTTAAATTTTCAAAGCGCACTGATTAATACATCTGGATGAAACTTTACGGACATAATAACACCATTTAATATACTTTGAATAAAAAGTTTCAATATTGTAGCTATTACAGAAAAAAAGTTATAGACTCGAGAAAATTGTAAATTTGGTACTCACTGACTGACAGCTCATCAAAATGTTTGACCACTTCTAGAAGACCTACAAAGCTGAAATTTGGCATTTAGCTAGTCGTCAGGGTAAAAGTAATGGGAAAATTCGAATATTGGAAATTGGTCAAGTGCGAGTCGGGTTTTAGTCAAAATTATGTATAAAATGTTTGTAATACTTCTCTAAGACCTGAAATTTCATTTTAGATATTATTTTCAACGTACCTGCGTGGCTGCTGATGAAGGCGATTATGATCGATATTAAAGTGCCTCTAAACTTGGCATTGGATCGGATTTCAACCCTTTTTAGGCAAACAATTAGCCGATAGGAACTTGGCCCCCTTTTTAACAGTTATGTTTTTGGTGGGATTTAAATGTACAAGAACAGGTTCATTCTACACGTAATTAAAAGTGATTGATAAGTTGCGTTGAACTAGTTCCACTTCCATGTCAGAAGCAATTATTTCAGCATAATGAAGTAGCCCTGGCCACATGGTCTGGCCTAATTGACCAAATTAATCTTTGCGCCTACGACAAATATGTTACGATACAATGAAATGAATGAAGTAGCGGGTAGAGATTAATGACTGGATGCAATCAACTTGTCAAAATATATGCTTGGACCTCCCATGTCGGCTGTTCTTATCCTATTTATTTGGGGTCGGCGCAACCAACAAAGTACGTTCCTTAACAGTTTTTTTTTAAATCGAGAGTAGAAACGGTTTTGCAACTTCTAGAGTGTCATTTGTTTTTATATTTTAATTTTTTGTCTATTTTTAAATATTTCAACAGCTAGCTACGCTCACGGCACTATTAGGACATCGCCCCAGGAGAATCAAACCCAAATTACCAAATAAACAGAAAATACGAATATCTCGAATGATATATTATTTTTTAAAACGGAATTTCATTTACTCCAATACATATAGGTTGTACAGTTAAAATTTTACTATTTATCTGTTAATTTTATACAAGTTTAATTGTTGCGAAAGTCAAAAAGTCGTGGAACATATAAACCGGCCAAGTGCGAGTCGGATTCCGTATCCAAACAAAGTTTTGTAAAAAAGGCTGCCTTTGGTGGCATCTTATTCCTTTCTTTTTTGAGATATTTAATTCAACATAAAATACGTTATTTATTTTTATTATTTATCAACGAGTTCTAAACAACGATCCCCACTCAATTGGGTAGGTAATTTTTTTTTTCCCGCCCTCCCTTTAGCTATAGTTTGGGTTTGGCTCCTTGATTTTTTTTTATTATTTGTTGTTGTAGCGGCAACAGCTCGTGAAGTTGTGAAGAGAAACAGCTCGCTGACGGACAGACGGGCACACAGACATCGGAGGTATATCAATTGGGTCCCGTTTTTCACCCTTCGGGTACGGAACCCTATAAAATTACAACAGAGTTTATGAAATACATGTATATCATATATACAACTTGTTACAGGCTTTGTGATGTTTTCTTTACGTAGGTACTTATTTAATGTATGCTTAACTGTTAGTATAGTATTCCGAATAAAAGAAAAGACTCTACATTCTTTGCAAACATTCATATCCTGTCATTATCTGGAAAACAGTAAGTATACAAACATGGAAACAATTAATAATTGTCTATTGGTTATGATCACCGTTCTGTAAACAATAAAATTGCACTAAGCGAATGATGCGAATATCTATTAAATGATGTAATAGGGGTATTGCACAAGGCTTTGATTGATCTTGCTTAAGAAGTTCTCTTAAAGGCAATGCATGTAGGGTATGTAGAAACAAAACCAGTATAAGCTGAACAAGCGCTACGCTACAAACACGTGAAACCAGAGACCCGCTCAAGGTTAAAGTGTTTCCACCGACGTGCAGCCGTGTGTACATACCTGTTAAAATATTCTGTAATGTAACTAACCCTAATTTAACTGTTAATCACAAAAATTATCGCTACTTTCGTTTAAATTTATTATTATCGTTCATTTTTATTTAGCTACGATGTCTCTTTTACATTACAAATTTTTATCTCAGATTGTAAGCTTGCACACTTTCTCCTGTTGACTAGAAGAGATCTCACTTTGGGCTTAGTCCGCATTTGCATAATATTCTCTTTTCTGCAATAATATTTCTGAATATGTAAGAAAATAGCTGGAAATTCGGTTGCTATTCTTTATTTCTCGGGTCTTCATGTTTCACAATATGTTCTCTTTTTTTTTCAGATGCAATGTTTAGTTATATCGACAGCATATTTACCTACCTTCAGGTCTATCCACCCAACTATTAATATATTATAAAGTATCTTTTGGATATGACAGCTTGATAAGTTGATTCATTAAATAGATCTAATTAATTTCATTACCATTATCGCCTGCCTTTACTTAGCTCACCCAATTTATCAACCGTCAATATAACTGAAAAAGTATCAATTTTCTTTAGTCATAGGTGAAGCACGGTGTCTCGTGAACGCGTGAGTCCGAACGAGTTGTCGCCGAGATTCAACTTACCTCACAAGTAGTCTAGGCAACGAAGCGGATCGTTGTATGAAGATCCTCGCATTAAATCCTCAGTCGATGAAACTTTGCTGGGGTATTACACAACATGAGACAAACCTTCTATAAAAAAAAAAAAAAACAAAAAAAAATCGGTACTTTTAATTTTACCATACAAAAATTACAAAAAATGTATGAATTTTTTTTTTGTAAATTTTGTTTTGGATGTTTTTAATTTACATTCAATTCATGATTCTTTATCATCCTGTCAAATAAAACCTGCCTGAGAAATTTATGTTGGGGTCAACTGCTTCGTTGCCTACACTAAAGTCCATCCATCTTTTTTTAGCCTACCTCGCGCTCCCATTTTGTTCATCACTCTCTTTGTCCCGTGCTTTTCTTCTCTCCTCATATGTAATATGTCCATATCATGCCATACGCTTCCCTCAAATTTTTCGGGAACCCTTATGGTGTGACTTCGTCTGTCTGTCTGTCGCATAGTATTATATTACTATATGGTATGGCGATGAGCTCTCTGTTACGCCCAGTATTATATTACTCTATGGTGTCAGCAACCGCTCATGCTATCGATTTGAATTTTGGAATAGTTGTAGATTATGATTGCTCAACTTTATTGCAAACAAAATAATAAAAAAAGCATTATTGTTGTACCTAAAGGGGGCCCAAATAAAAGGGGCAAAATTTTTAATCGTTGTTACTAGGTCGAGTGGGCTTGGGCTTTACTTGTACATGCCAGAATTAATTATAGTCGATAAAAAATAACGTAAGTATGACAGGAAAAATTAAACAAAATTTCTAAGTTGCACCTTTACAAAAAAAAAATTAGTTTTGCGGTTCTAAAAATGGACTTTATTGCTTTCAAAAATACTATAGGTACACCGGAGGAACCCTTGATCCGCGAGCCTGGCTCGCACTTGACAGGTTTTTTTAAAAGTTATAAGCTCCACTTTCAACCTTTCCCTTCTCATATCTCTAATTAATTTATCGGTACTCAATAAATTTAAACAAAATGTTGTACCTTCCTTGCTGAGAGTAAGGTAAAATATGAAACAGGTTGGTAGTTTATTTGGTGCAGGATGTTACATGCTTCCTGTCGTAACTTTGATCCTGAAATATGACATGCACGTCATGCAGTTAGCATAGCATTTCTCAATCTTTAGATCAACAGCACTAACTAATTCAGCACTAATTAAATAAATAGCTCGACGGGTGTGATTTAATGTCAAATTAATAATTGATTTCACCAATGAAAAAGTATGTTGAAAAAAGAAACCGGCCAAGTGCGAGTCAGACTCGCGCATCAAGGGTTCCGTATAAACCTGTAGGTTTATAAGTAAAAGTTGTGGTATTTTTATTGCTATTTTTTTAAACTATGTGATGTAACTAAAATTTAAGGCTTTGGAATTTTTCCTTTATGTGTGTGCTGTAAAACGTTGCTGTATGCCTAATTTCAAGATTCTAGGTCGACTGGAAGTATCTTTTAGGTTTTAATTTCCTTGCGAAAACACGGGGAATAGTAGATTGTATCACAAGACTGTAAAATAATATTTTTAAGGCGAGGGCGCTATTTTGAATCCAGAGCGAAGTGAAGGATTCTTGAGTAGAATCCCGAGCATGGCGAGGGATTCTAAAGTAGAATCCTGAACGTAGCGAGGGATTCAATAGGTCGCCCAAGGTAAAAATATTTTTGCAGCCGCGTAATACACTCTACTTTTCATCTCCCTCTATGAGAAAAGAATAAGAGGCTCATTGAGACACACACTCGTCATTATTTTAAATATAAAATACCATTACAATATTATTACTTGATGTACTAACAATACTTAAAATCATATTAGGTATTATTTGTAACAACTGAAATTGTTATTGACATTTTTGTATCAGTTAGGAACAGAACCTCTTTGGTTGGTGGTCTTGTTTACATTTCAAAATTTCAAGCATATTTCTTTTTTTATATTCATAATAATTTTAATAGTACAACCGGCCAGTATAATTTTTCGTACAATATTTTGGTTCGACCTCTATGGTTGATCTAAAATATCCCTATGGTGGACCTAAATTCAAATTTTAAATCCCATTTTTACCCGCTACGAAAGTCTCTTGGAGAAAACAGCAATTTTATTCACCTTTATTGACGAACCGTTCAGCGATTTTCGAATAGATGGGATGAAAAACGAATTATCCCAGGATTTTTACATAATCTGTGGAAATTTCAACTGTGAACCTATTACGGTTCATACGAAACAACCCGCTGACAGACAGACGGACGGACATCGAAAGCATATTAATAGGGTCCCGTTTTTGACCCTTTGGGAACAGAACCCTAAAAATTAGTGGGCACTGAGTGGGCATTTAAAAGATTGAGAATAGCAGATGAGTAGGTACTCTGCAGAGCAGATGTTTTATCATCAAAATTAGGTGTTTATAATTATCACATCGTTTGCTCTCGTTTCAGCGCAGATGTTTAATGTTTGCATTGCATGGGTACTTTCATATTTACATAACTGAAACGGTAGAAAGTTACTGCTTGATCTCAGCTCATTATGCGCAAGAGTAGCAAACTGCATTAGAATTTTATTTATAAAAGGTGTAGCAAGTTTTTACAGAGTTTATGTCACGATTTAATAAATAGAAAATGACTGACCGTGTGGTGCCGGCAAGGAATAGTACCAACCCTTCTCTACCCGTGGGTGTCGTAAGAGGCGACTAAGGGCTTAAAAACTGGAAGTTGGGCAGCATCTTTCTTTTATCGTACCATCTTAAATACTGCGGTCACCAACAACAGCGGTCGCCAGCCGCAACGCTTGCAAGCGTGGTGACTATGGTAAATCATCCCCTCCTGAATACCACGCGTTTTTGCTGGTATTCTGGAGGGAGCTAATACTTAGTGGACGTTTCATGGGATGTTATGATGAGCATGCTTTTAGTAAAACTTTTTACAGACTTTATGACACGATTTAATGAATAGAAAATCAATTTGTTTAAATTAATACATTTACAAAATATAACTTTTTATATAGGTTCGTGAACCCTAGTCGCCTCTTACGACACCCACGTGTAGAGTTGGGTTGGTAATATTATTTGCCGGCACCACCCGGGGCGGAGAGTCTTATGAAGGTTATAGTAATTTATACAGAACTTAATTAAGCATCTTACTTATTAATAGTATGTTGGTACATTGCCACGAATAAAATTAATAGTAAATTACACTGATATTCAAATAAGACTAACGTAATCATAATTAATGGCCATTTAGTTAGGTAGTATGAATTAGTATATTTCTCGTATATGTTATGCTATCTCCAGTTTTTAGGGTCCCGTATCAGGATTCCGTACCCATAGGTTACAAACGGGACCCAATTGTTAAACCTGCTTTGTCTGTCTGTCCGCAAAAGAAATAAAGTTTTATTGCAGGTATTAATGGATCTAAAAGTTAGTAACATTTTACAGTGGTACACCCGCCATCCTAACTCCCCCCCCCCCCCATTAGGAAGGCTCCCCGTTGATCCAAGGTGCCCATGCACTTTACAAGGCTGTGGCTATCTTCTGGCAATCCAGCAGGATGTGAACAGCGAAATTATAGGCCATGTGAGTAGTAACTATTACTTTAAACAGATATTTGTTAAAACATTTACTTGACTTGATAGCAAAATATATTATTATGAAACATGGGTCAGCAAAAAATCAAGTTAGTTGTTTGTAATCACTAGTACATTCATATCCTTAGCTGTCAAGGAATATATTTATGGTTTGCAAAGTGTTTAAATAAAAATTAATGTAATAATGCCAATTAGTAGAGTTTTTGTATATCTAAACCTCAGTAAAATTCACATTCAAAAACCGTCAATATCATTTTATATGCCCATTATTTGATTGTTTCTACTCAGCGAGTTTTGTGAGCGTCATGTTTTATTTTTTAATTTATGTGAATTACCTTAAAACTGACGTTCATTGTTTTTCCACCATAGTCTTCATTTATGGTTAGCAAAGTGTTGACAGACCATCATCATAATCTTCATAAATTGTTTCTACCAGGTGACCACTTGAAACTGCTTCGAATCGCTTATCCCTCCATTTTACAAGCTCGTGTAGCCTCCAGCGACGATTTAACGTCACATTAAATCAAGTAATCTTCAATCCCGTAAGGCGAAGCACCTGAGCGATGACACCGAACCAAGTAGCGTTATATACAATCCGGCTGCCGTTACACCGAACACACCCAGCCATGCAAATTGCAACTCCATAATGTGACAAATGAAGCATGAATTTTGAGTGGATGGTGTAAGTTGGGAACGAAAGCGATTTCCTTTCCTTCAAAGACTCTATATCGAGCTCTATCTAGTGAAGTAGCCGAGAGTATCATGAGTGTACTTCTTTGTCACTCGCCCTTCAAAGTACCTAATCATCACACCTTTCTATTTGACTGGCCTATTTGTGTGTTTGGTATAGTAAGCCTGCCGCGGGTTCGATACCCTCCCAGGTCAAACATTTGTGTGATCAATACAAGTGTTTGTTGTGTGTCTGGTCTGGGTGTTATTTATGTATAAATTCTGTGATACCAAGAGAACAGACTCTGCCTTGCGGATCCTTGCGAGATTCAAAATAAAACAAAAATAAGACACTAGTGCGATAATATAACGATAAAAGCACGCGAGTTTAATAAGCTGGATTATGGACCTTAATGCACTGCAAATAGAACTGTTTTATGTACAAACGTGTTGAAAAATAAATATTAAAATTTTACCAGGGCACTAGTTGTGTGTTTACTTGACCATAAATTTCTACGTACAATAGGAAATCAAGCTTGACACATTGGACTTTGTACCGTTCTTATTTTAATTGGAGCCAGAGTCGCGCTGCAAGTGTTATATGCACAGTAATTCTTGCAACATATTCGACGGCTTCAGGCCAGACCGAACAAATAAATAAAGGGGAATGTCAACCGCTCGTCGGTAGAAACTTTAACCACGCGTTAAGGTCCAAAAGTGTTTCTACTGACGTGCTGTAGAGGTACAAACAAAATTGGAGATTTCCTAGTTTGTCAGTAGCACTTTGGTTATTTATTTTTGTTTTGTGTTTTACTTTGAATAAAAATAATAAAAAGTCGTAGAATTTTACAGAGATCTTGTCCTACTCGTAATACTTACAAATAAGTACTAGCACTAAATCATCAATAATTATCAATGATCTCATGTCTTAAACCGTTTCTGAGTGTTAGCTCGGCGATGCGGCGTGGGCGCGCGGCTTTCCAACCAAACCGAATGTTCCTACTCTTTTTGCCCTCATCGCTATCAGCGAAAGGCACTGCTTTTTTTATTTCTTATTCTATCTTTTGCTGTAAACTGTTCTATTTTCATCTCCCAGGCAAATCATACTCCAACTTTTCTTTCCAGTAAAAAATATGGGTATTATAACATTTTATACTAGGTCATTCTGACGCCAAACTAGGCACAGCCCAGTATCATAGATATTAGAATTGTTTTTATTGGAGTGTTGATTGGTGTTAGGATGGTTGTTGTTAGTTTGCATTGTTTTCGTGGTTGTTTGTGGTAGATGTTGTCATATATCATTACTTTTATTTAATGTAACAAGTGAGCAAACGAGCAGGACCAACGACGACGACGACTTAGAACAATTGATTTTAGTCTGTCTTTTTAACTTATTTTCCAATAAGCTTCCTGGAAGTGTAGGAAACATAGCTTTAAATCTAGCCTTCATAGCGTCTGCTCTAGAAGAATAAACTAAAAAAAGTTCTGCAATTCAGTCCAGATAGATAGATAGATAAACACTTTATTGTCCAGTTTACTTAAATATATTGAATGATTTCGCAGTTGTGATCCAATTTTTCCAAAGCTTGCCAACACCCTTTGCAGCTGTCAGAAAAAATAATTTTGTAAAACAATGTTATTCTTTCCGTCAAATAAACTCTGGTTTTAGTGTCATGGCTGCAAAAAAGATTGGTAAGCGTTTAGATAAACGAAAAATAATATTCTACATACTATAGCAGCCCAGCCAAGCATAAGTATCTAAGAGACAGCTTTAATTCAAGGAGAGTAGTACTCGTAACGTCATACATAAATCAATATAGCCTGTGGTATATACCGTGTAAGGCACAGCTTTCCGAATACTGAAGGGACATGATCAGTCAACAAAACTGAACAACTTTTAGTAATTAAAACTTTCAGAAAAAATTATTGGCCTCTCCATACAAAATGTCCAATCAAATTTACAATTTTGTACGACGATAAAGATTTTGTTTTCATTTCCCGAAAGTTTCATTCACTGAAAGTTGTTCAGTTTTGTCATGCCCTATTAGTTTCCGGAAAGTTGTCCCTTACACCCAGTATATTCTTTGTAGTATATTCTTTGACATAGAGAGTGTAGTATGTAGACTGAGACTTATTACTAAGTGATTGCTTTATTAGTAGCTAGAAAGGAGAAAGAAACGGTTTGCTAGTGCAGCGTAACGAAGTTTTCCAATTCAATTTAGATACCCAATTAGTCTTTATTTCATTGGCAATGTGAGAACCCATAAAATTTGCTTGAACTTTCACTTTGATATACTAAAAATTGCTAGGTATAAAATTTCAACGCATAGTATTGCGAATGACAATACTAGAAAATTGCTAGAATATTATAATTTTGGGGAAAAAGTCGTCGTTGGAGACTTATTGCTTGGTTTGCGACTTCAAAATACGCAAAAATTTATCGCTATATTGTTATTTATATAGTGTTACTATTACTCTATCAACTCAAAACTACTTTCGTTCTACAACTTTCGATTAGATATACAAATTAAAAAAACAATATAAATTGACCGGGGCCCTGGCTTTCTATTATCGCAAACGCTATAGAATAGAATAAAAATGTATGGGATTGACATTAGCTGTCACGCAACATTTCGTTAGCTAATGTCAAACTCGTACATTTTTATTCTATTCTACTAGAGCTATTCTACTTGAACCTTAGAGCAACGCGTCAAACCACGCAAGCCCGTCTTTGCGCGCGAAAATCGTGTTACTCTATGACTAGAACTAAAGTCTCTAGGCCCGGATTAGTTTTTATTTTGTATGTAGATCATTTTTATGGTTCTGAAGGTACCCAAAGGGTGAAAAACGGGACCCTATTAATGTCTCAAATGTCTGTCTGTCGCTCTGTCTGTCTATCTGCCTGTTTGACAGCGGGCTGTATGTCATGAAAAGTTATAGGTAGACTGTTGAAATTTCCACAGGTTATTTATTTCTGTCGCCGCTATGACAACAAACAATAAAAGTTAAATAAATAATAAATTAAGCTTCCCTAATAAAAATTTGTTTTTTTTGGGCAATCTTTCTTTGAATTAGCTCTATCTTTAAAACAGTAACAATACACTTCTGTGTGACTGCGCGTCCATAACTATTAGCACGGTATGTTTACCTTAGTGGTACGAAACCCTCGGTGCGCGAGTCTGACTCATCATAACATCCCATGAAACGTCCATTACAGGACAGGGAGCTCCCTCCAGAATTCTAGCTTTTGCTGGAAAAATGTGGAGGGGAAGTACCATAGTCACCTCGCTTGTTAGCGTTACGGCTGGCACCATGGACCGCGGTTGTAGGTGACCGCAGTGAGTAAGATGTAAGACAAAGGAGGACGCTGCTGCCCATCCTCCAGTTAACCCTTAGTCGCCTCTTACGACACCCACGGGTATGTATGGGTTGGTACTATTCTTTGCCGGCACCACACAGGAGTCTGACTCGCTCTTGGCCAATTCTTTTATTTTAAGTTTCAAAACAATGGAACGATGTTGTTTAGGTGAGTCGGTGTGTGGCAGGGTTTTGCGTTAGTGCAAAGTGATTAGCTGATTAGTCTACTGAACGAGTATGAATATTATAAGTAGTTCTTTTTTTTGGATTTCAGAAAGTTGTGTAACAGAAGTCGCTGCATGTAGCCTCCAGATTGAGTTGTTATGTTACTAAAATTAAGTAGTCCTTAATAAAAAATATATCTTATAGTAAAGGTATCTTATAGTAATTTCGTATAATAATAAATAGACAGAAATCTTGTAAACAATACAGGTTGTAAGGGAATGGTGTACCGAAAACTGGAAGGGAGTGTTCAGTCAACGAAATAAACAACTTTTCCAAAGAAACAATTCTGGAAAATGAAAGAAAATTGATCTCTACATACAAATTGCTCACTCTGGTCGAACAGTTTGTATGGCGAGGTAATTTTTTTTTATTCCCAAAAATGATTCTTTATTTTATTTTATTTATTTATTCAGAATAGTACAGTCACATCTTAAACATTATAATTGTACTATAACTATAACATATAACAAAGAGGTAAGAAAGAAACAATTCTAGAAAATGAAAAAAAAAATTATCTCTCCATACAAATTGCTCACTCTGGTCGAACAGTTTGTATGGAGAGGTAATTTTTTTTTATTCCCAAAAATGTTTCTTTATTTTATTTATTTATTCAGAATAGTACAGCCACATCTTAAACATTATAATTGTACTATAACATATAGGGTGACTTTTAATTAGTTCTTGATAGCAAAAGATATGAATATACTCATGATACTGAACAACTTTTCCCAAGGAACATAGGTCGGAATACGAAAAACCAAATTTGACTTCCCATACAAAATGCGCTATCAGCTGATGCAGTTTCTATGGGAGGTCAAAACTTGATTTTCGTATTGTGACCTATGTTCCTTGGGGAAAGTTGTTCAGTATCATGAGTACATTCATACCTTTTTCTATCAAGAACTAATTAAAAGTCACCCTATATAACAAAGAGGTAAGATATCTGATGCTTAAGACAAATCAGGCAATTCTTTGGGAAAGTTGTTCAGTTTCTTTGATTGAGCACGCCCTTTCAGTTTTCGGTACACCGTCCTTTACACCCTGTATAAGTACGAACAGTTACACACCGATTTTGTCTCGACTATTACCTTAATAACCAAATTAGTCATCGTTATTGGCTATTAATACCTTATTTGATTAGTCTATCGAATATAGGCAGTTACAAACGGTCACAGTCTCAAATAAAGGTGAAAGTGTGTCACTCGGAAATGGGCACTTTTATGATGTTACGACTAAACTTGGGAATTTGGTTTGAGCTCATTTATACGAAGAATATTATTCAATTAAGTTTGAATTTTAAAAGTCAGAAACAACCATGCAATGAATAAGTAAATAAATTTACTTTATTTTACATTCATCTATTCTTCTGTCATGCCAAATAACGCTGTTGCTGCATGTCCTCTGTCAGGTCGCTAGGTGCCTTTTATAACACCCACATGTTGCACCTACGCGGCAAAAAGGGCTGCTAATGGTGGTACGATGCTCATACCAGCCGGTACTACTCGTACACAGACAAATAAATGGTACAGCAGCACTGCACTTACTTTCTCGCGATATACGAGATTCATCATTCAACAGTGTCCCCGCCGGGAGTCGAACCCAGAACCTCAGGATCAAGAGCCGAATGCTCTAACTACTATATCATAAAGGCTGCGGATAGTAATGAGTAAATAAGTACCAACTGCAAACCTAAGTTTGTAATTCAATACAAATAATATGAAAATACAAACTTACCTGTACCAACTATATTTATGTAAAAATGGTTTAATGAAATATGCAGTCAGGTAGAAAACCAATTTAGAATTCAAATTGTAGGACATCAAAATAAGCTTAACGAAACCGATTTTGAGTAAATCACATTTTTAAATTTTATTAGAAAGGGGACACCCCTTATATGAATTTCCAGAGACCAATTGATACTACCGCAAATACTTTAAATGGAGATGCTTGGTTATGCAAAGTTTCATCAAGATTTTATGAGCCGTTTTTGCGAAAATTACAATTTTTTATTTTCGTTGTATGAGAGCTACCCTCAAAATGAGAGCCAGCAGGAAACCACTCAAAACCCTTAGATGGATTTGCATAAAACTCTTAAATTCCAAATATGGTGTCAATCGGACCATTCGTTTAGCCGCTAGGCCAAAGCGTGACGGACAGACCGACCGACCGACCGACGGACGGACATTTTTGGGAGACTTGTTTTTTATGATGTTTAAGTGATATAGAACACATTTTTGATAAAATTAGAAACAGTTTTTTTTTCACGAATAAAATACCTACCTTTCTCGCTCCGCTCGAAAGTAAATAAATGGTACAGCAGCACTGCACTTACTTTCTCGCAATAGTCAAGGAAAAACTATCAACCGCAAACTTAAATTTGTAATAGTATATAGTATGGAAATACAAACTTTTATTGACGTTTTTCCAAAAAAAATATCGAATGAAATATAGGCTGACTTTTAATTAGTTCTTGATAGAAACAGGTATGAATGTACTCATGATACTGAACAACTTTCCCCAAGGAACATAGGTCGAAATACGAAAATCAAGTTCTGACCTCCCATGGAAACTGCATCAGCTGATAGCGCGTTTTGTATGGGAGGTCAAATTTGGTTTTTCGTATTTCGACCTGGAGTGCTATTCCCAAAACAACAATTTTGACGTCCGCACACGGATCCGCAGGTGATCCGCAGGTGTGTGTCAAATTGGTATTCTGCAACCAAGTTATCACGACGGTGAGAGCACTGCGTGAACCGCTGAGCGGACTTTTTGACATTTTTGTATGGGTTGACGTTTAAATTGGTATTCCGTAACGCATTCCGCGCTCACTCTCGAATTTTGATGTTAACCTTTAATATTACTATTTTTGTGTTTTTAGGGTTCCGATACCAAAATGGTAAAAAAAAGGAACCCTTATGGTGCCGCTCTGTCTGTCTGTCCGTCTGTCTGTCACACCTCTATATCTCAACAACCACTTATGCTATCAACCTGAAATTTGGAATAGTTTTAGAATATAGTTGCCCAACTTAATTGCACAAGAAAAAATTTTGAAAAAAGTATGATTATTAATATAAAGGGGGCCAAAATAGGGGGGGCCAAATTTCAAATTGTCGCTACTAGGTCGAGTGGGGTATCATATGAAAGGGCTTTACTTGTACATTTTAAAATATATTTTTGTATTTTTTTAAATTTCTTAGTTTTAAAGTTATGATGAAAAATGTCAAGAAAAATACCATTCCCCCCCCCCTTATCTCCGAAGTTTGAGTAAGGAAAAATCTGAATTAATTACAGTTGACAGAAGTTTATATAAACTTTACAGCAAAAATAAAACGATCTTTCTAAGTTGCACAGTTTTTCAGAAATCTGCAAAAAACCTTTACAAACAAATTTAGTTTTGCGGTCCTGAAAATGGACTTTATTGCTTCCAAAAATACTATAGGTATATCGGAACCCTCGGCGCGCGAGTCCGACTCGCACTTGACCGGTTTTTTTACTATATTTTGAGTTGTGAAATATTTTAAATGCTACTATATGATGACAAACCCTCAGAACATGCGTAAATTTGCAGATAAAATACAAAATTGGGATGACTTAAACCAGCATGAAGATGCTAGCGCCACTACTGGGTAAAGTTGGTGGTGAAGAGAACTACCTTAAATGAACATTTGACATTATTGTATGGTTTGACATTTGAATTGGTATTCCGGTGCATAGCCCGCGTTCACTCCAGCGCTCACTAAGAAGGCAAACCTCGAACAACACAAAAGTTACAACCTACCTGCGGATCTGTAAGTGAGCAGTTAATTTTTGAGATTTTTTGGATATAAAACTACGGTAAAAGGAGCTTTTGTAAGTCAGAGATTATGCAATTTCCTATTAGTGAAAACTTAAAAAGAATTTATCTAACTGCCATAGGTTGGCTGGAAGAAATATCTTTTAGAGATAAGCCCGCCCTTGTATATGTCCTTTTATTCTGCTTTTTTTTTCAATATGTGTGCAATAAAGAATATATATAGTTCAAAAGTCAAACGTTTTTCCCGTGTTAAATGGACGTTTTTCCGCGGTAATAAGTAGCTAAAATTAGCACAATGTAGCATTCCACAAGAAAAGAAACTTCTGAATACGTTTACATTTAGCTGTACATATGACAAAAATAAATAGCACTGGTTCGTTTTTCCCGCGGTTATATGTAACTTACGTCAATCAGGGATACTGTAGCATTCCACAGAAGAAAATCTGTAGGACATTTTTACTGAAGGAATGAGAAGTTTTCCCGTTAACGTATCTTACCGCAACAGAAAAACCTTTAGAATTGGTTCATTCGTTCAAGAATTGAACGGTTTTTTCGTAGGAATAAGTAAGTGGCTTTCCCGCGGGAATAACCCGTTTCCATTAATAAGGAATAGCTCTGGGGTTTAATGTTTTTCCCGTTGTAATAACATAATTATCTTCTCTGTTCAAAGAAGCTTTCTAAAAAGTAAAATTCAGTTCATTAGTTCAATTGGTTAATTTTAATTTTTAGAGACATAAGAAAATAGTATAAGTATGTGGTTTTCGAAAAAACCGATTAGAAATATATACATCATCATCATCATAACATCCCATAAAACGTCCACTACAGGACAGGGAGCTCCCTCCAGAATTCTAGCTTTTGCTGGAAAAATGTGGAGCGGAAGTACCATAGTCACCTCGCTTGTAGAAATATATACACAAACAAATATTGCTTGTTTAATAGTACAGGATTTTATAAACAAAATATAAAAGGTCTCCACCAGAGATATTTTTAGCCTACCTTACTTTGATACTGTTATAATTTATAAGCACGCTACATCTATTTTATCTAATACACAGTATTGAATGTTAATAAAATATTTAGGTACACACGGCCGCACATTAGTAGAAACACTTTTGGACCTTATGGCGTGGTAATAGAGTTGAAAAAGTTTCTACCGACAAGCGGTTGACCGTACGTACTTAAGTAAATAAACGTTTATAAACAATAGACACATTATTTAGAGAAATAGTCACTTTAAAATAACATTTAAAACACAATCAAAGCCACTGTAAAATGAAAAATCAGATGTTCGTACACATCTTGATGCAAATGCAATATTATTGTGCGGTAATCTGCTGGAAAGAAGTCATCCATAGCATTCAAAATAGTTATCTGAATGCAGGCTCCACCAGGCAAATTTCTATGAATCCGACGCGTGAGAGACCTTTTCGTTGGTTTGCGGTCCCAAGATATCAGATGTTCGTACACATCTTGATGAAAATGCAATATTATTGTTCGGTAATCTGCTGGAAAGAAGTCATCCATAGCATTCAAAATAGTTATCTGAATGCAGGCTCCACCAGGCAAATTTCTAAGAATCCGACGCGTGAGAGACCTTTTCGTTGGTTTGCGGTCCCAAGATATCAGATGTTCGTACACATCTTGATGAAAATGCAATATTATTGTTCGGTAATCTGCTGGAAAGAAGTCATCCATAGCATTCAAAATAGTTATCTGAATGCAGGCTCCACCAGGCAAATTTCTATGAATCCGACGCGTGAGAGACCTTTTCGTTGGTTTGCGGTCCCAAGATATCAGATGTTCGTACACATCTTGATGAAAATGCAATATTATTGTTCGGTAATCTGCTGGAAAGAAGTCATCCATAGCATTCAAAATAGTTATCTGAATGCAGGCTCTACCAGGCAAATTTCCATGAATCCGACGCGTGAGCGACCTTTTCTTTGGTTTGCGATCCCAAGATATAGCTCAAGAAGCGAGACATGGAAGATACCGCCACTTTTATCTGAAATTATAAAAAAATTGTTAGTAAGTTATGTGCTTATTTGTGCAAAGGCTTTGGTGACAGATTTCATGGTCAATTACCTTGTATTTTGTAATTATATAATAACTTGTGGCATCAAATGCTCTTCTACTTTGTGCTATTATGAAGCGAATTTAAATTTAGTTGAAAATCTAGCTAAATAATTAAATTTGTTGTTGTTGTGATTTGTGACTTGTTTGACAGATGTTGATATGGTTCATATTTTTTTTATGTATAGCTCGCCCGCAAAGGCATTGCGCTCTGAATCTATTATAAAATTTTGTACAGAACTAATATTTTAAACTTCAAATTAAGTAAAAGGATTGACTTTTACGTTTTGTTTTTAGAGACACTAAATGAATAATTAATTAACGTCGAAATGAGCTGATAATGTACAGTCGATTTGTCGATTTTCATATAAGCGATTTGTTGCCCATCCCTAGTTCACTCCACTGCGCTTGTGTTGTAAAAATTTACAGAATACCAAAAAAAATTCTGTCAAAGCTGTAAGTGGAGCGAGCCCCTGAACGTACAAATTTACTTTTTCTGCCAAGTTATTCGAAGGTCGATATACTTCGTACGCAAAAAAAGTGGTCAAAACAGCGGTGTTGCCGTTCATACTTTTTCTGATTATTAAATTTTTGGTAGGAATTTGAATTATTTTATAAACAATTTAACAGAAAAAAAGTGTACGATACTTAAAGTAAATTAAGTAGTGAACATTTTGCAATAAAATACATGCGTATGCTAACGCATTTTTTAGTAAAATGCCTAGCTGGCTGCTGGATTTTATTGGTGAGCAGCGGTATGCCAAATTCAGTTAAATGTCAACGGCAATCTATTGCAGGCGTTTTGTGCAATGTATGAAATTCGATATACTTGTATGGTCTCTAGGCGTAGACAACGTATTGAGTAAATAACGAAAAATCTCTCGGGTGGTAGCACTGAAAATAAAACTGAACAAGACCAAGAATTCCGAAAGAAAAAACTTGGCACAAATTGCATGATATGTATGAATTCCCCTTCAGCTTTTAGTTTTTTTTTGTCTTATTTTAATTTCTGTATTTCAGTATTTTAATTTTTAGGTATCTTCAGTATTATTATTTATCTTTATTTTATTTTTATAGTTTTAGCATACTTATTTATATTTTTTTCTATGTTGTTAAATATTTCTGTACCTACTGATGTTATATTTATATCTTTGTATTCCTTTATTTATTCTTTGTATTTTTCGTAGCAAGTGTAGCTGGTTTTTAGTGGGTGTTTGCACTTGTGCTTTTTTGGTTTAAATAGTTGGCTGTTGTTCGTCTGTTTTTTAGTAGCTCTGACAGTCGACGTCCACTTGTTTGTTCAAATCTACTAAGCAAACCGCAAATTTCCACAATATGTGGTATTTTTCTCACAGTAAAATCAGTTTCATTTTTAAATTGTTCCATGTGGAGATGTTCATGTCCATCATAACTTTTTATTTTTATTTATTTTTTATTTATTTATTTGGCTCTTCAACAATATGTACACTGTATAAATACAAGAAGACAAACATTACTTAAATCTAAGTGTCATATCACTTAAAGAAGAGCATAACATGCTCTGAATAATTTAATTAAGGACCTTAAATTACTTTATATTTAATACTAATTAGAAACATTAATACACCTACATTATACTCATAAGCATTAAATGAGAAAACAAAAACAAGCTAGCTTTGAAAAATGGTGCTAGATGCTGATACAAAAAATCTATAAGAGAAAAAGAAAAAAAGAGAAACTACTTAAAATTTCAGTATTGGCAGTAAGTTTTATGCTCTCAACTAGTGAGTACAATACTTTTTATCCTACTAATTGGTGTTACATTTAAGTCTATAGATTCTTGGAATACGTTATACAGGGAAAAAAATCTATTAAGTGATGAATGCTTTTTTAAGTTGGTACGACTGATAGGTTGTTGAAAAAGTTTAATGTTGGATGAACGTGGTAAGGTTCGAGGCACATTTAATTTGATTTTACGAAGAAGACTAGGACAATTAGTGGAACTAGTAACTAGTCTTTTGAGAAAGACCAAATCCAGCATTTGACGACGTTTCTCCAATGAAGACATTTTAAAGTGTATCAAACGTTCTTCGTACGACTTAAGTTGTTTAGCCAGTTTGCAATGGTAAGTCATATGCCGAAGGAATACTCTTTGTAATTTCTCAAGCCGATTTATATGAACTTTATAAGATGGTGCCCAAGCCACACTACAATACTCTAGTTGACTTCTGACTAAGGAGTAAAACATGATCTTTTTTTGTGACTGGGTTTTTAAAATTCTTACACTCTCTTAGAATAAAACCAAGCATTTTAGTAGACTTGACAATGACTGTATCTATATGCCTGATAAAATTAAGCTTGGAGTCAAGTTGAACGCCTAGATCACGGATGTGACTTACTTCCTCTAGCGTTTCCCCATTTAAACTGTAGTTTGTACATACTATGTTTTTATTACGAGTAAATTTAATGTGATGGCAATTGCCAACATTTAATTGTTTCCTATTTTTCTGACACCAATCTCTAAGCCTGTCTAGGTCATCTTGAAGTAACCTAGAGTCGTTCAAATTTTTAATGCTTTTAAATACTTTTGAGGTCATCGGAAAACAAGTAATGATTCGAATTATGAAAACATTGACTTATATCCTTAATAAAAAGCGTGAAAAAACAAGGTCCGAGATGGGAACCCTGGGGATACCTGGGGAATAACTTGTTTTTGATGGGCGAATGCTTTTTTTTTCTTATTTGTAGGTATGTAAATATTGTATATTTTTTCTGTTTTGACGTGACGTTTTTTAATAATTACCTGTAAATAATAAAACACTGTTTATAATGTAGTATGCTTTTAATTGGCTCTATTTCGATACGATACCCTGTTTGGTTTCCCACAATCTTCAGAATATCATTGTCACCCTTTTTAGAAAGGGACACCGCGGTATCTTATGTTACTTGCTGTCAGCACAATTTTTCTACATGGCACTCAGTCCAGTTGTACGTATAGTACTTATCTAGTCCCTGGTGGAGCGTGTCTGCGGGCTTGTAAATCGAGATAGACCAGCAGCCAACATCGGTCGATTTGGTCTTTTTTGGATATTTTTTTGCAAAATCGAGACAAAAAAAAACGTATACGGCTTATTGAGTCACTATGTACAAGTAATCGTAGATTTCAGATTTTCTCTCCGGTGCATTCTTCAATACAATAAATACTAACCCGATACTATTAAACGAGCAATGAGTTTGTATATAGAGTGACTTTTAATTAGTTCTTGATAGCAAAAGATATGCATGTACTCATGATACTGAACAACTTTCCCTAAGGCACATAGGTCGAAATACGAAAAACCAAATTTGACCTCCCATACAAAATGCGCTATCAGTTGATGCGGTTTCTGTGGGAGGTCAAAACTTGATTTTCGTATTTCGACCTACGTTCCTTGGGGAAAGTTGTTCAGGATCATGAGTACATTCATACCTTTTTCTATCAAGAACTAATTAAAAGTCACCCTATATAGGTATATAAATATATAGGGTGACTTTTAATTAGTTCTTGATAGAAAAAGGTATATATGTACTGAACAACTTTCCCAAAGGAACATAGGTCGAAATACGAAAATCTAGTTTTGACCTCCCATAAAAACTGCATCAGCTGATAGCGCAGTATGTATGGGAGGTCAAACTTGGTTTTTCTTATTTCGACCTATGTTCCTTGGGAAAAGTTGTATCATGAGTATCATGAGTACATGCATATCTTTTGCTATCAAGAACTAATTAAAAGTCACCCTATATATATATATATATATATATAAATATTTTTGATCTAATTGTGTTGTTTAAGGTCAAGCAGGTTATGAACTTCTTCATTGGTCATCAACCTTTTTCGTAATATTTTTTAATACATTACTGGTATCCCCGTCTTTGACACATTTTTATGTCATGCTAAATGTTTTTTTAAATCGCGTATATTTTCTGCAAAAACAGTGAAATATTATAGAGTAAATGGCTGCAAAATTGATAGTTATGCTATTTGCGGAATATTCTTCTATGGGTATCCATTATTCCTTTACTTTTTCTATGAAAAAGCCGAACTGTTTTACGTATGAAGTAGGGTGGCTGTAATGTACGATATTTGAACACAAAGGAAACTAAAAAGGTACAACCACATCAGTATTGTGGGATGTGAATCTGCAGAATCAGCCCATAAAACTGAACAACTTGTCCCAAAGAACATTATGATGAAATAACATTACGATGAAGATATCTGAATCTAAACATGAAAGAGAAAAACAGCTTGCATTAGTTTTTAGAGCGTTCATCCGATAAAATCGCGCTGGAGTCAAAATTTACGATTTTCGCCGAAGGATAAAACAATGCAGTTCTCAGTTTTCAAAGAAGACATTAATATCATATTAGATATACTTTCACGATCTGCTTTTTGGTTTAAAAACATCTCAAAATATTGGGATATTTTTCCAAATAGAACAGTTTTTTAACACGTCCGTTTTTAACTTAGCGCTTGACCGTCTACGCAGATGCGAGATCTATGAAGGATCAAATGCTACAAAATAAAAATTACCATTCAAAAATTCAGGATATTGTTTAGTTTTTCGTTTTAAAAAAAAACTCTATTTAGGTAAAAAATCATTCAAAAAAACTACAATCAAAAGTGACATTTTCAGCGGGATATTAACCGTGTCATTTTAAGCGAAAATGTAAGACATTATTTTTTCTTTTTGGACATAGCATGTGAAATCATTCATACTCTAAAATACTGTATCTTTTTTTTTTTGGAATAAATTGTATTTATATTTTACTGTGAATTATTTAGTGCTCCTATAAAATCGATGTTATAAAAAGTTTTTATTATAACTAGTAATTCTACAGGGTGAATTTGAAAACATTCGACAAATTTATAGATTGAGTTCAGACCACGAAACTGAACAACTTTCCCCAAGGAACATAGCTCGTCAGACGTAAAAAAAAAATCGATCTCCCATACAAAATATATGGTCAGCTGACTAAATTTACTATGAAATGGTAAACATTTTTTTTCGTCCGATGACCTATGTTCCTAGGCGAAAATTGTTCAGTTTCGCAGTCTGAAATCAATCTCAAAATTTGTCGAATGATTTCCATTTCACCCTGTAGATATGCTTAAATATATTTTTCTATAAGTATTTTGTATAGATTGACATTTTTGAATTCGTAATATCTTTTGAATGGAATATCCGATTTGAATATTAAAAAGTAGTCTACAATCTCCAATTTTTTCAGATAGGTTCTTACAACATTATTTTGTTCTATCATCAATAGTTTCTGTAGCGCATGCATTGAAAGACATATTACGGCAAATTTTTAGGGTTCCGTACCTCAAAATAAAAACAGAACCACTCACAAAACAGATCACTTTGTTGTACGTCTGTCTGTCAAGACCATTTTTATTACGAACGGGTAAAGGTATAAGGTCGGAATTGATTACGAATATTAAGGTCCGTAAACCACACAAGATCTGAAAATTATTTTTTTTTACAACGACGCAATAAAAAGATATGGCTTTTTATATCCTCCATACATTTATGCACTAAAGCAAAACCTAGAGGGTACTTCCCGTTGACCTAAACTTATGAAATTAGGCAAGAAGCTAGGTCTCACAGTACAAATAAAGGGAAAAGTCTAAAATCATTAAATATTACAATTTTTCTCGCAACTGATAGTAACCAATTAAGGTGAGCTCCCGTTTCAAGAACTTTTCTATAAAAGAGGGGTCAAGTTGGACGATCGCGGAGTTTTTAAAGTCAAAGAGCAAAAGCTTTTAGTATGTGGCTTTTAGGCTTCTTCTGGGCAAGCTCGTTCCATCGTCGACCTCATTTCTGTCTTCAAGACTAGATCGAGGTCAAGAGTAAGCCCATTGATAATTGTAAAATATATATATATCATATGGTAGATAGGTACGGAACCCTTAGGGTGCGAGTCCGACTCGAACTTGGCCGGTTTTTTTCGCCTTGGGTTACATTATTGAAGTTTAAATATTATGTTTCTAGTAATAAATATAGCATATGTTACTCAGGAATAATGTAGCATTCTACCAGTGAAAAACCACGTGTTTCTTTACTTGTTATTATTAGCTAAAATCCAAATTTCAAGTACCTCGTGTCAAAACTGTAGGATTTGAACTGGCAAAAAACTCCTGATGTGATGGCCTGATGGCCATAAAAAATGTTTTGCCACAACAACCAACCACTTTACAATGATGTTATAACAAGTATCGTGATTGTAGACTGCAACTTAAACTTACAAAGGCAAAACGAGTAGAGCAAGATCAGAGCGGTTTATCCCTTTCTAATTCTTGCCATACCTACTATCAAATTTTGCACAATTTCCGTGCAAAAAGTTAAGTTCTGCATCCACGTGTTTTTATTTATACTTTATTTTAAAATAAGTTGTGCATTACTAAGCCCGCAAAATAAAAAGTTATTGATTTTTAAATTAAAAGCAGTCTTTTTCTTAAACAAGTTTAGTAGCTGCGGAAGACTTTTTTATTTAGTTTTATCTATATCTAAAACATTTGCTAAAATAATTTTCTGGTATCCCTTTGCATGCCATGTTGTTGATGTCACTTGTCATCACAACTTCGTTTCTTAATCTTGAGATCTTGTGGATGTTTTATTTTTATTTTGTATTTATGTTTGCTGTTTTAGGAAAAGTGGATTATTTGGTGGTTGCGGCATAAACATTCACAGGTTAACCATTAAACACAAAAAAGTGTTGCATATGAACAAGGGTGACCATGCCATTACATCTGTAGAAACAAATTACTTGCGGCGCAGCCATCACCATGTATTTATTATTTATCGGGACAGAACTAGAACAACTACCACCTAGCGGGTTTGAAAGTAACGGCGCCGTGTCGTGAAAATAATGTTTTAGTGCCTACGGGGACAAAGGTTCCCTTTCCTCTCCGCAGACGCAAACTCGCATACTGAAAAGAATCGTCAGATGAAAGAATGCTAGAATACACGTGTGATCTAGACAATTCTTTGTTGTTGTTGTTTAATCTTTATTGCACGATAATTACAAAAATACTATTCTCGGCAAGACGACATGCAAAGGCGGACTCATCCCTACGTGAGATCTCTACCAGTCAATCTTAGAGTGACTAAAGGATAAAGTATAATGATGCAGGATGCAAGCGTGCAAACAGAGAAAACCATGAAAGAAAATAAGACTAATTTATATGAATGAAAGAAACGTAAATACATACTCATCTTAGTAAAAAATAAACTGTAACAATTACTAGTAGCTATAATAAAATTAAATAAAATACCTACCTACCTTAAAAAGTTCAAATCGCCGACCCTGCTCTAAAAATCGCAACGCGCACTCGGCGCACCTATTGTAAACGAGAAAAATAATAAGTCTTTACCTATGAAATTGCCGAAATTTTCTTACAGATTAATGAGATCATAATTCCTATAATTCTCATGCAATTTTTTTCATTTGTCTTATATTTGAAAGTTGACTTCAAGTTAAAAGGTAGGTAGTTGAATTTACGCATAAAATAAAGCTTTTATTTTTAGTTTGATATATAAAATTAAAGGTTCTAAAATTGTTCGTCTTAAATGTTGTCCGATTTCATCATTAGATTTGTTATATTTTTTTACAGATAATATTTTTCGAGAATTAAGTTTAAGCTTCTGTTACCTTAATCAATAATGCTTAAAAAAATAAAATAAATTGTTTTTACAATTCCTAAGAAAAATGCAAAAATGTTAGTACTGAAAATTGAGTTTACCTAAAATTCGCCATAGAAAACGGCAATTTCATAGGTAAAGACCTATTAGTTACCTTCATGCGCGCTGCGACTCTGGCGAGGGTTGACACAATTAAATTTTAATATAAGTTTCTTATTTCTGTTTTTTTATTCTTTTTTAGGGTTCCGTACCTCAAAAGAAAAAAACAGAACCCTTAAAAGATCACTTTGTTGTCCGTCTGTCTGTCTGTCTGTCTGTCAAGACCCTTTATCTCACGAACGGGTAAAGGTATCAGGTTGAAATTAATACCATATGTTAGGATCTATGAACCACACAAGATCTGAAAATTTCAATTTTTACAACGACGCAATCAAAAGATATGGCATTTTATGTCCTCATCTCCATACATTTATGCAAAAAAGTAAAACCTACAGGGTACTTCCCGTTGACCTAAAATTACGAAATTTGGCAAGAAGCTAGGTCTCACAGTACAAATAATGGGAAAAGTCTGAAATCATTAAATATTAGAACTTTTCTCACAACTAATGGTAACCAATTGTGGTGAGCTCCCGTTTCAAGAACATTCATATAAGAGAGGGGTCAAGTTGGATGGTCGCGGAGGCGAATTTTTAAAACGGGAACACTTACAAACTTGAAAATTGGTATGTTTATAGTGCATAAGCTATAAAATAACAACAAATAATAGAATTTGGTCAAGCGCATGTCTGACTAAAAAAATCTAGCACATTAACTTACTGAAATTCCAACTAATACAATTATGATTATGTGGTGGTACGGAACCCTCGGTGCGAGAGTCCGACTTGCACTTGGCCGGTTTTTTGTTGTTTAAACATGCTTATTGTTCTATATTCTACTTATTGAACAAGTGGTTAAAAGGAAATCGGTACTTTTCCTTAAACCCTGTATAAATCTTTTTCACTTTGAAAGATTATTTAACATGAAGGTTGTTCTTCTTCGTTCATTTACCTGCATGTTTGCCGTAAAAATTGATTTTTGACCATAACTATATTTGACGCTGCATCCGAAGATATATGTTATTCACTGAGTAATACATTCTTCAATGTCCTAGGCATCGCACAATATTTCAAAGCTGTAGGTAAAAAATCTAATCATAAAATAGTACTAAAACCACAGCTGTAGTTTTTGTACCTTCCCACGCCGCCCTGGCAGCGCCAGTTTTTTTCAGAACTCGTTATATTTTTCACAAAAGTAGTCAAAATTTCAAGCGGCTTTGCTGTTGTTTGAGTAAACTAATTGCAATAAAACAAAGTTAATATGTTGCATGGCAATAAGCCAAATGTGTTATTGAAAACTCGTTTAAAGTGAAAATGGTTATAAAATGAAAGATCGTGCATTTGGAATGACGGTTCATTTTGAAAGGTTTCCAGTGCAATCGGATTTCATTTGTTAAGTCTGCAAATTGTAATGTTCTAATAAATGCTTAATTCTAACAAAGTAATATTCATTTAGGTAACAGTTTTCAGAAGAACGAAAAAAATAAACAAAAGCGATTGAATGTTGCTCTGGTGTCTCACAAACTTATAAAAACGCGTTGTATGAAGCTTTCTTTACAGATAGTTTCCCTTATTTCTGTTTTTAAACAAATCGTCACAATACTTGTCCCACTCAACAAACATAATATTGTGGACACCCTATTAGACAAATTTCCTACATCCCATTTCACATCCTACTCGGCTCGCATTACTTTTGGCAGAGTTCAATCACGATAAAAACGCCGAAGCGGTGCTTTTTTAAAACATCAATGCCACTTTATTATTTGTACTCTTTTTTGAAAACGAAGGATTTTTCAAGTAATGATTACGAAAAAGATTCGACTCTTATATTAATTAGTGAAATACTAACAATAATATAGTTAAAAACTTATTATTACGCTGATAATGTTCAATCGATTTCTCGATTCTTATGTACGCAAATGGGTGGTCATCCCTATGTCATCTCGACCCGCTTGTGCTAATGCGACAGAATACCAAAAATTTTGCGTGCGTGATCTGATGCGTTCGGGAAGTGAGGGCTGATTCGTTCGGGAGGTTATGGGCGACATTTGATAAATTGGGAATAGCACTCCTGTGTTTCTTGGGAAAAGTTGTTCAATATCATGAGTACATGCATATCTTTTGCTATCAAGAACTAATTAAAAGTCATCCTTTACAGGGTGTTCGGCAGAACGTTGGACATACGAAAATGGCGGGTAGGTGGGGTCGTCTGCTACTTGCTCAGCCCCAATGATTTCAAATTTTCGCCAAGGATTTCTTTTATTTTGATATTTTGAAGTTTTGGAATTTTATCACTTCTTAAACTTTAAAACTCCTACAACTTTATTAAAAATTTATAAAACTGGCAATTTTTTTTTGTTTCTTCTAGACTGATGGTAGATTCATTTAAAATTAGTATTTGGTGCAGATACTTGATATAAAAAAAATTATGAGCCCCAAACATACAAAAAGGGGTAAAGTAAATCTCAAAGCTCAAGTTCACATTGCATAAAAAAAAAACTGAAAGTGATAGAGCGCTTCTACTTCTATGAAAACATGCCTAGGGTATGACCTTTCTAACGGTATGTCATTTGTTTTTATTTTTCAAGCACTTTATGTGTTACTCGCAAATTTTGACATTTTCGACAAAACTCTACATTTGCGGAAAGTGAAATGTTTTGTGAAATTTATCATGGAATGTTGGTAATAATGCAATCTTGGATTGAAATCGGGCGAGTTCTTGAATTTACCTAAAAGGAAGACACCTTAACTAGTTACATTAATGAGAGACTTGCTTAGATAATTTAATCACAAATTTTGTTCAAATTGACGCCCTCCATTTTCCGCCCACAAAATTTTATTTAAAAAAATCATAAAGAATATCCAGTCAGGTAGACAACCAATCCGGGATTAATATTATAGAAAATTTTAATAAACTCAATGGAACCAATTTTGGGTAAATCACATATTTACGATTTGGTGGTACAGGAACACCCCTTATATGAAATTACACAGATCAATTGATACTGGCGCAAGATATCTTACATACAGATGCTTGGTCATGCAAAGTTTCATCAAGATTCTATGAGCAGATTTTGAGAAAATTTAAATTTTTCATTTTCGTTGTATGACAGCTACCCTCAAAATGAGAGTCAGCAAGAAACCACTAAGAACCCTTCGATGGATTTGCATAAAACTCCTAAATTCAAAATATGGTGTCAATCGGACCATTCCTTTAGCCGCTAGGCAAAAGCGTGACGGACAGACCGACCGACGGACCGACCGACCGACCGACGGATGGACATTTTTAATACAATACCTTTCTCGCTCCGCTCGAAAGTAAAAAGGAGTAGTCTGTTATGACTTATGAAGCTTTTGAAATAAGGATTCAATTCGGTAAGTTTCATGAAGACTTTTAACGGAATCCGCACCTATTCCTAAGCAACCGTTCCTAAAAATAAAATCAGTAGCGAAAAAATAACACATTTGATTGCATTGCATCTTTAAATGTTTAACTTAGGGTACTGTAGTTTTATGTACTTGTTTCCACATTTTACAATTTACAATTTTATTCTCATTTTACAATTTTAGAGAAAAAAATCAGCGAAGCGCTTACTTTCGGAATTAGCTGTTCAAAATCATCGCGGCCTACATATTGCAGTGAATGCTGCAGAAAATTGGATAAATCAAAAAACCATAAATAAATCTTACGGACTAGCTTTTCTTAAAATACCACAACTTTTTAAATATTTCATGGTTTCATGATAACAACATCAAAATTAATGTCTGCAAAGAATGTAGATAGGACACTAAACTTTAATGATGGTCAGTAACGTTACCACGTAACAAATATTACGGTATGTTGACCACGGACATCGCGTTACGGCTACCTTTTACCTAACTGTACTAGAATAACTCAATTTATAAAATCTTGTCTCTACCAAAATCTGCAAATTATTACGTTCTAAACCGAATCCGCGTATTAGACTACTTCATGTTTATTTTATTTGATGACCAAGTTACAAGTTAGTAAACAAAGTTATGGTACCGTAAAATAAGTGTTACCAAATGAAAAATTAAAAAGCTTGATTCCTATTGAAAAATCCTGAGATTTTGTCGCAATTTTAAAGTTTTTAACTTCAAATGTAATTAACAACTTTGTGAAAAAAAACCGGTCAAGTTTGAGTCGGAATTGCGGGCCGAGGGTTCCGATTTGCCTAAATTATTTTTATAAGCAATTAAGTTCAGTTTTAGAAACTGAGTTTGTTTGTAGGTTTTTTGCAAATTTCTAAAAAACCGATATTATTTCCGATTATTTTTTGTTTTATTCGTAATTTCAAGGACATTGTTTTTATGAAAAGGTAATTGATTGAAAAATTATTAATGATTTAACACATTCTGTGTTCGGATAAATCTATAAAGTAGAAAGGAAGAAGTTCTAAGAGTCTCCTGTGTATTGTATTGTTTTGTTTTTGTGTAACAATAAAGAAATTTATCCATCTATCTATCTAAGTAGAAGTAGTGGTGTGGTTGTGAAATTTGCGATTTTTACTTTGTAAAAATTAATAAGTTTACCAGAAAATTACCAAAGCTTTTTCCGATGGAATTTTTGTATGCGAAGCCGCAGGGCAGAACGCTAGTTATTTAATAATATTGTGATTATAATTAGTGAAGGGTCAAACATGGATTTCACCTAATACGAATATTCGGTCGATTATTCGGATAAAGATCTTACGAGTAGCAGGTGGAGGACTGTGGTCTCTGCCGATGCAGCCGCAGGCGGGCTGCCGCTCTCTGTGACCTGCTGTCGTCAGCAGTCGTCGTCTTACCTTTTCGCTGATCTGACGAAATCAATTTGTTTCGTTTTTGATCGTTCTGAAGCCCACCAAAAGGTTTTGAATCGCTAGAACCTTGAAGTTGAATCCCATTTATGGACATACATGGGCTTCAACTCCATATTCCTTGCCACTTTTAAAACTAAAACATACTGATGTATTTTCACATCTTGAAAGACCTGGGGGTCTAGACAACGTGCCATTAGAAGAAAGCGAACGTCATGAAATGTATGGAATGACATATGACGTAGTTTGTCATCCCATAAATTTTATGACGTTCGCTTTCGTCATCTCTACATTTAATGGCACGCTGTTTAGACCCCTCGTTCCATTAGGTAAATAAAATTGTAAATTACCAACACAGGAACCTACAACTGCCAACAAGTGCCACTATACCTCAGCGTTTTAGCCGAACATTTGGCCGAATACGAATATTCGGTAAACTTGCCGTATATGCCGAATACCGAACATAATACGAATATTTGGCTGCCCATCCCTAGTAAAAATCAAACAATTTTACGAGAGGTGTTCAAGTATTTGCGTAGTAAATAAATTAAATTTAGTTCAGACTTATTGAAAGATCAATAATCAGAAATTTAATTTATTGTAGAGTTATTAAAAGATCAATTAAAAGACCAATTAAACGCTGTTAAAACACATAAACTTTACAAGAAATAACAAGAACAATGCTTAGCTGTTAATATTAAATGCCCGAAGGCATACATAAGACCTTGTCACCCATTTTAAACTGTTTAAAGTATAAGCCAGATATAAATCTCAGTTAAAACCGCGTGGCATTGGGCGTAATCTACACAATGCTGTAAACACATAGATGTTCTTTGTATAAATAATAAGCTCCAAGTTTAATACGATATCATAGCAAGCAGCGCCGCCTCGCGAACTCAAGCTAAACCAACTGGGAGGGTCGGACGTCAACAGTTACGCTGGTTAACCTGGAAATATTAGGATTGGCTCTTTACTTTTCATATCCTCATAATTTAGTATACAGTGCTAATCTAAAATAAATTTTTGGGCTGTAAGATACCACAATTACTGTCAATTAATCACAGAAAATTAAGACATGGATATAACAGCGTTGTTAACTTAATGTTAAACAACTGTTAGTGCTTAACCACTCGTTTTAGTTCGAGCCGTGTCCGCCAGATGCGCCACTGCGCGGCCATGTACTGAGATTCAATATGGCGGCCCATTCGCCTCTGGAACAGGGCGGGGAGAACAGTCGCCGAATCGACGTTACGATACATACGCGTTTTTACTCGAAACAACTGTTCGTGACTCGAACGCGGGTGATTTTACCAAATAATCCAGTGTTTCAGTGTTAATATCAGCTGTTTGTGTGATCTTTTGTGTGTGATGGTGGTTATGTGGTGAAAAACGTGCAGACTTTAGGGTAACAATGTCTAGTAGTTGACATGTTTATCTGTGTCGTGTGTGAAGATTTTCCCTTCGCGTGAGGAGTGCAGTGCGCGAGTGTGCGTGCCCGTGCGGGTGTGTGCGAGCGTGAGACGAGGATCCAATGATGGATTGCATTTCCATGGATGTGTAGGTAAAAATCACTTGTTAATTTGTTCCTACATCGTGTGAAATGGACCACTGTGCACTCTGCGAGTTAGTCTTTACTCGATCACTTCATTGTTGAGACCTCTTTATTTTGTAGCGCATGTACCTATTTTGCCTAGTTTCTTGAATCGATTGGGATAACGTGGCTTCGGAAATGCCAAGCTTTCAGTGTTTTGCTTACGTCAATAGGTTGTTTTTTTAATTCCTTATCATTCAAGAATGAGGTTGGTCAGACCTTGAGCGGCGCTGTTCTTACGAAATGTTTTCCTCTACGCTTCATTGTGTAAGGTAGCCTTTATTTATTAGAGCTCTAACGATAACTGTTGTTTTAGTTTTAATGTTATTTTTGTATATTTCAAGGAGAAATAACTAGGTATTATAAATGTATAGTCTGATAAGAAAATAATTGAGTCTAATTGGATTCTTATTAAAAAAGACTAAGGTAAAGAGTTAGAAGAATGTCTGCCTGCAAAATTTACGGAGCTTTTAACATTGGATGCGATTCATGCACAAGCAAGCACAGTGAGGCTCTACCATTGAATCTTAATTCATTACATTCATGCGGAGTCGCGCGAGAATATGGTCCCCCTCGCTCTGTTAGCTGTCTCTGGTTATCAGCTTACAAAATGTCTGAAGCTGTCCCACTCGAGCGTGCAGCTAATCGCCCTAGTTCCGTCCCTTTTCGGCGCATATTGCGCGTTTTTCTTCTTTTGCCGCGTCGTCGTACGAACGTAGTTTGGAGAGAAGCTTTTCTCCCGTCAGTTTGGGTATTTTCCAGGTGGGTTGTCAACAGAGGTATTGTCGGTGGAGTTTGGCCCTAATTGATCGGGATCCTTTGTTTAAGGGGCAGGGTTGTTTTAATGGAGGGTAGGTTGTGAAGGGCTCCACGCAGGTCGTCGGCGCAGTCTGTCTGTGGGAGCCCGAACGGGTCGCACGTGGCTGTTACCCGTTCACCGAAACGCGAATACCTCTGTGAACAACTTGTGACACTCATATAATGGATACACGCGACCTTTGGACCTTCGCTCCTTGAGCCTCCTATCAAGGGGACTTAACGTGAGTCAATATGTACGCCACACATGAATTTCGGTTTCAATTTAAATTGGTTCAATTTAGGTTATCTTAAACCCTAGAGAATTGAACTACTTACTTATTACTTACAGGAATTTAGGTCGAAATTCATTCCTGTAAATTTCACAAGTTTAAACTTGTACAAAGATTATCTATTTATAATTTGATGACCTTATGAAATAAAATACTAAACATATCAACAACCATTGGAAATACATAGAAGAAGGAAAAGGGCAAAATTAAAGGACACTTAATAACGTCTGAACAATTTTATAAAAAATATAAATATAGGTAATCAAAGAAAGAATAGGAAAATCTAGACATAGTTGTTTGACTATTTGTCGAATCAAATATAAACAGTACTTATATAAAAAAACTCTACCTACTAGACCTCTTAAGAAGATAGAATTGGAAAAGCTACAGCTTTTTTTAGAAAGTCCATTATATCATAATCCAAGAACTAGTTATATTATTACGTCGGACATCGTTTAATATAATCACAAAAGCTATATTTTTACGAGAAACTGAAGCAAACAATTCCTTGGCTGTCGGTACACATCAAGTTTTTTTTTGTATCCGCAAAACGTTTAGCAAACTATAACTTCACGCGAGCCAAGCGAAGCTGCCAAAATTGTAGTTTAGCTCCCAGCAAACAATGTACAAAAGCTTGTTTAAAAATATACAATCTGCAAACTAAATCCACATTCAACCTGAGTGTGTAAATTTCGCTATAAAACCAACATAAGCCAAGCATAAGTACTAGATTTGTCTGAGAAGAGTACTTTGAGAATGTCTCTGTATTGTTATTCATGCTGAACTCATTATGCTAAACGAAATGCCGAATTATGCAGATGATAACAATAATGACTGCTTCAAATTTATTCCGAGTAACCGAGAAAGAGGGCTTTATAAAACTCTCCCTGAGTAAGAAAAGGAGCAACTATTAAATTAAACAAAACGGTACCCGACTGGGCAAAAAATTGCTACCTTGTAGGAGAAATACAGTCTATGATATATAGGATAAGGTTAATTTGAAATTTATGAATTATTGCAGGCGGTAACAAATCAAAATATATTTTAAAAAATCTAATACAAGTTTTACTATAGGTACCTAATGTAATTTTTGTTTTTCACTGCCCACAACACCCTTATATTCAAATTTTAATATTAAACAAATCCTGTCGATCATAGAGCTTTATCTTGTCAGTTTTTTACTTTTGTATACCTCACTGCTTGCTCTTAGTAGGATTGCCAATTTATCTTATTATTTGGTGCTTGATACCCATATTATGAAAAACTAAGAAAAAAATCACAGACAGCAAATATTATACACTAAGCCTCTCTCAAATATATATTCGCCTATATAGGTACAAGGTTATTTTTTTGGACCTGATTTCCTTTTGCCCACTTATTAGTGAGGTCAAAAGCAACAACTTTTGTTCTACGACTTTGCTAACAACGCACAAAAATTTTTCGACTCTCCATACTGAAGTGGTCACGTGACCGACCCATTTTATATGGGAAGTTGAACATTTTTCGTGCGTTGTTAGCAAAGTCGTAGAACAAAAGTTATTGCTTTTGACCTCACTAATAAGCGGGCAAAAGGAAATCAGGTCCAAAAATATAACCTAGTATATATTCGAAATACATAACCTTCCGTCCTAGGCAGTCGGGTAAAATACAAATAATACCGACTTTTATATCGTAAACATACACGGAATTACAGCTCTATTTGTTGAAATAACTTCACCATTTTATGGTTGAACATCGCGCGCTTTATTCGACATGGAAATAGGAGGTTTAAAAATCCGTTTCCATATATACTCCATAACACTTTTGAGTGTCTCATGCATGTCGCAAATGCATTTATATTCCCGCTCCCCTTCAGTCGCGAAATTTTTATAATACTGGAGTTAGAGAAATTAACAATATATCTTTTTTAACAATAATTGAAGTGAAAGGTTAACTTATGTATTATAACAAAAGTAAAAAAAAAATCCCTGGTAAGCAGTATCCTTAATTCGGACGTAAGTTTTACGTGGATACGTCTGTGTCGGTGGGTACAATCAAGAGCACGCCAAGCTCTAATCCACCGCCCCTCACCTTCTAACTCATCCAAAGCTCGATGTACCACCAATTATTTTACGCCAGAGGGCTTATATCCACTTTGCAGGAAATTTTATTAAATTTTTTATATTTATTTATTTAGGAAACAAACTGCTTTTACAATAATAAAACTTAAGTAACACATTAGCATTGTAACAATAAGCCACAAAAGGTTCCACTAAAAGCTACTACATAATGTTGTTGTGAAGGTGAGCATCAATGTGCAAACATAATATAAATTAATTACAATAAATTTATGCAAAATGTAGATATTGCTCTAATTTAAAGGAAATCTTATGCGAATAAAGAAATATATAAGCATTTATTTATTCTTAAGACACTGATTTTTGTTTAATATATCTTTTTGATGGCAGTTACAAACTTACATGTCTTTGAATGAAATATATCAACATCTCTATAATATTTGTTGTTGTCAAAACAAGCTCTTATTATAAAACGATTCTTAGCATAGTTAGGTAATGCAGTAGGAGTTACAAACAACTGATTTACGTAGTCTTACTTTAGAACAGTTAATCGTCAAAGTCATCATCATAACATCACATGAAACGTCCACTACAGGACAGGGAGCTCCCTCTAGAATTCTAGCTTTTGCTGGAAAAATGTAGAGGGGAAGTACAATAGTTCACCTCGTCACAGTAAACCAGTTAAATTACCCCCCAGCGTGGTAATTATGGTAAACCACCCCTTAATATACCACACTATATTATTGTGTAAGGTGGATATGAGTTGGGAACAAGTAATTGAAACATCAACGTGCAATCACCGATGCCTAAAATATTTTCTTAACAATGGCTTTTTTATAATAATCTTTCCGAACCAATGATGTAGAAAATTGCTTAACTATAAGCTACTTTCAACTATAGGCCTTTCCATGAAGATCAAATACGTAATAGTGTACTTACTAAGCCTGTAAGAAATAAATAAGGGTCAAGACCTTTCTTTTGATCGATGAATGTGAAACTGAATCAGGTTCTTTCAGTTAAGACCATTACGGACGCGATAGATTTACCTTTTTAAGATAAATTAAATACTTTGTTCATCGACGTAAATCTGCGGAGCTAGATTGAGATCAAGAGCAAGTCCCTTTTATAAATACATGATTGCGCGGGTATCGAAAACATTAAGTCTATTAGCGCAGCATCAAAACGACTAAGCTAGAGACTAGGCGAGATTTGTGGCCCTCTGTACCCTTAAGCGTTCTCCCGTAAAATAGGTGAATCTACCTGCCGAGTGGAACTCGGACGTAAGTTACCAACATCAGACAAGGCTACGAGGGCCTAAAATATCTTTGGACAAATACAATTTGCGTATTATGGAGGAGTCCATTGGCCAGTACAAGTACACGGTAAAGACAATAAAAAGAGTGTTACCTATGTCTCTCTCCCCGTGGATGTGGTAAAATATTACTAAAGCAACATTAAACAAGAAGAACAGCGCTAAATCTTGGTTTCAAAATTTGCTTACAAAGCTTGAGGACCAGGCCGTTTATGAAATTTTTTTAAACAATCAAGTTGATTGGAGAAACCTTTTTTTTTTACCACGTACTTCAACAAAATTTTCCTTTGGTAAATATGAAAATTTTGATGTTTGAATTGGATAGCTTTTGATGTTTGAGAATATAAAACAAACCTAATGTTTTTATTCATTGTAGGATATTACCAATCACTTAATCTGCATTCTGCACATTACTTACTACGGAAGATAGCCTTTGTTTAGTAGTGGACAATCAAGACATTATCCTTTTGATGACTACAGAATATAAACAAAAGAAAAGAGTTGAGTTTTTTTACTGTCTGTGGGCTTACTCTTGACCCCGATCTAAGACAATTCGGGTTATAAGAACTCTGGAACACAGACAAAATGTTTCAAAGCGCTTTGTGCGAATGTGTGGAATATCAACCAAGTATGGGTGATATCTTACGGTGCGTCTGGATTCCCGATGGTAAAAGGAGATAGCAGAATAAGTTCATGGAGCCTTTGGGCACACTCTCCGAAGTACAATACGCAGTACTCGTATTTGTGCGAAACAACCAAGAATTACTTTGTAAAACATTCGGTAAAGAATAATAGTATTGAACACGTAAAATTACTAACAACTATTTACTACCTACTCGTGTTACTAAAGTTACACTACGAGGTTATTTCCGTAACTATAGTAGTGCCACGGCAGCCCTCGTGCGGTCTAAAAATGATACATTGTACTCGTATGTTTTATAAATATGCTTTATTTACTTGGTTTGAATATTCTTGCTTTAACTTTAACAATTCCTTATTAATAATATAATACAAATATGTAGTTTCTATTCACTTATTTAAGTATTTATTTGTGTCTTCGTACAGAATTCTTAATTTTTTTGTTTATAAATCCTTGACTTTTGAATACTCAAGAAAAAGTGGTTTAAATGTGGTACACTTGTGTCAGTGTTTAATTAATTATTAAGTACCTGAGCGACCGAGCTTCGGTCTATATAATCTTACCGAAGTCCGACAACAGATGGCACGGTAGGGTTTCTGAAACGCGTTATTTTCAAGAATTGTTCAAAAAAAGGAGAAAAAGATTTTTTCCAAAGATGAGATCGATTTTTGCCCCTGAAAACCCCCATATAGTAAATTTCATTGAAATCGTTAGAGTCATTTTCGATAAACTGATTACAAATATATATGTTTATCGGCGCAGGAGGCCATAATATCATAATCCCAAGTCTCACAAGGATATAGTGGGTTCAGGTATAATTAACCAGGATCGAATTATTGTCACATCACGTTTCGTGCTCCGGGCTTAAGATGAGGCACCCGGACCCTTCTGTTCCAGTCTGACCCTGGGTAGCTATTACAGCTGACTCCATGTTTGCACATCCTGTGCTGTGATACCACGAATCATTAGTTCAGGAGTTGTTATTATGATTCGTTTTGGGTTCAGGACGATCGCAACCCTCCACTCAGATGGTTTGTTGTGACGTCCTTTCACCTTGACGCTTCATAAGATCGACAGCTAACTAAATACTCAGCTGCCAGTCTATTCCTGAAGCAAGGAGGCCTCACTCGGTGTCGCTAAGAAGGTGCTGCTAGTATGTGCCTACATGTTTATATACGTGTACTAATATTGCTCCTTTACTAGTATAGAATATAGTGAGCTCACTAGAACCTCCTAATTTATTGTTTTTAGGGTTCCGTACCTCAAAAGAAAAAAACGGAACCCTTATAGGATCACTTTGTTGTCCGTCTGTCTGTCTGTCTGTCTGTCTGTCTGTCTGTCTGTCTGTCTGTCTGTCTGTCTGTCTGTCTGTCTGTCTGTCTGTCTGTCAAGACCCTTTATCTCACGAACGGGTAAAGGTATCAGGTTGAAATTAATACCATATATTAGGATCCATGAACCACACAAGATCTGAAAATTTCAATTTTTTACAACGACGCAATCAAAAGATATGGCATTTGATGTCCTCATCTCCATACATTTATTCAAAAATGAAAAACCTACAGGGTACTTCCCGGTGACCTAAAAATATGAAATTTGGCAAGAAGCTAGGTCTCACAGTACAAATAATGGGAAAAGTCTGAAATTATTAAATATTACAACTTTTCTCACAATTAATAGTAACCAATTGTGGTGAGCTCCCGTTTCAAGAACATTCATATAAGAGAGGGGTCAAGTTGGATGGTTGCTGAGGCGATTTTTGTTTTAGTTCTATTCAAAAACGGGAACACTTACAAACTTGAAAATTGGTATGTTTATAGGGCATAGGCTATAAAATAATAACAAATAATAAAATTTGGTCAAGCGCGTGTCGGACTCAAAAAATCTAGCACATTAACTTACTGAAATTACAACTAATACAATTATGTTTATGTGGTAGTACGGAACCCTCAGTGCGCGAGTCCGACTCGCACTTGGCCGGTTTTTTTTTAATGTAAGTAGTTTCATTCTTTTCTTTATAATTTCAATTTAAAAACATCCGCGTATACTAAATACCTAAGTACAACAAAAACTTTTTTGTTACTAATTTTAAACTTAATATTCGGCAAGTTGGTTCGGCCAGTTGAGAAGAAAGTAACAGATAGATAGTCGCAGATTCGTAAAAGATTCCATTTCTTTTTTTTTCTTAAAAGAAAAAAATAATCTATGTTTTCGAATTTTTAGTTGTTAGAACTTAGAACAAACGTTCTATATTCTAATTGCTGAAGTAACAAGTGTCCGATTTATAGTTAGTTATTAAATTAACCACTACTACAACCCGCTAATTTAACACGTCACAGTTAATTTGTGATACCATCTTACGCGTGAATTTGTTTCAAGTTCATAAATTAGGGAATGTGTTAGTAGGTGGTTTTAACTTACTGCCGGTTGTACAAAGTGTATTTTTTAGGGTTCCGTACCTCAAAAGAAAAAAACGGAACCCTTATAGGATCACTTGGTTGTCCGTCTGTCTGTCTGTCTGTCTGTCCGTCAAGACCTTTTATCTCACGAACGGGTAAAGGTATCAGGTTGAAACTAATACCATATATTAGGATCTATGAACCACACAAAATCTGAAAATTTCAATTTTTTACAACGACGCAATCTAAAGATATGGCATTTTATGTCCTCATCTCCATACATTTATTCAAAAATGCAAAACCTACAGGGTACTTCCCGTTGACCTAAAATTATGAAATTTGGCAAGAAGCTAGGTCTCACAGTACAAATAATGAGAAAAGTCTGAAATCAGTAAATATTTCAACTTTTCTCACAACTAATGGTAACCAATTGTGGTGAGCTCCCGTTTCAAGAACATTCATATAAGAGAGGGGTCAAGTTGGATGGTAGCTGAGGCGATTTTTGTTTTAGTTCTATTTTAAAAACGGGAACACTTACAAACTTGAAAATTGGTATGTTTATAGTGCATAAGCTATCAAATAACAACAAATAATAAAATTTGATCAAGCGCGTGTCGGACTCAAAAAATCTAGCACATTAACTTACTGAAATTTCAACTAATACAATTATGTTTATGTGGTGGTACGGAACCCTCAGTGCGCGAGTCCGACTCGCACTTGGCCGGTTTTTTTTTTTATCAAAATGGGCTTACTCTTGACCTCGATCCAGTCTTGAAGACAGAGATGAGGTCGCCGATGGAACGAGCTTACCCAGAAGAAGCCTATTCACTCGCGACTTGAATAGATTCGGGTTATATGAACTCGGGAACACAGACGCAGGCAGAGAATTAATTATTTTAAGTGATAAATCTATTGCAGTCACTTTCGTAAACAAAAAAAAGTAACAACTATACATTAAACAGAGCTCTAACTATTAAGAAGCCAGCTAAAAATAGGGAGTATCTATAATAGTCATCTACCCTAAACATTTGATGAGACTGGCTACAGAACTTGGATGTAAATTTGTAAATATTTTAATGTAGGTTATATAGGCTGAATGAAAATTTTCATTTTCATTTAAATAGGCCGAACGATAATAATAATTTGATGACGAAAATGACCTCAATACAAAATTTGTTCACTGAAAATGGTGTGTAAAGTTAGGTTGCATGATTTGTCAAATCGACCGTGATTAAATCGCCCAACCAATATTCCTTGAAACTGTAAGTTTCAAAACTTTGGTCACTGACAAGAGTTTAATTTGGTTGGATGATTTGTCAAATCAACTGTGACTCAATCATACGAACAGTATTCCTCGAGACTCTTAATTTCAAAACTTTGTTCACTGACAATAGAGTTCAATTTGGTTGGATGATTTGTCAAATTGACCGTAACTCAATCGTGTGACAGTTAAATTTAAACTTTGTTCACTGAAAATAGAGTCCCGTTTGATTGGGTGATTTGTCAAATGGACCGTGATTGAAGCGTCCGAACAATATTCCTCGAAACTGTTAGATTCAAAACATTGTTCACTAAAAATAGAGTTCAATTTACTTGCATGCTTTGTCAAATTTACGGTGATTCAATCATCCGTAAATTCTTTTTTTCCTCGGGTTTGAAATTATCGGATATTTATTAAAAATATTAATATAATATAATTGGATATTTTTTATATCTTTGTAGAAATTGATATATTATATCCAATTTGTTATATTAATCAATATTAGGATTTTTGCAACTCGTGTTGGAATCTAAACTTAAAAACTAATAATTGAAAAATTCATCATCATCATCATCATATCAGCCGAAAGACGTCCACTGCTGGACATAGGCCTCCCCAAAGAAAAATTACCCAAAGAAAAATATGAAAAATAATTATTTTTTCTTCTTATCTTTTTAATTATTTTTTCTTTCTTTATTCGAAGAATTCTTTAAGAAGGATCTTTTTCTTAAATTATTTATCTATTTGTTCATACAGTTTGAATAAAGCCAAACATACCTAAACCATATAGGTAGTTAATCACAATATTACATACTAAGATACATGTAGTGACGCTCACTGTCCGGTATCACTCGATGCTGGTATCTCTATCACCAAGGTTATCATTGAGTTCCGGACAGTGATCATCTCCAGATAGCAGTCGTCTCAGGTACACTGAACAGATCAACCTTATTTACGAGAGCAAAACTTTCTATTGTTATAATTTGGTGTAAGACTTTTCGTATGTAGTTAATTTTAGTCAAGTGTACTGTTTATTCGATAATTTTATCAATAAAACGATTTTGGCATCAAAGAAGTTTATTCGATTAAAAAGTGCTTTGCTTCGCAGAAGAGGAAAGAAAAAGTCTACATAATATTAATCCTTTCATGTACCTATAATATTAATCGTATTAATTAGACCTCTAGCAATAATAGTTTCCAATTCCTTTAGATAGATGTAAGTAATACAATAATAGGTGGTATGAATGGAGCGGTCCTGTGCTAAATCTCACTCGCATCCTTTGACGAATGAGGGTCGGAGAGCGGCTCTGATTACGGCAATTACTTACTCCGCTTTGCTTCAGTGTGTATCAAAGGATTCTGGGTGTTCCTTCTAGCGATTTGAGTCGCTGATTGATAACAATTATTTGCGTTGAGTGTTTATTCAATGCTAATCTACATTTTACCAAATCTCATCATTGCCTTTTCGTTATTACGGAGTCTGATATCTAATCTAGGGACTTGTTTAATGTTATATATTTTTGTTTTTTTTGTTTTCAAAGGTCTTTATTTGATCATAACACTATAACTAACGGAATATAATAGGTTAAAACACAACTATATCTACAAATAAAATAAGGTACTTACAGGCTAGGAATTGCCTCTTAAAGTTAGGGGATTTGACGAGGGAATTGGTTTTCAAACAGAACGACGGCCATTTATGTCCTCCGCAACCCAGAGAGCAAATCAGATCAAGTACAAGATTATGTTTCGCCAGGTTAGTGGCCAACTTGGCTGTCAAGTACGGGGTACGGTACGGTACATGCCTGACTTTTCTATTATATCTTGAGTATATTTCATAACTTGAGGACTCCGCATTGGTCCAAACAAAGGATTCTGGATACTCCTTTTAACAATTTGAGTGATACTAGTCATTTATTTTGCGTTGGCTATTTATCAATGTCTTTTCTAAGTAGAAATAATAATTTTACTAAAATTATATTCACTTATCTTAATTTCACGCGCCTAAGCTTTACTTAGGAATTTTCTAATCTACTTCGAGTACTTTGTGATCGATAAGTGTGACTTCCGCATAGATATTGACATCCGCAATATAATAATAACAATGCTGAGCTCTTGCGTTTGCTTTTTCTGGCGTCGCGTGCTTGTCCGAAACAGATTTTTTTTTGAGCATCTATTTAGCGACAAAGCCGCCTTGTACTCTGTATTTGATGTTCTTTGTATTTTTGTTGAATAAAAGACACTGTCTTGTATCGAGTCTCCGAAAATCCATATCCGTGGATCTAGTTGAAATAAAATAATGAAGCTTGATAGTGTCAAGAGGACAGAACTATGCGTGAGAGCATTACGGAACGATACGTATCTCTCTCGCTCCAATATACCAATAGATAGACTGGGATATAGTACCAAAACTCTTCTATAAAGGTGTCCAGATCAGTTTCTGTGATAAGGTTAAAAATCTGGGCCTGCTCATGGACTGCAACATGTCTTGGATATCTCACGTCAACGATGTTAGCGGCGTATGCATTTTACGTTCCACTCTCTCAAGCGTCTCCAGTATTTCCTTCCTTTTAACACCAAAATTATGCTTGCGCAATCTCTCCTGTTACCTATCCTTGACTACGCCGACGTCTGTTTTTTGGATGTGACTGAGGAGCTGCTTAACAAGTTAGAGCGCCTTCAAAACTTAGCTATACGCTTCATTTTCGGCTTGCGAAAATATGACCACATTTCTCAATTCCGTGCTCAACTTAAATGGCTCCCTATCCGCCTTCGTCGCGATATGCATATCCTATGTGTCCTTTTCAACATCCTCAATGACCCGCACTCCCCACCTTACCTTCGTTCCCGTTTTCAGCTCCTTCCTTCTTCCGCTTGGCCTAGGCGCCCTTGCATTACACATATGTTTGAGGTGCCTAGGAGTAATACCAACTTCCAGTTTCACTCTTTTTCCGTCCGTGCTGTTCTATTGTGGAACAAATTGCCTCGAATTATTCAAGAAAGCCCTTCCATTCACACTTTTAAAGTAAGGTTAAAAGATCATTTCCTGTCACAAGTTGCTTCATAGCCATCATCATTGTAAATATATCTGTTAAGCATTCATCATTTTATTTATGTAGTATATAGTGTGTTATGTATTTATTTATCATTTATATTTATTATCTATATATTTGTATTTATTATAAATTTATGTGAATTATATATTTGTTTTAATTATTAGTCTATTTTCTTTATTTATTATTTATGATACATCATTTTTTTCTCACTTATTTTGCACTATTGTGTTCCCGTTAATACAACTTTCTCACTGCGTTCGGTTGGCTGGAAGAAATCTCTTTTAGAGATAAGCCCGCCTTTGTGTATGTCCTTTAGTTATAGTCTTTTCTGTAAAATTTTTGTGCAATAAAGAATATATATATATCGTACATATCGCGTCGTTCTGCTCTCACACTGTTGTCATTCTATTCGAGCTATATTATTTCTACAATTCCGCATCCGCAACATTAATTTATGAATGGATTTGGGTTCTCCTCCTAATGATTTGTTTCTTTTATTGAAGCATAATTGAAGCGGTGAATCCCGATGAGTATTTGTTTATCTCAGTTGTTTATCCTGGCTAAAACAGATTGCTCCATTGACCCATAAAGACAAAAATATATCGTGTAAATAAGTTACAAGGTTCTATGAAATAATGGATGATGTAATTTAGATTTTACACATTAACAGCATGGAGCTCAATTCTTGAATATCACTGAGACATTTTACATACAACATCACGCCACTTTCTCGTCGTGGTTGGCAGAGACCACACTCCTCCACCTGCTACGATCTTGACATACTTTCTTTTCCTCGCTTCCTGTACTTTCATCACTCCTTTCATACATGCTCTTCGGTTTAGGGTACTTTTAATCTGGCCTTTGTTTTCATTCACTCTCGCATGGTAGATCTTTTTCGTCAATCTTCGTTCATTCATCCTCTCTACATGACCCTAGTATTATATAGTCTAAGACATGACCAAACCATCTCAGCATCCCTTCCCCGATTTTGGTGACTACGTCTTCTTTTACGCCACAAGCCACAACGTTCTCTTATCACACTATTTCTAATCCTGTCACTCAATTTAACACCAATCACACTCCTTAGCGCTCTCATTTCCACTGCATTAATTCTACTTTCATGCTTCTTCTGCTGTACTCAGCTTTCACTGCCATACATCAGTGTTGGTACCAAAACACCCCTTTGAACAGCCAAACGAGCCTTGTGAGACACCTTCTGACTCCTCATAAAAGCGTGCAGGGCAACATTCACCATGTTTCCAGCATTCACTCTTCTTTCAATATCACTTTCACACTTTCCATCACTTGTAAACTTTGAACCCAGATACACGAACTCTTTCACTTGTTGAACTTGTTCACCACCTATTAATATACTTAGTACACTCTGTCATGCATTCTTCTCTTTCAAGTACCAATTCTTTTCGTCTTGCTTACATTTAATTTCTTTCCTTTCCTGTCCAAAGCCATTCATGGTAACCTTCATCATTGTTACCACTTCCTGCAGCTCGTCAGCAGATGACGCAAGTACAACTTGGTCATCAGCGTAGAGAAGACATTTGATGTGTAACTCATTAATTCTAAGTCCACACATACTCTCTTTTAGATTATCCATGAACATGTTAAACAGCCACGGCGACGCTATACACATCCCCGCCTAACACCCGTTTCGATGCTAAACCAATCAGTGTACGCCCCGTTTTACCCCATTTTCGTGGTTATAAAATGAAAACTTCGTATAACGGAAATTATTAACTAAGTAAATATTTGATAATTAGCAAACATTATTCTTTACTTTAAGGGGTTTTTACGGACTATTTTAATTTTTAAAACTATACTCATAGTTGTGATATTCAAGAATTGTGCTCATGGTCTGATCAGCAATCATTTCAATTGTTTGAGAACCAAAATATACTTAAAGCCGCGTTTGACTTTACTTTGAAGGTGAAGAAAATCTCATATTTTCAATTTTAAAAGCTTAACTTCAAATATTTAAGTCTACGTACTTCGCGAATGTCGCGAAGTCGTGCGTGTTACGCTACAATATTTCCCTTATTCCAACAAAATGTCGTAAATCTTCGTTTCGTGGGATGTTGAGAGAGGTGTCATGTCTGGTTTATTCTACATTGTAATGGGATAATAAATGATTCCTAAACAAATCGTGACAGATTTGAAGTTTATCTTCAGTTAAGAAGTGTAAAAAGCCAGCCAAGTGAGAGCCGAATTCGCGAATGGGGGTTCCACGGCATCAGAGATATCGATATTGTAAAATAAACACTAAATCCTTTGGCGTTGGTCAGATGTGAAGTGACCAGCTTCTATTAGGCTTGCACCGCGTCCCTTTCATACATTTTGGATGCAAATGCGTGTGGAGCGTGCAGCGGGCGCAAGCACTTGCACACAAAATGTAAGAAAGGGAGGATAGATTTGCGGCAGTGCCCCGCCTCTTCTATCTGGCCTTTGCCTTATAATCAAACGGGTTGTAATAGACAAAGCCTGGGTTTCATAGGGATTACCCGACTGCATTGCGGCCAACTAAACAGGTCACTGTGACAGACTAAGTAATAGGCCTCCGTTCGTAGTCAAAGTAATATATTAACTTCCAGTTGCACAAAGCTCTTTAAAGTTAATCTCTTTTAAATATATTGCTTTCAGATCTATCGCTAACACTTTCGACAACAGATGTAGCCCTAAAAAGCTTATCCGCAACCGGCGGTAAAACAAATCATCATCTCACTTTTGTTTCTATAACATTAATAATAAGTTGTCAACCTTAATAAGCACAATAAAGTTATCATATTTTATTTATCATCAAAGTTACTCAACTCAAGGCCCAGTAATCTAAAGTGAAATCACAAAAGATCAAACGAAGTAATTTGCCTGTCCCTTGTTTGAAAAGCTTTTCATTCCAGACTAGAATCATTTTAACAAAAGCTTAGGAGTTTTGGTTTGCTGGAATGTTACATTCATTTTTACTCATTTTGAAATTGCAGCTTTTGAAATGAATCGTACGAGATATTTTTAATAGTCTATATGAAAAGTCTGCAGTGCAAGTTTTATTGATTTTTGATTTTTATAATTGCCACTCAAGACAGGGCATCGGATTCATCAAAACCGGTGGAAAAACCGCTACTTTTTTACTGAATGAAATAAGACTAGAACAAAAGCGAATATGCGAATTGTATGTACGAAACACCGGACAAGTGTGTCGGACGAGCAGGCGCGCAAAAGTGTATCAAATGCGTGAGTTCGACTCGCACTTGACCAGATTTTATTATTTGTTTTTATTTTATAGCTTACCTATGTACCTACTAAAAACATACCAGTCTTTACTCTTGTAAGCGTTCCCGTTTACACCAAAAAACAATTGACTTGCTTGACTCAAATAAAAGGGATTGCAATCCAGCGCTATTTTCAACCCCGCGGGATTGATTCACTTCAATCCTTAATAGGTTTTATGGTAGGTATTTAATGAATTGAAGGTTAATAATCAAATATTTACTAATAATAACAAAAACAACACGTTACTGCACCTTATGTACTCAATAAAAAACCGGCGCACCGAGGGTTCCATATCACTAAGGTAAAAATACCGTCCGAACTAGGACTTCTTCATAACTGCGCGTTCATAAATACTGTGGACGCGCAGTCACGAAGATTTGTTTTAATTTTGCGTGAGTCCAACACGCACTTGACCAGTTTATATTATTTGTTATTATTCTATAGCTTATGCACTATAAACATTTCAATTTTCACGCTTGTAACTGTTCCCGTTTTCACGATAGAGCTAATTCATACTGAGTTTAGAAAAACTGTGTATGGTTTTAACGCTCCTCTCTCTCTCTCTCCATAAAATATATAATTATTTAACAAGGTGTCAATGAAAAACCCTGAGTTGGATGTCCAAAACAACACTCTTCATAAATTCAAAAATTTCATTAAACACGACAGTTAACATAGTAATTATTTAAATGTTTGTTTAGATCAAAATTTTGCTTCAACTACAGTAAACGTTAAGTGTTGATGCCGTGTCCATCTATAATAAGGAATACAAATATCCTGTTATAGTTAAGTATTAGGCTAAGTATTTTTGTATCTCCTGTTGATGGTCCTTTTAAATAAATAAAAACAAAAATCGAGCAAAAAAAATCGCCTAAAAACCACGTTTTTAGTAGAGAAATCCCACTGAATAGATGTGATGCATTACATTATGTAACAGCGGAACAGGAACTAAAATACAGTTAAAACAAATCTTCTTAAAATTATAACGTCTTAATAAACTTTCAATTACGTATTAATCTACTTATTTAGAAAATCTAAAAGCATGAAATATAACAGCGAGAAGTCAATGCGATAGCCTTTTTCCGTTAAACGGGTTCCGAACAACGTCGTCGTTGCTTTCGGTTTGAAAGGGGCAATGGTTTTTACACATCAATCCAGACGGCAAACTAGACCCAATCCTAGAATAGGTAATGGCTAACCAGATTGTCATACATTTCAAATTCTTTTTTTCGAGCACGAGTTAAAATTACAGCGGGAAGTAAAAAATCTATAATTGGTTCTGACACATGTTACCAAGTGTATTTTAGGTATACTTTCTACTGGGTATTAATTTTAGCAGTATGATAATAAAATTATAGGTCAATTCTCCGCTATCGCCGTTTCATTCACAAGTTCTAAGGAATTAAATAATTACACCCATTTGTCGGTTCAAACTTTTCCGAAGAGTAATTCTGTCGACTTTACTACTTTGATTCGATTTACTTTGTTTCGTTTTAACTTTGTTCTATCTCTTGCTCGGAGTTAGGAGAAAGTAACCTTTAAGTGCGGTACTTCAAAAAACAATATTTGGGAGCCAACGTTCATTAAATTTGAAGTACCTTTAACACTTACTAGCGTCCGCGTTTATTTAAGAAGAAATTTGCTGATTCATTAGATTTCCTTATTTGTATAAACGCAATTTATGCAACTTGGCTGGTATGTTGAAACGTTGGTCCCGGCTAGTAGCCAAGTCAGAGACCATTTGGTTGTTTGAATATTCCGACAGTCAGTTTGGTCATGGCAAAGCCTAATCTAGGATTGGGTTTAGTTTGCCTTCTGGACTGTTGCGCAGGTCAGGGCAGGGTACTCTGTGTAAAAACCAGTAGGTTAGTATAGGTTAGGAGCAGAAAAAAACGCAATATGGTCCGCGCACACCAAAAGACAGAGCAGGCGAGAGCAGTTTTTGATAACATTGCTAAATGGACTGTATATTAATAGGAATAAAATGCAAAATTGCCTGACAGTCAGATTAGATAATAGTAAACTGACGTTTCTTAAAAAAAATTAGATGTAAGTCTTCTTCTTCAAATTTAAGAGCAGGGCTCTTGTCTGTGGAGTAATCGCCACTTTGTGCGGTTTTGTGTCAGGTCCTTGACTTCCCGGTACGACACGACCTCAGCTTTTTCCTTGACTTGGTCAATGTACGCTCGTCTTGGTCTTCCCCGTCCTCTCTTGCCCTCTGTAGAGGGCAAGTAAATAAGTATACTGCGTGAATTTTCATTCGTTTTAAACCCGAAGCCCAGTGATTCTACTCATGAAGAAAAAAATTTCTTCGTCTAATAGTAAAGTGATCGACTCATTTTGTGTGGAAAGGTGAAAATTTTTTTTCGAGTAAAAAAATTTTTTCTTCGATGCAGTTGTTTTCATGAGTAGAATAACTGGGCTTCGGGTTTAAAACGAATAAAAATTCACGATGTATAATATCTATCACCAAACAGCAATTTATAAGTCGAAATTTATGGCGCAAGTTTATCAATGGCATGGAATTATAACATTTTATGGATAAAAAACTCTTATCGATACAAACGTTAGTTTACTATTATTTAATCTGTGTCGATACTTGAAAAGTATTTACGGACAGGACTTTAACCGCTAAGCTTAATGTTATTTTAACAGTGAATTCAGTTTACTTCATACAGAATTACGTACGTGGTACTTGATGTAGATTGTACTCGTACTTACCCAAGAGTATTTTAATCAGAAGCAAAGCAACTAGAAGCAAACAACGTTACCCACCCGCTATCGTAGCTGTGGTCCAACTTGGAGAGATAAGTTTCATAATTTCACCCCCGAGTGGCCCTGTTTGTCTAAACAGTATTGCATCTACGTGCTAAATCTATTATAGAATTCGCTTTGAAACCTCCTTGTGCAACTGCATACTAAACGTACCTCATTCGGATACAGTGGATAATTTTAAGGAAGAAGTAAGACGTAGTGATTACCTTCTCTCTGGGAGGAAGATAATTTATTTTGGAATAAACTGCAGTTCTAATTCTAAAACTTTTCCAGCGCTAGCAGAGCCTCTTCACCAAAGAATTCGGACTCTTCGCTTCGCTCGGAATAGAAGGAATTTTAATTTAAAAATTTTCAATCATCAAACGTGATTTGCCATCCTCATACAAAATTTATAGAACGACGCCTATGCCGTATTTACAATGCCTGAATGAATGTCAGAATACCTTGTGACACATATTTTCATTAATCTTCCTTATAATACCTATAAATGTCTATGCTCTACCTACATTAAAATATAACCTAAATACAGAACATATTTAAAAGAACGGGTGAAGTTTTTATTTACTTGTCTTTTCGGCACTAAAGCTTTTTTTGTGGCTGAAGTGAAATTTTAAGGTAAGAAAAATCCTAAAAACGCATGAAACTTCAAGCTAACTTTTAGAAATCATGATTATTTGCCAAAAAAATGAGCTGTTCCTGTCTGGTAGCTTATGGCTCCATTTTGATGTCTTCCTTATTTCTTCCTTTTAATGTAATATTAACTGGGCGACCGAACTCTGCTGTTATAGTTAAATTTGTAGGACGAAAAAATATTTTTGCGCCATCTAGTGTGGAGTAGAACGAAATACGAAAACGACAGCGAAACAACCTATCAACAGATGTCGCTGTAGGACTTCTGAATTCCGTTACAATTTTTCGAAAAACATCAAGAAGACCGATTTTCCTAGACATGCGACCAAGCTAGCTCGATTTTTCGCCCCTGATAAGCTCCGTGCCTATAGTAAAGTTCATCGAATTTGTTAGAGTCGTTTTCGAGAAACCGATTACCAAATGTACTACAAATATTGCGCGTTTACACAGAAAAATGTGTTTGGCCGTCAAATAAAGAAACGCTTTATGGTAAAATTAATTTACGACATTAGGACTTGCAGAATGAATCAGCTTATTGTTTGAAAAGTAATAAGTAATATGATTCCTTGCTTCGGAAGGCACCCTAAGCGTTGGTCTCGGCTACTATTTATGGAAGTATTAGGTCCTTAACTATGAAATTGGCGAATTTTTTCTTGCAGATTAATGAGATCATAGTTCCTATAATTCTATAGCTATTTTCACTATTTGTTTTATATTTGAAAGTTGACTTCAAGGTTAGGTATCAATTTACGCATAAAATGGTTTTTATTTTTAATTTGATAGATAGAATTAAAGGTTCGGAAATAGTTCGTCTTAAATGTCGTCCGATTTCATCATTAGATTTGTTATATTTTTTTAAAGAAAATATTTTTCGACAGTTAAATTTAAGCTTCTGTTAGCTTAATTTCTTCCCAATCATGCTTAAAAAAATCTAAAAATATTGGATTTTTAATTCCTAAAAAAATGCTAAAAATGTTAGTACCTACTGAAAATTAATTTTACCTAACATTCTCCATACAAAATGCCAATTCCATAGGTAAGGACCTAATATGAGCCATGTCAGAGGCCTTTGTGGTTCAACACTCTTTATGAGGTTTATGAGGTCTGTTATCAATCTTAATAAACTCTGGTAATACACACGACATCGAAAATGTAAACTGTGATATAGGGGTCGTTGCGATTCTGCGACATACATCAAAACATAAATAATATGGCGAATATACACAAAAGGTGCAATATCCTGTCACACTGGCCGTTTGTAACACAACATAATCCATTCGAAATTCAAATAAACACCATTGACAGACAATAAATATGCAAACGAGCAATAACAAGACGGGCACGTGCGGTATAACAATAAACTATTGAGGACTATGCATCGCCATCGTCACGCTTCCGGACGGCACGCAAAATGTATGAAATTATCAAGTGCGGGTGGTCCGGACCGGACCAGATCCGGACGCGGAGGGATATCCGTATGACAGGAAAAGGGCCCTTAGTAGTACGAAACATTCGGTGCCCGAGTTCGACTCGCAGGTGGCCGTTTTTTTAATGTCGCTTTCTACGGGCCTAAGAGGCAAAAACATAACATAAGTCTTATAAAAGTACTAGCTGTTATCCGTGGCTGTTCACTTTAAACATTGCGCCCGCCCATGGGAATGTAATATTTTCCCGTGGTGAAAATGTAATGTATTTTTTTTGTGTCATGTCAAAGCATTGTCTAGGTCAAAGAGATTTTAACCATGTCCCTCAACACAGAATCCTCAGAGAAAAAAACTGCATAAAAACTTATTTTGACGATGCCAAAAAATAGTCATGAAATAGTCATAAATAGTCACCATAAGGAAAAAAATAGTCGCGTTACAATTCTAGAGTTATAGCTATGGTTTGCTGAGGATTATGGGCATAGGCTATATACAGAATCCTCAGTTCTGATGGAAGTAAACCGTGGGGACTATCGACTTGGTTTTTATTTTAAAAAATAGTCATGAAATAGTCGTCTTGACTTCCAAATTCTCAAAAATAGTCGTTCAAGGATTTCAGAGTTACAGGGGTAGCTTGCTGAGGATTCTGTGCATAGCATTTCACGGACGCAGATTCAGCGCAGCAGAACGTTTAGGTTTTTCTGTTTGATACTGATGTCAAAAAATAGTCAACAAATAGTCGTCTCAAACCATAATAATTTTGGTCTGGTTTACCTAGTAGAAGTATGTTAAAAATGCATGTTAACTTCGCCATACATTTTTCCTTTGTACAGTCGCGTACACAAAATTATTTGATATTGATTACAAGTTGTCAAAAAAAATGGATTTTGCTATTGTTAGAGGCTTTTATTTTTATATATTGTTGCAGACCCTATCTTAGTGTTGTGTTATCTATTTTTATTAGGTAAATCTATATATATAAAAGAAGAAAGAAGGTGACTGACATATCAACGCACAGCCCTAACTGCTGGGTCTAGAGATTACAAATTTGGCATGTAGGTTTCTTATGAGGCCTAGGGGTGCACTAAGAAAGGGTTTTACAAAATTCCACCCCTAAGGGGGTAAAATAGGGGATGAAAGTTAGTATGAAAGTCCGTCAGTTTTGAAGTTAGGATCTTCAAAATTTGTATTTAGGCTGACGACCAAAAATTAATATTCAGGTATCTCAGGGTTTTTGAAAGTTCGACACCCTTAAGGGTGAAAAGGGGGATGAAGTTGAAAATTCTTTATTTTTAAAGTAAAATCCACATAATTTATTATTTAGGCATTATTGATGTAATTCTATGCAACGTTCATCACTGTTATTGAAACTCCACCCCAAATTCAACCCCTAAAAAAGGGAAATGGGGTGAAAAAGTCTAAAAACCAATATGGGTATCGTTTGTATGGTTTATCGGGTCGCTGATTACGAAAACTACAAAAATTTGGAAATTCAACGTGGTGGACGTTAAAAACCATCATTCCCTTGGGATGGGGTTGGGGTGCGATAGGGTTGAAATGTGAATATAGATGTCGTTTGTATGGTTTATCGGGTCGCTGATTACGAAAACTACAAAATTTTTGAAATCCAACGTGGTGGACGTGAAATACCATCATCCCCCTGGGGACGTAGTTGGGGTGCGATAGGTTTGAAATGTTTAAAAATCAATATAGGTGTCGTTTGTATGGTTTATCGGGTCGCTGATTACGAAAGCTACAACAACTTTGAAATCCAACGTGGTGGACGTGAAATACCATCTTCCCCTGGGGATGGGGTTGGGGTGCGATAGGTTTGAAATGTCTAAAAATAAATATGGGTGTCGTTTCTATGTTAGGGATAGCGGTTAAATTGGCGTTAGGGGTAGGGATAGGTAGAGGTAGAGATAGATAGGTAGAGGTAGAAAGGTAGAGAGGTAGAGGTAGAGAGGGAGAAGGAGGGAAAGGTGGAGAGAGGGAGGGGGGGGAGGGGGGGAGGGAGGGGCAGGGGAAGAGGGAGGAGGGGGAGAGACAGAGGGACGGGCAGGGGGAGAAGAAGGGGGGAGTGGGAGAGAGAGGGAGAGGGTTTCAGTTTTTCTCAATTACTTCTGCGAATTGGCTCTGTTTTGAAATATTACATAAAGGTGTCTCTCATCTCTCTCTTTACATTTGTTAGGATACTGCTGCTAAGTTCCTCTGTTCTGAGTAATTTATGAGTAACGTCTGTATATTATATCAAATTCAGCTGGATCTTGAATTATGTATTCATTGATTTGCGCAGGGTTAGTTCTGTTTTTCCTTTGTTTAAAATTACCCCGAAATGACGGTAAAATATCTCATTGCTTCGGAAAACCGGTAACAACATAAATGCGAAATCCACGCGAGCGAAGCCGCGGGCAACGGCTAGTAAGAGGATAAACCGACTGATATATCAGTGCACAGCCCCAACCTTTTGGTCTAAAAACTTATAATGTAGGTTCCACGTTTAAGGAAAGGTAAAACTAGAATATCGGGCTTAAACCCAGATGCATTCAGTAAATAAAAATACTTTAATAATAATTGGAAGGTTCGCAAATATTACTAAATTAACTATACTAACTTTACTAATTTCTTGATTGATCAATGTTGTTTGCCTACGCATTTAACTATTCATTAAAAATTAAAATGTCGCTGCATATGTGTTTCTTTTACCCAATAGCACATCAGTAGAATAATACAAATCAGTTACTTAATGGCATAGTAACAGAGTTGGAAATGTTTAACGTGGGTCGTATAATAGAAAAAGCACCAATATTCTGAGACGAGATATGTTTAACCAATAGCATGGCGGCGTTCGGCTCGACCGAATTGTGTGACCTAGCTAGCGCTCGCCGCCGCCGCCGCGCCGGCGCGTATTGCAGTGCCCTACAGTGTTGCTATTACAACGACAATTTTCGTGTTCTACGGTAATTATATGAAATGTTCAGTTAACCTACACTACAGCCTATGGAAGCAGTAAATATACAACGCGTTATTCCAAATTAGGATTTCCATTTTTTCAATAATCCTACTTAAAAATTGAATGTAAATTCTAAAACTAACAGCAGCTCGTTAAAAGCGCAGCCTCGGTCGGGTCATTGCGCTGCGGGTTATTGCCCTCTGCGTAGGGCTAATTTTTAAATTTTCAGAATTTTTTAAAAGTAGATTTTTTTTGTGTTCCTTTATCGTTACTGGAACACCCCCTAAGCTATGTCACGCAATAAAATTATCACCCTGTATTACTCATTTAACTATTTAACGGACATAAGTACGAAGACTGTGATTTATACAAAAAACTAACTTAAAAATAATCTGTAGGTACTGAATATATTCATAAACAAGATTTTTTTATTATTTTAGTTTAAAACCAATTATTGTAGTTTATTAAGCTATATTATTTAACATGAAAACAAATAAACTTTGCTTTTTATTACAGAATTAATTATATTGGGTTCCAAATACATAAAAAAAAGTAACTAAATAGTTACCATCAAAGATGATATGCATTTTGAACACGACTGTACTTGAGTTGAAAAATGTATGGCGAAGTTAACATGCATTTTTAACATACTTCTACAAGGTAAACCAGACCAAAGTGATTATGGTTTGAGACGACTATTTGTTGACTATTTTTTGACATCAGTATTTTATTTTATTTTATTTATTTTATTTTCTTTGGGATGCTTACAGCTATATTTACAATTTGAGTGCTATAAATTAATTGCTATAAGCCAATGACAAGCTTCCACATGTGTATGTAAAAAATAACTTAAGTAACAATTCTATGTTATTATGAAGTACCTATGTAAAGCATAAAATTACTTAAGTATTAATAAAAAAATTGAAATTAATCCAAACTCAGTACATAGTCTCTAATGAGTGCATTTTTAGCGCTATGAACATTATTACAAAAGATATCAAATCGACTATCATGATTGAGTTTATTGAATTGCCTCATACTACGCAAAAGAAAACTATTCCTTCTATATTGAGTACGGCTAGATGGGATAAAAAATAAGGGTGATTTTCTTAGTTTACGGTTGGGAATATTTAACTTAATTTTGTCGAGCAGCTCCGGACCATCTACGAAACCTTGAACTATCTTAGTAAGGAGGTTTATATCAGCAATTTCTCTTCGCAAGTGCAAAGGCAGTAGATGAAGTGTTGCACACCGCTTGTTATAATCCAGCTTGGGTAAATGAAACTTGTAAGAAAGATAGCGTGTAAATTTCTTTTGAATTTTTTCAATACTTTCAGAATAGACGTTATAGCAAGGGTTCCATATTTGACACGCATATTCGAGATTGCTTCTTACGTACGCGCAATACAGAACTTTGATAGTCTTCATACTCTTGAAACTCCTTGAACTGCGAATAACGAAGCCAAGTGCCCTGTAAGCTTTTTCAAAAATTCTGTCGATATGTTTATCAAAGAGTAGTTTACTGTCATGAATGACGCCGAGATCACTGCAAGAATCAACAGATGATAACACCTGATCTTTGATTTGATAATCGTATTTCAAGATAAGCCGCTTACGTGAAAAAGTCATACAAAAGCATTTGGAAACATTTAGATCCAGTTTATTTATTCTACAATAATTATCTAGTCGATCAAGATCTTGCTGTAAGAGCAATGCGTCAGAAATGCTATTAACTGTTTTAAAAATTTTCATGTCGTCCGCAAATAAAAGAAATTGTGAATTCATAAAGCAAGATTGTATGTCATTAATAAAAATAACAAACAAAAGAGGTCCTAATAAAGAGCCCTGTGGGACGCCAGAAGGAATTGGCACCCAAGTAGACGAGAAACCATTTAATACTACTGCCTGCGATCTATTTTGAACGTAAGACGAAAACCAACGGTAAAGATCACCATGAATGCCTAATGAAAATAATTTGGATAATAAGATATTATGGTCAATGCGGTCAAATGCCTTACTATAATCGGTGTAAATTGTATCAACTTGAATGCCAGCGTCCATACTGTTGGTAAGGAAATCATTAAATATTGCCAAATTAGATACCGTTGATCTTCCTCTGAGAAAGCCGTGTTGCTGAGGAATAAATATATGTTTGATTTGATTGTACAGCTGATTATATACTACTCTCTCCAAGATCTTAGCCAGCAAACATAGTTTGGAAATCGGTCTATAATTCTCAATAATGTTCTTGGGACCCTTTTTATGAATTGGTGTTATAAAGGCTGATTTCCATATTCCCGGCACTACACCTTCATCTAGGGAGCGTCTAAACAATAGAGTTACAGGTGTTGCCAACTCATTTGCACATTCAACCAAGAACTTAGCTGGGATAGTGTCGGGACCCGCCGACTTGCTCAGATCAAGATTTTTTAACAAACGTAATACCTCATCGCTAGTAACAGACACTGAAGGTACGCTACAGGCTGAAGTATCAAACAGAAAAACCTAAACGTTCTGCTGGAATCTGCGTCCGTGAAATGCTATGCACAGAATCCTCAGCAAGCTACCCCTGTAACTCTGAAATCCTTGAACGACTATTTTTGAGAATTTGGAAGTCAAGACGACTATTTCATGACTATTTTTTAAAATATAAACCAAGTCGATAGTCCCCACGGTTTGCTTGCATCAGAACTGAGGATTCTGTATATAGCCTATGCCCATAATCCTCAGCAAACCATAGCTATAACTCTAGAATTGTAACGCGACTATTTTTTTCCTTTTGGTGACTATTTATGACTATTTCATGACTATTTTTTGGCATCGTCAAAATAAGTTTTTATGCAGTTTTTTCTCTGAGGATTCTGTGTCGAGGGACATTTTTAACCTCGCTGCGCTCGGTCCTTAGACTATATAATACTAACGTGCTCGGTCATAGAGGGATTTGAAGGTTTGTCAAGTGTTGCACTTTTGAAATGTCAAGTTGGAACCAGGTTCTTTTTACACTCCTGCTAATTTAAAAAGTTATCTGATTGTTCTCTTGACAACTAGTATGTCATTGTCTTTACTTTCAGTCGTCTATGAAACTATTTGTTTTGATCTTGTCGTGAGCGAACCGGCTCTTTAGTTTTTATAATTTTACTGTTTTTAAAATACTTATATCTAATCAAATAAGTGTTGTACACAAAAGCCTAAATGCTGAACAATACATATATCGTACCGGCATGCGGATCTTGCATCGATATGCGGCAGGACATCGAAGAATTCTTATGCTTTCATTTGTAAGTAATATTTATAAGCTTATTTTGCAAAAATATGTGTAATACTCATTAAAGTGACAACAAATTATACTAAAGTTTAGGTAATTCAATTTAAAAAACCCTTCCACAAAGAAATATACTGCAAATTTCAAGAACAATTCAAGAATATAAACATATCTAGAATGGTTTTGATTATCCACCATTAGAGATGTAAGTAGTGGTTATCGATAATGTCTAAAAAGTTATCGAATTAAATCAGATGCTAACTTTATTTTTCTAGTACGATCTGTTATCACAGTGGTGAAGTTAAAAATTGGTCAAGCTTGACAATTGCAGCGCGATTTTAGCTTCTACAGCTATTGAATTATAAAAACTATTGTGGATGGAAAGGTGGAAGGAAGAAGAGGCCGCGGCCGGCCTAGAATAGAGTACTGCCAAAGGATGAAAGAGAGGGCGGGGGTAAATACTTACGGAGAACTGAAAAACCTAATACAAGACAGAGACAGATGGAGAAAGTTACACCGACAAGAGCATGGCTCTTAAATAATAAATGAAAAAAGCTATTGAAATAATAGGTCCTTCACTATGAAATTGCCGAAATTTTCTTACAGATTAATGAGATCATAATTCCTATAATTCTAAAGCTATTTTTTCATTTGTCTTATATTTGAAAGTTGAATTCAAGATTAAGTATAAATTTTTGCATAAAATAAAGTTTTAATTTTTAGTTTGATTTTTAAAAGTAAAGGTTTGAAAATGGTTCGTTTTTAATGTCTTCCGATTTCATCATTAGATTTGTTATATTTTTTACTGATAATATTTTACGAAAATTAACTTTTAGCTTCTTAAAGAAGCTAAGTTAATGTCTTCCCAATGATGCTAACAAAATATGAAAATTTGCCATACAAAATGCCAATTTCATAGTTTAAGACCCGATAAGAACGGTACAAGTACTCTTGACTGTACCATATCATTGGTAGTCGATATTTATTTATTTTCAGGTCCCTTCAAGTTTCAAAGATAAAGTAAAACAGCATAGCAACGGATTTGCAACTAGGCATTAAAACTACTAAATAAACAACACTTGCAGAGAGATTTGAGTGAAAATGAAGACAAAAATAAGAATTATTTTAGGTAGTAGGTAACTTTTATTAGTAGATTCATAACTTTTTAATTATACTTACGTAAAGTTCTGTAATTTTATTTGTGTCTTTTCATTTACTCTTCATTTTAAGTAAATGAGAGAATAAATAAAGCAGCTTAATTCATTTATGATGACTTCCTAACTATAAATACAGAAATGCGAAAAAAACACTCTACGCACCCCTTGGAATAGACTCCATCACCTAACGCGACCCGCGCCCGCGCGACAGCCGGGTTCTTTATCGAGTCTAGTTGTACTGCGTGGACGTGCGTAAGTCTCTGTCATTTTCAAATTCTGACAATTTGTGGTTTCGCGCTTGATGTATGAACTGTTCGGGGTGCGCTATTATAAACATAAAGCAATTTCCAGACAACATAGTGAAAACTGCAAGTAGTTTCCTGTCGAGTATCTCATTTTGCAACGTCAAATTTTTATTCTATTCATTTGATTTCTCTTCAAAGAACATTATTGTGAATAGCATACAAAACATTCAAATTCAACAATTTTTGAAGTCACAAAATTTTGAATTCATCATGAGCGTCTAACATCTGCTCAAAGCCTCGTCAATATTTAATGTGTGGGTGTTAATACTATCGTTTTAAAAAAGTCGAAATACTACATTATCGCTATCGTCATATCGAGTGCCAGCACATCTCTAGCTGGTCAAAAGCGTTACAGCGACGTTTGAAAGTAGATAATCATAAACATGTTTATCTCTTTTTTTCTAATATGACTCTTAACATGAGTAAAAAGCCAAGCTATAGCCGACAATTTTCGGATCCCTCTATGACCGAGCGTAGCGAGGTTCAAATCTGTTTGGTCTAGGTGTTGATGAACGAGTGTTTAAAATTCAATTCATTGATCATTAAATACATGTGTGAGGTTAAAATATGTGGAACGAAGTCAATTGTTATTGTTTGGGTACTATTAATTTTATCAAGATGTACATTTATTTACCAAAATTCAGTAAGACTCTACATTCTTATGTGGGGTAATAAGCGACAGCTTTCCGGAAACTGAAAGGGCAAGATCAGATAAATTTTTAGGAAATAAATAAAACAAAGCTTCATAATAAATTGGTAACTTAACTGAACAGTAATTGGTGTGGATAGAGAGGTTTCCTGATTCCCATCTAGCTAGATGATCTAGACTACATCTGAAGTTACCTTGAGGTACCTAGTTTGAGGTGGTAAAGCTTTTATGCAAAGTCAGCCTGGGGAAGTACCACCCCCTTACCTATTTCTGCCGTAAAGCAGCTAGAAGGGTAAGGGAGCTTGTGAAATTACTGGCACATGAGATATAACATCTTAATTCTCAGGGTGGACAACGCGCTTTGCTGTCATATTAGCGTCAAAGTATGTCACTAATAAGACAGTGGGTGCTATCGGCGGTGGAGACCACTTACCATCAGGTGGCCCACCTGCTCCTGTAACATAAAAAAAAACCTCGATTCGATGTTGGTTCTGTCTGCCAAATTAAATATCCTAAATATTAAGCAGGTCTATCTATTGTATCCGAATAAGTTGATGATTACCAAACATATCGATGAGTAGAACATACGAATGAGTGAAAGTCAGTGAATTAGAAATTGAGCGAAAGTGGCGGGCGCGTTCTGGGGCACGATGAAAGTAAAACAATAGGTGCAATCAACCAACAAAACATTGTTCATTGAACCCTTGTTGAACTAAGTCTTAGTGTAACAATGTTTTCGGGTCGAACAAAATACAATAAAAAGAAAAATAAATGACGAACTTCTGGAAATAGAGAGAAAAGTATTTGACACAAACTACCTGCCTGATACGACACGAAAATTCCCTCAGAAATATTGTAAAAGGAAAAACCGGCCAAGTGCGTGTCGGGTCATGCGCAGTAGAGGGTTTCGTTTTTTACGACTTTTTTTACCTCCTCAGCGAAGGTCTTAAAATAGCGCCTGATTGATGCAGCTTTTTTATAATTTCCAGTTTTTCGTCTATAGCCATTTACTTATATATATCTATAGCTCATTAACCTGTAAAGTCTACTTTGCTGTGATAGTTTTTCTTTAATTTCATCATAATATACTATACTACTATTGTAATTTTTTGAACATTTCCAATAATTACCGTTCAGCTGGCAGGGGTATACTGATTAACCAATTCTAATAGGATACAAAATTTAAATTTTTAATCATTGTTGACGACAAAATGTCCATAAAAGTCTTAAAAAAAACCTAAATTAAATGGACGTGTCATTCATCACAGTGCAAATAAACTGAATCCCACCATTACAGCTGAAGTGAACTGAATAAGGCAGCTCAAACAGATTGCCCTAGAACGCTCGATGGAGTTTGGCCGACGCGCGCCGGATCAGTCGGCCGACCGATCTAATGTTGGCCCAACATGTCCGGTGTCGCTTTGTCCCCTGTTTGTTGTGTAATCCACACCACTGCGACCTGAATGGTTTATTTTGTTTTATTTCGAAGTCACGTGACTTTAATAGGATGAAAAATGCAACTCAAATGGTTTTCATTTACACTTTCAGGAATATTAGTTTAGTGAGAATTTAATTAAAACCTGTTTTTATGATTATGAACTGTAAATAGGGTGATCCAATTCGAGGTTCCTATATTGGAAACACTGTAAAATCAATGACTGTAAATTAGACAGCTGTGGATAGTAGCGCTTATTTCTATTGTCAAATGTAAGTTTGAAACAACACATTTCCGAAATGAATCGCGATAGTTGTTAATAAAGTTGCTCGGAAAATTGAGTGTTTTTAGCATTATTTCATATTGATTTAACGCAGTTGGATTTTTTTAGTTTACTTAAGAGTCGCCGTTGTACCAACATCACTGCATTCACTGCAGTGTTAGGGCACCTAAAAACTAACATCCGCCAAATTATTGCCGAGAAACCCTCGGCGAAAAAGTTTTCGAAAACTACTTACCTAGAAAGAATCAACTGCTGCGGAATGTCCAGAGCCTGACATGTTTTTACATAAACTGAATAAAACTAAATATTCGAATAAAAAAAAAAACCGGCCAAATGTTAATTCATGAAACATAAAACAAGTAATTTATCTCAAAACCCAAACAAAACAAGTAGTGCATTGTAAAATACAGCGGTAGCGGTGCGGTCGCACACCTTAAGCTCAAGTCATACAGAGGCGGTATGATTGCGAAAGCGGTCCGGGGCGGTTTGGCGGGAACAAAATACCGCGCCGCGACCGCTTTTCAATGTGACAGGGTGCATAAGAACTCATACTTTACAAAAAATACCGGCCCCGGAACGCTTCCGCTACCGCCTCTGTGTGACGCGGGCTTTAATGAGAAGTTAACTGCAGAACTACCCGCTTATAGCACTTATTTTATTACTGGTGTCTACAGTGCATGGGAAACAGAAGTTTTTGTTATAGATTATCAGGTAAACAGATGTACCAACCAGGGTTTGCCAGCTATGGTCATTCAGAATTTATTGGTCATTCAGGAGACTAGGTTTCATAGGTTATTGGCTATGGTTAACCTACTGCTGTGCAAAGGTTTCCTTCCTTTCCCACCACTGCAGTGGTGGTCTCTACTCTGAGCCTCTTGTTGCTAGTCTTTACAGAAAGCGTCGCCGTCTGTCTCTCTAAGGGCTCCCGCACACGACCGAGAATCGGTGGCCGATTATCGCCCAGGACAAGGACGGAAGATCCAGGTGATAACACGTAAGAGCGGGATGCCGACAAAAAAATCGGCCACCGATTCTCGGTCGTGTGCGGGAGCCCTAAGTATAACTATTTTTAGGGTTCCGATACCAAAATGGTAAAAAAAAGGAACCCTTATGGTGCGACTTTGTCTGTCTGTCACACCCCTATAGCTCAGCAACCACTCATGCTATCGACTTGAAATTTGGAATAGTTTTAGAATATGGTTTCCCAACTTAAATGCACATGAAAGAATTTTGAAACAATATGATTATTAATGTAAAGGGGGCCAAAATAGGGGGGGCCAAATTTCAAATTGTCGCTACTAGGTCGAGAGGGGTATCATATGAAAGGGTTTTACTTGTACATTCCAAAATATATATTTTTTTACGTCTCTTACTTTTCAAGTTATGATGAAAAATGACAAAAAAATACCATCCCCCCCCCCCCCCCCCCCCCTTATCTCCGAAGTTTGTGAAAGCAAAAATCTGAATTAATTACAGTTGACAGAAATTTATGTAAACATTACAGCAATAGTAAAATAATCTTTCTAAGTTGCATATTTTTTTAAAAATCTGCAAATAACCTTTACAAACAAATTTAGTTTTGCGGTCCTAAAAATGGACTTTATTGCGTCCAAAACTACAAAAATTATAACGGAACCCTCGGCGCGCGAGTCCAACTCGCACTTGACCGGTTTTTTTAAAAGTAAAAGCGAGTGAAATATCTGCACAGAATATCAATGTTTCAATACGTTCACGAGCCGCGGTACCAAATAAGCGTAATTTCTTAAAATGGCGTATTTCCGCGTTGACGGCTAAGCTTCTTATTCACAAAAGCTCCGAAATCCACTCTTGGCTGGATTTGACAACGTGCAATTCTTTCCTGCTCACAATTTCAGTTTTATTTTCATTTTCCTGCATTCCTCTCGGAAACCTTTTTAAAGCTATGGAATAGCGAGGAAGTCAGATATTTGAATAGTTCTCTCGGATTATATTGTTCTTCATGTTTCAACGATTTTGACAACGGGTTTTAACTTTTAAATGTTATAGTTTCGTTTTCTACAACAAATAACAAAAATTTTACAACAACGCTTAAGGATGTGAATCTGCCCATGAAACTGAACAACTTATGCCACAGAACAGAGGTTGATATAAAAAAAAACTTCCTATGGAAACTGCATCAGTTGATAGCGCATTTTGTATGGGCGGTAAAAACTTTTTCTTATTTCGACTAATTTCGAAAAAGTTGTTCAGTTTCTTTGGAAGATTCACAATTTCAAAGTTGATATAACTTTTCCGATTATTATTATTATTATCATTCGACCTATTTAAATAAAACCCGTATTTCATTTTGTATAAAACAGTGTTCAAATGAACTCTGTTAACTATGTAAACCCAACAGCATGTCAGTAATAACACATTAGACTTTTTGGCATGTTAATAGAGATGCTATCGTTTCCACTGACGTGTGGTCTACTGTACTTATTGTTAATTAGAACAGTTCGCTTTCCCTAAAGTGTAAAACAAACGCGCATCTAACTCCTAACCAAGTTACCCCATGACATGAAACTGTGAGGAAGTTTCTCCAACAAACACAAGGAAACAACCTCCACTCCCATATTTAATTAAGTGTTAGTGAAGTATTATGTAACAGAATATTATCTTTGTCTTATCTTGTTAAGATTATCTTAGCTATTAACAGTCAAACAGGCTCTTAAATACCGTTATAAAGCATACCCTGTGAGGTGGCCGATGTACGAGTACTATCGCGAACACTTTCTTTCACCTGACCACCTCTACGCTCATTTTTGCTTGCACTTAATAAATAAAGCATGCTCTCTAGCCCTGTTCTTGGGGATTTGAAAAGTACGAAAGTATGCAAATAATACCAATAGAAAATAATAGAAAAAAACTTATAGCTTTTTCTCGTACTTTTAAGGCTAAAAACTTAAGTAAAAGCGGCTGAGCACTTAGTCCGCGCAGTACCTATTTTATAACCAAAACTAATTGTAAATGTGTTTTAGATAAATGTGAAGAAAAAAAAATGCTATCACAATATAAAAAAATATTTGTAATAGGTAAGTATCACATACATACCGTTGCCACTTTCACAATTAAACATACTTAGATAAAAATACACAAAGCCCTTGTCCACACAAGACATCGGTTACCTCAAAGCATTCTCTTCAAGTGTGAATGAGTTGTTACTGAGCTGTGTACATAAAACATAAAAGGTAGAAAAAAGCTCCCTCATTTGTTCCAAGCCGAACCATTAGTTAAGCAAATTTATCGATACACAGTATCGACAAGCCAGTCGAATCAATTTGCTCAGGCTAGATCGATTAGTGGGCTATCGGTCGCGTCGTGCGGCCTTTGAAGTGTGCGATGTGCGACGCGTTCTTGAACCTTGTTTACAAGCTGCTAATGTCTCAATCTGTGTTATCGTTCGTTTGTTTGATGAGAAAATGTTTGTTTTGAATTTTCAAGGTAATGTTACGTCAAGCCGCAATCACAACTTCTTTAATTCAGACACTAATACAGCCTACGTTGCTCGTTGAAGGAAGGATATTCGAATTAACAGAACCAAGACTCCGAGCAATGTATGCCAAATTAGTTTTAGGATTTTGGAAGGTGGGATTGTGGCTTTATGCAATGTTGCGGCTGGTTACCAAAAGGTAAAGCTTTGGTTTTGTTTGAAGGATCGTAATGAAGCCGAGCTGCATATCCTTGGGCCCTACCACGCAGATTAGATAACAGTATACCCTAATCGATAAACCCTAGTCGATACTTATACACTGCAACAATGTAAATAGGATGTAAATTCAATCAATGAAAAGAAGCCTTCTCTCGTAAGTTTAATCACTGTAGGTAGAATCAGACTATAATACTAAGCACCATAGGTCGAAATACGATATTTTTGTTATACTTCCCGTAAAAACTGCATTATAATGATATTAGAAGCAGGCACGTGAAAGTTTTGGTATTTCGAACAATGATTCTAAGAAAAGTTATTCAGTGAAAATGATCTGAAATATTCTGAATCCGCAGTCCTAGTTTTCAGGATATGTCTCTGAACGATTGGCGATAATAGTTAACCAACGATATTATATTACCAATATAATATAACCCTACTTTGGGCTTCGAAGCAGTCGGGTAAAAAGAAGATAAGTACATATAGTTTATTTTCGTAAATTCTATCTATGTTTCGGTTAATGATGTGGTAGAAACTGAGGGGCTCTTTACATCATGGGGCCCTAGCTCGTGTGCAAATATACACGTGTATCTAGGTAAAACTATAAACTGTCTAGTCTGTCGATTGTAGTACGAGTTGACGGTGATAAATGTCGTGCACCAGGCAAACGAAATAGCCAAGCTCGGCTCACTCTAACGAAGTCGCGACTCCAGTAATCAAGTTGTATGAAACCGGTGGCAAATCTCTCACAGGTAGTTTGTCCGGCGCGCGCTTAGTCGACTGAATTTATCGCCTCGAATGTATCGAGAGGCGGCCAACTCGATTCGAGAGGGTTAGAAGATCCATTAGCGCAATCCTGAGACCAAGTGACTAATGGGGTTAAGATTCTTTTGTTTGGTTTAGGTAAAACAAAACTGAACAATTAGGACCTGCATGCTTGCATGAGACGTTACGAAAAAGAAAGAAAGAAATAGAAAATCAACGATTTTATTTCGCAAAATTAATTCATTTAAATACTAGCTTTTGCCTGTGACGTCGTACGCAAGAAATTTATATAAAAGTAGCCTATGTCTACTCTATTGTCTAATCTTTTCAACTCGCAATTGAATACGCTTCTTCTGGGCAAGCCCGTTCCATCGTTTATCTCATCTCTGGCCTCAGGGCTAGATCAAGGTGCAGAGTAAGCCCATTAAAAAAAAAATCTTTCCCATGGTTTGAACTATCTGCATACTTAACGGTATAGGCGTGAAAGCGTAACAGGTAGACATAATTACTTTCACATTGGGATGGGATTTACGTGGAGCTTCTTGCCATCCATTTTCCTTAAAATTTTATCGGATCTATAGATATGTTGGAAATACAAATCCGACAATGTAGATATCTATTGTTTAAACCTTAGATTATGAATAACGGCAGCTTTGTTTAAACTAACAGTCCAGTATGCCATAAATACACTCACTCTGTCATCGGCTGGCAGTTGGCAGCGTTGAGCTGTCTCCGCAACCTCTCAAATCTTAATAAGTCACTAGAACCGCTCTTGGCTTACTGAGGACTGTATATTACTCAGCGAAAGTATGACTAGCTGGGCTAGGATGCGCATCGCGACTTGGTGGAGTCGCGCGCAATTGTCACGTTCATACTCATATAACCGGTTTAAACTATGAAAACCCGTCAGGTCGCAGTGCGCATGCTCAACCTCAGCTGACGTGTTGTATCTCGATTTCGGTTTGTCTAGTTGTCTTTTTCAGACTTTTGATGTAACCTCAGAAGCACAAGTCGTGGCGATGGATGTACACACGACCGCTAATCGGTGGAAACACTTTGACGTTAAGCGGGTCTTTGGTTGGAAGCGTTTGTAGCGTAGCGCTGGTTCAGCTTATACTGGTTTTGTTTCTACGAGCTTGCTGCCGTGCGTAGATACGTGAATATGTTACGGTTTTATAACCACAGAAATAGATACTAAATCTTATAAGATACAAGCAAGCTACGTCGCGTCGGAGGCACAGAACTCTGAAATTATGAATGAATACTTTATTACACTTTAAAGAGGGTAAGTATAGTCAACAAGTAAATAAGCAGGAAACTAACTACCTAGTAGGTACTAACTACTTTACAGTTCATTAAACTGTCTGCAAAATGTTCAACTCCTGTTCCCAATCAAAAGGCTGCTTCTTGTGAGAAGAGGAGACAATCCGATGTGAACAGTTTCGAAACCCCTGACGTAAAAATAGGTGTTATAATTTTAAAAGGGAGACTGTCATGTCATGTCGGTGGCATCGTACGTACGTAGCTCTAATTGAATGAACCGTTTTTATCGGGAATACAGTTTTTAGGGTACCGAACCAAAATTGTAAAAACGAAATCCTTCCAGAAATACTAGGTATATCCACAAAGCTTTGAAGTCCATGCGTGTTGCGTGGTGCGCGCGCAGGCGGAGTGGCCCTATCGTTATTCTGTGGATATATCGGAAACCTCGGTGCGCGAATCAGACTCGCACTTGACCGTTTTTTATTATTGAATAATGGCCCAATCCAACTAAGTAGGTAGCAGTTAAATTGGTATCAAAAGCTTAACGTAACTAAAACTTAAAAAAACTCCAAGTGAGTGATGAACCACGAACGGCACCCATCCATGGTCCGTAGTACAAGCAAAAACTTAAGTGACACAAATTTTAATAGAGCTATTTAGAGCATTCTTGAATACGACCTTAGTAACTACTCGAGTTAATTATAGACTAAGCGCGCGTCCACGTGGCAGCAAACTGTAGACAAGATACTTAGATATTCCAGTTTTAAATTTTATAACGTATATGCTAGTAATTTAAAACAAAGTAGTTTACAAAAAATTGCACCTCACAGATTTTTTATGATGTTGTTAAGACGGAGAACAAATAGTGTAAAACTAAGTTATCAGCTTCGAAAAATCTGTGTTAACTGCGTGGTGTTCAAAAAACCGCCATATTTTCGGGCTTTTCAGTCTTTGGCTTAAAGCTTCAAAAAGTACATCTTACAAAAAATTATCTCGTCCTTTTAAAAATTCAAAAAAATGTTACATTTTCGTTACTTTAGGTCTTATAAAACTTAAAACAAAGCACTTCGAACTTTGACCGTTTTTACCTTTTTAAAGATTCAAAATTTTGGTTTAGGAGGGATCGTTTACGAATATCAGTTTGTTATTATCTCAAGTTCCCGTGATCGTACCAAAATAAAATATAAATCAATTGTAGAATCTAATCGTAGGCTTCAGAACAAAAAAAAAACCATCAAAATCGGTTCATCGCTTTTTGTAAAAAACAATCAAACAAACATAGACAAAATTCATTTGACATGACAGTGGCAGGAACAATACGTAGTGTATTATATAATTCTATGACTAAGATCTTTGATCTTCTTTGTAAATATCTGCAATATACAGACAGACTTCAATGTAAAATTTCAGTAGCAGTGTGCGAAAATTTTCATATTGTGTACTTTACATACCTAAATCACAGAATAGGTAATAGTACTAGCCTAAATCAAACTGTTCAAAATTATCTAGCTAGTCTCACCGGTTTATGCGCATTGTGTCTGTCAAAAAGTCAGTGCTTAAATTATTTGTACTTTTTATTTCTTATTTTTAGTACTTTTTTTGCTTCCTCTATTATTTACGTGTCCTCTTTTAACACTTTTAACATAAAAGTAATAATAAAGACTTATGTAAGTACTATATGACCTTTTTATTAACAATCTCAATTTTAAATGATTCAAATAGGATATTCATCCATTGACTGACTTTAATTGACACTGGATGTTGATTATTATCGTCAATAAAACGCGACTAATAATTGAAATCAAGGCTCTTACTCAAAACACGAAAAGATTGATAAATCTTGGTACTAAATTCTACTATCTAAGCAATAAATATCACATGTTTACTTACAAAAGTACTATGCAGTGGATACTGCACTAAAATAAGTATTTTATGGTCTAGTGTATAAGTGTTTGGTTACTTACTTGTTGATTTATTCTAATTTTAAACTCACTGTTTCTATTCATAGACCCTAGTACTTAAACATGTTTTTTACACTCAAGCTTAAATTTTTTATTTCTTACAGATACAGATACAGATTCTTTATTCATAACCATTGTTACAAGTCATCATTGAATTATATTAAATTGTATATAAAAACAATGTAAATAATATTAAAATATCATAATATGCAATACATTTATCACAGATAATAATTATTCAATTTTCTTGCTCTCAGGGAGCACTGGCCTATTTAACAGTTCGTTGATATCATAAAACTGCTCTTTCAGCAACCACAACCTTAAACGGTTCTTAAATATTTCACTTAGATAGCTTTCGTATGATATTTGAATTTTGGAAACTGTTGGTGGCAAATTTGAAAGTTCTGCCACAAAGTTAACTTTGATCTTACGTCATCCATCAGTATTTACGTCAGACTATTGGAGAGATGGGAAGTTTTTGACACACCCCGATGGGTGTCGGAACAGTGTCAAATAGAATCTGAGGGCACTGTAACTTATCCTACGTCATCGAGTACAAGTTTGCAACCTTTATGAGAGAGTAGTGGCCTATTAGATCCACAAAACGTTGGTCTGCCAATGCGCAAACTGGCAGGTGCAGTGCAGTCGAAGTGAAAAGTTATTAAGTCATATAGTAAATCTATTTGTAGTAATGGAAGGTACCTAACTTTTTGTGATACAGCACCCTAAAAACAAAAGGTCGGTCTTAAATCCTCTTGGCAGTTTTGATAGTCGGACCACAAATATGGTTGGATGTGGTCGGACTGCAAATGTGGTCGTCGGACTAGCGAAACTGTCAAGAGGATGTTAGGCAGACCCATTTAAATATAAGGGTAATAGAAGGAAGATTAATTATAATATATGTCATAAGTTATTCTGACATTCATTCAGTCATTGCAAGTACGGCATAGACGTGGTTCTGTAAATTTTGTATGAGGATGTCAAATCACGTTTGATGATTTGACATTTCAACTTGGGACACAATGGCAGATGTCATCCCATAGTAAAATAAATTAGTATTCCTTCTATTCCGAGCGTAGCAAGGGGTCCGAATTCTTTGGGCAGACCTGTTGTTATTTACTTATAAGATTTAGTACCTTCTACCTATGCTTCTACGAATAGGTTTCATTTCATTCATATACTCTATAACGTATTTCACTCTGACTGTACTGCACCTTCCAGGTTGCGCATTGGCAGATCAACGTTTTGTCGATCTGCGAAGTTGCAAATTTCTTGTACTCGATGTGCCCCCATAGTCTAAGATAATATTTTGTCACAAATACTCACTTTGTGTAAGAATGTTGTTCTGAGCGGCTTTTGTGTTCAAGTTCAATCGCGTACACGTAATTACTGTTTATATGTCTTTGTGTTGTTGTAGGTACAAGCTTGCGTCTTTTGATTGGCTGATGACGTTATTCGAATTAAGATTTCACCAATCAGACAATAGCACATGTGGTTTTGCTATTAGATAACGCACGTTAATTAAAAACCTGTTTTATTTTAGAGACAGCTCATAACCTTAGAGCAACACGTGTCAAACCGCGCAAGCCCGGTCTTTGCGAGCGAAAATTATGCGATTTATGAGTTGAGAAATGAATGTTTTTGTATTTGTATTTGTAAAAATCGTGTTATTCTATGCTTATAACATAAAACTTATCTACCACTTAACACTTACTTAACATAACTCAATTAACACGTTCTTACGATTCATTGAGCACGTGTAATTATTTTTAGGGTTGCGTTTTTAAACGGGTTGGGACCCCATTCCCAAAAGCCTACACGTCGTCGTCTCTTTGTACGACTTATAAAAGGAATGTATTTTTTGAACCTTAAAAGCGAGCCGAGTTAGGGTTTGTAGAGTTAAGGCGTGTAGAGTTAGAAGCTTGGCTCTACATGAGATCTGATAACTTGTTGAACATGCGAGCTATATGGTCTCGTCTTGACAACATTTTGATGGGATAACAGTTTTAGATCACAATATTTTCTTGTTTCGTACTTTTTAGGACAAGATTTTTAGTCGGGTTTTCGAAATATTTTTTATCATTATTTATTTTATATCTGAGAGTTGATTTCAATGTCATCAATCTTCGCATTAAATATTCTTTTTAAGTTTGATATTCTTCTTAAACGTGGTCCGTTTTGTATCGTTAGATGTGTTATATTATTTTCTTACAGATGATATTTTTTGTAAATTAAATTAAAGCTGCTGTAAGCTCAATGACTCCCCATTCATACTTATAATAATATAAAATTGTGATTAATAATTCCTAAAAAAAATTGTTTATTTGAAATTCTCCATACAAAACGCGAATTTCAAGGACCAAAATTTTACACGCTTTGCGACAACAACAATTTTTTTTTCCAACGCTTACCAATCTGTTTTGCAGCCATGCATGACACTAAAACCAGTGTATATTAGTCTGAAAGAATAACATTGTTTTACAAACTGGTTACAAACTGTTTTTTTCTGACAGCTTTAGCCGATTGCTTTTAATATAGCTGCAAAATGTACTGGCAACCGCTAGAAAAAAAAAACCGGCCAAGTGCGAGTCGGACTCGCGCCCTAAGGGTTCCGTACCTATCTACCATATGATATACTAAAAGCTTTTGCTCTTTGATTTTAAAAACACCGCGACAATCCAACTTGACCCCTCTTTTATAGAAAAGTTCTTGAAACGGGAGCTCACCTTAATTGGTTACTATAAGTTGTGAGAAAAATTGAAATATTTAATGATTTTAGACTTTTCCCTTTATTTGTACTGTGAGACCTAACTTCTTGCCAAATTTCATAATTTTAGGTCCACGGGAATTAACCTGTAGGTTTTTTTTTTGCATAAATGTATGGAGATTAGGACATAAAAAGCCATATCTTTTGATTGCGTCGTTGTAAAAAATTTAAATTTTCAGATCTTGTGTGGTTTTTAGACCTTAATATACGTTATCAATTTCAACCTGATACCTCTTCTCGTTCGTGAGAAAAAGGGTCTTGACAGACAGACAGACGGACAACAAAGTGATCCTATAAGGGTTCCGTTTTTTTATTTTGAGGTACGGAACCCTAAAAATGGATCTAGCCACTGGTTTGACGATGGTTAGCCTACACTAACGATGTAGGTACCTACTCATTTATGTAAGTACCTGTAACTGCAATACCTGCTGCGAATCCTATCCTATCCCAACCTAACCTATCGCGTATGTTATTCAAATGAGCCGCCGCCGCCGCACCGCCGCGCCGACTACGCTACCTCACAAATTTGTAGCTCGCGATGCGCCGTGTTTCATTTGGTCAACGTTAATTATGTCTATACAACTGCTGTAGAGACAATATCTCTTATCTCTGTTACTTAACAAATATGCTCAATTATGCACCCTGCTATTAATAGCAAAAAGTTGTATTTCAGGAGTTTTGTAGTTTCTTGAAGCCAGCCAATTAAGCAAAGAGAATATGATTTTCACCTCACAAGCTAGGAAAACTTTGCTTTATTCGTAAAAATCTGCATGCAACCGTAGTTTTTGGCCGCTAGCGTGGAAAAGGTTTTTGAAATTTTAATCGGTCGAAGTCTGCGTACAAAAGTAATTTTTGGTCGCTAGGGTAGGTAAGGTTATGGAAATTTGGAACGTCTGATGAATTATGGTATAAGGAAGGTACTGGCGCTATTCGTTAGCATTTTTCACACTGTGAAAAATTCCACGTGAGGTGAAAAATTGTGGGGTTTTTAATTTTTATTTCTTTGTAGGTTTCTTTTTATATTTATCTTTTTATGAACCATCCTAGAATCCTTCTCTTTCTGGAGTTTTAATACAAGGCACTCGCGCCAAATAACAATTTTGCTGCCTTGCACAGCAATGAAAAACAGACAAGTAAAAAATATGGGGGGTCTAATGCGCGAGGGTAAAAAAAAATCTTATTTTAGCGTTTTTGTTTTACCTCCATCGTGAAAACGGTAACATTATTTGCTAAGCAATCCGCCATAGATAAAAATAATCTGTTAAAATTTCAACCATCTAGCTTTTTCGGTTTTATTTATGTTCTCGTTGGAATCCGTTACGTATGTACGAAACCCTGGAAAAGGAACAAGAAATAGAAACTTTAAACCCCATCATGGGATTGGAAAGTCCTGTAAAGCTAAGAACACTTAGTAAACCCCAAGCTGAAACTTGATACTAAAAGTGTTTTCAAAGCAGTTTCCGTGTGTAGGAAAATTGTTTTACGTCAGATATTTATTACAAACCCCGTAGCCAAGTGATTTATAGGCAGAAGTGCACTCTGCTCACTTTGTTAGAAAATGGTTTGCACTATTCAGCTTTAAAAGTTTTGACCAATATATCGGTACCATTTTGTATTTTATTTTGTACAGAATTGGCCGCAGGATTTTTTAAATATTGGTTGTCAATATTTACCGTGCTTTAGACGGCGCACAATGAACAAATATCATCCAGCCGATTCGTCTGCCAAAAAGAAAATCTGGATGATATATATAACTATCTAGCCGTTGCCTGTGACTTCGCCTTAAACATCTTTCCGTGGGAATGAGATTATTCAAGGAGCTTTTTTATACCCAGAAATGTCATTCTAGTATAGGCGTTTTTTTTTTGTTTGGAGGAGTACTTTCGGAGATAACTTCTTACAACCAAATTTACAAAACCTATTCATTGTGTTATTATCATCATATCATCTTCCGTATCATCTTCCTCATACATACACAATATAAATTTTTCATTTGGCTTACATGACGCACCTGGTTGACATAATCATTGGGCTTTACGAGTATTGTGCAAATAGCTTCCAATTAGTAGAATTAGATTTAGCCAATGTGCTGTTTAATGGAAAGTTAGGTATTATATATTGTTGTAGGTATATTGGTCCATAATCCACGTCAATATACGTACTACGGTGTACAGGACAGGTATAGTTAGTGTTGGGTTAGTATGAAGGGCGACGTAATTAGCCCCTAGCGTATGTGGTGAAATTGTATAATTCATAATTATTTATTTGACAGTTACATGGTACATAATAGGTGTAATAATGATACAAGTCCAGCATGTAACACTCCGTCGGAGCACTGCAAATATTGAGAGAGCACTTACTTACATGCAGTTCAAATATACAAAATTAACAAACAAAACATGCGATAATCTTACATCAATAGAATATATATATATTTTCTTCCTCTTACCAATGGAATATTGAAAATAATTGTTTAAAAATGTCAAAATAGATATTTCTGATATATATAATCTGCTGCTTTGCATGATACCATGGCAATTTACGAAATGCAGAGAAAATGCCAAATTCTCCACTTTACCTACACTATGTAAAGATGAACAAAAGATAAACCTAGGGATTTTATAATACGGCGTTGAATTTGTTTTTGGCACCTGCCGTCGTCGCCGCGCAGCACCGGTCGCTACCGCGGCCCGCTAGCTTCGCTCGCATGACTCGCCGTGCGGGATCGTTAGGTAGGGCTTGTCTTGGCTAACAAGCCACTGCACCAGGGATCTAAACCTATTTACAACCTGCTGACTGCTGACGCCGTTTTACTATTTGCCCACATAATTTACCGGCGTTTGTAAACGGCAAATTATACGATTTGACTGTGATATCTTCATAACTTAATGAAGCAATCAAGTGATTTTCAAACAAAGGTTTATAACAAACTGGCCACTTCACAAACCTCTCACGCGAAACAGTAATTTTGCCGCTAGAGCAAATAAAGATATAACAAATTAATGAAATAAAATTTGTTTATTTTTTGTTGTTCGCGCGAGTCGTATCGTAACGTTTAACGTTTCCCAAGGCATGGCCATTTTGTGGAAAAAATGTGCTAATTAAGAGCGCAGTGGCTGCGAAACGCTGGCAATATCGTTTGCATAAAAACGTCTTGGCGAGGCATGGGTTTAAAACAGGCGCCAAAAAGCTGTTTTTGGGGAACTAAAAACAGGTTTAAGTTTGAGTTAATGCACTTATCTACCTATTTTGTTTCAATAAACTTTACTTTATCAGGTTATTTTGGCCAGACAAAATGCTTTTGTTAGCGTTTGTAATACTAGTTTGCATAAAAAGTATTGGAATTCGTCCAAACAATCGTCAAAAATGAATGTTTAACTTTTATTTTTATGTTACGAGCTGAAGCTCTCTTTGTATTTGTCGATGAGATTAAGTATAGTGGATTCACGATTACGTCTTTCAGAAACCAATTTTTTCTCAAGTAGGCAAGTTCTTATACCCATCTCGCAAATAATTTTACTAAGTAGGTAATTCAATTTAAGTTAATTTTTAAAATCAAATATTTTTAAAATCAAATAATACATCCTATGCATGCTGCTTACTTTTTGGGCACTGAAAACATTAGTCGTTGTAACTCGGTCAAAGACCTTGGAGTACTTTTTGATGCCAAACTCACGTTCAATGCTCACATCGAAACCCTTGCAGCAGAGTGTTTTAAGAGATTGGGGTTTGTTATTAGAAACGCCAGAGAGTTTGATGATTGTACGGCTATCGAATTATTATACGTAAGTTTGGTGCGAAGTAAGATTGAGACGGCGTCAATTATCTGGGGCCCCCATGAAAGTGTTTATAACCTTTCACTTGAAAAAGTTCAAAAAGCGTTTCTCAGATTTCTATACAAAAAGAAATTGGGTTATTATCCGTTTTTGTACCCGACAAAATTTTTATTGGGAGTCCTTGGCTTCAGATCGCTGGAAACAAGACGTATCCATCAGCTTATGATCACAGTTTGTTGTATCCTTCGTGGTGAATCTAGCTGTCCAGAATTGGTACCGCAGGTATTCCGATTGTTCGTCCCCGAAAACTATCTCAGAGGTCGAGCGCACCACCTAGTGGCGCTGCCCACTATGCGCACGGTGGCGCACCGCGAGTCTCCTCTACCGCGCGCATTGCGACTTATACGAGATATGCTAGAGGCGGCACCACAACTTGATATATTTGCAGATAAGTTGCCAAGCATCAGCAAATCTATGCTTACTTTCTGTGAAGTTTTGTAATTTTATTTTATACATATATTTTAACAATGTTATACCTAATACAGGAGTTTATTGTTTAATAATGTTTAAGGTTTCTGATCTCAATGTGATCTCGTTATTTAAGTTCTATGTTCTTTGTATAGTTTAATTAGGTATGCCCTCAGAACAAAAACCTCCTTGCTTCGCTCGGAGAAGAAACCATGCTATTTTTTTTCAGTATGGGATGACAACTGCTAGCATGTCTCATGCCATGTCAAGTCGTCAGTGATCACATCCTACCGTTGTAGATGAACAACGCGTTCATTGCATTTACAAAGTTTATAGGATTATTGTAACTTGTTGGGATTTTAACGGTTGAAAATATTTCCTAAATTATATGTTGTAAACATTGTGTAAATTATAAAAAACATCTAGTGAATAACTTGAAAATATCGTGAATTTATTCTTAAGTTGCTCTCCATATTAGTGATTGTTCTTTTTAATAATAACGTGTGTAGTTGATGGCTGTACATCTTCAAAACAACAAAACGAAAATTGCAAAGAAATTTTGTCTTTTCATCTGTAAGTTTTATTCAGTATTTTTCATGTTTGTGGATTATTATCACAAATATTGCATAAAAAAATGTCAACTTATCATTTCTACAGTCAGATAATATGGAAATTGTTACGTATTTTACTGTAATTTATCGTTTTTTGTGGGATCATGTTGGAGTTTATGAGTGATGTATTTTTTATCGATAGTAGTATTTTTACTTTCGAGCTGAGCGAGAAAGGTATTGTATTCGTGAAAAAAGTTGCACAAACTTTCTCAAAAATGTGTTCTATATCACTTAAGCAAGTCCCCTAAAAATGTTCGTCTGTCAGTTGGTCGGTCTGTCCGTCACGCTTTGGCCTAGCGGCTAAACGAATGGTCCTATTAACACCATATTTTTAATTTAAGACAATTATTTCCGAATGGTTTTTTGCTGGCTCTCATTTTGAGGGTAGCTGTCATTCAACAAAAATGAAGAATTGATTTTTTTTTAAAAACGGTTCAAATTATTTTTATGAAACTTTGCTTGACTAAGCATCTCTATGCAAGGTATCTTGCGCCATCATCAGTTTGTCTGTGTGATTCCATATAAGGGGTGTTCCTGTACTACCAAAACGTAAACTTGTGATTTACTCATAGGGTCAGTGCACCACTAGATGACCAAGCACCAATAGCTGACCAAAACTTAAATTTGAACTGAAAGTAAGAAAATTTAAAAATACCGCGATTTTATATAGAATTTAACTATGTTGGCGTCTTACAATAAAGTTATGGGTTTGTCTAGCTAGTACTTTAGTATGTTTATTCGAAGTGGTCATGCAATGTAACATTTGAAGAAAAAACATTTTAAGAGCATATTTTGTATAGTCCTTAACACTTATTATATCACAAGCCTAACTAATTCATAGTCGAACTTTTAGAAGTGACTCTGAAAGTAGAACTTATTAGTTTTTTTATAAATTTCGTCATAAAACCGCTTAAATGGTCAACTAGTGGTACCTACATTGACCCTAATTGACTACATTAAGTTTGTATTATTTTCTATAATTTTAATTTTGTTTTGGTTATCTACCTGAATGGATATTCAATTTGATTGGATTTTGTGAAAATTTAGTACACAGGATGTACCAAAAACTGAAAGAGCTTTACAGTCGACAAAACTGAACAACTATTCATAAGAAACAGAGTTTTGAAATTTAAAAATCTGTGAAAATTCATATAAAAGGTGTTCCAGTACTACCAAAACTTTAACATGTGATTTGTTCGAAATCGTTTACGGTTGGTTTGTTTTAATATTTTACAATTCGAGTTCCGAATTCATGTGGTAGAACATTTTTCAGAAAAACCTTAATAAACGTTTGTAATTCCATACTATGTGTAGGTATGGTATTACAAATTTAAGTTTGCGGTTGACAGTTCTAATTGCATATCGCGAGACAGTAAGTGCAGTGCTGCTGTACCATTTATTATATTTTACAACATTCAACGCGTTTTGTTTTCATTCTGGGTTCGATTCCCGATGGGGACACTGTCAAACAAATATAACTTTGTGTGTCTTCGCCAAATTGAAATGTCTCAATCAGCATGAATCATTCTGAATCAACAAATTGTAAGAAAATTAATAAAAATACTAAATTAATCTACATAAAATTCTCTACAAAAAAGGTTTGAAAGTTTTTCGCTACAAACAATACTGACAAGCAATTCTTGTGCTCATGCAACGCTTTGGCTCACAAGCGTATGAAGATTCTGGGTCAAGCTTATCCGAAACCAGAAGACTACAGGCTCCTTGTGCTCTAAGGTCCAATAAGGAACTCAGCTCCACGTTATAAGGCAAGATAAGATACACGAAAATTCGCTTGAAAATTTATTTGAGCTACTTAGAAGAAAAACACAAACCCGTATTTCAGCATTTTTGCAAAACCATCCCAAATGGATTGAATTGAGGGATAAAAGTTTGTTTTAAAATCCTACATAATTTGTATGTAAGCTAGAGATATTCATGAAAAAAAAAAAGAACCTTTACACCTCCTACCCCTCTTGCCTCCACCGCTACCGTCCATTACTTTTAGTAAGTACGTAAGAAATCACCTGTAGTAAAAAATGCCAAAAGTATTTTTTTTTAATGAATTTAATCACTGCTTTTAACAGATTTGCCTTTTATTAAAGTTTAGTACTTCAAATTTTTTGTCAAAGTTTCGACATCGATTTGTCCTTGTGTAACTTATCGACTATCGATAGATGAAAGCATGCCCACATCCCTACTTGTGACGAATTATTTCTTATATATTACTTCTATATGAGGTCAAATTTTTGAGCTCCCCAACTTTTGAGCTCTTTCCAGATATGTGTTCCTCGAAGACCTCCGCGTTTTCCTGTTCCCTTATTTAGAACCCCATTTGCTCGAACTAACTTACGAAGTCATAACGCTATCTACCGTCTGTCAAAGCTATATAACTCTCTCGAACAATCAGTTGATATATTCAATGACAAAGAAAAGAAATTCAGGGATAAGATGCTTGAATTGGTTAAGGATGCTAAGCTCAATAAAATTGTCCAATAAATAGCAATCATATTATTATTATTGTTTATGATATGTATAGATATAGTTTAATATAAGTTCCCGTCTATCCTAATAATGCATGCTGTGGTTACCTTAAATAGAGTGTACATTTAGCTATTAGTTCAAATTATTGTTTGTAAGCATTTTGTTAATGTATCATTCGCTGGTGATCCTAATTATCAATAAATAAATAAATAAATAAATTTCTTTGGGTATGCCTGTCATAACTGTACATTGTAAATTATAAATAAATAAATAAAATAAATAAAATAAGTTAGTTCGCAATTAATTATTATGAAAGAAACCAACTAAAAATGGATCTTCGTGTGGGGCAAGCTTCCCCGTAGCGCTGGTTTTATATTTTAATTACTCACTCAAAAATACGTACTTGTAAAAATCAGAACAACAATATTTATTGATCGCACTAATCTATTTGTTTTACTATTCTGTCTGAAAATGTAGAGTCACCATAATGGGCAATAAATTAAGATTAATAAGACAGGTAGGCAACAAAAGCTCCATTTTAATACAAAGTTGTAAGTTTCTAAGTTGCAAAAAGTGTTTTTACCTGTCGTGTTTTTCGTTCTTCCGCAGCGCATTTTACTACTTCATTACAAAACAAACAGATATTTTTCTCATCCATGTTTTCAAAATTAACTTGGCTTCGGCTTATGACCCAAGAGTGGCGTTATAATTCCGTGTATTAGTGATTGATCACAGGGAGAAAAATAATATTTTGAATCCAGAGCGAAGTGAAGAAAGCATGGCGATGGATTCTAAAGTAGAATCCTGAACGTGGCGAGGGATTCAATAGGTCGCCCGAGGTAAAAAATATTTTTGCAGCCGCGAGATACACTCTACTTTGTTTAACCTCCACTATGAGAAAAAAATTAAGAAGCTAATTTAGACACACACTCATCATCTATACATATAATAAAACAGTAGAAACCGTGTGTCTGTACTTTTGATGAATTTATCAAAAAATGATTGTGGCTGATAAGAAAGGACTAGAATAGAACACAAAAATATTTATTTTTTGAATTTTTTATCCGTATGTCTTGTTTGCGCTAATCTCCGAAACTTCTGAAATGATTTTCTCGTGATTTTCACAGGTAGGTTAAGCTTAGCTTAGAGCAACATATCGTCGTTGCCAAAACAAAACCTCGTTTGTGCAAAATTGTTGAAAGTGAGTTTTTTTTCTTAAACCATACAAAACTGCCAGCCTCACAGTATGCAAAAACACTCATGTGAATAACACGTCTAGTTCCAGAGATACATACAAAGATGAAAATCAATTGTGTGACAAGTCAATACTGGGAGGAACAATTTTTTAGTTGAAATTATCTTATCTGTTACGGTTGCACATAAGAGATATTTTTTGATGATTAAAAATATCTTATGTTTGCAGGTTGCATATATAAAATATATCTCATGTGTTCAACAGTAGCAATCAAAACCTCCTATGTGCAAAAAACATTAAAAAAATATATTATCGGTAATTGCGGCTGGAATACTAAAACAATATTTCAGTATAAATAGCCCGAACGCAAATTTAATTAAAATATAACTTTAGTTCATCCTCCTTGCATACATTTTTTTTAACGGGGAAGTGTTTTTCGTTTTTCTCAAAACTACTCCTCTGACACGTTTTTATGAACTCCACGCGGACGGAGTCGCGGGCAACAGCTAGTTAATTTTAAATGTGAAATACCGTTACAATATTATTACATAAATAAATAATACTGAAAATCAAATTAAGTATTATTTGTAACAACTGAAAAATGTTATTGACATTTTTGTATCAATTAGGAACAGAACCTCTTGGATTGGTTGGTAGTAGTCTTCATATGGGTTTATACGTTGTACTCGTACCTATAATACTTATCTAGTCCCTGGTTTATACACTTCGAGCGCATTGTTTTTTATTCATAAGAATCCAACCGGCAATATTTTAGTTCGAAATCTATGGTCGTGTATCACTGGACGAATACTCATGTTCGAATTTTAAATCCCATTTTTACCCGCTACGCAAGTCTCTTGGAGAAAACAGCTATTTTGTTCGCCTTTATTGACGAACCGATAAGCGATTATAAGCGATTTTCGAATAGCAAATTAAGCAGCGCTTTTTCTGCCGACTTTTCGTAGTCTTATATTGGTTTATACGTTGTACTCGTACCCATAGAATACATGTATAATACTTATCTAGTCCCTGGTTTATACACTTTGAGCGCATTTTTTTTATTCATAAGAATCCAACCGGCAATATTTTAGTTCGAAATCAATGTCGAAATCTATGGTCGTGTATCACTGGACGAATACTCATGTTCGAATTTAAAATCGCATTTTTACCCGCTACGCAAGTCTCTTGGAGAAAACAACTATTTTGTTCGCCTTTATTGATGAACCGATAAGCGATTATAGGCGATTTTCGAATAGCAAATTAAGCAGCGCTTTTTCTGCCGACTTTTCAAACTGCAAAGAAACCACAGATTATGTAGTAAACCTTGCTGGTCAGTGATAATGTAATTAACTGGTGTAGAATACTCGTAGAGAAAGAAAAATTCGAATCGTCTCAGTAGATAATTACCACGATCACCCCTTTAAACATTTTTACAAAACTGTTAATAACATTATTGTAGATAAACTATGTCCCGTGTGGTGGCGCCAAAGAATAGTACTAACCCATACATACCCGTGGGTGTCGTAAGAGGCGACTAAGGGTTATAATCTGGAGGATGGGCAGCAGCATCTTCCTGTGTATCACTCCATCTTACTTACTGCGGTCACCTACAACCGCGGTCCACGGTGCCAGCCGTAACGCTGACAAGCGAGGTGACTATGGTACTATCCACACTTTTCCAGCAAAAGCTAGATTTCTGGAGGGAGCTCCCTTACCTGTAGTGGACTTTTCATGGGATGTTATGATGAGATAAACTATCATATTTAAGAGATAAATATAAGAGTTGGGAAGGACCCATGCTTTTTAAGCAGTACATGGGACTGATAATTGCCACTAAAAGGTTTTAAATGGACAGCAAATAAAAACAAACAACACAAACTCTGCTGTTACACACTACAAAAAATAAATGAGTTTAATGTCCCAGATTGTCACGAAAGAAAATAGGAAAGAAACCTACACCACGGTCGCTCGGCCGCCTCGCGTCGCAGACACGATTTCGGGATAACTTCAACTTGATAGCTTAATTTTTCAATCCTACCAGCTATTGTTTTATGTGGCTGAAAGCAAGCGGCAGGAAATATAAAGCAGTGTATAAAAGTGACAAAGCGTGCAACAAAACCCAAAATGAAGAACTGATGACGTCATGAAACCTGTCGACGTGCGATCCTTATGGGCCGCCGTCGTAATTGCTCCGCAATTCTGACATGTTGCCAAGTGTATGCGGGATTTATGCCCGAACTTGGCGACGGTAAAACGAAATACGCACATAAAGAGCAAGTTCCGATGATACATTATGACTCAACGCTTGTCGTTGCGAGATAAGAGCGAACGCGAGTCAGTCGTGTCAGTTCATTTAAAACGCGTCGACCGAAATATTTCATTGTTTACAAGCAACGGATGTTTGCAAACTGTTCGCACGATTTATCCGTTTTGCAAGTGTACCGATACAACCTTGCGACTGGTCTGACAGAGTAATCCTAGAAATAGGTGTGAGAAGGCCGTAACGTGTGCGTGCACTCAGGCGAACTGACACGCTACGCACTTACCTTCTACGCTACGATTTGATCGCTCAAATAGCTTAGAGCATTTAACCGTTGGTTGGTTTAATGCTCTATAGTCAAATAGGCACAGATGATAATAATAAACTGATATAAGCTGCTGCTTATGTCGCGTAGTTAGATTTAGTTAGATTATTATTTTTCTCCTGTATTGTTGTTCTTTATTGTTTAAAACTATCGCCTAGATGTACTTTTAGTTGAATCATTTCCTAGTAAATCTGTATTTGATCTCCTGCGATACAGGTCCAACCTAGTGGAGGGATCGTTGTTAATAAGTTTTTTGTACTGAACAATCAGACAAATAAATGATTTAGATTTTTTTTTATATAAGGTAGCAATTGAGTGAAAACTGCCAAAATAAGTTACAGATTACGTCATAGTGGAACAAAACTCAAATATAACAAGGAAAACGTTGTCAACCACAACATTCATTATTATATCAAGAAGTATAGCATAAAATTGTAAACAGTTGAATTTTGTTCCGTTGCGTCTTGTCTTGGTATAGTATCGAGGTACTTTTATTTAACGTTTCATCAAACGGAGAATTACGCAGTAGTTTACTTATACGAGAAACATCATCAAAAATACGCTCTATCGTGTCTCAGTGGTCCAACTAAGCAAAATAAAAATATCTTGAAAATGTAGGATCGGCTTTCTTGCACACAAACGTCACATCAAGTGAAATTTTCCACCATATTGGGTGTTGCCAGTATGGCTGATTAATAAAAATTTACTTATTAAGGTGTTTCGAGTAAACTATGCTGAATTAAACAAAAATCATAACATATTGGCGTTCTAGTAATGTATTTAGAGTAAACTGACAGGTGTACAAAGACATGGCCGAGGTCCCATAGTAATCTGAAACGACTCCTTTGTTAAGAAAAGAAACACTTCTGCACACACTTTAAAATACATTTCTTTGAAGAGCACAAAAGCCAAAGGTTAAAAGAAAATCTGACAAATATTAATCTAACATTACGTGTCGAAACGGTACCGTACTTTTGTTACGTAAGTACTTCGTACCTAGGGTATTTTCGTGAAGCTTCCAGAATGCATTCAGAACTTTATAGTCAACTGCTTGTTTTTGAATAGCTGTGACTACCAACTAAGTAAAAACCTTCGTTCGTTCCGTGAACAGCTAATTGAAACTTTTGTAACACGGGTATGGAGTTATTCACTTGTAACGAGTCTAGACTCTTACAACGGTAAACGAGTTTGAAAGTCTTATGATTTAATTTCACGAATGCCTCAGCGCTGTAATAAACTGCTAGTTGCATGTAGGTAGGTACCTTGTTTTGTTTTTATTTTACTTTTGTTTTCAACCATAATTAGTTCAAGTAGTGATAATACATCAAGTAAGTACCTACTTATATATTTATTTCAAACTAGCTGGTGCCCGCGACTTCGTCTGCGCAGGTTTATAAATTGTTGCCTATGTGTTATTCTGATGTATAAGCTATATTATTGTAAAGTTTCATTGAAATCCATTTAGTAGTTTTTACGTGAAAGAGTAACAAACATCCATCCATCCATACTTACAAACTTTCGCATTTACAATACTAGCTGGTGCCCGCGACTTCGTCTGCGCAGGTTTATAAATTGTAGCCTAAGTGTTATTCTGATGTAGAAGCTATACTATTGTAAAGTTTCATTAAAATCCATTCAGTAGTTTTTACGTGAAAGATTAACAAGCATCCTTCCATCCATCCATACTTACAAACTTTCGCGTTTATAATATTAGTAGGATTTACAACTGTTAATCGAACCGTCTCAATAATTCGGCAGTAGAGTGACAGCATAATAATTGTTTGCATATTTTTTTATTGTCAATGGGCTTACGCGGGAACACAGACGCAGGCAGAGAATTCCACTCTTAAGATATTTCAAAGCGCTTTGTGCGGATGTGTGGAATATCAACCACGTGTGGGTGAATCCTGTGGTGCGTTTAGATCACGTCTAGTCTCCCTATGGCGAAATAAGCTCATGGAGCTCTTGAGCACAATCCCCGAATAACGTTTTTAAGCTGAGTAGTTAGCAGCTTCTTTAAATTTATTCCTACTTTACTCCTATCACTTTCTTTGTCAACAAAACAGAAAGAGTCAGCAATAGACTTAAAGGAGCTTTAACTTTGAAAACGCTTTGTGAAACTGGCGTTAAGTTATTAAAAATACGGTATGTATGTATCTTCGGAGCGTAAAAACGTTACACAAAAAACATATTAGAGCGGAATCGCTGAACTTACGGTTGCGTAGGATATTGGCGAGGGTTCTAAAGTGGCGTAAAAGTGATTCTGTCTCCGCGTACCCAGCAAGTGATTTCATTTCGTTGGGCCTTAACAATTGTAGGAAATCGGAATTTCCTCGAAGACAGCCTTTTGTGCCCTAATCTCAAATCGGTCGACAAATCAAACGCCCAAAATCGGACCCCGGCCGGAAGGAAATCCACTTTTGAATAAACTGTGTTAGCGTTCAATTACAGTCGCACTCCCTCAGTTTGGAGACTTTCGAGTAATTTTCCATTTTATTTTCTCGTCAAACAATTCGTTATTTCGATAGACTAGTACTTCGCTTCCCTTTTACATTATTGTAAGTTTTAAAAGCTGGCAAAGTAAAGCTCCTTTCACTGAGTACATGCATCAAATCAGATCACATCAAAATAGTCCCTGTCCAATCACAGTATTGGCGTACCGACAAGCGCTCCATTTGTCCGTACTAGGTATACCTCTACCTACAGGGTGTAAGTACGTTGATCATTCTACCCGGGGTGTAAAAAATATACTTAAGTCGGGCAATCTACAACCAATGTCGGACTTTTCATACGAAACCCTCGTACTCGTATTGTGTGCGGAGAGGCCATTTTTTACCTCTTTAGGGTTCCGTAGTCAAAAAGGAATCCTGATAGTTTCATTGTGTCCGTCTGTCTATCCGCGGCTTAGCTCAGAGACCCTAGAAAGCTGTAATTTAGTACGGATATACTTTTTATCCACGTCAAGAAAGTTTAAAAAAAAATCTTGAAATATTTTTTTTTTAGTAAATACAAGTAAAGTGTGGATGGAATATTTAGCTTAACAGCGCAACTTTTTGTTGAGGGTCGAGTATCCCCCCCCCCCTGTCATCTAAACTGAAAGGTAGAACTATCAAAGCTAAGTAAGTAGGCTTCACAAGTTAATGAGCTATAGCCGAAAAACAGGAAATTATAAAAATGGCAATCAGGCGCTAGGACCTCGCTGAGCACTATGGTAAAAAGTTTATGTTATGAACGTTATTAAATATTTAATTAAAACCTGCTTTGCGAAAAGAAACCCTAAAAAAACTACGGAACGCTTTACTGAGCGTGGCCCGAAACGCACTTGGCACTTTTATATACGCATATTTCTTTATTAAGGAAAGTTGTTCAGTTCCATATTCCGAGTCACTACTCAAAGGATTGTCTCACTTTTCACACCCTGTATACTTTGGGACACGCACGCTGCCGTTGAGTGTCATATCGCGACAGAATGACGTCATATCCGTCCGCCATTGAGAGATGTCTCCTGCAGAGCTCTATCTATGTTCTATTGGTGTGGCCATTCGCAGAAATTATATTAATTTGCTTATCTAAGCGTTAATGATGTTCCCGGAATAAGTAGCTACATCAGTTTGTTTGTGATGATGATTTAAAATAGAAATATGTACTTATCTTGTATGTTGGACTGTCAAGTGAAAATAAAACTAACGTAATTTTTCAACACAAACAAAAAGTAAGGATTTTTCGTCATGTCTGTCTGTCTGTCTGTCCGCGGCTTAGCTCAGAGACCTTTAGTACTAGAAAGCTGTAATTTAGTATGGATATACATGTTAGTCCCGCCGACAAAGTGGTAAGATAAAAGAGTGTAAGAAAAAATCTTAAGATACTTAGCTACATTTTTAAGGTATTTTTGGCAAACGAATTCGCGGGCAAAGATAGGAATAGTTTATTGCTTAAACAGCTTTTTCTAAAACTTTAAAAGGTCATTTATTATTATTATTTGAATTCTGTAGGTATTGTTATCTATACTAACTGTATTTTTAACTGTTCAATCAGAGTGAGCACTTTTTATGGAGATATCAATTTTCTTTTAGTTTCCCAATCCCATCCATCCCATCCCATGTTCTTTGGGAAAGTTGTTTAGTTCGGTACACCGTCCTTTAAATTCCCTGATTTGTAATTTCACACATCGTCAGTGCACCAAATTGATGAAGTTTATTCGCATATTTTTATTTGCATTCCTTAATCCTGCCCGCTGGCCATCAGAGAAAAGATTTATGCCGGTCTGAATAAAGAAATCAAGTGTCAAAGTTACAAGCCGCGCGGTCTTTTATCGTGGTTTATTATTTCTCCATTCATTTTCACTTTGAAGACACCACTTCTCCTTACAATTTTTCCTTCTTTTGTAAGGATAAAGAGGCGTGGAGAGCTCACTAGTGAATATAGGTCATTGTCGACTCAATACGCATTCATCGGTTATCAGAATTCTCGTCCTATTAGATATCGCACTGAGTGTCAAACGCAGTGCAATAAAGTGCACGGTATTATGAAGAATTTTATACTTGTCATCGTTTGTCAAGTAACATTTTCATAGCCCAGTGCAAGACTAGTTGAACAAAATTCGGCGTAGTGATTTGGACTCACCACTTAAATTTTGTCTAACTAATTATTTATATATTATTTGGTGTCGTCGTACGGCACCTTCTGTGCTTAAATCTGACTCGCGCTTCGCCTGTTTGCATTTGTGCTGTTCAACATGCTTTTACTCAAATTCGCAAAATAAAAAGCGTCTTTCAAACTAGGAATATTGCTATCGCCACAATCCAATAACCAACGAAAATGTCGAATACACAGAACGTCCAATTTACAGTTTTGCAAAATGTTTTGGCAACACGAAAAACCAGGAACATTTCTGCGTAACAAAAACATACAACGTTCACAGGAGAAATTCCCGTAATGTGTTTTCGATGGAGGAATAAGTGAGTAAAGTAGTAAAGAATAAACACAAAGAGCCCAAAGGGTCGAAGTTGCGGGTTCCATTTGGATAACAAAGGATATATTTACTTATGAGATATGTCAATAAGGTTCGTTGGAAGTATCTATACCTATTGTTCTTTACACTGATGTTTGAAGAATGCCAAAATTCTTTGATATTTAAGTCAAAATATCAATATAACTGGTAACCGTATTGTATTTCGGGAAGTGTGCATCAAAATTGCACAACCTAATTCCACCTTCTCCTTTCCTTTTTCGTGGCAATATAGAGGATAGGTACGTGACGATGCAGTCGGAGATGTAGCATGCCTACCTAAAAGATACCTGTTCGTTCACTCTTGCCTTGAAAAGATCCAGATTCTATTGTTCTGGGAACAAATCTCTCTTTACATCTCTCATATTCGGTAAGTAGGTCCTTATTACCCCCAAATGGGGCTTGTAGGTGACCAATTAGCGCTCTAGGGTAATAATGTAGTTAGAAAAGCCCTAGGGCGGTAAGTAATTAAAACGTCCGCCTTGATGGCCGCCTCCAGCAGCGGGGCGGCGGGCGTTTTAATTACTTACCGCCCTAGGGCTTTTCTAGCCACATTATTACCCTATAGTGCTAATTGGTCACCTACAGTTTGGTGGTAATAAGGACCTACTTACCTCACAATCGAGATGTAAACCAGAGCCCTTGGCTACTAATGGACTATTTGCGCATTATGAAAGACGAAGCAAAGCGCTTCGTGCGAATGGATGATATACCAACGACATATAAAGGTGGAACTCTAACCAGCTTCTATACTATACGTAGCTGTCGTTGACTGTACAACAAGCTCACAATCATTGCCTTAGCCTTATACCGAATTGACCAATGGTTTTTAATCCAGTCGGCTACCTATCTGACCTAGAAGATTTAACGAGGGCTCTGGTTTCACAGAGCCACTGCCATCTGATCTCCACAACCCAGAGGGCAAACCAGACCCAATCCACGGCTTTGCAAGGTTAGTGGCCAATGGGCAACCTAGCTGACAGAGTTTTCAAGCCGCCAAATGACCTCTGACTTGGATTAACGAATACCATCATTGACAGTAGCCGACGGGTTAACGAACCTTACGAAGCACGGAAATTCTCCAGTTCTTGTGCCACTAGTGGTCAGGTTTTGACGACGGCCAACGTTACTTTACTTTAGTGAACGAAAAGAAAGAGCAACTACCACTTGGTAAGCGCTGCTTCAACAAGCTTACAGTAATAATGAAAATCCCTGTGACCTGAATTCTGATAGATTCTAGGTCACCCAATTGTTATTGACTAGAGCGTCGGAACTCTACCAGGTAATGATCAAAGCGAATTCGCGGAATAAGTAGATTAGTATTCGTTATGGCTTTCCTGAGTACAGAGAGCCAAACAAACAAGTAACTTATTTATTTTTCTAGACTACTGCTCCCTTTGTCATGATCATTAAAACAAATCTAAACTCTATTGTTTTAAGAGTTCCGAAGTCAAAAAGGAATCCTTATAGTTTCAACATGTCCGTCTGTCGGTCAGTCTTTCTGTCCCGACCAGAAAGCTGTAAATTATATGGGAATATATATTTATCCTTAGTATGCTTTTTACAGAATAAAGACTTAAGGTACTGCATATTCGGTATTTTACGGTATTCAGGCTTTACTCTTCGACTTGTTTTTATTTTTTTGACAAATGAAACTCAGAATAAACACCAACCAACAACAATTAGCAAATCCACAACTACCAACCAAAAATAATTTGCAAAATTAATTCTTGTGCTCAAAATCTTATTTTTACCCGACCACCCCAAAACAGGAGGGTTATGTTTTTCGAGTGTATGTATGTTCTCCGAAAAAGTTATTTTATTCTTTGTAAGCTGATGTTTTCAAACACATTTTTAGGTACCTAATAAGATTTCTGAACTGACAGTAACATTGGAAACAAAGCAAGTAAGTATAATAATAAGTGTGGAAAACGTTCAACAAGTTTACTCGTTCGGGACAACCGTTTGCTCTTATTATGAAGGTCAAAAGAAATGAATTATAATAGTGTTCATCAAATAACGTTACGTTTTGTAAACAAACCTTTTGCGGTTCAGAAAAGATTTCTCTTTATTACACGAATTACACGTTTTTTTACCACAATCCAAAAACAACCAACTTCTTTCGTGAACTCTGGTTTATATTCTAAAACTTTAGGAAAACGCAACAATTATAATTTTGTCTACTCATCCATATTACTATAATTTGAATCGATCTGCTGAAGGCCCGTTGCTGAATTAGCTCGTTTACTAGCTCGGGTTACATAACATGAAGTTCCCGATGTTTTGACGGAACTTACATAACAATCTTGCTTTTACTGTGCTTTCACAAATCAGCAACCGTTACAAATATAATTCCAAAGCCGCCAAAATCACAAAAACTAGCTTGGTGCATACTAAAATGAAAGGAAACATTTTTTATTTAAAAACAAAAAACCTGACTGTGTAACAGAAAAAGGGAAAACAAGCTAAGATCTATAGGATTTGGTTAACCAGAATTTTATAAGATATTGCAGGCGGCGGCGGGGACTCCGACCCGTTTTTGATGGTAAACATAATTTTGTTCGTCCCTGCCTGCAATATCTTATAATATTCTAGTCAACCATATCCTTTAGATCCAAAGAAATTTGACCTCATATAGAAGTAATATATAAGAAATAATTCGTCACAAGTAGGGATGTGGGCATGCTTTCATCTATCGATAGTCGATAAGTTACACAAGGACAAATCGATGTCGAAACTTTGACCAAAAAGTTGAAGTACTAAACTTTAATAAAAGGTAAATCTGTTAAAAGCAGTGATTAAAATCATTAAAAAAAAATACTTTTTCATTTTTACTAAAGGTGATTTCTTACGTAGGTGTTTTAATATTAAAGATACCAAATTTCTTACTTACTTACTAAAAGTAATGGACGGTAGCGGTGGAGGCAAGAGGGGTAGGAGGTGTAAAGGTTCTTTTTTTTCATGAATATCTCTAGCTTGCATACAAATTATGTAGGATTTTAAAACAAACTTTTATCCCTCAATTCAATCCCTTTGGGATGGTTTTGCAAAAATGCTGAAATACGGGTTTGTGTTTTTCTTCTAAGTAGCTCAAATCAATTTTCAAGCGAAATTTCGTGTATCTTATCTTGCCTTATAACGTGGAGCTGAGTTCCTTATTGGACCTTAGACCACAAGGATCCTGTAGTCTTCTGGTTTCGGATAAGCTTGACCCAGAATCTTCATACGCTTGTGAGCCAAATCGTTGCATGAGCACAAGAATTGCTTGTCAGTATTGTTTGTAGCGAAAAACTTTAACACCTTTTTTGTAGAGAATTTTATGTAGATTAATTTAGTATTTTTATTAATTTTCTTACAATTTGTTGATTCAGGATGATTCATGCTGATTGAGACATTTCAATTTGGCGAAGACACACAAAGTTATATTTGTTTGACAGTGTCCCCATTGGGAATCGAACCCAGAATGAAAACAAAACGCGTTGAATGTTGTAAAATATAATAAATGGTACAGCAGCACTGCACTTACTTTCTCGCAATATGCAAGTAGAACTGTCAACCGCAAACTTAAATTTGTAATACCATACCTACACATAGTATGGAATTACAAACGTTTATTAAGGTTTTTCTGAAAAATGTTCTACCACATGAATTCGGAACTCGAATTGTAAAATATTAAAACAAACCAACCGTAAACGATTTCGAACAAATCACATGTTCAAATTTTGGTAGTACTGGAACACCTTTTATATGAATTTTCACAGATTTTTAAATTTCAAAACTCTGTTTCTTATGAATAGTTGTTCAGTTTTGTCGACTGTAAAGCTCTTTCAGTTTTTGGTACATCCTGTGTACTAAATTTTCACAAAATCCAATCAAATTGAATATCCATTCAGGTAGATAACCAAAACAAAATTAAAATTATAGAAAATAATACAAACTTAATGGAGTCAATTAGGGTCAATGTAGGTACCACTAGTTGACCATTTAAGCGGTTTTATGACGAAATTCATAAAAAAACTAAATTATTAGTTCTACTTTCAGAGTCACTTCTAAAAGTTCGACTATGAATTAGTTAGGCTTGTGATATAATAAGTGTTAAGGACTTTACAAAATATGCTCTTAAAGTTTTTTTTTTTCAAATGTTACATTGCATGACCACTTCGAATAAACATACTAAAGTACTAGCTAGACAAACCCATAACTTTATTGTAAGACGCCAACATAGTTAAATTCTATATAAAATCGCGGTATTTTTAAATTTTCTTACTTTCAGTTCAAATTTAAGTTTTGGTCAGCTATTGGTGCTTGGTCATCTAGTGGTGCACTGACCCTATGAGTAAATCACAAGTTTACGTTTTGGTAGTACAGGAACACCCCTTATATGGAATCACACAGACAAACTGATGATGGCGCAAGATACCTTGCATAGAGATGCTTAGTCAAACAAAGTTTCATAAAAATAATTTGAACCGTTTTTAAAAAAAATCAATTCTTCATTTTGTTGAATGACAGCTACCCTCAAAATGAGAGCCAGCAAAAAACCATTCGGAAATAAAAGTCTTAAATTAAAAATATGGTGTTAATAGGACCATTCGTTTAGCCGCTAGGCCAAAGCGTGACGGACAGACCGACCAACCGACAGACGGACATTTTTAGGGGACTTGCTTAAGTGATATAGAACACATTTTTGAGAAAGTTTGTGCAACTTTTTTCACGAATACAATACTTTTCTCTCTCAGCTCGAAAGTAAAAATACTACTATCGATAAAAAATACATCACTCATAAACTCCAACATGATCCCACAAAAAACGATAAATTACAGTAAAATACGTAACAATTTCCATATTATCTGACTGTAGAAATGATAAGTTGACATTTTTTTATGCAATATTTGTGATAATAATCCACAAACATGAAAAATACTGAATAAAACTTACAGATGAAAAGACCAAATTTCTTTGCAATTTTCGTTTTGTTGTTTTGAAGATGTACAGCCATCAACTACACACGTTATTATTAAAAAGAACAATCACTAATATGGAGAGCAACTTAAGAATAAATTCACGATATTTTCAAGTTATTCACTACTTGTTTTTTATAATTTACACAATGTTTACAACATATAATTTAGGAAATATTTTCAACCGTTAAAATCCCAACAAGTTACAATAATCCTATTAACTTTGTAAATGCAATGAACGCGTCGTTCATCTAATTTGGTAGGATATGATCATTGACGACTTGACATGGCATGAGACATGCTAGCAGTTGTCATCCCATACTGAAAAAAAATAGCAAGGTTTCTTCTCCGAGCGAAGCAAGGAGGTTTTTGTTCTGAGTTTAGATCCTAGTTTGTTTTCCTCTTTTCTGTTACGCAGTCGGGTTTTGTTTTTAAATATTTTTTTATTGTTTTTTTAGTTCGCAAACGTGTTTCGTTAAATTATTCTTAAACATTTGCTTGAACATATAAGTTGTATATATTTTTGTGATCGCCTCTTAAAGCCCTTCATTTTGATACACTACTTTATACTTTTAGGGGAATTTTTTTTCTTCAAAATGCTCCATTTGGCCCCTAAAATCCGCCATATTGATTTTTCATAATTTTAATATACCCATTGTCACACGCGCTTTTGCTCTCAATCTAGCCCAGAGGACAGAAATGACGTCGACGATTATGGAATGACCTTGCCCAGACGATGCATATTTACTCACAAAGCCCTTTATTACCTTTGTAAAACATTTTAAAACGAAACGTATGTCTACTGTTCAAAAGTAGGCATTGCGCAACCAATGTTCCGTGCAAAATGGTATCGTTCGCGATGTAACCCCAACGCGCGTCGTGAATACCGAATACAGGGTTGCCAGATCCTAACTTTGTAATTTTCCCAAAACGAAATTATTTTTTTCCTCAAAATTATATGTTTCTGATACAAAATTCCCCAACGTTTTTAGGGTTCCGTATCTCAAAAGGAAAAAACTGGCTAAGTGCGAGTCGGACGTGCGCTAAGGTAAAATACCGCTTAACAAGGAACGCAAGTATTAAATGCGTGCGAATCCGACACGCACTCGACCAGTTTTTATGGTTCTGTAGTTAAAAAGGAACCCTTATAGCTTTGTCTTTAAAGCTGTGAAAATTCCAAGCTTCTACGACAGCACAATCAGAAGTTACGATCATTTATGAACCAAAACAAAACCTTGACAATAATGAAATTTAGCAAGTAGCTACGTTTCATAGCATAAGCAAAGAAAAAAGTTTTAAATGATTAAATATTGCAACTTTTCTCACAAGTAATCATACCCAATTAATGTAAGCTAAGTATATTCACGTAAAAGAGAGATCATGTCGGATTGGACGCGGAGTTTTTTAAAATCAAAGGCAAAAGCTTGAAGAATACGATATGGTGGATGGGTACGGAACACTTAGGGCGCGAGTCCGACTCGCACTTGGCCTAATTTTTTACACAAATAACAATAAAACACGCGATTTTAAGCATACTTAATTGAGTAATTTTTGTATCGAAATCAGCCGCTAGCCTTTTCTGCCACAAAAACAGATTATTAAAAGGCAATACACACCAAAGCCGCCAGCCCGCCGACACAGCCCGCCGACACAACCTGGCGGCCTATTAAAAAGAATCATGTCGGCAACATTTGCCGCCGACATGTCAGCGACTTGCGTACATACGAGTACAAATGTCGAGCCGCCGACATGTCGCCGACAAAGTTTTCCGCCGTGTATTGAGTGAAGTGGCCAACATAGCCCGCCGACAAAAAGTTGCCAACATAATGTCGGCGGCGGGCCGGCGGCTTTGGTGTGTAGAGTCCTTTAGATTGACAGCTGGGTCGATACCTGCATCCATGGACGCTTTAAATTAACAGGTCTAAAATATTGTTATCTCTTTTTTCACTTGATAAAAAGCTTTAATTTAGCAGCTACGCACGACTTAACCCCAGATTATGCAATCTGGCGTGTCGTCACCGGATATTGATCGATTGATTTTGCTCGGAATTCTAGTATGGCAAATAGAATAACAACTTTCGTATTATTATTTTTGCTCTGAATGAAATGCTCAGATACGGCAAATTTACACCAAGACCGAAGTTTCTCCCCAGAATTGCGAAAAGAACCCGAAACTGGCAGCCCTGACGGAATAACTTGTGCCGAATATTCATTATTTGTCGCATCTGCTACGGTGTTATTTCCACTTACATAATAAGGTGCTCCCGGGTGATTTATTTATAGGGGATTTTAAAAGAAGTTATTTTCTTGTTAGGATGTAATTTTCCTGTAGGAATAAGAATTAAGGTTTTAAAATACCTATAGTCATATAAATATTAACTTAGTGTAGAATAGAATAAGTACTTACATATTTGTTATTTGTGTTCTTTACTAATCTATTAACTTTCATTAAATTGAACCAGTGTGGTAAAATTTGTATAATTTTTAATTTTCAAATCTAGAAATAGGTATGTACAGGCATGAGTACATCAAGCTTGACACATTGGACTTTGTACCGTTGTAAAAATACTTCTGCACATACCCCCTCCACTCCCGTTGCGCAGACTGTACTCGTATCAAGCTTGACGTGTCGATGACTGCACTTAGAAATCTATGCTAGAAACGGTGCCTGAACCTAGCTGTAGTACCTTACGTAGAAACGGTATAGGCCTAGAGCAATAAATTAATAGTACCTACCTACATGTGATTTTCTGTTCGAACCTGTTAGTTTTACCTATAGCGTCAGCTAGGTACTCTTTTTTTATTTTCAATTGAAGTTTTTTCAAGAAGACGCCCTGTGTTGGAAATTAGCTCCGTAATGTAATCTTGACATACCTAAAACCCAGTATCGCGGAACACCCGTCCCGGTAACATCCGATTAATTAAATAAACACGCATAATTATAAGGGGAATACCTACAATTACCCAGTGAAACACACACTGTACGTAAACATTCACAAACAACTACACATCGAATGGCAGAACGTTGTGAATATTCGGTGTTTACGGTTGAACCGGCGCAATCCGATCAGAATTGATGCGTATACGAGCATCGTCAATATACAGCGTGAAGTCTGTTTAAAAGATTATCCGAATAATTTTGAAATAGAAAACAAACATATTTTGTTTGTTGTTGCGTTTTAGCTTGAATTGCGTTTTATGCAAGAGTTTTGAGTTTGTGTTGAGTTGATATTCATATTGGGGGACATTTCACACAAGGTCATCTGATCCCAAACTAGGCAAAGCCTGTAATATGGGTACCAGAGACTGATATACATACATAAGTAGATAAATAACACCCAGACACAGAACAAACACTTGTGTTCATCACACAAATGTTTGCCCTGGGCGGGGATCGAACCCGCGACCCACGGCGTGAGAGGCAGGCTCACTACCAACCACACCAACAACGGGCTTGTCTATGAAACTTCATAGTGTATAGCCAAAGAATATAGTGTAGCTTTTCCTATTCCTACCATTGTAAAAATATATCAGGAAATCGCACACCTAAAAGTTTTCAACAATGTAGGCAGGCTACCCTCGAGCCCATTTATTGACGGTGTACGTACAAGCTACAAAGCTATAACTTCACAAGTCACGTGGCATATTTTCGTCTGGGTTGCCATCGATACGAACCATTATTACATATTTGTCATTTGTAAAGCGTTGAAATCAGCCATGGATCGAAAAAATCGAAGTCAGATGCTGGATGCTGCAGACAGCGCGCAGCTTTCGTCCAGCAATGGACTTCGTTCGGCTAACGATTATTCTCAAGCCAGTCTTAAACATTTTAACGTAGAATAATTTTCGTTGTTCCACAAGATACACAAACAGCAGATTATACGAGTAATGGAGTGCCTTGCGGCTGCAGATCCGGCGATTAGTTTTCAGTTACCTATCTACCGTGAACAACTATTATCTAGCACGGTAGCGATTGTTCAATTATTGTTTTGAGAGAGTAGCTAAAATCATTTATATTTGGAGAAAAGCAAGTCTTTAATGTTTAATTAATTACGAAAAAATGGCTCCTTGCAATTTCACAGTATGAGTGCCAGATGCTTTTTAAGTTTATGTAGTTAAACTTGTTAATACATACATACATAATATCACGCCTTGTTCCCGTCGGCGGCTACGGCGTCGTGCTACGATCTTGACATACTTCCCTTGCTTCCTGTACTTTCATCAATCCTTTCAATAATTAATAGAAATAAATAAAAGCTCTCAAACACGGAAGATGGAGTCGTTTACGGAACTAATATCGGTTTAATATGACCGTTACTATCTTGGCATATCCCATCCCGCATCCTCGAAATTGCTTAACACGGCTGAACACCTAGTGGATCTTTCCGGATCCATCGTCCCCAATCCCCAACTCGGCCAACTCCCTAAGCAACGCTTGTCATGCCCGATATTTCCACGATACACATTAGCGAATGACTGTTGGCAGCTCTCTTGGGCCTTATCAGAATTACGGTAATTGACGTCCAAGTGGCGTAAAAGTGAATCTGAGTCGTCTCCGATGGGATGTTAGGTGAGGGCGATCGATAACACCCCGCACCTCGCGTCCCGCCCGCGCGTCTCAAAACCGCCGGGATGCCAAAACGCGCGTCTGGTTACAAAGGCGCGAATCTGTAATTCGTGCAAATAGGTGATAACATTCCTCTCCATCCGCCTGTTGCTGATATTAAAGCTGTGACGCCTCCAGTCAGTAAATTATCGTATGTAATCTGTTTCGATGGCAATAATCCGTTTTATTCGCGTCGGCTTCAACTCCTTGTCAAGATATTTGGGAAATTATTTGTTGTTTTCCTAGATCCTCTTTTTGAATCAAAATTTTATTTGTACTCGCAATTTAAATGTATTTCTATCGTAGATATAATCAGTAACATTTTTTGTGAATTGATAGCCCTAATGTGACATTTTTAGAGAAATCGAATTAGGTATAGATTCTAATTACTAATTATTCGTGGAATGAATCTGTGGAAAATACTGGCTTCGTTCTCCATCGCAAAACAGAAAATCTTGTTAGCTTGTTTGCCAGATACCATTTTGCGGCGGAATTTCAGATGTACGTGAATACTGTATTCAGCTGAAATTCAAAGGTTCTAGTGGATTATCTATTTATAAGCTCTTTGTTGGTATTTCTGCGAACCGTTCAGTAGCGAGCTGCGATTGACTATCTGATAACATTGAAACATGAGTTGCTACTCTGGAACTTATGATCTTATTATTTTAGTTGCTCTATTATTTTAACAGCTCCTTTAGAAATTTATTGTAAAAAGAGATTGAGGGTTATTCTTATCATTTCTATTTAATTTCATTTAAGAACAACAAACACTTTTATCCGTGTAGCAATATGTTATTATTCTTGAAGTATTTGATGCACATTCCCTAATTCACATCTGCCGAATATATTATATCCTTAAATTAGATTTGATTAAATCAACAGTATCACGAATTTCACTGCATTTCAGCGAAACTTAATTTTCCCAGAGCAGTGTAATTAAATCAGACGTGCTAGTCATTGGGTAAATTGAATGGCAAAGCTGCTTCATTCCACAATTTGACCTAATTTAAAATGACCTACGCCTCTGTCATATCAAACTTTTTCGTATTAGTGTTTAATTAATTAGTGTTTTAAAACGCAACAAATAAACTGCATAAATTGGTCCAATGTCTTTCAAGCTTTCAAGAACTAGGTAGTTTGCGTTTTGTTAATTTTTCCGAAAAACATTGAGAGTGAGCATTCTGTGCGTTATTTAATATTCGTAGAATTGGCGAGGAAGGCCGTTTAAAACTTTTATTGGAATAGTTTGGCCGTTGGTTGTACCGGCGGTAGAGAATGCACCCCGATGTGAAACATAAAACCGGTTTTACCCGGTTCATACTTTTTAACCGGTTTTAATCCAACAATATCCGGATTTTCACTATTTTTAGAGTTCCGTACCCAAAGTGTGAAAATGGGGTCCTAGTAATGTCTGTCTGTCTGTCAGCGGGCTGTATCTCATTAACCGTAATAGGTAGAGAGTTGAAATTTTCACAGATTATGTATTTCTATTGCAGCTATAACAGTAAATGATAAAAATAAAGAATATATAAATTAAGGGGGCTTCCCTACTAAAACTGTGCTTTTTTAGGCAATTTTTGTTCGATTCGTAAAAACGGAAACTCTTACAAGCGTGAAAATCGGTTTGTTTATAGTGCACAAGCTATAGAATAACAACAAATAATAAAGACTCGCGCGACTGTAATGCGTCACTCAGAAGTATTTTTACCTTAGGGGTAACCCTACCTCTAAGGTAAAAATACTTCTGACCTCCTGAGTCTGACTCGCACTTGGCCGGTTTTTTATTGCAATTAGATAAATTATACCTATTTTGTTATGAGTTATTTTCTTTTTTCTTTGATTCTTGATAAGAAAATTGTTGATGTGATTTAGGAACGTGTCACATACGCTGAAGAATGTAAGAAAATAGTCGTACTACCCGGTTCTTGAATAAGGCCCGGTTCTGCATCCTCTAACCGGCACCTCCGCACTCTTACGCGCCCCTAGCTAGCTACTTCAACGCGCCGCGAATGCCGCGATGGATATTACTCTTTTACGATCCTCTGTTCGGTTTAACAGCGAATAAGTACCTACTTTAATTCTTCGTCATGTTATCCGTAATGAATATATTAAACGCGAAGGACATCTTCCTTCGGAACAAATTTTTATTGCCTGAATAGTAATAAAAATTTACCAACACTTCCTCACCGTCTATGTTTATAATTTTAAATTTATTAAAGCTCTGTGTAATAATTAAGTATCTACTTAACTTATTACCTTGCTTATCTTTTAAACTAATTATAGTCATGTCTCTTGTTCCTTTTTTTTAATATCTCCATTAGTTTAGTCAAGCACGTGCCCGGGTCAGGTAGGTTCGGTTGATTTTGGTTATTTTTGACAGCAAAAACTAATCGTAACGAACGTGCGTCCATCCATACGTTAACACGACACACATGCCACAGCAGATGGTTATTTTCAAAAAAACTAACTCAAAGGTTTTTATAAGGACGTACTGGTTTTATCGTCTACATTTGAACAAATAATACTTTTAATTGTATTAAACATGGGTATTTTTATTTGTATCCTGACGATTGCACTTGTTTTTGAAATGAATTGGATTGACATTAAATCTCAAATAACCCGATGCAGAGAGTTAAAATTATTACATGAAGGAGACGTGACACCTATCCTGAAAAACATTTCCATAACCACAGTAAATTAGAAAAGTGAGCCAAGTAATTTGGGAAGCTACTAAGCCATTATTTGCGGCTGAAAATATGATTTATTTTCAGATTCGCGATAATTCTTCTTAGTGCAGAGAAATTGTGTTATTTTATTCGATATCATTCGTCCTCATTATTGGCTCTATCAAGGGTTCCGTTAAGTGATTCCGAAGAAAACCGACCGTAACAATAACGGCCATCTGTCATGGGGCAAATCATACAACAAAAGGTTTTTTTCAACCATCACCGGCGGCTGCAATTTAATAGTCAACAACGCAACGGGTTGCAGCTGCCCACTCCGTATATTTTTATTCATCAAAGATATGAAGAAAATTTGTTTGATAATATTAAATTTAGATCAATGAATTTACGTTTTAAACAAAATTCTTTTTTTTTATATAAGTATGTGGTCCGTGTGATGCTGGCAAAGAATAGTACCAACCCATTTCTACCCGTGGGTGTGGTAAAAGGCGACTAAGGGCTAATGCACCAGACGATGGGCAGCAGCATCTTTCTGTGCATCGTACCATCTTACACACTGCGGTCACCAACAACTGCGGTCGCCAGAATTCCCTCTTTTCTTTTGGAGTTTCTGCTGGAAATCTGAAAGGAGCTCCCTGACCTGCAGTGGACATTTCATGGGATGTTATTTTTGTAAATTACCTTCGATATTCCGATAGACTTCGTAGAAGTAATTACTTATATGATTGTTTGTTTGTTGCAGGATGTGACCACTAGCGTCGATCCATCAATGACGGAACCATTCATCTGACCACATCGTACAATGCGGTCACAGACTACAAAACCTTTAATTAAGAAAGGAGCTTCGGGTAAAACAGCGTTGAAAACGAGCTCCATCGTGAAACCGGCTCGGAAGAAAGGAGTCTCGCCGAAAAAAGTTAAAAACTTGGCCAATAAATCATTAGTGAAATCTCCCAAAAAGACATCTAAGGAATCCAAAGATGACGTTTCCAGTAACAGCGACGATGAATCAATCGGTGCTGAAAAAAGTGATACATCAACAGAAAGCACTAAAAGTGGACCATCAAAGGGGCCCTCTAGAAGTAATTCTCCTAATAAAAAAGCAAAAAAGGATCCAAAAGAAAAGAAAGAACAGATTAAAACTTCTCCAGTATCCAAAAATGTCCTGCCTAAGAAAATTTTAAAAAAAGTTAACAAACCCAAATCGGCTGCTAATAAATCTGAAAATGAAGATGATATCAAGTACAAAATTAACTTGGACGCTGCTAAAAAAGCAGCAACAAAATTTTCAAAAGTCAAAACTATTGTCAAGAAGTCAACTGCTAATCAGAAGAAGAAAGTACTTTCTTCGAAGAAACAAGAAAAAACATCACATGAAACAGAACAGCCTTTTAATACGAAAGATTATAAATATGAAGATAGTAACACCACCGAAGTTGATAAGCAATCGACAAGTTCTAATGAAGATTCCCAACTTCGTCAAGATGACAAAAATGAAGAAATGAAGTCAGTAAGCCTTAATTCTAACAAAACAAATGTAGACACTGCACCGCATAAAAATACGACAGCTAATCTTACAACGCAACCCTCAGTAGAAACTCCAAAAGTGGAGACTGAGCGGCCACCAAAATTTTTTACCTCTAACCGATCTCCAAGAATGTTAGACATTGATGTGAAGTTTTGTAAGAATTCGAGAGGCAATTTAAGTGTTACAGAAAGGTTCATGAAGTGTGAAACGAAATCTGATGATAGTAACAAAGATAAGAATGCAACAAACGCTCTCGTTTCGCAAGGACCCGATGTTGATGTATATACGTTTACTGAAAAAGTTGATTCTCCTAAAAGCATATTGTCTGATTTCCGTAGTCCATTAAACAAAAATATTGGAAGGGTAAGACCAATCGCCAGAGTGAAAGGCACTGTAATAGATAAAAAAGACCCAGAAAAGAAAAAGTATTCTCCACATAGGCCAATTGAAGAAGTTGTTAAACAGCTCAAAGCAAACAAACGTTCAGAGGAACTATCAAATAAACTGGATCAAAGTAACCAAACTATAACCAGCGCAGATTTACAAAAATACAATGAGGAAAAGGATTCAGAAGAAGACCCAAAACCTATAGTGAGTAAGTCATATAAAATGGTGGCACGAAAATCGAGCATTACTGGTAAACCGTTTAGTCCTATCAAATTTCTCGATCAGGAACCTACAGCTGGCAAAGCAGAATCTGTTTCTAAGAAACCTGTTGCAAAAACTAAAAAACAAAAAAAGAAAACGAGTTCATCAGATGACGAATTTGAATCATCTAAGTTTGCGTTTAACACTAAAACGTTCCATTACTCGTCATCTGAAGAAAGTGGTAGTGAATCTAATGATGACAACGACACCAAAGAGTCTTCCAGTTCAGATACATCTAAAAAGAAAAAGAACAAAAAATACAAACGAATTACTGACGGCTTCAAGAAAACTACCTCTAAAGAGCTAAGAGAACTATCGAAAGATTCGCTCACCGAAATCAAAGATGAAATGTTTGGAGACAAGCCTAGCAAGCGGAGGCTTAAGCTATATTCTATGTGGGCGGGCCCTAAAAAACATAGAATGGCATCTTTAAATGCTATTGCAAAGGTGCATTGCTTATATGAAAATGAAAGTCGGACACACATGGAATTAGGACTAATGAAAACAATTGACCGACAAGTAGCTCCAAGTACATCAAAAGCACCTATTTCTAAGAAGAAAGAGACCAAATCCAAAGAAACTGATAAACACGAAAGTACAAGCGAGTCTGAGTATGAAAACAAAAAGGATAACAAAAAAGAGGATAGCTCTGAGAGTTCTGATGACAATCCACCTCAAAGACCTCTACGTGGTGATCCAAGCATCAGAAGCGCCGGTAAGTATTGGGATCCAAAGTCATCTACGTCATCCAGTGAAGATAGTGAGCTAGAATGTAATAAGAAAGTCAGCACTCCAGAAAAGAAGAAAGCTCCATTTAAATCCTCTAATGTCAAATCAGACTTGGAAAACCCACCAACGAAAATGAAAAAGACTGCTGGAGTTCCTGTGAAAAAGAAACGCAACAGGAATGAGGTGGTTATGGATTTAAAGGACATGGTCGTTCAAAAACGTATGGCTAGCTTGAACGCAACTGCAATATTGGCCGCAAGTTACGAAAAGCGTTCCCCGAAGTCCAGCAAAGATGACACTACCTCTGATTCTTGTAGCGATGAATCTTTTTCTCAGAAGTCAAAAAACTTAGCCATTTCCGGCGTTAAGTCGGAAATAAAACACGAAGATACAAAGAAGGAAGCCGAAGAAACTGTGATGACAGACAGCAAGCAAAAGGTTGAAGTGATAGTGAACCAAGACACTGATGTAACAATCACTGGTGTGTACTCAACTCACCTCCATGAAGGCTTCTGTACGGTCTCGGGGATGCAATATCGGATTTCTTCAACTAGTCATACCCAGACCACTGCAACTGCAAATTGTGAAAAGGTAAGATAGTCGAGGTTTATCAATTACCTGTGTTGTATGCTCCATCTCCTACAATGTGTATCGCAAAGCCGATGTAAGCGTCCTCTTCATCTAGCGCTGCTTCGTTATTGTGATCTTGAACTAGTGAACGGGCAGTACCTTTCTACTGCTTACACGGCTTATTTGTTTGTCTATGGATACCAAGCTTGTTAGCGTTGCTGCTGTACTGGGCTGTGTACTACAGTACCCCCCATCCAAAACATAGCCAACCTCCGTGGTTTAGTGGTTAGAGCGTTTGGCTCTCTATTCGGAGGATCCGGGTTCGATCCCCGGTGGGGCACTTTTAAACAAAAATCTCTTTGTGTGGCCTCCCCAGTTTGGTTAGGACATTACAGGATGGATCACCTGATTGTCCGAAAAGTTAGATGATTGCGTGCTTCGGAAGGCAAGTTAAGCCGTTGGTCCCAACTACTATCTACGAATTTAGTCGTTAATGAGCTATATCAGAGGCCCTTGGCGACTCAACAACTCTTAACACTAGGGTTTGTGAGGTCTGTTTTCGACTTTGCAACCCACACGATATGAAGCTGATCCAAAACAAACTACTCTATTAGTTTAAGATATTCTGGGGTGATACTCTCTGTCCAGCCGTGATGATTTTGTTCAGATTGTAGAAGTTGTACAAATAATACAATTAACAAAAAGATATAAAGCCAGCCCGCAATCCTATAAACAACAAAAAGCAAACAAAACAAAGAAAAAACTAACAATCCCAATGGAGAGACGTCAGCAAATCGGATAACGGTACTTATCCACAATAAAGATTGTGCCCGACGGCGTTGTCTCATTAATGAAATAATGAAGTAAGTTCTATGTAAACACGCGGCGCGACCTCATCCGAGCATTATCCCTCATCTCTTTAGCGTTTATCGCCTCATTTTGAACCTTTTGCCTCAAGGGATAAGAGGGATCTGCGATGAGCCATTTGTCTATTGGGGCGTAAACAATTTACGCGTGAAAGGAATAGTCGCGTATCCTTGACGTTGATTAGATCGTCTCCGCGTCTTATTAACGTAACGTTAAACACTCGCGGCAAGCTACATAAATATAACAAAAACAATGATCATATGTTTATTGTTATGACCTGTTTACTTACAATCTAGGACACTTTGGCTATTTTAGATAGAACTTTAGATTTAATATTCTTTAAGTTAGGTATGAATAAAATTTAAAGTTTGGCAACCTCTACTTTAATTTCTAAGTCAGCCCTCTCGATGTAGCGGGCGCTAAATAACTGTGTTGTAGTAGCTGCGCAGCTGCCTTTATGTTCTATAGGCCTCGTCAATTTACCGATTGGAATTATTGATGATGAGATTTGATGTTTGTTTCTGGATCTGAGTCTGTCTGTAATTTTATTCGTTTATATGGAACAATCACAATGGAAGAAGTAGGTTTTTCCCTGCAATTGACACCTAAAAGCTATTCGATCGATTCATTCATTACCTTCGATAGGTACTTACAAACATTTTTGTGCGAAGGTATTCATATGATAATTAAACTTTGTTACTAATATATGACAATGTTTTCTAGGAGGGTTGTTCCCGTGATGAATCCCGTTACACACCTCTTTCCGCACTGTCGTCTATGCAGCCACCGCCTGCCGACCATGCGCACGGGCATCCTCATCCAGGTAAGCAAGTACAACTTAGTATTCCCATCTTTTTTCAAGGAAAAGTTTTATTTTTAAATTTTGCCTAATAATAACTTGCTAATGTTAGAAGCTATGTCTGATATAGGGCCAGTTCACCCTTTCAGCTATTGTACCTATTCAAGATCGTTCTATGGCTAGCCTGAACTTTGCGCACCAGGGTTATTCAAGTGTGATGTTGATGAATGAGAAACCAAGTAACTCAACTTAAAAAAGAAAACGAACCTGCCACGCCAACCAAAACAAATCTTTCCTGTCCTGAGTAAAAATACTATTCATCAATAATCCTTACTCTTAAGTAACATAGTTAGGAACGATTTAAACAACTTTATCGGGAACACTTGTCATTCCTATTACCAACCCGTTCCAATTTACAAAACCCCGAAAAGGTGTTATCAAGAGGCATTACCTTGAAGAGCTAATTGCCTTTAACGAAGCGAGAGGGAAGATTAAACATTATTTTTCATTTGCTACCGGGAGTTTTCCGGCGAATCAGTTTCAGACCTAATTAATCACTTCGGATCTGAAAAGGCTACTCATTTATCATTCCGTTCGATCCCGAAGATACCGTTAAGCGGAGTATTCCGAAAAGTTATTGGACCCTTATAAAGTCTGCAAGTTAATTCTAATACAAATGCTTCAAAACTTTTGAGAAGAGAAACGTGAGCCTTTTGAGTCTTTAAATTGAGTAGTTTTTGGAAAGGTTTTTAAAAGGCACATTTTTAAATTAAGTAGTTTTTGGAAAGGTTTTTAACAGGCACGTTTTTAATAGAGAAATAATAGTATGGGTAATATCATGGTAATATGGTGCAACACTTTTGTGACAAGCAAAACTATGATTTCATGGGTAGTTAGGTGTCCTTTTAGGATTTCGTATTGTACCAGAAGGGTGCCAAGGGGTAACTGTTTTGAACCGTAATAACTAGCTGGTTGAAATTTTCATAGAATACCGGTATGTAGGTATATATTGTTGCGAATGTCATACTAACAAATAGGCAATAAAAATAATGACTTAGTGCACAAGTCCGACTTACACTTGGCTGGTATTTTTTTTTTATTCTGCTTGTGTAGATATGATCTTCGACTGGAACTGGTTCTGGGTTTTCCTCGATATGGTTTCCGTCTGGAACTGGTTCTGGGTTCTCTCCCTCGAGATCATGTCCATCGTTGTTTGTGCTCATCTCCAGATCGTCGTCGATACGATCTCCCTCGTTTTCTATAGGGGCTGTTAACCTTGGTGGATCTTGATGTGACTGAGAGGCCTCGCTGTCTTTGGCGTTATCCAATGGCAGTTTTAAAGTATAATCCCTAGTTTCTGTCTGTTCCTCATTAGAAGACTTTTCATCAATGGGAAGTGGTCTCTCGTCGAAGATTACGTCACGAGAGCAGATAAGCGTGTTCTTCGTTCTATCTGTGATCCAGATCCGGTAACAGTCTTCGTCGTAGCCAACGAGTCTGCCTCTGATGGCTTTCTTATCTAATTTCTTGCGTTTCTGTTTTGGAATGTGGGCGTATGCATTCGATCCGATGATTCTCAAATATTTAATAATCGGCTTTTTTCCACACTAAAGTTCGTAGGGAGATTTTCCCTCAGTCTTTGTTGGACCTGTTCTATTCAAAATATATGCAGCCGTGTTAATAAATTCTGTCCACAGTTGTTGCGGCAAAGCTTCGTGCGCATACATCATGGATCTCGCGGTTTCGACCAAAGTTCGATTCTCTCGTTCGCTCACTCCATTTTGCTCCAGCGTGTAAGGTGTCACAAGTCTTTGTTGAATTCCATGCGCGTTCAGGATTTCTCGAATGGACTTGTTGTCGAATTCACCTCCGTTATCACTAAGCAGGCATTTTACAGTGTGTCCAGCTGTTTCCGTTTGTTTAAGCATCAAGCCGAGTTTATTCTTGACCTCAGACTTGTGTCGCAGCATGTACACCACACGGTAGCCAGTATAGTCATCTTTGAACAAAACGTAGTATCTGTAGTTTGAGTAACTCGGTTGAAATGGTCCACAAACGTCGGTATGAACGAGCTCTCCCGGTGCACTAGCACGCGTTCTCGTCCCGAATTTAAATCTATGGGCTTTCCCATAAATGCAGCCTTCGCAGTTCTCCTTATCAAGAGGTAAATCGAGTCCCAGTTTGCGTTTAACAGTGGCTTTTACGTGTCTCTTGTTTTGGTGAGCTAGTCTCTCGTGATAGAGCTGCAGCGTAGAAGTTGTCAGGTAAACTTCTTGTGGTTGAACAGGTGGCACGTTCGTTGCTTCGAGCCGGTTAAGCCACCTAGTCTCAGGCGTTTTCCTTGTAAGCATTCTTCTCCGTTGACATAGACGGTGCATTCTATAGTCGTCGATGAGAAAAAGCTATTAGGGAGTTTGTCGTGCAGAGCGAGAACTGAAAATAAATTTTTATTGATAGCAGGGACATACCAGACATCTTGAAGGGTAACGACGAATTCTTTCCCTTTTACATTGGATTTGAGAGTGACTGAACCTTTGCCCTTGGTACGAATCGCATTGCCACTTGCAGTTGTTACAGTATGCGTCTCAACGAAATGCTCAAAACTCTGGAAGAGGTCTGCTATGGCTCGTAGCGCCATTGTCGACGTACCAGTTCTCGCCGTCGTTATCGTTAAGTGAATTGATTACAGTACCTGCGTTCGCTTCTACACTCAAAAGAATCATGTTGGCTTTCTCACTATGCGAAGAAGAAGGGGGCTTCGGGTTTATGCTCTTCGGTGGCTGGCCGTCGTTAATCCATTTCGGACAGTTCTTAATGCGGTGTCCGATTTTCAAGCAATAGTTGCATTTCATCTTCGGTTCCTACTTCTTAGAATGCTTCTGTGTGCCCGACGTCGAAGCACTGAGAATATCTTGCTCAGGTACGTTGTTACTTGGCAAGGCTCTCTCAAAAACACATAGGTGGCTGGTCAGGTTCTCGACTGTTCTTTCCTTTTTTGGTGTTAGGAGCCAGCTGCTACGGAATGTAAAATATTCGTCGCCCAAAGTCCAAAATCTTGCATATAAATAGGAGCTCGGGTAGTTCCTTCTTGTACTCTGATTTCGACATCTCAATATTAAGCTTTGTCCAAATATTTTTCAATTTCGAAAGGTGGGTAGCAACATCGTCATTCGAGTCTCTCTTAAAACCAAAAAACTTCATACACAGATTGTATGCGCGATCTTCGGTGATCCCGTCGAAGAGCCTGTGTAGCTCTAGCCAAATATCTCTAGAATTGGTGTATCTCACGACCTTCTTTAGCGTTCCGTCATCGAGGTTCGTGGTGAGGAGTAGCAGCGCACTAGTGTCAGCCTTAATAAATGCCTGGAGTTCTGCTGAAGTACTCGCATTTGTCGGTGAATCTGACGATGCTGTACTCGGGCTTTCAGGTTGCACGAATCTGCCCTCGACTACGTCTAGCGCGCGATCAACAGTTCGTAAAAGTATGCACTTCTTGTATTTCCATGTTTCCCAGTTGGACTTTCCACTTAAAAGACCGATCGTCATATTTTTTATTGGGTCCATTTTTCGTCTTTAAATTTTTGCGCGGGGTCCTAAACCTGTTAGCGGAGCCGAACTTATATGCACAGTGAACTATATGTGATACCGGAACTGTTTATAGAGCTAGATTTACGCGAATAATTTTAATTATATTTACGAACGCGATTTTGTAAAGTTTTCACAACGATGTTTTTGCAGACACTGACATTTAACACTTTTTCGATTATAAAAATTGTCTTTGTAAAGTTTGCATATTTGCAAACTCAACACACATAATCATTATTGTATTAGTTGAAATTTCAGTAAGTTAATGTGCTAGATTTTTTGAGTCCGACACGCGCTTGACCAAATTTTATTATTTGTTGTTATTTTATAGCTTATGCACTATAAACATACTTATTTTCAAGTTTGTATGTGTTCCCGTTTTTAAAATAGAACTAAAACAAAAATCGCCTCCGCGACCATTCAACTTGACACCTCTCTTAGACTTTTCCCTTTATCTGTACTGTGAGACCTAGCTTATTGCCAAATTTCATAATGTTAGGTCCACGGGAAGTACCCTGTAGGTTTTGCTTTTTTGCATAAATGTATGGAGATGATGACATAAAAAGCCATATCTTTTGATAGCGTCGTTGTAAAAAAATTAAATTTTCAGATCTTGTGTGGTTCATGGACCGTAATATATGGTATTAATTTCAACCTGATACCTCTACCCGTTCGTGAGATAAAGGGTCTTGACAGACAGACAGACAGACAGACGGACAACAAAGTGATCCTTTAAGGGTTCCGTTTTTACTTTCGAGCGGAGCGAGAAAGGTATTGTACTCGTATTCGTGAAAAAAAAAGTTTTTCTAATTTTCTCAAAAATGTAGTCTATATCACTTATACATCATAAAAAACAAGTCTCCCAAAAATGTCCGTCCGTCGGTCGGTCGGTCCGTCGCGTCGGTCGGTCTGTCCGTCACGCTTTGGCCTAGCGGCTAAACGAATAGTCCGATTGACACCAAATTTTGAATTTAGGAGTTTTATGCAAATCAATCGAAGGGTTCTAAGTGGTTTCTTGCTGGCTCTCATTTTGAGGGTAGCTGTCATACAACGAAAATAAAAACATATTTTTTCTCAAAAACGGCTCATAGAATCTTGATGAAACTTTGCATGACCAAGCATCTCCATGTAAGATATCTTGCGCCAGTATCAATTGATCTGTGTAATTTCATATAAGGGGTGTTCCTGTACCACCAAATCGTAAATATGTGATTTACCCAAAATGGTTCCATTGAGTTTATTAAAATTTTCTATAATATTAATCCTGGATTGGTTGTCTTCCTGACTGGATATTAATTTTGATTTTTATGAATAAAATTTAGTACACAGGGTGTACCAAAAACTGAAAGAGCTTGCTCAGTCGACTAAACTGAACAATTATCCATAAGGAACATGTGTTAAGAAATTTAAAAAATCTTCATGCAAGTATCCTACGGTAGTATCCATTGATCTTTGAAAATTCATATAAAGGGTGTTCCAGTACTACCAAAAGTTAAACATGTGATTTACTCGAAATCGTTTGATGTTTGTTTGTTTTAATGTTTGACAATTTGAATTCTGAATTGATCTGTATATTTCATTCGAACATTTTTTGGAAAAACGTAAATAAAAGTTTGTATTTCCATACTATGTGTATGGCATTACAAATTTAAGTTTGCGGTTGATAGTTTTTCCTTGAGTATTGCGAGAAAGTAAGTGCAGTGCTGCTGTACCATTTATTTTATTTTGAGGTACGGAACCCTAAAAAACACTTCTTCGTAACCATAGCCCGTAAAAACTTTAAGGAAGTTGTTGCTCAAAGGTCAAACACATTATTATACCTTCATAATAATCGGGGCCTTTGTAGTTGATATCTCTATAAAGCAGGCACAATAAGCGTATTAATTTGCGAAAGCTTTGTAGGATAGGTACGCTAAAAAGGTTATTTTGCGACATAGGCTGGTCTAAATACCTTGGTTATTGCATAGATTCAGTCGAGAAAAGCTGAAATTACAGTGGCATAAAATACCCAAAAAGAAATTATTTTTGACGTATCGTTATAAATAAGATAAGATAAAAATTTATTTCATGACAACATAAAACACAATATAATGCATTTCAGGAGTTACGAAAATAACTTAATGCTAATACATTATACTTAAGGCAAACCAGTGACTATGATAAGCATTCAAAAATACCTGTGTTACAGCCACTGATTGCCCAAATTGTGGTACACTAAAAATTATTGAAGTGCTAGCTAAGCTATGAAAATACAATGAATTTCCTAAATAAAACTTCAAGACACAAATAGAGACTAGTTTAAAATTTGTGTTCGCTTCATAACCCACTAGGTGCTCAAAACAATGCAATAAAGAAATCTGTACTAGTGACAAATTACTTACAACAAAGGGACATGCTTAAAATAAAACCGGCCAAGTGTGTGTCGGGCCATGCGCAATATAGGGTTCCGTAGTTTTTTTACAATTTTTTGTTGCAAGGCGGGTTTTGAGTAAGTATTTCATAACGTTTATAACATAAACTGTTTACCTCCTAATGCTTAGCGAGGTCCTAGCGCCTGATTGCTATTGCTGGTTTTATTATTGTTAGTTTTTCGGCTATAGCTCATTAACCTGCTAAGCCTACTTAACTGAGATAGTTTTCCTTTTAATTTCATCATATATGCTACTACTGTGAATTTTTTCACATTTCCAATAACAACCGTTTAGCCGTCAGGGGGGGGACACTCGACTCCAACAAAAAATTGCGCTTTCAAGCTTAATATTTCGCAAACGGATCCCTAAATCGAAAAATAATGCTAGCAAACTCATATTATTTTTGAAAGACCTATCTAACGACACCCCACACTATGGGGTAGACAAGAAAAAAAAATCATCTCCACTTTACTTGTATGGGAGGTACTACCCAAAAAAAAATGTTTTTCAAAATTTTATTCTACCTCTTTGTTAGCGTTGATGAATTGTATATCCGTACAAAATTTCAGCTTTCTAGTATTAAGGGTCTCTGAGAGCTAAACCGCGGACAGACAGACAGACGGACATGACGGACTAAGGGTTCCTTTTTTACTACGGAACCCTAAAAAGGCAACCTCCTATCTAGCCGTCAATGAGCCGTTTCAGAGGTCTTTGGTGGTTCAAGAACTCAGTGTAAATGAGGGTAAATGAGATCGGTCATCGATCTAACAATCCACCGATATGATGATAAGCAGTAATATCCTTGCACGAGGAAATAGCACTTTTCTCTATCCTTCCGGACAGTTTTTTTTAAATCACTTCCTAGACTTCTCAGTAAAGTGGTTATTAGACGTTCCTAAATTCAATTGACGAAATGATTGAAATTCTCACTTAGTCGACTGAATTTAGGAAGAGGTAAAAGGTCGCAGGGTGTCATGTGTCATTCAGAGATATTTCACTAGCATTGTAATAAGCTTAGATTATTAATAACGGCAGCTTGTAATAAGTAAGCACTACCTTTATATGCCCGTGATTAAAAAAAATCATTTAGATCTTGCTAGTAATCTCACCCGTGATAGGGTTAGACCAGGGTTTTGTTGCGAGGTTTTAGCCCCGTGCTGGCAAAACGTCTCTAAATGACACCCTTATATTAACATACCAGTGCAATGAACAAGCTTCTCTTTACTAGTTCTTTGTCATTTCAATTCAAACTAATCCCGCCAAATACATATATCAATTAATTATTAACCAGATAATAAAACTATCTCAATCGGCCATAAACTGACCACGATGTCGTTGAGCAGACCAATATCGACATTCGAGAGGGCAACAGTCATCGTTTCTCAAACCGTGGAACAGCGGGTTTACTTAGTTAGTTTAGAGGTACAGTCCAGAGCACATTAAACTTGACACATTGGACTTGCTTTGCACCATTCTTATTCCAATAGACGTACGGGATAGAGTCACACTGCGAGTGTCAAGCTAGACCTGTCGTTGACTTTACGGGTTCAGACATATAAATTCAGTGCAAGCGTCCCTGAAACTTATTGGTACGGTCAACCGCACGTCACTGGAAACATTAGCAAATTCTATTAATGTGCCATTAAGTCAAAAGTGTTTTTACTGGCGTGCTTTTGGGTGTAACTAGACGTAAGCTGTTCATTGTAAAGAAGGTATATTATTATTTGCTGGTTTCTAGGGTATTTCGGGTCTATACGAAAACACTTAAATGCAGTAAGCAGTGTAAGTCTAGTGACCCGTGTTTACTTATCCAATGTAAATTCAGCCTCATATAATAGTAGGTACTCAAGCCTGTGTCCATCATTTTACTGTTTCGACTATCAGCAAATTACCTATCTAGATCGCTTGGGGCTCTTCTGCTGACGCCGAGACTATTGGTAATTTTGTTTAAATCGGTTCGGTATAGGTTTTATGAACGGTCAAACAAACGGTATGCGAATAGGCTTATGACTTACGGAAGCAGAATGAATCCGTTACTGGAAGTATTGTGGGTGTGGTTACGTAAGATAAGGTCCTCGTTGTAAAGTTTGAGAAGCTCTGGTCCAGGCAATGGGCAGAGCCAGACTATCCGTCATCGGTTGCCTCACTCGGCGTTAATAGCCCAATGTTTCGACACCAACCTCGACCCCACTTCACGTGAACCTGTACCCGTACAAATTGTTTTCCAACTTTTTAATTTAGGTACTTTATTTGACAAATGAAATGTTATTCCAAGGAAAAGTTATTTTGGCTTCTTGGGTGTTTTGTTAACATAACCAGTTAGAAAGTTGCAAAGAGTTTGTTAGGGTTATATTTGGACTTTTGGCTAGGGAGAGAAAATGTTACTCAGAACACAATTCGAAACAAGTTTAGAAGAAACATGGGTCGAGAAACGGGATTTAGCTTTCCGGGCGTAAGAGGCAGTTTTCCGAAAACTAAAAGGGCATCATCGCAGTCAACGAAACTGAACAACTTCCAGTGAATGAGATTTCAGGAAATGAAAAAGACCGTACAAAATTATATAGGTACTTACTTGACAGCTTCGTGTAAATGTGTGGAATATCAACAGAGTGTAGGTGATATCCTGTGGTGCGTCTGGATTCCCGATGATGGCAGAAAGAGGATGACGGAATAACCCCATGGAGCTCTTAGGCACACTCTCTAAACTCTCTCTCTCTTTGTGTAAGTGCTTGTGCTTCAATCGTTTTCAGACTAAATTTAACAAAGAACAAAATACCTTTCCACAGCAAATAGTGCAGTTTTACAGTCACTACCGAGGTGAAATAAAATAAAGGAAGACAGCACAAACAACGTTCATATTTGATAGCCTATTCTTGGATCTGCTCCACAGAAATTTGCCCTAGTAAAGTTTTGGGCGTTTCCACGTAGAATGGCAGCTGTGCCATAAGTACAAGTAAACATGTGGTACGTACGTACCACGTTACTAACTGGATAGTATGACTGTAATAGTCTAAGATACCACTGTAAAATTCTACACCTGTCTCTTTTGAGATTGATATTTAACATCTAAAATTACACATTTACAACAATTACACCCATTTGTTGTTCAAGTGGTATTCAAATTGGAATGAGACCAGTCTAAACTTACTTAGTGACTTCTCAGTCAGCCGCAAGTTTTGGGTTGCTAGTAAGTAATAATAGTCAGAGGAGCAGCAAGAACTGATGTTTTTCTAGTGTTGTAGAAACCTAGATTTCTTTCCGGTAACACTCGATTTACCTTAAATAAGTAGGTATAATTTTTGTACCAATAATTGTGTGGTGACACAGGAATGCTGACAAGGCAACATGCGTTCGTAGGAGCAGCGACGTCGTTCCCCATCTCGCGTCTCGGTCAGGTCCTGTGTAAGGTGCATTCGGGTAATTACGAAACGTTGTGAGTTAAATTTACAGCGTGACAATTTATAACTGACTAATAAAAATGTGGTTGAGTTTTTAGTATCAGACTCAAAATAAATGGGTTCTTGCATATGTAAACTAAACCATAACTTGAAGATAGTTTCCAAAAATTGACCCAGTAAGTAGATCAAAATGTTTTAAAATTTGGTCTTCATTTCATTGCTAGAGTTCAATTCCGAATGAATCGCGGAAAATTCCGAATGACACTCAAAAGTCGTTTTTGTTCTATTGTGGCATATGGAACATATTGCTTTTTCATTTATATTTCCACTTCCAAAAATATTTTATCCTAACTAGTCATTGAACAACTTAAACGTATTTATATGATATTTATAATACGGATTTACAACATGAAATCTGTGGTACAAAATCAATGGTTTTTCAGAATAACCCTCGTCTGTTAAATCCGAAAATAACTAAATATCTTTGGCTAGACCTGTCTGAGAACGCATTCACCAATGCAATAAAACGACAATTTAGCAAATGTAAAGACAATCAATTTAAAAACTTACCAGGGATAGAAATTATCGACGTCTGGGTAATTCCACGTCGAGGACTAAAATGGCTCGTCGTGAACGTACGCTCGCATTTAGCAACTGGAGTCAAGTGAAGCTAGGGAGCGGGTTAAGATGGCCGCTAGGTAAGGGATGCCAGAACAAAAAATATTGGCGCATTTTATAGAAATTAGACATTTTTGGAATTACCCGATTTTCGGAGTTACCCGAATGCACCTTACTACATTATTTCCCAAATGTAAAAACATCTGTAACGTTAAATTAGGTATTTTCCTACGAATAGAGCCGGACATTCGTGAACTGCAAACAAACTCTTTTATTTCTCTCACATCTCGTTATTAGGACTTTAAAGTCACATATAAATTCCATAGCCAAAAAACCTTTACAATTGGCATAATTTTTATGCTGTATACCTACTATATTGTGAGCATTTACATTTAAATACAATTTCGATTAATAAACAGTTAGGTACAGCATTTTATTACGGTGGGATCTTTCTCCATTAGTAGTTTTGGCAAACTTCCAGACTGCGGATGTCAATGCAAGATCTTGGCCCCAAGAGGCGCTTCCCGGGAATATTATACCACCTATTAACATAATTTTGAGTCCCTAATTTCCTTGGTAATAAGCTCTAGTTTCCCATGGGTGCAAAAAAGTTTCAGAGACTTGTTTAATTAAATCGTGAACTGAATTAGGTCGCGTTCTTGGAACTAACTACTTACTTGAAGCAGAAGAAGGTCGCGTAACAAACACCTCTTATGACCTTTAGATCACTTTTCAGTCGACAAGAGGTGTTGTATTTGCATTTAATGTGAACCAAGGATGCCTTTCGCTCACAGAGTGTAAATGTTTGTCTGATGCATATCTATGAATGTCGCAGGCAAGTTTAAATGGCCTTCATCTGAAGCAAGTTGATAGACTGTGTTAAAATCGTGATTGTAGATTGTGTTCATGATTTTTTTGCAATACTTATAAAGGATATAGGGTGTCCGAAAACTAAAAGGGCATGATCAGTCAACCTAACTGAACAGCTTTCAGCGAGTAAAACTTTCAGGAAATTAAAAAGAAATCGGCCTCTTCATAGAAAATTGTAAACTTGATGTATTAAGGCCGATATTTTTTGTGATCATTTTCGGAATGCAGTTCCTTACATCCTGTATAGTTTTACTTTTACGCTGTTAGTCCACGTTTTTGGTCTGCTGCGTAGTCTCAGGCTCAGTCATGTCATTTTATGTCTAAGAAAATTTATAGGAATTCTGTCTGTAGTCAAAGATTATAATTTTTTTTCACAAATTAGTACTTACTTTTCGTTTGATAAGGAAAGGTTCCAAACCTGTTCCAAATTAAGTATTAATTAAGTAAATAAGTTGCTAAGCAGATAATTTGTCCGTTTAGTGACATAGCTTCTAGGTACTTCTTACGATTTATTTAATAAAGAAGTATTTAAAACTTTGGTGCAAAATAATTTTTGTTTTGTTTGTAAACAAAGCAGCTGAGTGGAGAATAATTGGCCGTTTTTCTTCATGTTCTTCTGTTATTGCGACGTTGTTTTGACATTTAATTAGGCCTTCTGGCGGCTTGTTGTTCTATTCGAAATTATTTTGTTTTGTTGTTTTCCTTTCGACAAGATCGAACATTGGACAAATCGACATAACAGGAGTTTCTGGCTCTTTTCTTATTAGCTCTTTATTTACTAGTTTATTTATTACTAGTCGTCCAAGACTAGACAAGAATTCTAGAAAAGTTGCCTTTGTCTGCTACAGTGTTATTATACTATCTCTATCAGGGCTAGGATGCGCATTGCGCAACGCGACTTGCGCGGGAACAGCTATGTTTGTATGAAGAATATAACAATAGAAGAGAGGACATAATGAAGAATATCCACCCAAATTGCGGTGCACATGCTAGACTAGCGTGCCAAATATCATAGGTGTTTATAGGAACAATCAGAAAGATCGTCGGTTATGATTCTTAATTTTGTTATAATTACCTATTCACTAGATTTCCATCGCGCACAATTATTTTATTACCTCCTCATTTACCTGTCTGCCTTCGCATTTACCGCCGCCGTGAAAAGAAGAAGAAGAAGCAGGTCAAATACTTGAAAAACTTTCTCCGGTTCCCGTTCACCAACTATCGAGTATTATGTACTTAGTACTTGTTACTAAGTATAACAACTGGCGTATTGCTTTGAAAAGTTACGCTTTTATCGACGAACTGGTTTTTAAATTGCTAGCAGTTCATTAAACAAATAATTTTTTCAGGAACTTTCAGGATAAGATTAAAGTTCAGTGTTTTCTAGAGGTAAACACTTACAGTCGCGAGTTTGATTCCTGCTCGTCGTGAGACAAAAATGTCTAATTTTAATGTTTTATAGGCAACACTCCTGACTGACTAATATCGAAGAAAAACAGAAAAAATAATATTTATTAGGGTTTTGTGCCTCAAAAGCGGAATCCTTATAGGATCAAATTGTTGTCTGTCGGTCTGTCTGTTACTCTGTCTGTCAAGACTCAACGGTCATGTTTCTCAAAAACGGGTAGGCGTCAAGTTGATACTAGTATCAAATATTAAGGTCCATAAACCCTTAAGGGTTTGAATTTCACTTCACGACAACGCAATACGGCCCTTTTTGTCGCCATCTCCATACATTTATGAAATCAACCAAAACCTACTTCTTGTTGACCTAGAATCATGAAATTCGGCTACAAGCTAGTCTCACAGCACAAACTAAGTAAAGGGAAAAGTCTTAATTCGTTAAATATTACAACTTTTCTCACAACCAATTATAACCAATTGAAGTGAACTCCCCAGTACCTACATTCATATCAAAGAGGGATCAGGTTTGAGTGGACGCGGAGTTATAAAATCAGAGGGCAAAAGCTTGTAACATATCATATGGTGGACAAGTACGGAACCCTTAGTCGCGTGTCCGACTTGTACTTGGCCGGTTTTATTTAAAAGGGATTTACCTACCTATTTAAATGTAACACAATAAAACTTAAAAACTAAAAACATTCCACCGTTTCACAAGTCAGTACAAACCTAAAGGCCAACACAGAGATTTATCTTCTTCCAATCTTCGATTATTTTCCTACTCGGTAGTATAAATTGAAGTCGCCCCCGTCTGTCCACTGTTGGCCCGACGCCAACTGGCCCCATCCGCCGATATTAAGCACAGGCACTTATCTAAGCACCGTTGGCCAGAATCAGCACTATTGAAATTGTTTGATATGCAATTCAATTTTCCTTTTCGTTGCAGCTACTGAGCTTTAAAAGATTAAGGATTGGTTACAGATTATTTTGCTGACTATTGAGTCTGCAAAATAAACGAAGACCTATCTATAGTTAAATGTTTGTGAGGTCGGTCATTGACCTTATAACTTACACGATATGAGTCCCTAAATCAAAAATGGTCCTTCCTATCTCAAACTATAGATCATGATGTATTCAAGCTTAAAAGGAAACAAAATGTAATATTTTTTTATCACGGGACATAGCACCCCGTTTAAATTAAATCTCATACATATACCTAAATGCAACCGCGAAAGTTTTCGGACACCTGTTTATCCTAGTTAGGTAGTGAATTAATTTTCAAGCGAGGGCTGCAAACGCTTTAACCAATTTCTCGCGTCAAGGCACGGAATAGGTATTAGAATATGACCTGCTATTTTAATACCAACCAACTGCTCTTGAACCTCTATATAATGCCTATTTATTACCTACAGCAGTTACAACAGCTATCTCATAACGAGATCGATGTCCATAGGGAAATTTGAAGTTCCCAGAGTTCATAACTACTATGGTGATAGAACTCTAAAAAAAACCGGCCAAGTGCGAGTGGGACTCGCGCACTGAGGGTTCCGTAACACCACATAAACATAATTGTATTAGTTGAAATTTCAGTAAGTTAATGTGCTAGATTTTTGAGTCCGACACGCGCTTGACCAAATTTTATTATTTGTTGTTATTTCAAAGCTTACGCACTATAAACATACCAATATTCAAGTTTGTAAGTGTTCCCGTTTTTAAAATAGAACTAAAACAAAAATCGCCTGAGCGACCATCCAACTTGACCCCTCTCTTATATGAATGTTCTTGAAACGGGAGCTCACCACAATTGGTTACCATTATTTGTGAGAAAAGTTGAAATATTTAATGATTTCAGACTTTTCCCATTATTTGTACTGTGAGACCTTGCTTCTTGCCAAATTTCATAATTTTAGGTCAACGGGAAGTACCCTGTAGGTTTTGCATTTTTGAATAAATGTATGGAGATGAGGACATAAAATGCCATATCTTTTTATTGCGTCGTTGTAAAAAATTTAAATTTTCAGATCTTGTGTGGTTCATAGATCCTAATATATGGTATTAGTTTCAACCTGATACCTTTACCCGTTCGTGAGATAAAGGGTCTTGACAGACAGACAGACAGACAGACAGACAGACGGACAACAAAGTGATCCTATAAGGGTTCCGTTTTTTTCTTTTGAGGTACGGAACCCTAAAAAACGAGTACCATATTTTTTTTTCACAATATCTATATATATAAAAGAAGAAGGTGACTGACTGACTGACTGACTGACTGACTGACATATCAACGCACAGCCCAAACCGCTGCGTCTAGAGATTCCAAATTTGGCATGTAGGTTCCTTATGAGGCCTAGGGGTGCACTAAGAAAGGGTTTTACAAAATTCCACCCCTAAGGGGGTAAAATAGGGGATGAAAGTTTGTATGAAAGTCCGTCAGTTTTGAAGTTAGGATCTTCAAAATTTGTATTTAGGCTGACGACTAAAAATTAATAATTACGTGTCTCAGGGTTTTTGAAAATTCGACACCCTTAAGGGTGAAAAGAGGGATGAAGTTGAAAATTCTTTATTCTTAAAGTAAAATCCACATTATTTATTATTTAGGCATTAATGATGTAGTTCTATGCAACGTTCATCACTGTTATTGAAATTCCACCCCAAATTCAACCCCTAAAAAGGGAAATGGGGTGAAAAAGTCTAAAAACCAATATGCGTATCGTTTGTATGGTTTATCGGGTCGCTGATTACGAAAACTACAACAATTTTGAAATCCAACGTAGTGGACGTGAAATACCATCATCCCCCTGGGGATGGAGTTGGGGTGCGATAGGTTTGAAATGTCTAAAAATCAATATGGGTGTCGTTTGTATGGTTTATCGGGTCACTGATTACGAAAGCTACAACAACTTTGAAATCCAACGTGGTGGACGTGAAATACGAGTACCATCGTCCCCTGGGGATGGGGTTGGGGTGCGATAGGTTTGAAATGTCTAAAAATAAATATGGGTGTTATTTCTATGTTAGGGATAGCGGTTAAATTGGCGTAAGGGTAGGGATAGGGATAGGTAGAGGTAGAGAGGTAGAGAGGTAGAGGTAGAGAGGTAGAGAGGTAGAGAGGTAGAGAGGTAGAGAGGTAGAGAGGTAGAGTGGTAGAGAATTAGAGAGGTAGAGAGGTAGGGATGTAGAGATGTAGAGAGGTAGAGAGGTAGAGAGGTAGAGAGGTAGAGAGGTAGAGAGGTAGAGAGGTAGAGAGGTAGAGAGGTAGAGAGGTAGAGAGGTAGAGAGGTAGAGATGTAGAGACGTAGAGACGTAGAGACGTAGAGAGGTAGAGAGGTCGAGAGGGAGAAGAGGGGCAGGGGGAGAGGGAGGAGGGGGAGAGACAGGGGGAGGGGGAGGGGGAGAGACAGAGGGAGGGGGAGAGGAAGGGGGGAGAGGGAGAGAGAGGGAGAGGGTTTTAGTTTTTCTAAATTACTTCTGCGAATTGGCTCTGTTTTGAAATATTACATAAAGGTGTCTCTCATCTCTCTCTTTACATTTGTTAGGATACTGCTGCTAAGTTCTCTGTTCTGAGTAATTTATGAGTAACGTCTGTATATTATATAAAATTCAGCTGGATCTTGAATTATACTCATTGATTTGCGCAGGGTTAGTCCTGTTTTTCCTTAGTTTAAAATTACCCCGAAATGACGGGAAAATATCTCATTGCTTCGGAAAACCGGTAACAACATAAATACGAAATCCACGCGAGCGAAGCCGCGGGCAACAGCTAGTATGTTATAAACAATTATGCCTAGCCTAACCTGCTTTAATCCTTAATATGGTTTATATGCAGGGGCTTTTTTATTGTAATTTTTAGGGTTCCGTACCTCAAAATAAAAAAACGGAACCCTTATAGGATCACTTTGTTGTCCGTCTGTCTGTCTGTCTGTCAAGATCCTTTTTCTCACGAACGGGTAGAGGTATCAGGTTGAAATTGATAATGAATATTAAAGTCCGTGGACCACACAAGATCTGAAAATTTCATTTTTTTACAACGACGCAATCAAAAGATATGACTTTTTATGTCCTCATCTCCATACATTTATGCACCAAAGCAAAACCTACAGGGTACTTCCCGTTGACCTAAAATTATGAAATTTGGCAAGAAGCTAGGTCTCACAGTACAAATAAAGGGAAAAGTCTAAAATCATTAAATATTTCAATTTATCTCACAACTAAATGTAACCAATTAAGGTGAGCTCCCGTTTCAAGAACTTTTCTACAAAAGAGGGGTCAAGTTGGATGGTCGTGGAGTTTTTAAAATCAAAGAGCAAAAGCTTTTAGTATATCTGGTGGATAGGTACGGAACCCTTAGGGCGCGAGTCCGACTCGCACTTGGCCGGTTTTTTTTTTTTGGATATTTTGAATTTACATCTTATTCATGATACTTTATCATCCTGTCAAATAAAATCTGCCTGAGAGAATTATGTTGAATTCAACTGCTTCGTTGCCTACACTAATTTACCACCAGGTGATAAGGCATTAAAATCTTCTAAAATTTTGATTACGGAAATTGTAAGGAAAATCTAGCGAACCGTAGTTTTTAGGGTTCTGTAGTATTGTAGTGTGTAGTGTATTTGATATGCAATCTTATTTTCTTTCGCTTTTCGACTGAATATCGCAGGAAATAACGGAGCGGAATTTAGTTGGAATACTCGTATCACTACATATTATAAAAGAAAGTCCCCTGAAACGTTTTTCTGTCGTTATCTATCATGTCTGTCTGTGATCGCTAAACTCAGGAACTACTATATTAATTTTGATCCGGTTTTCACTAATAGTTCAATAGGAAGCTTTGAAGCTAAAATTAATAAATATTGAGTGCAAATTAACTGAACTGTGATGATGTTTGTTGATCAAGTCGGAAAAAAACGTGCCTTTTGAGAGCTTTCTATGCGTGCGCTGCGTAAATGGTTTCATTTATATGAAAGTTATGTATGAAAGAATTGCTGCTCTCTAAGAGTTCTAAAGAAAAGTCCGAGATAGTATTTGTCTATCTTTTAAGAATAACCCACAGTAACCAACTTTTTATAGCAAAAAAGTAGATTTTCAAAATAAGGTATTTTTGAACGTATTTTTACCCTAAAGGTACGGATCCTTATCTGATTTAAAATGTTAGTATTAATAAGCAATGAACATAGATCAAAATGGCCTTTACACTATGTTATTCAAATGAATATCTTAGAAGATATCACAATATGAAAATTACTCTAATTAAAGTCCTAGAATGAGCTTCACACTCGATGCGCATTGCCGTTGATACTCGTAGGCGACACGAACGGGGCACACGGGGGGCACACGTCGTTGCGACTGGTCGTCAGAAGCCTGATTTTAAATATTTTAGATATATTCAACCATTCTCGACTTTTAAAGATAGTTCAAAATGAGTGTCGTTTGAATCCAGAGCAATCGTATACGATTCGATAATAACATAGAGAAAATAATTTCCTTAGATGCTCCTGTCTTTCATACGAGTACGGGCAATTGTAACGCCCCTGTAACGTTTGACATCAAAACTCATTATGTTCATTTTTGCACCTAATCCTAAAGAAGTTATAAATGTTGTGTACAACGAAATATTTTAGAATGTTTTAAAAATTGTGTAGCAAGTTGAACTACGTCATATATCGCAATAAAAGGCACCACTCTACCCGTAGATTAGTACCCGTGTGAAGCCGGGGCGGGCCGCTAGTCTATAATAATATAAATTACGTTTATAAGAAAGGTTGTGTATTGTTAGTTTTTCTCATGCTCTCTTTGGCTCTTTGATGCTTGTAATGAGGTCAAGTATAAGTTGAAATTGTATTTTATAAAAGGTCCTAATGAAATAGTGAACATAATTTTAGTATGTTACTAAGATAATGAAACTAAACAACTTCCTCCAAAGAACATAGGTCGAAATACGAAATTCAATTTTTGACCTCCCGAAGAAACTACATCAGCTGATAGCGCATTTTGTATGGGAGGTCAAAGTCGGTTCTTCGTATTTCGACCTATGTTCATTGGGAAAGTTGTTCAGTTTCATGGTCTAAGTAACGTGCTAAAATTATGGTCACTATTTCAGCAGGACCCTAAATAGTAAAATAACTACGTTATTAATAACACTATTTTACGTATTAGCTCACCCCAGCAAAGCCAGCATCACGTGATTCGCAATAGAAAATAAAAATAGAAAGTCAATAATGACCGTTAATGTGCGTAAATAAGTTCGTATGCAGATTAAGAGGGTAATCTGCAGATTACTAAGTTAATGCGTACACATTAACGTATTCTGCATTTTAACTATAGGTAAAAAATTATGTCACCGACTTATAATAAAAATAGGTAGGTGTATGATGAAAAAACCGGCCAAGTGCGAGTCGGACTCGTGCACTGAGGGTTCCGTACCACCACATAAACATAATTCTATTAGTTGAAATTTCAGTAAGTTAATGTGCTAGATTTTTTTAGTCCGACACGCGCTTGACCAAATTTTATTACTTGCTGTTATTGTATAGCTTATGCACTATAAACATGCCAATTTTCAAGATTATAAGTGTTCCCGTTTTTAAATAGAACTAAAACAAAAATCGCCTCCGCGACCATCCAACTTGACCCCTCTCTTATATGAATGTTCTTGAAACGGGAGCTCACCACAATTGGTTACCATTAGTTGTGAGAAAAGTTGTAATATTTAATGATTTCAGACTTTTCCCTTTATCTGTACATTGAGACCTAGCTTATTGCCAAATTTCATAATGTTAGGTCCACGGGAAGTACCCTGTAGGTTTTGCATTTTTGAATTAATGTATGGAGATGAGGACATAAAATGCCATATCTTTTGATTGCGTCGTTGTAAAAAATTGAAATTTTCAGATCTTGTGTGGTTCATGGATCCTAATATATGGTATTAATTTCAACCTGATACCTTTACCCGTTCGTGAGATAAAGGGTCTTGACAGACAGACAGACAGACAGACAGACGGACAACAAAGTGATCCTATAAGGGTTCCGTTTTTTTCTTTTGAGGTACGGAACCCTAAAAATGGAGGCTGGATTTCATATGCCACAATTTTAGATGTGATATGGGAGCTCCGGTCCAGACTAGATGTTGAATGATGATCATTATTAAAAGAACATCACAGGAGAACACAAAGATGACCTTAAAATTTTAACTTACAATGTGCCCTAATACCTACTAGAATACAAAATAATAACTGAAAATGATGTTAATGAACCCTATAAAAGCAAAGTCACTGTTTGTCCTAAACCGGTACGTTGAAATGAAACTAATCTTTCATTTCATACAACGTTCTACATTATTATATAAACCGATTATCCCCTGACATACTGGCCATAAACGAAACTTGGCTGCAGAATGGTCAAGAAGGTCGTGTTCCTGCGCTCCCCGGATATAGACTACGGCATATACCCCGGCCGCCTGATCTTGTACGGCGGCGCGGATGAGGGGTCGGGTTTTACATTAAACAAGGCCTAAACGTTCGTACCTGCCCACACCCTTTGCCTGCTAGTCATATTGATCAAATGTGGATCTCGTTGCGCATAAATTCTATTCGCTTACTAATCGGCACAGCATATCGTCCCCCGTGGCTTCGAGTAGAGAGCTTCCTCGATGCAATTACTGAATCCTTGGCTTCTTTTGTGAATTTTGATCGAATATTTCTTGTAGGCGATTTCAACATAAATTTACTTGACAAAACTACTAACAATTACAAACAGTTGGATGATTTTTTGCGTTATTCTAACCTGACTAACTATGTGACACAACCCACCCACTTCACATCTCATAGTGAATCTCTTATTGATTTGGCGTGTGCTGATGCCTCAATTTCAAAGGTGGATGTAGATTACATCCCAGAGCTTGGATCCCACGCAATCGTAACAACTTATTTAAAAATTAAAAGAAATAAACTCCCACTTAAAACCATCCAATTTAGACCTATTAAAGATATAAATTTAGAAGCATTCGATAAAGACCTTCGTAACAGTAGACTGGAAGAGATCTTATCTCTTCTTAGCGTGGATGATATGGTATATACTTTTACTAGCCGAGTGTCAGACCTATTCGATCTTCATGCGCCAACTAGGACCATCTCCATCCGTGATCGTCAAACACCTTGGATAACGAGTAACGTACAATACCTAATGCAGCAACGAGACGAAGCAAGAGCAATATACCATTCGACAACCAAAGATGAGGACAAAAGCTATTATAAAGACTTGAAAACAACTGCTAATATTTGCCTTTTTACAGAACGAAGCGCGTATTTTCAACAGCACATAAATGCCAACATTAAGAAGCCCAAGGTTCTTTGGAAAAACCTTAAGTCTACAGTACTACCGGATACTAAGAAAGTCCAAGAATTACCTTCACATCTTCTCGATCCCAACGCTATAAACTCACACTTCCTCAATGTGCCGAGTAGTAATCATGTATCTATCTCTGATTTAACTTACCTCGAATGGAACAGGAGTATCTCTAGTACGTTCAGACTGTCACCGGTGTCGGAGAGCGTTGTAGGCAGAATTATACTCAATATGAAGTCAAACGCAGACGGAGTAGATCGCTTAAACAGAGACATGATATTATTAACGCTACCTCAAAGTCTGTCAATCATCACTGCTATAGTTAACAAATCCATATCCTCGAACTTGTTTCCTACCTTATGGAAAACAGCTATTATTCGACCGATACCTAAGAATAACAACCCTAATGAGATAATAGATCTTCGACCTATTAGTTTGCTCACTTTTCTGTCTAAGATTTTAGAAAAAGTGGTCTATGACCAGATGTTAAACTACTGCGAATCAAACAACATCCTACCTGACTTACAATCGGGCTTCAGGAAGGGTCGCAGTACGACAACTGCGTTAACGGAAGTTGTTAACAATGCACTTTCAAATCAAGAAGCCGGTAAGGCTACTATACTGGTCCTGCTAGATTATTCGCGAGCCTTCGACTCTATAAATATACCCTTATTACTATCAAAATTAGCGTTTTACGGCTTTGACATATCAGCAATTAAATGGTTTGATTCATATTTAAGTGGTCGTTCTCAGCAAGTAGAGATCAAAACTTCAAGTGGTTCTACCCTAGTATCTCAAAAATACCCTGTAAATAGAGGTGTACCCCAGGGCTCCATCCTCGGCCCTCTGTTGTTTATCCTTTACACCGCTGACTTACCTAAATCTATTCTAAATTGTAACTATCACTTGTACGCGGATGACCTCCAGATATACCTACCTATCAACAAATCTAATGCCGCTAGCGATTTTGAAGCTCTTAATCAGGATCTCGATCGTGTTGCACGTTGGTCGGAGAAAAATGACTTGCTACTAAACCCTTCTAAAACCAAGTATCTAATCCTTGGCACTTCTAAACAAATAGAAAACACCATAGCACATAACCCTAAAATTACTATGCTCGGATCGGACATCGATCGTGTAAAGGAGGCAAAAAACCTGGGCATCTTAATGGATGGTAGTTTACGATTTGAGAATTTCGTTCTGGAGACAGCTCGCAATTGCTTCTACAGACTTAAGGTGATTTATAGAATTAGAGACTATATGTATAAACTTGGATTTGCGTGTCTTACTTTGCGAAACATTAATTCTGTCAAAGCTCAATTATTGCATCACCGTGTATGGTCCTTGTCTGCATGCTAGATCTCATAAGTTGATTCAACGAATACAAAACGCCTGTGCCAGATTTTGTTTTAAAATCCCTCCCCGCAATCATGTCACGCCTTATCTAAACTCGTCAAAAATTTTAAATATTAAAAATATTAAAAATGAAAGAACGGCTACAGCTTTACACCGCAACTTTATTATTCGGAGTTATTAAAAACAAAAGTCCTGAGCATCTATATAAAAAACTTAATTGGAGAACAACTCGAAATTCTAACATAGATTATCTTAGACCCTGTGTCCCTCCCCTTCTTATACCTAACCACAGAACAACTGCGTTCCGCGGCAGTTTCAGATATAATGCGGCAAAAATTTGGAATAACATACCTCCTCCTATAAGAAACACGAAATCAATTAAACATTTTAAAACTTTATTAAAAAATTACCTTTTAGATCAATCTTCCAAATGAGCACATTATATTTGTGACTTTTCCGGGTATCGTATTGTAATTGTGTTAGTTACTTTTAAAATCACTACACCGTTATCCTACTCTGCTGATCCTTCCCCCCCCCTTACTCGCACACTAACCCCCCCCCCCACACACACACACACATACATGCACACACTACTTTTTATTCGCACTTTACGTCTTCTTACAAATTCTTTAATTTATCGATCCTTTTCTGTGTCGCTTACGTCGACTCACTTAGGTTTCTGGCAGAATCACCAGCGTCGTAGCTTGCTGCGACAATATGCTGAGCCAGCGCCTTTTCACTGTCGCACATAATACACATCACGACATAGTTGCCTCATATTTATTTTTGTAAACTCTTGACTATAAATAATGTTCATGGTAGCTAATCGTTTTATGTATTGTGAATTACAATGTATAAATGGTATTTCTATTCTATTCTATTAAACAGCTCATAAACAAACATATTTACTTGAGAAAACATTTCACCATTTTCATCAACAACCGCTAGAAACTTGCAAAACGGTGGCTTAAGAAAAGTTGCCCTGGGGTTAAATGGCGTCGCGCTGAATTATTTAATTTCCATCCCGGATAATTCAAATTTTAGCGCAGAAATTCATGGCTTAGCGGAATCCTATTCCAGTAATTCTCGTTCATTAGGCTTTTAAGCGTGTCTTCGTCTATTTATCTTACTAAAGCTTGACGATAAAAAGTTTCAGTGTCGAAAACTTTAAGAGTTCTTTATCACGTCGTCGCGTCTTTCCATTCTATACAAGGCCAGAACGCAAGGGTATGAAACTAATCGCGTATAGATTGTAAATACCGTTTTTACTAAGTTCTTCCAATCCATACAAGAGCAGTACGCAAATATTCGCGTATACTTCGTAATAACGTAGAAGTATATCTAGTTCCATAATGTACAGCGCCAGTACGCATACGGACTAATCGTGTATGTATTGGAATAAGCGCGCTAAACTCTAGATTACAATTTGTACGCGAGCAGTTGCATACTCGCCATTTTGATGTAATGACCTCTCTTTCTATTTGTTGGTACCTAATTCATATCGGCGTATCTATTTTTAACATTGAATCATCTTTATCGTTGAAAATACCGCAAAGACATTCCCGTAGACATGACAACATCAGAAGAGTCCCCAACCAATTTATTACCTATGCGTCAATGATGAAGTTCCCGTTTTTAGGGTTTCGATACCTAAATGGTAAAAAACGGAACCCTTATGGTGCGACTTTGTCTTTCACACCTCTATATCTCAGCAACCACTCATGCTATCGACTTGAAATTCGAAATAGTTATAGAATGTGGTTGCGCAACTTAATTGCACATGTAAGATTTTAAAAAATATTATGATTATTACTGTAAAGGGTATATTTTTGTGTTTTTTTACGACTGTTAGTTTTAAAGTTGTGATGAAAAATGTCAAAAAAATACCATTCCCCCCCCTTATCTCTGAAATTTGTGAAAGGAAAAATCTGAATTAATTACAGTCGATAGAAGTTTATGTATATATTAGAGCAAAAATAAAACGATCTTTCTAAAATGCAGTTTTTTAGAAATCTGCAACAATCCTTTAAAAACAAATTTAGTTTTACGGTCCTAAAAATTGACGTAAGGGTTCCGTACCACCACATAATAATAATTGTATTAGTTGAAATTTTTGTAAATTGCTGTGCAAAATTTTTGGAATCCGACACGCGCTTGAGCTAAAACAAAAATTGTGTATAAAAACCGGTCTTTAGTATAGGAGCCCCCCTTAATTTATTACTTTTTTTATTTTTGGTATTTGTTGTTGTAGCGGCAACAAAATACATAATCTGTGAAAATTTTAACAGTAGCTATTACTGTTCATGATATACAGCTCAAACAAAATTTTGTAAAAACATCTGACTTTGATGGCATCTTATTCCTTTGTTTTAACATATTTTTTAAAACAAAAAATACAGTATTTATCAACTCAAAAAGTTCTAAACCACGATACCCCAGGTAGGTCTAACTTTTTTTTACGCCCTTTGGCTGTTTGGGAGCCCTTAATTTTTTTACTTTTTTAATTTTTAGTATTTGTTGTTATATAGGGGCAACAGATTTGTGAAAACTTCTACCTATTACGGTTCATGAGATAAAGCCCGCTGACAGACAGACGGACAGACTAGCATCGGAGGCATACGAGTATCAATAGGGTCCCGTTTTTCACCCTTTGGGTACGGAACCCTAAAAATATGTAGAATGTCAAGCCAAAATATTAAATGACAAATTATACAATTTTCCTGTGACATATGCATTGTAGAAATAGATTTAAAAACAGCGTTACATTACAATATAAACGCGAGCAATTTCCTATGGTTGCGTTCTGGCCTTGTATAGAATGGAAAGACGCCGCGAGCATCCACGATACAAACTATACACGATCAGTACGCAAAATTCGTGTATGTTTTGTAATAACAGATTTAAAAACAGCATTACAATATATACGCGAGCAGTTTCCTATGGTTGCGTTCTGGCCTTGTATAGAATGGAAAGACGCCACGTCGTCGCTGAAGCTATGGATTATTTATTTAAAAGTGTTATTGCACGGTTTGTAAATGTAGTAAATAACATTTAATTTAAAATGTAGTCATATCCATAACATAGTCTCAGTCATCAGAAAGGTATATAACTATATTATACTGATAAAATACTTAAATGGCTATATGACAGGTGAATAAGCAAACCAACAACACTTTCATTGTAAGTAATATCTATATTAATCTTCATAATAATAATATCTTTTTCACTATGTTTTGGTAAGAACTCTTACCAATGCACTAATAAACAGCTCAAATTAGCTTACACAGTCACGAGAAAAGCTGCGTTTACAATACTTAAATCATCTGATATAGACGACTAAAGAAGGATAAAGCAGCCGTGTAATAAAAGGTGTTACATAATAGTAGTTTATGCAACTGTCATATTTATTTATTTTTTATTATACTTTAAAATACTTAAATCATCTGATATAGACGACTAAAGAAGGATAAAGCAGCCGTGTAATAAAAGGTGTTACATAATAGTAGTTTATGCAACTGTCATATAAAACTGGTTATTAAAACACGAGTGTGATAATAGCATCAAACGAGTGTTTTAATACCATATTATATGCAGTTGCGTATACTACTTTATCTTCACTCATACAATAGGTAGGTACTTACTTATAAAAAATAAACAAAAGTAAGTAAACCACAAAGGCAACTTTTATTATGTATACTACATTTCTGATATAAGTCTATAGAAGCCGCCTTAATATATCCGCTAGGTCTTCTTTGAAATATACAAGCAGAACATTTTCTTAACATGGTTTTCTCTTAGATTTTCATTCTTTCCAATTCATTGTAGGTTATGTCGTAAAATGTCCTAGACTAATATGAGAGAAGATCATAAGTTATTGAGTATCTTCTGGTGTGAGTGCAGTATCCCGACTGCACCACTTTCTCTACTTTTTCAATAAACTTTCACATTACTTTCACGGGCACAAATTACTTGAAAAAGGTAAATGTTTGAAAATAGCGACAAATCTAATATCTATTTCCAAGTCTTTTCTAATTTCAGGCTGCGCGCGCATACGAGTATTTTGAGCCACAGATGAAATAATTGTAACTATAGTAACTGTTACTCTAACTGCTCCAAAATAATAGGTTGTTTATATGGTACACTTTGTGATATGCTACTGATATTTGACAGCTACTAAGAAAAACTGATATATTACTAACGGGCTCTCTAAAAGACCTTCTATTCAGTCTTCTTAAAAAAAGTTTAGATTTAAGGAGAATTGTATCCAAGTGTTATGTAATGATTAAAAAATTAAATTACGTAACACCTTTGCAAATTTTTCATACAAAAATCGTTACGTAATGGTAACTTTTTAAATTTTTATATATACTCTGCGTAATATACAGCCTTACGTATCAACTTTTTGAATCATATTTCAAAGTTTACGACATGAGTGTAGATAAAGGGTATATCAACCCTGAAGGGTGTGATCCTGTCCATAAAACTGAACAACTTTCCCTAAGGAACATAGGTCTAAATACGAAAAACTCTTACACCCTGTAATAATTACATGGAAACCTACTTCATGGCAAGCATTCTTGTAAGTTAGCCACGATATTACATTAAGCTTGACTAGACGAAAAAGAACACATTTTTGACGTGTCTTTAGCGCAAGATTTCAATTTTGATATTTTCCCGGTAGCGATTGCGAAACTTTCAAACAGCAATCAGGTCAAGCTTATCTCTTATTTTTAAGCCAGCACGTTCCAACACCAAATTCAGGACGACCTGAATAAAGGCCAGGTTAAAACTACCTTAAACCGAGGAGCGTGTATGAAAGGGTTGATGAGAGTAGAGGTGCCAGGGAAAGAGGCGTCATTTTGTGTATGTATGTATGTTGACCTGTGACATGGCACATTCAAGCTTTGCGTGTAGGTATTCTGTGTGAAACTCTAAAAAGCTGTAGTTTTTTATACATACTATTGGCTGGCACAGTAACTTCATAGAAGACTAAAATTACGTCAAATTTTGACTTTAAATCGCAAACAACAATTTACTTTCTATTAGAAATGATTTGTCGGTCGCGTTGAAATAGCCGGGTAGATGTTATTCTATTTATTGTTATCGGAACTTCTCTAAATAGAAACGGGAAGAACAGCGTGAGTGGTTTTGCGAAATACACTTACCGGCACGGATTTAACCACTTGAAATTTCATTAAAACAAAAATCTCTTTTAGCTCTACTTAATTAATGGGTGCGATTCTAGCGTGGCCGCTTTTATGAATAAAATTTGACAGGTCTAAGAGTGATGTCTAAAAGTGATGCTGTCTTCCATTTCCTTGTTCTAATTTCGCTTCAAAATTTCGAAATTTTTTGATGCAATAGAATATTAGACAGTTTTATGCGAAGGTAAAATTATCATTTTAGTAATATGTATCGGGAGATGAATATTTACACCATGTACTTAACTTCTAACTGTCCCAATCCTGGGCAAATGGCTTCCTCCGATCTCTCTACTCATTTTTCAGTTTTTTTTTTTCATATAAATGGGGAATATGTATACCTACACCATATTTACAATTATAAACAAGAAAATACATTTGCAAATTGTTTTGTTAAAAGTAACAATTATTTTCCTTTTACTGTATCGAGTTGGACAAGGTTTTATCTTCGGGACAGTAAGTTTATTGTCTTGGAGAGCAATCCATTTTACGCGATTTGTACGGGAAAATTCCCGGAAAACCGAGCAAAGGGTGCTATTTTCAAACACTTTTCCCGGAGCAGTGTAATGAGATTTTCTTGATACTGCGAAATTGTTAATATTATGTACAGTCGACCAATTTGAACGATGACCCGGCTTATGCTTATTGTCGTGCATACTCAAATACAAGTAGGTTGGATTTCGCAACAAACACGCTTTCAAAATGACAAAGAAGAAAACCTTATAGGCATTTTAAATAAAAATGAAGTAGGTAGATCATGAAACTTAAATCTTCTTTGTAATTGATATAATTGGATATTTACCGGATAAAATCATAAAATTTAGTTCCTTTGCCTACCCGATTATAGAGGTCATTGAACTCTTTAACACACACGCACACTTCACTTATGAAAAAGTTTTTTTTTATCTTTTTATGAAGCTTTTTATGAACCAGGATCAGTCTGTAATAGCATCATCGTACTATCCTAAGGTAGAGACATTTGTATTCAAATATACAGACCCACGATGTTATTAACTCGCGATAAATTCCCGAGAAGTCTCACAAAGCAAAAACGATTGCAGTTTCCACGTAAAGCGTTATGAGATTTTTCTGAAAATCCTCTACCAGGTGCAAATTAAATGAATTCCAGGTGCAAAACAAATTTGTCTTATTTGTGTTGATCATCTGAATAATGATGATATCACCCATATGCCTACGTTTTATTAACTCCTGTGATTGTTTACTTTATTGAATTGATTAAACTTGGCGAATAAATCGTAACAAACGGATTTTAAAATAAGCTAAACAAAATACCATCGCTTTAATTCGTTTGTCAGTGAAATAGTCTGACTTTTTAAGCATAACCCAGATTCATGAGAACAGTTTTCAACGCGGTTTTATTATTTTTGTGCTGCCATGATTTTTGAACGAGAATCGCGGTGTGGCCACGCTAAAAATACAAGACCGTTTTCGCTTAATTTTTCAACCTGTTGTATTTAGTTTTTAAAAAATCCAGTTTGTTAGAAATATTTTAAATCGTTTAAACGTTTCACTCAATTTACTTTCTATGGGAATTATTAATTTCCAGTTTAATAGTCAGGCCAAAATAGGCAGCATATTTCTATGACGTTTGTCAACTAAGTTTTTTAAAGTGTCGATAGCTGGCACGCTAATCGCTGTTGATAATTTATTTTTATGGCATTGTAAAATAAATGAAATCTTTTTAGAATAATAGTAGTTTATGCAACTGTCATATAATACCATATTATATGCAGTTGCGTATACTACTTTATCTTCACTCATACAAAAGGTAGGTACTTACTTATAAAAATTAAACAAAAGTAAGTAAACAACAAAGGCAACTTATATTATGTATACTACAGTTCTGATATAAGTCTATAGAAGCCGCCTTAATATATCCGCTAGGTCTTCTTTGAAATATACAAGCAGAACATTTTCTTAACATGGTTTTCTTTTAGATTTTCATTCTTTCCCAATTCATTGTAGGTTCAATGAAAGATGTCCTAGACTAATATGAGAGAAGATCATAAGTTATTGAGTATCTTCTGGTGTAAGTGCAGTATCCTGACTGCACCACTTTATCTACTTTTTCAATAAACTTTCACATTACTTTCACGGGCACAAAATACTTGAAATAGGTAAATGTTTGAAAATAGCGGCAAATCTAATATCTTTTTCCAAGTCCTTTCTAATTTCAGGCTGCGCGCGCATATTTTGAGCCACAGTTGAAATAATTGTAACTATAGTAACTGTTACTCTAACTGCTCCAAAATAATAGGTTATTTATATGGTACACTTTGTAATATGCTACTGATATTTGACAGCTACTAAGAAAAACTGATATATTACTAACGGGCTCTCTAAAAGACCTTATATTCAGTCTTCTTAAAAAAAGTTTAGATTCAAGGAGAATTGTATCCAAGTGTTATGTAATGATTAAAAAATTAAATTACGTAACACCTTTGCAAAATTTTCATACAAAAATCGTTACGTAATGGTAACTTTTTTATTTTTTATATATACTCTGCGTAATATACATCCTTACGTATCAACTTTTTGAATCATATTTCAAAGTTTACGACATGAGTGTAGATAAAACATATTACAGACATTTGACAGAAGCAACCAATCTGGCTCAATAATGTTGATACTGGGTGACCGTTTAGTATCAGTACCTATTTAAATTTTTCTAACGATGATCAGCAGCGCCATCCATTTGAACTTTCAAAAAGTGCTGGAAAACACCCTATTGTAAAAAGACATTTTCGGAAAACGATAGATTCAGACCAAGAAACTTTTTTCTACAAAATTATAAATAGTTCTACTACATTTTTCTGATAATTGAATTTAAAGCGAATTTTGTAATGGAGGTAAAAACATTATTTTTTTTTATATTTATCTATAGTAAAGTTGAAGAGTGATGAAAGATACTGACGATAAAATATGGGATGTACAAGCGGGATTTAGAAAGGGAATGGGATGTACAGATCAGGTCTTTTCCTTGCGGTGCATAGCTGAAAAGTTTTTGGCTAAAAACCAAAAAGTCTACTGCGCGTTCGTGGATTTGGAAAAGGCCTATGACCGAGTGGTGAGGAATGAATTGTGGTCAGCATTGTCTATGTATGGGGTAAACGGTCATCTGATTCAAGCACTGAAATCTCTCTATGAGGATTCCAGTGCTTGTGTCAGAATAAACGGGGCGTACACTGAATGGTTTAGCATCGAAAAAGGTGTTAGGCAGGGATGTGTAGCGTCACCTTGGCTGTTTAACCTGTTCATGGATAATTGTTTGATTGATCTGAAAGAGAGTATGTGTGGACTGAGAATGAATGAGTTACTCATCAAATGTCTTCTCTTCGCTGATGACCAAGTTGTACTTGCGTCATCTGCTGACGAGTTGCAGGAGATGGTAACAATAATGAATGTGGCTTTGGACAAGAAAGGAATGAAAGTAAATGTAAGCAAGACTAAAGTAATGGTACTTGAAAGAGAAGAATGTATGACAGAGTGTACTATATTAATAGATGGTGAACAAGTCGAACAAGTGAAGGAGTTTGTGTATCTGGGCTCAAAGTTTACGAGAGATGGAAAGTGTGAAAGTGATATTGAAAGAAGAGTGAATGCTGGAAACATGGTGAATGGTGCCCTGCACGCCTTTATGAAGAGTCAGAAGGTGTCTCACAAGGCTCGTTTGGCTGTTCATGGGGGAGTTTTGGTACCAACACTGATGTATGGCAGTGAAAGCTGGGTATGGCAGAAGAAGCATAAAAGTAGAATTAATGCAGTGGAAATGAGAGCGCTAAGGAGTATGATTGGTGTTAAATTGAGTGACAGGATAAGAAATAATGTGATAAGAGAACGGTGTGGCGTAAAAGAAGACGTAGTGACCAAAATCGAGAAAGGGATGCTGAGATGGTTTGGTCATGTAGAGAGGATGAATGAACGAAGATTGACGAAAGAGATCTACCAGGCGAGATTGAATGGAAACGTTGGAAGGGGAAGGCCTAGGCGAACGTACCAGGACCAAATTCAGGACGTTCTGAATAAAGGCCAGGTTAAAAGTACCCTAAACCGACGAGCATGTATGAAAGGATTGATGAAAGTACAGGAAGCAAGGGAAGTATGTCAAGATCGTAGCAGGTGGAGGACTGTGGTCTCTGCCTACCCCAACGGGAAAGAGGCGTGATGTTATGTATGTATGTATGTAAAGTTGTTTACCTTCATAAGCCGAGTCACTAGTCCATGGGCATCCAAAAATAAAGAAATTACATTATTTCGGGGTTCCAATTTTGCTTTTAACCACAGTGAGATCGGTTTACTAGAATGTCAAAAAACCATGATTGCTGTCTCAAAGTGGTAGCTGAAAAAAATGGCACCAATTCAAGACTTAATCTTAATAACAGTTGATTCTCCCGAAACATTGCATATGAAAAAGTTTACAGCACACATGCAGATCTTTAGCTTAAAAGAAAAAATAACGAAGTCGAATAAATAGTTCTTGAGAAACAGTCGACTGTATGACATTCAGCATTTTCTTCTTGGATTCCCTGTCTTTTTATGAAATGATAATCATGGTTTTTGACATCCTTATAAATTTTTCCAACTTCTTCGACAACTACTAGAACCCTTAAGTTATACCGATATAGGGATAACATCTGAATCTTTTGGTCAGCTATAATACAACCGTTGAAACATAAATCATAGTTTATTGACAACTTAATAAATTTATCTAACTAAGGTAAAAAGGAAAATTGGCAAATTTGCAATTGGCTACCGCCAAATTATAATAACCAATATTTTGACTGGCCTATGGACTACACGTCTTTCAGCGTTGCTATGCCTTTTTAAGTCATTAGCTATAGAAAATTTATTTGTATGGTAAAAATAAAAATACTTACTATTTTCCTTATTTTTCCCGGGAAATACTTACTACATAGATAACCTCTCCTAAAAGATACCGTTGTTAACTGTGACTTTATCAACAGTGCCGGAGCTCGGGGGCTTGGCTCGTCGAGCAGCTGGGTGTTCCAGCGCCTTCTCAGCGCCGTCGCCGTCTGCGCACCACGAACCAGGTCAGTTGATATTTTTATACGTTTTATCTCGCCTAGTTTTGTTGTTACTGCATTCAGATAGCTCACACAACGGTGTGATAATACTGAAGCGTGTGAATCTGCCATTTATTTATTAAAATTATTTAATATATTAGTTTTTAAATATGTTAGGTACTGCATCCATTGTAAGTGACAGAAGGTCCTCCTCATTCCCGTAGATCAAATACGAAACAAACAATATATACCTAATAATATGAAAAGTTTTGTATGTGTTTCGCAAAATTATTTCTTAAAATGGCAGCACCTCGGCTCTGTAATCTACTACCATAGATTTAGTACTTCGCGCGCGGCGCTTTTAACCAGATTGCGCTCTTCCAAAAATTATGCGAGCAGAGTAGGACGTAAGATGAGATGAAGCTGTCCCTTTCTAATAGATTTTGCATGACATTTTGTTTATGTTGCCATGACAACATCAACAAAATGTCATGCAAAATCTTTGTTAAAAATCATTTTACCAAAGAGTTTTTAATCCAGATAAATCAAAAGAAAATTATTTTCTGCATTTATCAATATTTAATGAAAACTGAGAGAGAAGTTTATACTTTGCACGTTGAAAATTATTCAAATAAGTATTTAAAAATACGTATAAATAAAAATTTGTAGATATAAAACTTAACTTTTTGCACGGAAATTGTGCAAACTTCATTAGTATGGCAACAATTAGAAAGGGACGAAGTACATCGAACATGCTATCTTGCTCTGCTCGATTTGCCTCTGTACAAATTGTTAGAAGTCCTCAATCATGGTAAATGTAAGATCATTGCCTACTACAACTTCGTTTTTCTACTCCCATTTGTTAAAGTTCGAAATACGAAACCGGAAACAGTATCAAAAACATTGACATTCCGACAACAGTTGCGTAATATTTATAAATGCAACTGTCTACAATACGGTAATATATTTTTTTTACCTTTTTGTTAGGTTTGGCAACAAAATAACGTTAATTCTATGTTGTATTGGATGCCATCGGCTAATATGCTAGTTACTAAGCCATAAAGGACAACTTCAAAAAAGAATTCATGCTCTTATGAACTGAACCCCCCCATACACAGTATTATTATGATGTCTGGCCGATAGGGATGCCGGATGCAGCATAGATACAGCAGTGTGAAAGAAAGAGAAAGATATACACTGTAATACATGAACGTAGTCATTTACTTTCGCGCTTATTTAATCTGTCAAAAAATAACTTTTAATTTATAATTTAACGATAAAAATCTAGATTTCCATTGAAAATTTATAAATATGAGTAAAATATTCACGCTGACCAAAATAATTAAGGCAGCGTACGAAACTCAAGAGGACTTTATTGCCAAAAAAGTGGAGGTGTTCTAGTGCTCTACTACTACGACAAAAGTAAACAAAGTTAATACGTTATTGTTTTAATGATTTTTGTGCTCGGAGAAAAAGTAATGTATGCGACTGATTGCAAACTAGTCATTGTAACATTCGTGCTGTCTATTGTGACATTCGGCTTCGCCTCATGTCACAAACAAGCACTCATGTTACAATGACTATCTTTACTTGACAGTGGCATAAACTACTAGGTATTCTTTTTCTGCAGCCCAATTTGTAACCTAGTGTGTATAAAATCCACTTTATTTAAATGTTTTTTAAAAGTAAAGCATTATTACAGTCACGAATGACACTCAATTAAGTCCCTTGAGTGGTACAAGCCCTGCATTGTTTCAGTCGCAAAGTGGAACAAGCCTGGACTCTCTTACATTTATTATTAGGGTGCGTTTCCACTGAGGTGAATACGAGTGCAGCGGATTTTCCATTAGTTTTCCAAAGTCTAAAACGTAAAAATTTTCACGTGGACGTAGATATATAGAGCAGAACTGATTAGGGCCAAAAAGTATCTTTATGATATGATAACTCAGTTTAGGTCGAAACGGAAAAATGCTCACGTATTCTCGAGCATCTTTTTACGTTTTATTTATTTATTTATTTAATAGACACACCAACAGCATACATATTAAAACAATTACTTAACCTATTACATAATGCACTTTGACTGATACATAAGCCAATTACAGGTGCGTACTACATTCACAACAAATAAACTGGGAACTTGCTTAAAAACTAACTAAACTAACAGTCTCGTAATGGTAACTAAAAGAAAATATATATATGAGGAGAGACACACTAACTAATTATCACAAGTTCAAAATGAAATAAATAATTTTATACTACAGCAATCAAGACATTTATTTTAACAATATCCTTTTAAATTTGGGAATACTAGTGTTAAAGATGTCCAAATCCTTTGCCTTAGAGCTAATAAAATTGTAAGTGTTGGGCAGACGGACAGTGGGTGAATGTCGACGTAAATTTATCCGGCATGGTTGAACATGAAACATTCTTGAACATGGGAAACGTGGAACACGACGAGGAACAGATAGTTTTATTTGGTCAAGAAGGTTTATGCAATCTAAATTGGAGTTAACTATTTTGTGAAGGAAAGTCATGTCATGTATCAAGCGTCGATTCGCAAGGGTACTCATATTGAAATTTTTGAGGCGAATATCATAAGTAGCTCGATGTGATATACCTTGCGAACAGAATGCCAAATGCCTGGTGAATGATCGCTGGACTGATTCAATACGCTGGGAATGGATTTCGTATTGTGGATTCCATGCCACTGACGCAAATTCTAAATGGCTACGAACCAGTGAATTATATAAAGTTATTTTGGTTTTTATGGATTTAAAACCTTTGGTCGTGCGTTTTATGAAACCTAACATTTTTGACGATTTACCAACGATTTTATCAATATGTGTCGTAAATTTAAGCTTACTGTCAAGTACCACACCTAAGTCACGAATTTCACTAACTTCCTGCAGTATAATGTCATCGAGGGTATAACTAGATGCTATAGGCGTCTTTTTGGTAGTGTATTTGATGTGAAAGCATTTTGATACGTTCAGAGCCATCCCATTAAGCTTACACCACTGGTTGACACTATCTAAATCGCTTTGAAGTTTTTTTGCATCTTGCAGTGACTTTATAGGCTTGTAAAGCTTCATGTCGTCAGCAAACAACGAATAATTACAGTGGTTGATACGGGACATTATATCGTTGATAAATATTGTAAAGAGTACAGGTCCAAGGTGTGATCCTTGGGGAACACCTGACTCGGCCCTATAAACTTCAGACTCGTAGCCATTCACTACCACATACTGGAGTCTTTTTGCCAAGTAAGAATTGAACCAGTCCAGAAGTGATCCCCCGATGCCCATATTCTCAAGTTTTCCCACTAAAACTTCGTGGTTGACCATGTCAAAGGCGTTGCAAAAATCTGTATATACAGCATCCACCTGCCCTGCACCTTCCATTTCCCTCGCAAGATCAGACACAAAAGTAACTAGATTTGTCTGCACCGATCGTCCTTGCTTAAATCCGTGCTGATTTTCAGAGATGCGATATTCAACATGTTTCGTCAGTATAGGACATACTAGAGCTTCAAAAATTTTGGGCATGCAGGAAAGGATAGATACCGGTCGGTAGTTTTTTACGTCGTTCTGGGGTCCTTTTTTATAAATCGGAACTATTTTTGCTTGTTTCCATTTTTCCGGAAATCTCCCATCTCGTAAGGATCGATTAAAGATAATGGTGAGAGGGAGAGCAAGCACAGAACCACACCTTTTTATAAATACTGGTGGTATGAGATCTGGCCCCGCACCTTTATAAATATCCAGGGATTTTATTGCCTTCCTGACTTCGTACTCTTTAAAACTTATACTGCATAAGGAGGAATGATGACAAAAAGACTGTGGGGTAGCAGATAGTTTTTCACGAGAAAACACTGACGAGAAGTGCTTTGCAAACATATTACTAATGTCTAGACCAGTGTCTGCTGTATTACCCTCGAGGGTCATCTGTGCAGGTATCGTTGTGTTGCCCTTTCTTTTATCCTTAACATGACGCCAAAACAGTTTAGGATTTTTGATAATAGAACTTTCTAGTCTAGCCTTATAGGTATTATAACATGTGTCATAAAGTTTATGGCAGCGTTCGCGAAGTACAGTGTATTCGTGTTCATCGCGAGGATTAGTGTATTTTCGATATTTCAGTCTTAAACGCTCTTTTTCCGACAAAAGCCTTATCAAGGCTTTAGAAAACCACCTAGGATACCTCATCTTTCTGGGTGTAGGTCTTGGTACGTGCTTACTTATTACTTTGTCTAAGATATCATAGAAGACATCAATAAAATCATTCACATTACTACATTCACCAAACAAGCGATACCAATCGACTGTTCGCAAAGTAGAAAGAATACTACCGTAATCAGCTTTGAAGAAGTTGTATCTAGGCACCTGCTTTTCAACAAGGTATTTAGGTGGCAAATTAGGGATGGTTACCAGCAGACCAGGGTGCTTGGGATCCAATTTACTAATATTTATAAGGGGTTGAGTAAGATGTGCACCAGTAACGTTAGTTAACACGAGATCTAACATCCTATCGTGAACATTTGGGACATAGTTAAGTTGTGCTAAGCTATTCACAGACATAAAATCCACCAGAGTGTAACCAAGCGGGCAATCATAGTTAGATGGGACTACATTTATATCATTTACATCTTTAGACCACTTAATAAAAGGAAGATTGAAGTCGCCCAAGATTAAAGCTTGTTCAGCATCAAATATTTTATTATTAATACTATTAAGTATATCTGTAAGGTGATTCAGTTTAACAGGCGGCGGTAAGTACATGGCGCATATGGGCAACCTCTTCACAACTGATCCTACCAAAATGTCCACGGTGACCCAGAAATCTTCGTACTGACTCTCCCAATTATTGACTCTGACTGACTTTATGCTTTTATCAACGGCAATTATAACTCCGCCGCCATCTTTTTTTGTGTTATTTGAACTAGATCTATCCCTTCTATAGACAGTATATCTTGCATCAAAAATTTCACTACTCGCAACAGTATCATTAAGCCACGACTCTGTCAAGATTATAACATCATAATTACATAGTAAGATGTTTTTGTAGACATCATTTGTTTTTGTTCTTAACCCACCAACATTTTGATAATAAATATTTAAAGCCATTTACACAAACAATAGGACCGATACTCTTTCGCATTACAAACAAAAAAAAAACAGAAACTCTAATAGGAGCTACACTATTAATTTTAAGCTTTCGTAGCTGCGTATGTGTATAGCTTGACTTGACTCAGTTTTTCTGACGTAAATCCTTCCGTCCCGAACCCAGATAAATTTGTATTTCAATTGTTTAGCCTTCTTACGCGTCTCGGCATGGAGAGCTTTAAGTATGGGGGTAAGGTGTTCGGATACATATATTGGTTCACGCCTGCCGTTTATTCCAAGATGCAAGGAATTCAACTTATCGTCATTAGCCTTCTTTTCTTTATTAAATTTGGCCACTGCAGCGAGGATTTCGTCACGACGCCGTTGGCTGTTCAATTTTACCACGACCGATCGCGGTCTATCGGTGTCTCTGTTCTGCTTGGCGATCCGAGTAACATGTTGTATTTCTGCATCGGCAATGGGGCAATTAACGGTCTGACCAATTTTTTCAACCACAAGTTTCAAATTCTCAGTCTTTCGTTCCGGGATTCCGTTTATTTCAATGTTGTTTGCTCTCGCATGCTGTTCAACCTGCGTCAACCTAGCTGCAAGGTCCTTTACTTGCTCTTTTAAAGCGTTGTTATCAGTTTGAAGTGTCTTTATGTTGTCGTCTTTCTGCTGCAGAGACTTCCTCACATCTTCGTACATTTCGTTTAAGAACGACAAGGACTCATGAAACATTTTAATCTTATCATCGATGCTTGTTAACTTATGCGCTACTAGTTTCACGATCGCTGCTTGAAGCTCGCCGTGCAAAATTTTTCTTAGCGACTCCTCAGTCAATGGTTTTGGTCGTGTGGTAATAGTATCAAGGAAGCTTGCTTCGGAATTTTCGTTCGAGGTTTCGTGGTCGCATAACTCTACTGCTGTCTTATTGTGGTGGCTGCTATCAGGATCAAGATCTCTAGAAGACTTATCGTCGGAGTCAGTTTCCTCTGCCGCTTGAGCCGCACTGAAGTTCTCACGAGGTTTTGGTTGCTCGAAGTCTACAGTCTGACGGACCGGTGTGTTCGAGTTGTCGCCACCCTTACGCCTAAGACCACAACATGTCGCGCAGTTCCAAGTAGTTTTGTATTTCATTGACAATTCGTTAAATTCGTCTATAGTAATACGGCAGCACTCCAGATCATAAAACTCAGCACAAAGAGAACACTTCAACAAAGCCTTTGAGGCAATTGGTTGTTTACACGCTGCGCAATGCATTTTTATTTTCTACTTGCCGTAGTATGTCCAATCTAGTCGTGTCGTGTGTTATAAAGCATACAAAAATCGGGTCTGGTTGTGTAAAGCGGCTTCCACTGCGTCGTGACCTGTGTAAAGCGGCTTTCTGACAGTGTAAAGCAGCCTTTTGTTTATGGTCCGGGGGCTTTTTGGCGGGAACTCGACATGGGCGTTTGCCTGCTTAATTGAAATTTTGTTTTTTTGTGCATTTAGTGATTTAGTGGATAATAAAGATAGTGTGTTATGCAGTAAATTTACTACGGAGTGCGCAGCTGATGAAGATTTCAAGTGATCTCGTGTTTAAGCCCCGTTTGTGTTGTCCCAAAAAGTCACGAACATTTTCCTTCGTAAAGTTCACTATCGCTTTACAAGGGGAGCAAAAAGAAAGATTAAACACATCAGACATGGCTGTATGGGCTTTGTACTCTTTGCCTTTCCGAAAGGAAGAATAAAACCAAAAAAAAAAAATGTTTATGGTCCGTCGCGCTGGAGGTGACAGGTGAGGTGACCTTGATTCGAGTAATTTGTAGACTGTAGGCACAGAATACAATATACTCCTGCAGCACAACAGACACGATTTGGTTATTGAAAATGGAGGAATCACAGCAAGTAGCTCACAAACATGTGATGGGAACGTAGATCTGCTAATAAATGAGGTCACAAGTTCACAACGGACACAAGATTGGTTGGCGGTTTTCTTGTTAATTCTGATGATATCAGGGGAATACACACGGGAATAACAATTACAGGTACAGTATATTCACTCAACAATGTGATAATGCACTATACGTAGCAAAGCATCTAGATTTCAAAAATAAATCGATATGTAAACAAAAGCAAAGCACCCGTTTCAATTTTTTTTTTTTTTTTTTTTTTTTTTTTGCTGTTCTTTGTTTCGTTAAACGCTTTCAAACAGTGTATGTCAAAGAGTACAAAGAGTACAAGTCAAAGAGAAGTAGAGTTTGTGGGTTTTTATCGTCGCTCCTTTTTTTATCCACCATAGCGCCTTAAGCGATGTAGTTCAGCTACCGTCATGAAATTGTAATATCCAACAATGAATAAACTATATTTGATTTGATTAGTACCTACCTGAACCCGCTCTTCCCCGCCTCTTTCCGCTATGCTCGCTCCGCCCGGCACGCTAGATATTTTGATACCTACAATTTATTCTCGTCGCGCATTCACAGTTTTTACGGAAGTGATGATAATTTGTATTCAATCACATTATTTAAACGTTGTCTGTCTGTGCCTCGCTCCGCTTCAGTGGGAACGCACCCTTATAGTCTTTATACACTTCTTTCTCTATCTACAGTTAAATAATTAAGTCGTTCCTGTCTCTTTGAATAAATCACTCCTTAGTTAACTTCAACGTTATGAAAATTTATCTTCTGCATTTAAACATTATTTTCAAAGTAGATCACGATATTTTCCTTGACTTAATATAGTGTTTGAAAAGCTTCGACTTTGTAAGAGCTTGTCAGAGAAGGTAGTGGAACTTGGTGAAATATTGCTTTACGAATATCAATGAATAGTGAAGTATTGCTTGCTTTAGCTTTACTTATTTATGTACCTAGTTAATTTTTTGAGACAGGTTGTCGGTTCTTGCTATGGTATAGGACGAAATGAGTAAAAATGTGTGTTTGTTAGTTTTTAGGATTATTCAGATAATTTTATTCAATTTAGATTTTATACATAATACTTTCTATTGCAAAATACAATGCACGTAGAGTGAGACTACTACCGTTTCGGCTCGTGCTATGGCAGCGTAAAAGAAACTGCAAGAAACCACGTTACTGCAGCACGGCCTACTTTAAAAGTCGGCTTTGTACAATGTTTTTCTTGTGTTTTGCTGGAGTATCTTTACACTATCGGAACCGAGAACCTATAACTAAGTTTACGCTGTTCGTCAGTCTGTCCTTAATTCAAACGTTAGCTGGTTGAAATTTCAACAAAATATATAGGTACGAAAATTGCTGTCACATCAAGTAAAACATCTAAAAATAAAATTTTAAACCGGTCTCCTAACTCCGGCGCTGCGCTTGCCTCATATCTTTCTACTTTAATGCGGGCATGAAGCTAATTCACCGCTGTGGCGAGACGAAAGAAATTCCCCCGGGTGAGACCCAGTTTCACCATTGCGCATTGGCAAGTGCAAACAAGTCTGTAAAACTTGTTCCAGTGGTGGGCCGGGGGACGTGTTTATTGCAAATAGGAGCTCAGTCGGGAGTGGGACTAAACTAAACGGGGATTCCGGGAGGGAAGACTCAGAGCCGGTTCTAGTTAATGCACTCGCTGAAGCTTTATATATTTGTGTAAAACCTTTTAAGGGCTTATTCTAGATGCGACAACTATCGTTCGATAACTTTTAGAAAACGGCTGCAATCGCAGTTTAGTGACACCATAATGGCACCACAGAATAGATGAATAGTGGCACGATACGAGTATGTTGATACATGCCTACCTGTATTCTCAAATTTTATCCTCTTACCTTTTTAGTCGCCTTCTACGATCCGCACGGGAAGATACGGCGTTGTCTGTGGCGAACGGCACGAAAACATGCGAATAATATAAATGAAACAAGTCTTTTCTCGATCTTTCTTTTTACTCACGTAATTTTCTTAAATAAAATTCACTGAATCCTGCCCGCGTTACGTCATCTGCGGTACGTTCTGATACGTCTCCTTACATGGTTTGTTTTCCTGATGGATATTGCTTGTGAGAAAAGATAAACAAAATCTAAAACACTGATGGCTTCAACCTTTCAATTTACCATTACGGAGGAGGTTTGTGTGACTTGTGTCTGTATGGGTTTATGTAACTAACTATACAGCGTTATTTTTTTATCACCCCGGATATTTTGAGGTGGTTCTGCCCATGAATTTGAACAACTTTTTCCAAGGAACATAGGTCGAGGTACCAAAAAAAAAATTTTACCATAATTTTCGTGCAGTCAGCTGATGCAGTTTGTATGGGTAGTCGAAAAATGTTTTCGTACTTCGACCTATGTTCCTTGGGAAAAGTTGTTCGGTTTCATGGACAGAACCACCTCCTAAAATATCCGAGGTGAAAGGTCTGGGGTCCCATCACATAGATAGATAGATAGATAACTCGTTTATTTTGTCTACAGACACACATACATAATACAATACAGAACAGAAATTAATGCGACAAGGACAATAACAACAGTTGGAGCAATAGAAAATACATGTAAGTAAGTACCCGCTTGGGGTATGTATGTGTGCTGCAGCAGTTCAAAAAAGGCCGTAGCTCAGCGCCGTTACTTGCTTTGCAGCAAGTCACTGATTTTCAGCTACCACCTTGAGAAAAAACGCGGTAGCGGTAACCACAAAAACAATAACAGCCGTGTAATGTAAAATAATAAATTAGAAATACAATGAATAATATAAGTGAGCATACTGGTAAAATATAATTGTAATAAACTGAATAACTGAGTAAATGCCTATATAATGTATAATATATACAAAAAATAAACATATAATAATATTGATGACAATATAAATATATATACTTACATATACCTAGACAGATAAAACATCTTAGTTTTTGTTCGTCTATCTACTACATCAGACATCTTAGTTTTTGTTCGTCTATATACTATCAGCTATTGCAGTTTCTATGGGAAACGATTTCCTTTTAGTGTTTTTGTGAGGTCGATCACCGACCTTGCAACCCACACGATATGATGAGTATTTCGGAGGAGGCATATTATATCCAGTTGTGGACGTCTTTCGGCTAATATGATGCTGACAATGATGAATATTTGAATGGTATCAGAAAAGACTTTACTATGCGCTGCTCATGATTTAAAATTCATCATGCATGAAGCCGCGGGCAACAGCTCGGAGGTAATAATTTAAAGCACAAATAAACACCAACGATGTACTTGAAGAGTAATTTGCAATTCAAGTATGTAATAATTATAACTCTATTATCAAATTAGTACAAAATGAATGTCGTAATAAACCCCTTATCGGCTCGAGGGACAAAGGCGATGGCCGTTGGAGAGCACAACGAGGGGAAACCATTACCGGGTCAAGGGTCATAGAATCACCACCAGTCTGGTTTCACGCAGGGCTGACTCGCAAACACACAGCGTAAATGTGAAAGGCGAAAGCACAGGGTGAAAGCGACTATTATCGTACAGGGCAATACAGGGTGTAAAAAAGTATGGTGATCTTTTTGAGGGTGTTTCTCCATCATCAAAGGTATGAAAAAAAATATTTAAAAATACTTTCAATACTTTTTTTCAACGAGTTTTTTATTTTTATTTTATTTTGTTCAGAGAACTTATAGCCATTGTTTACAAGAAACATAGAAACGAACAATGATTACATTACACAAGTTTTTACCTACATATGTAACTTTAAATTTTCTTTGAATAACATTGCAGTGTCTGACTACCTATCCATTTAAATTTATAAGGTACTGCACTGATCTAGAGACTAGAGATAAAATCACAAAAATAACCTACGAGTAAGTTTACGTTTCCAGCTGATCATACCTAAACAACAAATATTTGCCAAGGGAATACTTGACAATCCTGAAGAATGTAAACCTTCCCATAAAAATTTAACTGAACCTCAGTACACATTGATTAAATTTAAAATAATCGCTTCCCGTAGAAACTCAACTTTGCAATAACCTGCGAATCAACATTTTTAGGGTTCTGATACCAAAATCGTAAAAAAAGGAACCTTTATGGTGCCACTTTGTCTGTTCGTCTGTCTGTCCGTCTGTCTGTCACACCTCTATATCTCAGCAACCACTCATGCTATCGACTTGAAATTTGGAATACTTTTAGAATATAGTTGCAAAACTTAATTTCACATTAAAAAATTTTGAAAAAATATGATTATTAATGTAAAGGGGGCCAAATTTTAAATAGTCGCTACTAGTTTGAATGTGGTATCATATGAAAGGGCTTTAGATGTACATTCTAAAATATATTTTTGTATTTTTTTACGTCTCTTAGTTTTCAAGTTATGATGAAAAATGTCAAAAAAATACCATTCCACCCTTATCTCCGAAGTTTGTGAAAGGAAAAATCTGAATTAATTACAGTTGACAGGAATTTATGTAAGCATTACAGAAAAAATAAAACGATCTTTCTAAATTGCACAGTTTTTTAGAAATCTGCAAATAACCTTTACAAACAAATTTAGTTTTGCGGTCTTAAAAATGGACTTTATTGCTTCCAAAAATACAAAAAGTATATCGGAACCCTCGGCGGAGTCGGAGCCCGACTCGCAATTGACCGGTTTTTTAAATATTGTAAAGTAGCCATTTTCTACAATTTAATAAACGCAAAATCAACAAACTTATGACGTGCACTAACGATACTTATTAACCTTACAATTCTTTTATTCATCACCCACAACTTTTTACTGCCCCCATATTTTTCAGCTGCAATAAAAACGTCGTTTTCCGCACTCAACCCCTTCAGATAAAATAAACCGCGCGATGATTTTTCACAATAAACTGTCGTTATTTGCTGGTAGCTCGGTTGTCACTACGGTTTGGTAAATATTTGATGGCGACAACACAACCGTCTACCGACGAAGCTGCATTTTCTTTGTCCAAGTTTCTTTCTCATTTCGTTGACGAGTTCACCTTTTTGTCCTTCCATCGTTTGCATTTCACAATCGCATAAACTTGCCATAAATCATTTTGTAATGCTCCACGATTTTACATCGTAAACATTCTACATTTATGTCAGCAAATTCTTCATAACCATACTCTGCAGCGGACCGAAACTTATCGACGCAGTTGGCAACATTGTTTCACTTACTGAGAACTCCCAAACAATATATTCAATGTGCTCGTGGCCTTACATATTCGAATAGTTGTTTTATTTACCTTTTATTTGCACATGTACGCTCCATTACAGTTGATTGATGAGGTAGCGTTGACGTCGGTTGTATGAGAGCAAATTGCTGGATGACGAAATGTTGGCTGTCCCTGATAAGTGGCCCAGTATCGGAAGAATGGGGAATCGAGGACAAGCTTTGTCTGCTCCCGTTTTTACTGAATCCAGATCAATCGGTTATTGGTGTTTCGGTAAGTTAAAGATATCTTGGAATGACTCCTCGAAAGTGTTTGCTGAAAACATGATGCCTGTTGGTAAGAATAATATTTGTTCAAAATATCCGACCAAATTATAACGACTGAGCATTGTACATTGTGACATAAAAATAGCCTATGATAATATTGCTAGTGAGGAGGTAACAGTTGCTTTATGTATATTGTATGTACTTATTGAGTAGACACGGCCAACCGCACATCGGTAGAAACTTTTTCAACTCTATTACCACGCCATAGGGTCCAAAAGTGTTTCTACCAACGTGCAGCCGTTTGTACGATGAGTACAAATAACGTTACAGACATTGTCTTTCCGATAGTTTTCGTTGTAAAACAGTTTCGTAGAGGTACCTACTGTTGTGGATTTTCCGCGAAGTGTCATCAAATGAATAAAACATAGCGGGATTCAACAATCCGAAAAAGGTCGTGTAATCTATTTAAATCCCGTGTAATTTAGAAGCAAAAATTTGCCTTCGTAATAAAGATACCTACCCTGTTTTGTTCTAAAGGTTTGGAGAAACTGTAAATAAAACACATTCGAAAGTAATGTGCGGGTAAAACAGCATACTTATGATGAAATCTTCCGGTTGAGGAAAATGGGAAATGGTTATTGTCGGTCGATTTATATGGGGATAAATCGGTTTATTGGGCCCACCGTGAAACGAAGTGGCCGAGCTTATAACCGGAGTAGCTTACAAGGTGAAGTGAGATCAATATTGTATGCTAATAAAGTTCACGCTGTACCTAATGTTATCTTCGTAAATGTAATGGAGTATTATTTGCCTGTTTGTAGTTCATCAGGGCGTTATTAACTAACTTTGTCTATAGATATACGTTTGCAACAACCTCTTCGGTAGAGGCAACTGCTTTTATCCCATTTTTTATATCAGAGCGAATAAAAAAACATTTGAACGCAAGACACAGCAAAATCATTAGGTATTAGTTTGTAACACTAGGACCCTAGGTATAAATTAAGATACTTAAAAAACCATTAAACAGCTGGCTGGGAGCTGAAAAATATCTTAGAAATGCATAAAAGTTGAGAAATACTACAAAGTTAATGAAAATGGACATTAAGATAGGTTTAGGGATATGTAATCATATAAAAACATTACTTAAAGCAGTTAAAAGTAGTATTCGCAATGGTTTATAGGAATATCTTTCCATCAAGCATCAATTTAGAACAATAACCTGCCTGTATTGAAATATTTATACGAAAACGGGCTATCGAAGCCGTTTTGGCGGGAAACTGCACGGTAGAATTCGTGTACAACTGAGCGATCTGTCGTTTTATATTACGAAGTATACTTATGGGGAAGACGGTCGTCGAGTAGGCGACGGACCGAATCCAAGAAATATTGCCAAATGGATTAATCACATGAAATGTGATAATATGAGACTAAATTAATAATATTATCAAATAGTAAAAATGAAAAAAAAATGAAAAAATGAGAAAAAAAATGAAAAAAGAGAGGGTAAACGTCGAGTCTTATCAGGATGTCAAATCATTGGCAGAGGACAGAGAGAAATGGAGATTGCTCCACCGACAAGAGCGCGGCTCTTAAATATGAGAAGAAGTAAAAATGCTTGTAAAAATGACGAGACGCTTAGGCCCCTGTTCGAAAAACTAAAAAGTATAAAATGGAACAAATACTTATCGAACGCGTCTGTTTGGTGAATGGTAGTGCATGGAAAATAATGATGAGGACAAGGTGGAAGCTGTAGGCGATGTTGTCGAAGGAGTGTGGTACTGTTCTGAGTAAAGCAGAGTTTGTGTTATTGAGACGTGAAAATCCGGTTCACGAATATATCGATGTTTGCTTGGCGGTGGCGACACTCTGACGATGACGAGCTTACAGTTTCTTTGTGTTTTTTACAACGAGAGTTTCATGAAGCGGCACGCCTGGAGTTCGCTATCGTGAGCTGCTTGTCTGAATTACACAACTATCTTGCCTAACACTGTTCAGCTAATAGGCGTTGACGGATGGAAGTCCGTGTTCTGAGTGCTATGAACAGTACGGCCACAGTGATGATATGTTGGTTCCGTCATTGGAAATGTCCAAAAGTATGTCTCCGATGTATCGATCACTATTTTTATTTTATTAAATTGACACTAAAGTAAGTAGTTGGAACAAGTCTTCGACGATTGTCCGGAGATCTTGAAAGTTCAGTCTGAGATTAACATCTGTGAAGAAGAGGCCTTTGAAGGAGATGCGGTTGCGAAATGTGTTCTGGTAATACAGTCTAGCTTCCTAAGATTAACATCTCTGAAGAATAGGTCTTTGAAGGAGATGCGGTTTCGAAATGTGTTCAAGTAATACAGTCTAGCTTCCTAAGATTAACAACTCTGAAGAAAAGGCTTTTGAAGCAGATGCGGTTGCGAAATGTATTCCAGTAATACAGTCTAGCTACCTTAACATCTGTGAAGGAGAGGCCTTTGAAGGAGATGCAGTTGCAAAATGAATACAAAAATTATTTATTTATTTATTTATTAACATTTGTGAAGAAGGGACCTTTGAAGCAGATACGGTTGCGAAATGTAATCTAAAAAAGTACAGTCTCGCTATCATCTTTGAAGAAAAGGTTTTTGAAGCAGATGCGGTTGCGAAATGTATTCTAGTAATACAGTCTAGCTACCTTAACATCTGTGAAGGATAGGCCTTTGAAGGAGATGCAGTTGCAAAATGAATACAAAAATTATTTATTTATTTATTAACATTTGTGAAGAGGGGCCTTTGAAGCAGATACGGTTGCGAAATGTAATCTAATAATACAGTCTAGCTACCATCTGTGAAGAAAAGGTCTTTGAAGCAGATACGGTTGCGAAATGTAATCTAAAAAAAGTACAGTCTAACTACCATCTTTGAAGAAAAGGTTTTTGAATCAGATGCGGTTGCGAAATGTATTCTGGTAATACAGTTTAGCTACCTTAACATCTGTGAAGGAGAGACCTTTGAAGGAGATGCAGTTGCAAAATGAACACAAGATATCTTTTATCTAAATCATGTTTGTAAACGTACTAGCATGAACTAAGAGTCTGGAACTTCTCATGTTGGACAGAGAGTTTTCATATTTCTACAGAGCGCAAAATATGATAGTTATAAAACAATGAATGAAAATCCCAAATGAACGATGGGAATAACGCCTCATATGTCTTATGGCATAAGGGGGTTGCCAGGACTATACTGAATAAATAATTCTTTCATACAAATGCGCGCTAGACGTGTAAAGCAGAAATAAATGAGGCGTAATAGCACTTATGCTATAAAAGTTCATGCAGATTATGGAGACTCTCTGATGGACATGATTGTTCTACAGAACTCGGTCAATATTTGGCTTTGGCCACCTTTTTATTTCATTAAACTGACACTTAGGGGCCGCAGCTTCGATTTCGGTCGGCTGTTGGTCCTGACTTGGAGAAATCCTCGTCTGTCCTACGGGACTCAAAATAAAAGACGACACAGACGTAAGTTGTTTCAATAGATCTTCTTATGTTTTTGTTTCCGCCATGGACACAGTAAAGAGATGGGCTACATCTCTTTACTGTGCCATGGAGGTCAATATTTGGCTTCGTCCACCTTTTTATTTCATTAAATTGACATTTTGGGGCCGCAGCCTCGATTTCGGTCGGCTGTTGGTTCTGACTTGGAGAAATCCTCGGCCACCGCTGGAATCACATTAGGCTTTTGCCTAACCCTGGCTTCGGCCTTTCACCAACAATGGGCTTCAGCTCCAACAATGGGCTTCGGTAAATCTTGAATGACGTATAATTTTAAGCTTTATAATGCGGTTATTAATCGTTGCTTTTAATTATAACTATGTAAAAAAAAAACTTATTAAAGACCCCCTTCGAATTAGCTACATTAACAATTTTTTTCTCGAAAACTACTAATAATTGAAAAAGGGTTTCTTCTACAATTTGATGTATTATGACTTACTACATCGATGTACGGTATCAGCTAAAAATGTCCGCACCCACACATTTCTAAAAGACTATGCGTTGGTGTGTTGGTAGGTGCTCATCGTGGGCCGCGAGTGGTGGAGCGGACCATCTCTCCCACCTTTTTTTATTTTATTTTAAGATAAAGAATAGAAAACGGGAGAGCTATCATCTTAGGCCTCGCATAGGCAGGGCTTAAGATGAAAAGGGAATGGGGTGTGCCGTTTATAGCCTTACCTAAAACATGAATAGGTAACACTAAAGGGGCAGTGATAAGCACTTAAAAAGTGAAGCGATAGATAATTAAAGAGTTACTAGGTTGAATCCTTTTGATGGCTACAATTGCACTGAAGGGGCAGTGATAAGCACTTAAAAAGTGAAGCGATCGATAATATAAAAAGTTACCTACTTGTTATGAATCCTTTTGATGGCAACAACATGACCCTCAAAAAGAGTTTGGGCGACTATTCACATGTAGTAAGTTCTACCACAAGTCGATCAAAAATTTAATGTTTAGAGGCCTTAATAAAACATTCAATGTATTTTAATTTTCAGCTTTCTCCGGAGTTGTAACGATGTTGATCTACTTGGACACCCAGATGGATTACGTTTAAAAGCGGATTTGTCGGGATCAAAGGACCAAGTAAATAGATCATTTAAAAATTAAGTGTAAGCACATCAATGATATTGGTGTGCCCAAGCTTAACGAATTTGCTTTGTCTTCGGACATAAAACTGTCATAGTCGGTGGATATCTCTCCAATTCCGTGCGGAATAGATAATGATATAGAACTTTGAGAAAAGATCTTGTGAAAGAAACTCGCTATGATCTTATTGTGACAGTTCAAGGGACTGCGCTGCTGGAACACTTGTGTTTTGGCTAAATTAAAACCTTCTAACAAATACCTCGGTTATATCTGAATAGAAAATACTTATTCTATTAAGTAAGTTTATAGATTCAGTTACAAGTTTTCCATTATTGAGCTAATTTGCATTTTCATCACGTGTTTAACTATTACTTTTAATAAAGTTTCGACGAGGTCTTAAACCGATATATTATATTGTGAGCTCCAGATTACGCTGTTGCAAGAACTATGATCAGTACAATCACAGGTACATTAGATTGGAGTATGCATATAACCCTCAAACAATATTAATTTATACAATCTATACATATTATAAAATCCTAAATTTATGCAAAATCATTTTTGTCATTTCCAAAACCACAACCAATTTAAACGGGGTTTCCAACTATGAATTAGTCTTATTTTGCTGTAACATAAAGGCGTTGTTTCATTGATGTCGGTTCACTCAAACACAAGATAATTTAAAGCACAGTTAACACTGCGACATACATAAAGTACGCGACAGATCGGGAGTGCGAACGAGATAAAGTTATGTAAAATTTGAGCGGACGTACATAGGCTACATTTTACCTCGGAAAAACACCTCAATCAAAATCATTATGGAACTACAGAAATAAATAAAAAAAATCTCTTACCAAAAACTACACTGTTGACTAAAAACTACTTTTAATGCGGAAAAAGATCTTATTCTCATGCGAACGAAGTCGCGGGTTACATTTAGTCTGAAAACACAAAGTGGACACATCTGTTTATACAGCGTGATCTCTGAAAAATCACGGTTAACATAGCTACAGGGTGACAAATTATCCAGGAAATGAGCACTAAAGGGACGAAATTCGAGTGGACATAATATAGGCTACATTTTAGCTCGGGAAAACACCTCAATCCCAATGAGAAAATCATTATGGAACTACAAGAATAAATAAAAAAAATCTCTTAAAAACAATTAAAAACTACACTGTTGACTAAAAACTACTTTTAATGCGGAAAAAGATCATATTCTCATGCGAACGAAGTCGCGGGTTACAGTTAGTCTGAAAACACAAAGTGGACACATCTGTTTATACAGCGTGATCTCTGAAACATCACGGTTAACATAGCTACAGGGTGACAAATTATCCAGGAAATGAGCACTAAAGGGACGCCATTACACGCCGGAGTCACGCCGGACAAATGATTTACTACAACTGTCCATCTCGAGAATTAGACATTGGCAAGTTAGCTTAGCAAGGCAATAATGGAGAGCTGCCTGGAACAAATTGCTTTTAAGTAATAATACTGGTTGTTATTTAAATAATTTATCACAATTTTTCTTGTCTTACTGGTTCTAGCGTTAATAGGCAGCTATAATCAGTAACACTATAAATACACTTATAGGGCATACGGTGCGGACTACTGCGGACTAGAGATAGGCGAATAGAAGTCGCAAGCCTCTTCAAAATTTGTCTCAAAAGGGGTTTCACATGAAAGGGCTTTACATGTACATTCCAAAATGTATTTAAATTATAATTTTTCTTTACAACTCTTAGTTTCAAGTTTCAAGGAGACGATCCAATTGTTGTGCCACCAGCGATTATCTGTCCGGGTTTTTACCATGGCCAACGCCAACTACTTAACTTTAATGACAGGGGAGAAAGACCAACTACCACTCGTCTACATGCACTTCTCTTTCTCTCTCTCGATAAACTTAACATTTTCATCTATTATAACGGATTTCCCCTCCTGGTTCATGACTCATCAAACTCATCATCATGGCATCCCAGGAAACGTCCACTTCAGGACAGGAGCTACCTACAGAAATCCAGCTTTCGCTGGAGCAATGTGTAAAGGAAGTACCAGTCCTTAGTCACCATACTTGTTAGCGTTGCGGCTGTCACCATGGACCCCGGTTGTTGGTGACCGCAGTACGTACGATTCCGCTGCTGCCCATCCTCTAGTTCTTATCCCTTAGTCGCATCTTACGACATCTCTCTCTTACCATACGTGTATAGATGGGTTGGTATTGGTACTATTATTTGCCGGCACCACAGGGTGTAACAGTAAGGCTATATCAACCCTGAAGGATATGATTCTGCCCATGAAACTGAACAACTTTCCCTAAGGAACATAGGTCGAAATACAATTTTTTTTATACCTCCTATACAAAATGTGCTATCAGCTGATTCAGTTTCTATGGCAGGCCAAAAATTTTTTTTTTCGACCTATGTTCCTTAGGGAAAATTGTTCAGTTTCATGAGCCAGATCACATCCTTCTTAGAATATATTATTATTATGTTATGACATCTTATTATTCTACCTCTTATGATTATAGCCCTTATGTAATAGAAAAGCTTGCTTCCCGTGTCATTAATTGCGCTGTCCCTGTTTGTTTCCCCGCCACCGTTATTCCTCCATGATTCACAGCTTTGCCCTGGTTAGTTACAGCTTGATTAAAGGATTAGGTTAATGAGTTTTCCTTGAAGAAAGTATTTACTGCAGAAAGTTTTTGTATTTTCAGCTAAATACTTGGATTTTGTAGAGTTTTTCTTAATGACCTTATAGATCCTGGCTACTGTCTGTGACAATAGCGGCTTAACGTGCCATTTGAAGCACGGACAACGCCGAGTTGCAGCACTAGCAGTCACCTGTCTAGGTTCTAGCGGCCATTGCTCATTTAATTTTGTGATCAGAAGAGCAACTGCATAACCACAAGCGTTCATCGTCAATAATGTGTGAATCTGTGTGAGAGCAGGTCGGAGCAATACATGTGTCTGTCGCTCCAATATCCTACGCAACACAATCCTGCGCTTCGCTCTGTCCTGCCGGCTTAGCACGCTGTAGTTGTCAGTTTATCTAGGCCCATAGATTAAAGACTTTAAACATGGTCACGTTTTTTTGACATCCGAGCAGTGCGACACATTTTGAAAGACAAGGACGGCTACATGTATTAGTGTATAAAGCTATCTCTGTCTAAAATATTAAAAACGAAATTTGTGGATTTGCTAAACATTTTCCTCCAGTGACATTTTTTCGCGCTTGGAGGTGATAGATTAGATGACATTATTCCTCAAATAAAGTGACATTTCTCCGAGATATATTTTCTCTCGAGCAGCGTGCTAAGCCGGCTGCTGTCAGACTGTTGTCAACGTACTCAACCAGTAAAATATCAAAATCTAATCTATAAATTATTTCGACTTTTAGTAGTTTAAAGCCGTTAAAGATTATTATACCCAGTATTTGTAATGAAGTTGTAACAAAGAATATTTTCCAACAGCCATTGCGAACTCGGAAAAGTTCCATTATTTGTAGCGCAATCCTGTACAGTCCACAAATTAAGCACAAAGGCCGTTTCAAAGTTTTCTAGACGTAATGTACCGTCAACAAAACTTTGAACTTTTAACTGTTTGTGGCAACGGAATGCTGAAAGATGACAATGAATGACAGCATTTACAATTGAGAAATCAATGAAATAATGTGGCTAGATTAGAATGACAGCAGTGTGAGAGCAGGACGGAGCGATGCGTAACATATTGGAGCGACAGAGACACGTATCGCTTGGTTAGAATGACAGGAGTGTGAGAGCAGGACGGAGCGATGCGTAACATATTGGAGCGACAGAGACACGTATCGCTTGGTTAGAATGACAGGAGTGTGAGAGCAGGACGGAGCGATGCGTAACATATTGGAGCGACAGAGACACGTATCGCTTGGTTAGAATGACAGGAGTGTGAGAGCAGGACGGAGCGATGCGTAACATATTGGAGCGACAGAGACACGTATCGCTTGGTTAGAATGACAGGAGTGTGAGAGCAGGACGGAGCGATGCGTAACATATTGGAGCGACAGAGACACGTATCGCTTGGTTAGAATGACAGCAGTGTGAGAGCAGGACGGAGCGATGCGTAACATATTGGAGCGACAGAGACACGTATCGCTTGGTTAGAATGACAGGAGTGTGAGAGCAGGACGGAGCGATGCGTAACATATTGGAGCGACAGAGACACGTATCGCTTGGTTAGAATGACAGCAGTGTGAGAGCAGGACGGAGCGATGCGTAACATATTGGAGCGACAGAGACACGTAACGCTTGGTTAGAATGACAGCAGTGTGAGAGCAGGACGGAGCGATGCGTAACATATTGGAGCGACAGAGACACGTATCGCTTGGTTAGAATGACAGGAGTGTGAGAGCAGGACGGAGCGATGCGTAACATATTGGAGCGACAGAGACACGTATCGCTTGGTTAGAATGACAGGAGTGTGAGAGCAGGACGGAGCGATGCGTAACATATTGGAGCGACAGAGACACGTATCGCTTGGTTAGAATGACAGCAGTGTGAGAGCAGGACGGAGCGATGCGTAACATATTGGAGCGACAGAGACACGTATCGCTTGGTTAGAATGACAGCAGTGTGAGAGCAGGACGGAGCGACGCGTAACATATTGGAGCGACAGAGACACGTATCGCTTGGTTAGAATGACAGGAGTGTGAGAGCAGGACGGAGCGATGCGTAACATATTGGAGCGACAGAGACACGTATCGCTTGGTTAGAATGACAGCAGTGTGAGAGCAGGACGGAGCGATGCGTAACATATTGGAGCGACAGAGACACGTATCGCTTGGTTAGAATGACAGCAGTGTGAGAGCAGGACGGAGCGATGCGTAACATATTGGAGCGACAGAGACACGTATCGCTTGGTTAGAATGACAGGAGTGTGAGAGCAGGACGGAGCGATGCGTAACATATGGGAGCGACAGAGACACGTATCGCTTGGTTAGAATGACAGCAGTGTGAGAGCAGGACGGAGCGATGCGTAACATATTGGAGCGACAGAGACACGTATCGCTTGGTTAGAATGACAGGAGTGTGAGAGCAGGACGGAGCGATGCGTAACATATTGGAGCGACAGAGACACGTATCGCTTGGTTAGAATGACAGCAGTGTGAGAGCAGGACGGAGCGATGCGTAACATATTGGAGCGACAGAGACACGTATCGCTTGGTTAGAATGACAGCAGTGTGAGAGCAGGACGGAGCGATGCGTAACATATTGGAGCGACAGAGACACGTATCAATTCGTCCTGTTCTCACGCACAGCTCTGTCCTGCTGTCATTCCCTTCCAGCTACATTATTTGGACTTCCTCCGGTGCGATCGGTTCACTTTCCCGTTCAGTCCACTTTCCCAATCGGTCCACTTTCCCATTTGGTCTACTTTCCTGATTGGTCCATTGTCCAAACGGTCCAATTTCCCAATCGGTCTAATTTTTATGGGACTAAGAAAAAAAAAATTAAATTTTCTTTTTTTGTAAGTTGTAATTTTATTTGTCGGTGGTTAAAGTTCGGTTAAAGTTCTTATCTGAAAAGTAGAAGTAACATTTTTAATGAAATTGTTATTTCGATCGATTACAGTAATTTCATACTATGGAATGGACACTATTTCAGTAGATACTGAAATTATACTAAAATATTCCAGTGCCGAGTTAAATAAATGCTGAAATACCTCAGCTACTGCAAAAACTAAGCCTGTCGCCTTGTCGTCGGCTTGATAAAAGCCAATGTTCCGAGTCTTTTCTTGGTTAATTACACTCCATTATTCACTGTTTCTGTTTTGGCTTCTCTTGGCACATTTTGTTAACTATTTTTGTGTTACGTCACGATACTTTCAAGAAATGTTAGAGCAAAGATATACCGTCTAAAGTATCAAATGTATCACTGTACAAAGAAAAATAGATTTCATTACAATGAAGCCTGCAGTTTTATTACGTGCTTAGGTGTATTGCGTTAAATTTATGACCGCGTTACGTTTGTCTGAGAATTCATATAAATAGACTTTGTATCTTATTTAGAATACAGAAGAGAAGCTGCTTCCAAGAAAGCTTTCGCTAAGAATAGGTTCACATTCAGTTTAGTCTAAAAATACGAATTCAGTAGGTGCAATATATTCGAGTACCTATCGTTGCCCTATATTCGTTTTTAGGGAACAAGTTTTTTGTCAACAAGGAACCCTTCTGGTGGACAAGGAATCAAGGGACTTGTCCGTCTGTCTGCCTGTCTGTCCGCGGCTTGGCTCAGAGACCCTTAGTACTAGATAGCTGAAGTTTAGTATGGTATTTCATCCACGCCGAGAAAATGGTATAAAATAAAACCTAAAAAAATATTTTTTTTTAGGGTACCTACCTCCTCTACAGTAAAGTGGGAGTAAAATATGTTTTCTTGTTTACCCCATTGTGTGGGGTACTCTTGGATAGAAATTTTAAAAATAATTCGATTTAGGGATCCGTATGCGACATATTCAACTTGAAAGCTGGAGGTGGTACGGCTTTTGTGCAAAGTCCGTCTGGGGAACTACCACCCCCTTACCTATTTCTGCCGCAAAGCAGCAGTGTTTGCATTGCTGTGTTTCGGTTTGAAAGGTAAGAGAGCCAGTGAAATTACATCTTAGTCTCAGGGTGGGCAACGCGCTTTGCTATCTTATTAGCGTCAAAGTATGTCACTAATAAGACAGTGGGTGCTATGGGCGGTGGAGACCACTTACCACCAGGTGGCCCACTTGCTCGATTGCGCACTTGTAACTGAAAAAAAAAAGCGCAATTTTTCGTTGGAGTCGAGTGTCCCCCCATCGCTGCCAGCTCAACGGTAGTTAGTGGACATGTGAAAACATTCACAGTAGTACAGCGTGAATTTTTATTCGTTTTGAATCCGAAGCCCAGTGATTCTACCCATGACAACAAGCAAATTCACCGAAGAAACATAATTTTTACTCGAAAAAAATGTTTCACCTTCCCATACAATATGAGTCGATCACGTGACTACTTTACTATGGGGAGACGAAAAAATTTTTTCGAGTTAAAAAAATTTTTTTCGGGAAAGTTGCTCGTTTTCATGAGTAGAATCACTGTTCAACATTTCTGCCTGGGTAAGTGTCCAGCTCAGGAATTGGGCTGTGAGATCCTTTGACCTACATCTATTTTCAACTAGCTGGTGCCCGCGACTTTGTCTGCGCAGGATAAATTGTAGCCTATATGTTATTCTTATGTATAAGCTTTATTATTGCAAAGTTTCATTAAAATCCATTTAGTAGTTTTTACGTGAAAGAGTAACAAACATCCATACATACAAACTTTCGCGTTTAAATAAGTACTAGCTGGTGCCCGCGACTTCGTCTGCGCAGGTTTATAAATTGTAGCCTATGTGTTATTCTGATGTATAAGCTATATTATTGTAAAGTTTAATTAAAATCCATTCAGTAGTTTTTACGTGAAAGAGTAACAATCATCCATCCATACTTACAAACTTTCGCGTTTATAATATTAGTAGGATAGGATAGTAGGAAGTAGGATAGGAAGTAGGATTAGTAGGAAGGATAGCAGGATGGGTTTATTCTTGACCTCAATCCAGCCCTGAGGATAGAGATGAGGTTGATGGTGGTACGAGCTCAAATATAATTTTTAGTAGGCAATTAGGCATACTTTAAAGATCATAAATAACATTTATTAATTTATAATAACTTCGCACTGCTTTTCTTCTACATCGGGGTGCACAAAAAGTAACTTTCATCTTGCAAGTAGGCAATCGAATAAAATTAAACGACTGAACTACGAAACCCCGCCGCAAATTGTAAGTCTTTCGACGTTTTGTTTATATACAATTGGGGAATAGATTTGAGGGAATAAGGGGGGAATAACTTGTTTTATTCGGGAACTGTGTCGTAAAACAGGAACTTGTTACCATAAATTGGCGACGTTGCCTCAGAGAAAATTGATTTTGAGGTGTGCCCGCTCTGTGAGATATTACGCTCTCTACGTCACCGTGTCTCTTGTTTATGTAATGGGTTTAGTTTTGTTTGCAGTCAAGTGGATCGCTTTGTCGTTGTTTGCTGAATCCAATCTAATGTTAGTTGAAACTACATAATATAGCTGTTATACGTTATACCTGATGAAAGTCTTAAGTTACATGATTTACTCGTATTTTATATAATCTAGTCCTAGATCAAGGCAATGCCATGAAAAAGCTTGTGTTTCTACATAGTCTTCTTTTTCGATCACCACGGGTAAAGATGGGTTTGTATTGGTACGCACGGCAGCAAGCACTTAGAAACAAAACCAGTGTAAGCTGAACCAGTGCTACGCTATGCTCAAGGTCAAAGTGTTTCTACCGACGTGCCGGCTAAGCCGGCACCGCACTGAACACTTTTTTATATATATATATGTATATATACTTATATCCACCATGACTCGGTATAGCTTTTTAGGGTTCCGAACCAAAATGGTAAAAATGGAACCCTTATGATGCTACTTCGTCTGTTTGTCTGTCACACCTGTTTATCTCAGCAACTACTCATGCTACTTATCGACTTGAAATTTAGAATGCTTTTAAAATATGCTGATGAAAATATGCTAGCTCAATTTTATTGCAAATGGGGCAAAATGGGGACTTTATTGCATCTAAATAAACTAAAGGCATATCGGAACCATCGACGCGGGAATCCGACTCGCACTTGACCAGTTTTGTTAGTGAATCTGGAATTACGAGCAATATTTGTAATTGTAGTTGTATATGTATAACATAAACATAACATAACATCACGCCTCTTTCCCGTCGGGGTAGGCAGAGACCACAGTCCTCCACCTGCTACGATCTTGACATACTTCCCTTGCTTACTGTACTTTCATCAATCCTTTGATACATGCTCGTCGGCTTAGGGTACTTTTAACCTGGCCTTTATTCAAAACGTCCTGAATTTGGTCCTGGTACGCTCGCCTAGGCCTTACCCTTCCAACGTTTCCATTCACTCTGGCCTGGTAGATCTCTTTCGTCAGTCTTCGTTCATTCATCCTCTCTACACGACCAAACCATCTCAGCATCCCTTTCTCGATTTTGGTCACTACGTCTTCTTTTACGCCACACCATTCTCTTATCACACTATTTCTAATCCTGTCACTCAATTTAACACCAATCATACTCCTTAGCGCTCTCCTTTCCACTGCATTAATTCTACTTTCATGCTTCTTCTACCATATCCAGCTTTCACTGCCATACATCAGTGTTGGTACCAAAACACCCCTATGAACAGCCAAACGAGCCTTGTGAGACACCTTCTGACTCCTCATAAAGGCGTGCAGGGCACCATTCACCATGTTTCCAGCATTCACTCTTATTTCAATATCACTTTCACACTTTCCATCTCTCGTAAACTTTAAGCCCAGATACACAAACTCCTTCACTTGTTCACTACCTATTAATATAGTACACTCTGTCATAAATTCTTCTCTTTCAAGTACCATTACTTTCGCCTTGCTTACATTCACTTTCATTCCTTTCCTGTCCAAAGCCACATTCATCATTGTTACCATCTCCTGCAACTCGTCAGCAGATGACGCAAGTACAACTTAGTCATCAGCGTAGAGAAGACATTTGATGAGTAACTCATTCATTCTCAGTCCACACATACTCTCTTTCAGATCAATCAAACAATTATCCATGAACAGGTTAAACAGGTGACGCTACACATCCCTGCCTAACACCTTTTTCGATGCTAAACCATTCAGTGTGCGCCCCGTTTATTCTGACACAAGCACTGGAATCCTCATAGAGAGATTTCAGTGCTTGAATCAGATGACCGTTTACCCCATACATAGACAATGCTGACCACAATTCATTCCTCACCACCCGGTCATAGGCCTTTTCCAAACCCACGAACGCGCAGTAGACTTTTTGGTTTTTAGCCAAAAACTTTTCAGCTATGCACCGCAAGGAAAAAACCTAATCTGTACATCCCATTCCCTTTCTAAATCCCGCTCGTACATCCCATTTTTTTTCGTCAGTATCTTTCATCACTCTTTCAATCAAAACCTTTGCACACACTATGCCGACGACACTAAGAAAGCTTATTTGTGTGAAGTTGTGACCCTTTGACCCTTTTCCCGTGTACAGCGGCACAATCACATGCATATATATTTGTGTGCAGGATATAGGCTAGGACAAAAAAAAGTAATCGCGGGCCTGCTGCACCCCCCCCCCCCCCCCCATCAACATATTCTTCACTACAGCAGAACAACTCATTCTTCAGTTACATTTAGAGAGTACCTACTCTTACGTTTTATTTCCTCGCAATCAAAGTGAAAAGCAAAGTTTATGACTCGTCCACAAAACCATTTTATCAAAAATGGTTCGTTTTGTGCACTTTTTGTAAAATCTACTATTTCCCCGTGTAAGCATTTTTTTATTTAATACCGCGTTTTAGACAAAAACCTACAGCGCCATCTGTCGGCCGGTAGCATAGCTTGCTCACCCAATGGTATTTTAATGTTGAAGCGGCTATTATAGAGCGAAGCTCGGTCGCCCAGTTACTATCCTATTAATCTAGCTTAGCTATGCACCTTCCACCATGTCTAATGTCTATACGTCACCGTTTGTGCGTAAAAATAAATTCATGTACTACCTAATAAATATTACTTAAGTTACTAATATTTATTTATCTATATATTTTGCCATTCAATAATACCCCAATCATCACGATAAATAAACAATAATGCTTTTAAATTGGTATCCTGTCGAGTGCATTTATATTTTTAGTTCATTTTGTCCTGGTATGGGGTCTTTATCACTTAAATAAAGATTAAAGTACGTTAATACTTATATCAAGTTACATTGTTATTGCGTTAATGAAAATACAATGAAAACATTACGTTAATTGAATTTTATTGTGATGAAGTGAATATTTTCAGCTTGAATTCGATTCTCAGAACTCTCACAAAGAATCGTAAGTACCTACCTAATAGGCTAGATATATTATGGCACTCTACATTTTGTACTCTCCTTTTACAGTGTTATCACATCTATCACAAATAAATTATTTCATTTCAACAACATAATAAATAAAAGCTCTTTGACGTTCTTAAAAGACCATTTATCTAAAGAAAACCGTCTCAAAGCTAATCGCTGTAAGTTGCGGTCTATAAACTGCGGTAACATTTAGTTAGAAACCTGAAAATCTCCGAAACCGACCTGAATTACAATAACAGGGTTCATTGACCTTATAAACGCTTTCGTATTTTCCCTTAAAACATTTCATCCCAAGCAGTATTTCGTCGAGCCCGGTGGTAGGCACTAGAGCAAAGGTCATAGTCCCCGATATATATAAACCGGAAGGAAGGATGGCCCAATATCGATGATGTTTGTTTAGGCCCGATCGTAAAACTTAAACCATTACTCATAGTATAATATTCTGCCTTACGATATGTGGAGGGTCTAGTGATGTAGCTAGCTATCAAACTATCAAGATATACCGATTGGAGTCAAATATACGTTTTTGAAATTGAAGTTGGTAAAGGATTTGATGACTAACTACTATGAATATTGCTTGAAATGTTGTTTTTTTTTACATTATAGCTCTTTTTAATGTAATTTCTTGATAAATTATTGTATAAAATGTAACATTTTAAATATATAAAACATTAATAGCTGATAGAAAGACACACAGCTTCAATGGCTTCATCTTATTACATTTTTAACTCTATCCGATATATGTAATGGGCCGCCTACCGGCGGCGTTTACAACGGGCGCAGCAGCATATTTAAAATCAAATTTAGTAATAAAATTCTAAGTAAAGAATAACGCAATACTATTTATAAAAAAAAACCGGCCAAGTGCGAGTCGGACTCGCGCACCGAGGGTTCCGTACCACCACATAATCATAATTGTATTAGTTGAAATTTCAGTAAGTTAATGTGCTAGATTTTTTGAGTCCGACACGCGCTTGACCAAATTTTATTATTTGTTGTTATTTTATAGCTTATGCACTATAAAAATACCAATTTTCAGGTTTGTAAGTGTTCCAGTTTTTAAATAGAACTAAAACAAAAATCGCCTCCGCGACCATCCAATTTCAAGAGAAACGGGAGCTCACCACAATTGGTTACCATTAATTGTGAGAAAAGTTGTAATATTTAATGATTTCAGACTTTTCCCATTATTTGTACTGTGAGACCTAGCTTCTTACCAAATTTCATAATTTTAGGTCAACGGGAAGTACCCTGTAGGTTTTGCATTTTGGAATAAATGTATGGAGATGAGGACATAAAATGCCATATCTTTTGTTTGCGTCATTGTAAAAAATTAAAATTTTCAGATCTTGTGTGGTTCATAGATCCTAACATATGGTATTAATTTCAACCTGATGCCTCTACCCGTTTGTGAGATAAAGGGTCTTGACAGACAGACAGACAGACAGACGGACAACAAAGTGATCCTATAAGGGTTAATTTTTTTTTGAGGTACGGAACCCTAAAAATATGGAAATAACCTATGTTTATAAGCTCCTATTGTTTTTAGACTAACATTCAATAAAAATACCAATAAAAGTAAATACCAGTACGCTTATTATTTCTCTTTAGTGTTGATTCCATAAATACACGGAACAGATATCTACGATATCGAAGAGCTTGGAATAGTTTTTCGCGCTCGTATTTTCTAGCTTTTGATATCTAGTGGCTCTATTTCAGACCCGATATTTTTGCTACTTCAGCTCTATTCGGCAGTAACCCCGGGTACAACATTCTGCGGATAAATTCCGGATATCCGCATGTGAGTGAATATTTAAAAGATATCTGCATTTAAGGCGTTTTAACTTCAAATATTAAAGTCAATTTATAGTTGGTTTTCTTTTATATTTCATCCATTTATTGATTTAACTTTCTTCTAGTTATTATAAGTATGATGCTGGCTGATGATAAGTAACTAGAAACACAAAAGGATGCGAAGGAGTTCCTCAATACTCAAAGAAAATAAGGAAAGTAGTTTCATAAATTTTTTTATATAAATCTGAGCACACAACAAGTACCCTGTTTAATAATAAATGATAACAAAAGCTAGGTAACCAAAATTAGGCTAAATGAGATGAATGGAAAAAAGTTGTGTCCAAGCTAAGAGAAATTTTGAAATAAGAGAAATTATATTTATATTATAAAGGTATCAGGTTGGTTTAATTTATTTTGCTTTAGATTATTTGCCGTAGAGTTAAGTAAATAAAAATAGACGTTTCAAAAGTTCTCATGTTACTATATTTTATAAAAATCGACTTACCTATTTAAGACTAGATAACTTTCCTAAAAAAAGTGCAAATAACCTAAAAGTCAAGCAGAGGAAACATCCAAATGAAAACCACCAGTATTTTATTTCGTGTCCGGTTTCAATTTATGTAAATTCCTCTCACAGTTCGTTAGCTGCTTCAAGATTTATTAATTTAAATGCTTTATTTTGTTACAGGTAAGCCGAATATTCAATAGCTTTCAACGGTAAATTGCGGTGAGTCTATTTTATGTAGCGACCTAGTATTTTGCGATTATTACTCGCCTTTCAAGTCGGCTATGAAGACCACCGCAGTGTGAATACGATTGATTTAATTTTACTTCTTTTTCACTATTATATACCTTAAAAACATGAGAAAGGTATAAATTACAATGACGGTAAGTAACGTGTAAATATCGGTGCTTATGCCTAATTAATGGTCACATGAACCCTAGTTGTACCTTCCTGGTCATCTCTGCTTGATAAAAGAAGAAGTTAAATATACGGTAGAAGTATTTTTGCAACAATTATAAATGTATGATAAATAACAAAATTTTGTCTTTTTATAACAAACAAATTAAAAGAAATGAGTTATTGTTTCTCTTTAAAAAAAAATATGCATTTTGTAAAACCTTGACATGTAGCATGCATTACGCAATTTACGAGGCAGCATCACCAAATGGGGATGTTTTTCACAATCTATTATGATGATGCTCTGCCACCCGAACTGAGATCCATCTTGGCTCGTTTTGCATGCTCGAGATCAGTGATATTACCCTAATATAAGTGTAGTGGGTCTTTTACGAGCACTCAACGTTTCAGAAGATAATTCGCGTCGTCGTGTGATAAAATCGGGGGTCGGGGAGACGGGTTGCGCCATTGTGCTGGTTAAGCGATGTTTTGAGGGTCGATTAGGACTCTTGACCGTCAGTTAAGTCAGTACTACTTATAATTAGGTCTATGCAAATTGTATTCGGGTATAAGTATTTAATTTTTGATTTGGTTATTGATAGTCTTATAACCTTAAACGTCAACACCATCGTCGCTAAACACACACAACCCTGCAAAGCGTAGGCGGAGGAAATATTGATATTCTTCTCTTCAGACCTATACATATTTTTGTAACATCTATTCATAAAATTTAAAAGCTTTACATCTCAGTGTTACATGTCTAAATAATCTATGTTAGGCTCTAAAACGCCTTTGCAATTTATTTCTTATTTGTCTTTTTAGGGTTCCGTACCTCAAAAGAAAAAAACGGAACCCTTATAGGATCACTTTGTTGTCCGTCTGTCTGTCTGTCTGTCTGTCTGTCTGTCTGTCTGTCTGTCTGTCTGTCTGTCAAGACCCTTTATCTCACGAACGGGTAAAGGTATCAGGTTGAAATTAATACCATATATTAGGATCCATGAACCACACAAGATCTGAAAATTTCAATTTTTTACAACGACGCAATCAAAAGATATGGCATTTTATGTCCTCATCTCCATACATTTATTCAAAAATGAAAAACCTACAGGGTACTTCCCGTTGACCTAAAATTATGAAATTTGGCAAGAAGCTAGGTCTTACAGTACAAATAATGGGAAAAGTCTGAAATCATTAAATATTACAACTTTTCTCACAACTAATGGTAACCAATTGTGGTGAGCTCCCGTTTCAAGAACATTCATATAAAAGAGGGGTCAAGTTGGATGGTTACTGAGGCGATTTTTGTTTTAGTTCTATTTAAAAACGGGAACACTTACAAACTTGAAAATTGGTATGTTTATAGGGCATAGGCTATAAAATAACAACAAATAATAAAATTTTGTCAAGCGCGTGTCGGACTCAAAAAATCTAGCACATTAACTTACTGAAATTTCAACTAATACAATTATGTTTATGTGGTGGTACGGAACCCTCAGTGCGCGAGTCCGACTCGCACTTGGCCGGTTTTTTCACTTCACTTCACAATGGCAATAAAATGTAGGTAACAAAACAACATAAATTATTTAATATTATGTGCCAAAAATTAGTACACAAATACACTCGTAGCCCAGCTAGGTCTTTTCGTATAGTATAGACGTTTTTAAAGTTGCCGAGGACGATGATAAATTCTAACCCAATAATAATAAGTAGCTTAGAGACAAAGTTACTTTGACCAAATCAAGAAGAGACGGTCGAAGTCGTATCGTACTCGTATCGGGAACCAAAGCATCTGGCGGAGAAAAGAACAGACTGAAAGTAGCTTCACCAACAAGCACAGCTCTTAAAATAAGTTGAAGAAGAAGAACAATAGCTTCAATAACATTTAATCAAGTTGAAATGAGAAAGATTATCCTTTTATTGGTCTTAATTTATCCGCTTTCCGTCGAGTAAGTATAGATCTGCTTACTTCATAACCATTTATCAGGTAACGAGTCAATTATTTGATTGTACAATATTTTAAATTGTTGTTACGATCACCGAGTAGGGTTGCGTAATAAGAATCATATACTTTTAGTAGGTAAATTAAGTAGTCTTGCGTCTGTTCTGCACTTTGCCTGTTTTAATAATTCATTCTATTTTAATAGTGTGTGTGTATTTTCTGGATAATATTCGGGTGCTCGCTTTGTGTGTTCAGGTGTGTCTCATGAACCAATATTTCTTGTAGAAAATTAATCAGTATTCCTATGTTATAAACATTCATTAGTAGCTTTTACGCACGTGACGAATGCTTTGACTGACCTGTTGGTGTGGTTAGTAATGCCTCTGCCTCCTGTGCCGTCGGTCGCAGGTTTATACCCGGGCAATCATTTGTGTGATGAACATTTGTTTGATTTGTGTCTGAGTGTCATCTATTTATCTATGCAAGTACAAGTATATAATCTCTGATTCCGATACATACGGCTTTGCTTAGTTTGGGATCAAATGGCCTTGTGTGAAATTTCCACTATATATTTATTTTATTTTTGTTTATTGTGAGTACAAATTCCCACACTCCGTAAGTTACTAATTGTATTACTTATGTCAGTTTATCAAGATCATTAAAAAAGTCATCAATTTCATAATGTTTTGAAGAATGACTGGAATAGCACCACGGAAGTTTAATTCCCGAAAATAATTACAGTATTTAAATATTTACTCGACTTTAGCTTCTCACCACAGCCTAATCCGAAAGGATCAAATTTTACCCGCCCAGCATAACCAGTTTACATTGTAAGTTACTTTACAGCTATCCGTTAAGGGTTCGTCTCGGTTACATGTTTGTTTATTAAGCCTTATTTACTTCCTGGATTTCTCATATTTCCAAGTTGCAAGTAATAAAGAGTCTTCTCATTTGTTTCAAGGAATCGCGCTAGACATCCTTGACCCGTTGGCCCACTTACGCTATTACCAACTTCACCTTGAGTTATCTAAACATTTTCATAGACTTTGCTGAAGGTACGTAACGCTTACGACGTATTCTTTGTTACATCCGCATCCTTAAAATTTCGTGACCTGTGTCCTTAAAATCTTTAAGTGAAGGTTGTTTTCCAACAAAGACCTAGAATTTATGACTCTAGATCCGTTTTATTTTGCTTCTTATTTATGAAGACTGAAATTATAATTCCTTCAAGTTGAAGTTTATAAACTGTAACAAAAGATACTTAACTAATGAATGTTTCTTTGGAGGATTAGGTTAGTGAAGGATTTTATAACCTCAGTGGCGACATGGCCTGCGGAAGTCGCTTCTAGAATATTACTCCCGCGTTTATTTGGCGCATGCGTCAATAATATTCCTTCCTTGTCGCGCGAACTGCGCGCCAGTCTGTACCGAGCACCGCGCCACGCACGACCACGCGACTTGTGCTTTCGGTACCACAACAATCCCTGCAGCCTACTTACGATGATTGCTGACTTACCACCCGTGCACACGATGGAAACTCAACTCTACCCGCAACTGCATAGCTTTGACGATGCAGCCTACTACCAATATCACGCCGGCACGCCGCCGCAAGTGAAAAATGGTACCTACCTATTTGTTTTTGTTTGTATGCTATGGCGCAGTAAGTAAAATGACCAAAGAATCTACTTTATATATTAGCATTTACTCATCTTAATACTAAATTATAAGAATGCAACAAAACCTTAAAGTGTATCACTGTTGTTGAAACGTAGTTCGACCTTTCATGACCCCGGCTGCGTCAAACCAATCCTGCGCGAAGTTAGATTTTACTTCTTATAGATGTTTTTTATTTGCGGTTGGTTCTATCAAGGTTCAATCTTTGTTTTCAAGCTTCTAAAATGAACTTTCAGATGTCGGGCATTGTATAACTAGATCATTTGGTTGCGGATAAGGGTGAAAGGGCTAGAGAAGGTCACACAAGAGCGGGGAATAAGGGCTAGTTGTGTTCGTAACTGACTTGTTGCATTATGAACTTGTTTACATCTGAATATTTTGTTGTAGATTTGCGTGTAAATGTCGCCGGCATTTTACGTCATGACTCATGAATGAATGAATGAAGCAAAGCTGACGTCTTTACCTTGACTGACACGCGCATAATATGACAATTTGTTTGTTTAGGAGAAATCACATTGATTCAATATTGATGCTAAAACTTTTGGTTTTGACAGAGAAAAGTTTAAGGCGCGGGGGTTGGACGCAATTTTTTTTACATTTTTCTTGGTCTTCTTGAAATTTCATGTCGATGACATTTTGTAGTTCATGACGTGTTTATTTTTCCATATTGACCGTGACAGAATGACATTGGCATACAAAACTAATCATCCGTTAACAATTTAACGAACCTGTAGAGCAGGGGTTAACTTAAATGTCGATTAAATTGGCGTTAGTGCAATACCCTTAACAATCCGCCAAAATAGCTACCCGGTCAATTAGTTAACAAACAGAGTACCTATGGTGAAACCAGGGCTTAATCTCTTTGTAGATACGAGTAGCTTGTCAGTCTTGTCACTGCAATTCGGTTTCTTATATGTATTATTTTACTTAGCATATATAGCGTCCCACTGCTTCCAAAGGTTGTTTGCAAATTTCTATCTTTTTATTTTTGCTATAAAACTTACATACACCTCTATCGACTATTACTAATTCACATTTTTCGTTTTGCAAACTTTGGAGAAAAGAGGGGGAAGGGGAATGGTAGTTTTTAGACATTTTTCAAACTAAGAGTCGTAAAAAAATACGAGAACCGATTTTGAAATTTGTAAGTAAAGCTCTTTCATATACCTATTAATAGCCCATTTGATCTAGTAACGACAACTTAAAATTTGCCTTCCCCCTCCTGTATTTGGGCCACATTAACATTAACTTTAAATTTGCATATTTTAAAACTACCAAAAAGTCGATAACTTGAGTAGTTGGTGAAATAAACAGGTGTGTCAGACAAACGAAGTCGCACCAAAAGGGTTACGGAACCATTAGGTGAGACTAAATTTTTACTATTTTCGTTTGGAAAAATTAAAAGGAAAACTTGAAAACCCTAAAGCCAAACAGACTTATGAATGTAAGATCGTACGAAATATAAAAGTCATCTGCATCCGTCCTTTCAGCTCAGACAGGACGACACGACCTTCCATCGACCGCATCCATAATATGTTTACGTCCTTCGTAAATGAAACCAGCGGAAAATCCTGTCTATTACCGACTATGCCGTCAATATTATGCACCCACGACTTCATTCCTGTGACTTTAGTTCAAAAGGCAACTTTGAGAACTTTAAACAAAAGTCGCCAACACCACATCACTGAAGTCAACAGTAACATTTCTTTAGTGTGACAACTAAGGTGATTTACTCAGAAATAACCACTTTCCTGCTTATATATGATGCGATTATATTTTATCTACAACAGCTTAAGTTACAGAGTTACAAGCAAAAACAGTACTCATTACTTACTCATAGTGTCGCTTCTATCGGCGCTGTTCTTTTGTTTTATCGGTATCGGCTAGGAATAGTCGCGGTGGACAAGCGTTCTTAATGTCCCGAGATACACCAAACACCAACAGTGATCCCTTAGGCCACGGAGTCTACTAGGACTGATAGATAAAGTCCATCAACATTTTTCTTTTTAATTAAAATACGTTCCATAACTGCGTATTTATCAACATTGTAAGGAGGTGCATAATAATAATACACAGTTCTGAAAACTTCAGCCGTCTCAGGTCATACAGGTCGCGCCGACCTTCTGTCCACCGCCGTCGTAGGTATGAATCTAGTTTGCACAATGAGTACCGAGAAAACTAATCCTATCATTTAATCTTTGTCTAATCGATTGTTTTTGAATCGATTGCAAATTCCAAATAAGATTTTAAGAGAGACGGTATTTTAGTAATTGCGGCATTTTGTAAAATAAGAAAATCGATACAAGACTACAATACTACAATACTCATTGCAAGAACGTTTATCTGGATGAATAGATGTTTTTATTGGTGGCTTGAAATACTTACATGCGATTCGTGTTAGTAAAACGTAAAGGGTTTTTAAATTTTCCAAATAAAGTGTCTTTCGGTCAATTTTTTTATCGAGTCAAGTCGTTTTTCATTGAGTCTGTCTGTTTTATTTATAGGGTTGTCAGCTTTTCTTAAATAAAATAATGTTCTGAAAGATGCAATGCAAGAAAACTGCAAACGTATATTATTGTCCCTTACCTTGGAATTCTGACTGCGATTTCTAATAATGCCTCCGTCATTCAAGTTAATTAATACAATGCTACTAAAACAATCTGGAGAATGCACATTAATTTACAATATACATATAGAGTTTATTTACGGCCATTAATTCAATTTTTTCACTGTTGACCAAGGTTAATAATAACATGACCGTGAAAAGAAATAGCGCTACAAGGCCCCACAAACTTCTTGACATTTCGAACTTACTGGCATCAGATCTGTGTGAAAGGTTCTCCTTAGATAAGCCGACCAAGTGCGAGTCAGACTCGCGCACTAGGGTTCCGTACCTGTTCACGATATGAAACTACAAGCTTTTGCCCTGCGATTTTAGAAAACTTCGCGTCCTGTCAAACCAGACCTCTCTTTAAAAATGGGAGCTCACTTTAAATGTGTATGAAATTTAAAAAAAGGTTAATTTAATTGAGAGTTTTACCTTTGGTTGTGCTATGAGACTGTCAAATTTCATGATACGACAGAAGGTTTATGTTTGGATTATGAATATATATAGAGTTGTGGACATGAGCCGTATATTTTGATTGAGCTGTTGAAGAAGCTTGTAATTTTCACAACTTCTTCGATCCATAAACCTTAATATTTTATATTTATTTCAACTTGATACCTGTAGCCGTTCATGAGTATCAAGATTTTGACAGACAGACGGACAACAAAGTAGTCCTTTTTTAAACTGACTGTAAACTCAGTGTTATTTAAAAAGGTCTACCTGAAAAGTTTTACGTATGACTGAGCTAGTATAATTTACTCTTGTTTTCGTATATTTACTCATTGTAATTTTTCCTGAATGAAAACACCACATCTACTGTATATTTTCTTTGTTACTATTTTAAAACTGGTCCTTTAAAAAGTTATTTAGAAAAAGAACCGGCCAAGTCGGACTCGCGCATTGAGGGTTCCGTATCACTAAGGTAAAAATACCGTCTTAGTTTTGAACGATACATAATCTGTGAAAATTTCAACTGTCTACCTATTACGGTTCATGAGATACACCCTGCTGGCAGACAGACAGACGGACATACTGACATCGGAGGCATATTTACAAAAAGTTGAGGCGCTGAAAAGATCCAGTGAACGATCGGCTCCACCCTCTAAATTGACCGTTAAACTAGCGCTGACATGCACGGTGAAACCACGTAGATATTATTTAACCACTTAGTAGGTTCGAACCTTAACTCTTATTTAATTGATTGATTTGCAGATAATTATTATCAGCATCAAGAATTTACATTTTTACGCACTGAGTGACCCGTGACGAGAGTGGTTTTTTTTTATCAAAAAATAAACTGAAGGTTATATCCAAGGTTATATCAACCCCTAAAATAACCTCTGAAATCAAGTAAGGCATTTAATTTCAGGTGTAATTTTGTAGATGTAACTTTTTATTTAGTTATGTATACACACAATGTAAGTACGAGGGGGCGTTTTTAAGTTCTCGGAATCGGGGGTAAGACGTGGAAATAAAAATACAAGTTTATTTTTCCTTTTCAATATATTCACCTGTAACCCTAATACATTTTTCAGATCTTTCAATTAGCTTATGTATACCCTCGAAAAAAAAATGTCTATTTTTGTCTGAAAAATAAGCTGAAACTGCTTCCTTCACCTCTTCAACGCTTGAGAACTTCTTCCCCCGAAGTTCTTTTTTCATTTAGCCGCTTGTGAAGGTCTCTTTTCTATTGTTTTCCTCGGACTCAATTCTTGAAAATCACCGGGTGATAAAATATCACTTTTGAGACTTCAGAAATTCACATTTGCCCGGATAAACTGTTGAAAGGTAAATTAAAATACATGAAAATTAATAATCAAGGACTGCTTTACATTTTACGAATATCAATCTTCACTTTAGAAAAGAAAAATCTGTGATTTTGAATTTTTTGAGTTATATTTTATCACCCGGTGATATTCAAGAATTGAGTCCCTGTATAATTTGGTGCGTGATAATTAATATTAGAAAAGCCGCTGTAGTTTCAAATATCATACACAAACAGAGTTGCCTAATGCCTACATGACTTATGGTCAACTTAAAGATTTTGATGGGCTACGCTTCAGCAAAAATAAAAAAAAATATTACTACGTTAGCAAAATTTTCGATGCAAACATTGCAAACACAGTAAAACTTAATGCGACACGCGGCTATTATTAGAAATGCACAGCTCCTGCATTTTCGAATGTCGTTTGCAGAGGTCGTTCTGCTAAAGGTCAGTTAAGGTTAAATGAGTTTGCATCTGGATTTCTACAGGTGAATACTGAAAATGTCAACTCTTGAGTATGTACGTTGTTATATTGGATCTACTCCTACGCGAAATACGCCCGTACTTGGCGTAGGAGTAGACAAGGATTATCATCTGATCTGTATCAGCGTTGCTTATAAATTCAATTTGGAAATGCCACTCTCAAGAATTTAAGTGTTACTGACAGCTTTTTAGAACAAGTTAAAAGTAAGGAAGTAACGGACCGTGTATTTCTTTTTTCGAAAATAAGCCCATATAAAGTTTGTTTACGTTGTAACTGATCGCATATTTATGCCAATTAAGGGCTTATAAAGCCTATCTCAGGTGAGCAAAGAATTTCTACGAGATCGGCGTCGCCGCCGGCAGTAGCGTTTATGATCTGGCGAGAAGTAAACTCCCACTCAACTGCAAGCTTACACGAGCTACTCGAGCTACTAAATGCCATTATCCGTGTCGTTAGCATCGAGATATGTACTGTGAACTATCGTGATTATCAACTACTTTTGCTGTTTTGCAAGTAGGTATGACGAAGCATTGTCGTACATTTGTTTACAAACAAGGTTTTCTGCGTTCGATACTTCATCACCTATTATTTTTTGTAGTTTTATGTTATATATTCAGTTTATTCCGCGAAATTTCTGAGAATTAGATTATAGTGTCCAGTTACAAGAGCGCCGACATATCGCCGACGAAATCTTATGTACGCTCAATTCATAAGCCAAAAGAACTGACTGGGTACTGAAACCTCTAGACAGACACCCTAAAAGTCGGTACGTTTGTCTAGTTTATCTTGAATAATGTTTTCGTTGAGGATTTTGACTCGAACTTATTTAACTGCAAAGCCAAAAAATTTGAAACAATAACAAACGCTGAAACAATAACAATTTAAAACAATAACAATAAATAAATATTTGAAACAATAACAATTTATGTAATTTGTGCACAATATATATAAACTCCAACGAATAAGTTCCGTGAAACCATATCATTCCGACACTATAACAGGCTCTTCCAACTGAACTCACAAAAACTTTCAGTAAACAACTGTGGAGCTTATAATCCGCACTACAGAAACTAATAAAATTCCCATCCCACTTTAGTTTTAGTTTCACGTAGGTTTACAGGTTGTAAAGTGCAAAAAAAGTCTGTTTTCATCCCCCGCTCGCCCCCGCCCGCCCACCAGACCTGATAGGCGCAATAATATCGAGTGGGTGAGGGGGGTGGATGACGTCAGACGCCTACGCGCTGGCCACCTGTAATCCCAAGCTAATAACTACGGAGTACTAGTGAAGACTTCGATTTTTCATATCACCAAAAAGTCAAAGCGTGTGAAAGCAATTTTAGACAGGGCTTTAAAAAATTCTTATATGAATTTCTAAAGCCGTATATGAAACATTGTTGCACTTAGGGCCCGGAATAAGCACTTAAAAAAAATTACTCGTATTTTTTTTTTTCGGAAAAAAATACTAACTGTACCTACTGTGGTTATGTAGATTCGAGGGACTTAAAAGTAAGTTTTCATAAATCTATTCAAAGGACTTTAACTTCTTTCGCATTAGTACTGAGCTCTACAAAATATTTCATTAAAACACTCTACCATACCATAATAATAATTCAGAATACAACTTTATTTTTTTTACTATCTTTGGTCAATTTGTTGGTATTCCTATTGCGTAGTTCTAGAAGTCGCATATCTATCAAAAACGAATTTCTTAAAACTATTAAAAACTTTTTCAAATATCAAAGAATTTCTGTTCAATCGCAGAGCAAATTAAATGAAAGTAAAGAATACGACTTGAATAAAAAATCCTTTTGAAAGGAAAAAGTACCTTTACTTTGGCAAACTTTATTCTTTTTATACAAATTTTTAAATAGACTGAAAAAGATTTTTTAAGTACCTTTGCTTATGCTATAATGCAAATGTCTATGCGTAAACTGCAAGACATTCTTTATTTATATTGCGGAAACGCTGGGGAAACAACATGGTTTGCGCAGCACGTTTACAACGCAAAAACACGTTTCTAAAGCAGAAAATGATCAAATTTGCTATATCTGTGGTACGGTAAAAGTGATTTATTGAAAATATAACTATTGCGCCAACACAAAATAGATGCGAAAGAAAGTTGTATACTTCTTAATTAGCCACCAGTATAACAATTTCTCTAGGAGTAGCAAATTTTTTTAGAAATCAGCAAAAATAATAAAAAACTAACTTAGTTTTTAGATCCTAAAAATCAACTATAATACACTTTTATTTGGTGTAGCGGAACCCTAAGCGTGTAAGTCTGACTCACTATTGACAATTTTATTATGATGAGTAAATGAATGTTGGGTCCTTGTCTCGTAGCTTTTATCCACGGACCTTCTTTACTCCGTGCTTTTATCCACTGGTGTTTATAGTCTACACCTACATTTTCAATTAAGAGTATTCTAACTTTTCTCATTTGCAACTATCCAAACTTATCGTAACTTTTGTGTTTAACATTTATAGCATTTATTAACGTACTTACGTCATTATATTTTGTGACTTAGGCTATATACAGGGTGTTAATTTAATTGCGTGCCATAGCTTAGGGGATGTTTCAGTAACGATAAAGGAACACAAAAAAAATATTTAAAAAAATCCTCCTAAAAAAACAAACTCCATTGAAACTAAACTAACGCGGAGGGCAATGACCCGGACGGAGCACCGCGCTATCTCCGAGCCAGCGCGCGAGTATCAGTAGTAAAGGTAGTCTTTCTTTATTTTGTGTGTGACTCCCATACCTAATAAATGATAAAAAAAATATATTTATTACTGATAATAAAAAAAAAATAAGTAGGATTTTTTTTTGGTTACTGAAACACCCCTTAAGCTATGGCACGCAATTAAATTAACAACCTGTATATGAGTACCTTTCTTAAACTTTTTTTTACCATGTTGTATGTTATGTTACATATTTTATAACTAGCTGTGGCCCGCGACTCTGTCCGCGTGGGGTTCTGAAAAACGTAGCTAATGACTTTTGCCATGGTTCAAACTATCTTCTTACCAAGTTTTATCAAAATCGGTTCATTGGATTAGTCATAAAAGCATAACAGACAGATAGACAGAGCAATTTTCGCTTTTACAATATTATTCAGAGTAGGTACAACAATTTTTTTACGTCGTCTAAGGAAATCTGAGGCTCGATTACTTTAGCTTCAGTAGCTACTGAAAAAAGAGCGGTATAAAGTCCAACTTGCCTTGTTTCACATGATTTTAATTGTACATATACCTCCTAACAGTAGGAATTTAATTCTATACAAACACGATTTCAAAAAGAACAATCTTTATTTCTTCAAGTATTTTATTTTATCTAAGTTTTCAAAATTTTCATACTTTTTGCTATGCTATGCTATGTTGAAACTGCTGGGAATTTTTTTATTATTATTTTTACCATACTACTAAATCTAAATTTTACTAATCCATCTATGCCCACAACTTACACACAAACAACGATTCAAACGGAAATAACTTATTTGGCTTACTTCCTTGCAACTTTCTAAGTTTTGTTTCATTTCAGCTAGGCTTCGCCACTCAAAAATTTGTACTCACATATTTTCTGTTTGAGTGAACCGATCGCAATAAAACAAAGTTTAATTGTTGCACGCAAGTAACGCAAATACGTTATTGAAATCCCCGTTTGGATCGTTCCAGTAGATTATGATATTTTTCATGTTAGCCACCGCTTGAAAATTTGCGTAGCTTCCGTCTGAGTGAACCGTTTGCAATAAAACTAAGCTTTTCGTTGCACGGAAAGAAGCCCAACGTATCATTGAAAACCCAGATTAGCGCTGCCGCTTGAATACCTTCTGTCTGAGTGAACCGTTTGCAATGAAACTAAACTAATATACCTACACTGCACAGCAGAAAGGTAAATACGTTTTTATAAACCCAGTTTTAATCAGTTCAGTAGTTTGTGAGTTCCTGGCGCTGCCGCTTAAAATTTTACGTACCTTCTGGTTTTTTTTTTAACAATTAAACTGAGCTTACATGGTTGTAAGGAGTAAGTCAAATACGTTGTTGAAAACCCTGTTTTAATCAGTTTAGTAGTTTGTGAGGTATTTGCCCCCCCTGTAACTTCTAAAATAAGAGAATGATAAAACTAAAAAAAATATGATGTACATTACCATGCAAACTTCCACCGAAAATTGGTTTGAACGAGATCTAGTAAGTAAGTACTTACCTAGTTTTTTTTTAATACGTCATAAATCGTAAACCGCAATTTACATTTCATTTAATCAACTCAAATCAGCTAATTTAATTAATATAATGTGGTGGTACGGAAACCTCAGTGCGCGAGTCCGACTCGCACTTGGCAAGTTTTTATTAATTGCTGTTATTCGCACTATAAACATACGAATTTTCACGCTTGTAAGTGTACCCGTTTTTACGATAAAGCTACAAAAAAAATCAGTGTATACCACTTAGAGCACCCGCCCGAATTAGCACCTGTGCGAATAGTACCTGAACTATTCCACGCACCTACGGATAAATAGCTGCTAGTGTTGTGGTGTAAGTCGAAATTTTGATGAAAAGAGACGAGCAATAATCCCCTAAAAATACACTTTTTAAAGCGACAAAAGAAATACATAATCTGTTAAAGTTTCATGTGTCTGCCTATTACGCTTCACGAAATACAGCCCGCTGACAGACAGACAGATATCGGAGACATAATTATCAATAGGGTCCTGTTTTTCACCCTTTGGGTACGGGACCCAAACAAATGTTTTCAAAGATTTGAAAAAAATATACAGCACTAATAAAGTAAATTATTCTCTTGTTTTTCTCCATCAAACGCGGGAGCCTGAGCTAACATAAACTCAACTAGATAATGTGGGTAGGTACTTAAAAGAAACAGGAACTAAGTTCTGCACTTTAACGGGGTAACGGGTTAAACTAAATCCCTTTAAACCTAGATTTAGTATTTAATCCGTATATTACCAAGCTACTCTTAGCTTGTATACGGGAGAATGGATAGTAAATTACTCAATGTTAAGTTTATTCCAATAAGTAGAAAATATGCTTTCAGTCACAGATGAAATAATATTTTATTTAATTATATTATAAATACTTCAGTTCGAATATGGTTTTTCGCGATGAGTAAAAATCTAGTAATAATAGTGTAGGCAACGAAGCAGTTGGCCCCAACATAAATTTCTCGGGCAGATTTTTTTTGACAGGATGATAAAGAATCATGAATTAAATGTAAATTCAAAATATCCAAAAAAAATTACAAAAAAAAAATTATACATTTTTTGTATGGAAATATTAAAAAGTACCGATATACAGAGGCTAAACGGAAGGGTGTGATAATGCTAAAGGTTGCGAATCTACCCATGAAACTAAACAACTTTTCCCATGCAACAACGAAATCAATTTTGACCTCCCATAGAAACTGCATTTAGCTGATATCGAATTTTGTGTGGGAGGTCAAATTTGGTATTTTGACCTATGTTCCTTGAGAAAAGTTGTTCAGTTTCATGAGAAGATTCACACCCGTTAGTATTACCTTTCCGTTACATAACTTCGATATTTGGTATCTTATCTCTAGTATTATCCAGTTATAAGGGTTCGAAAATACCACGAATCATCAATATTCGAATAAAGATAGAGAGTGCTTTGTTGCTTCCTTTGGGCTCGTCTCATTTTATCGGCCAAAACAATAATAACTTAACAAGTACGGAATGACACCATATTGTGTTAAAAGATATGAGATAAATTACAGCGCCCAGCGATTCATAACCGCGCGGGTGAAATGTGGGGATGAATAATGTATGGAGAACGTTCGGCGGAAGATGTTATAACTTAGCGTGTGCGTAAGTTCATGTAAATAAAGGCTGTGTCGAGGAATAATTGTAATAAGTCTTGTAAGTATAGATAATTCAAACGGCTTATTGTTAGATACTTTATGATAAGACTAGCTGGTGCCCGCGACTTCGTCTGCGCAGAATCTGCGGTCTCACCCGAATTAAATGCGTTTCCCCGTGGGAATGAACTGTTTTCCCGCCGTAAAAAGTAGCCTATGTGTTATTCCAGGACCTAATGTGAGCCAAGTTTTATTAAAATCCATTCAGTAGTTTTTACGTGAAAGAGTAACAAACATCCTTACAATCTTTCGCGTTTATAATATTATTAGGATAGGATGTGAAAAATTGCGATTTTTCTTTTGTTTTAATATTCGTTCAATTTGATTAATAATCCACTAAATAGAGAATAAAAATGAAGGGTTAGCTTACAAACGGTCCAACGACTCCAAATTTTTGATAAGTTGTCTAGGATGGTCAATAAGTGTTTAAAATGCAAAATGCACAATCTCCCTCTCTTCGCGCCCACCGCTATATTTTTCGCTTATATCTTCAGTTACATGAATTTTAGCTAGAAATGTGTTTTACACAGTATTGTAGAGAATTAGGTTTCCTATAATTAACAATTTAAATTTTGTTTCTAGAACTGATAGTTATGGAGATATGCGCTTTTAAAAAGAGGAAAAAATCTCATTTCCCGGATATTTGTGAAAATTTTAACTTTAGATCGCTGTAATTTGAATGTGTTTTGCACATTGTTGTAGATAATTAAATTTCCTATAATTTAAGTTTAAAATTGTGTTTCTGGAACTGATAGTTATGGAGATAGGTATGCTCTTTAAAAAAAAAATTGAAATCTTATTTCCCGCGGAAATTTCTAACTTTAGAACGCTTTAATTCAAATGCGTTAAGTAAATCAATACCTAGCGGATCGGTCTGAATTGAATTACAGCGTTCTAAAGTTAGAAGTTTCGGAAATTTCCGGGAAATAAGATTTAAAAAAAAATTTCAAGTGCTTATCTCCATAACTATCAGTTCTAGAAACAAAATTTAAAACGTAAATTATATGAAATTTAATTCTCTACAACACTGTACTTACAAAAAAAATCAGAATTGCAGCGATCTAAAGTCAAAATTTTTACAAATTTCGTGGGAAATAAGATTTATTCCTCTTTTTAAAAGCGCATATCTCCATAACTATCAGTTCTAGAAACAAAATTAAAAACGTAAATTATAGGAAATGTAATTCTCTACAACACTGTGTAAAACACATTTCTACCTAAAATATCCTAGACAACATATCAAAAATTTGGAATCGTTGGACCGTGTGTTAGGTAGCCCCTCTCTATTCAGTGGATTATATTTTGTTCGTAATGTTAAGTTTTGATTGTTCTGTGATCAAGTTCTATAACAAAAATCGTAGTTGGAACCGTTAATTAATCATATTCTTTAAATTAATATTATAATGTTCAAATACTTCAGTATCATTTTAATGTAATACGGAAGAGCGGGCCTCCTAAATACAGGTATCTTTTTTACTTAGAGGGAGTATCTCAGTTGTCTTAAGTTAAGTAACTGTAAGAATTGAAATAAAAATATTTTTTTTTATTTATTATTATACTGCGACATATATTTTTTATTATCACAAAGCAAAACATTTGCCATCGAGTCCAAAATTGCTAAATTGACAATATATTGGCCAAATTGATCTGATTTAGTTGTGGAGGGTGTCACTGAGCAACTATGGGGACTAACTTTTTACTTTTTTGGGACTTCTATTGTAAACATGAATGTATGGATGTATGATTGTTACTCTTTCACGTAAAAACTACTGGATGGATTTTAATGAAACTTTATAATAATATAGCTTATACATCAGAATAACACATAGTATAAACCTGCGCAGACGAAGTCGCGGGCACCTGCTAGTCCTTTATAAAATACAGCTATTTTATAATTCTAATACCCAGATTAAGTTCCAACACCGCGTAGAAAAAGTTATGACATCGATTTATCCATACTTCAAGGCTAGGCTTGAACTCTATTTGGGGCTAAACCCTAAACCTAAATTTGTAATCCAATATGCCCCTGCAAACCGTCACCAGCTTGTCAATAAAATTAACATATCTATGAATAAGCAAGCCGCGTCACCGAGTCACATTTACTTTAACAAGAGATCGTAATAAAGCCAATCAACGTAGCCACTTTTAAGTTTTTTTCACGGTTAGATCTCAAATTAACCGTGAATGTGTAAACAGAATCGAGCTGTGTAACAATTTTGATCTACCCAAAATTTGCCAACGGGCCGCTATCATTCAGCTAGCACTTTTGAACAATAAAAGAAAGTCAGTTACAATTTTTACACAATGTGTGTGACATATTATTATGAAACCTATCTATCGCAAAAGTTAGTTTGTATGGAAAGTCACAGCTCTAGGGGACCCTTAAAACGTCATTATAAGCTACAATACGTTAGCTGACAATGGCTAGTCAGGATCTGACACCCTGTTTATCGACTTCAAGTTTTTAGGGTTCCGTAGCCAAATGGCAAAAAACGGAACCCTTATAGATTCGTCATGTCTGTCTGTCCGTCTGTCCGTATGTCACAGCCACTTTTTACCGAAACTATAAGACTGTTGAAACTTGGTAAGTAGATGTATTCTGTGAACCGCATTAAGATTTTAACACAAAAATAGAAAAAGAAAACAATAAATTTTAGGGTTCCCCATACTTATAACTGAAACTCAATTTTTTTTTTTCATCAAACCCATACGTGTTGGGTATCTATGGATAGGTCTTCAAAAATGATATTGAGGTTTCTAATATAATTGTTTTCTAAACTGAATAGTTTTCAATTTTGACACTTCCAAAGTGGTAAAATGTGTGTCCCCCCCTATAACTTCTATAATAAGAGAATGATAAAACAAAAAAATATGTATAATGTACATTACCATGCAAACTTCCACCGAAAATTGGTTTGAACGAGATCTAGTAAGTAGTTTTTTTTTAATACGTCATAAATCGCAAGGAGATAGAGAAAGGTTAAAAGCATTCGAGATGTGGTGTTGGAGGAGGATGGAGAAAGTCAGCTGGACAAAAAAGAAAACTAATGAAGAGGTGTTAAACATGGTTAATGAAAGGAGAAGCATATTGAATACTATTGAAAATAGACGAGGGAACATGTTGGGACATCTGATACGACACCACAAATTTTTAAAAACTATCATAGAAGGAAAGGTTGAGGGAAGGAGAGGTAGAGGAAGGCCAAGACGTTGCTACATGGACCAGATTAAGGAAAAAATAAATGTCGTGTCCTATCAGAAAGTCAAACAAGTTGCAGAAGATAGGAAGGCGTGGAAGTTACTCCACCGACAAGAGCGTAGCTCTTAAATAAGAAGAAGAAGAAATCGTAAACCGCAATTTACCTTTCATTCAATCAACTCAAATATAAATTTTGGTTACTTACATCACATTATTAAGTTTTTAGCAATAAAAATACCATAACTTTTACTTATATACGTACAGGTTTGTACGGAACCCCTCAGTGCGCGAGTCCGACTCGCGCTTGGCCGGCTTTTTTTTAGCATGATGATGAGTCTTGATACTTTTCTTCACTTGCAGGGTGCGCAAAATAGTACTACCTTACTTTACAACATCCTGGTATACATCTGATGTGATATGATTAAGATAGTTTCAAAAAATATTCCTGATATTAAGCTGAGTAATCGGAAGTAGAAAGAGACAGGCTATACCCTGAAGGAGATAGCACTTTAAGTGGGCGGTCGCAAAATTAGGACTTGGGAAAACTGGAACGGAGGACTTTGCCCATAAAATAGGTTAAATAGACCCGAAACCGGTTCGTTCGCTGAATGAATATTGTAAAGAAAATCTCTTGGTTCTCAAATACTTGTTTGACGAAAGGTTTAGTAGGTACATAGAGCGTACATAGAGCTAAGTAGAGGGTTAAAAATTATCCACACCATGTTTTCCGTTTCAAAAATAATAAAATTAAGGTTAAATTTTAACTTCTGCTTCCTAATTAACCATAATACCGCATGACGATGAATAAAATTATATCAATTTGGTTAATCGGAGGCACATGATTTTGATAAATTAGGCTATTAAGTTATTTTTTTTATTTTATTAATTTCATTATGAAATTAACCTACAAAGTATGTGAAACAAGTATACTCGTAGTATCCGGTTGAGTCTATCTTACTGTCTGAACCATCAATAATTCTCCACTCACAGACACCTGTGCACAAAGAGATTTGAACTTCGCTACGTAGCCAGGTTCAAATCTCTTTGCCTGTGCATACCAAATAATACAAAAAAAAAAGAATTAAATTCTGCAAAAATTTTGTACGTACAGTCAACCACACGTCAGTGGAAACATTTGTAACTCTATTACCATGCCATAAAGTCCCAAATATTTCTACATATGCGCTGTTAGGTGTACTAATCGAAATAATTACCACTAGTGTGGTGACCTGCCACCAGTTACTTATTCGATGAAATGTAAATGACTCCATCAAAGAGACCTATCTTAGAACCGTGCCTTAGAGACGATGTCTTTTCTGTTTCTGGGTCAATCTGGCCGGTAATTTATTTGAAGAAAGTCGCGTGGCTCGTCGCTCGGTGTTTTGAAACAGCCAGGTGACGCGGCTTTCGGTGAAAAATCTGTTTTGTTTTCGCCTCGGGCCTCGGGGTGTTTTCATGTTCCGCGCCGGGAAATTCCGAGCGGTCTTTTATTATAAGATTGTTTTATTTGTTCTTTATTATTCTTTGTTAATTTGTTGATATAATTCCTGTTTTGATGGTCTTAGTCTTTGACTTTTTATAAGAGTTACTACTATAGGGGCTACTTTCATATTGTTATTACTTAGATGCTGTGTCTGCATCAAGAAGGGCACAACGCCTATGTGTTGTATCCAGTTTTGTGGACCATCAATAAAAAAAAGAGTTAAGGAGTTTTTGGCAGTTGTGGATAAAGTAAAAATAAGTGAAAATTATTTTCACTTACTTATCGCTTTGAGCAACAAAAAGATCCCGCTTAGCAATTTGTTACCGACAAAGTTGCAGCATAAATTGTAAAATCATTAGCTGTAGCGCTAATGAGAACTGCAAAACAGCTTAATTTTTTGTCGTATATGCTGGTAAATGTTTCCATATAAGTAGGAAACCTCCGTCGGAAACGCAGTCAGCTTTCAGCCCAGCCCATACTATTACGATACACCAACGCCACCTAGCAGCTCCCTACGCTCAGGAGCAAATCTGCTTTAGGCTCCTATAAACAGTTTTGTACCTTTTACCGTCCGTTTGTTCAATGTTTGCTCTACACAAGGATGACTGAACTATAGGGTGCAATGGGACGGGTTTCCGGAAACTTAAAGGGCATTGAACGAAACTTTTAGGAAATGAAAAAACAATCTGCATCAAATATATAATTAATTTATTATTTAAATAAACACAAATCAAATCACTTATAATTAAAATACAATAATGTATTAGTCTAATAAACCGCCCCTTGACGTTCCCATCTTTTTGCATCTCTATACAAAATTGTAAACTTGATTGGACAGTTTGTAAGGAAGGCCGAATCTTTTTTAATTTCCTGAAAGTGTCATTCACCGAAAATTGTTCTGTATCATTGATTGATCAGATCATTTTCAGTTGTCTGAAAGCTGTCCCTTACACCCATAGTACGGTCAACCGCTTGTCGGTAGAAACTTTTTCAACACTATTACCACGCCATAAGGTCCAAAAGTGTTTCTACTGATGTGCGGCCGTGTGTACTACGTAAAAAGCGCGGCGCACGCGGTCTTTTCTAAATTCCCGACATATATTTTTTTGCTTAAGAGCAACGTTTTATCGTAATCTCTCTCTTATGTTTGATGTTACTTAGGTAAGTATTTACCTAATACAATATTTTACAGTTAAATATTGCGTATGCTAGCTATCCTCTAAGTTTAATCATTACAGGTAAGTAAGTACCTTTATGCTATTATTCAAGAAGATTGTTTACCCCAAGTTCAACGTTATTGTAGTAGCTCAATCTTTGCGTAGCATGAGCTCTATGAGTCGAATTAAGTAGATTAGTACCTTCTCATTTGAAGTATTAAAGATATTTTTCTAGTTTCTTTCTGATGCGGTTATTCGAATATTCTCTCGTTTTATTTACAAACACTCTATTACTCAATATTGAAGTCAGAATTTGACTCCTCAAAGGTGCTTTGAAGGCTAATGATTAAGGTGCGAGTAAACTAGGCTTATGTGATGTCACGTACGTTATGTTATGTACGCACTTGACTCGATAGATTGCAGAGCCAATAAGCTCATTGGTGTTGAGAAGCTGGTGAAAACGAAGTTTAACAGTGTGGCCCACCGTGTCGCAAAGTTTCATTTATATCAGTCTTTTACAGATTGTACTTCGGAGTGTGTGCTCAAGAGCTCCACGAGCTTATTCCATCTTTTCCCAGAGTCCAGACCCATACTTGGTTGATATTCTGCACATTCGCACGTACGTTATGTTATGTACGCACTTGACTCGATAGATTGCAGAGCCAATAAGCTCATTGGTGTTGAGAAGCTGGTGAAAACGAAGTTTAACAGTGTGGCCCACCGTGTGGCAAAGTTTCATTTATATCAGTCTTTTACAGATTGTACTTCGGAGTGTGTGCTCAAGAGCTCCACGAGCTTATTCCATCTTTTCCCAGAGTACAGACCCATACTTGGTTGATATTCTGCACATTCGCACTTTGAAACATCTTTTATAATGCGCACGGCTAAAGAGTGGAATTATCTGCCTGCGGCTGTGTTCCCGAGTTTATACAACCGGAATCTATTCATATCGCAAGTGAATAGGCTTCTTCTGAGCAAGCTCGTTCCATCGTCAACCTCATCTCTGTTCTCAAGATTTGATCGAGGTCTAGAGTAAGCCCATTGACAATAAAAAAAACGTCTGTCAGAAGACGTTGGTTTTCATATAAAAATCACAGTATAGAAACCGTTCCCCACTAGTTCCTGCCCAGTAAATTCGTATTCACAATGTCAGAGCAAAGCTGGCGTGTTATTATCACGTAAGCTCAGTTTGTTTCAATCGCTGACGAGGCTGATTAGTGACGTGGCGTAGAGCAAAGATTTCGGACCTCCTTGCTTCGCTCGGAATAGATACCTTGCTAATTTATTTTACTATGGAATGACATCTGCCAACATGTCCCAATATTTTATGTCAAACTATCAGTGATCACTAGGAAATATTCAAAATAACCCGTCAAATCCATAGAACGACGCCTTCGCTACCTTGTGACGAATTATTTCTTTAATCCTCCTTCTAAGTACCCTTATTTTTCTGTGGCGTAGAGAGTGTTTCGTCAGACAACTTGGCGTGACATCATATAAGTCTAGTTTGCCCGCAACTTTATTTTATTGCAATATTATACTCAGCGCGCTTGCCACAATTTGACGTGGTTGTAGGTATTGAAATATAATAAGATAGTAGGACGCTGAAAACACGCTGCTGCTCGTCCTCCAGTTGTAAATCCTATAGTCGCCTTTTAGAACATCCGTCGGTAGAGATGTACTATTCTTAGCCGGCGGCACCACATTTAATAAATACTAGCCAGTAATTAAATTTCCTGCATAATATGCATATGAAATCCCTCGCTGAATTTCTATCCGGATTTGACAACACGTGCATTGAAATTTCCAAATAGAGCGTGAGAACCAAGCAACGCAGCCCGACTATGGTAACGAGTGGTTTAACTAATGTAAACAATTTAACGTATACATTGCTTGCTTTGATAAATGGAAATCTTGCTAGGCGAACGCTCTAAAATCATAAGGTCAAGAATACTCTAAACCGAAGAGAGATGAGTGTTGATTTGAAGTTAATTTCGTAGCAGGGTAAAGGATTAGTCTCTTTCTCTTGAAAGTGCAGTGATTTTTATGTAACGCTTGTATTTTTAACCGACTTCAAAAAAAGGGGTTATCGATTCGACTCGTATGTATGTAATTTTATCAAAGTACATAATTTTCGCTTATGTTAGTCTATAATGAGCTTCCAAACAAATGTACCATATTTCATAAGTGTATGTATGCTTGTATGTATGTTTGTCCACGAATATCTCAAAAACTGAAAGTCAGATTGCAAGAATTCTTTTTTAGTTGGACTGGGTACTATTCAGGGTACAGTGCAAGTGAAATTCATCAAAATCAGTTAAAGTAGTACATAATACACTATTGGAATAAAGCATAAATCTGGCTTATCTGCGTATGTCTGTGAATAAGCTTTAACTTCTCGACTAATTTGAATGCGGGTGTTAACTACTTACAAGTTATAACTTACAAACTACTTCTGAAGAAAAGTTTGGATTACTTTATCACATATTTTACATCCTTGCGACACCGGAGCAGCCTGAGCAGTTATGATGACAGGATAATTCGTAAAGTTAGTGTATTAACAGAAACTTGTTATTTATTTCTAAACAAATTCAATAATTATTTCAACTGAATTTGCGAATTTCCTTTTTTTTCTTATCACCCCGGATATTTTAAGAGGTGGCTCTGTCCATGAAACTGAACAACTTTTTCCGAGAAACACAGGTTGAAATATGAAAAAAAAAATCGACTTCCCATGAATACTGCACCAGCTGACAGCACATTTTGTAAGAGAGGTCAAAATTTTTTTTCGTATTTCGAACACATTTCTTAGGAAATGTTGTTCAGTTTCATGGGCAAAACTAACTCTTAAAATATACGGGGTGATAAAAAAATAACGCTGTAGTAATTAAGAATTTTCTATTTCCTAATTTTTGTCTCCAAAAGTAACCATTAAAATGGCGTACTCAATGAATAAGGTGTACTCCGATAACCAACAGTAGAATTGAGCTTAGTTATAGAATAGCGATAGGATCTCGTAAACTTGCCGACAGCTAAATGGTACTAGAAAACCGTTTGCCGACGAGTTAAGGTCTATATTCGATCCGAAATATTCATGACTCGCGTAGGCTGTCCATCACGTTTGTATTACTGAAGGCAAATGAATAGGATGTGCTTATTTGGATGTGAACAGATTAAAAAATTACTTTTGGTTATTGTTTTAAAACTATTTACTTCGTAAATTCTTCTTAGTAGTTATGTGAGGATACATATTTTATGTGTTAATAGGCTTTCATTCAGGAATATAAAACTAACCTTCTAAAAACAAACATGAACAAATCTTGTGAAAGCCTACACCCTATTATTTTTTTCAAAAAACATTGTCTATATCAGCATTTTATTCTTACAAATTTTATAGCAGATGGTTTGCTACCTACTCAGCTCCCCTGCAGATCGATCTTCTTGCCTGATTTTCTTGTCCACTCAGTCATACTTATTATTTTTTATTTAAATCTGTATTTAGGTACGTTTCACTTATCTATAAGTTAAAAGATTATTACTTAACGCCATATTAGCATCAATGTACCTACTAAATTAAACTTGACTCTAGAGACTGTTGAAAATAAACTCAACGTTTTACTGAGGTACTTGAAGATTTTCCATTAAACTTTGTCAGAAGTTCTGGCGTATAACGTGTGAACTGCGTAAGTATGAGCCGCGGTTTACTCGAGATGGTTTTGATGAGCTCAGGGTTTGCGTATTTTCTGACTTGTTTAATCAATACTAGGATAGGAATAAATATACTTTACACCCTGTAGATTTTAATTTGTCCGAGTGGTGCCGGCAAAGAATAGTACCAATTCATCTCTACTAGTGGCCCGTAGGTGTCGTAAGAGGCGACTAAGTGCTTATGAACCGGAGGATGGGCAGCAGCATCTTTCTGTGTAGCGCACCATTACATTCCTACTTACTGCGGTCACCATGAACAGCGGTCGCAAGCCGCAACGCTTACCTACAAGCGTTGTGGCTATGATATATCCCCTCCTAAGTACGGTCAACCGCACGTCGGTAGACAATTTTTCAACTCTATTTCCACGCCATAAGGTCCAAAAGTGTTTCTACTGATGTGCTGTTGAGTGTACCACGCGTTTTTGCTGGAGTTCTGGAGGGAGCTCCCTATCCTGCAGTGGACGTTTCATGGGATGTTATAATTATTTATCTGATAATGACGGCTAATTTTGCGTGCCAGTTTTAAACACTCCCAGTTAGTTTCCCATAAACAAATTTTGACGTACCACTATACTTGTCCTTGTATAGATAGACGTAATGTGTGTTTCCGACATCGGTCCCGATGACGCAATCGTATACGTGTTGACAAGCTCAGCTCAGATTAGCCCATTCCCGTCGCGTCCACATCGCACAAATACATATTTCAAATCGTTTTACTCCGGATCCCACTATTTCACGAACCATTTGACAGTTATTTCAACTTTACAACTGCAACCAATGGAGTTGCGAATATTTCAACTTGCTTATGTTAGGACGTTCTCATTTCAAAAGACTTTTCTAAGCATCTGTCTTTTCAGGTCACATCTGCCTATTACGCTGGGCAGAAACTTACTTCTTTCCTTTCAAATCTTTAAATTTCTGTCTCTGAAAAGTAAAACTGTCTTATTCAACACGGAAGATGTTTTTATTCAAAAGAAAAACAAAAATATGTATCGCGTGGGTTCAAACCAACGAGTATGTGAAAGGTTATGTCTATAAAAAGTTTGTTTCAAAGAGCAGGAAATTTTATTGAACTGTTATATTTATATCGTTGACTATAAGCAGAAAGAGTTGGTCCTGGCTCGTCCCTGGCAAGTTCGCCAAATCACTTTGATAAGTTTAGAGAGCGAGTGCAAATCACAGACAAGTTTCTTGGAAGGGTGCCCTCGGTTCAAGCGTATGTTCAGAGTTTGTTTAAAACTTGATTTGTAAAACAAAATAAATCTTTGTTCATGTATTTTAAAAACAGTTGAAATTAATCTTTGTCAAGAAAAGTGTTGAGTGGTTTAGTTGCGTCTCTTTGAAAAAAACATCTATGTAGGTAAACAGGCAAAATAAGCCAGAGAAGTACAGAAAAAACACTATTCTTGACAAAGATTAATTTCAACTCTTTTTAAAATACATGAACAAATTAACGTTGACAAAATCATTGTATCTCTAGCGGAAAATACAAATAAAGCTGTGTTGTGATGAAATGACAGTGAAAAGAGGCAAGCGATAAAGAGGCCTACGAGTATATACAATCCGGACAGATCTGTATGTGATAAGTCGTTATCTAATCGTGTGCGGTATGATAATAAAATAAATTTATTTAACTTTCATGGTCATAACAAAAGTAAAGTAACAATGATAAGAGTTTAGGCGCTGAGCTTGCGACCTGTCTCTATTCAGAGAATACAATCGCTATTAGATAAACAGACAGACAAAAAAATCAAAATAAAAATTTTTGTGTTGTATTAGTCCTTTCTTATCGCCCACACTCATTCTTTGATAAATTCATCAAAAGTACAGACACACGGTATCTACTGTTTTTTTTATTATATGTACCTATAGATGTGTCACCGGAAAATAACAAGAATCAATTTTCGAGGTAGTTGATAAACTGAAAACTGTTGAAAAATTTAAAACTCGGAGGAAACTTTAGGGCCGTTTGCACTAAACTTAAGAATCGGCACTAACTAACTTGTTAAGGACACTCCTAGCAATAGTTTGACGGCCCTTAAGCAAGAACTTGGGCGATTCTTAAGTTTAGTGCAAACGGTGCTTAGATCCATAGGTCAGTTAGGTTATTTTAAACTAGCATAGCACGTATCTATCGTCACATTTTGACAAGACTTAGCGGAAAGCTCCGACGCGGAAACTTTGGCCACGGAAAGTTCGGTCGCGAAACTGTCAGTCCGGAAAGGTTCCGTGCCGGTGTGTCATATTCGACGGATTTTTCAGTCGCCGAACGTTCGGCGTCAGTACGTTCTGTCGGTGTGGTCGCTTGCGCTTCTCTAAAAGAAGCGAGGAAGGGTGTGGTCATACGAAACGAAGAAGTGGCGTGCGGCATGTTTTGTACACAATCTTAACCTGATCGGTGTTTTTCGCATGTCGTGGTATATCTATGATAATTTATGTGTATCTTCTTTTTTTTGTTAAAGGTAAGCAAACGAGCAGGTGGCCCACCTAATGGTAAGTTAGCACTACTGCCAATTGCACTCACTGACTTGTTAGTCACACAATTTGACACTAATTAAAAAGCAAAGCGTGTTGCTTATAACCTGAAAACTAAGATGGTATATCTCATGTGCCGTTAAATTCGCTGGCTTCCTAACCCTTTCAACCGAAACACAGCTTAACGAACACAGCTGCTTTCCGGCAGAAATAGTCAAGAGATGGTTTTTTTAGGCGAACTTTGCACAAAAGCCCCACCACCTCCAAAATAATATACTTTTTTTTGTTAGTTCGCATGTTTTAGAAGTATTTCAAAAAACATGGAAACAAACGACACGGAAAATGTAGATTTAGAGGATAAACTCATGTAAGTAATCAAATATTGTTCACCCTGGAAGGGGTTTCACGCTAAGATTAATAAGGAAACTCAATTCCATTTCAATCTGACTTGCTCGATAATGCTCTTAGTCGGGCCCCCTCTCATCTTCCCAATTAAGCGGTTCTGTTAATAAGCATTAATTAACTAGCAGTTGCTGTTAATCACCATGGTAAACAGGGGTTTAAGACTAATTCACCTTCTAACAAAATAGTTTTTTGTGTCATATTTAAGCTCTCGTTAGAAATATTGCTCTTTCTTTTCTTAGCAATCGTAAAGTCAAGGAACGTCGGTTTTGGCCGGAAAACAGATGGATAATCCTAATGGTAACCGCCTAAGCGTTTTCCGTAGTACGGAAGGCATGGCAAGCCGTCGGGTGCGCCTAATACCGACAATACCTGAACGCCTACACGAGAACAGAATTGCTTTCGTGAGTAAAAGCATGTAAAAGTATGTTTTATGCTTTAATTTTCTAGGTATTAGAATATACTTAGGTAAATACTTTATTCGTCTATCCTTTTTGGAATTCTCGTAGTCGGTGAAACGTTTGATTGCTTTATTTTCTCCTTATCAGCCATCACGTGTACATTCACTCCTGCCTGTCTTTTTTTACGATTTCTTTTTCCTGAAGAAACCAAGCAAAGTTCCCGCAAAACTTATTTCTGAAGCATAAAAGTCGACCGAACATTAAAACATGACAAAAAGGCAGCCTTTTTTAAAGAACTCAAACTTCTCAAAAAAAAGTCGCAAAAACACAGGAACGCAGGAAGTGTTAAAATAAAATCATTTTATAAAAAGAAAGTTACAATACAATAGCTGTACCTACAATGAAAGGTGTAAGTTAAATTTTCTAGGCTTCTGCATTGACGTATGAAACTTTGAAAATTTTAACCCATTTAGCTCTTTCACAACTTGGCTGTACGTTTTCCTTGGATTTTGAACGGTATTCATCTCCTATTGGCAATAAGCTCACCCACTCGCTCCTATAAACCGATATAAGCTTACAACAATAACTATTTGCAGAAATCACGCTTCACTACCCTCAAATGTGGTGCTTGTCAACCCTTGTCGGTCGCTTCAAGCCAATGTAATTATTATTAAGACAACTCATAAATACCTATATTGCTCGCCCTGTCACGTACTCGGGCATCGGTGGGTCGGGCCCGTAAATAAGCAATTATCGACTCAGTTAACGTCCGATTTTGGTATTTTTTCCCTCGCCAAGGGGTCACTAATTGGGCAATAAATTATTCCTAATACCTTCCCCTATATCCCGAACTCTCGAAGCGATCTCTTGAAAATTGGCGCGATAGAACTTTATGACTTAACTGTTGCTCTCCATTGCGCTTTAATGCGGCTTTGTGTTGAATAAACTTCAAAGTAAAGTAGTGTCGGAAAGTCGGGGGATCCAATCTCGGTGAATGGCCAATGTTGTACAAGGAGCAAAGTTATTGCTTATGTACTCATTGCTTGTTATCGCCGTTTGCTGAGATTTTATCTTAAGTTGTCCTATAAACTGAAAAGACTTCGAAAGTTGTCGATCGTATCGTAAAGATTTAACTACTTGACAAGTTAGTTTTAGCTTTTTGCTGATTATTTCGTAAATCATAAGGCTTTCATAGCCCTTCTAAAATAAGTCAGTACAAAGTAAACATTGATTTCTACACAAGTTACAAAAATGGACCGATCAAGAAACTGTTTAAGCTCCTTATATTATAATCGTGGCTGGGCGTGTCCATTGTCGAGACCACCTGTTATGACCATATTACGACACAGTTAGACGTGATCACGTGAATACGATTACTATGTTTTTACTGCTTACAAATTTTAAATAAGTAATTAAGTTGTGATTAATTGTAATGTGAGTGTAACAGAACGTTTATTTTTATAACGCAAGATCTAGAACGAGCCCTACCTAAAGTACCTATATTATCTCCCGCGGAATTTTCGGTAATGGTCTTTGGATTCCTCAACAATACTATGAAAATTACTCACTGACTCAGTAATAAGTTTAGGCACAGAATACCCTATGAGTAGTTTGTTTAGGTTATGAAGCATACACACATATCAACGTTAAATACTACTTTTCTGTCCTGCTCACAGCGCAGCGGTCTTACAATTTAGAACTCGCAATTCTCAGTTGAACTAATATAATTTTTCAACGAACATTCACAACGAACTTCAAAATATTAACTCTGGTTTAAAACTGTTTGTGTGGAGCCTCTGTTGGAGACGTGGAATAAAAGGTCCGTAACAATGGAGCTAGATACGTCGTAATTGGGGCAAGCTTTGTTACTCAACAGCATATCAGTAGAAACACTTTTGGACTTTATGTCATGGTAATAGAGTTGAAAAAGTTTCCACTGACGAGCGGTTGACCGTACAAATCCGCGGACTCTACGTATTTGTTGGAATAATTGTTCTATTTGTTGTGCTTGTGACAAGTTTTGACTGAATGAACCAGTCTTAATATAGCAAGGATTTTGGTTTGGATACATAATCTTGATAAAAATGTCTTGTACTATCCCGGAGCATGCATATTACCATCCCCTTTATCTCCTTACTGCCCTAGCTCAACTTGCTGGCTCTAAAGTTCAGTTGACTATCAAGTACAATCAAGATTACGTCAAACTCGACACGTGGGACTTACACATTTTAACCGTTCTTATTGCAAACTCTTTACGTGCTAGTCACCCTGCTAGTGTCAAGCTTGACGTGCTCTTGGCTGTACCTAATAACCTAAAATATCAGAAAAATTACTTTTTTATACAACTTCTGTTAAGTCGTTAATCCTGAGTTCTAGACAATTTTCATCCTTGTAAACGCATTTTCCCTCATGCATGAGAAGCAACGAATAAAGAGACATTAGGTGAAATAAGCACAAAGAACGCTTCCTTTAGATCGCAATCGTCGCAAAGCGGCCGGCTGCTTTTTAATTTACCCGGGGTATAATAAAAAAAAAACCTGGCAACTTCCGCTGGTTTTGAGGCCAACAATTCAGTTTTTCCGTGCTAAGCTAAGAAACGGTACAAATGAGCAACTCTGAATAACATTTCGAAGGAAAATATTGATACACACTTTGAAGATTGTTTCTTTATTCATTTTCAGTTTAATTTCTTATCTTTGTCTTATTTATCGAAAGTGTTTGTGTTTAATTTGATATTTTGTTTGTAATCTAATAGAATAGGATAGGCTTGTAGGCTAACTGCAGGACAGGGAGCTCCCTCCCTTCCCTTTCAGCACAGACGCATGGTCTGGAGGGGAAGTAGTAAATAGTGTAGGGGGAGAGGCTAACTATTAACATACATGTTTATTTTGTACCGGGTCTTAGCGCGATAATAGTTACTAGGCAAAATAAATTACCTTATTATTCCCGACGATTCGGCTGCGTTGCAACAGCCGTGGTCACGGCTAGACTACGTAGATATTATTGTGAGGGTAAACTAAAATTGTTATTGTCTCGCACAGGAAAGTCACGACACACAACACTCACAACGTCCGCGGACCGGTCCGAAGATGCTACGCGCGGTTTTATGCTATCACTGGGTTCCATGTCACCGATAATATAAAACCATCTTCCCTATTGAAAGTTTTGTATTTCTTTATACGTCGGGAATAATAAGGTAATTTATTTTGCCTAATAACTATTATCGCGCTAAGACCCGGAACAAAATAAACATGATTGAAAAGTGCGAAAGTCTAAAACAAACCTTATTAACATACAGCCAAATCTTCTGAAACTCCTGGAAGTGTTAAAATAAAATCAGTTTCTTCTGATACTAGAAATGTATAATCCGTTTCACGAGTCAATGCCAAAACTTACCAACACATTTTGCAGCTATATCAAGGCTATTGTGTTTTGCTCCATGATCAACAGCTAAAGCACAGTAAATATATAAGCTAAAGCAGTATGGAAACTCCTAACAAACGTCCAAAACTAGCGCACTCACACATGCGCACACCGCTACAGGAAAATAAGCAGTTTTCGCGCTGAAGTAAGTCTCGAGTGCCAAAACCATAATACCAACAAATAGGTACATATGGGGTCCCTATAAGTATGTCCCTGTCCTTGTGCTATAAAAGGCGACTAAGTATCTTAATCTGCCCCTGTGTCATAAAAGGCGACTAAGTGTCTTAATCTGCCGTTGCGTGACTAAAGGCGACTAAATGTCTTAATCTGCCCTTGTGTCATTAAAGGCGACTAAGTGTCTTTATCTGCCCTTGTGCCATAAAAGGCGACTAAGTGTCTTTGTCTGCCCTTGTGTCATAAAAGGCGACTAAGGGATTTAATCTTCTGACATAACATTTTATGCAAGACTGTCTGCTAAATTTAATTTTCTGTTTAACTTTTCTTAAGAACCTAGGTGGAAAGACGAAAAAAATTGCCCCCCCATACAAAACGCGCTATCGGCTGTCGAAACTGCTATTGCTAATTGGACATAAAAAAATATTATTTTGTATTTCGACTTCTTACGGAAAGTTGTTTAGTTTTACGGAAAGTTGATAGAAGCACCCAATATTTGGGTTCTTCCTTCATACCATTCTTATTTCAAAAATTCTGGGTTACAACCCTGACGCTCCGACGCAGAATAGTTCTTTTTTCAAAAAAAGGTTTGAGTTTCCATACTGCTTTAGCTTATATATTTACTGTGGCTAAAGCTGTCAGAAAAAACAAGTATGTAAACAGTGTTATTTTTTCCGTCAAATATACTCTGGTTCGTCTGGTTCGTGGTGGTTTGCCTGGTTCTATGGCTGCAAAGTGTGTTGGTAAGCGTTTGCATTGACTCTGAAACGGATTACTATACCTGAAATTTTGCACATTACCTTACTAATGTAGATTTGCGAAAGTCTCACGAGATATGCGAAAAAAGATTTAAAAAATCTGCTTTTTTGTTGTCATTTTTTATTTTCTTCTTCTTTCATTTGCTTTATGATAATTTTTGTGAGGTATTTGGACAATAAATTCTAAATCCCACGGTTTCAGAAACTTACGCGGGCGAAGACCATAGAAGAACACTGGTGAAAAAACAGAAACGTCAGTTTCATCCGATCATCTGTGCCTCATCTTAAGTTTATTGTACTGTAACTTTGGTACTACACAAAGCATCTCGCTCGTTAATAAATGACTCCAAAATAGTACCTTGTTTTAAAGGCCAACTAGGAAATAATTATTACCGAAAAAAATGGTACTTAAATTAGAGGCGAGGGTTTTAAAAGAGTTCTGACAGTTTTTACAACCATAATAATATCATGTCACTTTCACCAGTGGGCGTGTCCATTGTCCATTGAGACCTGCTGTCAGATAGGCCCGGGCCTTTGATAGAGACAATGGAAAGCAACGTCTTGTTTGCATTTGTGTTTTCTGTACCAGTGTTGCCGACTTTACCAAAAAGATTTATTTTCGTCCTTTTTCCTAATTAGTGTAGACTCGTGTGAGTGGGATCGTTCTTTTTGTTATTGGGGAACAGTTCGCTTCCCTGAGTAGGGCAGGGCGCTGCTATGGCAGCGACAAAACACGGTGGTACCGGATAACCGGACGTATAAATACATAAAATCACGCCACTTTTCCGATCGGGCTAAGTAGAGACCACAGCCTTCCAGCTGTTATGATCTTTACATACTTCCTTCGCTTCCTCTTTCATATTATGCCTGTGGCGATTCCCAGGCAGGATCTCTCCAAACGTGTCAAAGTTGGCCACCATAATGATTTTGGTCAGTGAGAGTCTAACATAACACTGTTGTTAACCCGGATGGCAGCGTATATGTCGCAGCCAAGTGATATAATTAGGCAGTTTATTAAATGGCTAGCTAGTTGATTTACTGCCGGAATTCAGTTGAATGCCTAGGTCGATCGTTGAACGAACTACAATCGCTAGCCCGATTGAAACGGCTAGCCTTAAACGAGCCGGGTAAATAAAATAAATTTGGTCAGCAAATTATGTTCATCAAAAAAAATCTAATCAAGCAGCACAAAATTTATTTGTCCAGCAAAATAATTATTTGTGCATCAGAATAATTATTTGCGCAGCAGAATGTTATTTGTGCAGTAGTACAAGCAAGTTTTAATTAGAGACTAACACCTAACCGATCCCAGTCGGGATCGTTTGCCTTACCTCAAAAACCTATCAATACGTTAAATAAGATGGCTGCACCTCGTTTAGCCATCTCGTTGAAAGTTGTTGCATTCAACGTTCGGGCTAGGTGTTCTTTAGCCGTTCAATTGAATGCCGGCATTCAATTAACCGGCTAGTTTAACCAGTTGGCTGCGAGATATCCATGGCGAATTACCCCGTGTAAAAAAAGGGTACCACACCTCAAAAAGAAAAGACGAAGCAGCTATAGTGGTAGTAATAATAATAATAGGATTTGTCCGTCAAAGCCCTTATCTTATAATGACTTTTTGCATTGGCTTATAGTTTCTTATGTTCGGAAAATTTGCAGAATTTCTGAGCTTTGCTAATTAACGATTTCTAAATAAAGACAAAAAACTCTAGGTTGTACCAAATTTCACGAAAGAGCGTCATGTTTTGTAAACAAAATTATAACCTCATATTTACGTAAAAAGTGTTGAAGTGCGGATATTTCTACAGAATATAAAATAGTAAACAAGTTTTCTGACTAGCTGTATGCAAAACGATAGCCTCAGCGTTTTTCAGTGTTTTTATGGTCGTTACAAATTTGTGCTTCGTTTAATTGAAGAGAAGTATTTTTTACCTGCAAAATGTTTATTTACAAAAAGTGTCGCTCTTTCGTGAACTTTATTATACCTACAGTCTCGTACTGTGCACAAAACGAGTACTTTCAAGTGCACTCACTGCCTTACCATTTAATACTGATCAAGCAATCACATTTAAAAAATTGTGTTCTCGTTCCGTACCATGTTTTTATTTAACACAGGAATGGAACCATACTAAAATAAAAAACAAATAAAAACTAAAAATTTTGGAGAATACAAAAAATACTGGCGTGTTAACAATTTATTTTTTACGTAAACCGTACTTTTATTTCAAAATAGCTGTCATTTCGAAATTGAAAAGTATTGCTGGCAACTTTGCTCGGTACTCACGTACCACGCGTGGTACTTCGATCGCACGTGTCAACTTTCCCTTCTACATTGTACTGAAGTAAAGTAATATCTAGGATGGAGAGAGATTATTCTGTTTGTGGGACGCAGGTCATTTAATGTCTATTACTTTCCAACCGCAAAATAGGCAAGGTTAAATGTTCGTGGGCGTCGAAAATATTTTGATTTTATATTGCCTTCATTAATCATTCACAAAAAGTGACAGAAAAACAACAATCTTTAGTAAAATAACTGATAAAACGAATAGAAGCAGTCCTTATAAAAGTTTCTGTATTTTGAATAAAACTTGGACGAGATTCCATATTTTCGAGATACTTTCCTAACTTTGAATTTCAAATTCGTTTATCCAATAAAGTTGGAAGTTTTCGCCACAGTTCAAGATGTTATAGCTTTAGAGAAGACTCTTTGAAAGTAAGTAAACATCAAATTCTAACTAACCTTGTTTTATGAGCAGGGGGACTATAGCGGTAATTTTTAGCAGAACAAACGTCAGTTTACTATTATCTTATCTACGGCGGAGCGGAAGTTGGCGTCTACGTTTCTAACATGATTCCATTTCGCTTCGAATTTGGTTAAATCGTTGAGTTTGTTTTTAAGGAGCAAAAAGTCTCAACAAGTACCTAGTAACTTTAGTGGCGTTAATGGTACTTAGTTACTCAGACCATTTCCAAAGAGACATGAATCGATAAACGAAAAAGAAAATTATCGCTATATACCGAACCTTCTATCCCTTTAAAAGTACCTGGACGTCCGAGCTTCTCTCTGTAATAGCCGCATCAAAATTAAAATTTCATTGCGTGAGCACGCTATGCTACCCGCCAACAGATGGCGCTGCAGGTTTCTGTCTAAAACGCGATATTTTTAAAAAATGCTTAAAAACACGGGTAAAAGATTTGTTTCAGAAATGAGACCCAACTAGATCGATTTTTCGCCCCCGAAAACCCCCGTATGGAAAATTTCATCGAAATCATTACAGCAGTTTTCGAGAAACCGATTAAAAATATATACACAAAAATATATACAAATATTGTTCGTTTAATAGTGTAGGATTGGATTAGATGATGATGTAACTTGTGCGACGCATGTTGAAGTAATCCGCCAAGTAAACATAAGTTTCTCACAGATTCTACTAAGGAAATCTGTCCTTTTCCTTTTCAAAGGAGCAATGAGTTCTGATTGTTTGCCTAACTTGAAACTCATTCACCTTACTTAAACTTTTGCATTCTAGTTTACAAATTAAGAGGGAATGGAACTTAAATGAACCACGAAGTTTGCGGCACGTTCTGGTATCTTAATTTTACGGTTGTAAGTCTAACAGAGCTTTTTTACTTTACTTTTTCTCGGCAACACTGCGACTTTGGTGTACGTTACTGCTTTTCTTATCTGTTGTCAAAATGTTTGTAAGATAAAAGATCAGTAGATGAGGAGCCTTGTACGTAGGTAGCTTGTTGCTGGTTCACTTACTAACTTCCATTTCACCTTTCACTTTCTCATTTGTAATGGAGTTAGTTGTGAAATTATTTAGCTAGATGAGCTTTTATTTCTTCTTATCTTAGGTATATAAAATTCAACTTCTGTACACTGTTTATGAAATAAGTTACTTTCCTTATCAAGACCTGAAGGACCTGAAGACTGTCCTTGTCAAGACAAATTAGACAAGCCCAAACTCGATGGGTTTGGGGTGGCGACGTTTTATTACAGAGTTCCCATGATCACCTTCCTGCTCTATCATGAGACCATGGATATCATCTAGAACTATTGTCCTTGTCAAAACAAATCAGACAAGTCCAAACTAAAGCAAGTCACTATTAAAAAACCGGCCAAGTGCGAGTCGGACTCGCACACTGAGGGTTCCGCACCACCACATAATCATAATTGTATTCGTTGAAATTTCAGTAAGTTAATGTGCTAGATTTTTTGAGTCCGACACGTGCTTGACCAAATTTTATTATTTGTTGTTATTTTATAGCCTATGTCCTATAAACATACCAATTTTCAAGTTTGTAAGTGTTCCCGTTTTTAAATAGAACTAAAACAAAAATCGCCTCAGCAACCATCCAACTTGACCCCCTCTTTTATATGAATGTTCTTGAAACGGGAGCTCACCACAATTGGTTACCATTAGTTGTGAGAAAAGTTATAATTTTTAATGATTTCAGACTTTTCCCATTATTTGTACTGTGAGACCTAGCTTCTTGCCAAATTTCATAATTTTAGGTCAACGGGAAGTACCCTGTAGGTTTTCCATTTTTGAATAAATGTATGGAGATGAGGACATAAAATGCCATATCTTTTGATTGCGTCATTGTAAAAAATTGAAATTTTCAGATCTTGTGTGGTTCATAGATCCTAATATATGATATTAATTTCAACCTGATACCTTTACCCGTTCGTGAGATAAAGGGTCTTGACAGACAGACAGACAGACGGACAGACAGACAGACGGACAACAAAGTGATCCTATAAGGGTTCCGTTTTTTTCTTTTGAGGTACGGAACCCTAAAAACTAGCAGCTTTCTCGAAGAAAAATAATGTTTACTTGAAGAAAAATTTTGACAAAAACTAGAACCCGACTACTGGCAAATCTTGCTCTAAATAGTATGAAACGAGAAAATATTGTCTGTTGAAATTGTTATGTGTAAACTATGGTATTTAATAAATATTCATCGTGATGTTCAGATAATAGCCGATAAAAGAATACACCTGTCTTAAACGTAGAGTTACATGTATAATATTATGTAATTAATAGTAAACAAGGTAAAGGAAAACCCGTGCGAAATTATGGGAAATGTAAGAAATGCGGTGTTTTCTTTTTCTAAGTGATGCATTGTCTTTCCGGGATACCGTATTCAACGTGTAATGAAAAGTCGTGATAATACCGACGGGTGTGAATCTGCCCATGAAACTGAACAACTTTTCTCAAGGAACATAGGTCGAAATACGAAAAATCAAATTTGACCTCCCTTACAAAATGCGCTATCAGCTGATGCAGTTTCTATATATAGGTCAAAAATTTATTTTGTTCTATGACCTATGTTCCTTGGAAAAAGTTGTTCAGTTTCATGAGCAGATTCACACCCTTTAGTATTATCACACCTTTCCGTTACACGCTTATAGGTGTTTTTTTTGTTTTTTTTTTTTTTATTGGAAATGGCCTTACTCTTGACCTCGATCTAGTCTTGAAGACAGAGATGAGGTCAACGATGAAACGAGCTTGCCCAGAAGAATAAAGAAATATATCAACCACAGAACTATATACAAATATTAACGGTTAGTTTGTATGAAAATGTATGGCAGAAAACCGACCGACCCATTTTCTTTGCAGCTGTGACATACTCACTAAACAATACCTATCCAAATGAGATTCTGACCTTCTGAGTTAAACTTTAGTGCTTTAGCAAACTTTATAGCTGCCTTCGGGAGTACTACGAAAGTCATAAAATCTTAGGTGTTCTTGTGTGGAACATGTACAGTCGGCTGCACGTCAGTGGTAACACTTTTACCTTAAGCGGTTCTCTGGTGTCGGGCGTTTGTAGCTTAGCGCTGGTTCAGTTTTGCTGGTTATGTTACCAATTACTTGCTGCCGCGAGTATTCTTGTATTATTTAAAGCACATGCTAAAATAAAAGGTATAATCCTTATTCTTGGTCTGTGAAGGTATAAATGCTCAACCCGTTGCTCATGTTACCTATAAGTTACAAGTTACCTTAAGCCGCAATCACACCTTCCTAAATTCAGAGACTAATTCAGCATACTTTGCTGGGAGGCTTGGATTTGTTAATTCCAATATCCTCACTAAGACTTCAACTAGCAATTAATTTATGCCGAATTAGTTTCTGAATTAAGGAAGGTGTGATCGCGGCTTTAACGGAACTAAACAAATGTATATGGAAGTCTAAATTGTCACTTCTCCGTGAAGCCCACTTGATCGTGTGTATTGGACGACGCCGCCGCCGCCGCCGGTAAGATTTCAAACGGCCCGATTCCTTTCAATAAATATTTACTCACACGCGACACGTTTTCAATGAACTTGATCTGTTTGGGTTTGTCTTCATTTTGTTATGAAGAGAACGGTAAATATCATCGTGAATTTTAATTTAAGCCAACTTATAAATAAATAAATTATAACTACGTCGTATAATTTGAAAAATATTATAAATAATATTTACGGAGCCCTAAAGGGCTCCGTACCCAAAGGGTGAAAAACGGGACCCAATTGATTGATATGCCTCCGATGTCTGTCTGTCTGTCAGCGGGCTGTATCTCATGAACCGTAATAGGTAGATTGTGTATATATGTTGCCGCTACAACAACAAATACTAAAATTTAAGAAAAGTAAAAAAATTAAGAACGGCTCCCAAACAACTAAAGGGGGAGCGAAAAACAAAGTTTGACCTACCCCATCGAGTGGGGTATCGTTGTTTACAGCTCATTGGTACGGAACCCTCGGAGCGCGATACCGGCTCGCACTTGGCTGGTTTTTAAATGACGTTGAAGGCTGTCGCTTTTTGAATTTGTATGTGAAAGTATTTTTTTTTATACTTGTCTAGTTTTTTCTGTAGGTACGAGTACATCTCAGAATAATCTCAGATACATTTAAAATATATCTATTTTTAATGGGAAAATGCTTTCCAACGTTAAATAATCATATCAACATCATACTTACAATGCAACCAGAGTATCCAAATGTTAGAATAGATTGTTTGCTGAGCTTAGCATCAAATAATAGGATTATACTTAAACAAACAAAATTAAAACTAACATACAGAAACTAGAGGGCAGACGAAGAGCATGAATTCGGAATGGCGGGTCAGCTTTGAGCTTCAAACTTTTTAATGTTCCCACTAATTTTTATTTAGGCAACGGCTTTTCGGGCATTCAGCCTCATTTTGTTAGCTTTAGATTGCTTTACTAATTTGTGTTAAAGAGATTTTATTTTCATGGGATGATCTGTATGTAGGTATGAGCTTTGCTTAGACGTATCTGTTCTAAAAGAGCGATGATAATTAGATAATGATAATTAGATTTTTAGAATTCTGTGATAGCATTGGGAAAATGCTTTTCTAATCATGGCATATAAACGAGACTATCAGTAGACTGACGATCTTGAGGTCGCGGAAGCTGATGGATGAGAACCGATCATCGAGCCGATTTCTAGAGGAAGCGTCTGTTCAGCTGTGGACGTCTTTCAGCTCATAATATGATGAGAGTATACCCAAAGTCTAGTAGTTATACTTAAATGATGAATATTGTTCAATTTCACGTTCAAGTAAAATAAAATTATAAAAATGGAAGATTTTTATTCATTGTAGGAATCCCTTTGTACCAATCCCTTATAATGAATGACACCAGTTACATTACATCGAATTACAAACAAACAAAGTGGCGCCATTTAGGAAGAAACCGGCCAAGTGCGAGTCGGTCTCGCGCACGTAGGAGGGTTCTGTACCACTAGGGTAAAAATACCGTCTTAGTTATGGAAGCGCAGTCACTCAGAAGTGCATGGCGAGTCCGACACGCACTTGACCAGTTTTTATTATTTGACTTTGTTCGATAGCTTATGCTCTATAAACACCAATTTTGCATCGAGCAAAAAAAAAGCCTGAAAAAGAAGCGACTATAAAAAGCCCAAGTTGGTATATTATGTCACCATCACTGGCCTCTAATAGACTAGATCTTGCGTCCTCGGCTTGCGTCACTGAACCGTATGATACATCTGTAGGTCTAGTATGCGCACCGCGACTTCGCGAGTCTTCATAGACTAAACCGGTTATGTCTTCTCGCGTCCATACATAAAAAGTGACAGTCGCGCGCGACTCGACCAAGTCGCGGTGCGCATCTTAGCCCGGCTGGATAACGTTGAAAGGACGTTATGTTCACGGTTTATTTAGTGGGAAACCGGTAGGTTATCTTCTATTGAGTTCTACACGACTTTTTTTTATTAAATTCATAATTTTCCTTATAATTTGTTGGCTAAAACTTTATAAATTTTATAAATTTGTGTATTAATTTGTGTAATTTATGTATTTGTGTATGGTTGATTATCTCCAGTCCCCAAACTTATCTGAAAAATGCAGTAAAAAATTTATCCAATTAGTTCCTTTACGAGCAAACAAACCCACTATATTTTTAAAAATAGTCCAGGCAACATTCTCTCTATTAAACAATCCACACTCAAACTACGTGGTATCAGTTCTCAGTATTGCAAGGGTCAAAGGTCACTCCAGTGACGTATACCGCAGAACTGCCAACATTGCCACAATATTACCAGTAGGAGTATACAGAATTACTCTACTTCAGCGATTCTCAAACCCGGGAAGCTTAAAGTGGGCGAAATATTGAATATCGTATTACCCTCATCGAGCTACTTTGGACCAAACCTTTGAAATTTATCGCTTTTTATACCTATCATAAACCCACAGAAAAATAAGGGTAATTAGAAGGAGGATTAAAGAAATAATTCGTCACAAGGCAGTGAAGGCATCGTTCTATGGATTTGACAGGTTGTTTTGAATATTTCCTAGTGATCATTGATGATTTGACATAAAAATTTGGGACATGTTGGCAGATGTCATCCCATAGTAAAATAAATTAGCAAGGTATCTATTCCGAGCGAAGCAAGGAGGTCCGAAATCTTTGCATAAACCCAACTAAAAACATATTTGTCGTCACACTAAAACAAGAATTGATCTAAAGCTCAAGTCACACAGAGGCGGTATGATTGCGAAAGCGGTCCTCAAAAAGGACTTAGGTGAAACGGTAGGTACCTAGTATTATTATTTTTATGTTAAAAGTGAGTAAACGAGCAGGTGGGCCACCTGATGTTAAGTGGTCAACACCGCCCATGGCGCTTACTGTCTTATTAATGGCATATTTAAACACTAATAAGACAGCAAAGCGCGTTGCTCACTTTTCAAACTAAGATGGTATGTCTCAAGTGCCGGTAATTTCACTGGCTTCCTTGCTCTTCGAACCGAAACACAGCAGTGCAAACACTACTGCTTCACGGCAGTAAAAAAACCGGTCAAGTGCGAGTTGGACTCGCGAGCTGAGGGTTCCGATATACCTTCAGTATTTTTGGAAGCAATAAAGTCCATTTTTAGGACCGCAAAACTAAATTTGTTTGTAAAAGTTTTTTGCAGATTTCTAAAAAACTGTGCAACTTAGAAAGATCGTTTTATTTTTGACGTAATATTCACATAAACGTTTATCGACTGTAATTAATTCAGATCTTTCCATTCACAAACTTCGGAGATAAGGGGGGGGGGCACGGTATTTTTTTTTGACATTTTTCATCATAACTTGAAAACCAAGACTTGTAAAAAAATACAAAATATACTTTAGAATGTACAAGTAAAGCCCTTTCATATGATACCTCACTCAACCTAGTACCGATAATTTGAAATTTTGCCCCCCATATTTGGGCCCCCTATACATTAATAATCATATTTTTTTCTTAATTCTTTCACGTGCAAAAACAACCATATTCTAAAACTATCATAAATTCCAAGTCGATATCATGAGTGGTTGCCGAGATATACAGATGTGACAGACAGACGGACAGACAGACAGACAAAGCGGCACCATAAGAGTTCCTTTTTTTTACCATTTTGGTATCGGAACCCTAAAAAGCAAGGGGGTGGTACTTCCCCGGATGCACGGATATTAAAGCTGGCTAGAAATGTGATGCTTGTAAGCTTTTTTATATAAAAAAGGATGAAGAATAATAAGTTTGGGAACCCCTGGTGTACAATGAGTAACAGCCAGCGAGATGTAAACGGTGCACGCGATAAGGCACGGCACACCGCCGTTGCTGCCGTTTGCAACCCTCGACCTGCCTGAAACTCAGATCAGTTCAGCTGGTGAAAGATAATACCTACAATATTTTCTTTAATTCTTTCATGAAAAATGTACTACCATTTACGGCGAAATGTTGGTTAGTTATTCACTTATCATTTTAAAAAACTTGGGTAGTAAATAAATAAATATTGGGGGACGTTTTACATGTTTTATATTTAATGTAGGTACTATTAAGAGAGAAATGAAATATTGAGTCCAACTTATTACAAATACATTAAAGATTCCTAATTAATATAACATAAAACAAGACGATACGTCCAGCCGGTTCGCGCATGGGATTATGAACTGAATTGAATTCAGTTCATAATCCCATGCGCGAACCGGTTCAGCATCCTTACGGTTATGGATGCCGCCCGTATTACAGAGTTGATTTTCCTACTTAACAGTACATATAAAAATATATGCAGGGTGAAAGGGACTGGTTCCCGAAAACTGAAAAGGCTTGATCAGTCAACGTAACTGAACAACTTTCAGGAAACGAATACAACCGGCCTCTCTATACAAAATGTCCAATCAAGTTTGCACTTTTCTACGAAGAGGCTGATATATTTTTACATTTTCTGAAAGAATTTTCACTGAAAATTGTTCAGCTACGTTGACTGAACAAGGTTTTAAATAAAAATAAACGTGATGTAAATCCGTAAAAAATGTTTATTTTTAGTGATGAAAACTGACGAAAACCAAAGAAAATACCAAGACGATAGTCGCCTCAAAGATACGGACCTCTATTGAGATAACTCAATTTACACTTATGTGTAAATACGAGTAATAAATAACTTACGTGTTAGCATCTAGTAAACCATTTTGGATTCCTAGAATAAAGCATCATAAAATTCTTATATTTCTCATAAATTTCTTCTTAAAATCTCGGTTAATTTCAGGGTGACAAACGGGACCTTATTAATATGCCACCAATGTCTGTCTGTCGGTCAGCAGGTACACAGTTGAAATTTTCACAGATTATGTATCTGTGTTGCTGCTATAACATACACAAAATAAAAAGAAATAATAAATTAAGGGCCCTGCTAAAAACATGTTTTCTTAGGCGATTTTTGCTTGATTTTTGTTTTAGTTCTATCGTAAAAACGGTAATATTTGCAATAGTAAAAATTGCTTTGTTTGTAGCGCATATATAGGTAAGTTATGGAATAACTACAAATAATAAAACTGGGCAAGTGCGTGTCGGTCTCACGCCTTATAAATACATTTTTACATTTTAATACACTTTGGCATAACTAAGACGGTAATTTTACTATTTTTTACCTAGAGGTCTGGTATGGAATCCTCGGTGCGCGAGTCCGACTTGCATCTGGCTGGGGTTTTGTTTATAAATCTTACATTTCAAGAATTATACAGAGCATGTGGTAGCAGGGTTATTACTTCTTATTTGTAATTTTTCCGTATTAATCCGTAATGATTGTTTTGATTCTAGTGATGAAAACTGGCGAAAACTAAAGAAAATACCAACATGAGAGTCGCTTCAATTTTGATAGATATACCAAATACCTTTCCTCTACTAAGTTACGTATAAATAAATAATAACTTACATGTCAGCATCTAGTAAAGTGCTCTTTCCGAGAATGAATCTACTGCAGTTACAATTTTACATGATGGTCTGCGAGTTTAATATTTTATTAGCTCACTTCACCAGTTCCACAGAAAATGGGCTTCCTGGAACGCAGCAAGTTGGACGTAGATTAGGTATACATACAATCTTAACAATCAAACTTAACAGACGCTCAAGTGCATAAAGATAGAAGAATTAACTGATGTACAGTCGAGTGAATAAGTTTATTAATTTAAACGTACAGTCAACGACAGATCAAGCTTGACACTTGCAGTGCGATTCTAGCCCGTACATTCATTGGAATAAGAACGTTACGAAGTCCAATGTGTCAAGCTTGATGTGCTCTTGACTGTACAACTTCGAAATTCGTTGTGTTATTATATTTATAAACTCTATCTTTTAACTATTTTCTCTCTGTTATTGTTTTTTGAGCTTAACCTAATTGTTCCCAATCTTTAAATCGATTTGGTATTGAAAGTACATTCGCTAATAAACGATATTTTCCGTTCAATATGTAAATGTAACGATTTACGAGCGCTAAAATGGGATAAATTTAAACAATCCTTGGAACCGATCTACCGAAGTACGAATATATACGCACAGTAAATGATGAGACCGAATCGATGACGCAAAGGATTTTTATGGGTTAACTGTAGCTCCGACGGTTAGAAGAATGAAATCCAAGTGTAGCAGTAGACTGTGTGTGGCGACACGTGGCGATATGTATTCTAAAGTTGTAAATGAATGCATTTTGAAAAAAAAACGGACTAACCATAGACGTGGTAAATGTGCCCACTTGCAGCAAGATTTGGCTAACCAACGCTCTAGCTAGGGCACTGCAAGTTATCCTGCGACAGTAGTAGTGGTAGAGTAGATGACCTAGTAGATACACAAAACGTTGGTCTGCCAATGCGCAACTTGTCAGGTTCGGTACAGTCGGAGAAAAAATTAGAGTACACGAATGAAACCTATTCTTAGTAATATAAGGCACCAAAATAAGTAAAAAACAGTCGGTCTGCCTTGCATCCTCTTATCAGTTTCGCTTTCGAACATCGGACCACATTTGTGGTCCTTGAGGATGTTTCGGGATGTGCAAGAATGTTTTAGAATGTTCGAGACTTACCTACATGATGTTCTTGAATGTTCTAGAATATTCCAGTGATTCAGGATGGTCGAAAATGTTCTAGGATTTCGTTACGCGCGAAAATGTTCCAGATGTTTCGAGAACTTTCGGAATTCTAGTAGGCATTCCCTCAAAGGGGTGATTCATGATATTGTTATCTACATAGAATATCTGACATTTGCTCACTCGCATTTGGTTCTATTGATCCGTGAGAGTTAGGCGTGCGTTTAAATAGTTTTACTTTTAAAATCAATATTGAAATTAAAATTCCTTATTGTGTGAAGCCTTTTCCCGTAAGTACTTACACCAAGAAAAAAAATGAATTGTTTACTTCGCAAGCACTTCATATTTAAAGTTGAAGTACATAATGAATCCCGATTAGAATGACAACAGTGTGAGAGCAGGACGGAGCGATACGCTTCACTTTGGAGCGACAGAGACACGTATCGATCCGACCTGCTGTCATTCTAATCAAGGTCTATTATTTCGAAGAAATGTTTTTACCTCAGTTAAGACTCCACAAACCGAAAAAATCTTCCAAAATCCTTAAATACTTTACACAAATCCTTATATCCTAATCCTGTATGACCTTGCCCAGTGCAATGGATGATTCAGTGTTGAAAATTTTCCTCAATTGGTAATTTACTCGTAATAAGCAAGCATGATGTTCGTGAATAATAAAGATAGACCTTTAAAGTACACTGGAAGCTTATAATTTTCAAATTAAGGATCATATGTTGTGGTGAAGCAGGGGATAGTGTGTCACTTACAATTAGTGGAAAAAGATCTTTATAATGTTAATCACGAAGACATATTTAGTTGCTGATAGCTTTGGTCAAGAACAAGATCTGCCAAAATAACAAAACATTTGCTAGGATAAAACTTGGCTTTCTAGTGCAGTTACGGTTGAATTTAATATTTTACCATAGCATAGAAATTTACCATGCGGGGGTTTTCGGGGATGAAAAATCTATCTTAGTAGGTCTCAAAATCAAAATCAAAATGTCCTTTATTCATTGTAGGATATTAAATGATCTCTTAATGACGTCAGTTACATTTATCATCTATGGGGAAAATCGTTTGATGAATATATTTAATTATTAAGATTCATAATAATTAAATTAATAAAAAATTATAATAATTAAATTAATTGTTTATTCCGGACTGATCCTTTAATTATTTCATTTATTCTCTGTACCGGTCTGATCCTTTGTTATGTGTAAAGGATCGGTCCGTTCAGTTTAGCGGATCACACCGATATTAGGTAAAAACTGGCATTGCACGAGAAAAAACACATTTTGCGAAAACGTAGATTTATTTAAACTTTAGTTATACTTCTACCTGTTTGTATTGTAACATTTGTAACCATATACAACAATGTCAAAGCTATTAAAATATTTCAAGGCCTTCGCAAATCGCGTAGTTCTCCAAAAGATAAGCCTGGTAGTTGTAAATAATATTTCCATCATTGAATATTCCAATAATAGTACTTATAAGAGATACTGAGAACACAATTTCTGTATTTTTATTCAGAGTGTAAAAAGTGGATTCAATCAGACAATGAAACTGTAGGTACAACTTTCCTCAAGGAAGGTCGAAAACGAATAAAAAATATGTTTATCTTACCATAATACCTATAATTAAATTATATACGGGTGACTTTTAATTAGTTCTTGATAGCAAAAGATATGCATGTTCTCATGATACTGAACAACTTTTCCCAAGGAACTCGAAATACGAAAAACCAAATTTGACTTCCCATACAAAATGTGCTATCAGCTGATGCAGTTTCTGTGGGAGGTCAAAACTTGATTTTCGTATTTCGACCTATGTTCCTTGGGGAAAGTTGTTCATTATCATGAGTACATTCATACCTTTTGCTATCAAGAACTAATTAAAAGTCATACTTACTAGCTGGTGCCCGCGACTTCGTGTGCACAGGTTTATAAATTAAAGCCTAAATGTATAAGCTATATTATTGTAAAGTTTCATTAAATCCATTCAGTAGTTTTTTCGTGAAAGAGTAACAAACATCCATTCATACTCACAAACTTTCGCGTTTATAATATTAGTAGGATTTAGAACCGCAAAACTAGATTTGTTTGTAAAGGTTTTTGCAGATTTCTAAAAAACTCTGCTACTTAAAAAGACGTTTTTATTTTTCATGTAATATTTACATACCTTTATACTCGTATAAGGAATACTTACTCATTTCTAATTTTGCTGATTTTTACAGGCAGTTACACAAAGGGTAATAAAGTTCTGTTTCTATTGCCGTCAGCTTTAAAGGACAAAATCAAATCAAAATCAAAATGTTCTTTATTCATTGTAGGTTATTACGAGTAAAAATCTCTAGTTACATTTACGTCGCTTCACAAACAGAGTTGCGAAAAAAAAGAAGCGACAGTAAAAAGCCCACGCGCTCTTTTAAATATGTTTTATGTATAGGGTTGACACAAAAAACATAAGTCAATTTGAATTAGCTTGTTAGAACCGCCGCAGTCTAATCCCATGGATGTTTATCTTCTAGATAATCTGATATTTTATAATAACCTTTCTTATATAATTTTTGCTTGATTGATAATAGTTTAAAATTTATCTAACGGTAAACTTTCAATATCAGTGGGTACCTGTTATTATAGAAGCGAATACATTGACCTTTATAAGATTTATTAACCTTGTGAACACGGCTAACACTAGAAGTAAGTTGATACTTGTTTCTTAGGTTGACACCGTGTCTTTCAACATTTTTGTCAAAAATGTTTATATTTCGTTTGACATACTTATACTAAATTTTCATAAATGTATTGCGACACAAAAGTCAAACAACATTCAACATTTAACTTTAAAGACGTTTTGTAAGTGAACCAAACCTCTCACACACAAAAAAGTCCGTAAATATAAATACAAATTTTCAGCTAAACAGTACTCATCCTGTGGTAAAGCTATCAAGTACGCTTCAGTTTCGTATAGCTCAACTTAGCGACAAAGCACTGCTCTCGTTTATAATAGAAGGATTGAGCTTTCAATCCTACTTGGTCGGATAACAGCAGGTAGCGTGTCGGTATTCCTGTCTGCTCCCGGGGAATTCCTTGGGTAAATATTTCCTTCGAGTCTTTGTAGTGCCGGTTGTAGCGGTACTCGATTGTGCAATCATTTTGGTGCGCTTTTGGTTATGTTGTATGGTATTAGACGTGCTTTTGTTGCTATTGTTCCTGTTAAAAGGATGATCATATTTTGTTTGTATGCACGGGTCCAGGATCACAAAGAACTTAAAGATTAGACGGGATTTATTGTCTTTTACACCCATTACTACCAAATTATCTTGTCTAATTTCAATAATTTCATACGCATGAGGGCGAATCCAGATTGCCGCCTCCGACTAGTTTATTATCTAATTAACTATTATTATAAAATTACCATCTATTATTTAACTATTATTATACTTAGGTAGTGGACGTCTTTCGGCTGATATGATGGTGATGATGATACTTAGGTATTGTTAAATGATAAGACAACTTCCTTTGTAAATACGCACAGTCTGACGTCAGCGCTTGCGCGAGGTAGACGTACATTTTCTTGTATTATTTCAAAACGGTATAAATATAATAAAAAAAAACATATCAAGAAGACTGCTATGGTTTATATTCCGCCGACCTGATCCCGAGAATTTAATACTTCAGAAGTGGTAAGAACGTTCGAGAATATCTGCCGGTATGTGCTATTTCTTTTTCTATTTTGTTTACTCATTCATGGTCATATCAGACATAACATAACGGATGACACCCGCAAGGTTTCCACTAATAATATCATTTTTCATTTTCAAATATTATCTAACCTATTACATTTATTTTGAATTTAATCAAAGAAAAGTTAAGTAAGTACCTACTTAGTAACCTACTTGAATTTTACAAACCAGCTTATACAATAACATGTACGAGTAACATAATTACGTTTGCGACAAAATTGCCACACTTTCACGTACTAGTCACCTAATTTTGAACAACAAATTTATAATTATGTTACCTACCTTGCTTACAAAAATGAAACATACTACCACAGAGAACAGTTCCTAGTACCCATCATGTGTTTGGTTATCGTTGCGGCGTCCAATCTAACAATGTACTATGTCTGTGTGGAGTTCACCTTATGGCGGAGCTCAGCTTATATCAGTAGGTATTCATTTTGTTAAGTAACGCAACATAGAATAAAAACAGTCTACCTACATATACACCTACACATAAATTTTACTTGAGACGAGATTTGTACTGTACGTGAGTGCATGTGTGTGTAAGTGTACACACGGCAGCACATCAGTAGAAACACTTTTGGACCTTATGGCGTGGTAATAGAGTTGAAGGAGTTTCTACCGACAAGCGGTTGACCGTACCAGGCATTCCCAGATGCATATATATCTATCTACCTATTTATGCATTTTGCTTGGGCTCAGTTGTGCCACCTAGCTTTGGCGGTAGTAGGGTGTGCTGGTCTCGCTCTCTCCACTTAATTAGCGAGAATAGGAGGATCATATTTTGTTGTAGTTACGGTTGGACGGAGCAACTCAGCCTTGTATGTACAACTCTGGGCAAACTACTAGTCAGCGCAGGGTCGATTTTACTATAATTTTACATGCAAATTGATGTGCGCGGGTCTTTCTCCGATAAGCGATTTTTGTTCGGATTGCTTGACGAGTGGTATACAACCGAACACATGTATAGCCTGCTTCACGAGTGGCAGGTATGTTCCAAACAAGACGCTTGAAACTACAGTCTTGTATAAGGAAGTATCTTGGTATAATGTGCATAGTTTCGAATTGTGTACCTACATCGCATACTTTTATGCTGTAGGTATCCTACACTATTAAACGAGCAATATTTGTATATGTATTTGTAAATATATGCTGGGTCTGTCGTTGACTGTATAGTAATACAGGTTAAACAAATTATAATAAGTTTTCTTTCTCTTATGAAGTCATAGCTCGTCTATATTTCCTCTAAAAAACTTACCAACCTGTACTTAATTATCACGAAGTATGTTTTGTTCCACGTCAATCTCTTTTATGGTTAACTAATATATTTTTTTCTGTTTTCTTTTGTTTCTTCCCCCTACTAACTATTGTTATATTTATAATAACTATTAAAATTTCATAAACGCAAACACAACACAATACAGTCTCTAGATAGAGATATCATGACTTCGAGTTCGAGTGAAGACTCGCACTATACACCTCCGCATCGTAATAACGATGACGAGAGACGATCCCGCAGTACGACTCGTGATGATCAACGACGAAAAAGGCGACGTAAAGAGACGAGCCCGCGTGATAGGCATCGCTGTCAAAATCGCGACACTTACCGCAGTAGATCACGTCGATCTTCCAAAACTAGGCGCCCGCGAGGACGAAAATGTTATTCCAAACATCATCGCCGATCCCTATCTTCAAGTGTCACGAGTGAAAGTTCTGACGACAGTACCGATGTCAAGAGGAGAAAACGTCACCACTCTCAAAGCATATCTTCAGAGAGTTCATTTTCGTCAGAATCTTCATCGGCAAGAAAATCACGTTCGAGATTACGAACCAGAAAATATGCTAGGAGGAAGATAAGACAAAACTCGAAATTATCTCGAGACTCTAGTGCACTTATGACATTAGCACACATGCTTAAAAGGTCTGGTGATCCCTTTCTAGGCGCCCATACTGTCATTCCAGAATTTAATCCTGATGCCAACGAACAATCAGCAGAAAACTGGATACGCAAAGTTAATGAAACTGCCAAGATCTATCACTGGACCGAAAAGCAAATTATCTTTTATGCCATTCCTAAATTAGCTGGTCAGGCAAAAAAATGGTATCAAGGAAGGAGTACCGTCAATTTAAGCTGGAACGAGTGGCAAAGGAAGATAATTCGAGCTTTTCCTGATGACCGTAATTACGCTGACCGGTTATCTGAAATGCTGGACAGGAAGAGTAGAAGAGAAGAATCCTTAGAGGATTATTTCCATGATAAGGCTAGGCTAGTAAAGATGTGTGGTATAACAGGACGTAAAGCGGTCGATTGTATCATCAATGGGATTTTTGATCATAATATACGTTTGAATGCCCAAAGCTCTAATTTTAAGGGGCCTTCCAAATTATTAAAATACTTACGTCGAATTTCAAAGAAAAACATCCTACTGATGGGCAAATTTAATCGGATCAATAAAAATGAACCGATTCCATCGAAACACGGTCATTCAATTTATAATGCGGCAGCACAAAGGTCAGTCAACAAACTTCGGGACCGTAGCAGGCCTTTACAATGCTTTAACTGTTTGGAAAATGGCCACACATCGCGCACATGTACAAAACCGTTAAAACGGTGTGAGAAATGTAATCGTCTTGGTCATGATACTGAAAAATGTGACGTCATAAAAAGTTTCAGTAATAAAAGGAACGCCATTAATCAAGACAATAATGTGAATAACACAAGTAGTACTACTACCGAACCGACAAAGAAGGTCTTACAAATCTGTTCAGCGGATCAAACCAATGGCAAGTATTTTAAATCTATAACTTTAAATAACACTAAACGTTCTGCATTTATTGATTTTGGCAGTCAATGCACACTAATTTGCCAAACTGTAGCGAATGAGTCTAATTTACCCTTATACAAATCAGGGCTCCCTATAATAAAAGGTTTTGGGCTAGGTAGTATTGTACCGTTAGGTAAAACCATTGTTAGTGTTGTTGTTGACGCGGTTGAAGCTGAAATCGAAGCTTACATAGTGCAAGATCATCTACTGGACACTGAAGTTTTGATTGGGCAGTCTCTAACAGAATTACCAGGAGTAGTGGCACACAAAACTAGCTCAAATCTGATGCTTTATTGCGATCACACGGAGATGGAAAGGATAAATCTACATGTAGTTCATGATGTATCACTCGGTGCGGGTTTAAACAGTACAGAAGTATACTCCGATACGGACCATACAGGTCCATTATTTGTTCCTGGATCAACGTGTACGAAACCTGAGAATGAATATGTTATATTGCAAGGCGTGTATCAGTTCGAGAACGGTAAAGGTCAAATCCTAATTATAAATATGTCAAATAAATCTGTTGTCATGAAGAATAATAAACTAATATCACGCGCAATAAAAGTACCCAAAAATGGAGCATTTATACCAAATATTGAATCGATTGACGTTAATAATATAAATCTTGCAATTGATACAAACGTGCCGATGCCAGCAACTAAAGTCCCAATTACAATGGAGATGTTACATATTGGGCCTAAAATAACTGATTGTGAAAAAAATAGATTACTAAAGCTAGTAAACGATTTCAGAGACTGTTTTGCCCTTGAAACCTCAGAACTCGGTTTTACCAACATTACCGAAATGAAAATTCATTTAAATGACAACACACCTGTAATTTACAAACCCTATAGGCTACCATTCAGCGAACGGGCTAAGGTCAGGGAAATAATTGGCGAATTAATGGCAAATGATATCATAAGAGAATCTCAGTCCGCATATGCTAGCCCAATAGTTCTGGTGCGCAAAAAGAACGGGGATTACAGGCTGTGTGTGGACTACCGGGCTCTAAATAAAAAGACTATCAAAGATAGTTATCCCATGCCATTAATTGAGGACCAGCTGGACAGACTGAGCGGGAAATCACTATTCACAAGTTTAGATCTGGCCTCGGGATATCATCAGATTCCTGTGGCCGAGGAGTCAAGGCATATTACGGGGTTCGTCACCCCTGACGGCCATTATGAGTACACTCGGATGCCTTTCGGTTTGGTTAATGCTCCCGCAGTCTTTCAGAGCATGATCAACAAAGCCCTTGGGTCTAAAAGATTTGAATTGGCTATACCATATTTGGATGACCTGCTCTGCACGGCTAGTACAGCCAATGAAATGCTTAACAAGGTTGAAGAAATTTTAAGATTGTTAAAGCAAGCTAACCTCACCCTGAACCTTAATAAATGCCAGTTTTTTCAGTCTAAAATTGACTATTTAGGTTTCGAGATATCAGAGGAAGGCCTGAAGCCCGGAAATAAAAAAATACAGGCTGTATCAGAATTTTCCCGACCAACTAATGTCCACCAAATCCGACAATTTGTTGGACTCGCTAGTTTTTTTAGGCGTTTCGTCTATAACTTCGCGTCTATCGCTAGACCGTTAACGAAACTAACCAAAGCGGACGCTGCCTGGATATGGGGCGAAGAGCAGGAAGCTGCTTTCCAAGATATTAAGTCAAGGCTCATATCTCGTCCAGTGCTAGCTTTATACAATGCCGCCTATGTAACTGAAGTCCACTGTGACGCCAGTAAAATAGGCTTAGGTGGAATACTTTTACAGAAGCCTAATAACGAGACTCCGTTACGACCAGTGGCTTACTTTAGTCGCCAAACCACTAAAGAAGAGGAGTTCTGGCATTCGTTTGAGTTAGAAACAATGGCGGTTGTACAATCATTGAAAAAGTTCAGAATTTACTTGATAGGTATTGAGTTTAAAGTTATTACGGACTGCAATGCCCTTAGAACGACTCTGACAAAGCGAGATTTGTTGCCTAAAGTTGCTAGATGGTGGCTTATGCTCCAAGAATTTAATTTCTCGATTGAATATCGCCCCGGACATAGCATGCAACACGTGGATGCGTTAAGTCGTAACCCGGTTCTTCCTCCAGAGCAAGAAGAGCTGGAAGTCTTACATATCACGACCAACGACTGGCTTCGTACGGTCCAAATGACAGATCCTCATTTGAAAACCATTAAACACATCTTACAGGCAAAAGAAAATGACATCAAAGATATTGTAAACAATTATGCTATTAAAGATGACAAGATTTATAGAAAAGTAGGCAATAAATTGAAATGGGTTGTGCCAAATTCAGCACGATGGAGGATCTGTCAAATGAACCATGACGAAGCTGGTCACTTCTCTGTTGAAAAAACCTTGGAGAAAATAGCATCCGACTACTGGTTCCCTAAAATGAAGCGCTTTGTTAAGAAATATGTAAAAGCGTGCATCAACTGTGCTTTTAACAAAGAACTCGCAGGAAGAAAAAGTGGATCATTACATCCAATTCCAAAGATCAGTGCTATTTTCCATACAGTCCATTTGGATCATTTGGGTCCATTTATTAAAAGTAAACGGGGAAACAGTTACATTCTCGGTGTCATAGATGGATTCAGTAAGTTTATTTTTGTCAAGGGCGTAAGAAACACTAAGTCAAAAACTACCATCAAAGTTCTAGAAGAAATATTTGCCGTGTTTGGTCACCCCAAAATCATAATATCGGATCAGGGGACTAGCTTTAAGTCCAGTGAGTTTAAACAATTTACCAGCTCTGTTGGTACCAAGCATGTGTTTAACGCAGTGGCAACACCACGGGCCAATGGCCAAATAGAGCGGTACAATCGGACTATCTTAAATTCATTAGCAGCAATGAATCACGGACTGGATGAAAAAGACTGGGACTTGAATTTAGGTAAATTGCAGTGGAGTTTAAATAATACCGTGAATAAAGGCACGGGAAAGTCTCCGGCTGAAATTGTTTTTGGACAAAGAACAATTGGGCATTCAGAAGGACTTATTAAAGGTGCTCTCGAACAAGTGCAACAAATGACAGATAAAGAAAGAGAGGAACTCAGACTTCTGGTACAAAAGAATATAGAAGAAAACCAGAGTAAAATGAAAAATACTTTTGATAAAAATAGAGCGCCCACGAAACGTTTTCAGGAAGGTGATCTTGTGATGATACCCAATCACAACCCTGCCAAAGGCAAGAGCAAGAAGCTGGCGCCAAAATTTCGCGGCCCATTTAAGGTGACATACGTCTTAGATAATGACAGATACGAAGTCACGAATATTGAGGGTCATTCGAGTCACAAATATAAAAATATTTACCCCGCAGATCACTTGAAACCTTGGATTACGATGCACACCCCTAGTAGTGGTAGTGACATTGCATCAAATAGCGATGAATCCTCTTCGGAGTAATCGGTGAATTCAAATACATACAAACACTACAATACAAATACAAATTCGAAAACGTTATATTTTATTTAGATCTTTTATAACATTAAGCAATTCTATTAATAATATCGTTCAGATTTATTTGTCTAATTTAAACCCAATAAATATACAAGTAATTACATTAATCCCACTATCCTATCCCCACATTTGCAGCCTAGATGCCCGTACGTTCCGACTGAAGACAGACCTTACCTTATCATTGTTATATCGTCCCCTAGTGTGGATGACATACTAGCTGGGAAGGAGAACTTCAGCCAACGGGATCTATGCGAAATGGAAGAACTAAATTGGAGCCCCTAGTGTGGCAGTGTAATCAGATAAACCCCTAGTGTGGTACTGAAATAAGAAATTATGCCCTAGTGTGGCTGTGTAATGAGATAAACCCCTAGTGTGGTACTCAATTTGAAGCCCCTAGTGTGGCAGTGTAATAAATTAAACCCGTAGTGTGGTACTGAAATAAGAAATTAAGTGTGCCCCAGTGTGGCTGTGCAATGAGATAAACCCCTAGTGTGGTACTCAATTTGAAGCCCCTAGTGTGGCAGTGTAATAAATTAAACCCCTAGTGTGGTACTGAAATAAGAAATTAAGTGTGTCCCAGTGTGTCAGTGTAATGAGATAAACCCATAGTGAGGTACTAAAATAAGGAATGGTTCCCCAGTGTGGCACTGAAATATTATGAACTTACTTTAGTAGTGTAATCTGTGTAATGCCCCTTGGGTGGCAGAATCGTTTTAAATTTAAGATTTATATTGTTTAATAGCCTATTTGAGTGTCCTATTTTAAAACTTCGGTTACTCTCAATAATTAACTAAATAAATATAGACAGTAATATTTATAGAAATATAGGTATAGCTGTAAAAAGTAACTAATGTCATATCTAATTTACTAATCTCTCATATATGTATGAGGACATACACAACAATAACGAATGGCCGAGCTATTAACTTTAAACATGTACATTTAATTGATCAATATTTCAATATTAAACTAAAACTGTTACAATTGTACATTCACATAATTCTATATAATTATATACATCAGTAATTAATAACCTTAATGAGCTAGCTTTGCAGATGCATTTTTTTTATTGGCCTAAAACTATTAAAATTTGTATGTAGCATATTCACAGTAAAATAGAAGTAATTAATTATCACAATGTGTGCTACACAAATAGAATTAATTAGATTTTTTTTCATGTATAGTATGAGGACATAAGACAGTGAGTGGCCGAGCAAACTTTAGGGATGGGGACATCCCTGCTGCAGAATGGCCGTCTGTTAAATGATAAGACAACTTCCTTTGTAAATACGCACAGTCTGACGTCAGCGCTTGCGCGAGGTAGACGTACATTTTCTTGTATTATTTCAAAACGGTATAAATATAATAAAAAAAAACATATCAAGAAGACTGCTATGGTTTATATTCCGCCGACCTGATCCCGAGAATTTAATAGTATTGTCAATACTTAAGTAGCATCCCTATTCCTATGCATGGAGAACAGTTATAATAAAAATAGGTGCATTGACACCAAATTGACACAGATTAGATAATAGTAAGTTTATTGAGTAAATTTTAGACTAGAGTTGAATTGGATTCTAGGCACACATTTCGACATTAAAATTATGCTTAGGTACAGTCAACAGCACGTCAAGCTTGACACATTGGACTTTGTACTAGTCAGCGTAGACGGAATACGCACTGCGAGTGTCAAGCTTGACGTGCTCTTGATTGTACTTGTATCTCTATATTTTTGTTATTTTCTACATTTATTGTGAATAGTTCTGTGGGTAGTTTGTATAGACACTAGACGAACATGGCATCGATGGTTAAATAAGACCACGCTGTTAAGTTCACAGTTGTATTGTCCTCTTCCTAATACTATCTTCTTAAGACTAGTTTCCTCGATCACACTCCAAAACTAACTGCCTGACCGACTCCTAATTTCCTTTCCACAACGGATCAGAACCTCAGCCATCGCCCCACCACTACTGTGACTCCAAAAATGTACAGATTGCTAGTTTAAATGATGGCGCGCTAACTACCCGAGTCGTAATTGGTTAGACTCCAATCACGAATCTGCTTAAAGTGTTGTCTAGTTTGAAAAACCGCGCGGAAACTATCCGGTTCGTCATTGGTTGGATTCAACCAATTTTGAACTTTTCTTTGAAGTTAATGTTGCCAATTACAATAATCATTTACTCTTTTTATCATACTTTAGAAAAATTATCAAATCTAACATTTGGTATTATAGTTGTTAGACATATTCGTGTATGGAAGGCTTTATTTAAAAAAGTAATCGCATAGTGTAGCTTAGTCTATGGTATTCATGTCTATTGGTTTTCCCTCCATTGTTGAACGTGTTGTGCACTGAAATCTTTCATCTGAATAAATGGATACTACGTTTTAATTTGGCTTTCACTATAAATAAAGTCCTAACAGGTTACGGGGCCTAGATGTCCTAACTTGTTCAGGTGAAGATTGCTGTGAGAAGTAGGCGCTGTGGTGGCATCGAAGTTTTGGAGGTTAAGTGGCGCGGCGTGGTTGGCGCGGCTTGGTGCGACGATCTGGGGTTTGCTGGTGCAAGGGTACGCACTGCATCAGATACGTTACGAAAACTTTGGAGTCAGGAGATAGCAGCGCAGTTCAGGCAAGATGGATCAGGCCGGAACGAGCACAGGGTACAAATTGGAGGGGCCGAGAAATTGGAACCTGTGGAAGTTCCAGACTACTGTACTGCTAAAGTCACAAGATATGTTTACAGTGGTGGATGGCACTCTTGTTAAGTCTGAAGCAAATAAAACGGAATGGCTTCGGAAAGATGCCAAGGCACAAGGGGTAATCGTGTCGAGATTGAGTGAGAATGCGATGATACATGTTACTATGTGTGAAACTGCTGCACAGATGTGGACAAAACTGCTGAGTGTTTATGAACAGAAGTCGAGTACCAGCATCCATATATTGCAACAATGTTTCTTTAAATTCAAGTTTGAGGAAGGAATGGAGATGGCTACCTTCTTGTCAAAACTACAGGAGCTAAGAAACCAATTATTACAAGCAGGAGAGGAGGTAACAGAGAAATTTATTATGACTAAAATATTGATGTCTTTGCCAGAAAAGTACAGCCATTTCATATCGGCATGGGAATCTGTGGATTCTGAAAAACAGAAGTATGATGACTTAGTGGCCAGATTGATGATAGAAGAAGAGAGAATTAAGGCGAGAAATGAAGAAGGAGAAAATGTGGCTTTATTCACAAAGAAAGAGGGGAGTAGACAGGACATTAAGTGCTACAAATGTGGAAAAGAAGGGCACTACAGTAGTGCTTGTAAATCAAAAAAGGAAACAAGAAAGTGTTTTACTTGTGGAAAAATTGGTCACTTGAAGGGAAACTGTCGGCAAGGAAAAAGTATGGATAGCAAAAATGAGAACAATAATGCTTTTATAACAACGGCTTTGTGCAATGGTGAAGAGTTTGACACAGAGGAGTGGATAGTCGACAGTGGAGCAAGTGCTCATATGAGTTTCAAGAAAGAAATATTTACAGAATATAAGGAGACACAAGAAAGATATGTTGTCGTTGGAGATGGACGAAAGTTGAAAATAAAAGGTATTGGAAAGGTTAAACTAAAGTCTTATGATGGTAGAAATTATATAGACACAACCTTGAGTGATGTACTGTACGTACCAGATTTAAAGCTGAATCAATTTTCTGTACCATGTGCTACAGAAAAAGGGTACAAAGTGAATATGGAGGGCAATAAATGTTTGTTCTTCAAAGAAAATGAATTAAGGGCAATTGCCAAAAGGGAAGGAAACTTTTACTGAATGGATTTTAAATGGGAAGAGAAGAAGTCAGCCAATGACATTGGTTTAGCGACACTCACCGAATGGCATGTGAGATTATGTCATCAAAATTATGATTATGTAAAGAGAGTGTTGAAGAAAAATAACATTGAATATTGTGACACTGGAAATGAAAAATGTGAAGAATGTTTAAAAGGAAAAATGCACAGATTGCCTTTTACTGAGAGCAAATCAATAACCAAGAAAACTCTGGAATTGGTCCATGGTGACTTATGTGGCCCAATGGAATCTGAGTCATTTGGAGGAGCTAAATATTTCTTATTATTGAAGGATGATCATTCAAACTATAGATGGGTCTATTTTCTAAAAGAAAAATCTGAAGTACCAGAGAAAATAAGAAAATTTATCATACAAGCTGAAAGACAAACAGAAAATAAAGTAAAGGTGTTGCGTACGGACAACGGTACAGAATTTGCGAACAGTAAAATGAAGGAGATACTTGAAAGTCAAGGGATTTGTCATCAAACAAGTATAGCATATACACCAGAACAAAATGGAAAGGCTGAAAGGGATATGAGATCTCTAGTTGAGGCAGCGAGAACAATGCTACAAGCGAAAAATCTGGAAAAAGAGTTATGGGCAGAAGCCATCAACATGGCAGTATATGTATTTAATAGAACAAGCAAAAGCCGAGTAGAAGAGAAAACACCCTATGAACTTTTTGAAGGAAAAGAATTTGATATGAAAACTTTAGATAAGGTGTTTGGATCTGATATATATGTGCATATACCAAAACAAAAAAGACTGAAATGGGATCCAAAGGGAGAAAAGGGAATCTTTGTTGGATATGAAGAGAGAAAAGGTTTCAGAGTGTTCTATCCAGAAAGGAAATTTGTGGATATCAAAAGAGATATTGTTTATGTAAAGAAGAAAGAAAACATAGCAAGTAAAGTAATTTCCCTGGATTATGAAAAGAAAGAAGAAAATAATAATATACAAATTTGTAATGAAAGTATACAAGAACATGAGGAAAATGTACTACAGAATGGAAATGAAAATATACAAGAACATGAGGAAAATATACAAAATGAAAATATACAAGGTCACGAGGAAAACATATTACAGGATATAAATATAAAAGGATGTGACAAGAATGTACTAGAGGGACAAGGAGAGAATTTTCTAGAAAAGGAAGAGAGAACATCTGAAGAAGAATTCTTAGAAACAGAATATTTAGAAGAAGAGTATCTTGATGAACAAACAGAAGAAGTGACAAGAAGAGGAAGAAGAATAAAGAAACCTACCTGGCACAATGATTATGAGTTTGGCAATTTAGCTACAGAGGGGGAAGACCCTGTAACATATGAGGAAGCAATAAAAGAAGGATGGAAAGATGCCATTACAAAGGAATTAAATGCTTTAGAGGAACAACACACATGGATTGAAGTAAATTTACCAAATGGAAAAAAGGCTATCGATACCAAGTGGGTATTCAAAACAAAATCTGATGGAACAAAGAAAGCAAGACTTGTTGCTCGTGGTTTTCAACAACAATGTCAAGAATATGTATATTCACCAGTGGCAAAAATATCAACTATCAGATTGGGTTTGTCACAAGCACTACAAAGAAACTGGGAAATCAGACAACTTGATATTCCTACAGCATTTTTAAATGGAGAATTAAAAATTGAAGTTTACATAAAGAAGCCGGAGGGAATAATAGAAACAGGAGGAAATAATAAGGTATTGAAACTACAAAAGGCATTGTATGGCTTAAAAGAAGCCCCAAAATGCTGGAATGAGAGATTTAATTCATTCTGCATTAAGATGAATCTAGAAAGATCAAAATATGATGTCTGCCTATACAAAGGTATAAATATATGGCTTATTTTATTTGTGGATGATATACTGTTAATGGGAACAAGGGAAGAAATAGAAAGAGTAGTAAATGAGTTAAAGAAGGAATGCAGAGCAAAAGACATGGGAGAAATAAATACCTATTTGGGAATAGAAATAAAGAGAAATAAAAACACATTAGAACTTTCACAAAAGGATTTTATTAAACAATTATTATTAAAATTCAACATGGAAGAATGTAAGAGCTCGAAGACACCGATGGAAGTAAATTTCAGCTGTGAAGGAGAATCTAAAGAAAACTTACCTTATCGAGAATTAATAGGGAGCTTGAATTTCTTGGCGATGATGACCAGACCGGATATTACTTACTCTACGTCATACCTGAGTAGATACCTGGATTGTCCAACAGATAGTGCCTGGAAGGCAGGGAAACGAATACTACGATACTTACGAGGAACTATAGATAAGACTCTGATCTACAAGAAGAAAGAAGAATATAATCCGAAAATTGTAGCCTTCACAGATGCTGACTGGGCAGGTGACCGAGTTGATCGTAAGAGCACCAGTGGTATGGTTGTTTATCATGGAGACAATCTCATCTCATGGGCGTCGAAAAAGCAGACCATGGTTGCCCTATCGACAGCCGAGGCAGAGTATGTAGCGGCGGCAGCGTGTATGGCTGAACTTCTGTATATAAAAGGACTGACAAGTGAATTTCAAGAACAGTGTAGTGTAGTGATGCTGTGTGACAGTCAGAGTGCATTGAAAATGATAACTAACTACGAGAACACAAAGAGATCAAAACATATAGACATTAAGTTACATTTTGTTAAGGACGTGGTTTCAAAGAAAATGCTAAGTATTGATTACATTAGAAGTGAAGAAAATGTTGCAGATATCATGACAAAAGCTTTATGTTGTGAGAAATTTAATTATTTGTGTGGTAAACTGTTCAATTTGTAAACTGTTTGTGAATTTGTTTTGTAATTTTTAGGTTAGTGATACTTGTCAGTATGTTGTTTTGACAGATGTGGGGTTGCCAGCTTTGTAAAGTAAAAGGATACAATTTCAAGTTAATTTTGTAATTTGTATAAGAATTTTTGGAACTTTCTTGTTTTGTATGTAACTAACTTGAAATTGAGAGGGGGTGTTAGACATATTCGTGTATGGAAGGCTTTATTTAAAAAAGTAATCGCATAGTGTAGCTTAGTCTATGGTATTCATGTCTATTAGTTTTCCCGCCATTGTTGAACGTGTTGTGCACTAAAATCTTTCATCTGAATAAATGGATACTACGTTTTAATTTGGCTTTCACTATAAATAAAGTCCTAACAATAGTAAACATTCATAATTGTAATGTGAGGCTCTGGAGCCCAGAGACTAGATAAGTACTATACGTACAACCTGGAGCCACATAGGCGAACGCAGCGTAGGTGTACTCATTACATCGATCTGTCGCGTTTTTCTACATAATTACGTAGGTACTCTAGGTTAATGATTGACAGCTATTTTTGTTTTGTTGTGGTGCAAAGATGAGATGGATGTAAGTAGGTAGGTGAAAATTTAATCTGCAAAAATCCACCGAGTCGTGCTATGCGGTTTACCCGTTTCCATAACAGCGGCTGTAGTCGGTATGAATCTAACCGCAAACATAATCACACAATAATACTTTCCCGTTTCTACTGTTGGGTTTAGAAGCGTTGACATATAAAGCAGCGATTGAAAAGTGTTTAAGATGACTTTGTGCTTACTAAGAATTTGATTTATTTATCGCCTTGCGGATGTGTTAGTAATTAAGGTAGTTTAACTTCGTAACATTTCAGCGTAAGTGTTGATAAGTATTGTCATTCCGTAAACCTTTTCTACTACTTGTAACATGCAGTGTATAAAAACCCTAAAAGATTTTCATCTGTCCTATAAAATGGTCGGAATAATATTTTTCTTTTAACTTTATAGAAAATGCAATCAGCTGATAGCGCATTTAATATGGGAGGTGATGTTGGTATTATGTCTAGAAACTTCTTTAATAAGGAGTTAGTTGGTACAGCCGCACTTAGAACCTTTTTCAACTCTATTACCACGCCATAAGGTCCAAAAGTGTTTCTACTGATGTGCTGTTGAGTGTACTTCAGCCGCTCAGTTTCATCCGCTCCGGCCGATAAAGGAGAGTTGGTACATACGTTTTTTTTTTAACAAAATCAATATTTAAAACAGTCTCTTTATCAATTTAAAAAATAATCTAATTAATAAAGCCACAAAAACCCAATACAAAAAATTTAAGAAAAATTACTACAAACATACACTATGCTAACTAAAATACGACATACAAATTAATCAACATCTAAACATCTTTGTTAGTTACCTACATAATAATTAAAATAATAAGTATTTTAATAAGTATAAACAATCACTTTGCGATAATAAGAGATAAAGATTCTCCGTAACAAGTTTATATTCTCGCATGCACTTAAGTACGACGTTACTTTTCATTAAAAACTTTTTAAAATAATCATTCGGCCCAAACAAGTACACACGTACTTAAAAAAAAATTGAAATATGTACTTTTTTTACGCAGCGGATGAAACCGAGCGGTCGAATCGTCTTCTAATTCACATTAAGTTTCCGATCTGTCAATATTTTTTCTGAGTAACCTTTGCCAAATATTAAAAATGCATCATATTATAATATGTAATTTAAAGCTCATCACTTTGTTTTAAAATTTTTGAATATACAGCTTGATGATCTAACCAGGCTCGGTGTCATAAAACTTTACAATATTGGGTACTTTCCGATAGACAGATCCACGAGTATAGAAATAGCCCTATGACTCATAGACGCTTTACAGAATGTTTCCACAGAACATCAAATTGAAGGAAAATGAAAATACAGTTCCGAAAAATTTTCGCCGTCTAAATTTAACAGGTTTAAGTAAAAATCTTTGTGCAACTGACTTTAAACTTTATTAGTCGTAAGGGTGGTTTTCCACCAGTGCTGTGCGAGGGAGCTAAGCTATTTGCTGGGAAAATTCCAATAAATAAGATTGCTCCATTTTCCTAGCTTATCAAATGGAGCAATCTTATTGGTTGGAATTTTCCAGCTCACAGCTAAGCTCCCTCGCACAGCTCTGGTGGAAAACCACCCTTAAAGATAGGAAGAAAACCGATTTGACTGACCCTACCATCATAGAAACTTCTTGTCAATTTCAACAACCCAGAAATATCTTCTGCTGATCAAAATGCATTCCACATAGATTACGAATTCACACCTTAAAAAGATGTTTCCATTTTGAAATCAATAAGATTTTAATAGCCGCACTTTATTCAATGAATCGCGGAGCTAAGAAGCTCGTTCGGGATGAGCAGCTATTGGTATGGTAACCAAGTCTGGGCCACCGTCACAGATTTGCATGTCTGTCTGTCGGTCTTGTATAGATTGTAGTACTTCGGAGAGTGCCCAAGAGCTCCCTTCTACCGCGGAGAGTCTAGCTAGATGCTTTGTGAATATTCCACAAATTTTCACAAAGCGCTGCGTAATATGTTTTTCCCGAGTTCATTTAACTCAATTCTATTTAAGTTGCTAGTTCTTCTTCTGGCTAAGTTTTCCCTATCGTCGACATTATCAAAATAATCTAGACCGTGGTGGTGAAGAGCAAGCTCATAGACAAGACAATAATTCTATTATATCCGACCTTGTTAAATAACGACTCCATCTATTTCCATGTTAAGTAGCGTCATGTGTTTATTAAGCAATATACCTACAAAAGAGATTGAAAGGATGGGAAAGAGTCGAAGTGTTTACCCTGCATTTAAACAAAATAGACTCAACCAAGACGGAAAAAATCACAATAAAAATAATACAAAATAGACCGAAAATAGCCACTAACTTCTTTAGCCTGCAAATCTAAAAATCGTCTCACGTATCGTATTAACGACTCCTGGCTTCAAATAAAACAGTAACAAAACACAGAATCGAGTTGTTATTCCGGTTTACTCCCCGATTCTATAAAAAGTGACGAATGTAGGTGATTACAATTCACGCGTCTTAAGTTACGACTCATTTCGCTTTTAGAGAGTTAGAAATTAACCTACTATTACAATATAATATATGTACACTAGGCGGCAAATAAACTTGATGGATTAGTTTCTCTTGCATGCATTTTCTTATAATTATGAAAGGGGTCAAAGAACGTGAATACCTTTCCTAAACCATACCTAAGTAAATCGTTGTCATAATATGAGGCCTATCACAAAAATCACTGCAGGACAGGGAACTTCCTCAAGAATACAGTAAAAACGCGTGGTACTTTGGAGGGGATTACCGTAGTTACGACGACGCTTGTAAGCGTTGCGGCTGTGGTAGGTGACAGTACGAGTAGTACGTAAGATGGTACGATACACAGAAAAATACTGCTGCCCATCTTCCGGTTCATAAACCTTTAGTCGCCTTTAACGACACCCACTACAGGTAGAGGGGTTGGTACCATTATTTGCCGGTACCATACGGTCACAACACAACAATTTTGTAAAAGATCGCACCTACCAGTGGCATCCACGATAGTAAGTGCAAAACAAACCTGTCTTTTGACATACTTTTATTTTGTTTGAATTATTTTTATTTTATTTCCAATATTATTGACGATCATATTATTCATTGACATCTGAACAATCTATGTAATTTTGAATGTGATAATATGAAATAAAGAAATCTAATCTAATCAAAAAACAACACAACCTATTTTGGAAGATTCTCAACTCTAAACGCTTTAGAAACGTGTAACATCCTTGTTTCTGAAACCTGGTTAAAACCAACACTCCCTTCTACCAGCTGTTCCCTGCCAGGTTACCAACTTTTTCGTAACGATCGCACTGGTCGCGGTGGTGGCGGCGTTGGTATTTACCTACGCAGCTGCATTCCTGCCAGTGTCGTTTCTAGCTCCCCATCTGACTGTACGGGTTCTCTGGAGTATCTTTTTGTGGAGGTCGTAGTCCATCACAAAAAGATCCTACTTGGTGTCCTTTACAGCCCAAATGATAGAGTGGACTACTTCAGCTCCTTGGAAGGTCTGTTGGAGAATTTTGTACCTATTTACGATCACATAATATTAATGGGTGACCTAAATACATGTTTACTCAAGTGTGACACAAGATCTGACAAATTACACACAGTAACGTCGTCTCTTAACCTCCAAATTCTTCCTTTACAGTCCCCAACTCATTACTTTCCGAATTGTAGGCCTTCTCTTATAGATTTAATTATTGTCTCTAACCCCAACCTCGTTTTCTCTCATGGTCAATTGACTGCTCCCTTCTCCCACCATGATCTAGTCTTCCTATCTTACAAAGTTCGTCCGCCTAAGGTTAGAGGCAAGGTCCTTCTCCAGCGCAATTTCAAGCATATGGATCTGGAACGTTTGAGAGAGGATGTGAAGAATATTGACTGGTCATCTGTGCTGTTGTCTGACAACATTGATGACATGGTTGAGTCATTAACTACTGAGCTGATTAAACTATATGATTTACATGCACCAGTGCGTCCAGTTCGTGTGAAGCATGCTCCTGCTCCCTGGTTAACCCCGGTGATCAGGAGGACGATGGCTAAGCGCGACAGAGCCAAAGCTCGACACAAAAAAGAACCTTCGCAGGAAAACTTCGCGGCATACAAAAAACTTCGTAACATCTGCAACAGAATGTGTAGGGATGCAAAACGTCGCTATATTCACTCCACTATTCAGAATCTCTGTCAAACCCAGGTTTGGAGATTCTTGCGGTCTTTAGGCGTGGGCAAGACCACTGACGCTTGTCAAATCTCAGTGGACCTCAATGCGTTAAATCTTCACTTCACAAAACCACCTGTCATTTTAGACTCTTTTAATAAATCTGCTACTCTTTCTTATTTATCTAATCTTGCCCCGCCAGACTGTCCCCATTTCTCATTCCAGCTAGTTTCAGTAGATGCCATCAAGAAGAGTGTCCGCTCCATCTCCACTAAAGCTGTTGGTAGTGACAGTCTAAGCCTCGACATGATCCTTCCCGTGCTGGAAGACATTGCGCCGGTAATCACTCACATTGTTAATTTCTCACTGTCTCGCAATGTCTTCCCAGCATCGTGGAAAAAGGCTTTCGTCATACCACTACCCAAGACCTCGAACCCCACTTCCTTTTCACAGTACCGTCCCATATCCATACTCCCTATCCTCTCTAAAGTCTTAGAGTCTGTTGTACATAAGCAGCTGTACTCCTTTTTAACTTCCAATAACCTCCTATGTCCTTACCAGTCCGGCTTCCGTCCCTCTCACAGCACTGTTGGTGCGCTGTTGAATATAACAGAGGATATCCGGTGTGCTATGGATAACACTAAGCTCACTGTGATGGCCTTGTTAGATTTCAGCAGTGCTTTTAACTCTGTTGATTTTGAGATCCTCCTCGGTACTCTTCGTGCTGTTAACATACCTTCCATGGCTATAGATTGGTTTAACTCATATCTCTTCGGACGCCAGCAGTGTGTGAAGACTAACGATGCTTCATCGGACTGGTCTGATCTCATTGCTGGTGTTCCTCAAGGCGGCGTTCTTTCACCTTTACTATTTTCCATATTTATAAATAACATATCCCGTATAATTACTTCTCCCTTCCATCTGTATGCAGATGACTTACAATTATATCGACATTCGGAGTTGAGTGAGATGTCCAAGGCTGTTGACGTTTTGAATCAAGATCTTTCTGCTGTCCAACTATGGGCTAAATCTTTTGGCCTTCTCGTCAATCCCGCCAAATCACAAGCAATTATTATTGGAAGCAGTAGACTCCGATCTAGGTTAGACTTGGACTCTTTACCTAAGCTTGTGTATTCTGATATCCCGATCTTATATGACAATAAAGTAAAGAACTTGGGTCTGATCATGGATTGTAACATGTCTTGGATATCTCACGTCAACGATGTCAGTAAACGCATGCATTATACTTTCCACTCTCTCAAGCGTCTCCAATACTTTCTCCCTTTCCATACCAAAATTATGCTTGCGCAATCTCTCCTCTTACCCATTCTCGATTACGCTGACGTCTGCTATTTGGATGTGACTGAGGAGCTGCTGAATAAGTTAGAGCGACTTCAAAACCTGGCGATACGCTTCATTTTCGGTTTGCGGAAATACGACCACGTTTCTCACTTTCGTGCTCAGCTTAAATGGCTTCCTATCCGCCTTCGCCGAGATATGCACATCCTGTCTGTCCTCTTTAATATCCTTAATGACCCGCACTCCCCTCCTTACCTTCGTGCCCGATTCCAACTGCTTCCTCCTCCCACTCGACCTATGCGCCCTTGTATCACCAAGATGCTTGAGGTGCCTAGGAGCAACACCAATTTCTTTTTCCACTCCTTTTCTGTCCGCGCTGTTCAATTATGGAATCGTCTTCCCAAATCTATCCAAGAAAGTCCCTCTATTGCCTCTTTTAAACTAAAAGTAAAGGAACATTTTCTTCGGCAAATCACTGCTTCGTCGTAGTCATCAGTCGTGTAGTCATCATTTTGTATTTCTCTCTATAGCATTTAGTATTTTTATTTATTTATGTATGTTTGTATATATGTACATATTGCGTGTATTTTCATATATATATATATATTTATATATGTATTGGGGTTTATTGTATTTAAGGAGTTAGTAGTATATTAGTTTAAGTAGTATATACGTGTAATAATATATTATAAATATTTTCTTTTTGAAATTCTCACTGCACACTTGTGTCCCGCTAAACAAACATTTTCTCTCACGACCTTAGGTTGGCTGGAAGAAATCTCTTGCAGAGATAAGCCCGCCTTTGTAAATGTCCTCTTGTATATAATTATCTGTATGTTAAATGTGCAATAAAGAATATAATAATATTTTAACCAAATACCTCATCTAACACGCTGGTACTATTACCTATCCTGTGATCGAACTATCACATTATGAATTAATTAAAGGATTCCGTGTGGGATCCACTAACACTAACATTTTCTTTGACCCTATTGTATGGAAATATATGGCGAAAAACCTTTTGTGTCCAGTTTCATTCCGCTCAGTGTAGTTGCTCTTAGTACTTATCTACACGGTTGATAGGCAACTAATGGTGTTACTTTATTACTTGTGTGATGTAGGCCAGATTACTCGTTTATTTTCTTGAGATATAGAGAAAACTTATTGCCCGTATACAGCGGAGCGATTAAAAGCTGTTAAATATAAACTCTTTTGATGATGTTTTTAAGTAGAAATTCTGTTTTATTTCAGGTAAGAGAAACCTTCTTCCACTAAAAATCTGGACATCTTCTTTAGTCGGGTAAGTCATCATACCATCATCATATTAGCCGAAAGACGTCCACTGCTGGACATAGGCCTCCCCTAAAGATCCCCATGACGACCGGTCCTGCGCTGCTCGCATCCAGCGGCTTCCCGCGACCTTGACCAGATCGTCGGTCCACCTTGTGGGGGGCCTGCCAACGCTTCGTCTTCCGGTACGTGGTCGCCACTCTAGAACCCTTACGCCCCATCGGCCATCGGTTCTTCTTGCGATGTGCCCTGCCCACTGCCACTTTAGTTTAGCGACTCTCAGAGCTATGTCAGTTACTTTTTAGGGTTCCGATACCAAAATGGTAAAAAAAGGAACCCTTATGGTGCCGCTCTGTCTGTCTGTCTGTCTGTCTGTCCGTCTGTCTGTCACACCTCTATATCTCAGCAACCACTTACGCTATCGAGCTGAAATTTGGAATAGTTTTAGAATATAGTTGCCCAACTTAATTGCACATGAAAATTTTTTGAAAAAAGTATGATTATTAATGTAAAGGGGGCCAAAATAGGGGGGGCCAAATTTCAAATTGTCGCTACTAGGTCGAGTGGGGTATCATATGAAAGGGCTTTACTTGTACATTTTAAAATATATTTTTGTATTTTTTTAAGTTTCTTAGTTTTCAAGTTATGATGAAAAATGTCAAAAAAAATACCATTCCCCCCCCCTTATCTCCGAAGTTTGAGTAAGGGAAAATCTGAATTAATTACAGTTGACAGAAGTTTATGTAAACTTTACAGCAAAAATAAAACGATCTTTCTAAGTTGCACAGTTTTTCAGAAATCTGCAAAAAACCTTTACAAACAAATTTAGTTTTGCGGTCCTGAAAATGGACTTTATTGCTTCCAAAAATACTATAGGTATATCGGAACCCTCGGCGCGCGAGTCCGACTCGCACTTGACCGGTTTTTTAGGGTTCCGTACCTCAAAAGAAAAAAACGGAACCCTTATAGGATCACTTTGTTGTCCGTCTGTCTGTCTGTCTGTCTGTCTGTCTGTCTGTCTGTCTGTCTGTCTGTCAAGACCCTTTATCTCACGAACGGGTAAAGGTATCAGGTTGAAATTAATAATATATATTAGGATCCATGAACCACACAAGATCTGAAAATTTCAATTTTTTACAACGACGCAATCAAAAGATATGGCATTTTATGTCCTCTTCTCCATACATTTATGCAAAAATGCAAAACCTACAGGGTACTTCCCGTTGACCTAAAATTATGAAATTCGGCAAGAAGCTAGGTCTCACAGTACAAATAATGAGAAAAGTCTGAAATCATTAAATATTACAACTTTTCTCACAACTAATGGTAACCAATTGTGGTGAGCTCCCGTTTCAAGAACATTCATATAAGAGAGGGGTCAAGTTGGATGGTCGCTGAGGCGATTTTTGTTTTAGTTCTATTTTAAAAACGGGAACACATGCAAACTTGAAAATTGGTATGTTTATAGTGCATAAGCTATAAAATAACAACAAATAATAAAATATAGTCAAGCGCGTGTCGGACTAAAAAAATCTAGCTCATTAACTTACTGAAATTTCAACTAATACAATTATGATTATGTGGTGGTACGGAACCCTCTTTGAGCGAGTCCGACTCGCACTTGGCCGGTTTTTTTTCTTCTGCGGATCTCATTTCTGATTCGATCTCGCAGAGAGAGTCGGGTAAGTCGTTAGTATTGAATTCAACTACTTATGAATTAAATTTTAAGTGGTTAAGGTACAGGAAAAATGTGTGTCATAAAAAAACTACAGCAAAAAATATAAAATAAATATATAACCTTTAAGATAGCAAGTAGGTTACACCATTTCTGCATAGAATAGAATGAACGATTTCTAGTGATCGTGTTATAAGTACATTACTTATAACACGATCATAGAAATCGTTCATCATTTTGTACTATTATGAGCATTAGCTAATCCCTAATCAACCTTAAGTACCTAGATCTGAAGTGTAGATATGTTTTGCCTCCAACAAAATGCATCGATTATTTGAAATCTTGCTTCTTATAACGGATTCATGTTGGATTTAGATAGCATAATAATGTCTTAGAGCCACCGCGCACTAGCGATTTATTAGTTGGCCGACAGTTTAGTCGCAATCGTTCTCCATAGACAAATCGCCAACTTTAAGAGCCACCGTGCACTAGCGATTTTTAGTTGGCCGACAGTTTAGTCGCAATCGTACTTTCTATAGACAAATCGATCGACAAATGCGCGCACTACCATAGGGGTACATACTGATTCCCAGAACGATCAAACTATCGGCCAACTAAAAAATCGCTAGTGCGCGGTGGCTCTAAATCGACAAAATGCGCGCACTACCATAGGGGTCCATACTGACTCCGAGACCGATCAAACTATCGGCCAACTAAAAAATCGCTAGTGCGCGGTGGCTCTTAATGCTTCCAATACTAAATAGGCTGCGTAAATAATGATTATGAGATTCAATTTTATTACTTACTAATAACATACAATATGTTTGTGTTTAACATACAAAATATGCTCTGCTATTCCCATACTTTTAAAATAGGGCGTGCTGCAGTGGTTTCTTGCTGTTTCTATTACGCTACCTTAGCTAGCATGCACCCGAAACGGTAGAAGACTTGTTCTATTTGCATTGTATTATGTATGTTGCGACGCACCCTACGTATTCTGTAAAGTATCTTCATTGCCTAAAATAATCTAAGATCTGCTTAAAAGAAACGGCGCCATACGGAATCGACTGAGAAAGACTAGACTCGTTCTATTTGCATTGTATTAAGTCAGTTGATACGCACCCTACGTATTCTATAAAGTATTAGGTCTTTACCTATGAAATTGCCGTTTTGTATGGCGAATTTTAGGTAAACTCAATTTTCAGTACTAACATTTTTGCATTTTTCTTAGGAATTATAAATCCAATCTTTTTTATTTTTTTAAGCATTATTGGGAAGACATTAAGCTAACAGAAGCTTAAATTTGATTTTCGAAAAATATTATCTGTAAAAAAATATAACAAATCTAATGATGAAATCGGACGACAATTAAGACGAACAATTTTCGAACCTTTAATTTTATATATCAAACTAAAAACAAAAACTTTATTTTATGCGTAAATTAATAACCTTGAAGTCAACTTTCAAATATAAGACAAATGAAAAAAATTGCATTAGTATTATAGGAATTATGATCTCATTAATCTGTAAGAAAATTTCGGCAATTTCATAGGTAAAGACCTATTATCTTCATTGCCTAAAATAATCTAAGGTCTGCGTAAAAGAAACGGCGCCATACGGAATTGGCTGAGAAAGACTACACTCGTTCTATTTGCATTGTATTATGTCAGTTGCGACGCACCCTACGTATTCTGTAAAGTATCTTCATTGCCTAAAATAATCTAAGATCTGCTTAAAAGAAACGGCGCCATACGGAATCGACTGAGAAAGACTAGACTCGTTCTATTTGCATTGTATTATGTCAGTTGCTACGCACCCTACGTATTCTATAAAGTATCTTCATTGCCTAAAATAATCTAGGATCTGCGTAAAAGAAACGGCGCCATACGGAATTGGCTGAGAAAGACTACACTCGTTCTATTTGCATTGTATTATGTCAGTTGCTAGGCACCCTACGTATTCTGTAAAGTATCTTCATTGCCTAAAATAATCTAAGATCTGCGTAAAAGAAACGGCGCCATACGGAATCGACTGAGAAAGACTAGAAAGTATGTAGTAGACTCGTTCCATTTGCATTGTATTATGTATATTGCGACGCACCCTACGTATTCTGTAATGTATCTTCATTGCCTAAAATAATCTAAGATCTGCGTAAAAGAAACAGCGCCATACGGAATCGACTGAGAAAGACTCTAGAAAGTATGCAGTAGACTCGTTCTATTTGCATTGTATTATGTAAGTTGCGACGAACCCTACGTATTCTGTAAAGTATCTTCATTGCCTAAAATAATCTAAGGTCTGCGTAAAAGAAACGGCGCCATACGGAATTGGCTGAGAAAGACTACACTCGTTCTATTTGCATTGTATTATGTCAGTTGCTAGGCACCCTACGTATTCTGTAAAGTATCTTCATTGCCTAAAATAATCTAAGATCTGCTTAAAAGAAACGGCGCCATACGGAATCGACTGAGAAAGACTAGACTCGTTCTATTTGCATTGTATTATGTCAGTTGCTACGCACCCTACGTATTCTATAAAGTATCTTCATTGCCTAAAATAATCTAGGATCTGCGTAAAAGAAACGGCGCCATACGGAATTGGCTGAGAAAGACTACACTCGTTCTATTTGCATTGTATTATGTCAGTTGCTAGGCACCCTACGTATTCTGTAAAGTATCTTCATTGCCTAAAATAATCTAAGATCTGCGTAAAAGAAACGGCGCCATACGGAATCGACTGAGAAAGACTAGAAAGTATGTAGTAGACTCGTTCCATTTGCATTGTATTATGTATATTGCGACGCACCCTACGTATTCTGTAATGTATCTTCATTGCCTAAAATAATCTAAGATCTGCGTAAAAGAAACAGCGCCATACGGAATCGACTGAGAAAGACTCTAGAAAGTATGCAGTAGACTCGTTCTATTTGCATTGTATTATGTAAGTTGCGACGCACCCTACGTATTCTATAAAGTATCTTCATTGCCTAAAATAATCTAGGATCTGCGTAAAAGAAACGGCGCCATACGGAATTGGCTGAGAAAGACTACACTCGTTCTATTTGCATTGTATTATGTCAGTTGCTAGGCACCCTACGTATTCTGTAAAGTATCTTCATTGCCTAAAATAATCTAAGATCCGCGTAAAAGAAACGGTGCCATACGGAATCGACTGAGAAAGACTCTAGAAAGTATGCAGTAGTCTCGTTCTATTTGCATTGTATTATGTAAGTTGCGACGCACCCTACGTATTCTGTAAAGTATCTTCATTGCCTAAAATAATCTAAGATCTGCGTAAAAGAAAGGGCGCCATACGGAATCGACTGAGAAAGACTCTAGAAAGTATGTAGTACACTCGTTCCATTTGCATTGTATTATGTATATTGCGACGCACCCTACGTATTCTGTAATGTATCTTCATTGCCTAAAATAATCTAAGATCTGCGTAAAAGAAACGGCGTCATACGGAATCGACTGAGAAAGACTCTAGAAATTACTTAAAAAATCACGAGATTGTTTATAATTATAAAATTGTTGTGCTTCCTTGTTAAATCTACAGGTAATTATAGTTATTACGTTAACATCTGGCTCCGGCTAGCGACAGCAGCGGTCGCATTTAGGAAGGGGGGAAAGGCAAATAAATGTATAGGAGGGCAATCCTTTCCAACTATCTACATTGCGTAGATATAACTAGAGTAGACATTAGAGTATGTAAAGAGCGGCGCATGAGTGGAGTGATACGTCTGCAGCGAGCAATACTCCCGCCGGACAAAGGGACGTGTTTTTATTCCTCATTGTGTCCCACAAAGAGGTCCAACAATCGAGCATTCACTTGCTGACTGGCGTAGGGCTGCTACGGATTGAAAGTTATTTTATGTGACTTTTGGTATAATATTTACTTAAAGTTATAAAAATAATATAAATAAAAAGGTAAATAATTTTCTATTCTATTATATACTAGCGGTCCGCCCCGGCTTCGCCAAGTAGGTTCTTGTTGCATCGGGGGTTACTAAAAAGAGTACATTATAAAGAAAATTTGGATATTATTTATAATATCCAAATTTTTTGATTTAGGTTCTTATGCAATGTAGCCTATATAGTTTGTACCGGCATTTTAACATGAAAAAGTTGTTATCGTGACATTGTAATAGTTAGACATATAGTATCGCGGACTTTTTTTACCCACGACGGAACGGAGAAGGTGTATGCGTTTAGGGTGAGAGGTTCTGTGTTTGTTCGTTTGTGTGTGCAAAGTTATGTTCCCTTTTATCTTAAAAACGGCTTAACCGATTTAGATACAGTTTTCAGTAATGGATTTATAATTTATCAATGATGGTTTGTAGATAAAATTTGTGACGCCAACTCACCAGGGGGCGCTGTAATGATAATTTTTATTTAAGCAAATGTTCCCATTTATCTCCAAAACGGTTTGACCGATTTAGATGCGGTTTTCAGTAAAAGATTTATGATTTATCAGTGATGGTTCTGAGACTAGAGTTGTGGTGTCAACTCACCAGGGGGCGGTGTAATAATCATTTTTATTTACACAAATGTTCTCATTTATCTCTAAAACGATTTGATCGATTTAGATGCGGTTTTCAGTAAATAATTTATGATTTATCTGTGATTATTTTTAGACTAGAGTTGTGGCGTCAACTCACCAGGGGGCGCTGTAATAATCAGTAAAGTGGGATTTCTCTAAAAAGTTAAAAATAGCAAAATTAAAAATTTTGAAAAAACCCACGACGGTTGTTATTGAAAAAATATTAAATAAGACTTTTAAAATACCCCCGACTTAAAAGGAAGAAGGTAACGAAATAGTACGAAGAAAGTACCTATGAAAATCCGTCGGGGGCTGCCATTGCCATGTTTTCATAATTTATACATAACTGTAGCCAACTAAAGCTATTTCATAACTAGCTCGTATAGACTTTATATTGATTAAATTCTATATTAATTTTCGTAGGACACGGAATGGCAGCCCCGACGGATTTTCATGGGTACTTTCTTCGTCCTATTTCGTTACCTTCTTCCTTTTAAGTCGGGGGTATTTTAAAAGTCTTATTTAATATTTTTTCAATAACAACCGTCATGGGTTTTTTCAAATTTTTTTATTTTGCTTTTTATTACCCACGACGGAACGGAGAAGGTGTATGCGTTTAGGGTGAGCGGCTGTGTGTTTGTTCGTTTGTGTATGCAAAGTTATGTTCCCTTTTATCTTAAAAACGGCTTAACCGATTTAGATACGGTTTTCAGTAATGGATTTACAATTTATCAATCATGGTTTGTAGATTAGAGTTGTGGCGCCAACTCACCAGGGGGCGCTGTAATAATAAATTTAAATTTACGCAAATGTTCCCATTTATCTCCAAAGCGGTTTGACCGATTTAGATACTGTTTCCAGTATAATATTTATGATTTATCAGTGATGGTTCTTAGACTAGAGTTGTGGCGTCAACTCACCAGGGGGCGTTGTAATAATCAGTGAAGTGGGAACTCTCTAAAAAGTTAAAAATAAAAAGCAAAATTTAAAAAATTTAAAAAACCCACGACGGCTGTAATTGAAAAAATATTAAATAAGACTTTTAATATACCCCCGACTTAAAAGGAAGAAAGTAACGAAATAGTACGAAGAAAGTACCAAAGAAAATCCGTCGGGGGCTGCCATTGCCATGTTTTAATAATTTATACATAACTGTAACAAACTAAAGTTATTTCATAACTAGCTCGTATAGAATTCATATTGATTAAATTCTGTATTAATTTTCGTAGGATACGGAATGGCAGTTCCGACGGATTTTCTTGGGTACTTTCTTCGTACTATTTCGTTACTTTCTTCCTTTTAAGTCGGGGGTATATTAAGTCTTATTTAATATTTTTTCAATTACAGCCGTCGTGGGTTTTTTTCAAAATTTTTAATTTTGCTTTTTGTAGATATTGATGTCTTCTATAAAACTGTAGTCCATTACTTTGCTCTATTGTCAATAGTTTCGGCAGCCCACGCGATATAAGACTGCTATTTGGTATTTTTTTCACACCTTATGGGCTACATTATCAAAGTTTTCATACGGAACCCTAACTTTTTTGAAAATACTTTGTAACCTATGTTACTCAAGGTAAATGTATCTTTTGAGTTTATTCATTACAAACATACGCACACACACAAAAATATAAATCTTTCCTCTTTATAATATTAGTGTAGATGTGGGAATATGTGTGATTTTGACAGTCCTCATAACATCCCATGAAACATCCACTGCAGGACAGGGAGCTCCCTACAGAACTCCAGCAAAAACGCGTGGTTTTTTGGAGGGGATACAATAGTCGCACCACGCTTGTAAACGTTGCGGTTGGCGGCCGCTGGCCTTGGTAACCGCAGTATGTAAGATAACACAGAAAGATGATGCTGCCTATCCTTCGGTTCATAAGTCCTTAGTCGCCTCTTACGACGCCCACAGGTAGAGGTGGATTGGTACTATTTTTTTGCCAGCACCACTCGGTCAATTTTGCCAGTTGAGAAATTGAGTCGCATGTACAGTAAACATTGAAAATCGCTGAACAAATTCAGATTTCCAAAATCACTCTACACCCACCATATTATTCTTAAGAATAAAAAAAATGAGAAGAATAAAAATATTTTATTTTCCATTAAGAAATTACGAAATTGAATTGATCAGCACCCGCGAAGGACCAGAAGACCGTTACATACCTTACCTTAGAAAATATAAAATGGTATACTTTACCTACCAAAAGAAAGTTTTAAACAACAGTCAGCCCTATATAGGAGTGTTTACCTTAGAAAATATAAAAAGGTATACTTTATCTACCCAAACAAAGTTTTCAAAAACAGTCAGCCCTAGATAGGAGTGTTTACCTTAGAAAATATAAAAAGGTATACTTTACCTATCAAAACAAAGTTTTAAACAACAGTCAGCCCTATAGGAGTGTGCAGTCGTGGTTTCTATTATAGTAGGGAGTCTACGAGTTCGACAGTGTCACGTCTCGCTACGGGCCGGTTATAAACCCGACGGATGGCCGGCAAAGTATAAGCATACACATCAGATAGACAGACATTTTATACTCAGCTGTAAGAGTCGCCTTGACAAAACAAACGTAGGTACGAACGGCCGATTGTCGGTGGAAACACTTCGTCCTTGTCTGTCTTCGTCTCCGGTTTTAGGAAATTGCAGCGTAGCTCTGGTTCAGCTTATACTAGTTTTGCTTACACTTGCTTGCTGCCGTGTGTAACTGATCAAGGTCCAAGTGTTTCCACTGACGTGCGGCCGTGAATAGCTACCATGGTTGGGACTTTTAGTAGCCATGCGGGCACATCGAGAGCTCCCAAAATTTAAATTACGCTAACATTATTACAGGTATTTTGCCCCGCGGCTTCGTACGCATAATCTGTACCCGTCATACAAAAATCCCATACAAAAAAGTACTTTCAGTTTTATCCGGTTTAGTAATTTTTCTTTTCATATAAATATTATCCTGAAAATTACAAACACTACAAAAAATAATCCGTTCTCAAGTGATGCGTCTGTAAGTGTCTGTATGTAAAATTTGTTTATCTCAGCAATAACTTCTTCTGTCTAGCCTTTTTCTGGCAATAGTAGAGAAGATTAAGCCGCTTAAGGCGGTTGCTGGGTGGCAGCACCTTACTTTTAGAAATAAATTTATTGCGTCGCAAATACAAAACTTTTCGGTAGTATTGTTCGTTTGGCGGCAATATATGGCAGTCATACATGTTATAACCCATGACATCATAGCTTAGCTTATCATTTATAGCTTTGTATTGGTAAAGTGCTAAAAGTGGCCGTTTTTGGCAGTTTTACAATACAAAGCTATTCACGATAAGCTAAGATGTGATGTGGTGGATAATAAAATATAGAACTACCCCAAATTGCCGCCAATCAAACAATCCTTATTATATGTCTTGTATTTATAACGCAATAAATTTATTTCTCAAAGTGGCAGCACTTCTGCTCAGCAACCACCTTAATCAACAATTTAGTCATGGTAAAATAAGCGTACCTATATCAATGCGTTCATATGCTGGCAAAATAAATGGCTATATGTAATGGTTATACTCGTATATCACTGGGCTATGAGTCGTACAGTTGGTTGCATGTCAGTGGTAGTACTTCGACCTTGAGCGGGTCTCTGGTTTCGGACTCTTGAAACGTAGCGCTGGGTTTGTTACTACTTACTTGCTGCCGTGCGTACTAGGTCACACCATGCAAAATAAAAGTGCTCTCGAATCCCTTTTTAGTCGCATAACCCATTATGAACCCAGAGCGGATACATGAACGTTCAATGGACGAGGGTTGGGAACAAGCATACAAGGTAAAAATTCAACGTTTAACGGAACTTTGCCGTACGGAAGCGGCACTTGCGATTCGGATGTGATTAAATTTTAATCATCCGGCCGTCTTTTGTTTTCATTTTCGCAAATTTTGGCACGGCGTAAAAGAAACTGAATGATGAATTCTTTACACGCAGTGCAGTTAGTAGACAGATGGTAAACCATAGTAGTTATTAAGGCTATAGTTGGATACGTAAGGTAAGATATACTATTACTTTATCGATTCAGTCTACAGTTTACTGTAAGTATTTGGGCGACCGAGCTATGCTAGAGAAGCTATGCTCTGTAAAATTTAAATATCATCGGGTGAGCAAGCTATGCTACTCAACAACAGAGTGCGCTGTAAGTTTCATCAACGCACTATAACGCGCAAAGAAATTATTAAAGAAACTGTAAAAACGAATTTTCCCAGACATGAGACCAAGCTAGGTCAAGTTTTCACCCCCGAAAACCCCGAGCCATTTTTGAGAAACCGATTACATATATGTATATACAAATATTGGTCGTTTAATAGTATAGGATTACTTTACTAGCACTTTATTTTACTGGTACTGCCATTTCTAGCACTTTATTTTATGACTGCCGTTTAGCCCCTTGACTTGATTATCTTTTGTTTTTTGTATCTTTTCGTATTAACTGATTCCTTCGACGAATTAACAAAGTTAAACAGTAAGTACACACCTACAAACACGTTAACATTTAACAGCGAAGTGTATACTGGTACAAATGAGTTTATGTTATGTTGGCACTCCGAGATAACGGTGGTCCTCGCACCGCGCCGGTGCCGGCAGAATAGCTCGTCATGTGCGGCCGGTGACCGGCGAAATGTTGACATGATTTACTGGTTCATTTTGTCTTTACAAGAAACCCTTACATACGACGACTTTTAAAAAGTAGGCCGAGTTGATTATTTCTTTCGCCTTTTCTTATACTCCGAAGCGGTGGTAGACAGACACTCTTTCAAGAATCTCTGACAACAATATTGTAAAATCAATAACTTTAGATTTTACGAAAACAACAGTTTATACAACGTGTAATTCCTCCCGGGGGATAGGTCTACCCATGTAAGTGAACAACTTATGTCCTACTACTTTTGGAAATTAAAATAATAAAATTGTTTAGTTCTCTATACAAATACCTAATTTTATTGACCGGAGCAGATTTTCTTTTGTATGAAGATTTATTTTTATTTTAGAGCAGATTCAGATAAATTTATTCAATGTAGACTCTTTACAGAATACTTATTGAATGTCATACAGAATACAATGCAAATAGATCGATTCTACTACCGTTTCGGATCGTGGTATGGCAGCGTAAAAGAAACGGCAAGAAACCCCTGCAGTACGGCCTACTTATGCAGAGGAACAGACTTGTAACCCAATATACATGCTTGACACTTTATCCACATCATATCTTTTTCCTTTGAAAATTGGTAGGTAGTAAATTTATTTAGTAAATTTTATTTAGTTTCATTAATTAAGCTTATAATGTTATAAAGTTAACATAACTGTTACGATAACTAGGTCAAAGCTTAATCAAATCTAAGTTAGCCCCGCAATCTTCGGTTTTTGCGAATATTAGTTCGTACTACGGCTCCCGAGGGCCCAGTCAAGAGGCTGTCCAACTCGTGCCTACTAAATCCACCCCACGGTATTAACCGGCATATTCTAGCAAGCACTTCATTTCCTCCCAAGAGAATTGTTTATGACTACTTGTTGGGTTTCTGACCATACTCGTGCATTTAGTCGGACTTTATTTATATCCCGAAGAAGATGCTTCTGTAAAATTGTAATGTAAAGCTTTACTATTTAACGAAATAGGTATCTATCATACTATGATTTAAAATCAAAAAGAAGAAACAACACAAAGTATTATTCTGCATTCATCCATGATTTTTGGTCATATCATTACTCAGACAGAAGTGGGTCAATATTCAATCAACCTCAGATTTAGACGAGCCACTTCTAGATAAAGCATTATGGAATGTACACAGTCGATTTTACATCATACATTTGTCAAGGTTTTTAAGTTGTTTGCCGATTGGGTTCCGTACCCAAAGGGTGAAAAACGGTACCCTATTAATATGCCTCCGATGTCTATCTGTCAGCGGACTGTATTTCATGAAGGGTGTTAATTAAACAGACTTCTTTTTAATAGCATTATTGCATTCTAAATTACTAACTCAGCCACAAACAACGTGCAACTAAATAAAACTTTCTTAGCCACTAATTTCCTTCTGGCACTCGCCGGCCGCTGCCGCGGCACGCTCGCTTAATCGCTCGGCTTGTGCTTTATGGTCGCAAGACAACCTAACCCAACCTAACTAATCCCTTATCGGGATCAGTTAGATTGGGCTAACGAACCTAAAACATTTTGATGCATAATAATTATTTTTGATGCACAGTTAGTAATTTTGATGCACAATCATAAATTTTGATGTGCATAATATTATTTCTCTTTGATGAACCGTAATAGGTAGACAGTTGAAATTTTCACAGATTATGTATTTCTTCTTCTTCTTTCGTGTCGGCAAAAACACGGGCTATAACAACAAAAATACTAATAATAAAAGAAACTATAAATTAAGGGGGGCTCCCCTAATAAAAACGTGTTTTTTAAGCGATTTTTGCTCAATTCTTGTTTTAGCTCTATCGTGAAAACGGGAACACTTAAGCATAAGCTTAAAAATAACAACAATAAAAAATAACAATAAAATCATCAAGAATAACGACCCTGTCAACTAGACAGAATATTTATAACATTTCGTTATCTTATGTCAATCTCATACATTTTAATTTTATTCTATTACGATTACCTATAGAAAGCCTCTTGTCTACGGCCCCAGTTGATACTTCCTTTCTGAGGATGCTTTGCATTCCAGTGAGTACAGAGGAATTCCTCGCACAGTGCCTTACTCTACTCAGATAGTGCGACCTTAACCGCTCTATCTAAACAAACAGGGGCGGACTCAGAAGAAACACAAAACACATACTCTACTTAATTAAAGTTATTCTCTAATGGAATATCATTTCTTATCGCTTGAGTTTTTTATAAAACGCTAGTAGGTTCTATGTTTTCGGCAAGAAGTCGTTACCTAGTTTACGTTATAAAAAAATATCTTGGGTACTGTGAAGCACAGAATTTAAAGGTAAAGCCGGGTGCCTTAAAAAGAAAACACAGATAGGATAGCAACAATACATACATACATAACATCACTCCTTGTTCCCGTCGGGGTAGGCAGAGACCACAGTTCTCCATCTGCTATGATCTTGACATACTTCCCTTGCTTCCTGAACTTTCATCAATACTTTCATACATGCTCGTCGGTTTAGGGTACTTTTAACCTGGCCTTTATTCAGAACGTCCTGAATTTGGTCCTGGTACGTTCGCTGAGGCCTTCCCCTTCCAACGTTTCCATTCACTCTCGCCTTGTAGATCTCTTTCGTCAATCTTCCTTCATTCATCCTCTCTACATGACAAAACCATCTCAGCATCCCTTTCTCAATTTTAGTCACAACGTCTTCTTTTACGCCACAACGTTCTCTTATCACACTATTTCTAATCCTGTCACTCAATTTCACACCAATCACACTCCTCAACGCTCTCATTTCTACTGCATTAATTCTACTTTCATGCTTTTTCTGCCGTACCCAGCTTTCACTGCCGTACATCAGTGTTGGTACCAAAACGCCTCTATGAACAGCCAGACGAGCCTTGTGAAACACCTTATGACTCTTCATAAAAGCATGCAGAGCACCATTCACCATGTTTCCAGCATTCACTCTTCTTTGGATATCACTTTCACACTTTCCATCTCTCGTAAACTTAGAACGCAGATACACAAACTCCCTCACTTGTTCGACTTGTTCACCACCTATTAATATAGTACACTCTGTCATACACTCTTCTCTTTCAAGTACCATTACTTTCGTCTTGCTTACATTAACTTTCATTCCTTTCCTATCAAAAGCCACATTCATCATTGTTACCATCTCCTGTAACTCGTCAGCAGATGACGCAAGTATAATTTGGTCATCAGCGTAGAGTAGACATTTGATGAGTAACTCATTCATTCTCAGTCCACACATACTCTCTTTCAGATCAGTCAAACAATTATCCATGAATAGATTAAACAGCCAAGGTGACGCTACACATCCCTGCCTAACACCTTTTTTGATGCTAAACCATTCAGTGTACGCCCCGTTTATTCAGACGCAAGCACTGGAACCCTCATAGAGAGATTTCAGTGCTTGAATCAGATGACCGTTCACCTCATACATTGACAACGCCGACCACAATTCATTCCTCACCACTCGGTCATAGGCCTTTTCCAAATCCCCGAACGCGCAGTAGACTTTTTGGTTTTTGGCCAAAAACTTTTCAGCTATGCACCGCAAGGAAAAGACCTGATCTGTACATCCCATTCCCTTTCTAAATCCCGCTTGTACATCCCATATTTTTTCGTCAGTGTCTTTCATCACTCTTTCATTCAAAACCTTTGCATACACTTTGCCGACGACACTGAGAAGGCTTATCCCGCGGTAATTTTTGCATTCCTGTTGTGACCCTTTTCACTTGTACAGCGCCTTGCACCAGTAAATTATAATAACTTAAGCAACAATAACTTATACTTTAAAAGGTATTTACTGTATATTAGAACACCTAAAAATAAAATCATAAAAAAGACAGAGAAGAGAAAAATTTTGTATGTTTATCAAGTTCAGTATGTGGCAATATAGCGGGTCTCGAAACCCTAATGGAGTTTATTTCAAAGGTTTCTCCAAAAATATAATTTTGCACTTCTGGGCAACCCTAATTAATGTCGTCTTTAATGAATAGTTGTCCCGTCAGAAAACACATAGGTACAAGAGGAAATTTATATGATTAAATTGGGTTTTAAACGTGATACTTTTCCTAATCCTTAACGAAAAAAGTAAAGGAAACTAAGCTATTATCCTACTAATGTTATAAACGCGAAAGTTTGTAAACATGTATGTATGGATAGATGGATGTTTTACGTAAAAACTACTGAATGGATTTTAAATTAAACTTTACAATAAAATAGCTTATACATCAGAATAACACAAAGGCTACAATTCATAAACCTGCGCAGACGAAGTCGCACCAGCTAGTGGATAAATATAACAAGCGAAAAGCTAGAAGGTGGTTCACACTCTGGTTCTGGGAAAATCACGAATCAGCAGAGTCAGCTTCAGTAAAGAGACGGTGAAGCAAATTTTCTAGGAAGTCTCTCGCAGCTCCTTTCAAAACTTCCTCCTTTTAATTTCTGCAGTAGGTACATCATGATCGCTGACTAGCTAATATTTGTTCTACACCCAAAAGGAATTCCCGCTCGTAGCAGCAGAAAAGGCGGGCTGCAAAGAGCACGGTCAGTACGGAACGTTAATAAACGAAAAACTAGAAATAAAACGGTAAAAACGGGAAAGTAAATAGCAAAAACTCACTTTTCCAAAGAGCGGAAAGAAATTCTTTCATCGATTTATTAATCAGTATCCAATGTATCACTCTGGTTTAAAAAAATAGGAAGGATAAAAACTGTTAAAAAGTATCAGAAGCGTACATCTAAATATATTTTTCCCTTTAAATATTTTTATTTCGCATGTTTCACAAAAAAAAAAAATTCAAGTGTTATTTTTACCTACTATTCTGAACACAAGTCAAAAATAAATGGTACAGCAGCACTGCACTTACTTTCTCGCAATACTCAAGGAAAACCTATCAACCGCAAACTTAAATTTGTAATGCTATACACATAGTATGAAAATACAATCTTTTATTTACGTTTTTCTAAAAAAATGGTCGAATGATATATACAGAAATTGTCAAACATCAAAACAAACAAACCTCAAACGATTTCGAGTGAATCACATTTTTAACTTTTAGTAGTACTGGAACATCCTTTATATGAATTTTCACAGATCAATGGATACTACCGTAGGATACTTGCATGGAGATTTTTTTAATTTCCCAACAAATGTTCCTTATGGATAATTGTTCAGTTTAGTCTACTGAGCAAGCCCTTTCAGTTTTTGGTACACCCTGTGTACTAAATTTTATTCAAAAAAATCATAAAGAATATCCAGTCAGGTAGACAACCAATCCAGGATTAAAATTATAGAAAATTTGGGTAAATCACATATTTATGATTTGGTGGTACAGGAACACCCCTTATATGAAATTACACAGATCAATTTATACTGGCGTAAGATATCTTACATAGAGATGCATGGTCATGCAAAGTTTCATCAAGATTCTATGAGCCGTTTTTGAGAAAATTTCAATTTTTCATTTTCGTTGTATGACAGCTACCCTCAAAATGAGAGCCAGCAAGAAACCACTTAGAACTCTTCGATGGATTTGCATAAAACTCCTAAATTCAAAATATGGTGTCAATCGGACCGGTTTTGCATTTTTGAATAAATGTATGGAGATGATGACATAAAATGCCATATCTTTTGATTGCGTCGTTGTAAAAAATTAAAATTTTCAGATCTTGTGTGGTTCATGGATCCTAATATGTGGTATTAATTTCAACCTGACACCTTTACCCGTTCGTGAGATAAAGAGTCTTGACAGACAGACAAACAGACAGACAGACGGACAACAAAGTGATCCTATAAGGGTTCCGTTTTTTTCTTTTGAGGTACGGAACCCTAAAAAACCGGTCAAGTGCGGGTCGGACTCGCGCGCCTAGGATTCCGAAATACTTTTTGTATTTTTGGAAGCAAATAAAGTCCATTTTTAGGACCGCAAAACTAAATTTGTTTGTAAAGGTTATTTGCAGATTTCTAAAAAACTGTGCAACTTAGAAAGATCGTTTTCTTTTGCTGTAATGTTTACATAAATTTCTGGTAACTGTAATTAATTCAGATTTTTCCTTTCACGAACTTCGGTATTTTTTTTGACATTTTAAATCATAACTTAATAACTAAGAGATGTAAAAAAATATAAAAATATATTTTAGAATATACAAGTAAAGTCCTTTCATATGATACCCCACTCGACCTAGTAGCGACAATTTGAAATTTGCCCCCCCCCCCCCCCCCCCCCTCCTATTTTGGGTCCCTTTACATTAATAATCATATTTTTTCTAAAATTCTTTCATGTGTAATTAAGTTGGGCAACCATATTCTAAAACTATTCCAAATTTCAAGTCGATAGCATGAGTGGTTGCTGAGATATAGAGGTGTGACAGACAGACAGACGGACAGACAGACAAAGTCGCACCATAAGGGTAAGATTTTTTTTTACTTTTTATTAAGTTAATAAGATACTCGTTTATTCAATCTAAAACCGGCGCTTGTAACGTTATCATAAAACGTACAGTTATCTCCGTCATACTCGTACTGCGATACCCAGCCAGCCAGCTTTCAAACGAATTATCGCACTAAGTGACATTATAAACGACTGATAAGTATATTAATTTTAACAAATTGATTTTGAATAAACATTTTAGCAGGTCGGGATTTATAAATAGTGTTACGAGCTACGATGTGACCTATAAGTATTACAGAAACATTAATAAAAGCTACAGAAGTGTTTGTCAAAATTTATGAATAATCCTCCAAGAACATGGTGTGTACTCGTCATTAGTAATTACGCTACTAGTTGCGTTTTGTACGAGACATCATACGGCTTTTCAATTCGATTGTACGAAAACATTGGATCATCAACAGCCGTATTTTTATGTCTTTTTCAGATGCAACTATATACAGATAACATAACATAGAATCATTAACCTACAATGTAGAGTTTGTCAAAACACTCGTATAATATAGTTACATTAGTTTTTACGAAGAAATAGATTTATTATTCAAAATGCACACATGAAATTCCTCGAAGGACTGCCACTTCCGATAAGCAAGTCATGTTTTTTTCCCAACTTAAAACTATTGAAAAACCCGAAACTGATGTTTACAAATACAGACTGGCGATAGAGCCATTCCGACACGCCATTCCCTACCGTTTTACGTCATAGCATAGCGGGAAGGCCGTTGCAAATTATGCGATAAGCCGCCGGTCAGAAAGCTGGCGTCAAGTTATTGTGTCCAAACAATGACCAATTTATTGTCGATCGGCAGCCTTTTATCTCGCCCGGGTCCCTAAAAATATAAAGCCGAAATAGCTAGGATGGCCACCATAGGAGTGATCTTTTGTTGGTTAATAAATAACATAAACCAATTTAACGACCATTCATTTGTGTTTCATAACATAATGCATTCGATATTTAATGTTTATTATCACACTCTAATCTTAAATGGGTTGTAATATACGGAAGTGACGATAAAATTGCACCCTTTGCTGTTGATTGACATGAGAAACCCGACAATCCGTACCTAATGCACAGTCCTTCGGATGTCTAGAATTCTCGATTCATCCAAACAAGCTCGTCTACTCGTATAACAAAACACCATTATCAAAGAATTGAGCTCTTTGTGGAAGACTGCCGTTATCTTGATGTGGAAGCTGCTCTTTATTGTCATCTTTGTCCTCTTTAAAGGATTCTGGATTGTTAGAGAAGGATAGGAACAGGCTGTGTGATCAATGGACGTGTAAAGGTGTAGTGACGTCGCGTCGTCGGACAGGATGCTCGCGCGCAGCTGTTTGGACCTTTTTTATTCTTTTTTCAAACAAAAAGAAGGTTCGTTTCGCGCGGTTTAACTTCGTACAAGCCGCGATGTTTCCGTAAATGGAAACAGAAAATGTTAATGATGCGTACCTCACGTCGAATGCTTAAATTATAAGCTTGCACGCTGCGAGTCCATAATTTACGAGAGTAATGATCTCGAATGCTAACAAATAATTAGTGTAAATGTATCGATTTTATGAGAGAGCGGAAAGTTAATAGGTCATGCCGGTCATGCGTGGATATGAAATAGCCAATAGTTTTGTGCTTCTTAATGAGTACTTATCTTTTATGGGCTATTAAAGTACTGGGAGGTGAGCTGTCTGTACAGATTTCGAAGCCTTAAACGAGTTTAATAAGATAATCTATTTAAAAGACTATTACGGTGTTATAGAAGCTATTAAAATCAATGAAGCGTGTAGTGGCAGAGTCGTCAATTTCCGCGTTGACAGCTGAGTGTGGGTAGTCGATGAAAACATCAAGTGATTGTCGCGTTGCCTGCGGCTTGTCGCGTCAACTGAGGAGTCTCTCTACGCTAGCGCTAGGCGGCCGATATCTACCCTCTGGCGTTAAGGGTAGAGTCGATAGAATCCGGCTCATTTTGAAACGATTTCAAAAATTTGAATGTGAATATAAAAGCCGATTTTCACGTTCGCTTTTATTTTCCCGAATTCATATTTATTTATTATAAAAACAGATAGGTACGCTCTAAAAAAATTACATCGCTCGTAGAAATGAGAGCCGATTGCGAAGTAACACTAGACTAAAGTTAGTGGTGACTACCACGTATAGAAGATAGTACCAAAAGACGAAGCGTAACAAGGTGCCAAGGTGAAGTAGCAGAAATAACGTGGTTTGATCATCAGTGGACATCTATCGGCTGATATGATGATAAAGGAAATCGAAAATGGGCGTGTTTTCTAAAATAAAACAAGCTTTTGTCGCAACAGCCACTAGACATAATGAACAATAACAGATAACGTTTATAGAATGCTTATGGAGATAAATCTTTCAGATAAGACATAGCGCTACATACACGTGCATAAAAACGATATTGACCCGACTTTTCAAATTGGGCGTGTAAACAATGTAGCTTCTACTTAAGTACCATAATTTTCATAAGATTTAAAACTAACAGCTTGCGATCAGTTGTGTACTTAAAGAAATATACCAGTAGCTATTCGAACTACATGAGCACTCAAAAGTTTTATCCACCAGACCTATTTATAACAACTCCAATAAAAATCACGTCAATACTCTCTGAGCGGGAAAGAAATCGGCTCTTCTATTCCACCCCGGACGGGTAGAGTAGACGGTAAAGCACGTTAAAACTTCATGATTTGTGAGTTACCAACTCGTGACCCTATTTCAACTACTTGCTTTGCTTCGGGAAAAGCGAGTTGTTTTCTATGTTTTCTGACAATATTTCTCATTTAATTTACGACTCATTTTTAAGTTTTGAATAATTGTTGATTTTCACCAAGTTTTTCAATTTTATAGGCAGATTCAGATCCCTAAGGGTCTTTAATCGTAAATTAGATAGGTAACTAGTACTTGTTTGTGTCGGTTCAGTAAATTAATTAAGTAGTGTGGTAAGGAAAGCAACACATGCAACGTCCTGGCTAACAAGCGTATGAAGCTTCTTGGTCAAGCTTACCCAACACCAGAAGACTACAGGCTCCATCTGCCGAAGCTTACAACCACTTACAACGAGCATATTTCAAGACAGTGGCAGCAGTAGTAAGGCGGGGGAAGCATAAAAGATCCCATAGGGTCGAAGAGCTCTGAGGTCTATTAAAGAACTCAGCCCCATGTTTAAGATAAGATAAGGGTCCGATAGTTCACCATAGTTTATCTTCTATGCTTCACCTTCTTTCATTCTACCCATGAGCACTCAACTCCGTGGAATCATCGGGAAAATTTGGTTTTATTTTGCCTACAATACCTATCGCACTAAAATCTGAATCATAATAATATAAAATATTAAAATAGTCGACAGAATGTGACAGTTTAAAAAAGCCTTTTAGGGTTTAGGAGGAAATTTTGAGGTCGATCTTAGTATGTGTTCTATGGCGAATAATAAAAATACATAGGTATCCTTAATAAAAGTGGCAATGCCATATAAGTTGAACCCAACCATATTTTCCTTCCCATGATTGTTATTAAAAGATCGATCGAACAACATTGTGTGCAGCCATCTCTAACGTTTACGTGATATCGTGAATGTTACCTATGTGTATGCACACACACAGCCCGTCTGACAATTGAACTACACGTGACCAGTCTGTTCTAATAATTTCATTTTGTGTACTGTATTCATATTTTTAACGTTGCTTTTCTCGAAATTTCTAAGCGTAATTATCGTCCTTGGTTTTGTTTCAGTCTTCAACTAAGGAAACGAGTGCTGTAGTTTTTTTCTCAGTTGATTCATAAACAATCTTATTTTTGTTTTCCTAAAATTGCATCATTATTTTATATTGCACAATGTTTTCTAAAATTAAGGCAAGCATTTCCATTTTCTGATAGAAATACCTAAGCAACGTAGTAATAGATACCTACTTCTTCAGAAGACCTTTGTGCAAAAGCCCTACACCACCTCCAACACTTCTTACTGCGGTAGCGTCAGTTCACTACTATCTAATGTGTGGTATGTTGTATGTATTTGTTCAGGTAGTTTAATTATGGCATGACTCATCTCATACATGATAAAGAACTTTCTAAGAGCATTTTCCAAACCCTGCATAAACTACATTTTCAACGCCGGATATTCGGAATCACGATGACGTGGCAAGACCGGATTGGTTGTCGTTTATCCGATTAGCCAATCATGACTACGAGGGTCGTCATTCCTTAAGGTTATACGAACTAGGGTCGGGTCGGGGAAATACCGAAATACAAAAATAATCTTACAGATTATGGGAAGCTAGTAAAAAAACTGTTAAACCGTAACGTAAAAATTAAAATTAATTAATAAATATTGGGGACATGTACCACAAGGTCATCTATTTCCTACTAGGCAGAGCCTGTAACTAAGGGAACCAGAGACTGATATACTTATATTAGGTCTAACTATGAAATTTTCGTTTGGATGGCGAATTTTAGGTAAACTAAATTTTCAGTATTAACATTTTTGCATTTTTTAAGAAATTAAAAATCCAAATTTTTATATTTTTGTAAGCATGATTGAATGGAAAGACATTTAAGGTTGCCTGGAAGATATTGCTGTTCAGCAATAAGGCCGCCTATTGTGCTCCGTATTTCATGTTTGTATATTTTGTAAATTTCGTATTTCTGTGTGCAATAAAGAGTATTGTATTGTAAGCTAACAGAAGCTTAAATTTAATTTTCGAGAAACATTATCTGTAAAAAATATACTTAACAAATCTAATGATGAAATCGGACGGTAAATTGATAACCTTGAAGTCAACTTTCAAATATGAGACGAATGAAAAAAATACTTTTAGAATTATACTTAGGAATTAAGATCTCATTAATCTGTAAGAAAATTTCGGCAATTTCATAGTTAAAGTCCTAGTATATATACTTACATAAATAGATAAATAACGCCCAGACACAGAACAAACACTTGTGTGTGTTCATCACACAAATGTTTGCCCTGGGCGGGTATCGAACCCGCGGCCCACGATGTAGCAAGCAGAAACACTATCAAACCAACGGGCCAGTCAAATTCAAATAAAAAAACTGGCCAAGTGCGAGTCGGACTCGCGCCCTAAGGGTTCCGTACCTATCTACCATATGATATACTAAAAACTTTTAATTTGCTATTTGATTTTAAAAACTCCGCGACCATCCAACTTGACCCCTCTTTTATAGAAAAGTTCTTGAAACGGGAGCTCACCTTAATTGGTTACATTTAGTTGTGAGATAAATTGAAATATTTAATGATTTTAGACTTTTCCCTTTATTTGTACTGTGAGACCTAGCTTCTTGCCAAATTTCATAATTTTAGGTCAACGGGAAGTACCCTGTAGGTTTTGCTTTTTTGCATAAAGGTATGGAGATGAGGACATAAAAAGCCATATCTTTTGATTGCGTCGTTGTAAAAACATTGAAATTTTCAGATCTTGTGTGGTTTATGGACCTTAATATTCATTATTAATTTCAACCTGATATCTCTTCTCGTTCGTGAGAAAAAGGGTCTTGACAGACAGACAGACAGACGGACAACAAAGTGATCCTATAAGGGTTCCGTTTTTTTTATTTTGAGGTACGGAACCCTAAAAATACCTATTGTCTTTTTCTTCTTATAATGGAAATTTTTTTGGTACGACCTCGGGTAGTCGAAGATGATCAGCTTCTACAAAGCTGTTAATAAAACCGAAAGAACAAGTAACAAACCATATAAAAGGTTAAATTTTCGATTATCTGTTACGTAATTTTGCGCGAACTTAACAGATTAATACCGTGTTTCTAGACATTAGTCAAGTCAAGTGCATGTTCTGAGTACGGTTTAGTGCACACGTGCAAAGCCCCACGTGTCATTCCACGTGGGAACTTATGTAGCAGCAGCTAAGTTCTTACCTACTTACTAATAGCCTCATAGCTATCCAATGTTGTTTCTAACTTTATATTGGTCGTACCTACATATTGTAGTCTTTCTTTATACAACATTTAATTTTATTGCAATCTTACGAGTACATACTTAGTCGTATTCAGACATTTCAGACACTTAGATCTAGTAGGTATTTTGTATTTTTATCTACGCGTTCATAATATCTTTTTTTTGATATTTAGGATGCAAAGATGGGAAGAAAAATTTCACCAAATATTATTTCATCCTTTTAATACCTACAGATATTTTTATACTTACTCATAATGAAAGAATACCTAAGTACATAATGTTTTGTATACGTATTGTCTATGCTCCGGGAAGCCCCGTGCAAGTGTCAATCAAACGGGACATTTAAAAAATATTTAGGTAGGAAATCTAACGTGAGGATGATAGTGGGTGTCAGTCATCACATCTTTCCGGGTTAAATTTCTGTCAAAATTTGCTCACGTAATGAATAGACACGTACTTATTGCCTTATGCATGTTGAACATAATTTTTAAAAAGTGCAGGTCCTGATACGCACCCCTGTGATACTCCTCTTTTTATTGCGGTCAGTTTGTTTTTATACGGGGCAGTTAAACTTAAAAGAATTGTTATCTGTTCGTCAAGCAACCCTTTAAGAGGTTTAGCATATCTGCTCATAGCTAAATGCCATATTTTAAAGAAATTATCTAGCGTAGTTATCAAAGGCTGTTGTTGGAATTAGACCGAAGAATTAATTATCTCTTTTTGTAATAAGTACCTAGGTTAATATTTGTTCTACACTGTGTTTATTTGCACTGTGTTTATTAATTATACCTATTGAACTAAATGTACGTATTTCTTCTGAGACTCCGGCGTGGCGGCGGCGCAAGCGCAGCTCTACAGAAAGTTCGCGCTCGCCGGTGATACTTAAATGCACACGAGTGTGAATTGACTGGGTACCTACATACGTGTCGTCGTATTGCATTGCATTTAAATGTGCACGCAGAAACGAGCTTACGGTCACACGGTTAGGCGCGCCTAATGAGAAAGTTTATCGAGCGTTTATTGCGTAGTTCAGCGGGAAGCTTCGCCGCGCTCGCTCCTCGCCACTAGAGGCGCCCGTCGCATCGCAGGTGTGTGTGTGCCTCCCCCTACCCCTCCCGTCCGCTGCACGCCCCGCGACCGCCTCGCAGCTTTCTTTCGCGTTCGCCCGCAGTCGACTGTCAACCACTGAGGCGGGCGGCCGCCTCGTACGCACGCTCTCAATGAAAACGCCCCGCGCCTACTGTAAACACGACGCATTATCTGAGTAGCGCTTCCGTTTCCAACTTAACCTAAATTCGGCGTACATTTCGCACCAAGTGCAGTGTCGTGATGTGCCAAACCTGTGGATTGCTGTGAAACGAGGAGTACGACTTGAACTTCCTGTACATGTAAATAAATGTCACTAGTGTCGCACGTATATGCCGGCGTGGTGTTTGCCGGCGAGTGCCGTTGATCAGATCGGGGTAAAGAAATTGTGAACATTGTGGTTTTGTACAAAACGGGTTTCAAAGAGTCAGAAGCTACCGAATCCTCGGTGAAGCGAGCTACTGTACTTGCGATGCGGCCGGCCGGCTTTCGACGCGGTGTGATCGCTATCGTACCGGAATTATCAAATAGGCTGTTTGACGTAAATGGAAACAGCCCGCGGGTGTCACATTACCATTTTTATTACGTAGAACGTCATCAGTCGATTAAAATAAATTTTTGGTCGGCAGCAAGCGACTGCCATATGCCCAATCTTTATCCCCACCAAAACAGAAAGACAAGGAGTTTAGGAGCTCTCCAACCTACTATTTATTAGCTACTTGTATTTAACGCCCTTACTGATCTCTTGTCGCTTCTTCTGTATAATTTAAATGCTAGCTACCTGAATCTTATGAAAAATAAGAAAGGTACGTTTATAAGTTGTTTCCTGAACGGAACTTCTATCCTGCAAGTCTAGCAACACTAAAATTGCAACTTATGAACCAAGTGCTGAAAGAAAGCTCCTGGTTTAACCTAAATCCACGACCTGCTAGGTATCGAAAAATTCCTGCGAAGGACTAACTCTGATAAAATACTTAAAACTTTAAAATGTTTTTGAATTTTTAAGTAGCCGAATACTTTGAGTTTGTGATGTAGATCTATTAAAAAAAATGTTGAATGAAAAATAAATACAATAGGTACTAATGAGCTGTTTATACGTTAAAGGTAGTTAGGGAAGAAGGCACTTACCTGCCTACAGATACAAAGAAAAACAAACCTAGATTTTCAAACAAAATGAAATCATCAAATTGAAACATTTAACAGGAAGAGGAAACATAAAAATCAAACTCATTAGTAGATGTTAAAACTAACAGTCAATTTGTGTTAATTAGATTAGGCCAAAGCTGACGAAATGAGAAATCAAAGATAACCAAAATGGATAAAATGGTGATTCTCAAAACATTATAAACTTGAGAGATATAAATAACAATCATAGTCTAAATCAACAGGGCCTAGAGACAAACGGCTTACTATTATTGCAAACGCTAGTAGAATAGAATGAAAATGTATGGGATTGAAATTTGCTAACCAAAGTTTGCGTGACAGCTAATGTCAATCCCATACATTTTTATTCTATTCCATAGCGTTTTCGATTATAGAAAGCCACGTGTATCAGGGCCCTTTCTAGCTTAGAACTTGCTGAACGATCGGACCCCGCAGACAAGTAAAAAAGTGCCAATACTAAAACACTGATGAAATTGTTATCCTCTTAAAAGTACCATCGGCGTTTACTGCGGAGCAAAGGTCTTTCAAAAGATTCTAATCTCATCTAATATAGCCTCTAACTGTCACACACCTGTGCTATTACTCGCTCTACTACTCTCAATCCTGTGCTTCTTCCGATTAATTCTTCCAAAAGCGTCTACGATATCTCACCGTCTTTTTCTGGGTCTGCCACGTCACCTTTTGCCTCCTTTTCGTTCGTGGCATCCACAAGCACAACAAACTTTGGATAATTTTGGGTGACTTACCAATTACCATAGTTGGCAAGCTTGTTTGCTTCGCGGCTGATGACCAGTGGTTGGTGACCATTTTTTCAGGTCTTCAGGTTATAAGTAGAAACACTGTCTGGGTTTCACGACACCCAACGACAAAAAATTACGTTGACAACAACAAGAAGCAAACTGACTTTCAGATGTAACAAGGATTAATTTCTGCCAACAATCTCGACGATTTCTTTAACCGTCACATTATGTATGCATGCACAACTTGCTTAAGAATATTAAAGTTCAGCTTGTTTTAACAATGAATTCAACCTTTAACTAGTTAGTTGCAAACTAGCTTGTAGTTATTGTACATCCACAATATTGTAATTCATTACTTGGCCTTTGTGTGGTCTACGGTGAGCTTGCGGTCTGTTACAACGAGCTGCAAACTTCCACCTTTGTAGTCTTTAAACTTTGCCTCGCTACTTCCAAGTTGATCTCCTGCTTGTGGTATAGTTTTAATAGCAAAAGCCTGTTGCATTGTTCTTTAAATGTACGTAAATAGAGCAGGGCAACAAAAATATTTTCAAAGTACTTTATTGGCAATAGATTTTACATGCCTTCCTGGATGTAGGGGCATGTAAAATCTTATACACACCACGGCCCACAGTTAATAAGCCTGGATGGATGTTGGGTTCGAAATTATTTGCGGAAACAAACGACTGGATTGGCGGTTTCACAGAATAGCATCCAGGATCATCTGCTTTCTGGCTCCTCCGCCTTTACTTTGAAGCATTGAAACATTACAAGTCCAATTGCACAAGTTCTGAAAAAGCAAATAATAATTACATAAGCGGATCAAACTTCGCCCTTAATTGTAGATAAAAAAAAACATTGACAGCCTTCATAAAAGCCGTTATACCCATAGTTATACATCTTGCTTGCGATAAGTAGCTGGTAAATACTACTTAAAATCTTTGGATGCAATGGATGTGAAAATCTGATATCACAATGTAACTAGAACGGATAGGTGTATTTGTACAGAATTTACCCGACTTTCTCTTGTTACAAATTATCTGGGTCGCCAAAATGCTAAAGTGGGTAAATATAACAATGGGCGTGATTGCGTATGATTGTTTATATCAGTGCGGGTCGGTGTAGTAAATAGCGGAGTGAAAGGCTTACTTTCTCCGGCCCTCCAGCTCTGGCCCTCTCGTACGATGTGGTTCTATTGCAAAATTTCACACTCCCACTACTGCGATAGCCATCGATTACGCAGATAAATAGCTTTAGAAACTATATGCAACTTTCCAAAGGAGGCGAGCTACTGAAACTTTTACCAAGTAGAACAATTTTACAAGCGCACGGGCGCCGTTCTCTTAAATTGCGAATTATATTCATTAATTAATTGAGATTCGTAAGTTAACACAGTCCCGACCCGGCTTTTGGTGCTTAGACGTAATCTCATTTATTAAAGTAATCAATTTACATATTGGCCAATTACTTACTCGAACACCTATAAAACGATATTTATAGGCGCTAGATATTGAAGGTCGTTGGACTATATTTGATGCGGATATAATTATAACTTGTCTACCTACTCGGAATGATTCGGAGTTTTCCTAATGCCGTGACCCGTTAGTCGACAGTAATGTTTTTACCACTCTCTTCTTTGGCTCACGCTTTTGTATGTGGGTCGACACGAATCTCTTTGTATGGATCCAATTTAGCTGATTTATTATCGCCATGATAATTTTCTAATCAGAGATATTGTTATTATGTGTTTCTTCTGTAGTTACCTACTATTTCAGAGCAATTGAAAGGAATATATAGGTGCTATTTATCATTTAATCAGTTATTGGGCAATTGACAGTGAGTTCAATACAATCGATTTGTTGATTCACACGCCCCCCGTACATGAACTTAAAGCTAGCTTACGTTTGAGCTCAGCACCTAAGTGGAGTTTACGCAAGCTAACTTATGTAAGCAGTTTCTGATTCTTGTGAAACGGTGCCGCGTGCTTTCGTTACTCATATTACATATTACGTTTTGCCATCGACAGATTTATAAATTTTATGAGGGCCTTACGATCTTACAAAAGACCAAAAATTTTCAAAAAACATCCACTTCAGGCATGGAAATAAGTATACAACAAGGAAGAGATTTTCATATTAGAACATAATTTCAATACATAATCAAAACATTTATATATTATGTCCACAACAAAAGAAAGTACTAATATTATACAGATAATGGGCTAATATTTGTCGTGCACTGTATATAAGTTATCGCTTATCATGACATGGTAATCGATACCGATAATTTGAATCTTTGATAACGCAATCTTCGTATAACTCTTACAGTAAGAAATAAAATGTTAATCAGCCGGTGTAAATATATTACGTGACTCTAATAATATAGGTGCAAGTGCAAATCCTTTGAGGCAAGTAAACTACGTTCCAATTCGCGGTTAGCAAACAATTCATAATAGTATTATCTAGTATTGCTTAGTATTAATCTATCTAGCTAGTCTAGTAGTCCAGCCATAGTTGGCGCGAATTGGGCTCTCGCCAGAACTGAATGCCAACTGCACCGAAGGATGTCCTTTCAAACAATCGCTTCGATTGCTAATTCATTTCTGACCTCTTTAATGATTTGAAAACAAATTAATACTCGTTAAATAGCACCGGATAAATTGGAAAGAACAATAATAGGTACTGCGTCAGAGTCGCCAATGGCTGCCAACGGAGTTTTCACTACCATAAGAGTTATAGTGAACTCGTCTAACAAACCAGATATATTTCATTGAGTAACATTGTTGTCTGACTTCTGTCTCACCCAATGCTATACGGATAAAATTGTAGCTCGAAATGCTCACATTTATTGAGATGCATGAGCCACTTTAAAATCCCACAGAAAAAAGTGCCTTCGACTCCACAGATTTTCTTGATTCTATTATTTTATTTAGCAAGCATGATATTCCTTTTTTGTCTATGTCATGGATAAATGATATTAAATGTACCAACAAATGGAGGATAGATAACAGTAGTCCTGCTACTGGGCATACGCCAGCTACCCTTGCCAAATAGTCGCGGCGTTGTCGCCATCCCATAACTTAGTGTCTGATCATCCCTCGCTTCAGCTCATCGAGTCTCTTGTACAATGTATGAAACATAACACAATAATGCATTAGAAATTGGTAGTTGCGCTCTTCGGAAGGAAACTTGCGTAACATAGTTACCTCCAAGTTAATTGTATCCTCTATAGTTTACATAACTAATCAGTCGTTTACCTTCGCGTCTCCGAATTGGCTGGGATTGAGTCACTTGATTTACTGTTATGTCCTATAATTGCCGTTTAAAGCTTGGACTAATTAAGTGATATTTATGTTTGGGTATTGTCGGGTGGTCGAGTTGTCGGTTAGCAGGTAGCTAGGGTAGTAGCGGTGCGGGGTGGAGTGTGAGGGGAGGGTAGGGTTTCCGTCGCACCAGCTGTCTCAGCAGCTGCCTGATCGCACGTGCGGCTACACCTATTATTAAGGTCGTTTTTTTTTCTCGAAGTGTTTTGGAAGATTCCAAAAGGATTTGAAGTTAGGATCCAGAATTCTTTTGTTGTGCCGGTTTTAACGGAAGATTAATTTGAGCATTTGTTTAGCGTTTTTATGTAGCAGATGTTTGATTTGACTGTTTAAAATAGGTTTGACTTTTTTGTTTGTTGTATCCAATTGCATCCTAAAATACTTATCAAAGTTTTCTTCGAAACGTAGTTCCATTTTGTTATCGATTACGAATTTAATGGCCTTGCATGAGTTTCCTCGCCATGGAATGGAAGTAACACGTGACATTTGTTTACCACTTGTTCAAGGCCGCACCCGCGTGCATATTGCGCCGGCGCTGATATTCCAAGAAATGAGTCTGAAAGTCGGTTGCTTTGTTAATGTTATTTTATCAAATTATATTATTTTATTAATGATGTTTTTGGAGGTTTTGTTTAAAGTTTGGTCGTGGTATAAATTGAATAAGTGGTATCGCCAACAAGGTGAGAGTGAATACACATCATACACAGTTTGTCTTAAACTACAAATTAACTAAAATAATTAATTACGAAAAACACAACGCGTAAGCGTACAAATGGAAACCTTGCAACGCAACTACATTCGAGGAATTTAATCAATTTTACTTTTCGTTGTTTACAATCTTTGCCCACTTGTAGTTTTCGGGAAGAGTGAAGAGCAATCGATTATGAAGTACACCGAGCTGATCGACATCGCATGTATGCCACGTGACCATGTTTGCGACGCTCAAGGCCGTGCATACTGCGACGCGACTTCAGTCAGACCCAACGAACGGAAGCAGAAAAACAATACCTATGCGGAAAAAATAAGAATATTTACGATGGCTTCCCAGAAACCTGAAACCTGGGAAGCTATCCGAAAGGATTTAAAAACTGGCGTACTCAAATCATTAGCAAAGGTAGAGTCTTTAATTTAACATCCTTAAAGTTTGTCTGATCTAAGGATAAATAAAAATGATAGAGTTAAATACAAATATTTACAAAACAACTATAAAAATCCCTCTAAATTAGTTTAAATACTGCCTTGGAAAAATATAAAGTTGAGTAAGATGTTTCCTGTAAACAAGGCGAATGAGTCACTGGATCTTGGAACTCGCCTCTGTTCGTCCCATGTTGGGCCGCAGTAAAATGAACCGCTCAAAACAGTTTCTTTGCAGATTATACGAACTTGATAAACGACTCGAGATTAAGCCGATTTTCTTCGCATCTATTTTGATGCATTTCGAAATATAGGTCAAAGGCGTCGAATATTTTGATCGATGAGGAAATCACTTTGTCGCAGACAAAATAAGTGGCGCATCAGTTCGTATGAATACAAAATGATCAATAAGAAATGTAGAAAAATGCTTATAAGAGAACAACAGAATCTGCGAACAAAATATTAATTCAGCTAGCAGTTAAGTAAATGTGCCTGCATCTTATTTAGAATGTAGAGTAGATAGACAATTTATCGACACGCGTCGAGTCAAGTCAAGGCCGGCTGGCTAGGGAACACGGACACCTACTGCGAACCGCGTCATAAAACCAACTAAACGTGCACTAAAACTGTGATGACTGACGTTTCATAAAACTCAGCCAAATGAAATATGAGGATAAACAAAGCTCATCGTTTGGAAGTGGAACACTAATCGTACGACAGCATTGCACCTCCGGCCGCAGCCGCATTGCACCACCGCCCGACACCACTCCGGCATGTGCTCGCTTATGTTTGTTTACCATCGCATAATCACCATCTTTAAAGAAACTAAGTCACAATATGGCTTTGCTGCCTGCGTTTTACATTTGACTATAATATATTTTTGAATTTTGAAATTACTGATTCAAAGCGCGATAACTTTCAGTGAAACTAGGTGTCGGAAAATAAATACATCAAACTAATGACGACGGGTGCGGATTGAGCTTTATCACGTAATACGGGTGATTGTGCGTGGTAAACAAGCCTAGATTAATTTAGCGTGTCCTTTATGTTTGTGAACATAACGAACACGCTACTAATGTAAGCGTGTTTTTCCAAAAGGTTGAGTCCTAACAACTGAAGCTGGACGGACATACGCCGCCGAACGTTGCTGTGATAACTTCTGTGATGTGCGAGCCTGACGGATATTTTTATATGTGATTTACCAGTGCCCAGTACAAACCGAGTACAAAAAAAAACGGATATTAGAGTATTTATATTTAGTGTTACGATGAAAGAAGAGTGCAAATTGTGCAGTGCGGGTTGGGGTGGTGCTACGCAGACCACGGACTTTTCGATATCGTCGTTGATGAGGCCGACGGCGGCGGTGCCCCACGCTGCCCATGTGGGCCACAGTGGCATGACCCACAGTGGACTGAGCCTCGGCCAGCTGGACCCGAGACAAGACGCCGTGCTGCTCTCTGCATACCTGTTCAAACTAGGTGACTATCCATTGTATACGCTTCACGATTACTACGCCAACGTCGGCGTCGGTGAGTACCGTGCACTTAGCATAGAATCCGCCCAGCACCCTAGTTTAACACCCGCTAACAAGTAGATAATAGACAACAGTTTGTTATAAATAGCTCGTGTTAGCCCGCTTGTTCCTACTAATAAACTTCACTGTTCGTCGCGTCGCAGTATGGCGATAAACACGGCTTATTTGCTTTAGTCCAAGCTTTTGAAACTACGCATCAAAATCCGCTGTTACAAACGCGAATATTTATTAGTGTTTTACGATATTGTTCTAAAATATAACACAAGGCCTTGTAAATTGTGTTTGAGAACAGTTTAAAAAGTAATGTTGTTTACTGTTTGTTTTCGGTTCAAGCTGTATCAATCACGAAAAAGGTGTTTGCTACGACTTTTATGTTTGATTTTAATCATATACACGAAGAAGAACTGGCTTATTACTGTTGCCCTCCAGTTGTACAAAGTAAAGAGGTATGCGAATCGTTTCTTTGTTTGCGCGTACCCGTCCGGAAAGTTAAATATCTCGAAATCGTAAAATTACTGTAAAGTATCTTTGCAATAATAGGTCTGTATTTGTTACACTTTTTAGTAACCTATTCAATACAATCTTGTAGAACTAAAACTTACAAAACAATATTATAAAAATAACGTATATAAATAAGTACCTATTTATATACTGTCGTGTACAATTACATATTTATAAGCATGCAATATGCGGTGACTGTTCAGAGTCAATTTACGTCAATTCTTTGTTCTCCTGATTTGTAAGAAGTCTTCAATATTTGCATGAATAATAAATGAAAAATTGCTAAAATTATAACATTTTCCAAATATACACTGTCAAGAGACGAGTTTTATTATCCGGCATAAAATTTAAAATCATAACGCGTTTGTGTCCAATATTAAGCGAACCAACGAGGGGTTACCTTATCTGAAGGTTTTCAAATGCTATAAATAGTGAAAATATTTAGGTCGCTTTGGAAATATATGCTACCTTAGATTTAAATATGGAGATCCGATAGAAGACATATTAATCTGCATCAGAGCACGCAGCGAGCGACCTCGCATCTGCTACTCGTAATGCGGATCTTTATGTCTCCTCGCCTTGTATACTATAACCCTGAAACGTCCAAGCCTCTTTCCTAGTTATTGTCTGTTTTTGACGGAAGCCTTTACTACGTTTTACTTCATTATCCGTTAGGTTACAAACGAAAAGATTTGTTTAAACTTTTCCCCCCAGAATCGAAACTATTCGTATGTTAGATGAACAATCGTTGTTGTATTGTGTGTAACAAACAAGCATTCACTCTGGTCCTGTCCCCCTTAAGACAGATTTCCAAGTACTCGACGACAAAGTAACAACTGGCCACCCAAATGGTGAAAAACAATGGATCCTTGTATTGCGCCATTAATCGATTAAGCGTAAAACGAAGCTGTATATGTTGATGACGTCATGGTTTCTCCCGGATGAGTCAGCCATCTCGGCAGGACGTTTTTGTGGCCATCCGGAGGGGCGCAAACGGGAACACTCGCCCTAATATAATGAATGTAGACATCTAAAATGAGTCGGGTATTTAAATAGAGTTTATTTTTAATGGTTTCTTTAAAGCTTCTACCTGCTCAGATTTTATTTAGATTTGTCTTTTTCCAGTGAAATGTAAAGTAGGTATGTCGTCTCGGCCGTTCAACACTTTGTCAAAGAAATGAGTTTCCTCCACAGTTTCCTTTTTATAAACCCTTCACATGTTATATGCATATACACATCCTGTAAATAATCCTGCACGCGCCTATGCCATGAAGTTCAAGCAAAAAACGGAACTCTAGTTTCATGTCTATATTTCTCTTCACTATGTGCGGAATTTTAAAACACAAAAGTCACAAATGAACGCTCTATTCATCCACCGTCGCAATGGAGTGAAATTGTTTCAGACGCAGTCCAAACTTGGCTAACCGGATTAGGACACTGTTATAATCAGATTCTTTGTGCCGAAACCTAATTTTCTAATGCGGACAACTTTTAAATCCATGCTTCATTTTTCTTTGTTTGCTTGGATTTCAGAACAGTCTCTCTCACTCTCTCTCTATGCTTTAAAGTATGCTTCTCTACTGATTTATGTTTCTTTTATTATAAAAATTACCTAACTCTTTATCCCAGCAATGGAACAAGTGAATAAAGACAGGCCAAATTGCTATTACCCTGCGGTTGCTACATGCTTAGGCTTTATTCCGTTAAAATTTTGGTAAATCCTAACTAGTTGCCAAGTCTTTAACAAGACCCAGCAAATTTGGCTGTTCATTAATCTTCATAATAGTAAGTGAACAAACATCAGATATGTCGTCTTATCTCTGATTTCTTAGTAGCTATTCAATTTTACATAACAGGAATAATATCAATAATTCAATAGCCATGTAATTCTATACTTATCGTTCTATATTAGGAGAAGACTAGCCATAAAACTCTATGTTCGTGCCAAGAGACATGTAGGCGGCACTAACGCAAAGACTAGCGACGTACCTACCTATCACGTATTATCTTTAAAATAACATACGTAAACTTCGTCCCGTGTGGTGCCGGCAAAGAATAGTACCAACCCTGACATACCCGTGGGTGTCGTAAGAGGCGACTAAGGGTTATAAAGTGGAGAATGGGCAGCAGCATCCTCCTTTGTATCTAACATCTTACTTACTGCGGTCACCTGTAACGCTAACAAGCGAGGTGACTATGGTACTTCCCCGCTACATTTTCCCAGCAAAAGCTAGAATTCTAGAGGGAGCCCCTATCCTGTAGTGGACGTTTCATGGGATGTTATGATGAAACTTCTTATGCAGACTTAAATTTGCCATAATAAAAACTCAGATTTCAATTTAGAAACTAGACTATGAGGCTAAAACATCAATTCACGCTTGTGTTAGTTCGAATTCAACAGAATAAATAGTGGCTGAGCTTTCTAAGACTCCAACCTATTGCCGTCTTCGATTAGTGCGCGGTGCGGCGGGGCCCGCCTTCCTTTCTTTCGTCCCGCTTCGGTAACCACATGCGTCGAAAACGTACCAGAGTCGCGAGAACATTCCAGAGAATGTTTTAAAAACGTCCCATTACGGCTTTTTAATCAACTCCTGTATATCATCCATTAATAGAGCTATTTATGGACAATTATTTAATGACGACGCGTTTAACCGTCTACTTTATGGCGGCGCAAGTTTATTACTTATGTTGCGTAGTGTTTCTATAGTTTATTGATACCTCCTAAGCATTTATAATTAATATAGGTAACGATTAGATCCGCAATTATAAAATCTGATGAACTCGTGCTCAACTCTTTAGTTTTTATTTAAAAAGTAGGTACGGTACCATACTTAAAGTAAATGATATATGCAGATTAAGAAACAAAGTACATACAAAACAAAAAGTAAATTAGAGCAGCGAAAGTTATTTCTTGTTACTATAAAAAGGCTTGAAATAAAAGTAACAAATTGTCAGGTAATTCGCTGGCATAAAGCCGGCCGAGGAACTGACTGAATACACAAAGTGCTTAACCCTTGGGGAAGCGGGCAAAGGGCGGGCAAAGAGCGATATAAAAAGTAAGTAAAACAATAATCAGTGGAGCAGGGAGACTCCCCTCGACATTCGTTTCTTACCTATTAGTATTTTAAAATTTTGAATTCTGCTTCGGTCTTTAGTAAGTTTTTTTAAAGTTAGTAGTTTTGAAATAAATCTGTGTCAAAATATTGTTTTAAGGAGACAAACGCTGCTTAAGGTGCTTATTAGCAACTTAGAAAAGAAACAGATCTGTCTGTAGGTACCTACTTCTTTCCGTGTCTCTACTTCTGTCCGTGTTTTTATTTTTGTTGTGTTTCGTGATTATCATCCGTACATACATACATCACGCCTATTTCCCATCGGGGTAGGCAGAGACCATAGTCTTCTACCTGCTATGATTTTGACATACTTCCCTCGCTTCATGTAGAGGCTGTAGACTCTGTAGTGTAGAGAAAGCCCCATCGTCAACCCTTTCATATGTACGCTCGTCGGTTAAGGGTTACTTTTAACTTGGCCTTTAAATTAATAGCTAGGGTAAAATTTAAATCTATTTGAGATGCGTTAGTTCGTTAGTTTTATTTAGTTCGTTAGTTTTATTTAGTTCGTTATCGTTTCATCATTGATTATAGCCTTATTCCGTTTTTACCAATGGTTTTTCGGAGACGGTCTGTTATCGTTTGTGTCATCACAATAAAAAAATTATACCTACCATTTGGTTGGTTAGTAATTTATCAATCACAGACTTACAAAATATGACTCGAGAACTTGGTAAATTGCATTGCACTGCAAATATGCAACCCAAATAAGCAAGCGGGGACGACGAGTTGTTCGTTGTTTAAATTCGTACAAAACGACGGGATATTTTTATATCTTCTTTACCTATTCATAAACAGGAGGAGGAAAATATAATAAAATAGAGACTTGATTTATCTAGTGCACTAGCATAGCGCGATGAAATCTGTTCTACATTTTTTGAATTTACGAAATAGTAGTTTGATAAAATATAATAAGAATTTTATTTTTCATAGGTTTCTTGCCGTAAGAGTTTTGCTTGTCTTTTAGAAGTGTTATTATACATAATTATTATAACTACCTACATCAACTTTTCTTTGTCGCTTCTGGTGTTTAAGATGATTAAAAGATTACGATTTATTTATAAGATATTCCTATAAACACAAAGGTTGTCTGGTAGAGATCGCTCTGAGCGCTAAGAGCGAAAAAAAATTAAGAGAGAAATATTAACAGGTGGGTAGTAGTAATATAAAATTTAATGTTAACTTTATTTATTTTATTTATTGCAAAAGATACCTCATCGATAAAATCACCAATTGTTATGTAGTTGTAAGGCTAATTTCGGGATGATACGTCATACAGAAATAGAAAATTTTCATGAATTGCTTTATGTAGGTATATCAATAATGTATGTGTATCAAAATTTAATCTTTGAAATCGAATTTAATGAAACAAGCATTATGAGATAGCATTAGTGCAGACAGTTCAATCATGTAATAACGTTTATGATCGCCTTTTGCTAAATACCTCAATTCTATTTTTACTAAAAATACCTACACAAAAAATATGTGTCGATTTCTGATGATTCTTTGTCTTGAATTTTTCCAAAATAAATTTGATTTTATATGAAATTATGGTTAGAGCGCCCTCTTTATGTGCTAATAAATGACAAAATAATCAAATTGACACTACCCAGGTACTTATGAGCCCAACTCTACAATATCACCGAGTGATTTTCGATATTTAAAATTATATAATTTTATTTATTTTTACTATTAAGTACTTAGTCCTGATAAATTAACTCTTCCAAAAAAATCGGCCAAGTGCGAGTCGGACTCGCGCACCGAGGGTTCCGTACCACCACATAATATTAATTGTATTAGTTGAAATTTCAGTCACTTACTGTGCTAGATTTTTTGAGTTTGACTCGCACTTGGCCGGTTTTTAATACATCATTGTACATATTTCAACAGTCAGCTTTTCTTCTATGTGTACAATAAAGTGTACCTACATCTGAACCTTGCAACCTTTTGATTTGCTTAACTAAAACAAGCGTACATTATTTGACTAGACTGTTCTACAGAACTGGTTCCCCACAGTTACAATTACGACGTCACAGTCATAATAATGCGCCGCAGGATCCTCCAGTCGAGAGCTAATTCAATTGCTCCCTTTTACGTTTCAAGCGACACGAATGCGTATTCAAACTTCGGTGTACACTTCCGCGAGTGTAACATACGGTTCATGAGTATGAGTACAGAACTTCAATGGAAATAAAATTATGTCGCCGTGGCGCGTTCTTTTGAACCCATTCTCTTCCCATTGTGCCCGAAGCACGCTCGATAAATACCATATTTATTAGCGTTTTATTCAAGCGACGCCTCTCGCATACTAAATTTGATTAATACCTTCAGGTCTTTGAATCTTAATTCTACGGTAAATAATGATTTCATAACAAAGAAAGGAAAGATTTCGTTTTTTTTAACAATATCATCAATAACTTCGACTATCAAGATATCAATGACAAAATTAGACGCAATACAAAAAACTGATAGATAAGTAAGTAGGTAGGTATTTACTTTTGTACCTTCTGGTTTTACATGTTATATTTATTTATATTTATACGTTATCATTGTTGTGTCATTACTAATATTATCACAATACCTATCAGATTATTTTATGGCCCCTGGACCAGAGGCCATAAAATAAAGACACAAAAACATTTTAACATTCACACTTTTACCTCTTTGTAATATTAGTGTAGAATCTGATAGGTATTGTGATAATAATAGGTCTTTACCTATGAAATTGCCGAAATTTTCTTACAGATTAATGAGATTATAATTCCTATAATTCTAATGCTATTTTTTTCATTTCTCTTATATTTGAAAGTTGACTTCAAGAGTATCAATTTACGCATAAAATAAAGTTTTTATTTTTAGTTTGATATATAACATTACAGGTTTGAAAATTGTTCGTCTTAAATGTCGTCCGATTTCATCATTAAATTTGTTATATTTTTTTACAGGTAATATTTTTCGAAAATTAAATTTAAGCTTCTGTTAGCTTAATATCTTCCTAATAATGCTTAAAAAAATTTAAATAATTGGATTTATAATTCCTAAGAAAAATGCAAAAATGTTAGTACTGAAAATTGAGTTTACCTAAAATTCGCCATACAAAACGGCAATTTCATAGGTAAAGACCTAATATTAGAGAGGCTCTGGTGACTGAATCGAAAAATTATTTTACTAATTAAAAGCTAGATTATGCCTGACTAACATAACCTAGGTATTTTTACCGCGGGTGACATCTAAACAAAGTCTATAATACATTTAAAACATCCATAATCATCATAACATCCTATGAAACGTCCACTGTTGGACATGAAGCTCCCTCCAGAATTTTAGCAAAAATGTGCAAATTGTATGTACCATTGACCGGAATGATCACCTAACTCGAATTAGTAGAAAAACGGGTGCATATTGTTATATGCAAAGAGATTTTAATTACTTATATGTATATCATTATTATTATTATTATTTGCACACAAGAAAACACAATGGACAATACATATAAAAAGACGACACAACAGGTACTACTTATTTCACTAAAGAAATGTCTTCCAGCAGACCTAGGCGAGCGTGAATAGTATTGGAGAAGGCAGATAGATCGTGCGCAAACTCAAAAATTATACATAAAAGTAACAATAATAAATTACACATAGGTATCTAATTAAAATATATAAACCTTCTACACAAATATAAAAAAATAATAATAATAAATATATGATAAATATTTGTATATATAAAATACATATTATGTTATGATATTATACATAAATAATACCTAACTAATAAATAAATATATGGATAACTAAGACAGGGAAAGATAGTGCTCTTTGACTCGTTTTAAAAAAATAGTATATCCTTCTTAGAATGTTAAACTCAGCGAGGTTCAAATCTCTTTGGTTAAACTGTTAGAGATTCTGTCCATCATTACAGGTCTCTTATAAATACATCTACATATACATACCTACTATACATTTAGGAGTTATTGAACTGCGTACAATCTTCAATCATTATGTTTAAATACGCGACCGTAAAATAAACATAAATTCGCCATTTGCGTAAATGGCGATTTTAAAAGAACGTAACGACGTAATTATCAAAGGACAGTCGGACAGCTGATATTTCAGTCGTCAGTTAAAGTACTAACTTACAGTTTATAATAATGAAATAGTGAACATAATTAAAGCATGCTACTCAGACCAAACCAGGATACTGACCAACAACAACAACAATTTGAAAGGTGGTAGGGCTTTTGTGCAAAGTCCATCTGGGGAAGTACCACCCCCTTACCTTTTTCTGCCGTCAAGCAGCAGTGTTTGCACTGCTGTGTTTCGGTTTGAAGGGTAAGGGAGCCAGTGAAATTACTGGCACATGAGATATACCATCTTAGTTCTCAGGGAGGGTAACGCGCTTTGCTGTCTTATAAGTGTCAAATTATGTCACTAGTAAGACAGTGGGTGTCATGGGCGGTGGTGACCACTTACCACCAGGTGGCCCACCTGCTTGTTTGCCCACCTGTGACATAAAAAAAAACTGTTCCCATGGATGACTTTCCCCAATTAACATAGATCGAAATACGAAGAAAAAAATTTAAATCCACGCGAAACTGCTGCATCAGCTGCGAGGTTTTTTTTTTTGTAATTCGACTTATGTTCATTAATCATTAGGGAAAGTTGTTCAGTTTCATAGTCTAAGTACTAAAATGCTAAAATTATATTTATTATTTTAGTAAGACCCTATATTGCCGTCACGTTAATAAAAGTAATACCAATAGCACCCCTTCTCTACTCGTAGGTGTAGTAAAAGGCGCCTACGAGATTTTGAACGGATTTGAAAAAGGATGGCTGTATCGTACTATCTAATACAGGTGGAGTTTTTAACGCCCCCTGGTAAGATACTACTCAAAATAGGTGCTTGCTTACGCTAGCAGATTTTACTCAAAGGAAATAAATATGCAAGGAAACATTGTTTATTTTTTTTTATAGGTAGGTAACACTGAATCCATTTTTTTTAAATACTCTTGCCACACCGGAGTATCGAACCAAGTTAAATCTAAAAAAATATATCTAATTCTTTACTTTTACGGAACCGTTCAATTTCCAGACAAAGTTGATTTAAAACAATATAACCAACGAACAAACCCGGGCCTTTACCGAGTAGTGTTTCATTTCACCCGTATATCTAAACGACAAATTGCCGTTTCCACAAACAAGCTGTTTAATTAAACTTTTACGGCGATGTAAAGACCAATGGAAATATTTACAGTGTCGTAAATTATTTCCTTGTTTCATATAAATTCTTTTTGTTGCAGGTAAGCCACCGGAGTGCAGTTTATGTGACGCGGCGGTTCGTGCCGCCTCGCTCGGTGAGTTCATTCAAATTCACCATTAATATGTTGAATAGCATAAATTTTATTAGTAAGACGGAACCGATTTAGTTGGTAAGTGCGGTTTTCGGGTGCAACTGCTTTTGATAAATAAATACGAGTACGAGTATTCCAGATGAACTTTAGCAAAATTTTCTTTTACATAATTTTATTGAAGTTATTCAACTTTTATATGACCAACATCGGGTCAAGTGTTGAAATTTAAAATACTTCTCCCTAAGAAGTAAATTATTAAAATAAACAATTAAGAATGAATTAAATACGAAATTAGAATTAGACGGGTACAACAAGGCAGCCTGGAAACGAGCCTACAAAGGCCGGCAGCGCACCTGTGACCCCCCCTGGTGTTGCGCCTATAGAGGCGTCGGTGATCACTTACATACAATCAGGTGACCCGTCTGCTCGTCTGCCTCCCCTTCTATAAAAAAAAAGATACATTCTTGAAAAAATACACGTAAATTTAAAAATCAATCACACCACTCTATGTCACTCCTGGCGCATAGGTGTCATTAACACTTGCGGCGTTTCCCCGCTAAATGGCTATAGCCATCCTCTGCACCAGGGATGACCCAGCGGGGATCACTAGTCTTCTCCCTAAGCCGACGCCCGAGTTTGGAAATGAATTTTGAAGAATGAATTATTTTTGTAGCTCACAGGTAAGCTTACCGTACCGCAAGTAGCTACTTAGCATAGCCCTGGCGGAATGTGACCTTCGAACTGAAACTGTTGAGATTCTAACCATGAAATTGAACAAATATTTCCAGGGAACAAAAAACATACTACATGAAAAGGGACTTTGCATCCAAAATGCATACCTACATAATGCCTTTCCTATGTGAAGTAATTTTGGTTTGTGGAAAAAGTTGTTCAGTTTCATGGTCTGATTTGAACCCATAGTTTCAACTGTTGGGAATATCTCTTATTACACGCTGTAGGCATAAAGATTTTGGAGAAATTACAAATTATTGCATACGGTAACGGGACACGATTCACAGTGTTTTACTCTTTGTCCAATTGAATCGTCAGCGCAGTAATAAGTGGTACGGCAGTCTAGTAGGTCACCGGGTCGTTCCAACTCGATGCGGCCTCCGATTGCCGCTTGCCGACCCGCATCATCCCACACTCCCTCACTCACTGCATTCAATAAAAAACACTAATAAAAATCCCAATTAATATCTCACTTACCCGTTCCCACTCCACCCCTATTGATACGCGAACGTCACGGTCACCCGTTTAAAAATAAATTAAACTCTCCGACACATACTTACTTATTATATTAGCTACTCGTATCTGCGTACGCTACGGCGGCGATAAACCTATTTGATTTTGGAATTCTTTTCACGTTTTCTCCAAAATTCTTTGTCCCGTTTTTTACCACGCTCTAGTTACGTTTTGATTTGAAAGTCGGAAATAATCAGATAATTTGTATTAACTTTTTTCTGTATTTCAAAAGCCGCAATATCGGTTGTAGACAGATAAGTAATATACAGATAAGTAATATATACGAAGAGAGGTATATTAAAACGAACTCATACGTTCAAAGTTTTAACTCAAGATGTAGGTAGTATGTACGGTCAACCGCTTGTCGGTAGAAACTTTTTCAACTCTATTACCACGCCATAAGGTCCAAAAGTGTTTCTACCGATGTGCGGTCGTATGTACCTACAGTTCTACATTTCATTAGACAGATATCTTTACAACTGACGTGCCTTTACAAAAAGTAAGGCCTCCTTTTATAAATATTAATAACATTTCGCTTAAAATAACAGCCTTCGATATCTAATATTTCTTGACAGCTACAGACGTAAATAGCCAAACAATCGATTAAATCCTTTCACGTCTCAATGTAAACTTCACAGAACGGCCTCCGAATTCGATACGTATCACGTACATCTTAGGGCTCCCGCACACGACCGAGAATCGGTGGCCGATTTTTTGTCGGCATCCCGCTCTGACGTGTTATCACCTGCATCTTCCGTCCTTGTCTTGGCCGATAATCGCCCACCGATTCTCGGTCGTGTGCGGGAGCCCTTATCCCCACATCTTAAGATGCCGGTTAACCAGTGTATGCATTGCATTAGTAATGACTACAGCAAGCCAATCCCCTCTGTAATTGCTCAGCTGAGAATGCTCAGGCTAATTAAATTTCGTCACTGGAACTGACTTTGCAACAAACTCTACCAGACGAGGATTAAGGAATTACGCACCGGTAGCCACCCTCTGTAACTCAATTTTCATAAAGCGAGTATGTCATTTTGCTTCATCAAAATAATTAATTTGTAATATTGCGTCGGCCGACCCGCATAGCGTACATAAATAATAGTAACTACGTGCGGCGACGAGCAAACTTGACTCTCTATTGTTCGAAATTAACTAAACTACTCGTACTATAATAGCGAGCGTGCTATTCGTGTCCCAAGCGACACTTTCTCGATTGATTGTCGATATAATTAACCGTGTAGACGCTTCTCACCTCTATTCTTGAACTAATCGCTTGCGTCCTTTTTGTTTCAAACTGTGATGAGCTTTAATAATACAATTATTTATGTTCCAAGTCTATTAGCAGGTTATATTTCAAGTGAGTTTATGGCAGCGAAAAGATGTTGTGTTAATTGCGTCAGCGTCAGGTTATCGTCAAATCAAGGCAGATCAAAAGTCTCACGGCGGAAGCGTCTGGACCGAGACGAGATAAAAAATATGATAAATACAAACATTCCTTTTGTCATATTCATCGTAAACATGTTAAAATAAAATCTTCTGTATACCACAGAAACATCTAATAAAATATTTGGGTTGGTGGCTTTATTTTTATAGAAGACTAGCTGGTGCCCGCGACTTCGTCTGCGCAGGATTAGTACAATTCACACAATATCTTTATAAGTTGTAGCCTATGTGTTATTCTGATGTATAAGGTATATTATTGTAAAGTTTCATTAAAATCTATTCAGTAGTTTTTACGTGAAAGAGTAACAAACATCCATCCATACTTACAAACTTTCGCGTTTATAATATTAGTAGGATAGGAAGTAGGAAATCCTGAAATTCATTTTTATTGACATTATTCTAATATTATGACATGCATGTAATTATTATTCCATAATCCTAATCTAGTCTTGTTTTTAAATTAGTATATTAATCTAGTTATTGTAATTTAGTCCTAAATGTACCATATTTGCACGCCTTAGTCTATAGGTAGAGCATGCTGGAAACTATGTAATAAGACCATTTAATAAGACCCTCTTACCATGTTTCACGCAAATAAAGATATTTGATTTGATTTGATTAGGATAGTAGGATTATTCATATTGTGACCTTTTAAACTAAGTATTAGGTTATACGTTAGTATTATATAGTCTAAGGTATTAGGTATATCAAGATGTCAATTTATGGTTTCAAGTTTTTTCTATGACTAAAACTGTGTTCATAAGTTCCTTATGAGCCATATTATGTAAATTATGCTAAAACTGTAAAGTGACAATAAAATGGCAGTAAATCTACCTACTGAATAATTGTGATTATATGATGTATCTCTGCTTGTCGTATAACACGGATCGTAATAAAAAGGGAGGTCAAGCTTCAACTTCCTAGTGATCTCAGATGTTATCTGCAGTATTGCTTGCGCCCGCGCCTTTATCAATATCCGCTCAGATAAGTAGGCAAATATGCGGCATGCAAATCGCGCTAATTTGGCGAAGGTCAGGAAGACCTCGCGAAAAGACGCGGCCTTGTGGTTATCATGTCGTGATATAACAATGCGCGCAATAACTACCTCCTGATAACCACTTGATGCTTTTACTCGTACTTCTGTACGTATTTTATCGGCGGTAGGACGCGTGAGATAAAACTTATTGATTTTTTATCGTTCCAAAAGTTATGTGGAAGAAACTTTTTGCAAGTAAGTGCTCATTACGTAGATACTTCATCGATCTTGCTATTTTGTCTGCGTTTTGCACTATTAAGCTTCATATTAATTACAACAATATTTTTAGATGCAAAATTGCATTGCATAGACTCAAATCGTGATGATGACTACCTAAGGGCCAGAAGATAAAATCTTTAATATATATTCTCAGTTTTTTTTTATTTTACTTCCTTGTGACTTGATGCAACGAAATAGTGTCAAAAAGTCTACGATAGTAACGTGCAAATAATCCTTTCGATACTGTGCACCGCGTTTTATTGTGACGTACTCGTAAATGCCATCGACCAAAACGTATCCATTTTAAAGTGAACCCTGAGTTTCACGCGACTTACACTTGTAAGTACTTTAGCTTACCATCATGTCAAGGGTCATTTGACATCGGCGTGTGATACGTCTCGTACGTCTCCAAGCCCACTTCGGCAAGAATTTCATCTTGCGAATGGACTTGAGAGTGAACATTATTATAATGCAAAAGGTCGCATTCATCTTGTGTTGAACTTCGAAATCTGGCCTTTTAAGTGGATACCAGCACAATCTGGCCTTTAAGTGGATATCCACTTAAATGTTCACCTATGAATGAATTTTCAATCTACAATGTGTATCACTAATAAGATAACTTTTAACCTCAGTGAAGTTAGTTTCGCTAATATTAATAAAAACTTTTGGACAATTAAAAAGAAAAGATTCTCTACAAAAAATTAAAATCTGTCATAATCTTAAATGAGCTTCGTGAATTTTGCTTGCCTATAACCGGTCTTTACAAAGATTTTCTAAAAATAATATCGTCTGCCTGCGGTAACCTTGTCAAAGCGTCAAATAAAATACGAGACACATTCAACTATCAATAACTGAGCGTTGTTTAAAATTCGAAGCCCGTCGGGATTTGGCACTTCACCGCCGGTTCGGAATTCATAATGTTTTTTATTTGTTCCTTGATTTACGCCGGTAACTCCGACGAAACCACAACAAAATTTTTCATTATGTATTATAAATAAAATTACTATTTCAACCCAAGAAAAATTAAACAACAAAAAAGAGATCTATTAAGAAACAACTAACATAGATGAACTTTTGGCTACAAAATGAAGCCAAGGTTTGTAGATTACATGACTGATTTACGAGTAGCGTTGAATATTTTTAGATCACTTCTATTTTCATTTAATCATTAATTTAACTCTACTATCTAGGTACCCTTGGAAAAATTTGATATACACTTATGCATACGACATAATATTATTATTGGTTGCAATATACAGCGTGCGCAGCCCAGTGATTCTGCTCATGAAAACAAGCAACTTTCCCGAAGAGAAAAAATTTACTCGAAAAAGATTTTTCGCCTTTCCATTCAAAATGAGTCCATCTGGACTACGTGACTAAGTTGAAAAAACTACTACTCTGTGACTACGTCGAAAAAATTCCCTTGATTAAAAAAAATTCTTTGGGAAAGATGCATGTTATCATGAGTAGAATCACTGGTAGGCTGGAAGCAAAAGCAATAAAAATTTACGCTGTAGTATCAGAATAACAGAAGCATGATGGTATTGGTGGTCCAACCATAACTCAAGCCAATATCTTTCTCCCTTTATTTACCTGACCAACTTAACAAGCGGGTTATAAACGACCGTAGCGTAGGTATTTATTATTATACAGGCTGATTCAATTGAGAAGAAATCTAAGATATGTTTTAGTAAAAGATGACGTATAGTGACTAAATTTGAGAAAGAAATGCTGAGATGGTTTGCTTGGTCGCATGCAGAGTATGATTGAACGAAGATTGAGGAAACTACAAGGCGCGGGGTAAATGAAAAGGCCTCGGCAAACGATCCAGGACTAAATTCAGGACGTTCTAAATTAAGGCCAGGTCAAAAGTACTCTTGTATGTACATATATAGTAGATCTCTCTTTGTATAATTATCGTCAGATACCCACCTTCTACATTCCATCTGTGATATAATAAAGATGTAGACTTTTAGCTCAAGGTGGCCTTTAATATCTAAGTAGATAGATAAAGGCAATATTAAATACGAAAGTTATCTTTACAGTGACAGCTTTATCGAAATTTGTGGATTGCACCTGAAGGACGTTGCTTATTTACATGGCATTAGATCTTGCAGTGACCCACTTGAATGTTGCAGTGACCCACTTGAATGTTGCTAAATCTTCAAAGAATTCCGGCCGACACAGAGAAAACTTGGTACATTAATAGGGCTTCATATGCCGGCTTTATAAAAACACTGCGATTGTAAAGCTGCATTTCACGATATGCCGCATTTATTCTCATACTTACCTTAACACTTACATCGCATAAATGAGTATCGTAATGAGTCATAAAGTAACTTCCAAGCTGTTACCAAAATCTGGGAAGATAATGGGAACAACTTAAGTCCACATCCACTAGATTCTTATTTTATTACTTAAACTATTCACAAATTTTAAAATACAAGTCAATAAGTTATAAAGCATACGGATATTGAAATCAAGTGGTAAATGCGAGACGTCTCATAAAATGTATTATAAAAGAACAACATATAGGTTCGAAATAGACGAAAATTCGTTTGATATTCAAATTCACACCGATTGGTTAAACCACTTTGAAATACAATTTAGATCTGAGTTATAGCTTAATCGAATAAGTCGCTTAAATCACAAAATATTAGATATTTAGTGCCTTTAATATTGGATTTTTATAGATATTTATGTGTCGGTTAGGTGGTACAGATACTGGCACAAATCTTGAAAAAAGTAACCTTGACTGCGTACTCTGCGCGGAGTTGATTTTCGTATACATATGGAGGTGAGGAAACCACTCTTTCTATGTGCTTTTTATAAGACTTTTGTCAGCATCTCTAAACTAAATAATGTATATAGTTAGTTACTGTGTTCTGAAGCCGTAAAAAGTAATGGCTCGTTTTAGACATTTGAGATATTTTTCTGTTTTATATAGTCTTGGCTGAGTCTTGGTAGTAGATTGTACTGAAAGATAGCTGAATATACTTCCTTCTAGATTTATCAATGAATTTTACGTTCCCTTGCGGGAGAGTAGGTAGTAAAATTCAAAGTGGTTGGTAAAAATAAAATTCATAAGTAACATTCGTTACCTTCACAGTTTTTTTTATCTTAAGTAAGTTGGTATATACGGGGTGTAAGGGACAGTGTCCCGAAAACTGAAAAGGTGTGCTCAGTCAACCAAACTCAACAACTTTCCTAAAGAAACATTTTTGGTAAATATTAAACAAAAACCGTTCAAGTGCGAGTCGGACTCGCGCGCCGAGGGTTCCGATATACTTCTTGTATTTTTGGAAGCCATAAAGTCCATTTTTAGGACCGCAAAACTAAATTTGTTTGTAAAGGTTATTTGCAGATTTCTAAAAAACTGTGCAACTTAGAAAGATCATTTTATTTTTGCTGTAAGTTTTACATAAACTTCTGTCAACTGTAATTAATTCAGATTTTTCCTTTCACAAACTTCGGAGATAAGGGAGGGGTCCCATTCTCCCGAATGGTATTTTTTTTTACATTTTTCATCATAACTTGAAAACTAAGAAACGTAAAAAAATACAAAAATATATTTAAGAATGTACAAGTAAAGCCCTTTCATATGATTCCCCACTTGACCTAGTAGCGACAATTTGAGATTTGGCGCCCCTTGCCTATTTTTGCCCCCTTTACAATAATAATCATATTTTTTTCAAAATTCTTTCATGTGCAATTAAGTTGGGCAACTATATCCTAAAACTTTTCCAAATTTCAGGTCGATAGCATGAGTGTTTGCTGAGATATAGAGGTGTGACAGACAAACAGACAGACAAAGTCGCACCATAAGGGTTCCTTTTTTTTACCATTTTGGTATCGGAACCCTAAAAATAACTCACCATACAAAATGCTCACTCTGATTGAAAAGTCTTTATGGAGAGTTCATAATTTATTTTTATTCCCCAAGAAAAAGAGAAGCCCGCCCGCGCCGGAAGCACGCCCTTTCAGTTTTTGGAACACCTTCCCTTACACCCGGTATAATATTTCTCAATTAAAATTGTTACTTATGGGCTGATTTTACAAGCTTACTTACCGGCAAAGTAACACTGATAAAATCAAGAACACGAGGTCCAATTTAATCTGGCATTTATAAAGATTTCTCGCCGTAACTTGTTCAGGTGTATTTTGTCACTCGGCGGCCTTGAATAGTCAACCTTAATTAGCAACTCAAACAATGCGGTACGATAAGTTTATTCATGAATATTAATTACAGATAATTTTGCTGAACACAAGTTTCATGTGGATGAGTTTAGCCATTTTTAAAGATTTCTTTTTCGAAACTTATAGCCTTAGGGGGCTGGACAAAATATTATATACAGGGTGTTAATTTGATTGCGTGCCATAGCTCAGGGGCGGGATCATTATCAGTAACTGACCAACTTTTCCCAAGGAACATAGGTCGAAATACGAAAAACCAAATTTGACCTTCCATACAAAATGCGCTATCAGCGGATGCAGTTTCTATAGGAGGTCAAAATTTATTTTCATATTTCGACCTATGTTCCTTGGGAAAAGTTGTTCAGTTACAGATACTAATCCCGCCCCTGAGCTATGGCATGCAATCAAATTTAACACCCTTTATAATAGGTAATTTGTCACAAAGTGTTGCTGATTGTTTGTTTTGTCTGTCGAAGTCGTATTGAGTCTTAAATCTCTACAGAATTATGCAAAGGCATATTCTCCTTCTTTCCTTTATTTCCTCTTTTTGAATCAGTTTTTTTATGTACATGATTGTTGAAAGTTGAGTGAGAATCGTACAATTTCAATAAGTATCGTTCACCTGTAAGTTGACAATAGATAATAGGAACATGTGTTACAGCTTAAAATATTTATATTGTAGGTATTAAAAATTTAAGACACAAAAAAATAAAATAGAAAATAGGAAAGTAAAAAGCTTATCTTATCTCATCTAACCAACCAAACAAAACGTATAAAAAGATACCTACTCATATGTAAAACACCAGTTAATTTCAAGCGTAATCAGCTATCAAACTATATTTAAATAAAACCCCTTAAGTCCAACTTTTATGAATAGAAGCAATATTGGCGGGTCTATTGGACGGGGCTGCCGAAAATGAAAAGATTTACCGTCGTATGATATTGTCTGGCCGGCGAGACTGGCGGGCCAATCCGTTTTCTAGGATATAGGACAGGGTGTGGTGGCCTCATTTGTGAGTTTTCCCGTTGCGACCAGTTTCTCATTCCGTATGAAAATTTAGGAATAACCTTTCAATAACTACTACATACATAGCATTACACCTGTTTCCCGTCGAGGCAGGCATAGACCACCACCCTCCATCCTGTTACAATCTTGACTGTTACTTCCCTCTCGCTTCCTCTTCTTTCATCAACCCTTTCATACCCGCCCTGAATTTGGTTTGGAACGTTCCCGAGGTTTCCATTCACTCTCGCCTAGTAGATTTCTTCCGTCAACCTTCGTTCATTCATCCTCTACATGACCAAACCATCCCAGCAGCCCTTTCTTAATTTAATCATTATATCTCTTTTATTTAAAAAATCTGTAAATGCAGATCGAAGTAATTGGATCCAAAAGATGACTTTCTGAAGCTACAAGGCTAACGTCTAAAAATTTCATTATACGGTCAAGAAACATTTTCGTTTGCTACTATAACACTTAAAAAATTTTTAAACACTCTTTCCTTTAAGACTTATTTCTTTTGAAAATAAGTCTTAAAGGAAATGAGAATAAACAAGAATAGCCCAGTCAACCCGTCGCCCAAGGAGTTCATTTGGCTCAGTCGCGACTGGCCATTGTTGACGAGCCTACTCCGTTGGTGGAAAGCCAGGCGATGGAATACTTACCAACGGTTTTCTTTGATATCATTTGATATTCAATAACGAGGTTCTTGTGACAAAAGGCCCTACTCGAAAATAGGTATTACGTAGGTATGTTTATCGTTACAATAATACTGTTTGGTTTCAATCTTACGATTTTTCTCAACTTCATTTCCTTTTTTTTTTCTTTTGATTCTCCGGAATCCGAGTTACTCGTATACGGCAAAATTTCTTGAATGAAGTAAAGTAAGTAGTAATTTAAGTATTATCAATATTTCTCACACCAAATAGCGAACCAAATAGATTCCGTGTCTTCGAATGTTGCGAAAGTTGGTACCAACCTATTTTAGATTTTATTTTGGATCAAGACTCACTTGTTAAGTTTGTTATTTACCTCAACCTTACCGGCTTTAGCTCAACTGTTTACTATAGCTTTTAAAGTAAGAATTCCAATGTATCAAGGTCGAACTGCTCGTGACTGTACCGCCGCGTTTGCATAATTATATACTTACTAGCTGTTGCCCGCGACTTCGTACGCATATGGAATTTTAAAAAAGTAGCCTTTTTCTATTCTCATAGTCCAAATTATCTGCCTTCAAAATTGATTCAGCGGTTTAGCCGTAAAAGTATTAGAGAAAGACAAACAGACAGAGCTACTTTCACTTTTATAATATAACGAGCTTTTGCCCGCCATTTCGTCCGCATTGACAATCAAATAGTATTTGATTGTCCAAGCTCCGCCCTCGTGGAATCTTGTGCAAGGAAACCTTAAAACTGATCTCCCTTTATGTAGTCCTGTGTAATGCAACCCTGCAGTGGTTAAGGTACATCTCAAATTCCCATCATAGTAGTGAGATGAAATATGTACCAATGTGAAAATTTTGTTTTGTATGTTAACTCCTATTGGCTGTCCTTAAATAAATAAACGCTCGAAACTCAGATTGTAGTTAGTTAGGTTAGATAGACGAATCATGTCCATTATTGTCCATTTAATTTGCATGACAATGGATACGCAGTAATTTTTAAACGTATTTTGTATACTAGCTTTTTCTGTTATTTGGTTCGCTGGAAGAAAACTCAGTTTTGAGTTAAGCTCGCCTTTGTTTTATGTTGTCACTTGTACTTGTCTTGTAAATGTTTTCGTGTACAATAAAGAATAAAGAATGAAGTTCTACGTTAAGGGCTTTTGTCTGTCTGCCTTCTAGGCATAATATTTTCTAAAATTGTAAATCAATTTTGTCTTCTACATTGAAGATATTTAAATAAAATCATTATGATATAGTATTTTGATGCTTCTCAATCTAATTTGGACTTTTGTCTGTTTGTTTATAGGTTCGCTCGACCATCATACAAAAACTACTGAACCGATTTTGATGAAACTTTTTTGTTAGAAAGCGTTAAACGTTGGTACATATTTCATCGACTCGACATCGACGATGGGAACCGGAGGTATAACAATTTTTCATAACCAGGTATACGTAAGTTACTGTAACAACTTCAAAATTTCAGTCAGTTTTGAGTCGTTCTTACACAAGATTCCACGCGGGCGGAGCTTGGACAATCAAATATGTACAACCTAAATATGTACTTACCTACATGATAAAATCTTTTGTTTGATCAACTAATTCATTCTCATAATTTTACGCTAGCTATCTCATTGCGGCTATAAACAGTTTCTATATGGGTGTTTACTACACCATAACACTCCATAGAATGCATAGGGGAGCAACCCTCGTTCCAGTTTCAAGGTCATGGGGGCGCTCGTCGATATCCGATTTCTACGTTTATTTATGTACTTAGGTAGGTATCGGACTAATTTTAACCGGCTATAATAACTCGCTTCTATTACGTTATGTGGCCCTAGTAGGTACAACTACTGCCCTTTACAAATATTTAATGTTTCCGGAATAAAACTACTTTTCTGTTGTGCTTTGAGTTTGAGAGCCATTTTGTGGGTTATGTGATCGCGTAAAAATGCATTCAAAATGTCAAAATCGTAAACTTCCTCATTCAGATCGAGTAGGCTTTTAATTTACTTAGGGCACAAATGAAATAATAGACCAAACACAATTGCCTATAAGTTGTCTTTGCTTAGGTGTTGTATTCCAAAAAACCGGCCAAGTGCGAGTCGGACTCGCGCCCTAAGGGTTCCGTACCCATCTACCATATGATATACTAAAAGCTTTTGCTCTTTGATTTTAAAAACTCCGCGACCATCCAACTTGACCCCTCTTTTATAGAAAAGTTCTTGAAACGGGAGCTCACCTTAATTGGTTACTATTAGTTGTGATAAAAATTTAAATATTTAATGATTTAAGACTTTTCCCTTTATTTGTACTGTAAGACCTAGATTCTTGCCAAATTTCATAATTTTAGGTCAACGGGAAGTACCCTGCAGGTTTTGCTTTTTTGCATAAATGTATGGAGATGTGGACATAAAAAGCCATAGGTATCTTTTGATTTCGTCGTTTTAAAAAATTGAAATTTTCAGATCTTGTGTGGTTTATAGACCTTAACATTCGTTATCAATTACAACCAGATACCACTTCTCGTTCGTGAGAAAAAGGGTCTTGACAGACAGACGGACAACAAAGTGATCCTATAAGGGTTCCGTTTTTTTATTTTGAGGTACGGAATCCAAAAAAAGGTAGACAAAATGTGTTTTTATGAGAAACTACTAACTTCTACTACCCATACCGTTTTTGTGTCTCTAAACAATTTTTTTGCACTCGAAAAATATAAATTAAACGCTCTCTGTCATGGTAAGACAAAAAGTTTAATGCAAACAAAGGCTTAGAAATAATAGAAGAGAACTGTTTATTTAGACAAAACAAACATATTAATTAACCTTACAAGCTACGCAGGATTCAGAAGAAAAAGTAACTGAAGGCCTTTACTAGGACCACTGTATAAATAATTAAATAAATTGGTATTTATATTACAACAACTCTTCAATAGTTTGTTGTAAAGAAGCTGCAAATGCCTGTAAAAGATAAATTAAAACAGAACACTCCACAGTCCACAGCTAAGTGTTAATTAATTAGCCACGACAAATGACGCTTTAATTAAGTTTAAGATTCATTAAGTAACATTAAAATGTGTTTAGTCTGCAAAAGTAACTTCAAAGTTTGTTTTTTAACTGACGCGTTACACATGTTTGCTAATTGGCATCGTGCCAAATGATTTATTAATAGTTCTGACTACATAATAATTTGCGCAAAGTGATTCTTCATTCGGGAAGTAGGTATAAATAAGTGGCTAGCTCAAACAAAGAGGCGGGGGTAACGCACGCTAGCGACAAAAAGTCACAATAAAAACTTCGAGTCGCGTCTAATCTCGGTCATTGACCCCGCGAAACCGTGTACCAATTTTTTTTCGGCTAGTCCGTAAGTAACACGTCCTCGCTAGAATTGAGTTTATGAATTTATAGGTATAGTAGCGAGAACATCGCGAATGATTTTTGATGGTCGTTTTTGGACATATCAAATCTATTTATACAGGAGTTCACGAAAGAATCAGATGTTTTGTAAACAAAATCATAACCTCAAATTTATGACCGAGTGGTGAGGAACGAATTGTGGTCGGCATAGTCTGTGTATGGGGGAACGGTCACCTGATAAAAAAAATTTTTTCCCCATAGAGGGTCTAAAAACTCTTATCTCCTGAAAAATAAAACTGTGGAAAAATATGCCCCGATAAAAACATTTCTAGAAATAAGAAATAAGTTGTAGGAACTTTATGGTGCCCATAATTAGCTTAGCGAGAGATCAAACCTTGAAAAAAATTTTCGGTAGATGTTTTAATTTTAATCCGATATGATATTATTATTCGAATTGGAAATTAATTATTCAAAATGGAAGCTGGCTAAACCTAATCAATAAAACATTTAAACATAAACCTTTGTAAATAAACATATCTTAAACATCGTAAAACCGAAAAAAGGTTCCGCTATAAAACATGCAACAAAATAAATAAACATCATTACAAATATTGTGTCACGTGCTACTGAACCGAAGCCGTATTTCCTTACCCTCTTCAAGAAATCCACCAATCTTTACGGTGGAATTATTAAGGCCATAACGACCGGTCGTCGACATCAGAACTCGACGTCGAACTCAACTATTCTCGACACGCCGCGATCTCAATCCCATCGAAATTGCCTTAATAATGTAGTGAATAGGAAGTTTGTACCAAAAGCGTCCATTGATCTTTTTAGGAAGCCGGTCGGTAACCGCTACTTCCAAACTTGATACAAGACAATATTGCTACTTTAACTGTATTGCTTCTAGGTGACGAAGAACAAGGTTTTTGTGCTTAGGTAAGTATTTGATATTAAAATCATACAGCTCTAGGCTCAACTAATTAATTAAAAAACCGGTCAAGAGCGAGTCCGACTCGTGCACCGAGGGTTCCGTACCACTAAGGTAAAATACCGTCTTAGTTATGGACTCGTTTTTCACGCAGAAATATATGAAATTATGAAACGAATATATTTGCGCGTATCCGACACGCACTTGACCAGTTCTTATAATTTATTGTTATTCTTTAGCTTATGCACAACAAACATACCTACCAATTTTCACGCTTGTAAGTGTTCCCGTTTTTACCATGAAGCTTAAACAAGAAATCAAGCAAAAATCCCCTAAAAAGCAAGTTTTTAGTATGAAAGCCCCCTTAACTTTTTTTAAATTTTAATATTTGTTGTTATAGCGGCCACAGAAATACATAATCTGTGAAAATTTTAACTGTACCTATTACGGTTCATGAGATACAACCCGCTGACGGACAGACAGACATCGGAGGCATATTAGTAGGGTCCCGTTTTTCACCCTTTGGGTAGGAAACCCTAAAAAACTAATTTGTTTTACTTTTCCTCTGTTAGAGTCAATGATAAGTATTTTCAAGTTTACTACTTTCACACTTCACATGCCTGTTTTGTTCAGGCAAAGACAATGAACATCAGGTACAGGTGTGCCTTATCTTAAGCTGTTAAATACATCTATCATTCATATCATTAATGAATCATCAATATCTAAAAATAAAAATCTATCAAAAGTAATAAAGCCGTATAATAGCAGAGACTTACAACAAGACTTCGATTGTCACGACCGAGGCCGCGTGGGAATTACCATCGAAGAGAGCTCCATAGACCATACTCAACACAGCTCCGTTAGAAAAAACCAATTACTCGTACGTACCTCTCACAAAAGTCAGTGGAGCTCCGAACGTTTATCTTTCCATTATTTAACGTGAGCTACGAATCAATGAAAAACTTAAAAGAAGCAGATTTTTGTAGAAGGCTCAAAGTAGGCATTGCTTTGTAGTGCCGGCTAAAAGTAGTACCTACTATCCCCTCTTCCGTGTGTCGTAAAAGACGACTAAGGCATCATTAAACCGGAGGATGGAGAGCAACATCTTTCGTGTCGTACCGTACTACCATTATACTACTTCTACAAATCGCTATCATTCGCCTGCCCTTATCATTTGGGGTCGGCGCAACATGTTGATCGCTTCCATTTATCTCTATCGACTATTATGTCAACATTTTCTTCTTTCTTTCTCAAATCATCTTTCATACAGTTCATCCACCTTTTCTTCGGCCTACCTCGCGCTCCATTCCATACACATTCATACTCATCACTCTCCTGTCACATGCTGATCTTCTCTCCTCATAATATGCGCAGCCCATATACTCGTACGAGTACAGCCATAATGAAGCTGTGTCAAAATTATTGTTTTGCTAAATGAGCAACAACTCAAGCAAGCAAGGAAAGCATGGGTTTGCAATGGAAAGCATGGTCGGTCAAGAGCGCGTTAATTGGTGGGGGATAAGTTCAAAAATTTGAAACTAGTATCTACTCAAGCTGTGCTCGAATTGACTTTAAAATTGACTAACAGACGGCACTGTATAGGGTTAACCGAATCGCGCAATGACGAAACCAAAGCTTTCGGCTGAACCTAATACAAAAATCAAGAGATAATAATGATAGCAAGCATACTGCATGTCAATAAGACTTCTAATAAGGTCACACAAGAGAGTCTCGCACGTATAGGTAATGAATGTAGCGGGATGAACATAACGGGTCAGTTTTATTGGCATAGCTAGAATACCAGCTTATAGGCTTCAATTGTAGTACCGGTCATTTACAATTGAGTGGTCTCAAATATTTGCAGCGCAGCGATCAAATCGCTTGCACAACATGCTACAATAATTGGCCCGAGCGACTCTAACCGTTTAGGCTAGCCGCATATTTGCTGAGCTCGGTTTTAGTCGGTACTTGCAGTTTTTATTAATTTTCAGTAAGTAAAATAAAACTACGTTGTAACTTTACACATATTTCTATGAAATTGGTCAATGTAGAGCATCATTATACAATGTCAAGTACAGGACAAAGGGTCATCAAATTAGTCACAGAAGCATCAACTTCGGTGGTCCGCGTACAATAGAAGGTCTCGTCACTGGGGATTCGGATGGGAGCCACCGCGTCGAATTCTGTTCGAAATTCAAAATATCTCACAAGCAAGGTTGGTTGATTTTTATAAAAAAAAATATTAGTTGCAAAACGTTGATGATAGAACACTAACCTTTCGAAACTGTGTTTAGTTAAAGCCTAAACAAAAAGGAAAAAAAAATCAGTTCAAAAACTAAAACCCGACTACTGGAAAATCTTGCTATAAAAAGTATGAAACAAGAAAATATTGTCATCTGAAATTGTTATGTACAAACTATGGTATTTAATAAATATTCATACCGATGTTCAGATAATAGCCGTGGTCATATTGTTATGCCTCTTTGCCCTGAAGTTTATGATCGCTTTTTTCGGATAGGTGGCATAACATGACCACGGCTATTATCTGAACATCGGTATGAATATTTATTAAATACCATAGTTTGTACATAAAAATTTCAGATGACAATATTTTCTTGTTTCATACTTTTTATAGCAAGATTTGCCAGTAGTCGGGTTTTAGTTTTTGAACTGTTTTTTTATTTCAATTATTTTGGGGTTGTAAATACATAAAAAATCTAACAATATATATATTTTTGAAATGTGCTCACTAAGCCCTTTCATTTGATACCTAACACGATACGGTTAAAAATTTTTCTTTTACTAGTCCTTGACTTAATCTTCTCTAGAGGGCGCCACATACAATTAAACGAAATTTCTTGTATCCTATAACCAGCGAATAATTAAGACGCTTCTAACGACATCTCATTTGTCAAAATATGATAAGTAGTTTAGAAGTTATGATGGAACAGATGAACATACATACATACATACATACATACATAGCCTGTCAAAATCATAACCCTCCTTTTGCTTTGCCGTAGTCGGGTAATTATAAGGTATTCAAAGAAGAAAACTGTTATGTACAGGCTGTTAACTTTATTATTTCCCTTCAAACGAGTCATTCGGAATCTCCCCAAATAGGTCAGAGGTCAAGGACTGCGAAACTGTGTTCCAGATTTTGGCCCAAATCTGCTCGGATATCACTTTACAAAGGAACAAAATCACGTTTAACTATGCAGGTAAATAGCCTTGGACATGATTCATAGATATTTATTAGGTGTTTATGATAAATCTCGATGTAATAAGGCTAGGCACTTGCTAGTCCAAGCTTACTAAATTAATATTGCCGGTATTGGCTACTTATTTACTAAGTGGAGATTGAAAAACTATCCCTGTTATTTTTTACCTACTTATCCTATATGTACTATTAAATGAGCAATATTTGTATACATATAAATATAGATATTTGTAATCGGTTTCTAGAAAAAGAGTAACGATTACGATAAAATTTACCATACGAGGATTAAAATCGATCTAGCTAAGTCTCATGTCTGGAAAAACTTGTTTTCGCCGTTTTTAAAATTATTTCTTTGCTCGTTTTAGAAACCTACAGCGCCATCTGTTGGCTGGTACCATATAGCTTGCTCATACAGCTTTTAAAGGTATTATAATATTATTTGTTAGTAATACTATTATCATGATTTACGTTTTAAGGGTTTATTAAAAATTTTACAACCCCGAAAACTCACCCGGTGCAGAATTTCGGTTTATAAACTGTAGTATTTCTACTACATACTAGATGGCGCTTAAACATTTCCTGAAAAAAAAAAAACGCGTTTCTGAAACCGGTTGGGCTTTTATTAGATCTAGTACCTGGGTGACCGAGCTTCGCTCTATAATAGCTGCCTCAACATTAAAATATCATCGGGTGAGCAAGCTATGCTACTCAACAACAGATGGCGCTGTAAGTTTCTTGAACGCACTAAAACGCACTAAGAAATATTAAAAAAGACGGTGAAAACGAATTTTCCTAGACATGAGACCTAGCTAGATCGTTTTTTTTTCCCCAAAAACCTCTGTATACTAAATTTCATCGAAATCGTTAGAGCCGTTTTGGAGAAACCGATTGCAAATATATATATATACAAATATTGCTCGTTTAATAGTATAGGATTTTAGTATCTCCTCCAAGATTTTAGTAAAATTACCTTTTGATTATGAATGAATGAATGAATGAATGAATAACCGTTTATTATGGATGCAGTACTTACACTTCTAACACTTTCTTATACGTATATATGTATTACAATAAATATTGAATAAAAAAGAAAATCTTTTATTTGTGTACCACACCCATAGTAGGCCCTAACTCAGCATTATGCTAAGACCCGACTGACGAACCTTAGCGCTGTTTTTCAGTTAGCGAAGCTCGATCGTCCAGGTACTTGTTTATTACATTAAACAAAACACTCGCTTGAGTCAGCATGGAACATTTTCGAGCACAAAAACAATTTAATAAATTCGAACGTGTTCAAGTTCGAATTTTAAAATACAAAGCTCGACGCCAAGGTGACGCCAAGCTATCTCCCGATGATCTCGCCAGCCAGTGCGATACCTTGGGAGAGCAAGGTATACTCGGTATACTTGGCACTTTTTGCGGCAGTGCGGGCGAGCCTAATTGCGCGCTTGCTGTCGCGGATTGAACGGTTTACCCTAACCGGTCGGCGGCGAGCCGTGTTTGTTAACCGATTAGCGGTTTCTCATTTATCCGCACTTGTATATTAATGACCGAAGGATTTTAATTCAGTCTGCTTTGCTAATTGACTGCGAGCTTTTATAATTTTGTTAATATTTTTTTAAGTGAAAACTTCTTTAGCGGCGCTTGGCACTTTTTTAGATGGGTAAAAAATTTTAAACTCACGACAGATGTCGCGTCAGATCTCACGTCAGATGTTTAAGTTTTGAAGTGAAAACTTCTTTAGCGGCGCGTCAGATCTGACGAAGATTGTCTATCTATTCTATATATATACGAGTAAAAGAAGAAGGTGACTGACTGACTGACATGACATATCAACGCACAGCCCAGAGAGCTGAGTCTAGACATTCTAAATTTGGCATGTAGGTTGCTTATGAGGTCTAGGGGTGCACCAAGAAACAAAATTCCACCCCTAAGGGGGTAAAATAGGGGATGAAAGTTTGTATGAAAAACCTTCAGTTTTGAAGTTAGGATCTTCAAAATTTGTATTTATGCTGACGACTAAAAGTTAAGTTTTACGTATTTCAGGGTTTTTGAAAATTCTACACCCTAAGGGGTTAAAAGGGGGATGAATTTGAAAATTCTTCATTTTCTAAGAAAAATCCACTACATTTATTATTTAGGCATTATATAGGGTTGTAATTATGTGGAACGTACACACGGCCGCACATCGGTAGAAACACTTTTGGACCTTATGGCGTGGTTATAGAGTTGAAAAAGTTTCTACCGACAAGCGGTTGACCGTACATCACTGTTATTAAAATTTCACCCCAAATTCCACCCCAAATTTAAGCTCTTAAAAAGGGAAATGGGGTGAAAAAGCCTAAAAACCAAGATACGTGATTTTATATATTTTTCTTAGCGTCAGTATTAACTAAGATTTGAAGTCCTCTTTGCTCCTGGTAAAAGAATATACAATTTCTCGGCAGCTACAACCTACAACCTAACTTAAAATCTAAAAATATCTTTAGTCAAACCAATCTTTAAGAAAGGAAGTCACCAAAACCCAGGTGATTATCGCCCAATTGCTCTTTTGCCATCAATATCAAAAGTGTTTGAAAAGGCAATGTATTCGCGACTGTATAAGTTCTTAGAAAAAAATCACATATTAAGTGACTCCCAGTTCGGATTTAGACAAAAGCGCTCTACTATACTTGCGGTATACACCTATATGCAAGAAACTATCAATATAATCAACGATAAGCTATACGCAGTAGGCCTATTGCTAGATTTAAGTAAAGCGTATGATAAAGTTTCCTACGACATACTTTTACAAAAATTATATGCATCTGGAATAAGAGGAATAGTATATAAATGGTTCCAATCTTACCTGAGCAATAGATCGCAATATTCCCAAATAGAATTCAACGATGAATCTATGCACGAAATAAAATCTATTAGATCGGAGCGAAGACAATTAAAGGGCTCCATCCCACAAGGAAGCTGCCTAGGGTGTATTCTCTTCTTAATTTACATTAATGACCTACCAGAAGCATTAAAAAATCATCTTTGCGTTTTATTTGCTGACGACATATCGATATTATTTAAATTTAATAAAAATCATGACTATTTAACTGAAATTAATAAAACAATGGACATAATTAATAATTGGATGAATAATAATACCTTGACAATAAATTTGACAAAAACTAAATTAATACAATTCTATCCACGCCAACGTTTACCGCTCGAAATAAAACTAAACGACAGCAATATACCTATAGAGGAAGTAAACCATTGTTCTCTTTTAGGTATCACATTAGATAGCAACATTAATTGGAAATTGCAAATAGAAAACATTAAAACAAAACTATCAAGATTTATATACGCTCTCTACAACATAAGGAAAAGTACTGACTTTGCCACTGCGCTAACAGTTTACTACGCGTATGCAGAATCATGGCTACGATATGGTGTTATACTGTGGGGTAATAGCACGAATGCACACGATTTATTTATAACCCAGAAAAAATGCATACGTATTATTGTAGGTATTAAAAGACGAAAAAGTTGCAAGCCCCACTTCATTAAAAATAAAATCCTGACTCTTCCTTCACTTTATATATTAGAAATGGCTACGTTTGTGCGGAAAAATGGCAGTATATTTAACAAACAGATAAAAACGCACTTGGCTCAAACAAATCTCCGATCAAAACACAAACTAGCACAAGTTCCCGCGACCACTAAAATAATGAGCGAAAGCCCATTTAACATGGCCATAAAAGTGTTTAATAAAGTTCCTCAAGCCATAAAAACTGAAGAAAAAGATAAAATGTTTATTAATAAGTTGAAAACCCTGTTACAGACTAAAGGATATTACAAGATTGAAGATTTTTTATTAGATAAGTATATATGACATAAAACAAACCTGACATATTTAGTAATTTTCAATGGATATAACAATAGTACCAATGTCACGACATTAATTTGGCTAAGATGATTCAATGATATATTATTATTATTTTAATATTACATATATATTTTTATAAGTAGATTTTTACGTTAAGCGAATTTTATTTGATAACACTCTGCTTAATAACCCGTTAGCCATCACTATCTAGACTAGAGATTGTTTTGTTAATCATTAAAAATTGTTTTTTTTTTTATGATCGTGTAATAGTTAATTTTTAAAAATGTATGTATTATAATTAAGCAAGTAGTTTATAAGAATTAGCAATGCCTTCAAAAAAGGTGTCACAGATGTATATACCTTTATCCATACCAATTTTGTAACATCCAATCTGTGAAACGCTAATAAATAAATATGAAATATGAAATATGAAAGGTGAAAAGGTGCCAAGTTTTCGACCTGAACAACTTACTTGTCTAACAAGCTTCGAGAAAACCTCTGATACTCTAGTTTACTTTATACTCTCCTGGTAGATAGATAACTTTATTGTAGTATCTCTCACAGTAGAAGCTGAAATAACTTTGTTTCGGAAATAAGAAGATAATTTGTAAAGTAGGTGTACCTTATGTATCATAAAAAAAATTACAAACTTGTCAACTTCAATACCCTCGGGCTTCGCCGGTAGTCGGGTTAAAATTTGGAATAATTAACTAAATATTAAGTACTTCTCCCTCTGCGATTATTTTTAATAGTTCTGCTCGCGCAGTAACAGTCACTGTTGGAGTTAAAAAGCTCCAGCCAGACTATACCATGCGCCGCAAGTTCTCACGCAGCCACTGTTTAGAAGAGCAATACTTCCGCAAAATAAGCTCTTGTGTTAAGTATAAGCTCAAAATAAGCTTCTCGTAAGTATACGCGCTCGTCAATGCAACTGTCGACCTTATTGACACGTCATTATAGTTTATACAAGAGTGCTCTAAAACGTGGCTGTTACGACCTACGTTGAAACTGAAATTAGCAAACAAGAAAATATTAATTTAACAAACATGAAAAAACTAAAATACCACATAATTCAACGTTGTTTTGTCTAAAATATTGTAAATGACAAAAATTACAGCAGTAAAATGGTTACAATTGGTTACACTTCATAATCATAATTGTATTAGTTGAAATTTTTGTTTTTTTTTAAATCATTTATTCATTACATCTTTTTACATAAATTTTATAGCTAAGACGCGCTACAGAAACCTATCAAGGTTTATACGTTGCGCGAACGAGTCGCTTCACTCACACAGACTTAAAAAGTATGAATATAAAATATCACTAACCTAAAATTAGGAACAGTCAACGACAGGTCAAGCCCGACATTCGCAGTGCAATTTTAGCCCTTACGTCTATTGGAATAAGGTCGGCACAAATTCCAATGTATCAAGCTTGATGTGCCCTTGACTGTACAAGAAGCAGCATCATTCATCACCCAAATAATATATTTTAAGTAATGCTTTACATTTTTTCTCGCTAACTTGTAGCTCTGCCAGCAGTTTCTGTAGGAATTCTGGTTTGTAAGTTACTGTGCTAGATTTTTTGAGTTCAACACGCGCTTGACCCGATTTTATTATTTGTTGTTATTTTATAACTTATGAACTATAAACGTACCAAGTTTTATGTTTGTAAGTGTTCCCGTTTTTAAGATAGAGCTTAAACAAAAATCGAGTAAAAATCGCCAAAAAGACAGGGTTTTAGTTTGGGAGTCCCCCTTAATTTATAACTTTTTTATTTTTAGTATTTGTTGTTATAGCGGCAACAAAAATACATAATCTGTGAAAATTTTAACTATCTACCTATTATTGTTCATGAGATACAGCTCAAACATAATTTTGTAAAAACAGCTGGCTTTGGTGGCATCTTATTCCTTTGTTTTAAAATATTTTTTAAAACAAATACAGTATTTATCTACTCAACGAGCTCTAAACAACTATACCCCACTCGATGGGGTAGATCAAACTCTTTTTAACTCTCCCCCCTTTAGCTGTTTGGGAGCCCCCCTTCATTTTTTACTTTATTAAATTTTTTGTATTTGTTGTTGTAGCGGCAACAGATATACACAATTTGTGAAAATTTTAAATTTCTAGCTATTACGGTTCATGAGATACAGCCCGCTGACAGACAGACAGACATCGGAGGCATATCAATAGCAAAGAATATAATAATATTACGCTAACGCGTCAAAAGGGTCCCGTTTTTCACCCTTTGGGTACGGAACCCTAAAAATAAGGTCCTTAATAGAATATTTTTCTGCAGTTACTTTAATTAAATTAAAACTCGAGCCTAACCACGTCATTCATATATATTTTATTATATACGTCATATCTTGTAGATTACTACCTTATTTCTGTTAAGAAAAGTGCCATAGGTTTACTATTATATATTCTGTGGCCATAGTTAGTGTAAAAGTGGTTACGAAGTTGCGCAGTCCCAAGGTCATTGGCGTGGGTTGTGCCTTAAAGTTGTGATTTGTCGGCACGGCACCCCGCCTGTGAATGTCGAATCTGTAAAAGTCAGTTTACTATTATTTCTGAAGGGGGATTTCCAAGCCTCCCAACAATGATGCCGAATTAGAATTCAGCTAGGTGTGATCATGGCTTAACATAACTCATGGCTGTGTATCATGGTGCGTAGTTACAATTTACGCAGCAGACAGTCTCATACATACATCAGCCCTAAATAATTGCAAAAAGTTGTGAAATACCCCCATGCAGTTGCAGCTGCAATTTCAAGGCGAGCAGGCGCGTCCTTAGTTCGCCTTCGCATCGCAATTGTTTTTTACTCTTACACTCTCACAGAGGCTAGAACATTCAATTTTAAGTGCCAGTGCGTGGTTTATAGCCTGTGGTCTGCTGAAGGACGTATGAACAGGATAAAATTAGCCTTTAAAAGTTATTGGCTCTACGGCACTCTACGCAATTATGGAAAGTTTATTTGTGGATTAGGTAGTTAGCTTCAAAAATTATATGAATTCTCCGATTCTAATAGTTCTGCAGCCCAAATTTTGAATATCACTGGGTGATAAAATATCACAAAGTGATGATATACGTACCGATATTAGTTTGGATTTATCTTCTTAAATCTTTGAATATTAATTTTCAAGTATTATGAATTTGGTTCAACATTAATATAAACTCCCAAATGTGAATATTTTATTAACCAATGAAATTCAAGAATTGGGTCCCAGAATTTAAAATATCGACGAGATGAGGGGTGGCGGGCGTATCGTATCGGAAGGCGGCAAAATAGAGTGGCTCCAACCTATTGCCGCCTGCCCGCCTTCGCAAGCTCGAGCTTCGATAACGGTACAGCGCCACGAGCGCCACTCGCGGCAGCGCGCAGAACTAATCTGATGCAGTGAGTGAGCGGGTAACGTGAGAAATTAATTAGCAACTGAATTTGTTTGCCATTTTACAAAGGCTTTATTTGCATGTTCTTTGTTTTAAATCGCTACAAATCAATACGAATACGGACGGAGTCAAATAAGATACCTCTAGGTAATTAATTACTAACCAAACCTATAGCAAAGAATATACATACAGTAGGTAGGTATTACGCTAACGACAACAGGCGGGACAAAACTCCTGGAAGTATGGGAAAAATTATTATATTCCTTTAGGTATACCTAAGTAATTTTATTTAAGAAAATTGTAAAAATGTTTTGTCTTTACCGAATAACATATTCCAACAAAACCTAACCTACCTAACCGCTGAAAATTCACATTTTTATATTTATATAATACCTACAAAGTTGGTACTTAGACGAAAACGTTGACCGCAAACGTTATCAATGCCATTGGGTTTCACGCATCGTGTGAAATGGCCATTATTTTAAAACGAAACCGTGTCGCGCGATGACCACTTCCGCAGTTGACAACCCGAAAAAGTTTCAATTTGTTCTTTTTTTTTAGATAAGTAGATGCTTCGAGCATATAGGTACTATAATGATGGTGGTGATTCCACCAATTTATAATGAACCTGGGGGGTTCGTGGGGGCGTTTGCTCTTAGATAGAATTTGCTACCTGTAAGTCCTATCAGCTGATCCTCGACATTTAAACAACGTTTCGAGTTTAAATGAATATCACATTTATTATGATGTAAACATTGATTACACTGCTGAAAGAAATAGAACACTTTAGGCTACATCAGCCTATATTTCGCATTACATTTAGAAAAATTAGAACGCTATATCGAAATGCGCATATATAAAACACGTGTTATCACATTCAAGGACACAAAAAGAAACAATATTGGCATATTCGATGAAGGGTGTTTAAAAAATATTTTATATTACTGGACCAAATGTCCTTTCGACAAGAAATCACCGCGGAGAATGCATAGCAAGCGCGGTGTACTTGTTACAGTACCTACCTATTTTGGTAAAACAATTATCGAGCGAAAATCGCCTTTAAAACAGGTTTTTAGTAGGGAAGCCCCCCTTATTTTTTTTAGTACTTATTTTAAAATTTTAATTGTCTACTACCTATTACGGTTCATGAGATACAGCCCGCTGACAGACAGACAGACATCAGAGGCATATTAATAGGGTCCCGTTTTTCACCCTTTGGGTACGGAACCCTAAAAAAGCGTATGCCTCTCTGTCTGTGCTCTCTGTGCTCAGTCCAAAGAAATTTGACTCCGAGCGAAGCAAGGAGGTTTTTGTTCTGAGGCTCAGTCGTATACTTTGAAATTTCAAATTTAGAACAGACGAAAATGGGGACACTTAATTTCGTTCGAATCTTGAATGAAAAATACTTATTATACGTAATATAATTGGATAGCGGATTTCTTTACCTACAGATTTCGTTCCCTTTGCCTTGAAATAGGAACAAAAATGGCCACGAGTAGCCAATGAGATGGCGAGGTCGCGGATGACCACATCCGAGCAACAGCTGGCCGAAATAAACAACCAATAAAAATGTTTATGAGGAAAAACGAACGCAGGATGTCTCGTTTTAAATATTCAAGAGCGTAAGGCTAATATGCCGTTGTTAAATAAATTGTCTTTAGTTAACCACATCCTACAGAACAGCTGTTGGAGATTTTTAAACCATTCTTAAGTAAAACTAGGGCCTGTGCACTATGATGATTTCGATAAGTTGATAGGGAAAATTTTCAGCCGCTTTTCACAATTCAAAAACTTCAGTGAATGAATGTGTTTGAATTTACTATTTACACTCGCGCTTACAAAGTCAAAAATAATATTTGATAACTTTTATCAAAGACATGCAAAACCTCTTTATAAACTTCTTTTTAGGGTTTCAACAAGGGACCCTTATAGTTTAGTCATGTCCATCTGTCTGTCCGCGCCTTACCTTAGCGAGCCCTTAGTAGGTAGGTATAGGTAGGTACTAAAAAGCTGTAATTTAGTAAGGATGTATATTTTATTCACTGCGACAATTCGACCGGTCCGTTTTGTTTTTTTAAATGACTTGTACGTACTTTGAATCTTTATACGTTTTACTCCCGAAGCCCACAGTGATTCTACTCATTTAACAGCTGCTCTCCCGAAGTAAAATGAATTTTTGAATTTTTTTTTCGTCTTCCCAAACAAAAAGGCCGATAGGCTAGCTGGCTGGCTGTACCGACCTGGTTAATTCTTTTTTTAAGAGTTTTTAATAATTTTTGTGAGGTTTTAGGGAAAGAAATATTTGGAAAGGTGCGGGAAATGTAGGAGAAGCCGACAGTGCCTTTTTTATGGGATTTATGGTGAACTCATAAAATACTGTGTTCTTTATTTTTCATTCAATCAGACTGAAACTCAGCATCGTATGGTAGGGCACAGCTATTTTGTAATAAATATAATCGTTAGAGAGACAACACAACACCCAGTTTATCTTTAGACGCAGTTATGTATAGCTAGCTACTTTATCTCATTTTTCAATACATTTGCTCGGAAAACGTACTTACAAGGACGTAAACATTGCTCGTAAGTAGTTATTTACCGAACTAGTGCGGTAAGTAAAAAAAGTAAGTATACTTCCAAGGAGTTTCACACTCTGATCATAAAATTATTTTACCTGTAGGAAAAATAAAATAAAATTTCAGTTATTGTTCAAATTTTACTATTAATTCTAATTTTGGTCTTGATTTTATCAGTTGCTTAGCAATAAAATTTATTTGATGTTCCTATATCAAGTGTATTTATTACTTATACCTGTTTTCTCACAAATGTATTGAAAAACGTCGTAAGATACGCGGCCGTAAGGGTTATGACAAACTCGTGCCGATGGAAAACCCTCGACTTTTACAAAACGTCAACTCGTTTGTAATAACCCTACTTATGGCACTTTTATCTTTAACTACTACTAGGGATCATAAAATATTATTTATTACTTATCTACTCTTGGTGTTTGGTCGACTAAGATATACAAACAGCTATGGCCGAAATTTCCATAAAACCTACAATCGAAAATTATTATAATTTTAAAACTTCCTGTGTTCGGATAAAACGCAGGACGGAGAAGACGCAGGTTCGGATCCTGCCTGTGGTTGTGATATTTTGCGATTTTCTACTTTGTAAACTTACAATCGTTTGTATCCACTTTTCGTAGTAATTCTTAACTCCTTACTGAACAGTATTCATAAGAAACTGCTGACTTACAGGCAGCTTTGAGCAACTGCCTATGTACCTACCTATCTTGTAGCACTCTACGAGCCGTTCTAATGCACGATAGACATAAAAACCGCATTCCCAAATAGACATTTCCTACAACTTCTACAAGATAGTACCAGGGCAGCATAGAAGTAAGGTGACTAATGGCTGGTGTTTTGTTGCAGGCTACTACCAGCCGGCCGGGCCCATGATCAAAGAGAGCGGCGCAGACGCAGACCGCACGCTTGCTCGGTACCACCCGCCGCACTACCACGCCCCACATCCACCTGTAAGTACTTTACTGACCTCTTCTCCTGTACCATAACATCCCATTTAAAAGTTCACTACTGGACAGGTTCCCTTCAAAATTTTACAGCAGAAATGCGTGGGGTAGTACGCACGGCAGCAAGCACGTAGAAACAATACCAGCATAAACCAGCCAGCAGCGCTAAACCAGCGCTACGCTACCCGCTCAAGGTCAAAGTGTTTCCACAGACGACTGCCGTGGTGAACGATAGTCTGCATGGTGACTAGCGCTTGATAGCGTTGCGACTAGTGGACCACGGTTGTTTTGTTGGTCACCGCAATATAATATATGATGGTCCCTACGATACGCAGAAGGACATTTTTTTTTAATGTCACAAGTGGGTAAACGAGCAGATGGGCCACCTGGTGGTAAGTGGTCACCACCGCCCATGACACCCACTGTCTTATTAGTGAAACAATTCGACACTAATAAGACAGCAAAGCGCGTTACCCACCCTGAGAACTAAGATGGTATGTCTCATGTGCCTGTAATTTCACTGGCTCCCTTACCCTTCAAACCGAAACACAGCAGTGCAAACACTGCTGCTTCACGGCAGAAAAAGGCAAGGGGGTGGTACTTCCCCAGACGGACTTTGCACAAAAGCCCTACCTCCTACAAAAGCCCATTGCTGCCCATCTTCCGGTTCAAACACCCTTTAGTCGCCTTATACGACTAATAACTCGGGTAGATCTTTCATACGTTACTCAATAAAACCTAATCTTAGTCTATACATCTAATTAAACGTAGAAGGTTAAATGGTTAAAAATATACCGACACAGTAAATAGCTGCGGTCCCTGGTCGACCCTAAATATTCGCATTTAGTCACCCAATTTCGGATAAACTTCCAGCCGTTGCGTACCGTTAGAACCTTAATTAAGCGGTACCTAACCTAAATCTATATGTTTATCAAATACCTACCTGTAAATTACTAAATGCCTAAATTGTCTACGTTAGATTATTAGCCTCATAGTAACGTGTAGCGTGTGGAAGCGTACATGGCTGAGTGGTAACAACTCGAGTGTTTTCCTAGCTTCGGAAGGCATATTATGATAGGTCGTCAAGCCGAGTCAAAGGTCATTTGGCGGCTTGAAAACTTTAACAGCCGATACGTTTTTAGTAGAAGAGCCGAGTCCCCCTTATTTTTTTTGTATTTGTTGTTGTAGCGGCAACAGAATTACATAATCTGTGAAAATTTCAACTCTCTACCTATCACGGTTCATTGGCTACAATAGATCTATGCAGGAACTATGAGCCCGGTCCCTTTACCCTCAAAACATAAACATATTACGATTCATGAGATACAAGCCCGCTGACAGACAGAAGACATCTGAGGCACAATAATAGGGTCCCGTTTTTCACCCTTTGGGTACGGAACTCTGAAAACCTGAGGTTAGGTAACCAACTCAAACAATGAGTAACGTAAGTTCATTGGTCAGTTATTGACGTCAGTAGTCAAGTACGTAATACAGGATAACCGATTCCACTTACATGGGTAGACCTGGATGTGTACGTATACCCATTTATAATTATACCTTATAAAGATAGCAAAAAAATACAAGGTGTCCCATAAATTTGTGTCAAACGGAATACATGTTAATCTGCCTATGAAAATGAAAAACTTTCCCGTCGAAAAAAAAATATTTCCTTACCAAAATGTTACATTAGTATGGAAAGTCAAGATATCTTTCTTTTTTCGTATTTCAACCTGTTCCTTGGAAAATGGTCTGATTGGATAAGTTTTTTTAGGGTTTTCAACACAATTTAAAATATACATCATGAAAGTTACAAAAAAAATCGTAACACCTGCTAGCGTCTGTGTTTCCGAGTTCATATAACCCGAATCTATTCAAGTCGCAAGTGAATAGGCTTCTTCTGGGCAAGCTCGTTCCATATTCGACCTCATCTCTGTCTCCAAGACTGAATCGAGGTCACAGATTAAATAATAGTAAACTGACGTCGAGGTCAAGAGTAAGCCGTAAAAAAGAACCTCAGTGTAAAAGTACAAAATGAGACGTGGACGACGATTGCGCCTCTTCTTAGATATACAAGGTCATTGGTAAATGCCAACAAACCTCTCAGGTGGTAGCTACCTTTATAGTAGAGCTCTATCCATGAAACTAAACAACTGTCTCTAAGACACATACTCGTAGTTCGAAAAAACATTGTGACCTCACATACAAAATGCGCTATCGTCGCTATCGATGCAATTTCTTTGGGACCGTTAAAATATTGTTTTCGTATTTCGACCTATGTTCCTTTGAAAGTGGTTCATTTTCATGGGTATAGCAACCACCTGAGCGTAAAAAAAAATTCTGCGGGAAAATTGCTTGTTTTCATAAGTAGAATCATTGGGCTCCGGAATTAAACGAATAAAAATTCACGCTGTATAAGGTCCTAATGAAATATTGAACATAATTTAATATGTTACTAAGACCATGAAACTGAACGACTGTCCCAAGGAACACAGGCCGATTTACGAGAATAAAATTTTGACCCCCCATAGAAACTGGGTGTCTACTCTTAATTTTCATTATATCGATACGATACTTCTGCTACACAGTCGACTTCATAACTTCGTTCACTGGTCACATTGGCAGTAATTAGCATCCAACCAATATCCTACTCTATCGTCAAGGGACGACGTTTTAATTTTGCATGTTTCGAATTGTATCGGTTCGACATACTCGTATCGGAATTTGAGAGTAGACAAACTGCATCAGCTGATAACGCGTTTTTCGTACTTTCAACCAATGTTCCTTTGGTAATGTTGTTTAGTTTCATGGTCTAAGGGTGGGTTGCACCATCTAACTTAAGCCCAAGTCACACTGAGGCGGTAGCGGAAGCGTTCCGGGGCCGGTATTTTTTGTAAAGTATGAGTTCTTATGCACCCTGTCACATTGAAAGCGGTCGCGGCGCGGCGCGGTGCGGCGCGGGGGCGGCCGGGCCGCTAATACAACCCCGCGGACCGGGCGGTTTGGTGCAACCCACCCTAAGTAACATGCTAAAATTATGTTTAGTATTTCAGTAGGACCCTATAATAGTGTTGTGTTTGTTTCTTTGAAACACTTCGTTCGTATAGCGCTATAATAGTGTTGTGTTTGTTTCTTTGAAACACTTCGTTCGTGTAGTAGGTAGTAATAAAAGAATGAAATATAGTATCACTTTACGACGTCAATTACGTTACGTAGCTTTACAAACAAAATGTCGCAATATGGGGAAAACAGCTTTTTAAAAATTACCTTAGACACTTCACAGTATTGTAATTAATTAAAATAAGATAGCTAACACATTTAAGTATAAAGATTGCTTCAAATAAATCTTTCTTGGATGGAAGCCAAACGGTGCTTTTTACACTGAAACGATGCTCATTGCTTGTAATTAAAGTTGAGTCTTAACGTTAAGTTTGCTTTTGTTTTACTCATAATGTTTTTAAGTAGGTATTTCTATAACTACCAGCAATTTAAATCGGTATTGATTGACATCATTTAAACGTCAGTTTACTATTATTATCTATTTTGTGAGCATGCTTTAGGTATGGGTAAGCAACTTCGTAATATCTTAAAAATGAAGTGATTTTTGTAATTTGTGCCAAGAGTTCCGAATTTTAAGTGTTATATATTTCGAATACTGTGACACCAAAATTGTTCAGATTTATCCAAAACTTGCCCGGTATCTACCTTTGTAAGCTACACATACCGTTTGGATAAAAATCTCCAAATAAATGATGTATTTGTTTCAGGTGCTACAACAGTACGGAGGTCCTTACTACCCGGCCGACCTCTGCTACGGGCGGTATTATAGGCCTCCGGGCCCGCCTTACCACATGCCGCCACAGCCCGATGCACAGGTAAACAAATTATTGAGAACACTGATGGTTAAATACAGGATCCTAATTTCGGTCCTAGCTCAGGGGCGGGATCAGTATCAGGAGGTAACTGAACAACTCCCAAGGAATATAGGTCGAAATACGAAAATCAATTTTTGATCTCCCATAGAAACTAGCGCATTTTGTATAGAAGGTCAAATTTGGATATTCGTATTTCGACCTATGTTCTTAGAATAGAATAGAATAAGATTTATTTGCTTCAAACATGGTTGATACGATGGTAGAATATAATACAGATGTCCTCATGTTTCGCCAGTACATTAGCATGCAAAATATAATACTACTTAATACATTTTAAATTAATTGACAATTAAAACAAAAATATAAAATATGAATCCAAAATGTCAAAATTATTTAAAATTCAAAAATTCATTTAATGAGTAAAAACTTTGGGAAAAGTTGTTCAGTTACTGATACTGATCCCGCCCATGAGCTATGGCACGCAATCAAATTAACATCCTGTATATTCAAAGAGATTTTTACAAACATTTCAAGTACAAAAGAAGACATACAATCGTCTTGAACGTTAGCTACAAAGAACATGATCATCTTCGATTTCGTAGGGTTGTATATGTCAAGATCGTAGCAGGTGGAGAACTGTGGTCTCTGCCTACCCCGACGGGAACAAGGCGTGATATTATGTATGTAGGTATGTATGTAGGGTTGTATTGATATATCCCTCTTAAGTCAGAGATTGCACTTAACTCCAGAGATTTGTACTCGTATGTAGGTATGTGTAAGGTTAATCTTGAGAACAATCTCACACTTAAGTAGGATTTATCAATACGACCCGACCTACTACAACCTTGTCTAAGCATAGTTTTTCCACCAGAGGTAGCTAAACTGTGAGCTGGACAATTCCAACCAATAAGATTACTTTATTTGACAGTTTTTTTGACAAGCTGGGAAAATGTTTCAATCCTATTTGTCGGAATTTTCCAGCTCACAGCTGCTTAGCTCGCTCACACTTACTGGTGGAAAACCTGGTTTCACCGCTTTCCTATAAACTTCCAGAAAGCCTGAAAAATGTATCCCAAAGGATCAAAAGTAAATATTTCTAATAATTATTATTCGTTCATACAATAAATAAAATAAATTCAGGATATTAAATTAAATAAATGCCTTTTACCTTTTGCGGTTCTATAGAATGAGTTGGTTGAGGCACGTTTAAAACAATGGTGTGGTTTTCCTCACTATATTTTCCCTCCGGTGCAAACTTTATAAGGTACCTTTGTCAATATAAGTACCTACCTAGAATTCCCCCGTGTTACAACATGACTAAGTAAGTATGTATTTTATTGACACGAACGAGTGATTATCGTAACTTTACGAGGTACAAAGTGAACTGTGAAAATTACACTTTTGTTTACTTAACGCCCCCACGAAATAGAAAAGGTCATTCGGTAATCTATTAAATTCCTATCCTTGTTGAAGCAGACGGGCGTGACCTTTTCGAACACTTACTTAGATAGACTTATATGGAACTTATGTACCTACTTAAAGCCCAAGTCACACTGACGCGGTAGCGGAAGCGTTCCGGGGCCGGTATTTTTTGTAAAGTATGAGTTCTTATGCACCCTGTCACATTGAAAGCGGTCGCGGCGCGGCGCGGTGCGGCGCGGGGGCGTCCGGGCCGCTAATACAACCCCGCCGCGGACCGGGCGCGGCGCGGGGCCGAACTTTCGGCGGGAGCGGGCGCTGTATTCCATTGCGTTCAATGCAACCCGTCACACAGAGCGGCAGCGGCGCGGCGCGGCGCGGCGCGGTGCGGTGCGGTCCGGGCGCGGACTTTGACGTTGTATTTTTTTTTACAATAATTTTGCGGCTTCGCGCAGACTTTTTTTTAGGTTATCAGTTTGGTTTTTTGTTTAGAGCAAAGGATTTACGTCTTTTGAATAATCACAGATAAATAATGTCACACCGACCACTACCGCCCCGCTGTCCCGCCGCGGTTTCCGAGCGGTACCTCTGTGTGACCGCCCCCGGACCGCTTTACCGCTTGTACCGCTATGTGTGACGTGGGCTTGAAAGCGGTCGCGGCGTGGCGCGGTGCGGCGCGGGGGCGGCCGGGCCGCTAATACAACCCCGCGGACCGGGCGCGGCGCGGGGCCGAACTTTCGGCGGGAGCGGGCGCTGTATTCCATTGCATTAAATGCAACCCGTCACACAGAGCGGCAGCGGCGCGGCGCGGTGCGGTGCGGTGCGGTCCGAGCGCGGACTTTGACATTGTATTTTTTTTACAAGAATTTTGCGGCTTTGCGCTGAATTTTTTTAGGTTATCAGTTTGGTTTTTTGTATAGAGCAAAGGATTTACGTCTTTTGAATAATCACAGATAAATAATGTCACACCGACCGCTACCGCCCCGTTGTCCCGCCGCGGTTTCCGCGCGGTACCTCTGTGTGACCGGTCCCGGAACGCTTTCGCTTCCCGCAGGTCCGCCCCCAGACCGCTTTACCGCTTGTACCGCTCTGTGTGACGTGGGCTTAATAGTAACTCCTATTTAACTGAAAATCTTTTTAGTATCGGGCTTGAACGTATTTTATGAGAATATGTGTAGGGATTTTACTTCTTCAATTGTTTTTAAACGCAAGTTAATCAGTAACAACTACGCACGCGCTTCCGCATAAAGGTTATGAGTCGTAGCATTTATGAATAGAGCTCCATAAAATCCAAGCAACAAAGTGCACAACTTTACTCCCTGCAGGTTAATATGGTATACAAAATGTTTTACGAGGAGTTGTATTGCAGATGGTCGGAGTTGGCAGCGAGCCTTACCCGCCGCACCAGTACTACGGCACGCCGCCGTGTTACCAACATTCACCACAAAGGATACCATACGTAGGTTAGTATCCTCTTCCTTCCTTCCTACTTCTGTGTGCCTAGTACTACACTTCCAAGTCTTTACAATTGAATGATTACATTACAAGACAGTCGACAAAATAGCTGTTATGAACGCAGTCCGGTTCCGTTGAAATTGTTACCTACAACTACCTACATTAACACGACTTATGTATGATTTTGTGATGCCTATTTGCAGAGTATCGCGGATGCCCGTGCCCACTAAACGCGTGTCCAAAAAACGTCCTTATTGGGCCCGCTACTGGTAAAGCCCCGACCGGTGCCGGCCCGGACGTCCCTTCGGCCCTCGCGCCGCCCGGGGGCACCTTCCGACCGAAGGTGCGGGCGTGCGCCCTAGACGCCGCCTCTGACACACACGGGAGCGGCAAGGTGAGAAACCACACTAAAACTTATTGTTATTGGCTAGTTTATTTGAAGATTTACTGACTCACCTATAAGACTCACCACTTCAATTCTGCGTTACAGGATCCACCACACGAGCAAGAGCCACCAGCGGCAGCGGACGCGCCCCACCCATGTCCGCTGCCGGCTATCGGGGGCGCATCACCTAAACGCGAACTGTTTGACGTTCGCGACAAAATCCGCCTGATCGGCGACGTCCCCGGCCCGGCTGAGGCCCTCGGCCCTCCGTCTCCAGCGAGAGGCTCAGCGGGCGCGTGCGCTCCACAGCCCCCGCCTGTTGCTCCAAGAAGAGCTCGACTGGGCAAAGAGGCAGCAAGAAAATCTCTCGCAGACACGGGACAACTAATACTGACACCTCAACAACCACCACCGGCGCATAGCGGCGATGCAGACGATGACGTCATGGCTATCTCACCGCCCTCCTGTGCACCGATCGATCTATCGTCATCGGACGAAAGATCCACTCCACTAGTTGATGTAAAAAAAGAGAACGAGGGTCCAACCAGCGCAGCTTGCAGAAATCCCGACGCGCAGGCGCTTAGGGAACAAAATAGTACGTCTTCCGTACAGGAGACAACTACAGACAGTACAGGAACTAATAAACCCGCCAAACGACGATATTCAAGGCCGAAGCTGGAAATTGATATGAATAACACCCAGCTCGAGGAGAGCTGCAAAACAACTGGAATAGGAGAACACGTCAAATTACAAAAACGAAGAAAAGTTTCGGGTGACCAGACTACCGTTCCGCAGACCGTTACGAAAGAGAGCAAGAAAAAGGTGCCACAAAGTAGAAGAGCACCCAAAACTCCAACTTCTGAAAAGAGAACAGTGAAAAGAAAGATTGAAAACAGTAGTGCTCCCCCTAGAGCTAAGAAAATGTTGCTTGAACCTTCACAAAATGAAGGTTCGAGATTGAAAGATGTATCTGCCTCTTCCGAACAACTTGACCTGACACCTAAAACCAAGAGTGCAATGCTTCTCGATAATTTAATCAGAAAGAATAGTGTGGACAGGGCTGATGCCTTATCAGATAAGAAATTAAATCCTGTTGAACTGTTCCTATCACCAAACGAGAGCGCACAGCAAAATAATACTAAGAAGATCTTGAATATCAACAACAACATTGTAGAAAACTGTGCGCCGGCAAATAGTGTGTCCCCCAACACGATATCCGCTGTAGCTCAACTCATAGAGAAAAAGTTGGCGTGTAAGAAAATGGAAAAAGTGGACTCCAAAATCACCCACAGCTTGAAGTCAGTATTAAATTCACCCACCGACAAGCTGAAAAACGAAAGCACCGTGCTATCTAGTAGTAAGTATAAAACTAAAAGTGAACAGAACAATATAAGTGCTGAAAGCAGTGATATAAAAGCCATTGAAACCAGTAAAGACAAATGTGACTCCCTTAAAGACAATCTTAAAGATTCTGTTAGTGTTAGTAATAAATATAGTGTTGCGGCCGAGGACGGTTCAAAATCTGCCAAGGTCTCCAAAGTACCTAAGCCAAAAGCGGGTCAGAATAAGAATGACACGAAAACAAAACTCGCTGATGAATCTCATAGTACATTAAATAATACATCGGAGGAACAAGATGACAAATCTACAGATCCTTCAAATGAAGCCACCCAAGACAATTATCTAGGTTTAAGTAAAATTGACAACAATAAACCTAACAAAGTAGCAAGTACCAAGCCGAATGGCCACATGAAAAACAAGAGTATCGAAAACGTTGCTAAATTGCTATCTAAAAAGCCAACCATGTTTAACGATGCTAATGATCTCAATAGTGAAGAAGTGAACCTTTCTAAAGAAATAGGAGAGATCTTCCGCGACAAGGTTGCAGAAACATCACAACCAGATAAATTGACGGTCCAGGACAACAGCGGGGTTAAAACTAATAGCACAGACAACCAGAAAGTGATCGCTGTAACTGAAGGAGAAAAAACAAAGCGACCAAGCATAGAAAGAACTGTCGAGTCTGAAAAGACAGTATTAGAGAAAATCCTGCCAAAGCGTTGCAAACTTACCAACGGTGAATTGAAGGAGGCGAAGAAGAAGAAAGTGGAGAAGGTAGTGAAGCTGTTGGTATCGAAGAAGCCGGCGATAAAGACGGACGAAGCGACGCTGGTGGTGGAGGATGCGTGTGCGTCGCCGGTGCCGGGCGCGGGGCGGCGCGTGGGGCGCGGGGGGCGGCGGCGCAGCGGGGGCGGCTGTCGGCGCGCGCGCCGCGTCCTCGCGCCCCCTCCGCCGCCCGCGCAGGAGCCGCGCGCGCCGCCCCGCTGGAGCAACGGCTGGCACTGGGATGGAGAACACTACTTGTCAAAAGTCTACCTCAATGTAAGTATCACTTTTACTTTCCCTTTTTTCTACAACTACCTACTCACATCCTTGTGTTCAATAGCCATTCCATTTGAAGACTTCAAAATACTTCGTAACCGTTATGTTGTTATTTAATCAAAACGACACAACGAAAAAACATAGGACCGACATAAAATCAAGAAGATTTTATAGAAGATTAAAAAATGCCAAAATTGAAATCTATCATTGTTTTTCTTTTTGCTATTTTTAACCGACTTAAAACAGACTAATAAGGAAGAAATTCTTTATTAGTCTGTATGTTTTATTTTCATCTGACCTATTTCTCTTCAGAATGATTCCCGGTTCGACCGCACGGCGCGTTGTTGGCAGCGTATGTCCCACGCAAGCGGCGACAGCGTGGCGCGTGGCGATTGTGTTTTGCTGAAAGCTTCCGCCGGCAAGGCGCAACAACCATTCGTTGCCCGGGTCGCCAGTCTTTGGGAGAACCCTGAAGACGGTAAGAGTCACACAAGTTATTTTCTTAGATCTAACCATAAAGTTATTTTCTTCCACCAAACCCATCCAAAAAAAAAACTAAATTCTGCCTTAACTTGGAGGCCACTTGAAAACACAATTTCTGTACTAGTGTAAATTTATTGTTGTTTGCAAGATGATGGTAGAGCTTGTCTAAGCTGAAATGACGCGCCCCACCATCGCGCCGTTAAAATAACTTGATCTATGAAAAGGTGCTCACTTCGCTTTCGTGGATGTTAAGATATTTTGGCAGCGCGGTTGATGGCGCATCTTTTCAGTTTAGTGTAGCGACACACCTGCGGAAATTCTGCGTCGGAACGTGCCGCGAGGTCTTGTGACATTTGCTATGTGTTAGGAGCAATTTTTAAAGAAAATCGAGGAATAGTCAGTGCATAGAGGTAAGTCGCAACGGGAAACAGGCCTAAAATTGGTAGATTAACTAGTGGTACGTGTATACATAAAGTCGCTTCCCGGTGGCGAATATAACGCTCATCAAGGCCTGGCCTACCGATCACGGCCAGGGACAATGACCGACCAGCAAAAACAAGTAATTACAACGTGAATTGACTTACGGTGGATACGATGACCCGGCGTTCTGACGTAGTATGTATTGGCTGTGTACTTAATCGTTTCCCTATTTATTTAATTTGCATACCTATTGTTAATTGGTTGAAAATTGCAAATAAATGACTGAAACTGAAACTCTAGTGAATGTATGGGTTGTGTGTAAATATAATATACTAAATAGAACGTAATACTCATGTGTAGTAGGCTGGGCTGGTCTCCCTCTCCCTGGTAGCTGGTTGTCCTCGCTGCAATTCGATCTGCTTCGGCAGACTGCCCATAGCTTCCGGCACCGATTAAGGTCAATATTGTATCGTCGCGTGCACTTCCAGAACTAGCGGCGCTCAATGATATTACATTTGGCGGCGCTACGATCCCGCGTCACGCAATGCGAAAACCCTTGACCCTTGGTACACCATTCCTTACAGATAATAGTCCAAATTATCCCTCGCGGCGACCCCGCGTCGCAACACTACACCAACTTGAGGTTTATAATGAAAAATATTACGATTCCGTAAAACATGGGGTCGCTATGCCAACGCGGTAAGACAAATCAAGATGGCGATAGCTCCCCGTTAGCTACACGGCCTTCGCCGGGACCTGTTTCGTACGACTGTCATACAAAGAAATGGCGCCCCGATCGCCCCTTGCATTCTTATCGGTGCCCGCGCAGCGATTGATACTTCGAGTCTTTTTTTACACCGATGTATACATTCGACTATTGTAACTACCTACCTAAAGCTAGCGAAACCGCTAGTTGGTTCTAAACACTATGTGTTAGGAGCAATTTGTGAATGTGAATGTTGTGTTAAAAAAAATATCAAAGGGTTTACTTGAAAATAAATAATCTTTAATTTGTGAATAAAATCGAGGAAATGGATTTGAATAAATTGTACTTATAACAAACCTTTTTAAATATATTTTTTTACAATTGGTTTCATACTTGACGAAAAAATGGGGCATGCCCCGTCGTCCTGCTGGAGTGTCCCACTGGTAGGACGACGGGGAATTCGCGATTCCCCCTCGTCCTACTGAACTAGTATCCGAAACAAACTAAAAGATCCGTCGCGGATCGTTCCGACACGGAATTTGCGCAGGTGTGTCGCTAAACTTAGACGGGCTGTATCGCTCGTGTGTTGCTCCGCAGTCAGCATATTTACCATTTCTAGTAAGGTACGTATTCCTCGTACAAAATAACTCTGGCTGTGACCGTTAATGCGCAGAAGTCAAATAAATTATCGTGGGGGTGAGCGCGGCAGGTGGGGGGAGGCGAGCACATCGTACACTGGCTCCGCCTGCCGAATTTGGAATATTTCGATACGGGAGTAGATAAACATGTGTTGTTTGTGCAGGCGAGATGATGGTATCGCTGGTGTGGTACTACCGGCCGGAGCACACGGAGCGCGGCCGCGAGCCGACGGACGCTCCGGATGAAGTGTTCGCATCGCGCCACCGGGACGCCAATTCCGTCGCCTGCATCGAGGACAAGTGCTACGTGCTCACATTCAACGAGTACTGCCGGTGAGTGCGTCTACACACACACGAACACTGCTCTATAACACCGGGACGCCAACTCCGTCGCCTGCATCGAGAACAAGTGCTACGTGCTTACATTCAACGAGTACTGCCGGTGAGTGTGTCTACACACACACACACACACGATCACTGCTCTTTAACACCGGGACGCCAACTCCGTCGCCTGCATCGAGGACAAGTGCTACGTGCTCACATTCAACGAGTACTGCCGGTGAGTGCGTCTTCACACACACGAACACTGCTCTATAATACCGGGACGCCAACTCCGTCGCCTGCATCGAGAACAAGTGCTACGTGCTTACATTCAACGAGTACTGCCGGTGAGTGTGTCTACACACACACACACACACGATCACTGCTCTTTAACACCGGGACGCCAACTCCGTCGCCTGCATCGAGGACAAGTGCTACGTGCTCACATTCAACGAGTACTGCCGGTGAGTGCGTCTACACACACACACACACACACGATCACTGCTCTTTAACACCGGGACGCCAACTCCGTCGCCTGCATAGAGGACAAGTGCTACGTGCTCACATTCAACGAGTACTGCCGGTGAGTGTGTCTATACACACACACACACACACACATGCGATCACTGCTCTTTAACACCGGGACGCCAACTCCGTCGCCTGATGTGGCGTGGTTATGGATTGGTTATGGCGCTGGTGCGGTGCCTCAAAATGGCGGCGGCAGTGGACGTATTTTAGGGCATTCGAAATGTAGATTTTTGTAGTAGTTAGTAAATGTTAATTTATACAAGTTAATCGAAATCGTTAATGGTTTTTTTTTTTTTTTTAAGATATCGTCTTTTATATTTTTATTCATGTCTTTACAGATCAAGTCATACATAATAGGTACTAATTACCTTATAAACTAAACTAAATAAAAAATGTCACCCAGATCATCATATCTGGGTAGGGTGCCCAAAAGGCTGGCAGCGTTCCCTCTCTGGATAGCCAGACTTATCCTCTGCCCGAGGTAGCTGCCAGCCCTTTTATCACCCGACACATCAATAAGCCTCGAGGAGAGTTGTCGGAACAAGTCTCGCGCCCCAGGCCCCCAGGGACCCAGCGTCTCCACTCCGAATGGGACGAAATTGTAGTTGGAGGACAAATCGGCATACTTGCGCACTTTTAGGGCTTCAGCTTTAGATGCTGCAGAGCCTGCCGCTTTTGTTGTCAAAGGTAGGTGGCAGGTGGCTACAGTGTCCACACAGGTCGTTATCGTTAATGGTTAATTTTATTGAATAAAATTTAATTGTTAAATTTATTGTTTTTTTTTTATCTTTATACAAGTTAATCGAAACCCGACTTTGTAACTAAATAATAATTTGCTATAAGTTCCCATGCTTGATCCTGCACACATTGTTACTATAACCTGATCGATTGTAATCGTATATTACGGGATATTTTTCTATTAACTCACAAAACGCGATATTAAATTGAATATCGTCACGCATTCTGATAATACATCGGACGGATCTGTGTGCATTCGTATTGCGTGCCACCTCAAACTTCGGCGCGGCGCGGGCGGGAAGCGACGCCTGCTCTGCGCCCTCACCTCACCCTTGCCACCTCAATATGCACGGCGCCATATCGCTTCTATGCATTTTGTATGAAACACGAAGTGACGGGCGCCGCGACCGTGCCATACCCTCGCCTCGCCCTCGACCGACGCCTCATTGATATGTCCCGCGCCTTACAGTTCTATTCTGTTGTGCGACTACACTATACTCGTACCAAGCGAGAAACAAAAGTTACGATAGAAAATTGGTTAATTCCCCGCGACTACACCACACATATGCGAGCCTCCTATCTCGCACCGATTTTGTAAAGTCCCACCCTTGTTTTGCTATTATTGAAAGATACTGTCTTACATGTGATGTAACCTTGATTATCACTTGTATATCTGACAGAGTATTTGGTCTGCAGGTACAGGAAGCGGCTAAAAGCGGCGGAGGAAGGCATGAGCTCGTGCCCGTCGATCGTGCCGCCGCCGCCCGCGCGCGAGGTGTCCCCGGCCGTGCAGCCCAACGACACCAAGCTGCCGCCCGGCGTCTCCCCGGAGCTCGTCCTCTTCTGCCGCAAGATCTACGACTTCCGCTCCAAGAAGATACAAGTCCCCAACAAGTGAACGCCCCACCCACACCCTCAGGATACAGAGATCTGTGTATACTCTCTACGACGGCTCAGTGCTATCGAACGTCAACACCAAAGTTACGAAACTTCTCTGTTAAGGCACTGATCCGTGACGGATAAAGGACAGTGGACACCCGCGGTGGGGCGTGGCTTATCCCCGTCACGACACTAGTACAAACAGTTTCCGGAAGCCTCCAGGCTCGAGTCTATGTGATTAATGTGTTAGTAGTCGCCAGCGTCCCTATGTTGCTTGTAGGTATCGTGATTTGTGTACCGTAGATGATGTGTTTAAAATTCTTAAGTGATTTGCCGTAACCAGTTTATTTTGAAGAATAATTTTGATCAATGGTTGCCTTTTATAAAATGTAAGTAGTTGTAAGAAATCATGATGAGAATGCATAATTATGTATAGCGGTATTTTTTCGGCTTGGGGTTCTATCCCGTTAGCGGTTTCTATCACTTCCTAGTGACGAGTGTGCTGAGATTCGGATTTTTAATCTCTTTGTAAGATTAACCTTAGGTATCTGTTTGGATGCGTGGAAATGAAAAGGCATTTATAATTACCTAATAAGTACCTACATTTTATGTTTCATTTAATTGTTACTTTGTTGTCGAAGTAGAGTCTATATTTAAATTATTATTTTTGGTGTAAGAGCTGTTTCGGGAGCAGAATGAGAATCGTAGCAGTATCTTCTTGCATATAAAAAAGTACGATGATCCTTCTAACGAATGATTCTACATCACTGATGGAAAAAAAAAATTTTTTTGGGTGATCAAAAAATTTTATTTTCCTTCAAATTAAAATACAGTAATTCATTGAAATAATAGTTCTTGCTAGTGACGGGATATTATAACAAAAATCATCTTTGTCTGCATCTCCAGCTGATTATAGAGATCATTTAACCCACCAGGCTTCACTTCTTCTTGAGCTAAAACTACTTTAAGAAAAAATATTTTTTTATACAATCTATTAGTGATGTAGAATCACCCCTTAGAAGGATCATAGTACTTTTTTTAACCCTGTATTTTGGACAAAGTGGGTAGCTTATGTCGCGCCATTGCATGACTGGTATGACCTATCTGATACCTAAGTACATCACAAATGAGTAAGGTTTATTTTAAATCCGACAACTGTATGTAAAATACCAATTTAGTATTGAGAACCAGCGTCGGGTAGCGTAGCTCTGCCTTCCGTCGTTATAAGCTACACCTTTACTAGTTTCATGATATGTACCAAATGTAGATTTTTTGAATTTATATATGTGTACGAAATAGTCGTCGAGATACGGATAAGTGACATGAAGCTGAATGAGTACCCTGCCTTCTGAGGAATTGATTTTATAATGCATTTCGGTCATACAGTTCGTTCGTGATATGTTATATCAGGGAAGACTGATCATTCGAAGGTAGTGTATGGCATCCCACAAAATGATTCCAAAATCACGACGATTTTTCTTTTTTCAATTACTACAACATAAAATAAATAAAAAATAACAAAAGGGAACATATTTGACATATTTTTAAAGAAGTAATTTTTAGAGCAAGAGATACTTTAATAGTAAAATCTCTTTATCATTAGAGAAGTAATGTTAAGTAGCTCTGAAAAAGTAAAAAAAAAATATATTTAACGTTATAACTCCCGCGTGGAAGTTTGTAAAAGGGCATTTATACGTTTGCAATTTGTGTACCAACTTCCTGTCTTCTTTATTTTCTACTCTATTTATTTTTAATTTGCACAATTTTGCAATAGCTCTTATTTCTTTAAGTTGTCTATCATTTGGTTGGTTTTAAAAATTATTAGGTATGTACATTAAGACATTGTCAGTAGATCATACAAAAATATTTTATTTCCAATGAAATTGTTCCATAATGATAAAATTAAAAATTGATAAAAGGTAAGTACAAGTATTCGATAGAAACATCACTAACATTTTATTATTGGTAAAAAATCGAACAAGCGAAAGGCATCACTAAGATTTGTTACCTATTGGTAAAAATTAAAACAATTTCACTGGAATCCTATTCCAAAGCTTTTTTATTTATAAGTTTCTACTCTAATCTTTCCATTGCTTGATGCCAAAAATTTAGCTGCGAAAATTCTATTATTCTGTAATGTGTACTACCTAACTCCCTTTTATTTAGGTTAACTTGATGATTGTGAAAACTACTTGCTTACATTTTCGTGATTATCTTAGCTTCTCTCCATTCACGCGGATTTGCTTCCGCATGCGGATCTGGTGCACTGTACAATGCGTAATGTCCGCATTTGCTTATTTTGTACTTGCTTCTCTTGTCTTGCGTGTCATCCGCATGCGTGACGAGGAAGCATGTATGAAATGATTAAATGCGGACAGCACGCATGCATACCAGATCCGCACGCGTGCGCAAATCCGCGTGTCTGGAGAAGCGCCCTTAAGATTTTTTAAATCTGTCTTCACTGATGACTCGCACAGAAAAACAGTATCTAGTAGATTTAAAGAAGCTTCAACCCGTTACCCGACGCGTTGTGTGTATGGCGTTTAGTCGCACTGAAAAGCCCACTTTCAATACAACGAGTAACGGAAAGGTGTGATAATACTGAAGGCTGTGAATCTGCACATGAAACTGAACAACTTTCCCCAAGGAACATTGGTTGAAATACGAAAAACCAAATTTGACCTTCCATACAAAATGCGCTATCAGCTTATGCAGTTTCTATGGGAGGTTTAAAGTTGATTTTGTTCTTTGACCTATGTTCCTTGGGGAAAGTTGTTCAGTTTCATGGGCAGATTCACACCCTTTAGTATTACCACGCCTTACCGTTACACGCTGGGTAATATGGTATTTATTAACATGTTCCCAATTTTGCCTGAGAGGGAAAAACCGATAGAAATTCGTTAGGAAAGACTGTTTGTGAAAAACAAGCCAATTTTAAGTCTATTTAATATTTTTCAAAATACACGTAAGGTACTTTTTTAAACTGTGAATGATTTTTTGGTTAGGAGTTTTCACAATCGTCAGTGCTCATTTAAATTAATTGTAGAAATAATGATTAAATTCCATAATACTATTACTATAAGTGAGCTCTCCTTGCTTGTAGTTATTTTAGTTGGATTGTTTGTTTACGTTACCTTTTTTCTGCAAACTTTTAATTTAGTCAACATTTTAGCACTACGTTTACATAAGAAAAATACCTTGTTTTTATTATTAATTTATTTGTTTCAATGAAAATTATATAGGTATATTTTTATTATTGTAACCTACATAGTTATGTTGGCTGTAATTTAATATTGATGTAATTAATATATGTATTTTTATTTCAAATACTGTTGTTTTATTGACACTAAACACTCGACGTAAAAAGTAAGTTCCATCTATGAAGATAACCAGAATAACAGTAAATATTTATTTATTTACCAACACATTGCACTGAATACATTATACAATTTAACAACAACATTATCAAGTTTCCAGTAACGTGCTGGCGCGGCGGTCAGTGACAATGTATGTCTTAATATGACTTCTAGATATGACCAGTTGGATTCGACCACATTTTTGTTGGGGCCTCTAAAGGAGACCGTTTCTGGATTTGACCAAACGATAAATTAAGATCTTTACACTCGTCAAACACTATAGATTACAATTTAAAAGTTTTGACTTAAACCGCTATCACACCTTCCTTAATTCAGAAACGAATTCGGCATACATTGCTCGTTTGAGTAAGGATATTGGAAATAACAGAACCAAGCCTCCCAGCAATGTATCTCGAATTAGTCTTTAAATTTAGGAAGGTGTGATTGCGGCTTAAGTCTGTGACCTTGTTCACCGAATCGAGCTAATACTAGCATTTCCCAGAGAAAGCCAGTACTAGCTCGACAGGGTTGGCAAGGTATTACATACATAGATGACAACTTAATAGAGATTGTGCAGCCTTAAAAGGATAACTACGGATTATGTTGCCCTTTTTGATTGTCTAGGGGCAGTAACAGTTAATTAGTTTCATCCACAAGCATATAACTTTGATTGCGCTATGGTAAACCAATATCACCCAAAACGTATCTTTATCATATTTTTACACGCCACCTTTGCGAAACCAAAAGCAAGCACGTAGATGAAAAACCCAGAGACCTTTAAGAGGCCACCTGCAGTCCACTAGCGCCCCCATCAGTTAAAAAAATATTACTTGCTAAAAACAATACTTATCAAAAATCTGGAAAGACATTAAAGCACTACCCTATTTTATTTAGAACCTATAAATTCTTTAAAATATAGTTCACTGTAGTGACAGATACAAAAATTGCGAAAAACGGCCACTCTTAGCAGGCCTAACTATAACTTATCAAAAATCCGTAAAGACAGATTGAAGTAAAAGTACATTTGTTTATTTAGAAACTATTTACTCTGTAAAATAAAGTTCACTGTAGTTACAGATACATTAACTGCTTAAAGTGGCCGTTTTTCGCAATTTTTGTATCTGTAACTACAGTGTATTATATTTTTCAGAATTGATAGGTTCTGAATAAACTAGGATACCTTTACTTCAATCTGTCTTTCCGGATTTTCGATAAGTTTTGTATTTAGTGAGTAATATTTTTTTAACTGATGGGGGCGCTAGTGGACGGGAGGTAGCCCCTTAAGTGTTTTCACCGACGTGCGTACGTAGCGTTGGATCGATATGGGCTCAACTGAAATGAGCATTAATGAAATCAGAATATGAGCATTCACAGACAAAAAGGGTCATTTATTGTAAATTTGATGAATCTGTACCATTATTATTCATCAAATTCTACAAAGTACCTACAACAATAGGCATTTAGTTGCTAATATGTGTGGTAGGTATTATCTTGCTGTTGGATAACTTATTTATACAGGGTGAATTTGAATTGGTTATGCTTCCGAAGCTCAGTGATTCTACAACAATCAACTTTCGCGAAGAAAATTTTTTCGGCTCCCCATAGTAAAAAGGTCACGTGATCCACTCATTTGGTCGGAGAAGGCGAAAATCTTTTTTCTGAGGGAAAGTTGCTTATTTTCATGAGTAGAATCACTGGGCTCCGAGAACAAAACCAATGAAAATTCACGCTGTTTTATGATCAATTAATAGGAGTCAATTGCCAGAAATTTGGCACCATACAGATTTATGATTACAGCCATTTAAAATGATGGTTTATAATAATATTAATTTACTTTTCTTAATACAACATACCTACCTAGGTAAATTACAGAAAAGTAATAATAGTGGGAGCTAGGAATCCTGATGGATTTCCTGACACAATATTCAATAATCTTTATCAAGTAAACATCTATTTGCATTCTACACTGCCAAAATATTATTAACTCCTGCATTTTTTTTTATTTATTAACTAGACAATTAAATAAAGCACGCATACATATTGCATAATTATTTTTTATCGCTTCTTTTTTGTTTGTAGGCCGTCACTTTGTGAAGCGATTTAATTTAACTGACGTCATTAAGTGATATAAAAATGTGAAAAAATTCTTATATGATTTGATATGAGCAGGCAAACAGAGAATCAATTCTAACACAGGATAATAACGATTGTAGTGTAGAATAATATAGATCACACATTACATTTGACAGTTTTTGGATGATAATGGCAAATAGAGCTCTCTATGAGAAAAGGCCATACCATCCAAAAATGCTTAAAAATCCGGTCAAAGTAAAAGGAATGTATAGGTGCCTTTACACACACCAGATGCATAACTGACTTTCAAAAACTGAAATGTCCATAAAAAGACAGAGTTGCCAGAAACATTTTAGTGATGCTTTGTTGGCTAATTTCGTATATAATATATATTTTATATTTACCTCAAACTTCTGTATATCTTTATTTACAACAGGCAAACAAAATGACAGGAGAAAATTATTAATTTTATGAATAAATTGTCATTATGAATATTGCAGAAATTGAAATATAATAGACTTGTATACTATCCTATACCAACAGGGTTACCTATTTTTTTATCATCTGGGAAATTTCAAGAAATGGTTCTGCCCATAAAACTGACCAGTTTTGTCAAGAAACATGCACGAGGCCCAGCGCAGACAGAACGGAATAATCCTCGCGCGGGCTCGGGCATTTCCTGAGGGATCGCGCATGCTATAGCATGCGCGCGACCGCGCGAGTAAACCGTCATCTTCTACCGAAACATGCCAGTTTGTCGCGGTTCGTCAACAATGGTGGACTGGGATATGGTTATAATTATTATTGCGCTTTAGGTAGGTAAATCTTAAAAAAACACGCCCTCCCTCTTTGAATTCACTGAAAACACTGCGCGCTCGTCACCACGCAGTCTCGTCTCGACGCCGCCGCGCGCCTACTCGACGCCGCGCGCGGTTGCCCGCGTATCCTCGAGGATGCGCGAGCCTTTTTTGTCGGGTTCAAGCATATATGCACTTTATTTCAATGACGTTAAAGTTGATTTTCGAGTGCCTTAATAAAATCCTCTCCGATGCGCTCCTCTATCTGTGCGGTCCAATTTGCGCTAACAGACTGCTTTAGAGCACTGTGAGCGCGCTTAAGTCGGTCCAAATTGACCAAAAGCGTGCTCTAAAGCACTCGCTCGTTCACCGCCTTACGTCATTGATGACGTCATCGTTTCTGCTATCAGTGCTTTAGTCAAATAGGTGGAGCAGTGAAAGCGCTAATGTCAAAATCGATTTGACACATAAAATCCCACACATTTGCAGCCAGCTGATGTTTCTCAAGTTTTGATTTTAATGAGTTTGTCTCTAATGGAAATGAGAGTGGATTTGGCGCACATTTTTCAGGGATTAGCTTAGGCTTTGTTAAAGAAAATAAAAACAAAACCGAAATTTTGACAGATGAACACGTGAGCGCGCTTAAATCCATTCCAAATTGACTACAGCCATTAAAGCAGTGGTAGCTTTGTGAGCGTGCAAAATCAATTTGGACCGTCCGTCAGTACTGTATACGCTTTTAGCAGCGTTTGTACAATTTGGAACACAGCGTCTGTCTGCGCTGAGCCTAAGTCGAAATATGTAAAAGATCGACTTCCCATAGATACTGAATCAGCTGGTAGCACATTTTGCATGAAAAGTCGATTTTTTCGTATTTACTCTGGTTTATGTTCCTTGGGAAAATTTGTTCAGTTTCATGGGCAAAATCATCTCAAAACTTTTCTAGGGTGATAAAAAATAACCGTGTATGCTTGTGATGACTATCATGATAGTTAAGGTAAAAAAAGTTACTAAAAATATTATTACAAATTGTACATAATGACATAATAAACCAATTCAATACTTTCAGGTCACTTTGCCAGCTTTTAGCATACATTAAGAGGCTACCCGCTGTCCACTAGCGCCCCCTCAGTTAAAAAAAGATTACTGGTTGAATACAAAACTTATCAAAAATCTGGAGACAGTTTGAAGTAAATGTACTTTTGTTTATTTAGAACCTATCAAGTCTGTAAAATATAGTTCTCTGTAGTTACATAAACAAAAACGGCTAAAAGTGGCCATATTTCACACTTTTGGTGTCTGAAACTACATTAAACTATATTTTACAAGGGTACCTTCACTCAATCTGTCTTTTCAGATTTTCAATAAGTTTTGTATTCAGCACATAATATTTTTTTAAGTGATCTATTTCAGATGATAGCCTTTACATAGGTAATGTAAGTACATACAACTTCTTTCCATAGACCACATCATAATATTATGACAAACAGGTTTTATGTCCAATCATCACTACTTCAGTCACGTTATAAAATTCATATAACTCCTATAGGTACAGTCAAGAGCATGTCAAGCTTGACACACTGGACTTTGTGCTTAGCTTAGTCCGCGTAGACACAGATAATATAATACTATACTAGTACAGATGCCTCACATCATAGAACGAATTTGTGCCGAAAATTGTTCGGGCTATTTTTTCATAAGGTATTTTCTTAGAACAAATTGATATCTGGATGTTAAAATTGAATTCATGTCATAGTTTACACCTTTACCTACCAACCTATTAGTAACACTTAGTTTAATTATTAGAAACAAAAGGGCCAAATTAATTCGGGCTATTTACTGGGAATGGGACCCCATGGCGTAGAGACGGAAATCGCACTGCTAATGTCAAGCTTGACCTGCTCTTAACTGTACCTACACTGTGCGAGAGATTTACATTACAAAAGACTAAAAAAATTAATACTTCTGCAATTTTTTAAATATTTCTCAAACTGTGCTTATCAAAAGCTCATTCATTTATACTCAAGTGTCTAGCTAACTAATGTGATAAAATTAAAAGAAACATATTTTGCATTCCCAACTGAATTTGCTACTCTTAAGCAAAACAATCAAGAAATTTACAAATATACAATAAATCTCATTTATAAATAACAAATGGTTTTTTTTGTCCAAGTCATAATTTCTAAGAAACATCATGGATATATGCATCAAAATTCTGAATTATATTCCATACCTATATTAAATTTTAAAATTCATCAAAAGGTTAATCCTCACACCAAATATATTGATCAGTAATAGATAATATTAAACATACTATCAGCATATTTACTACTTTCTTGGAGCATTCCAGTATGTTATAGATCCTACCATCTGTATGTAAAACAAGTAACATCAAAGTATGGCCTTGAGAACATTGATTATATCTTAAAAGTTGCAGCAGCTGTTAGTTTTACGAGCTGTTTTATAAAATGCTTTACTATGCATGGACAAACTGTCTGACTTGGCAACCAAGTCATCTAACTTCTCCCCTCGCTCTAATACAGCTTTTATTGTATCATGAAGAATAATTTTGGTTTCATCAAGATCATTTTGAATTTTAGTTAAAGCATCAGCCTCTTTAGGATTTTGGAACCTAGCCAGATATTCTGGTAAAACTGGAAATTCAATTGAGGTATCATCACTAGTTGCCCACATGCTTGCAGGCACTCGAGCTGAAAAGTCATCAAGCATCTTTGTGATTAAAGTATGTGCGACTCTGTTTGGGTATTCATGGTCGGAAATCAGTATTCCTGCCAAATTGTCTGCCCGGACGTAAACTTGCAGCATATACTCCCCTTCTTTTACAGACTGCCGGGATGCTGGTGATGTTCTTTGGACCATTGTCTTGCTGACAAATGTCATAAATTCTTGCACTGAGCCTCTTTGAAAAAAACTGAAGCTCTGTAGGTCATATGCAGCCTTGAGAATGGTAGCATCGTTTACTCCTTTATAAACTACCAAAAGCGCGTAGACTTTCACCATTTTATATTTTTGCCTTTGTTGTTCTTCTGGGTGAGTATGTGGTACCTGTAATAAACATATTACGCAATTAAATTGTTGACAAGTCAATGAAGACAAGTATTACTTAGCAAAAGAATAATATGAGTTGGCTCTAGGTGATTATAAAATGCAATCACTAGAAATCAATGAAAATATTCAGTGAAAGTCCTCTTACGTACCAGCAATTAACACGTCTTTGATAACAGTTACTGAAACTTGAAGTGTTTTCCAAAGAAACTACCTAATTTGGAAACGATTGAATTAACACTGTTGGTAATATAAAATTATAGAATTTTTCACAATTAGCCCTTTTTCTGAAATTGTCTGAATTCACTGAAACATGTACAATTGTCAATTACAAAACGTCAAGCAAAACTCAGCAAAAAACGTCAAAATGACAGAAGTGAAGCAGCATTACCAGTGTCAATGTTCGAAATTCCCCACAAATACCAAAAAAACTAAACTATTATTCAGGCCATTCTCCCACGACCACGACGCTACTCTCAAGCGACTTGAGTCGAATACGCGTATGTATGCTACCAGTTGCTCGTGAGTAGCCTCCATAAAAATTCGCCTACATCCGCACACGACGCAACCTGTCCACAACGCGTTGCATACCAGTTGCACGCTACTAGCCTTGCTAGTCGCATTGCATGCAACCCGAGTCGTATAGGTACGCGCATGCACTATTAGATACAAAAATGGCTGCCGAGCAAGATCAAAACATAAATTTAATGTCAGAAGAAGAAAAACATCCCAGTTTAGTTTATATAGGTAATTATAAACTTTCGGAGTATGTGAGAAAGGATATAATAGACATAGCGTTGATAGAAATTGAAAAAAAAAAAACAATTTGCCTGGTAAGTACATAAAAAGAGTAGCGCCGTGTGCGGAACCGAGTCTCAAAAAGTTGCGTACATCCGTCATACTGGTTGCATCGCAGTCGCGACGATTGGGAATAGCATCGTGGGAGAAAGGCCTAAGTCTTTATAAGAAGAAAGATTTTAATTTCTTAACATCTTCTTGTTTAGCATTGTATTTATGGATTCTTCAGTATCAGTTTTATGGATGTTGACGTATATTAACTAAAATCTACTCTGATGAGGATTGGTAGATTTTTAGTTAGTTAGTTAGTTAGTTTGGTAGAAAAAATTGTAATCACCAATTTTTATGTAATGTAAAACTAAATGGTTTACAATTCCCAATTTTCCCCGCATCGACGACGCTCTCCCCACAAATTCTCTGATCAGTCTGATGTTCCCCGTATTTTGGGGAATTGTCCATAAATCGGCAGCAGTGAGGAGGGAAGACGAAACCGTTTACGAAGCCAGTTTTACGTAAATTGGTTGGACAGCGTGGTATTACGTAGCACAAAATAACTTTGGCCCTGTCATTGATGCGCAGTAGTCAAAAATAGGCCATTTTTTTCTTCTGCGCATCAATGACAGGGCCAAAGTTATTTTGTGCGTCGTATAGTCGCAGGCAAGCAAGTGTGATAAGATAAGTTGGGGCGTGTAAATCCAGCAAAATTAACAGGCGGAATAAAAAAGTATCTGTCAAATAAAAATGTAAAATCCTGTTTTTTGGCAGAATCACCGCAAGTGGCAGTGGCGATGGAGCCCGGTAGTGTTTATATCCTCTTTGATGGAGCCATAAACATTTTTCAAAATTGAATTGATTTGACTTCATTTGTACAAGGCTTTTTTAGCGGGAACTCGACATGGGCGTTTGCCTGCTTAATTGAAATTTTGGTTTTTTGTGCATTTAGTGATTTAGTGAATAATAAAGATAGTGTGTTATGCAGTAAATTTACTACGGAGTGCGCAGCTTATGAAGTTTTCAAGTAATCTCCTGTTTAAGCCCCGTTTGTGTTGTCCCAAAAAGTCACGAACATTTTCCTTCGTTAAAGTTCACTATCGCTTAGGGGCTTAGGGGAGCAAAAAGAAAGACAGATTAAAGACATTTTTTTTTTTGGTTTCATTCTTCCTTTCGGAAAGGCAAAGAGTACAAAGCCCATACAGCCATGTCTGATGTATTTAACTGTCTTTCTTTTTGCTCCCCTCGTAAAGCGATAGTGAACTTTACGAAGGAAAATGTTCGTGACTTTTTGGGACAACACAAACGGGGCTTAAACACGAGATCACTTGAAATCTTCATCAGCTGCGCACTCCGTAGTAAATTAACTGCATAACACACTATCTTTATTATCCACTAAATGCACAAAAAAACAAAATTTCAATTAAGCAGGCAAACGCCCATGTCGAGTTCCCGCCAAAAAGCCCAGATTAAAGACATCAGACATGGCTGTATGGGCTTTGTACTCTTTGCCTTTCCGAAAGGAAGAATGAAACAAAAAAAAAAAAAAGACTTTTTGGCGGGAACTCGACATGGGCGTTTGCCTGCTTAATTGAAATTTTGTTTTTTGTGCATTTAGTGATTTAGTGGATAATAAAGATAGTGTGTTATGCAGTAAATTTACTACGGAGTGCGCAGCTGATGAAGATTTCAAGTGATCTCGTGTTTAGGCCCCGTTTGTGTTGTCCCAAAAAGTCACGAACATTTTCCTTCGTAAAGTTCACTATCGCTTTACGAGGGGAGCAAAAAGAAAGATTAAACACATCAGACATGGCTGTATGGGCTTTGTACTCTTTGCCTTTCCGAGAGGAAGAATGAAACCAAAAAACAAAAAAAAATCATTTATTTGTACAAATTAGTACAAAATTGCAGAAATTCTGATAACAATTAAGTAATAATGTCTGAAGGAACAGAGAAAGTAGAAAGTGGGAGTGATGCCCGGCGAAGGATACTCAATATCGCAGTATCAACAGTACTGTTAGAAACTGGGTTTGACGCAGCAGACAAAATGTCTCTGGAAACTCTCACAGAAATGCTGCAATGTTGTAAGATTTTTATACTACAAACGATATTGTGAATAAACAATAACGTTATCATTGTCAGTAATGATATTATGCTATCTTTTTTTACAGTCTATACAGAAGTAGGCAACTCTGCTAAGGGGTATTGTGAACTCTCTGGAAGAGTAGAACCAGTGTTGGGAGATATTGTTATGGCTCTTGTAAACATGGGTAAGGTATACATAATAATTAATTTTTCTACCTTTATAGAGCCTTTGTACATTTAGATGTTTTTGCAGGAATAAGTTTACGAGGCCTGGAAGAGTATGCCTCCCGGCCGAATAGGCACGTGATACAGCCACCGCAGCAGGCCCCTGCCCCTCGCACTCCTGCCATGCTGTCTGCAGGATCTAAAGCCAAGCCAGCTCCTCACATACCATTTCATCTGCCACCATTGCCTGACCCTCATGCTTATATTAGGACTCCTGTAAGTTATTATGGTTCTTATTGTTTTAGTGCTGTTTATGGAATATCCCACTTTTTTAAGGCAACCTTAAGGCTATTGATGTAGCCACATTCTGGGCAAGATTTTGTAGCCGTTGACTCCAAAAAAGAAGAAATAAGTTGCCAAATCAATGGCTGCATGTTTTGCTTAGGTCAGAGACAGGGTTGTTGGGTGGGACAGCAGATGCTCCATAGTTTATGTGGCGCTACAGCTACACTTGCTGATAATAAAGCCCATTTTTTTACTATTTTCAACCACTAGTCTTACATTGAAAACCTAAATGAGCAGCTAGCAGTTTTCTTCTGCATTCAAACGATGATTGCGGGAGGCCTTACTCTTGTAAATAATGATGATAAAAGTCTTTTTCAGACCCACAAGCAACCTGTTACAGAATATGAGGCTATCAGAGAAAAGGCAGCCAGTCAAAAGAGGGATATAGAAAAAGCTCTTACAAAATTCCTAGCAAAAACTAGTGAAACACACAACTTGTTCAACACAGATGACAATCAGGTTTATCCATGTAAGTAACAAAATAAATGTTATTTCTATTCTGCTTAGTTAGTGTTTTGAATTTATATTGACTCGGTCAATACTCCTTTCAAATTAGCATATTTAGGTGTTTGTGCCTTCGCTTGAACCATATTTGAGATTACACTTCCGTATCTCAGCCCGTTTCAGTCAGGTTTCATATCTTGCAGCGCCCTCTGGCGACTATTTTGGTTACTAAGGTCCCCCCCCACGCCCGTCACAAGCGCCCGTCTGTTCTTTGATCAGTACGCTTTTGTATCTCAGCCGAGCAACACGTGCCGAGTGAAATAATTTTTTTTAAGTTTTCTCTTTCTGTTGTGAATTCCGCTCGGACTTTTAGCCCAGCGACGAGACGCAGCTGCCTCTATTAGGCACCTTCATTACCGAAGTCATTGTAAAATGATTTTTCGTGCAACACTGTAAATTCCGCTCGGACTTTTGGGTCCAGTGATGAGACGCAGCTGCCTCTCTAGGCACCGTCATAACCGTCGTCTCATTGACCGACGTATGTTGCCACATACGGCTGCCTCCCTTAAGCACCGTTATTGTAAATGCCATGCCGTCGTCTCGTGAAGAGACAACGTGTCGCTTCACGAGACGACGTGTCGCCTCACGAGACGTCATGTCGCCTCACGAGACGTCGTGTGTCGCCTCACTCATCGACGTCGTCTCACGAGACGACGCGTGTCGCTTCATTGGCCTGCGTCGTTTCACGAGACGACGCGGGTCCGGCGTCGTCTCACGAGACGACGCGTGTCGGCTCAAGACACGACAAGGAACAGTGGCCAGTTTTGAAACTAATCATACAAGCCGATCATCATCATTGCCCTAGCTTTGTTCTAGGCGACTTATCCTAGGCGATTTGACAAGAGCACTGGTATTCTCAAAGAGCGACTGCTATCAGACCTCTGCAACCCAGAGGGAAGGTAAACCACATCAAAACCTAGACAAGGTTTTATAAGGTTAGTGGCCAGCCTGGATGTCAGAGCCCCAAGCCGTCAAATGGCCTCTGACTTAGCTCAATTACTATCATTGACAGGCCGGGATCAACGGCTTAACGCGCCAAACTTACAATTTTATTCACAGCTGCAGCCTGATGACAATAGCTACACAAAATACTTATTCATTATTCACGTCAAATTTATTTTAAAACTACTTCTAAACGTTTCTTTCTTTACTGTCCACAAACGCTTACACTAAGAGTATATAATCACTACGTTTTATGATTACATACAAACACAGAGTAAGAGGTTATTACAGCGCGTTCAGGAAAAGTCTGTCTATGACGGTTATTTTCTGCGCATGGGTGACAGGCGGAGAGCCAATGAACGATCCGCTCGCCCCTGGGGGGAGCCGCACTCACCCCCGCGACTCTTGACTTCTGCGCATTAACTGTCACAGACGGAGTTATTTTGCACGCAGTATACAAAGACGAGTTTAGCTAATAAATCTGAGTTCCTGCCAGCTTTTCTAAGCTTGCTTGTTGCGTGATAGCCAGTAAGCGCATCAACACTTTCTAGTCAAAGCAGGACAACCCTGACATCAAAAGATTTTGGCCTCTGAGATGATTAAGTCTCCACTAACCAAGAAGACAACTGCGACCTTCTGAAGCACAAAAAACGCTATAGCCGCCGCAGTTAACCATACCCAGAACTTATGTTGCGTAACTTTCTTTATTTGTAAGGAAAATTCATCTAAGCTATAACCGTTTCTGTGAATATGATGCTATTATTCACGAGTCGCAAGATTAAATAATATTGCACTTAAAGACTAAGACAAGTACACGCAACTTTAGCTTCTCTTGTCAAAAAGCTTCTTAACCATCGTTTTGTGCTTACAAAAAGAGTATTAAATTATCCGATGCCAGGATCTAGTAGGTACTATCTTTACCAAATTTTGGGCATTTGACGAAGGCTTTTTCCAGCAAGTAAATAATGAACATTCAACTAAAATGTGTTGTTCTTTCGAGCCGATTCTGGCGTGATACGTTTAGGCATACTTTATTGAGCAAACAAAATACTCCACCACACATGACAAGCAGCCAGCACATCGGTGGTATTGTAAAGGTCATCGTGTAAGAAAAAGTAGGTAACTTTCGCCAATATAGACCTTTTGGACCCTATTTACTAAGCTACAGGCTTTAGATAGGTAACCAACATGTTTACAGCTGGATTTGTGATACCCTTAATTGCATATTACCTATAGTAAGCTAAGCGTCAAATAATTGCTATTGAGTAAGCAGATGCAATCAAGTAGGCAGCAGTAACTTATTTACGTCTTGCTTGTATGAGTTTTCAGATCCAAAAGATGATGTCGTAGATCGAGGATCTCTTGCAGATGCCTCAGTCAACCTTACCCAGACTTATGTATTTGCTAACATTAATCAATAGCTATATTTCCCAGATGATGGTCACATCCTAAGTGCAACCGTACAAAGGGGAAACACCTATGCTAATAATATTATCAGGTCTATCTGATAGCTATCACGACCCGCTAAAAGTATTTGAATTCGGCCTGTTAGAATTGACAAATTATTGTTAAATCTGCAATAATGTTCATATTTAATTTGCTCTGGAGTTTAGTTGTTCTGTAGTTCAGTAGCCTTTTTGCATTGTCATAAATGCACTTTTTCAGTTTGACTGTTTTTCCGCTGTAAAGTAAAAAGATTTCTTGAACAGTCCAAAAAATTCTTTATTCCGCTACAGAGTTAGTTTCGAAAAACAATTTTTGGTCGGTTTGCTATAGTTTGCTTTCTTATAACAGCAACAGCTTCTTCTGATGAACTTGTAGTAAGATCAAGGATACCCGTATTTTGTTGGTATCCCAAAAATCCCAATACTCTAGTTCCAACTTGTATGCACCAACAATGAAGACTTCGACACCTTTTGCATTAAGGCCTATGTTGTAAATTTTAAAATACCATCAATAATAGTTTAACATAAATAACTTTTCACTATATTTTTATCGTGGTTTGATGGTTTTTACAAAAAATCCTTGTTACCTTTAAGCATTCTAGAATACTTTTGTAAGTACAATTACATAGTAAAGTAGTAGTTTTTTAATCCCTAACTATCTCAACTCTCGACGAATCTTCTTTGCTCTTTCAGCATGATAAGACTATTAAAACAAGAAGTCACCTCGGTAAATTGACATTGTTTTGTTGTTATATTCTGCATATGGACTAGACCAGCCAATTTTCAACATCGCTATAACACCTGGTTGCTTCGCCACAGAATTGGTTGTAACCTTACAAAATAAAAATTCAAAATCCAAATAATTAAAATAAATCGAATTGATCGATCGATCATTTTGTTCAGCCGTTTTGTTCCTTCTCATATTTTAACATGAGATCAACACGATAATTGTGATTTTCATTCATTTTGTAAGTGGACCTCACCTTGTTTATACTCAGTATTTGCTGAGTACCTAGAAGAGCGTCATTTAACAGGTTTTATTTTTGGAAGGGAGAATTTGTTGTCGAATTAGACAATTAGAATATTCACACGGCTCCCACTGCAGACTACTTCAATTTATGGATATAGACCCAAATTTTTATTTTCTCACCTTGAAGGCTTTTCGTATCCATTGTTATACGCTTGGAATTTCCTGTCACTGTTATTTGGAGTTTATATATTTACCTAAGAATTTTGTATTTGTTATACTTAGGGCATTTCCTATAACTGTCGTTGCTTAATTTATATATTTACCTTACCAGATGTCCCTGAGAAATAACTCGTATTGTAGTCATTTCACGAATTCAATGAGATTAGCGCTGGGCGCGAATAATCTGACGCATACCGTCTAGAGCACTAACCACCGCAAACAAGTCGGATGCTCAGACTGGTTGTGTGAGTTTTGCTGAAGAATGCAGGCGTCGGCAGGTGGAATCTACGTGTCAATCTTGACCAGCAAAATAAATCACAGAATTACGGAATCATATGTTTCAAACGGTCATGTATGGTCAACGTGCCAAAGACGGACGTGCTGGATACTATCTTGTCCAAGCTTTCATCGATGCAGAACCAATTGTTAGCAATCGATTCTATTCAATCTGACTTGTCCCAGGTTAAAACAGAATTAAATGGATTAAAATCCTCCCTTGACGCTAAGTTGGAGGTCATGTCAGAGAGATTAGATTCGGTTGAAGAAAGAGTTGGTGATTTGGAAACATGTACATCAGATTTGCTGAAGTTGAAAACTGAAGTTGCTGACCTGCGGTTAGAACTCGAAACCAGGGAACAAGCTTATTTTCGTAAGGACGTGGAATTAAATGGCCTTACTGAACATGCCAATGAGAATTTACCTCACATTGTGGCAACGCTGGCCTCTAAGTTAGGAGTCGATCTGGACCCACGCGACGTGGATGATATCAGGCGTGTAGGGGTGAAAGGTGGAAAGGATGGTAGAGACGATCGACCCCGCCCTGTTATAATCACTCTCACTAGACGCGCTCCCCGAGACCAACTTCTTCGCGCAGCCAGATCTAGACGAGGTCTCACCACTGACAAGATCGAAGTGCCTGGAAATTCAAGGAAAATTTTCATAAACGAACACCTTACTAAACGAAACAGAGTCCTGTTCAGTAAAGCTCGTGCAGCTGGTGCAGACCTCAAATTTAAAAATTTAAATATGTTTGGACCAACAACGGTAACATTTTTATGCGACGATCGGAAACCAGTTCAATTCTGAGAGTTAGCTCTGAATCAATATTACAAAAACTGCTTGGTAATGGGCCTGGAAAACCTAGAAATCTCCTCTCCGGCGATGTTTCTGGTACTTCCAACAACATTTGATGTTTTTGTTTTAATACGACTTCCTTGCTTATATTCTGGTATAACATATTCTATGCCGCGTCAAACCGAGCATTGTTTCTACGTGGGTTTGCAAACTGCGCAACTCTTATTAATTTTCTGATTTTCACTGCGTCCAATACTGAAGTTTTAAAAGCCTTTTTTACCTGCATATTTTCTGTTTGTGAAAAGTATTTAGCTGCTGATATAAAGACTATACTCCTATCTGCTTTAACACTCTTTAAATCCTCTAAAACTCTAAACTCCATTCTTTCTTATAATAACATTTTTAGTTATGGGTAGTCTTGATTTACTAACAAATATTGATGATTCCTTTAATATAACTTGTAAAGCAATTCAGCCAGAAAACTGTAAGATAACTTTAAACCTAAATTATGAATTTAAGATCTTGACTGTGAACATAAGGAGTATCTATAAAAATTTTGATGCCTTGCTAGTTCTTTTACAACGACTTAAGACTGAATTTGACGTGATTTTACTGACTGAATGTTGGCTTAGCGACACTACGGTTATTGACGATATTTCAGGTTATTCAGCCTTCTACTCAACCCGAAACATTAATCAGAATGGTGGGGTGGTAGCTTACGTAAGAGACTTGTGGAATGTTGCGGTCTCTGAACCCAATCTAATAGATGCGTGCGGGCTCTTACTTGATATTCCTGAGGTATTATCTATAATAGAAATGTATAGATCACCGTCTTTTAGGAACACTTCAAATTTTTTTGAATTCCTTGGATGAATGCTTAAAACTGCTAAAAGACAAGTCCACCATTATCATTGCAGGAGACATAAATATTGATATACTTTCCTCTAATTCATCTCAAATCGACCCCTCTGAATATCTCTGCTTGACTGCCGAACACTCTCTCCAACCTGCTATCACGCTGCCAACGAGACTTGACTCCTGCTTAGACCATATATTTGTCAAAACCAGTTCCTCTGTACTTGGACTGGTATGTGATACAGAATTTACCGATCACAAGCCTGCCATAGTAGGCCTTAATATTAAAAAGCCAAAAAAACAGACAAACGGCCTGAGAACTAAGAAAATAACGGACTTTGAGGGAGTTTCAAGGGAATTACAAAGCGTTGACTGGAGTAACGTTACAAACATGACAGATGTTAACGACGCAGTAGGTGTGTTCCTTGGCATCCTAAATGCCTCAGTCGATAAACATACTAGGACTATTCGTGTTAGCAGGAGTAAATTCACTATAGAACCTTGGATGACCCCTGGCCTACTTCGATGTGCGCGTCATCGAGATCATCTACACTCACTAGTCAGACAGTATCCGGACGACAAAATACTTAAACTGTCGTACACTAGATACAGAAATTTTTATAACAACTTGATCCGTAAACTTAAAACACAATATGACAGCGCAGATATAGAATTTAACAAAAATAACCCAAAAGGCTTATGGACATCCATCTTAAAGATATGCAGATCAAGTAAGAAATCACGTCAGGCTAAGGATCTTTTGACTCTGACTGAGAATGCTTCTGATTCTTTAAACATTGTAAATAATTTTTTCTCAACCGTAGGAAAAAACTTAGCCAACAATATTCTTAGTCAATCAAGTGTTACCGAAGATGATCTTGCTGCCTCTATAAACACCAATGATGGTCCTCATAACTCACTTTTTTTGACGCCTACTGACCCGGAGGAAGTTGAACTACTAATCAGGCATCTTAAAACAGACAGCGCTCCTGGCCTAGATGGAATTAATAACAATTTAGTTAAGGCTATCGGGAATGACATAATACAACCGTTAACGCATATTTTTAACCTTAGCCTAAGTACAGGCAATTTTCCTAATGCGTGGAAAATTGCTGCTGTAACTCCTATCTACAAAGACGGTTCCAGAGATTCTCCTAACAACTATCGACCTATTTCTCTTCTTAGTGTCTTTTCTAAAATACTAGAAAAAATCGTTAATAGGCGGCTTGTATCGTTTTTAGAGGACTCTGGATTACTTAGTCATAGACAGTTCGGTTTTAGAAAGAAAAAGTCAACTGAAGATGCTATCTCCGAATTAGTTAATTTAGTATCCTCCTACCTTGACAAGCAATATCACTGTATTGGTGCCTTTCTCGATTTGGCCAAGGCCTTCGACACAGTTTCAATTCCAATTCTGCTTCGAAAGTTGGAGCAACTAGGAATTCGTGGTCACGCCTTAGCCTGGTTTCATAGCTATCTTTCAGAAAGAGGACAGATGGTTCGGATAGACTCACATGTAAGCAATGTGCAACGAATTAATTACGGTGTTCCCCAGGGAAGTATTCTTGGTCCGACCCTGTTTATTATTTACATGAACGATATTCACAATCTCAGTATGCCCTCGGCGGAAATTATATGCTACGCAGACGGCACAGCCGTATTATTTTTTGGAAAAAGCTGGGAGAATACTTTCCGCTTGGCCGAACAGGGTATGTCTTGTATTTCAAACTGGCTACAAAAGAATTTATTAACGTTGAACACCAAAAAAACTAAATATATTTGTTTCCATAAAGCGGCTTCCTCACGTCCACCGGAATCACCTGGTATAAAAATCCACAAGTGTTTCTCAAATTCTACACCTCCTACTCATCCATGTAACTGTGAATACATTCTAAAAACAACCGAATTAAGATATCTAGGAGTAATGCTGGATGAAAAACTCAATTTTAAATCCCAAATTGCCGCTCTGTCGGCTCGAATCCGAAAAATTATTGGAGTGATGAAAAAATTACGTAATGTAGTTAGTTTTCACATCATAAAAACTGTTTATTTAGCGATATGTCAATCTCTTTTAAATTATTGTATAGGTATTTGGGGAGGCGCCGCAAAGACTCACTTGATTGCCTTAGAAAGAGCTCAACGTGGAGTTCTGAAAGTAATGTTAAAAAAACCATTTAGGTTCCCCACTAACACTTTGTATCAAGAGGCTCAGGTTTTGCGGGTTCGGCAGCTGTACATCGCTAAAGCATCCCTTAGCCTTCACAGCCAAGTTCTCAAATTGGATGAGTACCCCCTCTTATTGCAGAAACGCGTCTTTAAAATACCAATTCCAGCAGCTAAAACTACTTTCGCTAGAAGATTTCCTACTTACGCTTATTCTGCAATTTATAACCAAATTATCAAATTTTGCGACATAAAAAAATCGACAGTATTGGAAGCTAAAACCATAATTCAAAATTGGCTTAGCACTTTAGATTATCAACAAACAGAATTAATTATACCTTTTAGACAATAATATTTCGGTAGTATAGTAGTATATGCACTAGGTAATAAATAAATTCTTAAATTAATTTGAATAGCAGCTACAACGCACTTTGTTAGATTTAATTACTATTATTTTCCTTTTAAGTTATCACTTTAAGCTATATAGACAACTCGGTAACCAAATGTACATAGGTTTCCCAAGATACAGGCTTCGCCTAGTTTGGGGACCACTGGTAATGATTGTATCAACCTAGACGTAAGTTTCGCTTTAAGAATATAAATGTATTAATTTTTAGAGTTAGTATCCTATGTCTAAGTTGTAATTCTGTTTTTAATAAAGTATTATTATATTATTATATTGATCTCAGCAACAGCACACGTAATTCATATTAAAGATTACTTAAAAACATCTTGATTTATCATTAATTATACGACACAAAAATACAGGCCAGCAGGCAATGGCGAGAGCGAACAAAGGAATGCGGATATAGATAATAAAGACAGATGTCATAATCAACTGACAGCTGTCTGTCAAATGAAATGTCATATTGTCCTTCCGGTGTTGAGTATATACAGTTTAATATTGGCAAGGCAATTACAATATTTTTAACAGGTTGTAATCTGCAGGCGATACCTAAGTAACTTTTACAAGTTGTGAGTCCAAAAGCTTAATTTTCCATAAAATAAACAATCAAAGAGCTGTCGTAAGAGAAATTACATATACTGCATATTTACATATTAAACTGTAATATACTATGTTTCAATCACTCATTGTAGGTAATAAGATAAACGAGCCCTACTCATCGTCGCAAAGCGTCTGGTGTAGCGACTGAGATTACTGAACGCAGGAAAAACTTTGAGCATTGATGAGAGTTTCAACTCCTTCTAGGAAAGATTTGACAGGTCAACAGATTTATTTGTTAGCATCATCTCAAATTGCCTGCAGTTTTTCAATATTCGCTGTTTGTAATCTTACAATTATTCGAAATTATCTATACAATTTATTATTATTAATATTAAAAATAAAAAATTAAGTATTGCTACCGTGTGCAACGCTAGAAAATCTAAACAAGAAAATGAAATATTTAGATTTTCTTTTACTTATTTGTTTCGTGAGTCCTATTTATTATGAAGAAAGATTCGACAAGACTGTTTGATTAAATTTAAAAATACTAATTTAAAATTCTTAAATTAACCCTGTTATAAATTACGCATTAAAGACAAATTTTACTAAATGAGACAGGTCACAGTACGCCCGCCAAAGCGCCGTCAGAAGTTAAACACGTCTCAAATATGGTACAAGCGAAGGCACGAACACCTAAATAGAACCGTTTTTCCCCCGAAGGGTAAAAAACGGATATTTAGGTTTCTGCCGAAGCTTGAACCATACCTGAAGGCCTTGCCGGCTTAATTTAAAGTACTGATCAAAGAACAGACGGGCGCTTGTGACGGGCGTGGGAGGGACCTTAGTAACCAAAATAGTCGCCAGAGGGCGGTGCAAGATATGAAATCTGAGTGAAACGGGCTGAGATACGGGAGTGTAATCTCAAATATGGTTCAAGCTTCGGCAGAAACCTAAATATCCGTTTTTTAACCTTCGGGGGAAAAACGGTTCTATTTATGGATGTTCAAGGAATTTTGTTACAACAGGAGATTTGAAAATGATATGAAAATACACAGTGGAAAATTAATGTTAGCTTTCTCACTATGTTTCAGTGATAGCCTGCAAGCCAACATTTCCAGCATACTTACCATGCCTTCTTCCAACTGATCAAGTGTTTGATTTTGATGAACTAGAATATCATTTCCAAGTAGCAAATAGGACTGAAGATTTACCATCAGATAAAAAAGGTAAGCGTTATTCATAAATCAGAGTAAAAAACTATAGAGTCCGTCATATACATATTCTGTATGAACTAGTGAAGTGTAAAGCGTCTCACTTGCGCCTATACTAGTCGGTAAAAAACTCAGTTACGTTTTACAAAAATCAAGAAATCTTTAAAAATCTATTGTTTTAGTTTAAACTTTGTTTGCGAAAGTGAAAATAAATCTTTTTTTACTTGTGAATTGAAAGTGAAGCGTAAATAATCCGTAATAGCCATTTTATGCGTGATTTTTAACACCGTTTTTTTCCTGAATGGTAAGTGTTTTCACCAGAAAAACTGTGGTAGTAACATTTATTAGTCCCATGTCACATATTTCTCAGAGAGAAAGATAAAAATTTTTCATTGTTAGGATTTGATAAAAATCCATACATTTATGGTATGGAGGTCCCTCGCAAGAAAGTGATAAGCTTATGGCTCCCTCCTTAGCAGAAAGAGCTGCTACTTAAACCTCCATGATTCATAATATGCTTTCTATCTGCCAATACATACTTTAAAAAATAAAAATAAAACAGTCAAGTGCGAGTCGGACTCGCGCGTCAAGGGTTCCGATATACTCATAGTATTTTTGGAAGCAATAAAGTCCATTTTAGGACCGCAAAACTAAATTTCTTTGTGAAGGTTTTTTGCAGCCGATTTCATAAAAACTGTTCAACTTAGAAAGATTGTTTTATTTTTCCTGTAATATTTACATAAACCTCTATTGAAAGTTATTTCACGTTTTTCCGTTCGCAAACTTCGGAGATAAGGGGGAATGGTATTTTTTGTAATTTTTCATCATAACTAGAAAACTAAGACATAGTAAGAAAAACCGGCCAAGTGCGAGTCGGACTCGCGCACTGAGGGTTCCGTACCACCACATAAACATAATTGTATTAGTTGAAATTTCAGTAAGTTAATGTGCTACATTTTTTGAGTGCGACACGCGCTTGACCAAATTTTATTATTTGTTGTTATTTTATAGCTTATGCACTATAAACATACCAATTTTCAAGTTCGTAAGTGTTCCCGTTTTTAAATAGAACTAAAACAAAAATCGCCTCAGCGACCATCCAACATGACCCCTCTCTTATATGAATGTTTTTGAAACGGGAGCTCACCACAATTGGTTACCATTAGTTGTGAGAAAAGTTGTAATATTTAATGATTTCAGACTTTTCTCATTATTTGTACTGTGAGACCTAGCTTCTTGCCAAGTTTCATAATTTTAGGTCAACGGGAAGTACCCTGTAGGTTTTGCATTTTTGAATAAATGTATGGAGATGAGGACATAAAATGCCATATCTTTTGATTGCGTCGTTGTAAAAAATTGAAATTTTCAGATCTTGTGTGGTTCATGGATCATAGTACAAGGTGGGCCAAAAGAAATCACCCTATTGGAAGATGCTCTCATTTTTGCAAATGGCCGCCAATGTCAAATCTGTTTTGACATTTGTATACTAGACAGATGTAGAATACAAGTGAACAAGCCATGGAGCGATACAGTCCCCAAGAACGCGGAATAATCGTGTCTATTTTTTTGCGTAACAATTCGTCTGTGGTGTTGGCGCAGCGCGAATTCCGTCGCCGATTCCCCGGCCGTCCGACACCGCCTGCGCAAACACTGCGCCGTTTGGCCACCAACCTTGAAGAGTATGGGACCACACGAGACGTTGCCAAGAGTGGCCGGCCCCGGAGCGCCCGTTCTGCCGAGAATATCGCCGCTGTTGCCGAGGATGTCGAGCTGTCGCCGGAAACATCGACCAGACGCCGTGCCACGCAATTAGCCATCAGCCGGACGTCTCTAAGACGAATTTTGGTCAAAGACCTGCGCATGTTCCCGTACATAGTCCTGTCTGTGCATCAGCTGCTGCCTGCTGACCGCCAAACGCGCGTAACCTACGCCCAAGCCATCCTCAATCTCGAGGAAGAAGTGGATGATTTTTCGACCAAAATCATAATGAGCGATGAGGCTCATTTCCACCTCAGCGGGTACGTCAACAAGCAGAACTATCGCTTCTGGGGCACCGAAAATCCACGAGTGATACACGAGGTGCCATTACACCCGCTCAAAGTGACTGCATGGTGCGCTGTTCACGCTGGAGGAGTCATCGGGCCATTTTTTTTCGAGAATACCGCTGGCCAAACGACAACAGTGGACGGTGCACGCTATAGGGCCATGTTGACCGAGTTTTTTCTGCCGCAATTGGACGAATTAGGACTGGAGAATATGTGGTTCCAACAGGACGGAGCAACGGCACACACTGCGCGAGCCACAACCGATATTGTGAGGGCGGCTTTCCCGGGTCGCCTCATCTCTCGTTTTGGCGATTTGCACTGGGCCGCAAGATCGCCCAATTTAACCGTTCCAGACTTTTTTTGTGGGGTTTTTTGAAGTCCCGTGTTTACATGAACAAGCCTGAGACCTTGGAAGCCCTCAAGGACAACATTAGACACGAGTGCGAGAATTTGTCGCCCGAAATTCTCGCTGAAGTGATGAGAAATGCCATAAAACGAGCCCGTATAGCAATCAATTGTGACGGCGCCCATTTAGTCCAGTAAAAATACGGTTTTGCAAAACATTAAATGCTAATAGCTACTTTTTTGTGTATATCGTATTTAAATATGATGTTAAGACGCAATATTTACGAATCCACCTAAAATTTAAAGCGGAATATTTTTTTCGAATAACAGCTAAGGCAAAAATAGTAATAGACAATTATATACTTTATATCATAGATAAACGTATATTTTACATATAGGCATCAAAATCCACCATAAATATATTTAAAAATATCAATTTATTTCAAAATATAAAATCTCCACTTATTTTTACATATAAGGGCCAATAAAGTCGAGGTAAAATAATAGGAATAAACTGAGCTAAACTCAACCTTTTTAAATGTAAGTGATTCTTATATATATTCACAAAAATGCCATACTAAATAAAAAAAAAAGTTTTTTGTAATCGCTGGTTTACAATGATTTGGAAACATTTATGTTGGATTTGCCAAAAATGTGATTATATAACACTATTTAAATTATTAGAAAGCAAAACGGATCTATTACTATTTTTGGTTGCGAAGATAAGCTGTATTTAAATTTCGTGCTATAAAAGTTAAACAATACAAAAAAGCTAATATTTTTAGGTGGATTCATGTATAATATGAAATTCTGAATATATAGCAAGCCGTAGATAAAAAAAAAACCGGCCAAGTGCGAGTCGGACTCGCGCACTGAGGGTTCCGTACCACCACATAAACATAATTGTATTAGTTGAAATTTCAGTAAGTTAATGTGCTAGATTTTTTGAGTCCGACACGCGCTTGACCAAATTTTATTATTTGTTGTTATTTTACAGCTTATGCACTATAAACATACCAATTTTCAAGTTTGTAAGTGTTCCCGTTTTTAAAAAGAACTAAAACAAAAATCGCCTCAGCGACCATCCAACTTGACCCCTCTCTTATATGAATGTTCTTGAAACGGGAGCTCACCACAATTGGTTACCATTAGTTGTGAGAAAAGTTGTAATATTTAATGATTTCAGACTTTTCCCATTATTTGTACTGTGAGGCCTAGCTTCTTGCCAAATTTCATAATTTTAGGTCAACGGGAAGTACCCTGTAGGTTTTTCATTTTTGAATAAATGTATGGAGATGAGGACATAAAATGCCATATCTTTTTATTGCATCGTTGTAAAAAATTTAAATTTTCAGATCTTGTGTGGTTCGTGGATCCTAATATATGGTATTAATTTCAACCTGATACCTTTACCCGTTCGTGAGATAAAGGGTCTTGACAGACAGACAGACAGACAGACAGACAGACAGACAGACAGACGGACAACAAAGTGATCCTATAAGGGTTCCGTTTTTTTCTTTTGAGGTACGGAACCCTAAAAATAATCTATTAACATTTTTTTCCGAAATTCCATATTTTTTTAATGTTTGGACGGCAAAATAAATAAATAAATGAAGTAAATTTAGGTGGATTCCATTAAAAACCTTTACACAGAAATATAATCTATCGATCTGAAAAAGAATCACGGCTATTATCAATTATTTCCGTTTCGCCATACAATGCTCTCGTAATTTTACTGGAGTAATTTGGCCGATATCATCTTCTCGACTTAACCAATAAAATTGTAAAGGTTCAAATAAACATAATCAAAAAACAGAATCGAAGTTTTTCATTTAGAAAAAAAAACCGGCCAAGTGCGAGTCGGACTCGCGCACTGAGGGTTCCGTAAATTTTATTATTTGTTGTTATTTTATAGCTTATGAACTATAAACATACCAATTTTCAAGTTTGTAAGTGTTCTCGTTTGTAAAATAGAACTAAAACAAAAATCGCCTCCGCGACCATCCAACTTGACCCCTCTCTCATATGAATGTTCTTGAAACAGGAGCTCACCACAAATGGTTACTCTTAGTTGTGAGTAAAGTTGTAATATTTAATGATTTCAGACTTTTCCCTTTATTTGTACTGTGAGACCTAGCTCCTTGCCAAATTTCATAATTTTAGGTCAACGGGAAGTACCCTGTAGGTTTTGCGTTTTTGCATAAATGTATGGAGATGAGCACATAAAAAGCCATATCTTTTGATTGCGTCGTTGTAAAAAATTGAAATTTTCAGATCTTGTGTAGTCCACGGACCTTAACATTCATTATCAATTTCAACCTGATACCTCTACCCGTTCGTGAGATAAAGGGTCTTGACAGACAGACAGACGGACAACAAAGTGATCCTATAAGGGTTCCGTTTTTTTTCTTTTGAGGTACGGAACCCTAAAAATGAGAGCCAAACAACATCGGGTGACTTCTTTTGGCCCACCTTGTATATGGTATTAATTTCAACCTGATACCTTTACCCGTTCGTGAGATAAAGGGTCTTGACAGACAGACAGACGGACAACAAAGTGATCCTATAAGTGTTCCGTTTTTTTCTTTTGAGGTACGAAACCCTAAAAATACGTAAATCTATTTTGGAATGTACAAGTAAAGCCCTTTTATATGATACCCCACTCAACCTTGTAAAGATATTTTAAAATTTTACCCCTCCTCTTTGGGCCCCCTTGGTCGTTTATTTTACAAAAATAACAATAATATTTTTTTAATTCTTTTGCTTGCAATTAAGTTAGGCAGTCATATTCTAAAACTATTCCAAATTTATAGCATGAGTGGTTGCTGAGATATACAGGTGTGACAGACAGACGAAGTCGCACCATAAAGGTTCCGTTTTTACCATTTTGGTTTGGAACCCTATCTTATCTTATTACGTGGGGCTGAGTTCCTTGATGGACCTCAGAGCACTTCGACCCTATGGGATCTTTTGTGCTTCCCCTGCCTTATTGCTCCTGTGATCTTCCGCTGTCTCCGAATATGCTCGTTATGAGCTTCGATATAGATTTCAGCGGAAGGAGTCTGTAGTCTTCTGGTGTCGGATAAGCCTGACCCAGAATCGTCATACGCTTGCTAGCCAAAGCGTTGCATGAGCATATAAGATGTTCCATGCGTTCGCTTTCTTCACCACATGCTCTGCAGGTAGTTGTATCCGACAGACCCATCTTGTGCAGGTGCTCTCTAGTGCCGAAATGGCCGGTGAAAGCACCTACAATATTACGGGTCTGGTGCCTGCTTAGGTTTCGTAGATATTTGAAGTAACCTACCCTTGTGGTCCCTAGAAATTTCTTCGAATGTGTAAGTCCAACAGTGTTTGCCCACTCAGTGCAGTGCCTTCTCTGGGCATAGTCCTTGAGTGCGCTTCTGATGGTACTCCCTAATAATTCAATAAAAGGTTCAGGTCCGCAGAAGTGTTTTTCTGATCCCTCCTTGGCTAGTCTGTCAGCCGCTTCATTGCCCTCTACTCCTACATGTCCTGGGACCCAAACTAGTCGTATTGTGTTGTGCCTACCTAACTTATTAAGGGTTTGTTTGGAACCCTAACAATAATAGCAATGTCTGCTAAACACACTTCTGCCGAGAATTAACTGAGTCAGTAATAGCATTTGGATAGGTGCCAGGAATGAAGGGACGCCTTACTTGACCATTCTTTACATCTGGTTCTTCATTTCATGTTTACTCGTACTTGTTGCACTAGTACAGCATCAGGATTTTTTTTTTTTACAAACTTGTGGAAGAAGAGGAGGCGCCCTAGCTTACTCTATATCTACATGTCCTATTATTGTGACTTGTTGAACTAGCGTTACCGTTGTGTTTTGTAATTTTTTCCACATGGTAAAACAGAGGGGGATACCCTAAGAATTTCGCTCAAACACTAGTAGCACCAAATCCGTACTGATTTCTCCAGTAAATTGAGAACTTTTAATTGATTTTTGTTGCATGTAATAAGAATTCAATTCGCAATGTTGCTAAGTCGTTTTTAACTCATTTATTTACAGATCAATCAGACAATGAAGGAGAAAATGGGGGTGACAATGATAATGCAAACAACTCGCAAAATGAGAATCAAGATAGCAATGCACCAGGAAGTCCTGATAGAAAAAGCTAGTTTATTAGATTATGAAAATTATTAGGGTCCCTACATTATTTAAGTTTACTTTAAACAGATTTAAGTTTACTTATAAAAATCTATATTTAAGCTGTATTGAATCTAAATATATGTTATTGTAAGCTAAGCTTGTGATTTTATTATTGTTTGCCTAAGGTGCGTCTCTTCTCGACTTCTCGCGGCTGCCACGGTCGAACACAATTCTCAACCGCTTCTGACGCGCTGTCTGTCAACAAATGTTCTCAGCACGGCACGAGCGAGCAATGCTCGATGGTTTGCCGCGCGAAGTCAAGACATCTTTTCTATGGAAATGGGATATTTACCTGCAGTTCAAAAAGTAGTGGCGCGCACGCAGAGCAGTTTTTGAAAACATTGCAAAACTGATTTTATTCCAATAGAAATAAAATGCAAAATTGCCTGACAGGCATAAAACCTGCTCGAGCACCCGTTTTTCGTATTAGAAAAGATTCGAAATTCTCCAGAAAATATAACTCTCGTAATGCTCTCGTATCAGGTATTTGACGGAGCACCTCAAGTCCAAACTCAAGGTTTGCCAGAGAGTGATGGAACGCAGTATTCTTGAAATAAAACCAAATAAAACGAACCGACCGAGTCAGAAACACCATACTGCGTTTCAAAACTGGTATTTCCGACGTGGGGAAGAAGACCGCTAAACTTAAGTGGGATTGGGCTGGCCATGTCTGTCGAATGTGCCCTAAAAGGTGGGCAAAGAAAGTCACCCATTAGATAGCTCATAACGGGACCGGACGCCGAGGTAGACCAAGAAAGCGATGGCGTGACGATCTTGATGCCTTCCTAAAGAATTTGGAAGAGGTTAGTAAAGATCGTAACCAATGGAAAGCCGCGGGGGAGGCCTTTGCCAAGCGGTGGGATCTATTAGGCTCAGAAAAAAGAAAAATCAGGTCTCTTAAAAATTCTGATCTTGTTAGGTTTTAATACTTATTGCGATAAATAAATGTCATACACCAACTCTTTTAGCAGGGCGTGTATTTCTATTTAAGAAATTCATATAATTAGCTTTACTAAAAAGAAATAGCGCGCATCCTGCTACAGTTTAGACGTCCATCGTGTAGCAATGGCAAGCGACCTAGTGCGGAGCGTCGCGATTAATCGCGCGAGTAGAGCAGTGTGTAGCTAGAAAGGGAAAATCGCGGCAGAGCGAGGAGCATAGTCTGGCGGCCCTATAGTGTTGAATTATCGCTACAATTTAGTAACATGGCATGGCAACCCTGAGGAACTGCTCTCGCATCCACCGGGCTGCTTGTTGTGCATGCCTAAGCATTTTGCCATTCGGTCTGCGCGGACCCTATCTCAAAGACTGACTTGAGAGGTCTTCTATTGAAATACCAAGTACCAACCATCTAGGGCATTCTAGGGGATCAAAAAAAGACAAACATTACATTAAAAAGAAAAAACCTTTATTAACCTTATTACAAACTACTTGAGAGATGCAGAGTTGATAACAGGCATAACATTGATGCCATTGCGGTTCACAACGGTAACCTGGAAGTTGGGCAAGTTGACAAAGAGACGTTTGTGGATTTCTGCTACACACTTCTTCAAGATATCATAAGCTTCTGCCTCGGTCAAGTCTGGAAATACACAAAATTAATCAAGTCATACAAAAGTTATTACTTAGTATAACCTGAGGGAGTCTTTTGCCCAACAGTGGGATATGGTTGGCTAAGAAACATAAATATGTCTTGTTTAATGTGTCTGAGCAATAAAGATTTATCATTATGATTATTGGCAGTCCTTACATCTGATGGCAAGGCTTTGTGTAGTTTTCTGGGAAAGCAGCCCCATGCACATGTGTTAGGATCACAACGTAAGACGAAAATCCACTGCTGGACAGGGAGACCACCTCAGAAATTCACAGTAAAGAAGTCTGTATATTTGGTGGAGGGGGATGATGATATACCATCACACTTGTTAGGATTGTGGCTGTCACAATAGACTGTGATATATTATACAATATGCAGATGAACCCTGCTACCCATCCTCTGAATCAAAGGTTTCCAAAAGATCATCATTTACATCCCATAAAACATCCACTACAGGACAGGGAGCTCCCTCCAGAATTCTATCTTTTGCTGGAAAAATGTGGAGGGGAAGTACCAAAGTCACCTCGCTTGTTAGCGTTACGGCTGGCACTATGGACCGCGGTTGTAGGTGACCGCAGTTAGTAAGATGTAAGATACAAAGGAGGATGCTGCTGCTCATCCTCCAGTTAACCCTTAGTCGCCTCTTACGACATCCACGGGTATGTATGGGTTGGTACTATTCTTTGCCGGCACCACACCGGACTTCCAAAAGGTAATGCCGATGAGATAATCAGCACTTGAATGACACTTTTTATTATTTATCTTCAGTTTCCAGGGTTGGCAATATGTTTTCTTTTGTTGTATTTTTGGTGTCCATAAGTGACACACAATGCTCCACAACCAAGGATTAAGTGCTGAAACTATAAATCTAACTTAAAAGACAATAAGTGCAATAGGCAAAGATGATTATTTGTTTTCATTATTATTATTTATTTGGTTTTTGTATTCTGGTGTTTTTTTTTTCTTTCAGCTAGTTTGCTCACTTGTTGGCATAAAAAAGTGCTCACCTTTCTTATGATATCGGTCTAAGACGCTCAAACTGAGATAGCCACCAAAACCATGGGCAGCAAATGGTACTTTCACTGATGAGGCTAGGTAGTCCATAAAGTAGAGTTCTGGACCATTCTCCTTGTCATAGCCTGCCATTAACAAATTCACAAAGTATGGAGTCTGAAAAACAAATATGAAAAGAGGGCTGTGTTCCAAATTGTACAAACGCTGCTAAAAGCGTATACAGTACTCACGGACGGTCCAAATTGATTTAGCACGCTCACAAAGCTATCACTGCTTTAATGGCTCTAATCAATTTGGAATGGATTTAAGCGCGCTCACGTGTTCATCTGTCAAAATGTCAGTTTTGTTTTTATTTTCTTTAACAAAGCCTAAGCTAATCCCTGAAAAATGTGCGCCAAATCCACTCTCATTTCCATTAGAGACAAACTCATTAAAATCAAAACTTGAGAAACATCAGCTGGCTGCAAACGTGTGGGATTTTATATGTGTCAAATCGATTTTGACATTAGCGCTTTCACTGCTCCACCTATTTGACTAAAGCACTGATAGCAGAAACGATGACGTCATCAATGACGTAAGGCGGTGAAAGAGCGAGTGCTTTAGAGCACGCTTTAGGTCAATTTGGACCGACTTTAGCGCGCTCACAGTGCTCTAAAGCAGTCTGTTAGTGCATATTGGAACGCACAGCAAGTCACCATTATTTTTCATAGGGCATGCATAAAACTAAACAAAACATGCTTTTTTCCAAGATGTTTGCTGGCTACTATAAGTACCGATTGTATGTACTTACACTGCTTCTCAGATACTCTGCAAGGTTTCTACGGGTAAAGTTTGCTGCAGCAGTCGGCCCAAGTTCATAGCCGTTACGCATCTTGTAAAGTTGAAGGTTCTTGGCAATGTACTCTGCGAACTGGGTCGTATCTCCTGAATCACCGATCACACCCATCACCAGCCTGTCGGATATCTTATAGATCTTTTCCTCATCTACAAATCGTAAACTATATTAGAACATTTCGAATTGAATAAATACGAACAAAACAAGAAACCGCAAACTCACCATCCTTCATCACCATAATACTGTGACTGGCAGACTGATCAGCCGCTATCATTATAAAGTCATTGCACTGTATCCCCAGAAGACACTGCAAATTAATGTTAGACATGTTTGGTAGCAAATTTTTTATAAAACAATAAATACCGCAAGTAAAACTCGTACGATAACCTAAACAACGAAAAATGTCAACTCACTTTGTTTTTTTTTTTTTGTAATTTTATGGTCTGGCTACATAGACCAACTGTGCGGTCCAATTTGCGCTAACAGACTGCTTTAGAGCACTGTGAGCGCGCTTAAGTCGGTCCAAATTGACCAAAAGCGTGACGTCATCGTTTCTGCTATCAATGCTTTAGTCAAATAGGTGGGGCAATGAAAGCGCTAATGTCAAAATCGATTTGACACATATAATCCCACACATTTGCAGCCAGCTGATGTCTCTTAAGTTTTGATTTTAATGAGTTTGTCTCTAATGGAAATGAGAGTGGATTTGGCGCACATTTTTCAGCGATTAGCTTAGGCTTTGTTAAAGAAAATAAAAACGAAACTGACATTTTGACAGATGAACACGTGAGCGCGCTTAAATCCATTCCAAATTGACTAGAGCCATTAAAGCAGTGATAGCTTTGTGAGCGTGCAAAATCAATTTGGACCGTCCGTCAGTACTGTATACGCTTTTAGCAGCGTTTGTACAATTTGGAACACAGCCCAAGACTTTATTTTAGACCGGCTGCAAGTGTCCGTCTCCCCAGCAACCCATGCGAGATATGGCCAAGTGGCATACACCAAAATTTAGTGGAAATTGGTTCATTCCATCAGTAAAGTGTCAGATTCAGTGCATCAAAACTGATGACACTACGAGCTGAAAACTTTGGGTGGCTGTAGAGACGTCTCGTCAGCCAGCCCATTCTATACAGGGAAAACTACGAAGATTACATAAAAGCAAAATAGTTCCACATTTACTGCATGTCTAGTGCAATTGATTGTAAAAAAGCCGAATCGAAAATGTCCATATGGTAGGAGCACTTCATCAATAATTATGGGTGGCTGGAGAGACGTTTTCCCAGCCAGCCCATGTGATATCTCGGAAAATATAGTAGGTAGGAAGATGAAACAAAGCTTAATATTTACTACCTACTCGGAACAGTAGGTAGCAAATATTTCAAAATCCTAGCTCCACTAACTTTTGAGATATTTGTATTTTTTCATGGGCTTGCTGGGGAGACGTCTCGCCAGCAAGCCCATGCTGTAACTCAAAAAGTACTGCACGTAGAATGCTGAGCGATATACCAATAGAGAGTGCATATTTGATGCAATAAGCACCAAGAAAAGTGAGTCCCTAGGTCTTATGGTTTCGATGCTAGAAACAAAAATCATTTTCCCGCTGAAAATTTGGAATGCATGATGTGAAGTGCAACGTTGCCATTCTGTGCAATTCTACATGTTGCTGTTAGAGCATTCAAAAATCAATCTTGTGTCCTAATAGTTAAGAGGTCCTGTAGACGCACGTGTAGATTATTTGTAATTTGAGAATAGTTCGGGAGACGGTGTACTTAAAAGGCTGATTGGTTAACAAGAAGTTTTTATTTATTTGTGGACAACATGTGAAGAACAAAAGACACAATATGTATTTTGGCTCACGTATTTATTTAATAAATCAGTTTTCTTAACTTATTAATTACAGAACAATTTAAGAATACTTTAAAAATTTTAGTTTGTTACTGAGACCATTAAACCTACATCTCCTCCTAGAATACAGTTGTCACGGTTGCTAAAAAGAGATTGAGGCACCAGTTAGTCTTCACGTGAGCTAAAATACATATTATCTCTTTCGTTCTTAACATGTCGTCCACAAATAAATAAAAACTTCTTGATAACCAATCAGTCTTTTACTAAGTACACCGTCTCCCGAACTATTCTCAAATTACAAATAATCTACACGTGCGTCTACAGTACCTTTTAACTATAAGGATACAAGATTGATTTTTGAATGCTCTAACAGCAACATGTAGAGTTGCACAGAACGGCAACGTCGCACTTCACATCATGCATTCAAAATTTTCGGCGGGAAAATGATATTTGTTTCTAGCACCGAAACAGTAAGACCTAGGGACTCACTTTTCTTCTTGGTGCTTATTGCATCAAATATGCACTCTCTATTGGTATATCGCTCAGCATTCTACGTGCAGTACTTTTTGAGTTACAGCATGGGCTTGCTGGCGAGACGTCTCCCCAGCAAGCCCATGAAAAAATACAAATATCTCAAAAGTTAGTGGAGCTAGGATTTTGAAATATTTGCTACCTACTGTTCCGAGTAGGTAGTAAATATTAAGCTTTGTTTTATCTTCCTACCTACTATATGTTCCGAGATATCACATGGGCTGGCTGGGAAAACGTCTCTCCAGCCACCCATAATTATTGATGAAGGGCTCCTACCATATGGACATTTTCGATTCGGCTTTTTTACAATCAATTGCACTAGACATGCAGTAAATGTGGAACAATTTTGCTTTTATGTAATCTTCGTAGTTTTCCCTGTATAGAATGGGCTGGCTGACGAGACGTCTCTACAGCCACCCAAAGTTTTCAGCTCGTAGTGTCATCAGTTTTGATGCACTGAATCTGACACTTTACTGATGGAATGAACCAATTTCCACTAAATTTTGGTGTATGCCACTTGGCCATATCTCGCATGGGTTGCTGGGGAGACGGACACCGGCTGCAAACATTCGGAATCAGGAATTCTTAAATCAGACGTTCGGCTTTTCATACAAAATGTTCTACCTGCCTGGCTCCAAGCATAAGGACATCATAAAGCTATCCTGCTGTCAGGGTAATTTCATCTTTTTAAAACGCGCCCCAAATCAAAATTAGCCCAAAGGACTTTTTGGCGGGAACTCGACATGGGCGTTTGCCTGCTTAATTGAAATTTTGTTTTTTTGTGCATTTAGTGATTTAGTGGATAATAAAGATAGTGTGTTATGCAGTAAATTTACTACGGAGTGCGAAGCTGATGAAGATTTCAAGTGATCTCGTGTTTAAGCCCCGTTTGTGTTGTCCCAAAAAGTCACGAACATTTTCCTTCGTAAAGTTCACTATCGCTTTACGAGGGGAGCAAAAAGAAAGATTAAACACATCAGACATGGCTGTATGGGCTTTGTACTCTTTGCCTTTCCGAAAGGAAGAATGAAACCAAAAAAAAAAAAACTAATCTGTGAATCTGTGATCAAAATTGAGCTGTGAAATTGAGTGAGGTTTGAGGTTATATTACTTGTTTTGATAATTTGCATATAAAATGAATTTCTGACAAATAAAACTTGGCCATTATGTTTAAAAAGGTTGCCTTGGGAATTTCTGGTGGTGTGGATAGTGCTGTTGCAGCGCTTTTGCTAAAACGGACTGGTATTATACTTGCTCTATTATACTTTTATATTGATTCTTTTTGTTTGGTTTCCTGGTTGCAATTTATCATTTTCAGGATACCAAGTGGAAGGTGTATTCATGAGAAACTGGGATAATAACTATGAGGCTGGTTATTGCTCAGATGAACGAGATTTTGAAGACGCAACTTACGTGTGTCGAAAGCTTGAAATTCCGTTGCACAGAGTCTACTTCATAAAAGAATACTGGAACGAGGTGTTTACCGTATTATTAAAGGAATATGAAACAGGGCTGACGCCAAACCCAGACATACTGTGCAACAGATATATTAAATTTGATAGATTTTTTGAACATTGCAGGAATAACTTAGGTGTTGATGCTATATCTACTGGACACTATGCCAACACTTCTTTTGGACCATATTTAGAGAAGTATAATGAAAATGAAGGTTAGTTTAAGTAACATTTCATTTAGAATAGGTCCACTCAATTTGTTCCTATGGTTACTGTATAAGGGGTCAGTAGAAAGAGTTTAGCTCTATTGGGCATGCTTTTATGTTACAAGTAGGCAAATGAGCAGGTGGGCCACCAGATACCAGATGGTAAGTGGCCTCCACTGCCTATAACGTTTATTGTCTGTCAAAGTATGCTAGTAATAAGACAGGAAAGCCTGTTTTCCGCACCCTGAGAACTAAGATAGTATGTCTCCTGTACTGGTAGTTTCACTGGCTCCTTAATTTCATACCCCTTGAACTAAAACAGAATTGCAAAGGCAAGGTTTTTCCCTAATTGAACTTTGCACAAAAGCGCTACCAGCATACCATCTAAACCCAACCCAATCTCTAAATGTGGCTTTCTCTGGTTAACTTGAAAAGAAAACAAGTATGATTTTTTTATTCAATAGCAAAACAAAAATCTACACTAACTTGAGACTCACCATTGAGAGTTAAAAGCCATACCCTACCAAATACACTTAGTTCAAAATGTGGTGATATAAATGACCCATTGGTTAGCGCAATCAGGTTCTTCCTAGAGCAATAAACATTTGTTTTTTTCTGTACATATTTCAGAATATTAATTAAAATTATTCTTTAGGTGTCAGATTACTTCAGCCAGCAGACAAATTCAAGGACCAAACATTTTTCTTATCACAAGTGAAGCAGTTCTCCCTCAGGAGATGTATGTTTCCATTAGCAAACCTCCTTAAAAGACAAGTTAGAGATATAGCTAAAAATGAGGGTCTAATAAATGTAGCCAGTAAAAAAGATAGTACTGGGATATGTTTTATAGGGAAAAGGAGGTTTCAGGATTTCATTGAAGAGGTACCTACTTTTTAATTTTTTATCATGTGCCATTTCTTATTTCAAAATGCAATAAAATATTTATAGTCCAGTCGCTTAACGTCTTAAATCGCCAAATTCACCAAGTTTCACCAAATTTTTTCCAGGAACTAGTTAGGTACATAAGAAGAATAAGAATAAATTAATTTGCCAAAAGAAATTGCTATTAACACACAAACACAAAATTGCTATTAAGCTGTAAACAGTCATAATCATATACTTGTACAAAATATAAGTGTTACATATACATATAATCATACATAGCTCTCAATTTTTGATAGGAGCCAATTCTTGACTTTTCTATGGAAATTTTTTGAAATTCAAGAATTGTCTCCTATCAAAAATTGTGAACTATGTACCTAACTAGTAACTGGAAAAAATTTGGTGAAATTATAAGGAGTGTCTACGTGAAACAGCTAATCGACCGCACTATTATAACTTTTCAGTACATTGAGATGAAGAAAGGCCAATTTATAGACATAGATACTGGACAAGAGGTTGGTGAGCACAGTGGACTACACAAATGGACTGTGGGACAAAGATGTTGTTTGGCTAACTTCAAACAACCCTATTTTATATTTAAAAAGGATTTAGAAACTAACAATATTTTTGTCGTAAGTTAATATTTCATTCAATGTTCCATAAATTCATCTTGAGTTTATTTTTCGACTTCTACAAAGTAGTAAAATAATAATTTTTTTATATCTTAATTTTTAGGTATCAGGAACTACACATCCAGCAATTTGGAATAACTTGATTTTTACAGATCTCCCTCATTGGATTTATGGAGAACCTGATGAACTAGTAAATAATGATGTTTTGAAATGTTTCTTTAGATTTCAACATACAAAACCATTGGTTCCTTGCAGAATTGTTCATAATGTAGAAGGTCTTACTATAATGTTAGATAAGAATCTGAGAGCCCTTACAGAAGGGCAATATGGAAGCCTATACAAAGATGGTGAATGCCTTGGTAGTGCTAAAATAAGAGATGTATTCCATAATTTAACTTATGAAATAAATTGTTAATTATTTTTACTGATGTTTATTTTGGGTAGGTAGTTGACCATGCAGTGCACATTAATATACCTACCTAAATACTAGGTAATTTTTTTGTGCCTGATATGCATATATGCCCACCTTATTAGGGAGGTCAAAATCAACAACTTTTGTTCTACGTCTTTGCTAACGCACAAAAAATTTTCGACTCCCCATACTAAAGTGGTCACGTGACCGACCCATTTTGTATGGGAAGTTGAAAATTTTTCGTGCGTTAGCAAAGTTGTAGAACAAAAGTTGTTGCTTTTGACCTGTGTAATAAGGTGGGCATACCTGCGCATACTCGTATCAGGTCCAAAAAAATAACCTTGTATAAAGTGAGTATGCATTATTAGTTTCGAAGATATATACGACCATAGTTAGCGCGCTTTTGCTAGGTCTGTGTATACGACGCTCAAAATAACTTTGGCCCTGTCATTGATGCGCAGAAGAAAAAAATGGCCCATTTTTGACTACTGCGCATCAATGACAGGGCCAAAGTTATTTTGTGCGACGTGTACAGTCAACGACAGGTCAAGCTTGACACTCGTAGTGCGACTCTTGCCCGTACGGCTATTGAAATAAGAACGGTACAAAGTCCAATGTGTCAAGCTTGATGTGCTCTTGACTGTACCATCAGTTATGACGTTTGTCTCCACAAGCTACAGCATCCTTGGCAGCCAAATCAGCAGATTCATTCCCTGTTATCCCTACATGACTGGGGATCCCGGCTACTCGTAAAACGATATCAATGCCAAGATTAGTAGGTACACCGAAAAAGAAGATCTTTAATTTTAAATATAATAGCACCATGAGAATTTACTTTAAAAGGGTTGCCTAAAAGTGACTGCAAAGCACTACGAGAGTCAATAAGGATCAAACATTGCTTTAACTTAAAAGATAGAGCATAATCAATACTTTCGAGAATAGCCAAACATTCACCAGAAAAAACAGTAGATTCTGGAGGACATTAGAATTTTTGATGAATATTAAACTGAGGATGAAAAATCCCAACTCCCACACAGCCAGACGTAGAAAGTTTGGAAGCATCAGTATAGAGTGTATGCCATTGACGCCAATCTCGTTTGATTAAATCAGAAAATAGTTTATTAACATGAGGATCATTTTTACATATACCAAAATTAAGAATCACACGAGGGATATAAGTAATAACATTAAAACCAAAAACAAAGAGCGGAAGATTAATAGAACGATCAATAGGATCTTTAAAGCTCAAGTCACACAGAGGCGGTATGATTGCGAAAGCGGTCCGGGGCGGTTTGGCGGGAACAAAATACCGCGCCGCGACCGCTTTTCAATGTGACAGGGTGCATAAGAACTCATACTTTACAAAAAATACCGGCCCCGGAACGCTTCCGCTACCGCCTCTGTGTGACGCGGGCTTAAGAGATTCTTTTTTACTAAAGCTACCTACCAAACAAGGAGGATCCTTACATCTCCAATACTGAGAAGATTGAAAATATCTACTAAGAAGTGAGAGCTTAGGAATAATTGGATGGTCAGCGAAGCGGATAGCACGAAACCAGTAACGATCTGCTAAAAAACGACGTCTCAAAAATAAGGGAGGTTCAACACATTCGACCTGTAAGGCATTTACAGGGGAAGACTTCATAGCCCCAGCAATAATACGGAGAGCCTTAGATTGAACCCTGTCTAATTTCTGAAAAGCCGCCTTATTGGCCGGATCTAAGAGAAAAATCCCATAATCTAAAGAGCTCCGTATTATGGCATTATATAAGAATTTTAAAGAAAATGGGTGAGCCCCCTACCAAACACCAGACAAACATCTAAGAATATTGAGATTACGCTCACACTTAGTCACAATGAAGTCAACATGAGGAACTCCAGTTAATTTTGAGTCTAAAATAACACCAAGAAATTTAACAGATGGTCTAGAAAGTAAAGGAAAATCATCAACAAAGACAGGACAATTTGGAATATTTCGTTTTCTCGAGAAGACCACAACATTACATTTACCAGGAGATAGAGAGAGACCATGCTGCGAAAGCCACAAATTTAAAGTCGTCAAAAAATTAGTAACTATATCAGTAATTTTCTTTATATCATGACCAGAATAATAAATTAAAAGGTCATCAGCATATTGCAAAATTCGACTTAAACCAACCGACTTATGCAAATCAGAGGTATATAAATTATAAAGCAAAGGGCTCAAAACAGAACCTTGAGGCAGGCCCTTCCAAATTGTTCGACTAGGAGCCACCGAAGGATCACTAGGTACATCTAAAAGTTATCACTCTCTCAGAAAGAAGGTTTGAAATAAAATTACTAAGTCTAGCCGGAATACCCAACTCACGTAGCCTCTGCCAAAGTAAAGGAAGTTGAACGTTATCGTAAGCACCTGTGATGTCAAGAAAAGCAGCAACAACTGACTCGTTTCTAGAGAATGATAATCTTATGTCAGTAGTAAAAATTGCTAAGCTATCCAGGCAGCTTCTACCGATCCTAAAGCCAAATTGAGACCGGGCCAAAAGGCCCTTATTTTCAACGAACCATTCAAGCCTGTTTTTAATAAGGTGCTCAACAACTTTAATACACACAGATGAAAGGGCTATCGGACGGTATGAACATGGGTTCTCAGAGTTCTTGCCCGGTTTTAGTACCGGCATGATCAGCTGAGATTTCCAAATATACGGAACGATCCCAGAAACAAACATAGAATTTATTAAATCCAAATAATAAATAAGAAATTTATCAGAAGCTTTAACAAAAAAGGAATATGGTATACCATCAAAACCAGGAGCAGAATCTTTAACAGATTTTAAAACAAATTTTAATTCAAATAAAGAAAAAGGACGATCCAAATCATGAGATATAGAAGGAGATGCAAAAGTGGGGAGTTCCAGTTGAACAGGAACATAAGCTGGAGCTAAAATATCCATGAAACTATCAGCCCATTGAAGAGAACTTGGACAAAAATGACGAGGAGGGCAATAAGCACCACGAAAACTGCGAATTTTTCTCCAGACCAAATAAGAAGAAGTAGTAGGAGTAATAGATAGACAGAAAGATTTCCAACCCTCCATCTTTTTTGAACGAAGGAGTAACTTATTCTTAGGCCGGTGTGAAGTTATCAGAAAAAGTTAGACGAATTTGATAACCCGACCAAATTGAGGAGGTCAATAGATTTTGGTTTGTTTTATCATACTTACTAATTTTCTATTTGATTTGAGCCCAACGCTCGGGAACCGGGCACATGTGCCCATTTTTTTACTGTTTCAGGGTTCCATGTTATAAGATTTTCTTCCTTTCAACATGGAACCCTTTTTAAGTTATTTATTTTGACATGTGAGGGAGGGGGTTAAGGCAGTTTTCGCATTTTTTTAAATTGACCTCCTCAATTTGGTCGGGTTATCTAATTCGTCTAACTTTTCTGCTAACTTCACACCGGCCGGCTATTCTTAGCAATAATTCGATTTAGGTTGCAATAGTTATCAAGAGATAAGTCGGACGCATACATCGACTCAGATTCATTGCAAGAAAAAACCGCTCGAGAGCAATCACGGTCCCACCAGGGAGGAGAAGGGATTTTCCTAGAAGAAACAACCTTACGAGGGATAGAAGAATCAGCACTAGAAATCAAGGCAGAGGATAAGGCTTCACAGCATACAAAAATATTATCCGATGAAATTGGAGGCAAGCTGGAAGAATTATTATTTAAAGCTGACAAAAAAACACTCCAGTCAGCAGAGCTTAAGTTATGTTTCAAGAGGGTTACTCAAGGGCGTACTAGGTAAAGAAATAGATGGAAAACGAAGTAAAATAGGGAAATGATCACTACCAAAACTGTTACCAATTGTTTCCCAAGATTTTATTTTATGATATGATTTTATTTTATTTTTTTAGCCGTAAGTCTCCCTCAAAATAAATAAAATAAAATAAATAAATAAATAGCTGAGATGCCAAATCCGGCGAACAAAGGGAAATGTAAACAGCACTTACCGCATCACCAGGGCGAACACGGCGAGTTGCACAGCCAGAATTAAGCAAACAAAGGTTACAAGAATCCATTAAATCAAGCAGCTGTAAACCAAAGGAGTCCGACTTGCCACGACCCCATAACGGATGGTGACAATTCCAATCCCCCATAATAACTATTGGACGAGGAAGAGAATCAAGTAAGTGTCTTACCTCAAGCAACAAGGAACGACTGGGATAAGGTATATAAATGGAAACAAAAGTAATCCTCCTAATACTAACAGCCTCAGAACAAAAACCTCCTTGCTTTGCTAACAGCAACAATACAATAACTGTCACTATGAGGAACATCAACTACAGAAAATTGGATATGATTCCGAACTAAAAGAGCACAACCACTACCATGAGAACATCATGAGAACGATTATCGCAAACAGAAATAAATCCAGGAATTTTAAAAACAGAATTTGGTCTAAGCCAAGTTTCAGAAAAAGCTAAAATAAAAGGATTAAATTTATTGATAATAAAAATTATATCATGTTTTTTATTTAAAACGCTTCTCGGGTTCCATTGAATCAGGACGTCCATTAAAATTAATTAACGTAGATAAAAAAGATGAAACAAGAGGGGCAACGTTGGAAATCTCCTTTAAGGGAAGGAGAAAAAAAAAAGCAGAAGAATGACCAGTGTTGCCGGAAGCACGTTTCAGTTTGTTCCGCTATCCTCCCCAAAAAGATCTGAAAAGTGTTTTTTAGGACGCCGGCAATAGAGTTTTTACCACTTTTTGAAAATTTTGAAATGCACTTGCGAGCCCACTAAATAAGGCTGGTTTTTACGCACCTTTCATACATATTTATTTCATTCCGCAACTTAGGGCGTCCGCACAGGGCACCGTGAAGCGTTTTTGCGCGCGTTCGACGCCTGGCGTTCGTGTTTCTATGAACAGCGCATCGTGAACTGTTTCGTACGGGGCGCGTCTGTCAGATGCCGGGCGTCTGCCTGGCACGTCGCGTTCAAACGTCGCGCTTTATGCACAGTCAAGCGCATCTCAAGTACCGCCAAAGTAGATAATATAATATGTGTGTTTGGTCTGTCCAGATTGTCCGGTCTGTTTGGTCTGTCTGTCTGCCTGTTTGTTTGCTCGTTTGTTAGTAAGTTTTGTTTGTTCGTTTGTTTATTTGTTTAATTTCATTCATTCATTCTTTTTGGCTCAGTGAACCAAAGTGGTTCTTGGCCTCCGACATTAAAGTACGCCACGCTTCCCTCTTCTGTGCCGATTCCGTCCAGTCGGGCACTCCCAGTTGTTATTTGTTTAAAAGCAAACTAAAAAAAACAAACGAACAAAGTAGAAAATTGCATTTTAAAACAACGACGTAAATAAAATATTCATAAAACCTTTCCCTTTTCCATTTTTAATTATTTCTTTACTTTGACCTGCTCTTGACTGTGCAATGGAATGGATACCACAAAGACGAATTTGTACTGACGCCGCCGAGTGATGCGTTCGAACGCGACGTGCGTACGTTGCGTATTCCAGAGTCGCTAGCACCGAACTCAATCGTTATCGAATCTCTCTTTTCTTCTTGTATAGAAAAAAAGAGAGAATCGATAACGATTGAGTTCGGTTCTAGCCCCTCAGGATTGAGAATTTGTACTAGCAGCGCAGCATGGCGTGGATAGCGAACGCCGCGTGACACGCGCGCGTTTGACGTCGCGTTTGAATGCTTTACGGTGCGGAGGCCCTTAGAGCGATAATTTTACTACCCCTGTATAGAGCTACATGAGCCAAAATTCCTCTCTACCGTGTGTCTCCGTCGTGTAATATTTTGTATATTTTAGCCAAGTAAAATAAATTTAATTTTATCTTACCGACCGCCGACCGTCAATATTTCCCTATAATGGTCCAAAAAGCTAGATAAAGAAACACAAAACTTTCAAATTATCGGTGACGTGGAACCTAGTGATAGATCGCATAAAATCGCGCGAAGTATCTTCGGACCCATTCACGGACGTCGTGAATGTTGTGTGTCGTGACATTCCTACCTGTGCGAGACAAATGAGACAGTAATTCTCGCAATAATTAGTAAATAGTATGTGGAGGTGTGATTCGATTTGAGTGAGTGCGTCACTTCAGACGTATGGTCGATTGAGACAACAATAGATCAAATGTTCCGATTGTAATGAGGTTCCACTAAAGTTCCGCCAAGGACCCAAAAGATCGGAAATCGGAACAAAAGATCCGCATCGGCAACACTGTATATGACGGTTATTTTCTGTGTCCGTCTCCCAAAGATTTTGGAAACTACGCCAGAAGCGCAGCGTTTTTCTTACGTCAATCCCCAGCAAGAGCGTCAGGAGAATGTGCAAAATTTAATACGCAGCAAATAATGTGCAGCTGATAATTGGCGTCACGTGAAGTGAAATTGAGGCATAAAATACTTTACTAAAACTCCAAAAAAAAATAGAATACAGTTTTATCGACTTAAATAGGCCAAGGTGATACCACAGCTCTATAAAGAACTTGACCTTTTCCAAACGTGACGTGAACTATCAGGTGCACATTATTCGAGTGCGCAATAACCAGTGACACATACTACGCAGCAAATATTGTGCGACTGAATAGTTGACGTCACGACGCCAAATATCAGCTGCACATTATTGAGGTGCGTACTATCTGCTGCACATTATATGTTGCACATTGTATGCCACCGTCAAAACATTGTTTCGGTTCGGCCTCAGAACAAAAACCTCCTTGCTTCCGCGGCATTTTGTGATTTTATTTATTTTCGGCGTCAAAAACACATAAACTTACTAATCTGGGGTCAAAAATTAACTAATAGTGTTGTTTGTTAACATGAAATAAATATCTCGTCTTGATTTTTGAGGTGACTACAAGTAATATAAAAAAAGAAATGTCTATTCCACCTGTGAACTACAGTGTACCACCACCGAATCTAACTATGCAGCCGCCAATCACGGGAAATCCTCTGGTGCCACCGGACATGCCTCCACCAACGCTGTTTAATACACCTCCACCGTTTGTGCCACCAGTAAAACCTGATCAGCCTCAATCTTTCCTTCCAGTGCTTCCTTTGAATGTACCGCCTCCGAGCCCACTTGCGGTTCCTCCGCCACAAACTTTCATCCCACCTCCTGTTAATACATCAGTCCCTCCCCCATTTCCACCGCCTCCGATACCAGAATATTCCTACCATGAATCTCGCTATAAAACAAAGAGCGGAAAATTCGAGACTCCCTGCAGCTTACCGAAAACAGAACGCGTTAAGACTGAGCGCCCAGACTCACCCGCCACGTCTGATCGGACTTTCTACAGTCACAAAGAAACAGGAAAACCTTCAACATCTACAGGAGAAAGTAAATCCCATAGAAAAGATTATCTAGAGCACAGATCAGAATCAAGACACAGATATTCACCTCATAGAGACCGTTATGAAAGAGAAAGAAGCTATGAAAGAGAAAGATATTACAGAGAAAAAGAAATGAGACACCAGGAATACAGAAGTCGCAGTCCCAGGTACCGGGAGCGTAGAAGTCGTAGTCCTAGCTACTATAGCCACTCTCATAGTCCGCCCCGACACAGCCACAGAGAATATGAGAGAGAAAGAGAGAGGTATTATAGAGATAAGGAGAGATATTACAGAGAAAGGGAGTATGAAAGAAGAAGATATGACTATGATAGACGTCACAGTCCACACCGAGACCATAGGAGTCATAGTAGGAGCTATGACCCACGCGATGAGAGAAAGTACTACAGGTCTCCTAGCAGAAGATACTCTCCAGAAAGATCCTCTAGAAGCCACAGTCGGCACCCTTCGGTTAGGCCTAGTTCCAGACAAGAATCTTTGTCTAAAAAGCCATTAACGGACAGAGAAAAGATTTTAGAAGAATATAGGTAGGTTAAATTTAGATTCAGTGGTGTATAAATTGCATCTATACTTATAGCAGAAAAGCTAAGTTTAATTAAACTTCCAGGAAAAATTACTGTAGAACATCAGAAGATTTTATTGAAAAGATGGAGCAATGGTCCAAAGAGCATGGTTCAGATGGAGAAGAGGTGAGATTCTTATTAACAGCTATAGATGTAGAAATGTATTGCTGAAATCTTTGCTATTCTAACCTATTTCTTACAGATCTGTAACCAGGTTGTTGTTTTAGTTTCACCTAAGTTTTTGTTTTAACTGACTGAGACAAAAAATATTTTTTATAGAAAGAAATACTGTTCTGTCACTGCCATCATAACTCACACAAAAATACATAACACAATAACTCATATAATGAAGCTGCTGAAGTCATCACAAAAGAACAACATTACAATAGATAAATGATATGGCAGATCTCTGGGAAATGATGCTGCAGACCAAATGGCAAGGGGAGGGTCCAACAAGACTTATAAAGGGCCAGAACCAATGCTGCTGTTACCTTTTAACCAGTTTCAGACATGGATATGAGAACATACGAAATAAAGCAGACAAAGTATAGCTGGGCATCGCAACATGCAAACAAACCAAAAAACTAATAACATCAACAAACAGTCAGCTTCTATAGACTAACAAGACAAAGTTTCGTATTGTGGTAGGCACAATAACAGCTCTCAACAAACACTACTTCACATGGCATAACAGACAGCCCTCTATGCAGGGTGTGTATGGAAGCAGACGAAACCATTGAATACTTCACTCTGAAGTGCAAAGTAATTAACACCATCAGAAAAACACACAATGGAGCTTAGATTGAATGATTACCCAACAACAGATAAACTGACTGAGTCCAGGCAACAGTTAGGGTGGCTAAATTGACGACCACACAGTCCCACTCACAATGGTCCACAAAAGACGTGTGGAAACACACCATACTTAGAAAGTGCTTTACTTATGAAAAATATCTAAAAAAAATCCACTCCCCCATGACCTCCGAAGTTTGCGAAACGTAAAATTTTAATTAATTCTAATCTTTAGAAGTTTATTACAGCAAAAATACCACAGTCTCCCCAAGTAACACAGTTTTTTACAAATTGCAAAAAACCTTTACAAACAAACTTGGATTTTATTGTTTCTAAAAATACAACAGGTATATAGGAACTCTGGCCCGCGAATCCGACTCGCACTTGACCAGGTTTTTCTATTCTTTTGTTTGTTTTTTTAGATCACCAAAATGTGGTTTCGAAGTTCTCCTGCAGAATTATACTACAAGCCAGTGGAAGGTGGTGTTGGGGTCCAGCAGACCCCTAAGGTACAGAAGCTGTGTGATGTGTTCTTTACTCAGCTGATTGAAAGAGGAAGAAAAGCTCGGCCTGAGGTCGATGAACTGCCACCTTTAAAGCCTCCTAAGGCTAAAATGTGCAAGCATAGATGTAAGTGAACAGTAGAATAACTTTAGCACTGGTAAAGAGTTTATACATTGGACTTTATAGTTGGATTGGATGTTTTCAAATCATTTAGGAGCTGGCAACCAAAGTGCCCAGTTGGATTTAGATAGTGCAAGAATAGAAGAGTCTATAAAGCCCGGGAGACAAATTTATTTGGCCCTCTGGCAGTGTTGATGGTGTAATCAATATGGCCGGCAAAGTTATGTGACACATAATGCTTATGTGACGCTTCCACATTTTCCACATAACCTACATTGTTAGTAATTAATTGAGAGGAATCACCCTTTCCAAAGATATATTTGATATTGTTAAGGCTCATCATGTACGGTCAACCGCTTGTCGGTAGAAACTTTTTCAACTCTATTACCACGCCATAAGGTCCAAAAGTGTTTCTACCGATGTGCGGCTGTCTGTACCATAAATATTTGTAACTTTTTAAAATTAACTGTTATTATTTTGAATTTCTTGAAACATATTGGTAAATAACTTGAAGTCCAAATGAGATGTTAATGAGGTTTAATCATTTGGATTTAAGCTAATGTAAAGAAATAAAGGAATATATGTCATAATTTTTGCGAAATTATCCATCTAGCGGGTGAAATGAGCTATGACATTTTTAAGCTTAAAGATTCGGATTTAGAGTCAGTACAAGGGAGTAAAATGATGGATGAATTATTATGGGTTAGACTTCCCCGCTTTTGTAGTAAGACGCATGAAAATTCAGATTTTCGGAAATTAAGATTTTCATACAAAATTCGATTCCTCAATTAAATCCCTAGGGGGCTGATTTTGCTAAAGTGCTGAAACACGCGTTTCTTTATTTCTGTTCATCAGCTTAAACCCAAAATCTTAAGCACCTAAAAAAAAACCTACAAATGTCCATCCCTTCATTTACCCCTTTGGGAGATCAATTTTTGAAAATCCTTTCTAATTCAGTTATTTTAACATGCAATGCAATTAACCTTTGTGCAAAATTTTACATAGTTATAGCGGTTACGACTTGGCGTTGATGCATCAGTTAACAAATGTTTATCTGTACAATAAAATTTTTCTTGATTGCCCATTTTCCCCTCTGAAGATCTCTTGAAGTATTGAATCTAGTGAAAAAATTACAATGTATTAGAGAATTTTATTTAGATTAATTCATTGCTAAGACATGTTCTGCTATGTATCGCAGTTTTCGAGATATTTATGAAAAATAAAAAATAGGAAATTTAATTACGTCATTAACACTGCTAGGGGGCCAGATAAATTTGTGTCCCGGGCTTATTAGGACCATACGTCGCTGGCTCCGAAATGTTTTGGGGTGATTTTTAGCTAAGCTACTCCACTATCGTACTGTTTGTATGATTAACATGTGTCTAATTGTTATGGTTATTCGGTTGAAAGACAAGAGATGGACAGGAGCTGTAACGGACTGGTATCCTAGGGATGGGAAAAGGAAAGTGGGCAGACAAAACAAACGATGGGAAGATGAAATAAAGGAAGTAGCAGGGCCATTGTGGCGGAGAGTTGCTAGGGACAGACAGGAGTGGCGGGCCCTGGAGGAGGCCTTCGTCAGAAGACGAACCAAGCAATAAAGATACATAAATATAGAACTATAGAAAAAATGTAAATAAGAAAAAGTAATGTAATAAAGAAAAAGCTTGGAAAACAAGGCTGTAATAATAATAATAATAAAAAATTGTTATGGTTGGATAATACTATGAAGATTGGTCATGCAACTTCGTTAAATAGCAATGTTATGTCATCCCCTTATCATTTCTTGTGGTCTTAATAAGTTTGAAAAATAAACCTTGTCATAATAAGAATTGTAAATAAATAGATTGATCTGTTGGAATTTTTATCTTAATGATTGTTTCTTTTTTAATATAGTGGATGAAGAAAGCTCATCATCATCTGAGAGTGAGGATGATGAGTGCTTAGATGAAGATGGACTCCAAGGGTACACGGACAGGATCATGCTAGAGCTACAGCGAAAACAGAGTCATCCAAGGAGGCTGCATCCTGAGATGTGGTATGTTTATATTGACTTAGCCATAATTAGTGGAAGATATCCCACCTTCACTAAATTATTATTTCGCACAAGACATGACAAACAACACTCACCACATCAGTGATTTTATGACTTTTTACCAAATGATTCTCATTTGCAAAAAGTAGAAATCATCCCATTTTCGATCTTTATTTTTTTTCTACTATACTCTAACTTAAGGTTCAGTTGTATACAAATTAAAACAAGAAAAAATTCGAATTATTCTAAAAATTCAAATAATTTTAAAATTCAAGGCTATGTTCCAAATTGCTAGAAAGCAATTCAATTGTGGACCTGCCAAATTAAGCTAAATTTATTTTTTTGTGAACTGAGTCCTATGTTATTTAATCAAGCACTCAATAGCTAAAAGTAAAAGATTTTATAAGAACGTTTACTGGTGGTTTGTTTGTTTTGGTTCGAAGGGTATGGATGGGCCAGTGGAAACACCGGCACATGAGAGTTGAGACATAACGTAGGACATACCATCTTAGTACGGTAGTGCCTAATTACTGTCGAATTCTGTCACTAAGAAGGTAGTAGGTGCTACACTGGAGACCACTTACCACCAGGTAATCCATGCTTGGTTGCTCACTTGTAACATAAAAAAATGTGCTCTTATGTTTTGAACAGGTTCAATAATACAGGAGAGATGAACGGCGGTCCGCTGTGCCGGTGCAGCGCGCGCGCCCGGCGTCAAGGCATGAGGCACGGGGTGTATGCAGGGGAGCAGTCCTTCCCGAAGTGTATCCCTACACAGAGCAACATTGACAAGCTGTATCATTACCGGTAAGCAGTATACAAACACGTCACGGCATGAGGCACGGGGTGTATGCAGGGGAGCAGTCCATCCCGAAGTGTATCCCTACACAGAGCAACATTAACAAGCTGTATCATTACCGGTATTCAGTATACAAACACGTCACGGCATGAGGCACGGGGTGTATGCAGGGGAGCAGTCCTTCCCGAAGTGTATCCCTACACAGAGCAACATTGACAAGCTGTATCATTACCGGTAAGCAGTATACAAACACGTCACGGCATGAGGCACGGGGTGTATGCAGGGGAGCAGTCCTTCCCGAAGTGTATCCCTACACAGAGCAACATTGACAAGCTGTATCATTACCGTTTGTTTACTAATCTAAATATATAAAAGAGCATGTCCTGACTGACTGACTGATTCATCAACGCCGAGCCATAACCGCTATAGATACAGATCTGAAATTTAGTACACAGGTTCTATGTGCGTCTAAACCACCCACTAAGAAAGGATTTTGGAAAATTCATCTCCCAAAGGGGTGAAATAATAGATGAAAGTTTGTATGAAAGTCCTTTGTTTCTTGAGCTAGATTCACACAAATTTGAATTTTAGCTTCTGGTAAAAAATAAAGAAACACGTGTTAAATAATTTCTTAAAAATCATCCTTAAAAGGGGTGAAAAAGGGGATGATATTTTTTCCGTAATTTGGTCTATAAGTCTTTTGTTTTTAAAGGTAGAATTATAGAAATTTGTTTTTGAGCTTCTGGTAAAAAATAAAAAAGAACGTTTTTTAGAATTTTTCAAAATCCCTTAAAGAGGGAAATGGGGTGAAAAGGTCCAAAAACCAATATGGGTATCGCTGGTATGGTTTATCGGGTCGCTGATTACAAAAACTAAAACTATTTTGAAATCTAATGTTCTGGACGTGCAATACCATCATCCCCTGGGGATGGGGTTGGGGTGCGATAGGGTTAAAATGTCTAAAAATCAATATGGGTTTCGTTTCTATGTTTATATAAGGATAGCGATAGCGGTTAAGACGGCGTTAAGGATAGGGATAGGAGTAGGGGTGGGGTGAGGGGCAGGGATACGGAGAGGGAGAGGGAGTGGGATGGAGGTAGACAGAGAGGGAGTGGGAGAGGGTGAGTGAGGGGGAGGGGGAGAGGGAGAGACTGCACGTTGTCTGAATATCACGCGGGCGAAGCCGCGGGCACTGCTAGTGTGATATACATTTACTTGCTTTCAACATTACACTACCAATTTTAAGAATCACTTAATTGAAAACTACTCATTTGCGAAAGAAACGATGGAATTTTTTTAACTAAAAGCACTGTCGCAAATCACTCGCTAGTACTTTAAGCTTGTCTTTTCCAAACTTCATTGTATAAATATTCAAGGAATCTTGGTTTATTATGATTTTTGAATGCCCATAATCAAAAGGATCTTTCATTTTGCACACTACTTTTACTTAGTTACTCAGGCTGGCCTATTTGACCATTACCGAAAACATGAACGGTAGTATGATATAATTCATCCATAATTATACAGGGCGCAAAATAACGCTAGCCCTGACCGTTAATGCGCAGAACTCAAATAATTTGTCGCGGGGGAGAGCGCGGCAGGTGGGGGGAGGCGTGTGAATCGTTCATTGGCTCTCCGCCTGTCAACCGTCAAGGCTAAAATTAGTTTGGGCAGCGTATAAAATAGATCTCGATTTAATGTACGAGTAAGTTTACATTACTTGCTTGCTTGGATATTTGTATCTCCATATAAACTATGGTATTTAAATAAACTATGTATAAACTATTCTATTTGGTTAAACTATTTTATTTGGTATATAATATTCTATTTGGATTTCCCTTCAGCTATAATCTTGACTTACAAGAAAATAAGTTAAGAGAAAGTTTAAATATGACATTATTTAATTTGACATGTCGATATTCCACTAAATTCAACTTAATTGACATAAATAGATTTATTGATAATTATTTACATCTGACTTTAGATAAGTATTACTTATCGAAATTTTATACTAGACGAATAGCGTATGTGCTATCATATTTTATTATTAATTTAGCCAATGCATTGGCTAACCACACGTCCGTTTCTATTGATCGGACCAGTAGCATTAGGGTGGTGCGACCATTGGAATCTGTTCCAAGTTCTTTGAACAATTGAATAAGACAAAAGAGTGTAACTCTGGCAGTATTATACCGCAAAGTAATGTACCTGCAGCAATAGAATGCCCACCTCTTAAGGATAAAAATAATTTGAGTAGTAAGAAAACTGATTGTCAATTCAACCTGGTACACCAGAATATACAAGGAATGTTGGGCAAAGAACTACAAATGGAGCTATTCATGAACTGTAACAAAATTAATATTTTGTGCGTGACAGAACACTGGCTCAAGAAGCATCAGTTCATGTTTAACTTCAAGAACCACCAGGATGTTAGTTCGTTCAGCAGAGACAATGCGATACGCGGTGGCTCCTTAATACTTGCCAATAAGTTGCTAAAGTGTAAGGAACGTTCAGATGTTGTGTGCCTGTCTGTTGAGCGAACTATTGAACTGGCCTGTGTAGAACTCGAGCACCTTATTGTTATAAGCGTATACAGACCTCCAGCTTCATCATTTGATATATTCGAAAAAACAATGGATGAAGCTTTAATTAAAATTAGTAACACCAACAAAGGCATTATAGTATGTGGAGACTTTAATGTTAACATTTTAGAAGAATCCAGTATGTGCAATAGATTGAAGTCTTTGTTCCTATGCCACGATCTTGTGAATATTTTTTTGGTGCCTACCAGAATATCAGCGTCCTCATCTACTTGTATTGATAACATTTTTACGAATTTAGAACCAGTAGATAAATCAATTATCAATAAGTTGGGCTCTGATCATTCTGGCCAGTTGGCAGTTTTCAAAGTCACGGCTAAAAAAGCATTAAAAAAGGATATCACGTGCGTACCTATCAATGAAGGTAGACTTATCCGCTACAAAAATAGTGTTGAAGAAAAACTGCCAAACTTACCATATTGCGACAATCCAAATAAATTGTATGAGTCACTATTCACTTTAACTAAAAGTGAGTACGATGCAATATTCAAGGAAAAGAAAATTACTGTAAATGAGAATCCAATGTTTAGTGATTGGGCCAAAGTGGGAATACACAGAAGCAGACTAAGGTTATATGAACTTTACGAGGAAAGAACATATAACAATAGTGATGCATTTGCGCAATTTGTAAAGGATTATTCAAAAACATTTAAACGGGTTTGTGCTGCAGCCAAATTAAATTTCATTAAGAATAAAATCAAAAACAGTTCCAACATTACGAAAACGACTTGGGAAACTATAAATAGTGAAACTGGAAAATCTAAAGCTCCTCGGAATGACTTCCAGCTTAAGATTGATGATCAGATCATAAGTACAGATGTAGAAGTTGCTGAAGCTTTTGAAAACTTCTTTACGAATATTCCAGTTTCAACTACCAAAACCTTGAACTACTCCCACCCACTCTTGCAAAATATTATCTCGAACGACACGTAGATATTTGCAATGTAGATTTTAAATTCAGTTTCGTCAATGCTTTCGTTATAATTAAAACTTTTAAATCACTTAAAATGAAAAAGACCGCCGATATACTCTTGGATGGCCTGTCAGTTAACATTATTAGTGCCGTTATACAAAGCATTGCACCATACTTATCTAGTATCTTAAATAAATGTGTAGATGATGGTGTTTTCCCTGATTTGATGAAATATAGTAAAATTGTTCCGTTGTTCAAAGCTGGTAGTAAATCAGACCCCACTAATTTTAGACCTATTTCTATTCTACCAACTCTTAGTAAGATATTCGAAAAGATAATTTTAAATCAGATTCAGAGCCACTTTTATCACAAAAACTTGATGCACCTCAAACAGTTCGGTTTTACGAGGGGTCGCTCAACAATTGATGCAGGTGTTGAGCTAATTCAAAGTATATTTGACGCCTGGGAGGAGTCAAGTGATGCCATTGGCGTTTTCTGTGATTTGTCCAAGGCTTTCGATTGTGTGCATCATGATATCCTTATCAGGAAATTACACCATTATGGAATTAGAGTCCAGGCTCTACACCTTCTGGAGTCGTATCTAAATGAAAGGATCCAGAAGGTTGATTTAAATGGGAAAAGGTCACTGGGATCAAAAATTTGTATGGGCGTTCCACAAGGCTCAATTCTGGGACCATTCCTGTTTATTGTATATATTAACGATTTGCCAAACCTTGTAAAGGACAAGAATGAGATAGTACTATTTGCAGATGATACGTCTTTGATTTTTAAAGTCAAAAGACAACAATCAAATTTTGACGACGTAAATAATACAATCTGTAATGTAATTGAGTGGTTCACCGTAAATAATCTTTTACTTAACGAAAAGAAAACTAAGTATGTTAAATTTGTTTTGCCTAATGTAAAGCCAACTGCTACTAGCCTATTAGTGAAAAACTAAAAATTGAGTCTTGTGGAATCAGCTGTGTTCCTAGGTATTACCTTAGACAACAAATTACAATGGAGACCGCATATTACTAAATTGTCGAACAGACTCAGTTCTGCAGTATACGCAGTGAAAAAAATAAGAGCTCTGACGGATGTGGACACCGCTAGGTTAGTCTACTTCAGTTATTTCCATAGTCTCATGTCATATGGCCTTTTGTTATAGGGTCATGCTGCGGATGCAAACAGCATTTCTATACTACAAAAGCGAGCTGTTCGTGCAATTTATAAAATTAAGCCTAGAGAATCTCTTCGAAATAAATTTAAAGAAATCAACATTTTGACTTTTGTGTCGCAATACATTTATGAGAATTTAATATATGTTAAACGGAATATACATATTTTTGAGAAAAATTGTGACAGGCACAGTGTCAACATAAGAAACAAGAATCAACTTGCTTCTCATGTCAGCCGTGTTCACAAAATTAGTAAAACATATAAAGGTCAATGTATACGCTTGTGTAATAAGGTACCCACTGATATTGAAAGTTTACCGTTAGATAAATTCAAAACTGTTATCAAGCAGAAATTGTAGAAGAAGGGTTAAAATAAAATATCAGATTATCTAGAAGAGAATAATCCATGGGATTAGGCTACGGTTCTAATAGGCTAATTCAAAATTAAAACTGACTTATGTTTGTTGTATATCAAAACATATTTAAAAGAGCGCGTGGGTTTTTATTGTCGCTTCTTTTTTTCCCACTATGGCGCCACATTGTTTGTGAAATGAAAAATATACTGTATAAAAATCTCGATCTAATACAGCATTAAACTTGAAATAATAAATACAAAAGAAATATGACAAAAATATTATTATTTCACAATCTATCAACATTACACATTCCAAAAATGGACAGAATGTTTGTCGTTTTGAATGTAAACAATACCTTCAATCAAATTTTTAAATAATAGTTTATTTTATATTAATACTAGCTGTTGCCCGCGGCTTCGCTCGCGTGGATTTCGTATTTATGTTGTTACCGGTTTTCCGAAGCAATGAGATATTTTCCCGTCATTTCGGGGTAATTTTAAACTAAGGAAAAACAGGACTAACTCTGCGCAAATTAATGAGTATAATTCAAGATCCAGCTGAATTTTATATAATATACAGACGTTACTCATAAATTACTCAGAACAGAGGAACTTAGCAGCAGTATCCTATCAAATGTAAAGAGAGAGATGAGAGACACCTATATGTAATATTTCAAAACAGAGCCAATTCGCAGAAGTAATTGAGAAAAACTAAAACCCTCTCCCTCTCCCCCCTTATTAATATATGCTAAACGGAATATACATATTTTTGATAAAAATTGTGACAGGCACAGTGTCAACATAAGAAACAAGAATCAACTTGCTTCTCATGTCAGCCGTATTCACAAAATTAGTAAAACATATAAAGGTCAATGTATACGCTTCTATAATAAGGTACCCACTGATATTGAAAGTTTACCGTTAGATAAATTCAAAACTGTAATCAAGCAGAAATTATGTAAGAAGGGTTATTATAAAATATCAGATTATCTAGAAGAGAAAAATCCATGGGATTAGACTACGGTTCTAACAGGCTAATTCAAAATTAAAACTGACCTATGTATGTTGTATATCAACCTTGTACATTCAAACATATTTAAAAGAGCACGTGGGTTTTTATTGTCGCTTCTTTTTTTTCCCACAATGGCGCCACATTGTTTGTGAAGCGATGTAGTTTAGCTGACGTCATTAAGAGATTTTAATATCCAACAATGAATAAACGATTTTGATTTGATTTGATTTATTCTTCCCCTCCCCCTTCCTCTGTCTCTCCTCCTCCCCCTCCTCCTCCTCCTCCCCCTCCCCCTGCCCCTCTCTATCCCCCTCCCTCTCTCCCTCCCTCTCCCCCTTGCCCTCCTTCTCCCTCTCCCTCTACTTGTACCTGTACCTCTCTACCTCTTCCTCTACCTCTTCCTCTCCTTCTACCTCTACCTCACTACCTCTCTACCTCTACCTCTCTCTTTATCCCTGCCCCTATCCCTATCCCTAACGCCAATTTAACCGCCATCCCTAACATAGAAACGACACCCATATTTATTTTTAGACATGTCAAACCTATCGCACCCCAACCCCATCCCCAGGGGATAATGGTATTTCACGTCCACCACGTTGGATTTAAAAGTTGTTGTAGTTTTCGTAATCAGCGACCCGATAAACCATACAAACGACACCCATATTGATTTTTAGACATTCCAAACCTATCGCACTCCAACTCCAGCCCCAGGGGATAATGGTATTTCACGTCCACCACGTTGGATTTAAAAGTTGTTGTAGTTTTCGTAATCAGCGACCCGATAAACCATACAAACGACACCCATATTGGTTTTTAGACATTCCAAACCTATCGCACCCCAACTCCATCCCCAGGGGGATAATGGTATTTCACGTCCACCACGTTGGATTTCAAAATTGTTGTAGTTTTCGTAATCAGCGACCCGATAAACCATACAAACGATACCCATATTTACATTTCAACCCTATCGCACCCCAACCCCATCCCAAGGGAATGATGGTATTTAACGTCCACCACGTTGGATTTCAAAATTGTTGTAGTTTTCGTAATACACCCGATAAACCATACAAACGATGCCCATATTGGTATTTATACATTTTCACCCCATTTCCGTTTTTTAGGGGTTGAATTTGGGGTGGAATTTCAATAACAGTGATGTACGTTGCATAAAATAACATCATTAATGCCTAAATAATAAATTATTTGGATTTTACTTTAAAAATAAAGAATTTTCAACTTCATCCCCCTTTTCACCCTTAAGGGTGTTGAATTTTCAAAAACCCTGAGACACGTAAATTTTAATTTTTAGTCGTCAGTCTTAATACAAATTTTGAAGATCCTAACTTCAAAACTGACGGACTTTCATACAAACTTTCATCCCCTATTTTACCCCCTTAGGGGTGGAATTTTGTAAAACGCTTTCTTAGTGCACCCCTAGGCCTCATAAGGAACCTACATGCCAAATTTGGAATCTCTAGACCCAGCGGTTTGGGCTGTGCGTTGATATGTCAGTCACCTTCTTCTTTTATATATATAGATTTTTGTGATTTTCAGGACCCGGTTATAGGCAAACTTTCAATTTTTTTTTGTCAAAACTAAAGGTCGTATCGATGCCGGGTTTTCACTGTAGTGATATATACTAACGATTTGAATAATTAAAAGGGCATGAGACAAAATCGGGGTTTCTAAAACACTGTGCAACCCTAAAAAAGCGATCAAAAGCTTTAGGTGCAAGCCAGACAGAACGGGCGCGGCGCGCTTCGGGGGCGCGCTTCGGGTGCGCCCGAGGCGCGCTTCGAGCGCCCCCGTGGTACACTTTTCGGCTGGACGACGCAATCGATGGCAGCGGACTGTGCTGTGCGGCGGCGTGCCGGCGGTGCGCCGGTGGTGCACCGACAGTGCGCCTTAGGTATGCCGTCTCGTCGCCTGTTCAAATCACATGCATACAAAATGTAGGTGAACGACGCGGTGCAAGCCAGACAGAAGAGGTGCGCTGATGGCGTGCCGTGCGGCGCACCTCTTCTGTCTGGCCTGCGCCTTAGGGTAAAGTGACCAGAGGCGGCTCGTGACATTTTTTTATGGGTGTGCACAAAAAAATTAAATACTTAAATAAATTGACTTACCTACTAGAATTTTTTTTTATGGCTTTATTGTTACCTACATATGCGCGCCAGCGCCAGCTCCAAATACCAGACACGGGAAACAAAACAATTTATTTACAACCGCACATCCAAGGTGTTTTTAAATATTGTTCTGGTTTGAAAATTTTGTACTACATTTTTGAACAAGCGCGATTTCATTTCGTGGCGGCACCTTTTTATTGAGTTCAAGTCGTATTTGTAAAGTCTTTTTCGCATTTTTTTATGTAAACGACACTGTATTCGTCCATTTTTACAGTAATTAAGCACGTACACTATTAAAAACAATTATTTCTAAATTTTCAAGCAAAATTGCGAACAGTAACTGAAAGCTGTATACGAAAAAAGTTTGTTTACGTATGATCGGCAACAGCGCCTTGTCACCGAACTGCATCGCATCGCGACCTGGCAACGTAGCATGGAGCAGCGCTCCTGATGAGGCTAATTTCTCATAGAAAATCTTTTGTTTCACGCGCTCGAGCGTGTTGATGTTTCTCTTTCACACTCATTGAATCCTGTATAAGGAATTGTACTGAAGATTTCTTCATAGGAGCACAATCGCTGACGCGCCACTTGGTACAACTTGACTACTTATTTGTTGCGTAATTATTTCTTAATCTATTATAAATGTATACAACGTATAGGGTTATGAAAATAGGTATGTAATCGTATGTAGGTAATGTAACTTAACTAGGTAGGTAATACATCCTAAGTTTGAGTTTTGTGAAAGATGGGAGTGCACTGCACCAGTGCTCTTTAGGACGAGCCGCCTCTGAAAGTGACATAATAATATGACCACGGCTAGTATCTGTGATCTCTGCCTACCCCAATGGGAAAGAGGCGTGATGTTATGTATGTATGTATTATCTGAACATCACTATAAATATTTATTAAATACCATAGTTTATACATAACAATGAAATCACAATATTTTCTTGTTTTATACTTTTTAGAGCAAGATTTGCCCATAGTCGGGTTCTAGTTTTTGAACAAATTTTTTATTTAGTCTCAGAAATTTAATACAGTCTTTGTTAACTTTCATGCTTCAATAGCTTTTCTACATTCTAACAACGATTTTCTTTTCAGCATCACAGTATCGCCCCCGACAAACTTCCTCATCAAGTCCCCTACAATCATTGGCCACGATGAACACGAATTCCTATTCTCCGGGTTTTCTATGTTCTCGCACTACAAACTAGCCAAACTACCTACTTGCAAAGTGATAAGGTTCAATATTGAATACACAATCTTGTATGTGGAAGAACAAGCGCCGCAGAACTTCACGATTAGGGAACTAGATTTGTTTGGTAAGAAATCTTTTTTATTATAATGATCAAGTATGGGTGTTTCCTAGTTCGAAAATAAAATGAAATAAGTACCATATCCATCTAGGAAAGAACCATGTAAAATTAATAAAAGTAACCGTTTTACGTTCATTGAATAGTATTAAAATCCGACAAATTTTAAGAAATTACGTACCCGTTGCTTATGATGCGCCCCACAGATCAGAAATAAGTATAGATGACTCAAGTGTACCTACTTTGCGTGCCCAAACCCGTGGCCCAAACTAAGCTCAAAACGCTTAGTTTGCTTGTCATGGGCTTGTCATATCACCGAGAACTGTGACACGCTTCGTTTTCATACAAACGGCGGAGTTTGCGTTATCTAGACTTATTTCTGATCCAATCCTATTAGTTTGAATTTTCCCAGCTCGCATAGGTTAACTACCAAGCCCAGCTTCGGTGAAAACTAAATTGCAGTAGAATATGTATATCCCTAACTCTAACAGGTTTTCCAATAATTACTTTTTTCAGAGGACTATCTGTTTACGGAGTTACTAGAGTTAATAGATTTGGATTTGGGCAAAGCAACAGATACATCGTGTTCCCAGTTCCACTTCATGCCACGATTCGTGAGATTCCTTTCAGAAGGCGGATGCGAGGTTGGTTTGTTTGATACTCTGCCAGATGCAGAAAAGTTTTTACGCTTTTGGTTTTCCTGTCAGATAAAGTGACAGCAATATGCAAGGCGTAAAAAAATTTGTAAGCACTATTTTAGCATGTTATTTAGACCATGAAACTGAAGAACTTTCTCCAAGGAACATAGGCCGAAATACGACAACAAAGTTCAACTGCCCATAGACACAGCACCAGTTGATGGCACATTTTATGTGGGAGGTAAAAACATCTTCTTATATCGACCTATGTTCCTTAGGGAAAGTGGTTCACTTTCATGGTCTCAAACCCTATACACTACAGCGCTTTTTTTTACACCATGCATTTGGCTATAACAGTAAACACGAGCAATTGATTGGAAGGGGTCTATGATTGGGCAACTTTTGTCTCGGCAAAAGTTTTGTCCCTCTCAATAAGTCCTACTGCAGCTATGGTATTTTCTAAATAACAAGAAAGGAACATAGTTTAAAGTATTCAAGAAACACATGTGTTTCAGGTGCTGTCAATGTGTGAAGTTCTAAAATATCTGATTGATGAAAGTGGTCTACTGATACCTCCGGAAAGCTTGGAAGATATTCACGATATGGACCACTATACCTGGCAGAAGTTTGTTGACAGAATTAAAGGTAAAATTTGAGTTATACATGCAATTTTTTATTTACTATTAATTCAATTACAAAATAAAACAGCACCTCACTTGACGCAAAAGCGGTGATTTTGGCACAATTCGTGCAAAATATGACTTTTAATGTCTCGTATATTTAAATAGCTGTTACCCGCGACTTCGTCCGCGTAGATTTTATAAAAAAAACAGAACTCGAACTTAACTGAAACATATTTTGCGGAACGGTTTTCCTCCTTGATCCCTACGTAAAAGATGCATTTGTACTCGTACTTATCCAAGTTGAATGATATCTTACTACAAATTTAATTATCTTTTGATTTTAGTCAAATGGTAGGTAGTGCGGAATTTTCATTGTCAATCGTTACAGGCGAACTTAAAAAAGAAGGCAATAAAGGGAGTGAATGGGTAGCGAGGAGGTATTCATAAAAGTCAAAAAAGTCCCTATTCTATCCTCCCTATCTATCATTTTCTATTCCTCCACCTCCACATCCCCCCTCCCCCTCCCTCTTCCCCACCCCCTCCCTCACCCCTCCCTCTCTATTCCTCTCCCTCGCCCCTCCGTCTTCCCGCCTCACCCTCCCTTTCCCTCTCTCTCCCCCAATCCCTCACCCCCCTCTTTCTCCTTCCCCCCTCGCCCTCCCTCTTACTCTCCCTCTCCCCCTCCCTCCTCCTCCATCCCCCTCCCTCTTTCCCTCCCTCTCCCTCTCCCCCCAACCCTCACCCCCCTCTTTCTCCCACCCCCCTCGCCCTCTTACTCTCCCTCTCCCCCTCCCTCCTCCTCCATCCCCCTCCCCCCTTTCCTTCTCCATCTTTCCCCCTTCCTCCCCCTCTCCCTCTCCATCTCCCCCCTCCCTCTCCCCCTCCCTTTCCACCTCCCCCCATCCCCTCCCCCCATCGCCCCTTCCCCTCCCCCACCCCCCCTTCCCCTGCCCTATCTCCATTCCCCTCCCCCTTTCCCCATCCCCCTCCCTTTGCCCCCTTCCCCTCCCCCTACCACCTCTCTCTCCCTCTCCCCCTAACCCTGCTCCTACCCCTATTCCTATCCCTATCCCTTCCTCTATCCCTACCCCTACCCTAACCATTCCCCTACCCCTCCCTCACTCCCTCCCTCTCCCCTTCCCCTCTCCCTATCCCTGCCCCTGACCCTACCCCTATACCTGCCCCTAACCCTGCTCCTACCCCTACTCCTATCCCTTCCCCTATCCCTACCCCTAACGCCATCTTAACCGCTATCCATACATACAACCGACACTCATTTTCATTCCAACCCCATCCCCAGGGGATGATGGTATTTCACGTCCACACGTTGGATTTCAAAATTATTGTAGTTTTCGTTATCAGCGACCCGATTAACCACACAAACGACACCCATATTGATTTTTAGACATTTCAAACCTATCGCACCCCAACCCCATCCGCAAGGAATGATAGTATTTCACGTCCACCACGTTGGATTTCAAAATTGTTGTAGTTTTTGTAATCAGCGACACGATAAACCATACAAACGACACCCATATTAATTTTTAGACATTTCAACCCTATAGCACCCCAACCCCATCCCCAGGGGATGATGGTATTTCGCGTCCACCACGTTGGATTTTAAAATTGTTGTAGTTTTCGTAATCAGCGACCCGATTAACCATAAAAACGATACCCATATTAGTTTTTAGAATTTTTCACCCCATTTCCCTCTTTTAGGGGTTGAATTTGGGGTGGAATTCCAATAACAGTGATGTACGTTCCACAGAATTACAACCCTAATGCCTAATTAATAAATTTAGTGGACTTTACTTTGAAAATGAAGGATTTTCAACTTCATCCCCCTTTTCACCCCTTAGGGTGTAGAATTTTTAAAAACCCTGAAATATGTGCAACTTTATTTTTAGTCGTCAGCCTAAATACAAATTTTGGAGATCCTAACTTCAAAACTGACGAACTTTCATACAAATTTTCAACCCCTATTTTACCCCCTTAGGGGTGGAATTTTGTAAAACCCTTTCTTAGTGCACCCCTAGGCCTCATAAGAAACCTACATGCCAAATTTGGAATCTCTAGACCCAGCGGTTTGGGCTGTGCGTTGATATGTCAGTCACGTTCTTCTTTTATACATATAGATAATGGCTCTTGATTGGCTGCTAGAAAATATTTTTTCTTTGCTCCTACAAAATGTGTCGATCCCGAGACGTGAGCACTTAAGGTCGTAATAATAAAAGCTCTTGCAATTTTTGTTCTTTAAAATTAAAGAACGCTATGATTCTAAACAATACATTGGCATGTGTAAGAAACACCACCTTCTTCCGTTGGTAAATCGTCGTGAAATAGCTGATCTCGTTTTCCTTTTTAAACTTGCGTCTGCCTCTATTGATTGTCCTAATCTCCTAGCTCGTATTGGTATAAACGCTCCCAAGAGGCCATTAAGATTTCACGACCTTATTCATACATCCTTTGCCACGACCAATTACCGTCAAAATTCATTTCTTATGTGTGCGAGTAGAAATTTCAATAAACTGTGCAGGGAATTTGACTTTGATCTTTTCAACACTAGCACACCTCGGAAGCTGCATACAATCGGGCTCAAAAGTGACAGCTGTCATTTTTACACGCGCAAATGTGTGGGTGGGTTAAAGACGTGTGAGTGTAGGGTTGATAGTATCTAGAAAACACTTACCTACCCTAGAAAACGTAGATAACAGAACATTAGCATTATACTTTTATTACAGTTTCGAGTTGCACATTTTTCGTTCGACTATAAAGCGACTTACACAATTCACAAACGAATTATAACTTTACTATCACTCGTCACCTCACTTTGTTGTATTTAGTAATCGAATTTCAATTAAAACAAACAAACACACGTTGAAATAATCTCACAAACTCTAAAAACAATCATTTTTTTCACTAAACTTCATCTTTGACGGCTGGCTGGCCGCCGCCCCGCCGGTGCACCAAGGTGACTATCGCGAAAATGGCGAATCTGCTCATATCATCACTGCAAAAAAATCTGCCAAACTTTATTCCAGAAAATGAAAAAAAAAATGCTGTTATATTATTGCTTTAATGTGGAAAGGAATAAATAAATACATACTATTCAAAGCTTTATTTTTTTCATTTAACCCAAAAAATGCTCTATTAAATCTATCAATGAAAGAAATGTTTAAAGGAAAGAAAACATCTGTGTCTACCTTATGGTGTTTATTCCATAATAATTGCTTCTTATTATTGTTTAACTTTATTCCAAATTTTACTTTGTCTTGGAGAGTCGAAAGACAACCGTAAACTGCACAACCAAGCACCATTTTTTCAACTTTTGCAAGCGTTGCATATCGCGTGGGAACAGGACGAGAAATGGGACGAGATATCGCGCAGGGCCCCGCGGGGTGATGCGCGCGCACTTGAGGTACTCCGAATGGTGGGAGGCGGAGAGCTTCCGTTCTGTATGTAGTACTATTATGAATTCTGTGACACTAGCACCGTGTCAGCAAGACGTCAGTTGAGCAATAAGTTCTTCGAGATAACGCAGCGTTCATAGTATACCTATCTGCTTTTTTCTGATTGTTGTGTTTTGCATCGTCGTAATACTTAACTAACTTACTATAAACATTTTTAAGAATTATATTATTGGATATTTTAGTAGTTCGCATCATGCATCACTAGCTCTTAAGGTGGTTGCTGAGCAGAAGTGCTGCCACTTTGAGAAATAAATTTATTGCGTCATAAATACAAAACACTTAATAAGTATTGTTTGATTGGCGGCAATTTGGGGTAGTTTTATATTTTATTATCCATCACATCACACCTTAGCTTATCGTGAATAGCTTTGTATTGTAAAACTGCCAAAAACGGCCACTTTTAGCACTTTACCAATACAAAGCTATAAATGATAAGCTAAGCTATGATGTCATGGGTTATTAGATTATATAACTAACCTATATTGCCGCCAAACAAACAATACTACTGAAAAGTTTTGTATTTGCGACGCAATAAATTTATTTCTAAAAGTATGGTGCTGCCACCCAGCAACCGCCTTAATGTAGTCACACCAAAATGTTGTAATTCTATTTTCTTGTGCTAGTTATAGTAGTAGTATATTTTGCTTTTTCAACTGTGTCAGTATGCGCACAAACAACTCTGTGCAGCTTTGTTTGCTTTTGTGATTTTTTACTCAATTGTTAGTAGTGTGAGCCTGTAATTGGCACTCTGATGTTATTATTGTTTCTATTGTTTTTAGGGTTCCGATACCAAAATGGTAAAAAAAAGGAACCCTTATGGTGCCGCTCTGTCTGTCTGTCTGTCCGTCTGTCTGTCACACCTCTATATCTCAGCAACCACTTATGCTATCAACCTGAAATTTGGAATAGTTTTAGAATATAGTTGCCCAACTTAATTGCACAAGAAAAATTTTTGAAAAAAGTATGATTATTAATATAAAGGGGGCCAAAATAGGGGGGGCCAAATTTCAAATTGTCGCTACTAGGTCGAGTGGGGTATCATATGAAAGGGCTTTACTTGTACATTTTAAAATATATTTTTGTATTTTTTTAAATTTCTTAGTTTTAAAGTTATGATGAAAAATGTCAAGAAAAATACCATTCCCCCCCCCTTATCTCCGAAGTTTGAGTAAGGAAAAATCTGAATTAATTACAGTTGACAGAAGTTTATATAAACTTTACAGCAAAAATAAAACGATCTTTCTAAGTTGCACAGTTTTTCAGAAATCTGCAAAAAACCTTTACAAACAAATTTAGTTTTGCGGTCCTGAAAATGGACTTTATTGCTTCCAAAAATACTATAGGTATATCGGAACCCTCGGCGCGCGAGTCCGACTCGCACTTGACCGGTTTTTTTTTAAATAGCTGTTGGCTTACCGAACAATAAAAATAAATAAAATAAATATCTCTCTAGTGTGAGATTGCTCTCAAGATGTACTTTTCACTTTTTTTTTATCATTTATTCATTACATTTTTTTTACACAAATTTGATAGCTAAGACGCGCTACAGAAACCTATCAAGGTTTATACGTTGCGCGAATGAGTCGCTTCACACAGACTTAAAAAGTATGAATAATAATACTAACCTAAAATTAGGAACAGTCAACGACAGGTCAAGCCTGACATTCGCAGTGCAATTTTAGCCCTTACGTCTATTGAAATAAGGTCGGCACAAATTACAATGTATCAAGCTTGATGTGCCCTTTACTGTACAAGAAGCAGCATTATTCATCACCCAAATAATATTACAATAATAATACAAATTATACATGGTGGTGTCGCGCGAATGTAGCGCAGTAGTTGCGCGACCAAATCGCCTAATGTAAAAAGGCTCTTAATATGTAGTAGAATCGAAAAAAGTCGATTAAGTAATTATTTTATGTTTCTGTAAAGACGCTTTATTTCGAGAGTAAAATCACTGGGCTTCAGGAGCAAAACTCACGTATTAATTTCAGGTATGATAGTGACATATCCTGGCAAGAAACCCTGTTCAGTGCGAGTAGACCAACTGGACCGCAGTCCGCCAACCACTGAGGACGGAAAAGTAACCAAAGACAAAAAGTTCTATCCGGAAATAGTGCATTTTGGTATACGGCCGCCGCAGTTGAGCTATGCTGGCAACCCAGAGTAAGTTTTGGCTTTACTATTTGAAGAAGTAAAAATAAATAAATACTACAGCGTGAATTTGTATTGGTTTCGCTCCCGAATCCCAGTGATTCTACTCATGAAAACAAGCAACTTTGGAAAAGAAAAAAATTTTTTCTCGAAAAAAATTTTTCTTCTACCCGTAGTAAAGTGGTCACGTGATCGACTCATTTTGTATGGGAAGGCGAAAAATGTTTTTCGAGTAAAAAAATTATTTCTTCGGGAGAGTTGCTTGTTTTCATGAGTAGAATCACTGGGCTTTGGGAGCGAAACCAATACAAATTTACGCTGTATATTCATTGACGTGCATTTGATGCAATTATTTACGAAGTCTTATCTTGAACAGAGAGTTATGTGTGCTACAATACCTCTCTTTCTGCCTCGTATGAGGAAAAGGGAGATAATGATAGGGAGATGTGTGTGTGTATTACCTTTGTGCACTTTCCCTAATAATGCAGTGCTAAAAGACTAATGTTAGTAATGTGTGTAATCAAAAAATAGATTCCATGTTGCCATTATAGATTTTTATAACCGTGGTAGCATCTTTAAGTTGAATGTACCAGTTACGCCTTTCAATATGCACGGTTGTTCGATTCCCCGTCTGCTTTAGAATTTCTGAGTTCATTTTCATACAACCCGAATTTGACTTCTGTAAATCCTAGTGCTACATTAAGGTCAAGAGTAAGCCCATTTAAACAAGGTGTAACAGAAATGCTATATAGGGTCCTACAGAAATAGTGAACATAATTTTAGCATGTTACTAAGACCATCAAACTGAACAACTTTTCCCAAGAAACATAGGTCGAAGTACGTAAATAAATTTTTGATCTCCCATATTGCGCTATCAGCTGATGCACTTTCTATAGAAGGTCAAAAATTGATTTTCGTATTTCGACCTATGTTCCTTGGGGAAAGTTGTTCAGTTTCATGGTCTGAATAACACACTAAAATTATGTTCACTATTTCACTAGGAACCCTATTTATAATCTTTGAAGGATGTAAAGCCCATGACATTAAACATTTTTCCTAGGAAATATAATCCCACATAAAATACACTTTTACATCTCTCATATTCGGTAAGTAGGTCCTTATTACCCCCAAATGGGGCTTGTAGGTGACCAATTAGCGCTCTAGGGTAATAATATAACTAGAAAAGCCCTAGGGCGGTAAGTAATTGTAACGTCCGCCTTGATGGGCGCCTCCAGCAGCGGGGCGGCGGGCGTTTCAGTTACTTACCGCCCTAGGGCTTTTCTAGCTACATTATTACCCTATAGCGCTAATTGGTCACCTACAATTTGGTGGTAATAAGGACCTACTTACCTCACAATCGAGATGTAAAGCAGAGCAGTTAGCTCGGGTGTAAGCATCAATTGCACCCTCGAACTATAGGCTAAATATCTCGGGCTGCAATTGATGCCTTACAGCCCTTGGCTACTAATCTACTTTTAACGCACTGGTGGATAAGGCCGACCAATAGGCGTCGATGGCGCGATGAATTCGACGTCTTTTGTAATGATTGGCAAGAAGAGGCTCTAGGTAGGGACGAATGGAAGAAAATAGAGAGGCTTTTGCCTAGCAATGGGACACTTACGGCTCATTAAAAAGTGAGATAAGATTTGTTGACTCAAGGAAAAATTGTTTCATGGAAAAGTCGTTCAGTATAAAAGGCCGCTTAACATCCTTCAGGGTTGTTGTACGGCGTACAAAATAACTCTGGCTGTGACCGTTAATGCTCAGAAGTCAGAAAATGAGTCGCGGGGGTGAGCGCGGCATGTGAGGGAAGGCGAGCGAATCGTTCATTGGCTCTCCGCTTGTCACCCGTGCGCAGAAAATAACCGCCATAGCCAAACTTATCCTGAACTCGCTATAAACCATTTTGTGACGTTTAGATTGTAAAAAAAAAAAAAAAAATATTTTCTCTAGATACCAAAAGGCGTGGCGTTACTACGTAAAGTACCGACACCTAATCGCTAACATGGCGAAGCCGTCATTCAAGGACCGACAGAAGCTGGCCGCTAAAGAGGCCAAGCTGCAGGAGATGCGAACACAGAGCAAGATGAAGCGTGACGTCACTGTCGCCATCTCTTCTCAAGGGTTCCACACTACTGGCCTTATGTGTGATGTGGTTCAAGTAAGTTCTTGATTCCTGCTGTCATTCTAATTGAGTTACATTATTTTCAGTGTAGTGTTTTCCGATATTTGTTCAACATTAGGAATAATGTAGGTAGCTTGATGAGCAGCACCTCCGTCCCGCTTAAGGCGCTAATAGCGGTCAAATGCCTAACTTTACGTTGAAATATTAAAATAAACGGCCATCAAAACCATTGAAAAAAAAAATACAGGGTGATTTATCAAGATTTCAAAAAGTTTTTTACTTGAACAGCATTGTATTTTTTGCTAACCAGGTTTTAGGAAAAAAAACCCCAGCAGCACCTATTTTTGTGATAATTTGCAAAATTTCTCCAAAACCGCAAAAGTTCACTAGTTAATTTTTACACACCAATATTTTTACTTGAATGTTTTATTTTTATTCCACATAATACTAATGAAAAGTGCAAAAAACCGAGTTTTTAAGCGCGTGCGGCCGCGAACCCGACCAAAAACTAGCTCGTGACATCTTAGCGTGCACATACGATTAGAGTGCATTTTTAATTTGATCAAGTAACGCTGAGCGCTATTAAGGCCTTAAGCTATTGTAGCGACAAAAACACGTATCGCTCCGTCCTGTTCTCACGCATAGCTCTGTCCCGCCTTCATTTTAATCTAGCTATGTTATGTCGACTGTAATTTGGAATTTAAATATATTCGAAAAAATATATCGAGTAGAAGAACTGCGAATGGGACGAAACGCTAATGAAACCAACCGACACTAAATCTTTCTGTTTTCTACTTACAGAAGATAGGTATGTTCAGATGGGTTAGTCTCGTTTTTCCCCGATCCCGGTTCCACCCGTTCCGTTTTCACCCGATTTTGATAAATTTGATTACATTTTATATCGTTGCTTTTTCTATCGTTTTCAACTGGTACCGTCAACATAGAAAGTGTTTCAAGGTAAAATTATGCATTTATTTTTCTTTCTTAGTTAAATACATGATATAGTTTTATTTTTCTCTCTCAGCGTCAATTCTATGTTTCAAGTATCAATAAAATGAATATCCTTAAACTAAACAGGCATGAAATAAAAACTAAGGTTACAAATTGGTTATTGCTGCAAAACTATTCCCAAACTGAGGACTTGCTACATTTTCTTTCATAGTATGACATACTACCTATATATTATATCTCAGCGAAACGCATAGGTATAACAAACAACGCAATCATATACACACAAACATACATACATACTCTCTCCCTAACACACACACACACACACACACGCACACTATCACTCTCAAACACATCTAGTTCCACTCTTGCGCACGTAATATTCTATATTGTATTTTAATTTAAAACATTATTTTGTTTTTCTTTTCTCTTTCTTAATAATTGTTGTTTTTCTAGTATCTACAGTGATCACACGTTCCTCTTCATTTTGAATATTAAGTATCACGGTTGAACGCTGTCTCTTAAAATACAGGTTTTTTAACTTAGTTTAAGAGGCAGAGTCAGAAACAAAAGATGTAATAAGTAAGAACGCTAATGTACACTTAAAAACCATGTTTTTTTTTTGGAAATAAACAATTATCTTATATCTTATCTTATTTTTGACGTAATTTACTCGCGGATTGTTCAATGGCCTCGCGAACCAGCAAGCGTAGCACTATTAATTTTTGGCATAACCGCGCGCCCTACATGAAATTATATCTAGGGCGCGCAGAAATATCAGTGGAAGAAAATGTTTATAGTAAACCCACAAATTATGCTTTTGTTATGTTAGACAGAGATAACTTTATAGGTACATATAGCGGTACTTTTCTTTCAATATCTTGCACGGATGTCGCAGGATGCCCTTGTAGAGGTGGTGTGTTGAGGCGTAGCGCCGAGGGGTTGGTTGTAATAAAACTCTCACATTTTAGACACTATACTGTATTGGAGATACAACAATCAATGAGGGCCACGAGCACATGGCGCAAGCGTTTTTATATTAACGAAAATGCTGACACGCGTTTACGTCACTTAGTAATAATCGCTACACACTACAATCTATTGCACTGTTTAGCCGTCAAGTGAACGAAATGAACGATGGAATCAGTGTAGACATGCAAAATTTGAAAATTCGCAAGTTATTTTTTTTAACGGGGGGCTAGATAAACGCGATAGCACGAATAGCCTTAAATGAGAGTTGGCGGTCATTTTACCTGGGCACAAACCAGTTATGATAATAGTGCCCATGAGGCTTACTCTTGCAATACCAGTATAATGTTATCTCTTTTACCGTTTAGAGTTTCAAAGTGGAAATAATCTAGCTTGTTTAATTTGACAGGTGGACAGAGCTATGAGTGAGAACAGGACGGAGCGATCCTTGTCTGTCATTCTCCAGTACGTATAGCTCCGTCCTGCTCTCACACCATCTTTCAAATTCATCAAGGTATATTATTTTAACTGTATTTGATTTATTTTATTTTTATATGTTAAGTTGATTATGTAAGTACTCAATTTACCATAAGTTTTAATGTCTGCGATAATAAAACCTGTGATTATACTCCACCAGAATGTAAATTGTTTTATTCCATACATATATTTCTACTGTGACCTAGAACTTATACTTAGATTAAATTCTTGATCCTTAATGTTAAGTACGTGAAGTATAATAATTAAATTTGGAAAAGAACTTTTCCTGCTGATGGTACTTCAAAGCAAGATTGACTTAATCGATTTTATCAATAAAATTTGAAATCGGGTGAAAACGGGACGGCTGAAACTGGGAATGGGGTAAAACGAGATTAACCCGTTCAGATTGAGATATGTTTATTCAATAAAGATTCTTTACAGAATACTTATTGAATATCATGCAGAATACAATGCAAATAGAGCGAGTCTACACCGTTTCGGATCGTGCTATGGCAGCATAAAAGAAACTGCAAGAAACCACTGCAGCACGGCCTACTTTATGAGTCGGCTTTTTACAATGTGTTTCTTTTGTGTCGCTGGAATATCAGAGCACCATACCTCTTTGTCATTGATATGTACATTGGCTTTTATTTATTTCATTGGCAAATTTAGATTCAAATGTTTACAGCAGGGTGTAAAAAAAGTATAGTGATCCCTTCAAAGGGTTACCCACGACACGGAACTGGATATGTAGAAAATCGACAACTGGTGGTCCCTTGTTTTTTCGCATAATAAACATATTTTCTTTTTTGTTCAAGCTAAGTATGAACGGTAAAACCCACCATCGTAAATTTTGACAACTCAACTAAGGAACATAGATCGAAATACGGAAAAAAACTCGTATGATATAAACATAATAATATCCTTTTACAGCACGCCATGTTGATCCCGGTTCTCGTCCGTCACCTCCGCTTTCACAAGTCGTTGGACAGTCTGGAGCAGAAGGTCGGGTACACGTTCAAACAACGCCTCCTGCTGCAAACAGCGCTCACGCATCCTTCGTACAGGGAGAACTTCGGAACCAATCCCGACCACGCGAGGAACAGTCTCACTAATTGTGGTATACGCCAGCCGGAGTATGGAGATCGGAGGATACATTATACCAGGAAAAAGGGTACGTATACAGGTATACTCGTAATGTGTAGAGTAAATGAGCGTAACTATTCTGCGGTGCAAACGACTTGAACAATAATCGCGTGGTGGGGGACGCTTTGCGCATGTCAATTTGTATGTACAATCGACTCTGCGCAGCCAAAGTCATTGTTTAAGTAGTTTGCCCACACCTAACCTGTGTTTTGTGGATACACGTTTAAAACGGAGTTGGTTTGAGTTATTTAATGCAATCTCACTGTATGGTCTTTTCGTGACATTATCTATCGCGTGTTAGTGCGTTAGCTTATGACAATCCCATATATTTTTTCCCATGGATGCCATTTGTAACATAGGCGATTTATCCAGCATCCTTGTGTTTCTAAAACCAGAAAAAAATGTGTCATTGGTTTATGAATTAACATACCACCCGTATTATTGTATTAATATACCTTTTTTACTCCTGTTCTCTTTCCACAGGCATTGTAACCCTAATCAACATAATGTCCCGCTTTGGCAAGCACAGCGAGACGGAATCAGAAATCAAGCACAACGAGCGACTCGAGTTCCTGGGAGACGCGGTGGTGGAATTCCTCTCCTCTATACACCTGTTCAGAATGTTCCCGGGACTCGCTGAAGGTGGTCTGGCCACTTATAGAGCTTCCATTGTGCAGAATCAACACTTGGCGCAGTTGGCGAAGGTAAGTCGCAGAGAAAACACATTATTGCGGCTTTGATTTACGCAAGTCAATACTAGAATACGAGTACGAGTGCTCAATAAACAAATTTTTTGCAGCCAGAAATATAAAACACGTTGTTCACGTTATTCACTTTACACAGTGGCTTACTTAGGATTTGCACCCATAAGTTACGCTTTTACACGACATTTCAGTTTGAAGACTGAAATACGACTGGCTGAGCAAGGCTGGCTCGACCGTTGAAGGAATCCTCACCACTTTAAAATCCCTTTCCATAAAACGTATGAAACTATGGCAAAGTAGTAATGTAAATATAATAGTATTGTATTATGGTCATAGGACCACAAGTGCTTTTAAGAGTGGTATTTGTTTTGTAGAACATCGAGCTGGAACAATACATGTTGTACGCTCACGGCTCGGACCTGTGTCGCGAGGTGGTGATGCGGCATGCTATGGCCAACTGCTTTGAGGCGCTCATGGGAGCTCTCTTCTTGGACGCCGGCCTTGAGGTAACTATACTAGGAACGCGCAGTTTGGTGGAACAGCGTTCTAGGAGAATACATATGTTATACGCGTTCGATTCGGGCTTGTAACAAAAAACCGGTCAAGTGCGAGTCGGACTCGCGCGCCGAGGGTTCCGATATACCTATAGTATTTTTGGAAGCAATAAAGTCCATTTTCAGGACCGCAAAACTAAATTTGTTTGTAAAGGTTTTTTGCAGATTTCTGAAAAACTGTGCAACTTCGAAAGATCGTTTTATTTTTGCTGTAAAGTTTACATAAACCTCAGTCAACTGTAATTAATACAGATTTTTCCTTACTCAAACTTCGGAGATAAGGGGGGGGGGGGGGGGGAATGGTATTTTTTTTGACATTTTTCATCATAACTTGAAAACTAAGAGACTTAAAAAAATACAAAAATATATTTTAAAATGTACAAGTAAAGCCCTTTCATATGATACCCCACTCGACCTAGTAGCGACAATTTGAAATTTGGCCCATATTTTTGCCCCCTTGACATTAATAATCATACTTTTTTCAAAAATTTTTCATGGGCAATTAAGTTGGGCAACTATATTCTAAAACTACTCCAAATTTCAGGTCGATAGCATAAGTGGTTGCTGAGATATAGAGGTGTGACAGACAGACAGAGCGACACCGGGTTCCTTTTTTTTACTATTTTGGTATCGGAACCCTAAAAAGGGCCAATTTCTACGGGAGCTCTGTTCTTGTTTGCTGGCTTTGAGGTAGTTCTAATGACATACACGCTGTCCTGAACGACTTGCTGATTATTTTCATCTTTAGTCACAATTTATGTCTCCTATACAAAAAATCTGTTGGTCGATGGCTCTAGTGTTTGAATAAAAAAAAACAATTTTATTGGTAACTACTATATTGGTGGAATACGGTAAACAACAATCCACTTTTGGAATGCAGTGAAGCTAAAATTGCTCCGTTTGAGAGTCTTTACTTGGTGTCACACCAATCGTGACATGAAACCAGATAATTTGTATAGTTACAAACTAGATATTTACGACTGAATAATTTTCATCCGCACATTATCAATATTGAACATAAGTAAACTCAGTGTTAGGGCACTTTTCCCGTCATCCGGATTTCCCTTCGCGTGCGTATGTGTTACCCATGCGTACTGTCCGCATCTAATTATGTCATACAAATTTTAGCTTTAGCTTATTCTGTCTTGCGTGCAATCCGCGTCACGCACGCGGATGGCATCTGCATATGAAATGATCAAATGCGGACGGTACGCATGCAATGAACAAATCCGGATGACAGGAAAAGCGCCCTTAAAACCGTTGTAGTTTTGAAGAAAGAAGAAAGAATGGTGACGATTCTGGCAGACCCAAACTAAAACTAAACTTCATTTGACATATCTAAAAATTATTCTGTCCTTTAGTAGTCTATAGGGAGTAATAAAGACATCAACACTTTTAGAACTGTCAATTTTAGTTTAGTTTTAGTTTGGGTCTGCCAGAATCGACACAACTATCGATATACCCCTTTAGGTTGACTTTGGCCACTTACCAAACTTGTCCGTTTCCGTATTAGTTACGGTGCTGGCTGCAATTTGGGTATTTGATTTGCTCATGATTCATATTAATAGGGATGATAGATCAGCTCAATACGAATCGATTTGGTCGTTACAAGTTTTTCTGTTCGTCGCTGCTTTTTTGAGTTAAAGCAAAAAAAAATAAGATACTAAATAATGTTTTTTTTGTCTGCCTTTGTGGCTCCTGTTTAAAATACTTCTGAAGATGCAGAAAATCGAAGAGGCAGACATGCAGGGCTCTGCATTATCACGGGACGAAGTAGTTAATTTTTGCATTTTGGAGCGTTGTAACTTTACGACGCAGGGCTATTATGGAGGCAGACCATTTTTTTGGGGTTTTATACATTGTATTTAATCAGATAGTCATAGTCACGTTTCGTTGTAAAATTTCAAAATAGTTAAAACTTAATTCCTCAAAAACGCAGGGGTGTGGATGTCCGCCAATATTTTTTTGATCTTTTAGAAAGGATGCTCCTTATCATCAGTCAAAGAGGCAGACATGAACAAATCATGTAGAAATTTGTCCTTCCTCACCCTTACTATATAAGGATATTGTGCGATCGTAAATCTTATACTCTTTATACATTTTCTAGGTGGCCGATAGAGTTTTTTCATTGGCTCTGTGGTACAATGAGTCAGATCTTCTAGAAGTATGGACAAAAGACCGAATGCATCCGTTGCAGGAGCAGGAGCCTTTGGGAGACAGAAAGTACATCAAAGATTTTGAGTTCCTACAGAAATTGACCGAGTTCGAGGAATCTATAGGTATACCAGGCTACGTGCAAGTTCGACAGTGACTGTTATCAGGGTGTCCACATTCTTGAAAATCAGGGAAAGTCAGGGAAAAGTCAGGGAAGCTCAAGGTGGTCAGGGAAAGTCAGTGAAATCGAGGAGCCACCTGGAAAGTCAGGGAAAAATTAAGAATTTACATTTTGCTTTCCAAAATGTCCCAGTGATTGTAAAATAAGTGATAAATCATTCTCTAGTGACTAGAGTCTAGTCTGATTCTTAATCCAGACTATTGAAACATTTTTTTCCAGGTTCCGAGTGACCTACAGTAAGGCATAATTTGTGGTCACAATAATTAGATTATTCCTTTTTAGTTTTATAAATTTCAATAGTTTTGGTTCAGTGAAAACTTTTATTTACTCCTGTAATTCATGCTCTAGTCGGACTCTTAAGGGGCTGATAAGCCTCTACATATATACTAATCTGTGCTGATAAGAGCTGAATTACCTCCCTTTCTAACAAAGGGCATAATGCGCGTGCTAGAACGGAGCGGATTCGCGCTTTTTTACGTTTTTCGCTCATTTTTGCATCATCCCCAGAATCTGTAGCCATAATATTAATTATTAAATAGCTGTATTATTACGCATAATATATTGAATAACGTGTAAAAGTTTTGGCATCATAGATTAATGGGCTAACTGTATGCAAAGGTTTTGATTGAAAGAGTGATGAAAGATACTGACGAAAAAATATGGGATGTATAAGCGGGATTTAGAAAGGGAATGGGATGTACAGATCAGGTCTTTTCCTTGCGGTGCAAAGCTGAAAAGTTTTTGGCTAAAAACCAAAAAGTCTACTGCGCGTTCGTGGATTTGGAAAAGGCCTATGACCGAGTGGTGAGGAATGAATTGTGGTCAGCATTGTCTATGTATGGGGTAAACGGTCATCTGATTCAAGCACTGAAATCTCTCTATGAGGATTCCAGTGCTTGTGTCAGAATAAATGGGGCGTACAATGAATGGTTTAGCATCGAAAAAGGTGTTAGGCAGGGATGTGTAGCGTCACCTTGGCTGTTCAACCTGTTCATGGATAATTGTTTGATTGATCTGAAAGAGAGTATGTGTGGACTGAGAATGAATGAGTTACTCATCAAATGTCTTCTCTACGCTGATGACCAAGTTGTACTTGCGTCATCTGCTGACGAGTTGCAGGAGATGGTAACAATGATGAATGTGGCTTTGGACAGGAAAGGAATGAAAGTAAATGTAAGCAAGACGAAAGTAATGGTACTTGAAAGAGAAGAATGTATGACAGAGTGTACTATATCAATAGGTGGTGAACAAGTCGAACCAGTGAAGGAGTTTGTGTATCTGGGCTCAAAGTTTAAGAGAGATGGAAAGTGTGAAAGTGATATTGAAAGAAGAGTGAATGCTGGAAACATGGTGAATGGTGCCCTGCACGCCTTTATGAGGAGTCAGAAGGTGTCTCACAAGGCTCGTTTGGCTGTTCATAGGGGTGTTTTGGTACCAACACTGATGTATGGCAGTGAAAGCTGGGTATGGCAGAAGAAGCATGAAAGTAGAATTAATGCAGTGGAAATGAGAGCGCTAAGGAGTATGATTGGTGTTAAATTGAGTGACAGGATTAGAAATAGTGTGATAAGAGAACGGTGTGGCGTAAAAGATGACGTAGTGACCAAAATCGAAAAAGGGATGCTGAGATGGTTTGGTCATATAGAGAGGATGAATGAACGAAGATTGACGAAAGAGATCTACCAGGCGAGAATGAATGGAAATTTTGGAAGGGGAAGGCCTAGGCGAACGTACCAGGACCAAATTCAGGACGTTCTGAATAAAGGCCAGGTTAAAAGTACCCTAAACCGACGAGCATGTATGAAAGGATTGATGAAAGTACAGGAAGCAAGGGAAGTATGTCAAGATCGTAGCAGGTGGAGGACTGTGGTCTCTGCCTACCCCGACGGGAAAGAGGCGTGATGTTATGTATGTATGATTAATGGGTACTTAAGAAAAACGGTTTAAAAGCAAAAATCAGAGGTAAAGAGGGGTAGAGGTTGTTTTTTTTATGGCGTACAAAATATATTTAATCGCGTTTCTGAGTCGGCCATATTATTGTAAAGATGCTTAATTCGCATAGGAAACGTATATGTAAGGTACCTCGAAACTTGGCTCATAGACAGGGATAAGGTCAATAAGTAAAAATAAAAAATACGATTTTTTTTCGGATGCAAATAATAAAGTTAAAAATTAATTTTGTTTTTGTCAAATATCGATTATGTTCTAAGTAGTCTGTGGTCGGTTAATACAGCTGTTAGTTTTTTTTATGATAGGCAATGACTAATAATCACATTCTGCCATACGACCTATCGATATTTGACGAAAACGATTTTTTTTTAAAACTTCGTCATTTATGGCCGAAAAAAATTGGTATTTTTTATTTATCTTTAATGATCCTATTCCTGTTTATGAGCCAAGTTTCAAGGTACCTTACATAAAAGTTTCCTTTGCGAATTATCACATTTTTTTTTTCAACGGCTCACTTTTCGTTTCCTCACTTTTCGTTAAAAACCTGCTCTAATGAAGCGTATTTAGCTCTTATCAGCCCCTTAATCCAGATTTTTTTTTCCAAAGAGTGACCTGCATTATGACATTGTTTTTGGTCTTAACATTTTTTCGAAATATATTCATTTATACTTTATTTTTCTTTAAAATGAATAAAATTGGTCAGGGAAATTTTTGAAAATGGTCAGGGAAAGTCAGGGAAAAGTCAGGGAAATTTTTTGGGCATTAGCTGTGGACACCCTGGTTATTTTTTTTTGCGCGGTGGTACAGTTTTGAGCAAAATATACTTGACACTCGCATCGCTTGAAAGAAGAACGGAACTGAATCTAATTTGTCAAGCGATTTTCTCTAATTTTACCGACCAGAGAGCCAATGATTCCCAAGCCTGCTTCGCACATTTATTGAGTTCTGTTCACTAACCTTCACTGTTGTACTTAAATGCCGTCACGTTTTTATAATAGAGTAGATAATTTATCAATTCAAGCACGTTTATCATAGTTCTTTCATTCCATCTTGCATATATTCTGATCTTGGGAAGGACACAATAATTATTCTCTTAAACTTTTTGCCGGTTTGGTGCCGACAAAGAACAGTACCAAGCGATACCCGCGGGTGTCGTAAGTGGCGACTAAGGGATTATAAACTGGAAGATGGTCAGCAGCGTCCTCTTGTGTATCGTACCATTTTACATACTGCGTTCACCAACAATCGCGGTCCATGGTGCCAGCCGCAACGCTTAACACGTGACTATGGTACCTACTACTACCCCCTCCAACCAGGCGTTTTTGCTGGAATTCTGGAAGGAGCTCCTGTAGTGGACATTTCATAGGATGTTATGATGAAATTTGTTTGCAGGTGTTCAATTCAAGCACGTCCGCTTACTAGCTCGAGCATTCACGGACCGGTCTGTAGGCTTCACGCATCTGACGCTGGGGTCGAACCAGAGGCTCGAGTTCCTGGGAGACACTGTGCTGCAACTCGTCGTCTCCGATAGACTCTACAGGCACTTCCCCGACCATCACGAAGGTCATCTCTCGGTGAGTTGTAGCAAGTGTTCTCGGACCGGTCTAAAGGATTTTCGGATAGGCTTGCGGTTCACTGACCGGTCTGTAAAGTTCGTGGACCGATCTGCATGGTTTACGGAGAGATTTATGTAGGATTCTGGGACCAGTCTGAAAGTTTCGTGGACCGGTCTCCTGGGTTTACGGACAGAATAATGTAGGATTCTTGACCGGTATACAGGGTTCACTGTCCGGACAGCTTTATTTAGAATTCGGACCAGTAGGGTTTTTGGACCAGTCTGCAAGGCTCACAAATAGGTCTGTAGGGTTCACACAAGAGTCTCGTTCCTAGGAGCCACTGTGCTGCAACTTTTCGTCTCCGATATACAGGCACTTCCCCGACCATCACGAGAGACATCTCTTGGTAAGTTCTAGCAAACGTTCAAGGACCGTTCAAATAATAATAAAAATGCGCTAATACAGGACGAGATGCAACCTTACACACACTACCGGACAAATTCTGCACTACAAAGATGTGAAGCGGGGCTTAAAACCACTAAGTTGACTTGACAAGCACTTTCAACGAAAAGTTTCTGTTCCAACTGAAAGTCGCTTTACACAGCACCGCTGAAAGTTCTATAATTGTTGTTCATTTTACATAGCAAAATTTTCAGGTTGCAGGTTGTGATTTGGATGACATCATACTTAAGGTGGCGCTTAGTCAATAATGTTGTTGTTGTCCAAATATAAGCGTATTTACGACTTATTTGACATTTCTGAAATGGCTGACAACAAAGTTATTGAAGGACGAACGTGATAATGTGGGCAGAGGCGTAGCCTTCAATACCTGGTTGCGGCTAAGGCTTGTTTAGTACTTTTCTCAATAAATGCGCGGAAATTCAAACTTAGTTCAATCCATACAAAATTTAAAAACTTTCTACTTATCAATATTTTCCTTTGTTTACATCGCAGTTTTTTATATTCTATTTAATGTGTTTGTTTATTTTTTTACACTTTCTTTTTGAAAGCCAGAACAAAACAAAATCTTTGACAAGTTACCTCCTTGGTTGTTATACTTGGATAAGTTACCTCCTTGGTTGTTATGATGTGATATGTTACCTCCTTTGATCTTACGCTTTGTTAAGTTACCTCCTTGGTTGTTATACTTGGATAAGTTACCTCCTTGGTTGTTATGATGTGATAAGTTACCTCCTTTGATCTTACGCTTTGTTAAGTTACCTCCTTGGTTGTTCGTTGGTATATTCTATTTACGATATGAGTTTTCATAGTGAATTATTCGGCCGCAAAACACGATAGAAATGGATTTTCATACTGACTTTTCCGGCGGGTGATCGCCCGTATTTAACCAGTACAGCTTTTTCGATTCATCTCGAGGAAGGTTGTGAAAGGAATGATCGAATTTCCAAGCATGTTTGAGAAATAGTTATTTACTTTGAAGTCAGCAGGATCATCATTCAAAAGTAACACCATAGGTTAAACACAACATTTTCTTTACAGTTGCTCCGCTCGTCACTAGTCAACAACAGAACGCAAGCAATGGTGTGCGATGACCTCAACATGTCGTCCTACGCAATATACAACAACCCCAAAGCGAAGCCCACTACTAAGAAACACAAGGCCGACTTGCTTGAAGCTTTCTTGGGCGCTCTTTATATTGACAAAGTAAGATATACAAGTTGTAAGGGAAGATAGATAGATAAATTCTTTATTGTCACACAAAAACAAAACAATAATGTCCCTCAACACAGAATCCTCAGAGAAAAAAACTGCATAAAAACTTATTTTGACGATGCCAAAAAATAGTCATGAAATAGTCATAAATAGTCACCATAAGGAAAAAAATAGTCGCGTTACAATTCTAGAGTTATAGCTATGGTTTGCTGAGGATTATGGGCATAGGCTATATACAGAATCCTCAGTTCTGATGCAAGCAAACCGCGGGGACTATCGACTTCGTTTTTATTTAAAAAAATAGTCATGAAATAGTCGTCTTGACTTCCAAATTCTCAAAAATAGTCGTTCAAGGATTTCAGAGTTACAGGGGTAGCTTGCTGAGGATTCTGTGCATAGCATTTCACGGACGCAGATTCCTGCAGAACGGTTAGGTTTTTCTATTTGATACTGATGTCAAAAAATAGTCGTCTCAAACCATAATAACTTCGGTCTGGTTTACCTAGTAGAAGTATGTTAAAAATGCATGTTAACTTCGCCATACATTTTTCCTTTGTACAGTCGCGTACACAAAATTATTTGATATTGATTTCAAGTTGTCAAAAAAAATGGATTTTGATATTGTTAGAGGCTTTTATTTTTATATATTGTTGCAAACCCTATTTTAGTGTTATCTATTTTTATTAGGTAAATAAGAGGATAAACCGACTGATATATCAGTGCACAGCCCCAACCTTTTGGTCTAAAAACTTATAATGTAGGTTCCACGTTTAAGGAAAGGTAAAACTAGAATATCGGGCGTAAACCCAGATGCATTCAGTAAATAAAAATACTTTAATAATAATTGAAAGGTTCGCAAATATTACAAAATTAACTATACTAACTTTACTAATTTCTTGATTGATCAATGTTGTTTGCCTACGCATTTAACTATTCATTAAAAATTAAAATGTCGCTGCATATGTGTTTCTTTTACCCAATAGAACATCAGTAGAATAATACAAATCAGTCACTTAATGGCATAGTAACAGAGTTGGAAATGTTTAACGTGGGTCGTATAATAGAAAAAGCACCAATATTCTGAGACGAGATATGTTTAACCAATAGCATGGCGGCGTTCGGCTCGACCGAATTGTGTGACCAAGCTAGCGCTCGCCGCCGCTGCCGGCGCGTATTGAAGTGCCCTACAGTGTTGCTATTACAACGACAATTGCCGTGTTCTACGGTAATTATATGAAATGTAAAGTTTACTTACACTACAGCCTATGGAAGCAGTAAATACACAACGCGTTATTCCAAATTAGGATTTCCATTTTTTCAATAATCCTACTTAAAAATTGAATGTAAATTCTAAAACTAACAGCAGCTCGTTAACAGCGCAGCCTCGGTCGGGTCATTGCGCTGCGGATTATTGCCCTCTGCGTAGGGCTAATTTTAAAATTTTCAGAATTTTTTAAAAGTAGATTTTTTTTGTGTTCCTTTATCGTTACTGAAACACCCCCTAAGCTATGGCACACAATAAAATTATCACCCTGTATTACTCATTTAACCATTTAACGGACATAAGTACGAAGACTGTGATTTATACAAAAAACTAACTTAAAAATAATCTGTAGGTACTGAATATATTCATAAACAAGATTTTTTTATTATTTTAGTTTAAAACCAATTATTGTAGTTTATTAAGCTATATTATTTAACATGAAAACAAATAAACTTTGCTTTTTATTACAGAATTAATTATATTGGGTTCCAAATACATTAAAAAAAAGTAACTAAATAGTTACCATCAAAGATGATATGCATTTTGAACACGACTGTACTTGAGTTGAAAAATGTATGGCGAAGTTAACATGCATTTTTAACATACTTCTACAAGGTAAACCAGACCAAAGTGGTTATGGTTTGAGACGACTATTTGTTGACTATTTTTTGACATCAGTATCAAACAGAAAAACCTAAACGTTCTGCTGGAATCTGCGTCCGTGAAATGCTATGCACAGAATCCTCAGCAAGGTACCCCTGTAACTCTGAAATCCTTGAACGACTATTTTTGAGAATTTGGAAGTCAAGACGACTATTTCATGACTATTTTTTTAAATAAAAACCAAGTCGATAGTCCCCGCGGTTTGCTTGCATCAGAACTGAGGATTCTGTATATAGCCTATGCCCATAATCCTCAGCAAACCATAGCTATAACTCTAGAATTGTAACGCGACTATTTTTTTCCTTATGGTGACTATTTATGACTATTTCATGACTATTTTTTGGCATCGTCAAAATAAGTTTTTATGCAGTTTTTTTCTCTGAGGATTCTGTGTTGAGAGACATAAACAATACACAGGAGACTCTTAAAACTAGGGTGGACAAAGGCGGTCTTATCGCTTAAAGCGATCTCTTCCAGACAACCTTAGTTGCTTGTAGGAAAATTTAAATAGTAACTGTAGTAGTGTGCCAATGCCAATATATAGATAATATTTAATGTAATTACAACTACAATAAAAACAAAATATACACAAATAAATAAATAAAAAATACATATAAAAATATATATAAAATATATAGACAAATAGATAACATATAAATATATACAAACTCAGTTGCAAACTAATGTACAATTTTATTAGGTAAGAAGTTATGCAGTTTAGATTTAAAAATAGATAGTGACTTGGAGTGACGAATCTCAGATGGCAGATCATTCCAGAGACTGATAGCTTTTAAAGTGAAAGATTCCTTATAGTAGCCTGACCGAGTAAAGGGTATTTCCAACACATTATCAGTCTTGGATCGCAAATCACGAGAGCGGTCAACACCAAGGTATCGGAAACGTTCATTAAGGTATGAGGGAGTACGAGGGTCATGCAGTACGTTGTAGAGAAGTACAAGGACATGCTCATCTCGGCGCAACCTGATAGGAAGCCATTTTAACTTGCTCCTGTATTCAGACACTTGGTCAAACTTATGCAGCCCAAATATAAATCTTATGCAAAGATTTTGCAGGCGTTGGAGCTTACTTAGCAGATCCTCATTGAGATCAATGATGCAGACATCCGCATAATCAAGAATCGGAAGGTGTACCGAAAACCGAAAGGGCGTGTTCAGTCAACGAAACTGAAAGAAACATTTTTGGGAATTGGAAAAAAAATTTACCTCTCCATAAAAATTGCTCAGTTTGTATGGAGAGTTCAACATTTTTGCCCTGTATATACCTATAGACTAGTGGCTTCTCACTACTTCGCCCTTCCGTTGTAATGGTAAATTTTCTTACGATGAAAAGCATTTCAAACTAAATATACCATTTGCTTGGAATTCTGTTTGCCTTGTGCCTTTCAACATGATTTGTTATCACCCAGAAAAAAACCATGAAATTGAACAAAAGGAACGAATATAGGTCGAAATGCGAAACAAAATATTTCCACTTTTCCACTTCCTATAAAAACTTCATTAACTCAGCTTATAGCAGATTTTAGTAAATAAATTTTTGAATTCATATTCCGTCGTCTCAGTTTCATGCAGATAAAAAAACTGTTCAAATTAATTCGCAGAATCTGGAGTACTGCCAAGCCTTCTGCAACGCGTGTCTGTTCCCCCGGCTGCAAGAGTTCATTATGAACCAGGACTGGAATGATCCCAAATCTAAACTACAGCAGTGCTGCTTGACGCTACGCTCTATGGAAGGAGGCGAGCCAGATATACCTTTGTACAAGTAAGTATTTCTGTCCAAAAGTATTTTAATTTTGCGTCTATGTTACTGTAATAATCGATGGGTTATATTATTTAGATTTCATCTTTACTACTATAAAATTGTACATTGATTTTGTACAATTTTATAGTACTCTGTGTCTGTGTCTGTACATTGAAGATATTTATAAAAAAATATCACGTTATTCTATTTTGATATCCCTGAATCCAAATCACTGATTTTGGGACTTTTTGTCTTCTTAGTTTATTTGTTCGAGAATGCGGACGAAGTCGCGGACAAAAACTAGTTATATTATAAGTTATCTAGATTTACCGGTAAATATTAATAAAAAAAACCGGTCAAGTCCGAGTCGGACTCTGATATACTTTTTGTATTTTTGGAAGCAAAAAAGTCAATTTTTAGGACCGCAAAACTAAATTTGTTTGTAAAGGTTATTTGCAAATTTCTAAAAAACTGTGCAACTTAGAAAGATCGTTTTATTTTTGCTGTAATGTTTACATAAACTTCTGTCAACTGTAATTAATTCAGATTTTTTTCTTCACAAACTTCGGAGATAATGGGGGGGATGGTATTTTTATTAACATTTTTCATCATAACTTGAAAAGTAAGAGACGTAAAAAAATACAAAAATATAATTTAGAACGTACAAGTAAAGCCCTTTCATATGATACCCCACTCGACCTAGTAGCGACAATTTGAAATTTGGCCCCTTTACATTAAAATCATAATTTTTTCAAAAAAAATTCATGGGCAATTAAGTTTGGCAACTATATTCTAAAACTATATCGTTATCGTTACTGAAACACCCCCTAAGCTATGGCACGCAATTAAATTAACACCCTGTATATTATAAATGCGAAAAGTAGCTCTGTCAGTTTTTCCATCTGTCTTTCTCGGCTGAACCGCTGAAACAATTTTGATGAAATTTGGTATGCAGATAGTTTTAACTTTTGGAAAGAACATAGGCTACTTTTATCTAATATCGCAGGCAAGCAAAAAAAAATTTGGCCCCCCCATATTTTGGCCCCATTTACATTAATAATCATATTTTTTTCAAAATTCTTTCATGTGCAATTAAGTTGGGCAACTATATTCTAAAACTATTCCAAATTTAAAGTCGATAGCATGAGTGGTATCTGAGATATAGAGGTGTGACAGACAGACAAAGTCGCACCATAAGGGTTCCTTTTTTTACCATTTTGGTATCGGAACCCTAAAAAGGCCTGTTTTTCTAACCGATTCGTAACATGATTGTAGACATCGCGTTACATAAAATACATTTTTTTTTTAAATATACCCATAGAACATTATCGAAATACTAAAAAACAATTTGCATACGAACTGATCAGGTATGTATTATTTTTCCATATTTCGACCTGTTTCTTGGTAAAAGGTGTTCAGTTAAACGGACAGATTAATATCCTTTCGGTTTAAAGTGTTTTTTTTTTTAACTTTAATTAGTAGGGCTTTTGTGCATAGTCCGTCTGGGTAAGTACCAGCCCCTTGCCTGTTTCTGCCGTAAAGCTGCAGTGTTTGTACTGCAGGGCTTGAAGCTGCTTGCTTGGGGTTTGAAGGGCAAGTGGTATACTCGTATTACTGCCACAAGAGACACACCATCTTAGTTCTCAGGGTGGGCAACGCCCTTTGCTGTCTTATTAGTGTTAAATTATGTTTATATTGTTAGTCTTATGACTATAGGCGGTGGTGACCACTTTCCATTACCAAAGATAATATAATACTGCCATTACGTGGCCCACCTGGGTTTCCTCATTTGTTTTTATAAAAAAACATATTATATAGTGATGATTTTTTTTTATTGAAAATGGGCTTACTCTTGACCTCGATCTAGTCTTGAAGACAGGCTAATCCAAATTGATATATGTTTATTGTATCAACTCTGTACATTCAAACATATTTATAACAGAGCGTATGTTTTTATTGTCTCTTCTTTTTTTTTCCCACCATGGCGCCAGTTTGTGAAGCGATGTTGATAAGCTGACATTATTATGATATTTTTAATATCCAACAATGAACAAATGATTTTGATTTGAATGATAGCACAAGCTTGCATTATTTTCTATTCTTTACGTCAGTAAGTTGGGCAAGTGACTGGGTTCATTTTTACGGTTTGATATTTGCTTGTCCACTGGACAAAGTAATGGCACGCGGGACCTGCCCACTTTGTCTTTCTATAATCTCTTTTTATTTATTCTATGGAACTTCCCGTCCACATTTTACCACGCGTTTTTTTCTGGAATTCGAAAAAGGAAGAAGCCTTTACTAAATGTAGATTCTTTACATAATACTTATTGAATGTCATGCAGAATACAATGCTAATATAGCGAGTCTACACCGTTTCGGATCGTGCTATTTCAAGGTTAAAGAAACAGCAAGAAACCACGGCAGCACGGCGTACTATAAGAGTCGGCTTTTACAATGTGTTTGTTATGTTTCTCTGGAATATCAGAGCACTATACCTCTTTGTCATTGATATAGTAATAGCACAGAATAAAGTAATAGTACTATCATAGAGACCGGACATTCTCCACCCCCCTTGCAATCTACTCCGCAACCCCCGCCCGGTACTCCTGCGGGTCAGTTGTACTGAATATGCAGGCCTACGCGCGCTTCCAATTTCAAATTCGCGCTCGTTGTATGTAGTGTCCGGGGTGGGGTCATAGTGTTCGTGGGATGTAATGACGACGTTAACTTGCATTGCAGGGTGATCGAGTGCCTGGGCCCCACCAACACGCGCGTGTACACGGTGGGCGTGTACTTCCGCGGCACCCGGCTGGCGGCCGCGCGCGGGCACTCCATACAGGAGGCCGAGATGAACGCGGCCGAGCAGGCGCTGAGCACTGCACACGGTGACTATAGCAATACTACCTCCCCTACCCTACAGCGCGGCCACTCCATACAGGAGGCCGAGATGAACGCGGCCGAGCAGGCGCTGAGCACTGCACACGGTGACTATAGCAATACTACCTCCCCTACCCTACAGCGCGGCCACTCCATACAGGAGGCCGAGATGAACGCGGCCGAGCAGGCGCTGAGCACTGCACACGGTGACTATAGCAATACTACCTCCCCTACCCTACAGGCGCGGCCACTCCATACAATACTACCTCCCCTACCCTACAGGCGCGGCCACTCCATACAGGAGGCCGAGATGAACGCGGCCGAGCAGGCGCTGAGCACTGCACACGGTGACTATAGCAATACTACCTCCCCTACCCTACAGGCGCGGCCACTCCATACAGGAGGCCGAGATGAACGCGGCCGAGCAGGCGCTGAGCACTGCACACGGTGACTATAGCAATACTACCTCCCCTACCCTACAGCGCGGCCACTCCATACAGGAGGCCGAGATGAACGCGGCCGAGCAGGCGCTGAGCACTGCACACGGTGACTATAGCAATACTACCTCCCCTACCCTACAGGCGCGCGGCCACTCCATACAGGAGGCCGAGATGAACGCGGCCGAGCAGGCGCTGAGCACTGCACACGGTGACTATAGCAATACTACCTCCCCTACCCTACAGCGCGGCCACTCCATACAGGAGGCCGAGATGAACGCGGCCGAGCAGGCGCTGAGCACTGCACACGGTGACTATAGCAATACTACCTCCCCTACCCTACAGGCGCGCGGCCACTCCATACAGGAGGCCGAGATGAACGCGGCCGAGCAGGCGCTGAGCACTGCACACGGTGACTATAGCAATACTACCTCCCCTACCCTACAGGCGCGGCCACTCCATACAGGAGGCCGAGATGAACGCGGCCGAGCAGGCGCTGAGCACTGCACACGGTGACTATAGCAATACTACCTCCCCTACCCTACAGGCGCGGCCACTCCATACAGGAGGCCGAGATGAACGCGGCCGAGCAGGCGCTGAGCACTGCACACGGTGACTATAGCAATACTACCTCCCCTACCCTACAGGCGCGCGGCCACTCCATACAGGAGGCCGAGATGAACGCGGCCGAGCAGGCGCTGAGCACTGCACACGGTGACTATAGCAATACTACCTCCCCTACCCTACAGCGCGGCCACTCCATACAGGAGGCCGAGATGAACGCGGCCGAGCAGGCGCTGAGCACTGCACACGGTGACTATAGCAATACTACCTCCCCTACCCTACAGGCGCGCGGCCACTCCATACAGGAGGCCGAGATGAACGCGGCCGAGCAGGCGCTGAGCACTGCACACGGTGACTATAGCAATACTACCTCCCCTACCCTACAGGCGCGGCCACTCCATACAGGAGGCCGAGATGAACGCGGCCGAGCAGGCGCTGAGCACTGCACACGGTGACTATAGCAATACTACCTCCCCTACCCTACAGGCGCGGCCACTCCATACAGGAGGCCGAGATGAACGCGGCCGAGCAGGCGCTGAGCACTGCACACGGTGACTATAGCAATACTACCTCCCCTACCCTACAGGCGCGCGGCCACTCCATACAGGAGGCCGAGATGAACGCGGCCGAGCAGGCGCTGAGCACTGCACACGGTGACTATAGCAATACTACCTCCCCTACCCTACAGGCGCGCGGCCACTCCATACAGGAGGCCGAGATGAACGCGGCCGAGCAGGCGCTGAGCACTGCACACGGTGACTATAGCAATACTACCTCCCCTACCCTACAGGCGCTGAGCACTGCACACGGTGACTATAGCAATACTACCTCCCCTACCCTACAGGCGCGGCCACTCCATACAGGAGGCCGAGATGAACGCGGCCGAGCAGGCGCTCAGCACTGCACACGGTGACTATAGCAATACTACCTCCCCTACCCTACAGGCGCGCGGCCACTCCATACAGGAGGCCGAGATGAACGCGGCCGAGCAGGCGCTGAGCACTGCACACGGTGACTATAGCAATACTACCTCCCCTACCCTACAGCGCGGCCACTCCATACAGGAGGCCGAGATGAACGCGGCCGAGCAGGCGCTCAGCACTGCACACGGTGACTATAGCAATACTACCTCCCCTACCCTACAGGCGCGGCCACTCCATACAATACTACCTCCCCTACCCTACAGGCGCGGCCACTCCATACAGGAGGCCGAGATGAACGCGGCCGAGCAGGCGCTGAGCACTGCACACGGTGACTATAGCAATACTACCTCCCCTACCCTACAGGCGCGGCCACTCCATACAATACTACCTCCCCTACCCTACAGGCGCTGAGCACTGCACACGGTGACTATAGCAATACTACCTCCCCTACCCTACAGGCGCGGCCACTCCATACAGGAGGCCGAGATGAACGCGGCCGAGCAGGCGCTGAGCACTGCACACGGTGACTATAGCAATACTACCTCCCCTACCCTACAGCGCGGCCACTCCATACAGGAGGCCGAGATGAACGCGGCCGAGCAGGCGCTGAGCACTGCACACGGTGACTATAGCAATACTATCTCCCCTACCCTACAGGCGCGGCCACTCCATACAGGAGGCCGAGATGAACGCGGCCGAGCAGGCGCTGAGCACTGCACACGGTGACTATAGCAATACTACCTCCCCTACCCTACAGGCGCGGCCACTCCATACAGGAGGCCGAGATGAACGCGGCCGAGCAGGCGCTGAGCACTGCACACGGTGACTATAGCAATACTACCTCCCCTACCCTACAGGCGCGCGGCCACTCCATACAGGAGGCCGAGATGAACGCGGCCGAGCAGGCGCTGAGCACTGCACACGGTGACTATAGCAATACTACCTCCCCTACCCTACAGGCGCTGAGCACTGCACACGGTGACTATAGCAATACTACCTCCCCTACCCTACAGGCGCGGCCACTCCATACAGGAGGCCGAGATGAACGCGGCCGAGCAGGCGCTCAGCACTGCACACGGTGACTATAGCAATACTACCTCCCCTACCCTACAGGCGCTGAGCACTGCACACGGTGACTATAGCAATACTACCTCCCCTACCCTACAGCGCGGCCACTCCATACAGGAGGCCGAGATGAACGCGGCCGAGCAGGCGCTGAGCACTGCACACGGTGACTATAGCAATACTACCTCCCCTACCCTACAGCGCGGCCACTCCATACAGGAGGCCGAGATGAACGCGGCCGAGCAGGCGCTGAGCACTGCACACGGTGACTATAGCAATACTACCTCCCCTACCCTACAGGCGCGGCCACTCCATACAGGAGGCCGAGATGAACGCGGCCGAGCAGGCGTTGAGCACTGCACACGGTGACTATAGCAATACTACCTCCCCTACCCTACAGGCGCGCGGCCACTCCATACAGGAGGCCGAGATGAACGCGGCCGAGCAGGCGCTGAGCACTGCACACGGTGACTATAGCAATACTACCTCCCCTACCCTACAGGCGCGGCCACTCCATACAGGAGGCCGAGATGAACGCGGCCGAGCAGGCGCTCAGCACTGCACACGGTGACTATAGCAATACTACCTCCCCTACCCTACAGCGCGGCCACTCCATACAGGAGGCCGAGATGAACGCGGCCGAGCAGGCGCTCAGCACTGCACACGGTGACTATAGCAATACTACCTCCCCTACCCTACAGGCGCGGCCACTCCATACAATACTACCTCCCCTACCCTACAGGCGCGGCCACTCCATACAGGAGGCCGAGATGAACGCGGCCGAGCAGGCGCTGAGCACTGCACACGGTGACTATAGCAATACTACCTCCCCTACCCTACAGGCGCGGCCACTCCATACAATACTACCTCCCCTACCCTACAGGCGCTGAGCACTGCACACGGTGACTATAGCAATACTACCTCCCCTACCCTACAGGCGCGGCCACTCCATACAGGAGGCCGAGATGAACGCGGCCGAGCAGGCGCTGAGCACTGCACACGGTGACTATAGCAATACTACCTCCCCTACCCTACAGCGCGGCCACTCCATACAGGAGGCCGAGATGAACGCGGCCGAGCAGGCGCTGAGCACTGCACACGGTGACTATAGCAATACTATCTCCCCTACCCTACAGGCGCGGCCACTCCATACAGGAGGCCGAGATGAACGCGGCCGAGCAGGCGCTGAGCACTGCACACGGTGACTATAGCAATACTACCTCCCCTACCCTACAGGCGCGGCCACTCCATACAGGAGGCCGAGATGAACGCGGCCGAGCAGGCGCTGAGCACTGCACACGGTGACTATAGCAATACTACCTCCCCTACCCTACAGGCGCGCGGCCACTCCATACAGGAGGCCGAGATGAACGCGGCCGAGCAGGCGCTGAGCACTGCACACGGTGACTATAGCAATACTACCTCCCCTACCCTACAGGCGCTGAGCACTGCACACGGTGACTATAGCAATACTACCTCCCCTACCCTACAGGCGCGGCCACTCCATACAGGAGGCCGAGATGAACGCGGCCGAGCAGGCGCTCAGCACTGCACACGGTGACTATAGCAATACTACCTCCCCTACCCTACAGGCGCTGAGCACTGCACACGGTGACTATAGCAATACTACCTCCCCTACCCTACAGCGCGGCCACTCCATACAGGAGGCCGAGATGAACGCGGCCGAGCAGGCGCTGAGCACTGCACACGGTGACTATAGCAATACTACCTCCCCTACCCTACAGCGCGGCCACTCCATACAGGAGGCCGAGATGAACGCGGCCGAGCAGGCGCTGAGCACTGCACACGGTGACTATAGCAATACTACCTCCCCTACCCTACAGGCGCGGCCACTCCATACAGGAGGCCGAGATGAACGCGGCCGAGCAGGCGTTGAGCACTGCACACGGTGACTATAGCAATACTACCTCCCCTACCCTACAGGCGCGCGGCCACTCCATACAGGAGGCCGAGATGAACGCGGCCGAGCAGGCGCTGAGCACTGCACACGGTGACTATAGCAATACTACCTCCCCTACCCTACAGGCGCGGCCACTCCATACAGGAGGCCGAGATGAACGCGGCCGAGCAGGCGCTCAGCACTGCACACGGTGACTATAGCAATACTACCTCCCCTACCCTACAGGCGCGCGGCCACTCCATACAGGAGGCCGAGATGAACGCGGCCGAGCAGGCGCTCAGCACTGCACACGGTGACTATAGCAATACTACCTCCCCTACCCTACAGGCGCTGAGCACTGCACACGGTGACTATAGCAATACTACCTCCCCTACCCTACAGGCGCGGCCACTCCATACAGGAGGCCGAGATGAACGCGGCCGAGCAGGCGCTGAGCACTGCACACGGTGACTATAGCAATACTACCTCCCCTACCCTACAGCGCGGCCACTCCATACAGGAGGCCGAGATGAACGCGGCCGAGCAGGCGCTGAGCACTGCACACGGTGACTATAGCAATACTACCTCCCCTACCCTACAGGCGCGGCCACTCCATACAGGAGGCCGAGATGAACGCGGCCGAGCAGGCGCTCAGCACTGCACACGGTGACTATAGCAATACTACCTCCCCTACCCTACAGGCGCGCGGCCACTCCATACAGGAGGCCGAGATGAACGCGGCCGAGCAGGCGCTCAGCACTGCACACGGTGACTATAGCAATACTACCTCCCCTACCCTACAGGCGCTGAGCACTGCACACGGTGACTATAGCAATACTACCTCCCCTACCCTACAGGCGCGGCCACTCCATACAGGAGGCCGAGATGAACGCGGCCGAGCAGGCGCTGAGCACTGCACACGGTGACTATAGCAATACTACCTCCCCTACCCTACAGCGCGGCCACTCCATACAGGAGGCCGAGATGAACGCGGCCGAGCAGGCGCTGAGCACTGCACACGGTGACTATAGCAATACTACCTCCCCTACCCTACAGGCGCGGCCACTCCATACAGGAGGCCGAGATGAACGCGGCCGAGCAGGCGCTCAGCACTGCACACGGTGACTATAGCAATACTACCTCCCCTACCCTACAGGCGCGCGGCCACTCCATACAGGAGGCCGAGATGAACGCGGCCGAGCAGGCGCTCAGCACTGCACACGGTGACTATAGCAATACTACCTCCCCTACCCTACAGGCGCTGAGCACTGCACACGGTGACTATAGCAATACTACCTCCCCTACCCTACAGGCGCGGCCACTCCATACAGGAGGCCGAGATGAACGCGGCCGAGCAGGCGCTGAGCACTGCACACGGTGACTATAGCAATACTACCTCCCCTACCCTACAGGCGCGGCCACTCCATACAGGAGGCCGAGATGAACGCGGCCGAGCAGGCGCTGAGCACTGCACACGGTGACTATAGCAATACTACCTCCCCTACCCTACAGGCGCGGCCACTCCATACAGGAGGCCGAGATGAACGCGGCCGAGCAGGCGCTCAGCACTGCACACGGTGACTATAGCAATACTACCTCCCCTACCCTACAGGCGCGCGGCCACTCCATACAGGAGGCCGAGATGAACGCGGCCGAGCAAGCGCTGAGCACTGCACACGGTGACTATAGCAATACTACCTCCCCTACCCTACAGGCGCGGCCACTCCATACAGGAGGCCGAGATGAACGCGGCCGAGCAGGCGCTGAGCACTGCACACGGTGACTATAGCAATACTACCTCCCCTACCCTACAGGCGCGCGGCCACTCCATACAGGAGGCCGAGATGAACGCGGCCGAGCAGGCGCTGAGCACTGCACACGGTGACTATAGCAATACTACCTCCCCTACCCTACAGCGCGGCCACTCCATACAGGAGGCCGAGATGAACGCGGCCGAGCAGGCGCTGAGCACTGCACACGGTGACTATAGCAATACTACCTCCCCTACCCTACAGGCGCGGCCACTCCATACAGGAGGCCGAGATGAACGCGGCCGAGCAGGCGCTGAGCACTGCACACGGTGACTATAGCAATACTACCTCCCCTACCCTACAGGCGCGCGGCCACTCCATACAGGAGGCCGAGATGAACGCGGCCGAGCAGGCGCTGAGCACTGCACACGGTGACTATAGCAATACTACCTCCCCTACCCTACAGCGCGGCCACTCCATACAGGAGGCCGAGATGAACGCGGCCGAGCAGGCGCTGAGCACTGCACACGGTGACTATAGCAATACTACCTCCCCTACCCTACAGGCGCTGAGCACTGCCCACGGTGACTATAGCAATACTACCTCCCCTACCCTACAGGCGCGGCCACTCCATACAGGAGGCCGAGATGAACGCGGCCGAGCAGGCGCTGAGCACTGCACACGGTGACTATAGCAATACTACCTCCCCTACCCTACAGGCGCTGAGCACTGCCCACGGTGACTATAGCAATACTACCTCCCCTACCCTACAGCGCGGCCACTCCATACAGGAGGCCGAGATGAACGCGGCCGAGCAGGCGCTGAGCACTGCACACGGTGACTATAGCAATACTACCTCCCCTACCCTACAGGCGCGGCCACTCCATACAGGAGGCCGAGATGAACGCGGCCGAGCAGGCGCTGAGCACTGCCCACGGTGACTATAGCAATACTACCTCCCCTACCCTACAGGCGCGGCCACTCCATACAGGAGGCCGAGATGAACGCGGCCGAGCAGGCGCTGAGCACTGCACACGGTGACTATAGCAATACTACCTCCCCTACCCTACAGCGCGGCCACTCCATACAGGAGGCCGAGATGAACGCGGCCGAGCAGGCGCTGAGCACTGCACACGGTGACTATAGCAATACTACCTCCCCTACCCTACAGGCGCGGCCACTCCATACAATACTACCTCCCCTACCCTACAGGCGCGGCCACTCCATACAGGAGGCCGAGATGAACGCGGCCGAGCAGGCGCTGAGCACTGCACACGGTGACTATAGCAATACTACCTCCCCTACCCTACAGGCGCGGCCACTCCATACAGGAGGCCGAGATGAACGCGGCCGAGCAGGCGCTGAGCACTGCACACGGTGACTATAGCAATACTACCTCCCCTACCCTACAGGCGCGCGGCCACTCCATACAGGAGGCCGAGATGAACGCGGCCGAGCAGGCGCTGAGCACTGCACACGGTGACTATAGCAATACTACCTCCCCTACCCTACAGGCGCTGAGCACTGCCCACGGTGACTGTAGCAATACTACCTCCCCTACCCTACAGGCGCGGCCACTCCATACAGGAGGCCGAGATGAACGCGGCCGAGCAGGCGCTGAGCACTGCACACGGTGACTATAGCAATACTACCTCCCCTACCCTACAGGCGCGGCCACTCCATACAATACTACCTCCCCTACCCTACAGGCGCTGAGCACTGCACACGGTGACTATAGCAATACTACCTCCCCTACCCTACAGGCGCGGCCACTCCATACAGGAGGCCGAGATGAACGCGGCCGAGCAGGCGCTGAGCACTGCACACGGTGACTATAGCAATACTACCTCCCCTACCCTACAGGCGCGCGGCCACTCCATACAGGAGGCCGAGATGAACGCGGCCGAGCAGGCGCTGAGCACTGCACACGGTGACTATAGCAATACTACCTCCCCTACCCTACAGGCGCGCGGCCACTCCATACAGGAGGCCGAGATGAACGCGGCCGAGCAGGCGCTGAGCACTGCACACGGTGACTATAGCAATACTACCTCCCCTACCCTACAGCGCGGCCACTCCATACAGGAGGCCGAGATGAACGCGGCCGAGCAGGCGCTGAGCACTGCACACGGTGACTATAGCAATACTACCTCCCCTACCCTACAGGCGCTGAGCACTGCCCACGGTGACTATAGCAATACTACCTCCCCTACCCTACAGGCGCGGCCACTCCATACAGGAGGCCGAGATGAACGCGGCCGAGCAGGCGCTGAGCACTGCCCACGGTGACTATAGCAATACTACCTCCCCTACCCTACAGGCGCGGCCACTCCATACAGGAGGCCGAGATGAACGCGGCCGAGCAGGCGCTGAGCACTGCACACGGTGACTATAGCAATACTACCTCCCCTACCCTACAGGCGCTGAGCACTGCCCACGGTGACTATAGCAATACTACCTCCCCTACCCTACAGGCGCGGCCACTCCATACAGGAGGCCGAGATGAACGCGGCCGAGCAGGCGCTGAGCACTGCACACGGTGACTATAGCAATACTACCTCCCCTACCCTACAGGCGCGGCCACTCCATACAGGAGGCCGAGATGAACGCGGCCGAGCAGGCGCTGAGCACTGCCCACGGTGACTATAGCAATACTACCTCCCCTACCCTACAGGCGCGGCCACTCCATACAGGAGGCCGAGATGAACGCGGCCGAGCAGGCGCTGAGCACTGCACACGGTGACTATAGCAATACTACCTCCCCTACCCTACAGGCGCTGAGCACTGCCCACGGTGACTATAGCAATACTACCTCCCCTACCCTACAGGCGCGGCCACTCCATACAGGAGGCCGAGATGAACGCGGCCGAGCAGGCGCTGAGCACTGCACACGGTGACTATAGCAATACTACCTCCCCTACCCTACAGGCGCGGCCACTCCATACAGGAGGCCGAGATGAACGCGGCCGAGCAAGCGCTGAGCACTGCACACGGTGACTATAGCAATACTACCTCCCCTACCCTACAGGCGCGGCCACTCCATACAGGAGGCCGAGATGAACGCGGCCGAGCAGGCGCTCAGCACTGCACACGGTGACTATAGCAATACTACCTCCCCTACCCTACAGGCGCGGCCACTCCATACAGGAGGCCGAGATGAACGCGGCCGAGCAGGCGCTGAGCACTGCCCACGGTGACTATAGCAATACTACCTCCCCTACCCTACAGGCGCGGCCACTCCATACAGGAGGCCGAGATGAACGCGGCCGAGCAGGCGCTGAGCACTGCACACGGTGACTATAGCAATACTACCTCCCCTACCCTACAGGCGCTGAGCACTGCACACGGTGACTATAGCAATACTACCTCCCCTACCCTACAGGCGCGGCCACTCCATACAGGAGGCCGAGATGAACGCGGCCGAGCAGGCGCTGAGCACTGCCCACGGTGACTATAGCAATACTACCTCCCCTACCCTACAGGCGCGCGGGCACTCCAAACAATACTACCTACGCTACCAGGCGTCAAATAATGGAGTTCATTTTATTTATTGGCAGCGGGCTTACTCTTGACATCGATCTAGTCTTGCCTGCTATTCAATCGCGACTTGAATAGATTCGAGTTATATGAACTCGGGAACATTCGGGGCAGAGAATTCCACTCTGTAGCCGTGCGCATTATAAAATATGTTTCAAAGCACTTTGTGCAAATGTTCGGAATATCAACCAAGTATGGGTGATATCCTGCAATGCGTCTGGACTCCCGATTGTAGAAGAGGGAAGGGGGAGTTCTGCACTACAGTCGAAATAATGTAGCTTGATTATACTTCCAGTAGAACAGAGCTATTCGTGAGAGCAGGACGCAGTGATACGAGTCTCTGTCGAAGCCTCAGAGTAAAAAACTATAGAGTCCGCCATATACATATTCTGTATGAGCTAGTGAAGTGTAAAGCGTCTCACTGTCACCCATGCTAGTCGGTCGAAAAACTCAGTTAAGTTTTACAAAAATCAAGATTGAGTGTAAAGTGAAAAGATATCGTTTTTTACTTGTGAATTGATCATTAATACTAAGAACGGAAGCGTAAATAATCCGTAATAGCCATTTTATGCGTGATTTTTAACACCGGTTATTTCGTGAATGGTAAGTGTTTTCACCAGAAAAACTGTGTTACTAGCATTTAATAGTCCCATGTCACATATTTCTCAGAGAGAAAGATAAAAATTTTACGTTTTTAGGATTTGAAAAAAAATCCATACATTTTAGTATGGAGATCCCTCGCAAGAAAGTGCTACGATTATGGCTCCCTCATTAGCAGCAAGAGCTGCTACTAAAACCTCCTTTGTCGAAGCACTATCTTACCTACGCACCGCTCCGTCCTGCTATCGCACTGTCATTCAAATCAAGCTACGTTATTTTTACCGTATAGTACAGAATAAAATAGAAGTAATCGTCAGAACGGACACTCTCCGCCACAGAAAAATAAAGATACTTAGAAGGAGGATTAAAGAAATAATTCGTCACTAGGTGGTGTAGGCGTCTTTCTATGGATTTGACAGGTTATTTTGAATATTTTCTATGGATCATCGATGATGGGGTTGTGACATGTTGGCAGATGTCATCCCCTACTAAAATAAATTAGCAAGGTATCTATTCCGAGCGAAGCAAGGAGGACCGAAATCTTAGCTCTCCGCCCCCCGCGGCATCTACTACCTCACTACCGTCAAGATTCTCGTGGTTTGCAGCCGGGTCTAGTTGTACATCGCGTTTCACATAAGAATGGGGATGATTAATGAATAAAATACCGTTTTCATCATAGAAAGAGAACTGACCATTTCAAGTTTATGTGCAGTTTTATATTTACATACATACATACATAACATCACGCCTCTTTCCCATTGGGGTAGGCAGAGACCACAGTCCTCCACCTGCTACGATCTTGACATACTTCCCTTGCTTCCTGTACTTTCATCAATCCTTTCATACATGCTCGTCGGTTTAGGGTACTTTTAACCTGGCCTTTATTCAGAACGTCCTGAATTTGGTCCTGGTACGTTCGCCTAGGCCTTCCCCTTCCAACGTTTCCATTCACTCTCGCCTGGTAGATCTCTTTCGTCAATCTTCGTTCATTCATCCTCTCTACATGACCAAACCATCTCAGCATCCCTTTCTCGATTTTGGTCACTACGTCTTCTTTTACGCCACACCGTTCTTTTATCACACTATTTCTTATCCTGTCACTCAATTTAACACCAATCATACTCCTTAGCGCTCTCATTTCCACTGCATTAATTCTACTTTCATGCTTCTTCTGCCATACCCAGCTTTCACTGCCATACATCAGTGTTGGTACCAAAACTCCCCCATGAACAGCCAAACGAGCCTTGTGAGACACCTTCTGACTCTTCATAAAGGCGTGCAGGGCACCATTCACCATGTTTCCAGCATTCACTCTTCTTTCAATATCACTTTCACACTTTCCATCTCTCGTAAAATTTGAGCCCAGATACACAAACTCCTTCACTTGTTCGACTTGTTCACCATCTATTAATATAGTACACTCTGTCATACATTCTTCTTTTTCAAGTACCATTACTTTAGTCTTGCTTACATTTACTTTCATTCCTTTCTTGTCCAAAGCCACATTCATTATTGTTACCATCTCCTGCAACTCGTCAGCAGATGACGCAAGTACAACTTTGTCATCAGCGTAGAGAAGACATTTGATGAGTAACTCATTCATTCTCAGTCCACACATACTCTCTTTCAGATCAATCAAACAATTATCCATAAACAGGTTAAACAGCCAAGGTGACGCTACACATCCCTGCCTAACACCTTTTTCGATGCTAAACCATTCAGTGTACGCCCCGTTTATTCTGACACAAGCACTGGAATCCTCATAGAGAGATTTCAGTGCTTGAATCAGATGACCGTTTACCCCATACATAGACAATGCTGACCACAATTCATTCCTCACCACTCGGTCATAGGCCTTTTCCAAATCCACGAACGCGCAGTAGACTTTTTGGTTTTTAGCCAAAAACTTTTCAGCTATGCACCGCAAGGAAAAGACCTGATCTGTACATCCCATTCCCTTTCTAAATCCCGCTTGTACATCCCATATTTTATCGTCAGTATCTTTCATCACTCTTTCAATCAAAACCTTTGCATACAGTTTGCCGACGACACTGAGAAGGCTTATCCCGCGATAATTTTTGCAGTCCTGTTGTGACCATTTTCCCTTGTACAGCGGCACAATCACAGCCTTGCACCAGTCACCTGGTACTTGGCCGTTCGTCCAACACAAGTTGAAAAGGCGGTACAACTGACTAGCCACAATGCCTCGCCCAGCCTTCAACATCTCGACCGACACTCTATCATACCCAGCTGCTTTACCTGATTTCATACTTTTCATCGCTTTCATAATCTCATCCATACTTATCTCACTTACACAATTCTCCTCTTCATTCTCATTCATTTCCACAGAAGACCTCGGTTCGCTGGCCTCTGCTTTTTCTCTCTCAAACAGACTTTCAAAATATTCCTTCCACCTCCTCAGAACACGTTCTTCACCTTTTATAATACTTCCATCCTGGCTTCTGATTTTACTCAGCTCCGATGTTCCAAACTTTCCTCGGGCTGTCCGTATGGATTTCCAGATTTTTATATTTATTTGGTAAGTTTTGTATTTAAAAGATCGTTCAAGTACATAGAACATTTGATACAAAGTACATAGAATTCCAACCAATAGAATTGCTCCATTTTCCAGCCTGATAGAAATTTTAAGGCATCTAAAGGCCACTTATCACGTTGCTGAATCTACTGCTCACGCTGAATTGGTGTTATCAGAGACAAATGGTTCAAATTAGTAGTCTACTCGATTATTTAAATTTAACTTGATTTTATTTTACACTATTTTAAAAACATGTCAGATTTTGACGATCGAATTTTTCAAATGTATGTTTTTCAATCTTTACAGAACTATTCCCGCAACTGGACCACCAAAAACGCGTGATCGCAAAGAGCATGAAGAAAAAGAAAACGAAAGGCGATCGGCGGTCGGGATCCGTCTCCTCGGATCGCAAGAACTCGCGACTCGAAGACCGCGTGCCTAAAGCTTACAGACTCGACAACACGCCGTCCGAGAGCTCTGATGAGGAAAGTTTACATGCAGCCAGCGACGACGATGTACCTTACAAATCTGATGACGATTCAGGCTTGGATAGCGACACGGAATCGCTCGATCGACTTGAGAATGTCCAAGTGAGCAGCTTACTCAGTGACATGGAGAAACTCAAGGAAGATCTGATTAGGAGAAACGAATACGAAAAGTTAAAGGAGAAATGTAACAAGTCCGATTCGGATAGTGAATGAATGAGTGCACAATGGTCGTCCAAATCCAAATGACATCTTGTTGCCGAAGTTTTTTAGGTAAGTCAGCATTTATTAGATCTAGGATTTTGTTGGTCAGTATTTATTTGAAGCCTAAAATTTGATATCTTTTGTTCCCATCTCCTATGTGGAATTTTTGAAGCTGCTGTGTAAAAGGTATATGGTTTATGTTGTTAATTTTGATACAGTGTAAAAAGTACGATAGACTCTATTCAGGTGTGATTATGCAACATTAATATGTATTAAACGTTTTGAGAAAAGGAAACTTTTTTGTAAAAGGTTATTTTTGACCATCGTACTTTTTACATCTTGTACAATTTTGATATAAAGTTACAGTGCAATGAACTTATTAATAATATTAGCTTAGAATAATAATGAATTTTAATTATTTAATTAATTGAATAATAGTAATGAATTCTAATTGGCTCATTTATAAGAGAAATGTATAATCGTAGGTATTTGTTGAAGCAATTTTGTTAGCGATAAATAAGCAAATAATCAAATGACAAATCAATTAAAATGAAATCGTATGCTTAAAACGTTTATTTATTTCAATTCATTTTAGGAATTATTTTAAGTCAATTTACAAAATCATCGGAAATCGGAAAGTATGTTTAGTAAACAAAATAACTTCAATTTCCAATGTAATAGTATTATAAATGTGGGTATGTCGAAAAAGTATTGCTGTATGTTAAACTATAGTCTTATAGTTTTGATTTGTGTGTACTGTGGGTGGTCACAACTGCTGCAAACCGCCATAATATGCTTGCGTTTTACCGCATTACACGCAGTATCAATACACGTCATCACATACAGGTCAAACACATAACCCCCCTTCCCTTTTCGCTTCGCGGCAGTCGGGTAAAATTACTGTTTGGTTTTTGTACGGCTCTGATTATTGTACGATTTTACCACAATTACTATTGATTTTCTTTAACTGGCAACCCTTTGCTTGACACTTGTACGTACGTCAGTTGTGCAGGTCGGCCGCGCGTTCCACGATTCTTAGTATAATTAATGTTATTTCTTTTGAATTTCAAGGCCGATTTGAGCTGGTCGGCCCCCTGAAGCGGCCAGGGTCTGCAGTAATATTTGTGTTAAAATTCAGTCCCGTTCAATGCCTTTTTTGTACTTTGGTCTGTCGCATTGCAATATATAATTTTGAGTTATTTTTTGGAAATTATGGCCAATTTATTATTTCGGACTGCCTCCCGAGAACTATTAAAAGTGACTTTATAATCATCAGTGGCACATTGCCACGAGGGTGACCTTATGAGAGACGATAGAAGACTTCTATTTCCCAATTCCTTCCATCCTTGTTCCCTTTGATTACAAGAAGACGACCTCGGCACCATTGCACCGTCTTCGTTGTCGGCACAGGAAAATCTTTAAGTCTTAGTCTTAGGGATTTGGCCCTACGCAAACGTAGGCAAGTGTCACCATTGAAATCAAGCTTGCTGGAAGAATTCCACTCTGCTATGATTGTTTTTTTAATTACCCAGTATGCTTGGCAGATGATGATACAATTACGGAACAATATAAATTCCCGTGTATAGGTCATCTCATAAAATACGGTGCACCTGATCCTATATGCGATATAAAGTTGAAAAGGTTTATACCTATCATGCTCTTCCTGGAATGAAATCTTACACATTTGTTACGGTGAAGTCATATCAAATAATTATTATAGTAAAATAAACTTTATTTCAATTAAAATCTAAGCTAGCACAATACAACACAAAGAGAAAACAACCGGTCCAGCCAGTTTGTTTGCGCGCAAAGTCAGCCATTGCTTCTGATTGGGCACGTACATTTCCGCCGGCATTAGTTGCTCTGGGGCGTCGCTTCCTGTATAGAAAAATCGAATTAAATATACCTTGTACAGTCAAGAGCACTTCCAGCTTGACACATTGGACTCTGCTTGGTCAAAAATAGTTGGGGCTAGAGTCGCTCTGCAAGTGTCAAGCTCGACCCGCTCTTGACTGTACATTGATTTAATTTAAAGATTTATTGAGTCCATGTCTGTTGTGACGCGTGTAGTATACGTAATCAGTGACGGTACTGTCATACAAGCCCAAAAGCCGGGCTTGCCCTATAAAAATAAGTATCGATCAAGAATCAAGAACAAATAAAAAAATAAATTCATGAGAGCGAAATATTTATTTTTAAGAGTTCGCGCTCTTTACTTTTCAAATTAAATCACGCGTGCCGCCGAGAGGCGCGAGAGGCAGTGTCACCGACTGAGACTCGGCTAGTCATCTCGCTCGTACGCGCTGGCTTGATCAAAAGAAAAATCTTCTCAGGCAAGCAAAGATAAGAAGTCTACCCTTATTTTATTCGCTCAAACAAACCAAACGGCTTCTTTCAAAGCCACCGAAGGTATGCAATTGCTGATATGTCTGTAAATCCTATCTAGTAGTAGTGTGCCTTCAGTGTGCTTTGATGAGCTCGTCCACGCCAGCAAGTGCGTATGAAAGTGAAGAGTGATGAGTTAAGTGAGGAAAAACCGTAAAAATTACAGAAACGTATCTCTAAATTAACGTACACACGGGCGCACATCGGTAGAAACACTTTTGGACCTTATGGCGTGGTAATAGAGTTGAAAAAGTTTCTACCGACAACCGGTTGACCGTACAAGTAGGCTACGATCAACGTGTATACTCTTCAGATATTGACCAAGTTTTTACAAGGTGTAACAGAAATGGTATATCAACCCTGAAGGATGTGATTCTGCCCATAAAACTGAACAACTTTCCCCAAGGGACATAGGTAGAAATACGAAAAAAAAATGTTGACCTTCCGTACAAAATGCGCTATCGCCAGATACAGTTTCTTTGGGAGATCAAAATTTTTTTTTCATATTGCGACCTATGTTCCTTGAGGAAAGTTGTTCAGATTCATGGTCTAAATAACATACTAAAATTGTGTTAAGGACCCTGTATAAATTGTAAAAAATAAACAAAACTTATATCATACCACCGTCTTTATCCTTGCCGCGAACCTGTCGGGCAGATTGCTTTGTAGATTCCTGCATAGATATCAAATCGCCTGGCGCGTGTAGTAACAACCTGCCGACACCTTCACACCTCCTAAAATAAAGGTAAAAATTTGTAATTTTGCTGTATTAATTAGTTCTTGATAGCAATAGATATGCATGTACTCGTGATTACATACAACTTTCCCCAAGAAACATATGTCGAAAAACCAGAGAATATTTTGGCATACAAATTTTACAATTACTGGTGCAATGTTTGCACGGGAAGGTAAAAAAAGCTTGTTAAATGACCTACATTTTTATGGAAAGTTGTTGTATCTTTTGCTATCAAGAACTAATTAAATAAAAGTCATACATATATTGAAAAGAGACAAAAATACAACTCGTAACAATAATAGATAATAGAATCTGCTCTTAAAAGTAAAAAATTCGACCCAAAAGGAAGATTTCGACCTACGAAAGAAGCTTCCTTTACAAGGGTAACAAAAAAGTATACCTACCCTGAATGATGTCAATCAGACCGTAAAACAAATACATAGATCGAAATACGAAAAAAAATGTTTGACCGCCCGTAAAAACTGGATCAGCTGATAGCAAATTTTGTATAGAGGTAAATAATTTTAATTCGTTATTAGGCTTATGTTCCGGGAAAGTTGTTCAGTTGCATGGGCAGATTCACCTTTTTGTTTGTTATAGCTTGAATTGAACGACAGAAAGACGGAGCGATACGTGACTTCCCTCCGAATCCTCCAATATCTTACGCATCGCCCCGTCCTGCCCTCACACTGCTATCATTCTTATCAAGCTACACTATTTCGACTGTAAGTACACTCAACAGCACGTCAGTAGAAACACTTTTGGACCTTATGGAGTAGTAATAGGGTTGAAAAAGTTTCTACCGACATGCGGTTGACCGTACATCAACATATTTTCTTGAATGTTGACCTGTTTATGGGGACAATGTGTCCAGTTTCGTGGGTAGATTTGCATCCTTTAGTAATCATCATAACATCCCATGAAATGTCCACTACAGGACAGGGAGCTCCCTCCAGAATTCTAGCTTTTGCTGGAAAAATGTGGAGGGGAAGTACCATAGTCACCTCGCTTGTCAGTGTTACGGCTGGCATCATAGACCGCAGGAAGTAAGATGGTATGATACACAGGAGGATGCTGCTGCCCATCCTCCAGTTTATAACCCTTAGTCGCCTCTTACGACACCCACGGGTATGTATGGGATGGTACTATTCTTTTCCGGTACCACAAGGGAATCCTTCAGTAATGCTACTCGTAATTTCGTCGCCATGTCAAAAAATATTCGATAAATAACATCAAAGGCCAACCGCACATTAATATACACTTACACGCTACGAATATAGGCGCTCCTGCTGCGTAATAAAAGCAGCCGCAAGGTCTTATTGTTTCCACAGATATGCGCTTGACTTTACCTAATATATTGTTTTACCTCAAAACTTCATTTTGCAAAACTGTCTTCTTGGAGTCCGTACTTAGGTGTTTGCAGTTGTTCAACCAATTTCGTACTTCATTGAAGTCTGCTAATAGTTGTAGGGCCGCGTCTTTGCTATTTATAAAAAAAAAAATCTTTATTACAAACAGTATCGCAACAATATTAGACCGTAAGGGCACTGCATGTTATCCTACGTCATCTAGTACACGAAATTTGCAACTTTGTAGCGATAGTAGTGGCCTAGTAGGTCCACAAAACGTTGGTCTGCCAATCCGAAACCTGGCAGGTTTTGTACAGATGGAGAGAAAACTGGTTAAATGACAGATTACACGAATGAAATCTATTCGTAGAAATAGAAGGTACCTATACAAGTAAAAAACAACAGGTCTGCCTTGCATCCTCTTGGCAGTTTCGCTAGTCGGACCACAAATGTGGTCGGATGTGATCGAACCACAAATTTGACTTTGAATTTGGACCTGCCAGGTTTCGGATTGGCAGACCAACGTTTTGTGGACCTATTAGGCCACTACTATCGCTACAAAGTTGCAAATTTCGTGTACTAGATGACGTAGGATAACATGCAGTGCCCTTACGGTCTATATGTTCTTATGAAATTATAATTATTTCTGATGGGGACGCCGCGGCTCGCGCAGACGGGTGATCAGATCACATCTATGGAGCTATTTCACCCACTATCCTAACTGGAAACGGACGGCGTGGCCTGCTTCGCTTCAAGCTCCATCCAGGGTGACGGCCTGTTATAAGTGGCGAGCCGCTCTTTTGGCTTCATCAGGGGTGTCCTCATTTCTGACATACATACATAACATCACGCCTCTTTCCCGTTGGGGTAGGCAGAGACCACAGTCCTCCTTCGCTACGATCTTGACATACTTCCCTCGCTTCCTGTACTTTCATCAATCCTTTCATACATTTTCGTCGGTTTAGGGTAGGGGAGCGGGGGGCACAGTGAACCACTTTTTTATTTGTGCTCTCTACTGCATTTATCTTTAACGCTGGTTCTTATATTTTACTTACAAGGGGTAACTTGGTGTTAAAGGTATACAAAAAAACATAAAAATAAAAAATAAACGCAACAGTTTCTGAGAAATTGAATATTTTTCTTAAAGTGGATAATGGTCCACTGTGCCCCAGCTATGGGGCACTATGGACTTAGGCTTGGGGTACTGTGAATCTCCATGGGGCACAATGAATATTTACCTTAATTTTACTTCAAAATTGATATGGGGTACATTGAACTTAATTGATGTGTTATTAAAATAAAACACAATTTGCTTGGTAATCACATATTAAAGTTTTTTAATGCTTAATTGGCATAAATTTGTCTCTTTTGTTGCATTTGAGTCATTATGTACTTACATTTAGTAGGTATCATAATAATTTTTTTTTTAAGAAAAACATAAAACAGCATTTTTTTATTTTTTTTCCGTATGCACCAATACCTAACATTGGTGCATACGATTGTGTACCTATCATTTTTACCTGAATCAATTAAACAGAAAGGTTAAGTTAAATAATACATTTATGGGGCACTATGGATCACAGTCCACAGTGCCCCTCTTGAAATTAGTTCATTGTACCCCTTATGGTCAAATTAAAAACAATAACTGAATCTACTATTAAAATTAATCGTGACGCAATAGAATAACCACGACTTACGTAGCTCATTAAATGGTTATTAGTAAAAAAACAAACAAATATACAATTTGAATGGCTAAGTTTGTCAAAAAGATTCACAAAATAACATCAAGAAAAAAAAGTGGTGGCTTACGTTTCGCGGAGCGGCTGCAGCTTGACCTCTGGCAGTGAGAACGTGACGGTGACCGGTGGGAGGGAGGGGTATTGGATAGATCATGCAATCGTTCGAAGTGAGTGTGTGTTTTTAATGAATAGCGAGCGAGATATTAATGAATAACCACTGTGCCCCCTGATTCACTCTGCCCCCTGCTCCCCTACTTTTTAATCTGGCCTTTATTTAGAAGGTTCCTATGACTACTTTATTTTAATGTAGCCACCTATATTTTTTTTTATTTTGTTTCAAGCGCTTGTGGCCAAATAAATGGTGATGGTGACTGGTCTCTCGACGGTCAGGAAAGTTATATTTTTGATAATGGTCGTTAAGTCAATTGCTATTGGGCGGCTTGAAACCTCTAACAAGGATAGTTACTCGCACCTTTCTATTTTAATACTCGAGATGTTCATACGAAATATTTTTTAAATATACATTTCGTTGCGTATGTAAATATGGTTAATTCCTACCTGAACTTCACTTTAGCGACGTAAATGTGATGCAGCCAAGATTCGCACATTATTCTAAGAATCGTGTTAATAGTAGCGACATCTTTCGTCGCCTTTATTACTGGTAGTAGAATTGTATCTGAAATATTAATATTTTTCTGAATTTTCAAATGGTGTTATTATTATTATTAGGAGCCTGTTGTGTCCCACTGCAGGGCAAAGGCCTCTCTCCCACCTTTCCACTTTTCCCTTTCCTGGGCCAACTCCTTCCAGTTATTGGCGCAAGTGTCGAGCTCATCCCTCCATCTTTTTCTAGGCCGACCACGACGACGCTTGGCGTTAGGTGGAATCCATTCTGTCGTTATTTAAAAAAAAATTGAAACTATTTATTATAATTAAATTACAAATTAATTACATTTTATTACTTAAGGGAAATAATCTTAAAGAAGATTGTACTCCCTTAAGGAGTCGTCAACTATTATACAACAATTGGCCTTTGCTCTGCAGTGGGACACGACCGGCTCGTAAATAGTAATAATGAATAGGTAGTGCAGAAGCGTTTAGTTCCAACTATACCACACATTAGATAGTAGTAAACTGACTATACCAGGGTCGACAAAATACAGGGTGCACAAAAGTACGATGATCCTTCTAAGGGGTGATTCTTCATGACTAATAAATTCTATTAACTTCTAATAATAAATTGTAAACTAAACTTCTTTGACATAAAATCTATTAACTACTTATAATAAAATTTACCTAAGAACTCATGCACATAGATAGAGAACTCTATTGTAGGAGGGCGGGTGACATGTTTCCATTCCGCGCCGCTCGGGAATATCATAGTGAGGTGTGCTAAGCTTGTCGTTGCGCAAACTGATGATAGGACTTGCATTATCTCTTCTATCGCCTCCTGGAATAACCAAAATACAAAAAAAAATGGATTCAGCATATTGTAGAAAAAATTGTTTTCCTTTAATTAACTTTTTACTAAAGGCATTCATGAGTAAAGGAGAAACTGATTTTAAACGGTTTTCAAGCTGCGTTTAACTTTGTTTCTTTTTGTCTTTTTTATGAACCTCCAGGTCTTTTGTAAACCTAACTTTTTGTATAATTATTTCCATAAAGAGTGTTTGTGTTCTAAACTCGATAATAAAAAAAATTGATGTTGAAAAAATTCACAAACAGGCAAAATGCGAATCTGCGTCTAATCCGTGTGCACCGAAGATGCCTAGCACGTAACTAGTAGGTTTCTGAGGTAGTGGTGCCGGCACTAGAGTGTCAAGGACAACGTACCTATATCTGTACTGCTTACTCCAATATTGTTAACCACTCCTCCCGCACCGTTTCACTACCGCAGGAACCTGCTCAGGTATGCGGTATGCATGTAGACTATCAACCTTTATCCAAACAATCAGTGCTCAAATAAAAGTATCATTCTTTTATACTTAAAGTTTATGAAGAATGAGAACTATTCAAAAATGAATAACAGCAATGAATAAGCCCTCCCGGCGCATAATGTTACGTTCGCAAAATATCACACTGTTTTACCATGGCAAAGTCGGCCAAAAATGGTACAAAAATTTTCATTTATAAAGTATACCTTCAATTTCTGGATGTTGACTTTCACTTCTGATACTAATTTTTCTCTCATTTTGGCGCATACATTTTCATGGACCCCAATTTTCCCTGCGAATAAAAAATACCGTAAAAATTATAGTTTTCAAGTTAAAACCGTTGAAATAAATCCGTTACTTTCAAAATCTGCTGATCAATCCAATTTGGAATTCGAACTTAATTCAAACTTCAAAAATTCGTAGTTGTTAGACGAATTTTCTGACAAGATTCTTACCGGATTCAATAGTAATGGTGTGGTCAGCAAATCTGAGGTTTACCAGTTGTTCCATGCAGGCCTGCATATCGTTGTGGCTTATTTTGAAGAAATCATTCATATTCCATGTGTTGGCCAGCCGCCTGGTTTCAGCCAGACACCATAAACGGTACGTATGTATGGAGTGATCTAAAATAGGGATTTTGCTATAGTCTATAAAGTAATATACCGTTTTCATTTTATAATAATTTTTATGGATTAAATTTTATTTGCAAAGTAAAATATAATATGGAGGTGTATGGTCCATTGTCAGTTTTAGTTTAGTTAGTTTGTTTTAAAAACTCGCAGATTAACGCACGTTACTAGGTAGATGGTTTATACTAAATGCAATGTGGAGGGGCGGGTCATGTTAACTTACCAAGCCTGTGCAAAATAGGTATTTGTTCTACAATAGGCAGGTCTTCTAACGGAGCGCCCAGTATGTAGTCCCATGTGACTTCGCATTGGTTGTTTAGAGTTACCAATTCTTGCAGCATCAGAGCGAAATTAGCACCAGAGACCGTGCACTGAAAATATAAAGAAATAAACACATAATAATAACAATACAACAATCAATCAATACAACAACAATCTTACGTCAATGGTGCAAAGACTATAGTGATCATGATTATCATATGGCGTAGTGGGTTGTCAGGTCGATGACCGGCCTCACAAATCCTGGGTTTAGGATTGTTAAGCCGCCAAAGGTCTCTGATATGGCTAATTAACGACTACTTCCGTAGCCGGAACAAGGGCTTAACGTGCCTTCCGAAGCACGGAATCATCTTACTTTTCAGACAATCAGGTGAATCATCGTACAATAACCTAACTAAACCTATTCCCACAAAGTGATTTTTGTTTGACAGTGCCCCCACCGGGAATCGGACACAGAACCTCCGGATTCCTTCCGGTACCTCCAAGCGCTTTTAAGACCACAGATACACTGCATAGCAATTTTGTATGGACAATGGTTTTTTTTTATTTTCTGTTAGAGGTTTTTGTTGTTTACTTTCAGTTTTCGTTGTTCACATTTATTTTTTTAGTTGCTGTCATTTTTACTATTCCAAGTTTATACTGACTGTTCCACATTAATTTCTAAACCTATGCAGTATTTACAAAGAGTTTTAAACCTCGCTCTGCTCGAGTATTTACCTCAGTAATTTGTAGAGATAGATCGGGGTAAACTTTTAAAGATGTTGGCTTCAAGTTAGTCGTTAGAGTGGCTCTGAAAACAAGTAGTTTACATTTGAGAAATCAAATTGCTATAATAATCTAAGCTATAAATAAAAGCAAATACCTACATAGATTTGACAAATTAAAATCATTAAAACTGTGGCTGTCACTTTGTTCTGTTGACAAAGAAAGTGTGTAGTTTTGAAGATTACTGTATAAACCAAAAAAGTGTTGTCCCCATGGATGAATAGTACCAACCATTCTCTACCTGTGGGTGTCGTAAGAGGCGACTAAGGGCTTATGAACCGGAGGACGGGCAGCTGCATCTTTTTGTGTATCGTACCATCTTACGTACTGTGGTCACCAACAACAGCGGTCGCCAGCTGCAACGCTTACTAGCGTGGTGACTATGATAAATCCCTCCAAAATACCACGCGTTTTTGCTGGAGTTCTGGAGTCACCAAGCTTGTGAGCGTTGCGGCTGGCGACCGCTGTTGTTGGTGACCGCAGATGTAAGATGCTACGATACACAGAAAGATGCTGCTGCCCATACTCCGGTTTATAAGCCCTTAGTCGCCTCTTACGACACCCACGGGTACAGATGGGTTGGTACTATTCCTTGCCGGCACCACACGGACGGGATAGACCTTGGTAGACCTTAATTACTTTCAAGATTATTTGTCAACGCCACTTAAAAGGCATAAAACACTGAAACTAGAGGGCTAGTTTCACTGAGTTTTATGCCTTTCCGGGTGACGTTTTCTAATAGTTCAGCCAGTCCTTTCTTTGGCTACTAACGGTTTACCTAAAAACCAGATACAATAAATTTTGTAGTGCGCCTTATAAAATTATTTACCGATGTTGAAGACACATACCCAAAATGTTTATCCCAAGATGTTGACGTCACATGGCAGCCCAAAGCGTCTGCCAATATTCTTAATGCTGCTAATACTAACTCCGGAGTATCTTTGAACATAATAATTAAATCTTTAAAATTGTTATAAGTAAATTTTAACTGAGGAGTCATTTTGAAAAATAATTATTTTGTCTTAGACCTTGATAATTGGATTTCTGCTGTATAGCAGAAATTTTCTGCTATACAGAGCATTTCACGAGAGATTTTTTTAGAATATGATTGCTTAACTTTATTGCAAATGAAAGAATTATAAAATATCATTATTATTGTAAAGGAGGACTAAATGGGTAAGTCAAAATTTAAAATTGTCATTACTAGATCGAGTGGAGTATTATATGAAAGGGCTTCACTTGTACATTTAAAGTAGATTTTATAAATTTTATTTCGATTGATGATAAATGTTTAACCATTCCCCCTTATCTCAGAAGTTTGCCAAAGGAAAAATCTGAATAAATTTTAGTCGGTTCATGATATTAAAATGAAACGAACTCTTTAAGTAGTTCTGTTTCTTTAGAAAACTGCAAACAAATTTAGTTTTGCGGTCCTAAAACTGGACTCTATTGCTTCTAAAAATACTATAGACTCGCACTTGATCGGTTTCTTTTATTATGGTTTTACACACAACTATAATAGTAATATATACAATTTTTTATCTCTCTTCACATTAAAATCGTAGTTTTGGTAACTAAACTTTTGATTCTCTCGTGGAATCCGGTTGACACAAGTGGCCTAGTTTCATAATTATTCAATAAGTACTTACTATTGCTGCTAAAGGTAACAAAAAGCCACTCTCTCAGATTTTGACTTGTATTCGGAGATCTGTAATATAAAATACTTTTTAAATCTTTTTTAATTTACTTTGAGAAAACCAATGGCGTATATTACAAATAATCATTGTTTGTAAGTTGCTATTGTAAGCATCCTCTGTACTTTTCCTTACCTAGTAGCCAAAGGATAAGAGGACCACCAGAGCACAATATGTTCGAGGCAACTTCCTACATCGCCCCATAGGACATTCTGATAATATTCCGTTACTTTGTGGGCTGCTTTCCTACTTGCATGTACACGACCTATAACATTACATACATTTTGTACGGTCAACCGTTTGTCGGTAGAAACTTTTTCAACTCTATTACCACGCCATTAGGTCCAAAAGTGTTTCTACTGATGTGCGGCTGTGTGTACAATGTTAGTTAAACAAAATTTTTATATCTAAGTTCCAATAATGTTATAATTTAAAAAACTACTTCACTTTATCGAAAACTTAATTGACAAAATAGTCGTGAGCTATATTCTGTGGGTATGGGCACTTTAAGAATCTGTAGCTCTGTCAAAATATTGAGAAAAGAAGCAAAACTAGTTTTGAAATATAAAATGTGATATATTATTATTATTACAATTCTTGTAGAAATATTTCTACAAGAATTGTAATTATTTGAACCAATTTTGCTAACGATAAATTAATTTTGATAGTAATGTACCTACTTAATCAAAATTCTAAATATTGTGGTAATATTTTACAAAATGCGGACACTTGAAATCTAATAAAACAAGCAGTTTGGTTTGAAATACCTGATTTCATCTTCCTCATACCATGGTTTCCTAGCAACGTGGGGGCATTATTCGCTACTGTATCTAAAAGTATTTCGATGTAGATTTCCTCACTTTGCAGTATGCTGTTTACATTTTCTGAAAAAGTTAAAAGTAATCTGATAATTAAATAAGCAAATTAGCACAGAATGTTGGCGTACGTCGCAGGCAATATGTGGAAATATGGCATTTTTATCCGACTACCTCAATAGCACGGTTATTAAAGCCGTTGTTAATATTTTGTGTATCCATTTAAAGGTCTACTGCCAGTCACGGAATGCGTCTTTAAAGTAAAAGCTTCTTTAAATCTATTATTGTCACTTTCTGTTTTGTGGGATAGAAAGTGACAGACAGATTGACATCAATAGAGTGGTTTGACTAAATGACTCGTGAGTGTTACACATAATTATACGTACTTCAAATAGATATAAACTCACGTATAAAAAACCGGTCAAGTGCGAGTCGGACTCGCGCGCCGAGGGTTCCGATATACCTATAGTATTTTTGGAAGCAATAAAGTCTATTTTTAGGACCGCAAAACTAAATTTGTTTGTAAAGGCTTTTTGCAGATTTCTAAAAATCTTTACAACTTTACATCTTTACTTTGATCGTTTTATTTTTGCTGTAATATTTACATAAACTTCTATGGACTGTAATTAATTCAGATTTTTCCTTTCACAAACTTCGGGAATGGTATTTTTTTTGTCATTTTCCATCATAACTTAAAAATTAAAAGTCGTAAAAAAATACAAAAATATATTTTTGAATTTACAAGTAAAGCCCTTTCATATGATACCCCACTCGACCTAGTAACGACAATTTAAAATTTTAACCCCCCTATTTGGGCCCCCTTTACATCATTACTCATAACTTTTTTTAAATTCTTTCATGTGCAATTAAGTTGGATAACGCTATTCTAAAACTATCCCAAATTTCAAGTCGATAGCATGAGTGGTTGCTGAGATATACAGGTGTGACAGACAGACGGACAGACAGACAAAGTCGCACCATAAGGGTTCCTTTTTTTACCATTTTGGTATCGGAACCCTAAAAATTGTGAACGTGAAACGTAAAAGTGAGTTTATCCGTTGAATTACATAATTAGAGAGCTTTGACTTTATACTGTACTAACTTAACTGGCGGTAAGTCTCGAAGCTAAAATGCAACAACTTCCGTCCTACTTTAAATGCAGCATGTTTTTCGAAGCCCAAAAGGGGGACATATTTATGAGTTTGACTTGACCTGTATGTATGTCCGCTCGTTACTAAACGGCTTGAGCGATTTTTAAATGGTACGTCATTAGATTCTAGATGTATTATTAAAAATCAAAATGCCGGATTTTTGGCGCCAAATTAGGATCCTTGAAAAAATCTTACTAACCGTTTGAGTGAGGTGTAAAAAAAGGGTTTTAAGAAGCGGCCACAAGAATATATCCATAAAACGTATACCTATGTTTAAGTAAATTTTTAAGAATAATTTGATGTAACAAATCTGAAAACTAAAAAGTTTGACACAAAAAATTTATAAATAAAACAAAATCTCAAATGCTAACTAAAAAGAGGAAAATAAAGCTAGGATCTATAGGAGTTGGTTAAGCGTTATAAAATATTGCAGGCGGGGAGAAATAAAATTATGTCCACCACCACAAAACTAATTTTTGTCCCTGCCTGCAATATTTTATAATTTATTAAATTGAAGTTAACCTAGATTCTAATATCCTAGCATGCTTTCTTCTTTTCAGTACGCAGTCGGGTTTTTTATTTATTTATTTTTTACACGAATTGTGTAACAACCTGTATAAATTTGACAGGTTCTTACAAAGTTTTAGATTCTAAATTACCTTCGTTACTAAATATAGTCTCGAGGAGATGCTCTTGCGCAAGTAAGGACGTATAATTAACTTCACCGTCAGAACATTGCGTGGTCTCGCTCAGTTTTTTATTGAGTTCGTTTTTAGCTTCTACTAAGCTCTGCGCTTGCTTCATTTTCGCTTTCTTGTTGTCTATGAACGCCTCGCGACGTTTTTCAACGGATAAGGATGTGGTCGATGTAGGTGGGGTGATATGTTTCGTAAGGGTGCTGGAAAATTAAGGTAATTTAACAATGTGTTTGCACAATATGAATGCACTAGGTCATTGCCCGTGTGATGTCGGCAAATAATAGTGCCAACCTATCTCTACCCGTGGATATCGTAAGAGACATCTAAGGCAGAAACGTCCTTCTGTGTATCGAACCATCTTTCTATAGACGCAACGCTAACATAACAAGCGTGGTGACTATGGTAATACATACATACATAACATCACGCCTAGTTCCCGTCGGGGTAGGCAGAGACCACAGTTCTCCACCTGCTACGATCTTGACATACTTCCCTTGCTTCATGAACCTTCATCAATCCTTTCATACATGCTCGTCGGTTTAGGGTACTTTTAACCTGGCCTTTATTCAGAACGTCCTGAATTTGGTCCTGGTACGTTCGCCGAGGCCTTCCCCTTCCAACGTTTCCATTCACTCTCGCCTTGTGGATCTCTTTCGTCAATCTTCCTTCATTCGGTACTATGGTAATTACTCTCCAAATTTATACCACACGTGAATTCTGGAGGGGAGCTCCCTGTCCTGCAGTGGACGTTTCATGGATGTTATGATGGTCATTGTGACCAAACTTTACAGCCCTGATACACACGGAGCACCTCCCAGAATTCTGTATTCTGTTAGTGTAATTACACTGCAAAAATGCGTACTAGGGGACGTATCTTACAGTCACCACGCTTGTTAGTGTTGTGGCTTGGCACAATGGACCGTGGTAGTTGGGGATTGCAGTACCTATGTTGGTATGATGCGCAGAAGGACGCTGTTTTGTGCTGCTGCCAATTCTCTGGTTAGAGCACAGAACAGAGAGAGAGAGAGAGGTTCGAGTTTCCTTACCAACCTTACGACACCCACAAGTAGAAACAGGGTGGTACACCCAACAGCTCGTCAGTAAAAGAGTTTGCACTTTAAGCCATTGTAATAAAGTTGCAAATGTTTCCACTGACGTGCGGTTGACCGTGCCATTCGCAGCCGGCACCACACAGGCTATTGCAGGCTTAGCATACTTAAATAGAATATTATAACAGTAGAAAGCACTAAAAGAAACAATATTATACTATAGTACGTACTGATAAATCTCCAAGCTGTCACAAGTGCTCGAGCTAGATTCGTTGTCGGAATTGTCTTCAGGCTTGTAAACTCTCACCAGGCAGTTGATAAGACGATGACAATTGATTTCTACCCGACTCTTAGCCACAATCTATATTTACGGAAATAATAATTTAATTTATTTATTTAAATTTCATTGTTTTGGATAAGTAAATGAAACAGAGAACAGTAAAAACCAAATCAAAAATTTTTAAACTGGGCTATTTGTAACTCGACCAATAATTCTACAAAATAGAAAATCGCCAAATGTCACAACCTCAGGCAGGATTCGAACCTGCGTCTTCTCTACTTCTATCGACTGTAATTAATTCAGATTCTTCCTTTGACAAACTTGGGAGATAAGGGGGGGTCCCAGTCAACAAGGGGGTCAGTACCGGAGACGCTTTACCAACTAGGCTACCCCGTTTTCCTGCCTGATGTGAAATTTGCGACCTCTATACGCATTTCAACGTTGCGTTTGTGCTGCCACCTAGTAAGATAGATAGAGACAGAGTGTAGATAGAGATAGAGAGATAGCGATCGATAGAGTGTAGATTTATCCGAACTCAGGAAGATTTAAAATAAATATAATTTTCATTTTGAACCAATAATTCCCATTAAGGCCTTGTGAAGGCTAAATGCAACAACTTGTTCTACGACGTTTGGAAATTAAAAAAAAAATTACCTGCCATACTAACTTGATCTCCCAGTTTATAACTTTTTATGAGTGAAAAAGAAATGTTATTGCCGAATTTCCAGAAGTCGTGCAACAAAAGTTTTTGCATTTAGCCTTCACAATATCTCCTTAACGGGAATTGGTCGAGTTACAAAATATGACCCTATACTACTTGTAATAGTGAACGTACAACCTTACCTGTACGATTTTGGTAAGAGTTATAGGTTTCGTTTCGCTTATAGTATTCGGGTACGTATTGCTGCAGACACTAAACTTAGAAGCAAACCTCTTGTAGCTTAATCCGATGAAATGGTTGTATATTGATACTAGGCTGAAATATCATGTCTCTTTAAAACTTTTGCCCAAAAATTGGTACAGTTCGGATCATACCAGGCAAATTACACAAATATATTAAATTTTTTTTATGTTAAAAACTTAAAAGTGAGCAAACGAGCAGGTGGGCCACCTGATAGTCACCGCCCATAATAGCACCCACTGTTTTATTAGTGGCATAATTTGTCAAGATACATAAGATAGCAAAGCGCGTTGCCCATCTTAAGCACTAAAGTGGTTCGTCTCATGAGCCGATAATTACACTGGCTTCCTTACCCTTCAATCCGAAATACAGCAGTGCAGATATAGACAAGAGGGTGGTAAATCCCCAGACGGAATTTGGAATAAAGCCCTACCACCTTTGAAAATAAAAGATCTGTTAGGTACAGGGCAGCAACTTTAAGATTACCGACAGTTTTTTAATCTTACCTTAAACAAGACTCTATCATCTTCCTACAATCTTCTCTATGCAAGCATGTGTTTAGTATCGTCGTAATAAGGCCATTTATACACTGCAGCATTATGAATCTCAAGCTGCAGAGCTTATCGAATATGTGGTCGTGTTTATTCTGCACTAAGCCGTTGTCTTTCCGTAGCCTGGCAAGTTTTGGGTTCAATTTGTAAAATGATTTGACTAATTTCGAGAGGTAGTCTATTATTTGATCTAGCACCTGAAAAGAAACGAAAAACGTTTGTTCTTTCTGTACTCTTTTAACTGGATTTAATGAAATAAAATAGAGGTTTTGGTTCAAACTTACCTGAATATTGACTAACTCCATAATATAAGGTCTATTAGACAAGGAATGTGAGGTATTCTTAACAACAGCACCCTTCCACTTATTGTCAGCATCTAAGATCACTTTCGTTATAGCGTAACACACGATTTCCATTTCTCTGCAGTGGTTGAAGAGTTCCTCTTCTTCTGACGTCTCTTCGCTTATCCATTTCTTGCTGCCTACTCTTAACGTTGTCATCTTTAGTAACTAAATGGTCAATAATGTATGCTAGTTCTTAAAATTATTTGCACAGCCACAAAAAGGAATTTTTCGTTTTGTCGTCTATAAAAGACATAAACTCAGCTGTTAACTGTTAGAACTCATATCGTCGACTGAATAGAGGTATAACAAAATCGATGTATAGACATTCGTACCAGGGTGGTGCCAGGCGCCTTCCATACAACAGTGGCTGAGTGGTTGTAGGACAAGTTTTGAGCTACCATTTAACTTTTATTGGTGTTCAACCCCAACCTTGTGGATTTATTGCTTTTGGTTCGTGTGACAGCTTTGCTTTGCACCTTAACAATACCTAATGAATTAAGTTTGTATTAACTAATAGTAGGCTAAGTTGGGCATAGAACACAAGGTTGTTATTATTATCAACATTATTCTTTGTTTGTGAAGCGATGTAATTTAATATTAAAAGATATTTTTATCCTAAAATGAGTAAAACCTTGCTCACAAAATAAAATTGGGATGGTTATATTTTTTTTTCTATACGAAATCCACACCTCGCAACAATCGGCTATTAACACAATGAAGTGATAAAAATACAACCATAGGTATTTTCTCTTTATCACTACAATGAGTTACTTTATATATTGAAAACAATTGTTTTCTGCTTAGTCCACATTATCGCATATAAAGAAGGTAAGGGACAAGTAGCCGAAAACTGAAAGGCCATGATAAGTAAAAGTAACAACTTTCAGGAAATGAAAAAAAAAATCGGTCTCCATACAAAATTGCAAACTTGATTGGTCAGTTTGTACGGATGGAGGTGAACGTGAAAGTTTTAAATACTGAAACTTGTTCAGTTACGTTAACTGATCTTGCCCTTTCAGTTTTTGGAAACCTTTCCGGCTGTCCCTTAGGTACACTGGATATAAAAAAATGTGACTGTTAGTGAATGTGTTTCTGGGTAAAAGTTGTTTTCAGTTTTTGCCAACCAACCACATAACCGGTCCCTTACATTCTGTATACTAGGGTGTTATGGTAAATAGAGCGTTCTTGCAAGGACGTAACTCAGTATGGTTATTTTAACGACTTTCACTATGGGAGCCATGTCGTAATCTCAAAAATATTTTATCTTCCCATGCTAACCGACCCTGGATGTGAAAAAAATATTACATTTTGACATGGGTTCCGGGTTCCACAGGTTTAACGACTGAATTGACGAAACACTGTCTACCCTAACACCCTATATTTTTCAAACCCCTTTTCACTCCGAGATTTTATCTGTTTTAGCTTTAATTTGATCTACTTATAACTCCGTTCACACATTTTTCTCACAAATCTAGTAATATTTGTAGGCATTTCAGAAACCCAATATTTTTTTTATGTCACAAGTGGCTAAACGAGCAGGTGGGCCACCTGATGGTAAGTGGTCACCACCGCCCATGACACCCACTGTCTTATTAATGAAATAATTTGACACTAATAAGACAGCAAAGCGCGTTACCCACCCTGGAACTAAGATGGTATGTCTCATGCATGTGCCAGTAATTTCCCTGGCTCCCTTGCCCTTCAAACCGAAACACAGCAGTGCAAACACTGCTGCTTCACGGCAGAAAAAAGCAAGAGGGTGGTACTTTCCCAGACGGGCTTTGCACAAAAGTCCTACCACCTCCAAAATTATATATGTATTCAGTCGATAGGCTTCAAAGACCGGCGCAGATATGATCGCAAGCAAATTCAAGGCTATTCGGATGTCCTCGACGTCTGCCTCACGTAATGTACTTAATTATGAGAAATTATCATGCGAACTTAACGTACACTGCGGCAATTATGTAACGGGTTGAGTCAGGTCATAGATTTGCATTGTTTACCGATAGAGGGGCATATTCAACACAAGCGACCGATTTGGCATATACTCGGTTAATTTTGGACCCCTAGCCAAATTTTAGTATGTTACTCAGAATACAAATCTGAAAAACTTTCCCAAAGAAACATGGTTCGAAAAACGAATTTTGTTTTGGGTGTCCCACACAAACTCTGCACCAGCAACACTGGAATTTGTATGGGACGACCAAAATTTTTTCTCTTTTTCGACCCATGTTTCTTTGGGTAAGTTGTTCAGTTTCATGTTCTGAGCAACATACTTAAATTTGGCTAGGGGTCCAAAAATAACGCTGTATTCGGTAATTTTTAATTTTCGGGAAAGAGGCGTGATGTTATGTATGTATGTATGTATTCGGTAATTTTGACTACAAAATATAATAACGAGTGCGAGTCGGACTCAACAGAATTTGGCATAGTTTGAAACCTACCTCTTTGACTCGCACTTATAGCCGGATTTTTACCCATATTTCAGTAGGGATTTTGTTTAGCTTCATGTTCTAAGTCAAAAAGTATTACAGTACTTTTTTACAGTGTATTTTTGTATGGTCACATGTCTGCACGTCAGTGGAAACGTTTGTAGTGTACTAATATCATAGACATAACGTCCAAAATATGCTGTTAGGTGCACCGGTATAGTTTATGTAAGTATCCTAATAAAGGAATGACTTGTAATAGGTGATTACTTATCTCAATGCCCGCCAATAAATTACGGAAGAACCGAGATATCGGATCTATGTTTCTTCAATCAGTAGGTACACATTAGCAAAAACATAAGTAAGTACTTCCATTCCACGAAAGGACGCTTTGTTAACAAATATTTTGCATTTAAGGTGAGATTTCGCAAATCTAAAACTAAATCTAAAATTTAAACACCTTTAAAACACAAAAAACGTTTAGACCATCGTTTAACCATACAGTTAGACAGAAATATCCTCATTCATTTAAAAGTGAGGTTATTTTGTTTATAAAACGTCGTCTTTGGTACAATGGATTTATTTATATATGTATTCATGTATTTATTAAAGTATATATTTATGTATATGTGTGTATATATGTATAGTTTATGTATGTATTTGTATAGTATAAGTGTTATATTTAGGTTTATATTTTGTAGTTTATGTGTGCACGTTCTATCTGCCTCTTCCAGTCCAATCACGCTTCCGTAGGTCTGCTGGAAGAAATTTCCGTGTAGAAATAAGCAGCACCTGTTGTCTTTTTTCTTAATTTTAGTTTTATGTTTGTATTATCTTGTGTACAATAAACTGTAAATAAATAAATAAATGGATTCTAGGTACCTGCTGTGTACAGGAAGCCAATATTTGAATATCACCGCGCGATATACCTATCATTCGAAAAATTTAAATTCACAATTTCACACATTTTTCTTTTCAAAAGTGAAGATTGATGAGTAGTGTATAATTGTGAATTTTCATGTTATTATTTACTTTTACAGTTTATCACGATGTATTTGTAAAGTCTCAAAAGTGATATTTTATCACCCGGTGACATTCAAGAATTGGCTCCCTGACTGTCTAGCAGAAACCGATTCCAAAATACATACTTGATATAAAAGGTTGTACCTATGGATATAAATAAAACGGGACATGAATAATTAACACTACTTTTAATCTTGACGAAACAGCAAATAAACAACATGCTATTTATCAACATAGAATTCAGTTACGTTTTAAATCAGTATAAAGTTAAATACATAAGTATTACGTTAGAAATATTCATAGGAAGAAGAGAATATCACAGTAAATAATTTATTCCTTAAAATCATCTTCAATTTTTAAATCTAAATCTTCGTGAATCATTTGTAAGTAACATCGAATCAATAGAAAAGTAAAAATAAAAAATGTAAAAAAAATTAAGAGCTCTAACACCGATATGTTAAACATTAATGAAATTGTATAGTTAAAATAATTCGAACACTTAGCTTCCAACTTTCATTGATAGAGATACATAATTATTTGTTTAAAATATTATAATAGCACATTTTTTTAAACTCTTTTAACGTTGAGATAATTTTCTACTAACGCTCAACACGAAAACAGGCAAATATGTACTTTATTGCAGATGATATTGCTTTGTTAAATTTTATTTTCCTTACAATCCTCACAACAATGGAAGCTAGACAGTCATAAAAAATAAACTCGCATACATTTTTGTAGAAGAGTCAAACATCAACCATAACTACGATACAACATTCGAGAATACTTACAACAATAAAAATTATGTTCACTTTGCAATTACATCTTATTTGTCCTACACATTGATACCCTACCGCTAATTTCAAACTTAACAACTTCCATGTATTGCTTCGTTACAATTATAGAAGCCCGAATATTTACAAGAGTAATAACGAGTGAACACACATCATCACTTGGGAAAAAAATTCAATCTGGCATGTCTATAGACGTGATAGGCACTACTGGTTTCATGCATTCAATTTTCTTCTGGTTCTTTAGCGCTTTCTTGCTCTCTTTGCTTTTCTTTTGTGAATCGTCGTCTCTGTAAGGTTCCTGGTTGATTGGGGGTTCTGTAGGCACCACGTTAGGGCCCCTGTTGTTGTTATAAGCGATATTCGCGTATTCTTGCAGCAATGGAAACACAGATAAGAGAAACTGGCAGAAGTCTTTTCTTATTCCGAACCACCCTGGAAATACAATTGTTTCATTCTTATACTGCATTGTAATGCTGCTGTTTTTTACGAAACCAAAACGGGTAGAAATGGAATGATAACAGTGGTCATATTGGCTTTTTTAAAGGACATTGTAACGCGGAATGGTAGGGCAGTCGCCTATTGTGCCAAAGGTTCCGGGTTCAATTACCGTTCGGAGAAGATATCCGAATAATGAATTTGGATATTCGTTCTCGGGGTCTGGGCGTGTTTGTGTCCAATACCTACGATTTGTTTTTTAGGTGTATTATACCTATTGTAAGAAAAGAGAGACAATTGGTGTATCATATTATGATTATTGATTATACTTACATTTATTCCCGCCTTTGGAGCTAAATGACATGATGATAAGAGTCGCATAGCTGACGAACAACGGACTGGCAACGACCGTGTAAGAAGGCGCTAAACCGTCGTCTAGCTTATTCGTTAGTAGCACCTGCAAATTTAAATATTACACATATTTCTCTCACATAACAAAGAAAAGGATGCGTTCCACGATAACGCATTAGTTGTATGCAGTGCGTCAGATCCTACTAGAAACGTCAAATAATAAACTCGTATCTATGCTCGTATGACATTTCTTCTAAAATTTTATAAAGGGTGTTGTAAGAGACGGTGTACCGAGAACTGAAAGGGCGTGCTCAGTCAACGAAACTGAACCACTTTTCTAAAGAAATAATTTCTGGGAAATGAAAAATAAAATTACCTTTCCATACAAACTGATCGATCACAGTAAGCTATTTCTATGAAGAAGTCAATTTTTTTTTTCATTTCCCAATAATGTTCCTTTGAAAAACTAGTTCAGTTTTGTTGACTGAGTACACCGGTTTAGTTTTCGGTACACCCATATCACAAGTCCTTGACACACCCGCACATGAGACACACGCAAAGCGCATACGTACCTACTTTAACGGTATTTAGCGTGATGTCGACCTTTGATGCTTATAGACACAGAAAATTTGAGGTGAAGCACACAAGTGACTTGTTTCAAGGCTGGAGGAGCTCTAAATAAAGTTGTGGAATAGGTTGCCATAGTAACGAATCCAGGGTCAAGTTAAAAGCTCGGTGGAGCAATTCCAGTAGGTACGATTTAGGTAAAATAAGAACTACTCGACGGGATTCGAAAAGAACATTAAACCGTAAAATTGTGAACCCTGTTAGTTTAATTAAACTCGAAGGTCCATATAGCTCCGTTAGTTGAAGCAAACGGGTCCATAAATTCGGTTAGGTTGGGTTAGGTTAGCAGAGCGAGCGTGCTTCTACAGTTTTCAATTTTGACAGTTTCCAATCTCGCCTAAGGAATATCATATAAAATGCTAGTTTCTGCCCGCGACTTCATCTGCATGTTAGAAAAAAGGATATCAGAGTTTGAGTCAAACTATTAGCCATCAAACAAAATAGTTTCATTAAAATCGGTTCAGTAGTTTTTGCGTGATGCTCGAACAAATAAACAAACTCAGGGTTTGGATTTAGGGGCATCAAAATAGCACACAGAGCAGAGAACAGTCCCCTCTACCGTCGGTCACCGCACGATATGAAATAGCATAACAAGATATTTTTTTATAAATATCTTAAATTTACAGAAAACAACAATTATAAATTTTATTATAGTAACAATAAATAGAATAGATAGAAGACCGGGGACAGGTTTTCGAAAACTGAAAGGGCGTGTGATCAGTTAACGTAACTGACCACTTTCACTAAATATTTTCGGGAAATGAAAAAAATAAATATTGGCCTATCAGTTTGCAATTTTTTAATGTGCGCCAATTTTTTTTCCTGATAGTTTAATAATTCACTGAAAGTTGTTCAGTTACGTTGACTGATCATGCCCTTCAGTTTACGGAAACATGTCCCTTACACCCTTCATTATTCAAGTGGATGCTCAAAGGTCTATAGTCTGATAACTTTGTGCACGACCTTAATAGCCGGATCCTTTAGTTGGTACGGATCGTACCGACAACCTGTCTCCTTATGTGTGAACCTGTTTTTTACCGATACTTTTACGAATTTGGTCCTTTGTTTTCACCATAAGCGTTGTTTTTGGGCTTTTTTTTTTTAATTGAAAATGGGCTTACTCTTGACCTCGATCTAGTCTTGAAGACAGAGATGAGGTCGACGATGGAACGAGCTTACCCAGAAGAAGCCTATTCACTCGCGACTTGAATAGATTCGGGTTATATGAACTCGGGAACACAGACGCAGGCAGAGAATTCCACTCTTTAGCCGTGCGCATTATAAAAGATGTTTCAAAGCGCTTTGTGCGAATGTGCGGAATATCCACCAAGTATGGGTGATATCCTGCGGTGCGTCTGGACTCCTGATGGTAGAAGGGAGATGGTGGAATAAGCTCGTGGAGCTCTAGAGCACACTCTCCGAAGTACAATCTGTAGAAGACCGACAGACATGCTTGAAAACTTTGCGACGGTGGGCCAGACTGTGAAACTTGGTTTTCACCAGCATCTCATCACCAACGAGCTTCTTGGCTCTGCGATCTATCGAGTCAAGTGCGGCTAGCTGGTATTTGGCTGAGCCATCCCAAAGGTGACAGCAATTCTCCATGCACGATCGGACTTGGGCTTTATATAAAACTAGGAGCTGACCAGGAGTGAAGTAACGCTTAACCTTATTGAGGATGCCCAGCTTTTTTGCCGCAGTTTGGGCTTTTGACTCAATGTTAGCGCCGAAGTTCAGATTTGCACACAACTTCATGCCAAGTAGCTCGAGGCTGTCGGTAACTGGTACAGTTGTACCTCGAAAAGTAGGAGCCAGATTGAACGGACTCCTTTTGGCGGTGAACAGACACGCCTGCGTTTTGGTGGCGTTGAAACTTACCAGATTTTTGTCACCCCAGTCGGAGACAAGACTTAAGGTTGAGTTTATACGCTCTACCATGGCCTCTCTCAAAGAACGTATTTCGTCACTGCTGGCTTTTACGCTTGACATATATCTCTCGACGACAGTACTGTCATCTGCGTACCCAACAATACTAGGACCAAGAAGGTCGTTGATGTGCAGCAGGAAAAGAGTCGCAGAGAGAACCGACCCCTGAGGAACCCCGGCATCAATAGCCACGAGGTCAGAGGAGCAGCCATCAAGGACTACTCGGATCAACCGTTCGCTCAGGAAGTCAGAAATCCAAGAGCAAAAGTCAGCGGGAATGCCGTATGCAGGAAGTTTGCTCAGCAGACTTGCGTGCCACACCCTGTCGAAGGCCTTCGAGATGTCTAGTGACACGGCAAGGGCTTCGCCGTATTTCTCGATGGCCAGCAATGCGTGACATACACTAGAAGATCCCCAGTTGATCGTCCTCGGCGAAAGCCATACTGACTGTCACTGAGTAGGTCGTTAGCTTCTAGGTATGTCAGCAGTTTTCCATTGAGTACCCTTTCCATAACTTTGCAGAGTATGGAGGTGATGGCGATTGGCCGATAGTTGCTGGGGTCGGCACGACTACCCTTCTTGGGCACTGGCTGTACGTTGGCAACCTTCCAAGATTTTGGCACCGTTCTTGTTTTTAGAGAGAGGCGGTACAAACGTGTTAGCACAGGAGACAACTCAGGCGCACAGTTTCTCAAGACTTTTGCTGGTATTCCATCAGAACCGCTTGCTTTGTTCACGTCTAGGCTTCGGAGTACTCTACGAACCTCTTTTGCGTGTATTGTGACCTCCGACATCGAAGAGTCACAGCGAGGAATCGTTGGTGGTTGATAAGAGCCGGCATCTAAACGAGAATTGCTTGCAAATAGAGACGCAAATAAATTTGCTTTCTCTGTTGCAGAGTGAGCTAGCGACCCGTCAGGTTTTAGCAGGGGAGGTAATGTAGGACGGCAGAAGTTTGTTTCGACCGATTTGGATAGGGACCAAAATTGTTTGCTACCAGAGGGGTAGGATGCAAGTTTGGTCCCTATACGACTGACATGGTCGTAACGTGCCTTTCGGATCACCCTCTTGCAGAACTTTGCAGCATAATTGAATGCCTTTTTCTTCGCGCGAACCCGTCGAGCTCGAACTTTGCGATCACGGGCTTGAACTCAGGCTTGGTATGCGGACTGCATTCGAGCTTCAGCGCGAGCGCAGTCCGCATTGAACCAAGGTCGGGCTTTGTGACCGAGCGGTAAGTCGGAGAACGGAATATAGTATTTCATCCCCTGCCGTATCACATCCGCAACCGCTTCAGCTGAACAAGAGGGATCGCTCGAAGAAAAACACACTGGCTGCCATGGGTAGGATGCAAAGAAGTGCCGCATCTCATCCCAATCTGCTGACTCGTATCGCCAAACTCGCCTCGTGCCTCTTGGGCTATCATCCGGAGGAGAGCTGATCGACACGGACTTCACTAGACAGTGGTCGGATGTTCCCAAAGGGGCTGATACCGACACCGAGTGCCTGTCTGGATCTGTAGTCAGCAGTAAGTCCAAGCAATTGGGCGTGTGTCCGTCTACATCAGGCACCCGCGTAGCTACATTCACCAGCTGGGTGAGATCTAGCGACAATGCAAACCTGCGCGCCTCTCTCCCAGCATGGTCAGTTTTCTGGTATGGGAACAACCACTCGCTGTGGTGGGCATTAAAGTCCCCCAGAAAATGAAGCTGCGCTGTTGGGTACCGTTGTTGGGCACAATCCGCCTTCTCTAACAGGTGCTCAAAGAGCCTGGTCGTCTCCTGGTCACCGCTGTGCGACCGGTAGACACCGACGTAGAGAGATTTCTCTATGCCGGTGTCCACCAGAATCCACAGTGTTGATGACCCTGAATCTTCAAAGCAACGGAGACGCCGATAGCAAATGTCATCGCGGACGTACACACAGACCCCGGCTCGTTTTTTAAGCTTGTGTTCCAACGAGTAACCCGGGTAGTTGAGGTACGCCACGTCTGACGGCGTTGCTATCTGCGTCTCCGTTAAAAAGAATAGGTGCGGCTTCTCGGTCTCAAGGTGGAAGTGGACCGGATCGAGATTGGAGTGCAACCCCCGGATGTTAATGAGGTGCACTTTTAGTGGGAGGAAGTGCCGCCGTTTGTATACCTTTTTCTTTTTAGACTTTTTCATTGGGGAGTTTGTTGTTGTGGGGAAACGGAAACTGGTCGAGACGCGGCTTGGTTATCAAATGAAACTCTTCGGCTCATCTGACCAGTGGGGAACTCACCTGGAGACTGCGGGGACGCCCGAGCCCCCCTGAAATGGCCGTCGGGTCCTCCCGTCCAGTCGCCAGCTGGCACCACGGAGCATTCCAGGATTTTTCGCTAGTTGGCGGGGCAGCCTTTCCCACGTCGGCTTTCGTGGTACTTGGGCCCCCATCTACCTGCGGTCGGCCAACGGCAGAGACCGTGCCTCGGATCCCGCTACCCTCCAGTATGAGTTACCCGGATCAGACTTGCTTAGAGACCAAGACCGATCCTAAGCCACGCAACTGACCACCTCCGATCCCCCAGTGGCACTGGCACTCCCGCACACCGACGGAACACAGACAAGCTGTTTGGCGTCGGGCTCCGGCGGGAGGGTGGTCGCGAGCCAGGCGGCCGAAGCCTACCACCGCTGAGAGAGACCTTCAGCCGTCGCCACAGAACGTGATGTCCCGCAGCGCCGTTGCCCGGGGTGGACCGCTAGGAGGTAGATCTCTACCACCCCAAAACAAGTGTGTTATTCATACAGAGAAGAATGCCGACCGTTAATATGCAGAAAAAAAAAATTGGTACCCTGGTTCGTACGAGTCGTGCATCGGTTCTCCGCGAGCACTTCGCCTCCCACGTCTCGCGGACTTCTGGTGCACAGTCGCGTTCACAGACATACTATATCCATTAACCATTTAAATATCCTATACTATTATACGAGCAATATTTGTATATATATTTGTAATCGGTTTCTCGAAAACGGCTATAACGATTTCTATGAAATTTTGTATACAGGGGTTTTTGAGGGCAAAAAATCGATCTAGAAAATTGAGAAAGGAAATATTTCTTATCGCGTTTTAGTGCGTTCAAGAAACTTATAGCGCCATCTGTTATGGAGTAGCATAGCCTGCTCACACGATGTTATTTTAATCATACTGAGCATAGCTCGGTCGCCCAGGTACTTATCATTACAAATGATGATATTGGTAATGCCGGTTTCTACGTATGATGGTGATGAAATGATGAATGAAATAATGTGCACGATTGTACTGATACGCTGCTATCTCATCCAAATAACGGTCAGCATCGTTATTTTTTGCCCCTACTTGCACTTACCAGAAACACTAGGATAGGTACGACGGTGAAGGTGTAAGCCAGCGCCGAGTTGAAGCTAGTGCGTCGTTGCTGCAAGTTCACCTCAGGAGTTCGGAGTAAGATGCCAGCAAATATTATACTGTACAATACGCCTGAAATAACGAAACATGTTTAGTTTTATACACCATCTCACAGAAAATACAAAAAAAAAATAAAGGTTGTAGGCTATTTCTCCCAATTAAACTGAACAACTTTATATCTAAGGTCAAACGCCATTTTTGTTTATCTACGGCATCGTGCTGAGGGGGTTTGTATGGGGGGGAGGCGAATATTTTTGTTCCTTAGAAAAAGTTGTACAGGTTAATGTTATAACATATAACCCTTTCAGCTTTACGGTTTCATTTTTGTTACACCTTGTATATACAAAGTGTAACAAAAATAAGGTGTGCATTACCTTTTATTTTCATTATATAATCATATGATCAACATGCAGGAACACAGATGACGCAGTGGTAGTGATCATTGCCTTCTGCGCTGTAAGTCGCGGGTTCAATTCCTGCTCAGGGCAAACACTTCCATGATGACTGATTGCTGACCATAGGTGTTTGCTTGTCTTGCATGTATTTATAGTATAGGCTTGGGTAAATGTTCCCCATATGTTTATTAATATAACAGAGAAGTAAGAAACGACTAACTTTTTATATACTTATGTAAAAAATTGTAAAATGAGGAAAACTACGTAAGTAAAGCTTAAAAAGGCTAATAAATGACTTCACAAGATAACAGGCCCGTAGAAAACGACATAAAAAAATTAAGTTAAAAACTATAACATGGCTACTATTGGCTACCAATGTAAAAGAAACATAAACAGAAGAATGACCATACCAAATAATAATTTTGCTGTCGCAGTCGGAGGCCGACGACATAGCTCAATCCAGAAAGAGGTTGAAGGGGATAGAGATTACTAAAATCGTAATTGAAATTGGCCTTCGACAGCGACAAAAAGATTGTTATTCTTCCGTTTATCTACTACTCTTACGTCGGCAGTCGTGTTTTAATTGTTTATTTACGCTTTTTGTAACCTGGTGGTATGGTGCGACTTTGTCCGTCTGTCTGTCACACCTGTATACGAGTATCTCAGCAACCAATCAACTTAATTGCACATGAAGGAATAAAAAAAAATATGACTATTAATGTAAAGGGGGCCCAAATAGGGGGGGGGGGGGGGGGGGCAAAATTTCAAATTGTTATCACTAGGTCGAGCAGGGTATCATATGAAAGGGATTTACTTGGTTTTTTGCGACTCTTAGTTTTCAAGTTATGATGAAAAATGTAAAAAAAAGCCATTCCCCCCCTTATCTCCGAAGTTTGTGAAAGGAAAAATCTGAATTAATTAGTCGATAGAAATTTATGTAAATATTACAGTAAAAATAAAACGATTTTTCTAAGTTGCATAGTTTTACGGTTCCGTACCTCAAAATAAAAAAACCGAACCCTTATAGGATCACTTTGTTGTCCGTCTGTCTGTCTGTCAAGACCCTTTTTCTGACGAACGAGAAGAGGTACTCGTATCAGGTCGAAATTGATAACGAATATTAAGGTCCATAAACCACACAAGATCTGAAAATTTAAATTTTTTACAACGACGCAATTAAAAGATATTGCTTTTTATGTCCTCATCTCCATACATTTATGAAAAAAATCAAAACCTACAGGGTACTTCCCGTTGACTTAAAATTATGAAATTGGGCAAGAAGCTAGGTCTCACAGTACAAATAAAGGGAAAAGTCTAAAATCATTAAATATTTCAATTTTTCTCACAACTAATAGGAACCAATTAAGGTGAGCTCCCGTTTCAAGAACTTTTCCAAAAAAGAGGGGTCAAGTTGGATGGTCGCGGAGTTTTTAAAGTCAAAGGGCAAAATATTTTAGTATATCATATGGTAAATAGGTACGGAACCCTTAGGGCGCGAGTCCGACTCGCACTTGGCCGGTTTTTTAGATATAGTAAGCAGTAGGTATATTATCAACTTTATTTCCTAGCTACCGTAACCCTTAAAATTTTAATACAGCCTATACACCTGCAAGATCCTGACAATAGAGAATATGCAAAATTTTTTTTGTCGCATTTATTAACAAAATATGAAAAACCGTAATAGAGATGACAAAAAGTGAAACTAAAATTTTAATCGACTAAAAAATACGACTGATATGAGCATTTAAAACTTTTAATTACGCGCCGGTTAGACAGAGAGATCCGACATGGCATGTGACGTCACATGCCACTACGGCCATATTAACTTCGTATTAAATTTCGTTTTGCTAGAAAGAGACAGAAACAAATCTTCGATGGCTTATATCTTTTTTAATTTCATAGTTATTCGAAAAATAGTTTTACTAAACTGTTTATTACATGAATGAGGATATTTTTTTGAAATAAAAAAACATCATGCATATTCCCTATTAAAATAATACCAAAAAGCAAGTACAATGACAATAAAGTATATCTATAGGTACATTGTACCTATACAGACAACATGAATCATAATGTATTAATAAAAACTCGTGAATCTGCAACATTCTGTGAATGTTTGTGTGTGTTGTTTAGTCAGCATGTGATAATGCAATATTGTATAAACAAAAAGATAAAAAATTATATACAAATGACAACTTTTACTATAAAAGGAAAATATTAATTAACTATTAACTTATACATAAAATCAAACTTTACACAACCTTATTCACTTCCTAATTATCATAAGAAAGTAAGAAATGAAGTCAAAATAACATCTTTGGAGTATCAAGCAAAACTGGTATGTTATCTTATCTTATATTATGTGTGTCAAGTAAATAAGTGAATCTTACCAACTAAACTGAGGCACATCAGTATCCAAAGGGGCACAAACACAACCTCCCATGACCAGTTGATGAAGTTATCCAACTTCAGGGCAAGGAATATGAACTGAAGAATATTTACTGCACAAAATAACTCCAACTAGAAAATAAACCATGCAATTATTTAAAAAAAACTTTGGGATACTGGTTGTAAGGGACGGTGTACTGAAAACTGAATTAGCGGGCTCAGTCAACGAAATTAAACAACTTTTCAAAAAATTATTTTTGGGAAATAAAAAAGTATGAAATTTTTTAAATAAAAATTATCGGAGTGAGCTATTTGTATGGAGAAATCAAAAATTTTTTTTTTCATTTCTCAAAAATATTTCTTTGGGAAAGTTGTTCAGTTTTGTTGACTGAGCACTCCCTTTCAGTTTTAGTCCTAATGAAAATGCTATTATTTATTTCAAGCAATTTTGAATTTATGGAAATAAATGGTTTCAAAATTACAATTTTTGAATTGTTTGCTAAAGTCCAGAGCAGGTCCAGCTTGACACTTGCAGGACTTTAGGTTCTATGGTTATTGAAATAAGAATATGTGACATGCTCTTGACTGTACCTAGATAAAGAGGTGAGACAAACAGACAGACAGAAATCCATCTGGCAGACCAGCCATTCTGTCTGTCACACCTCATTATCTCAGAAAGTACTAAAGCTATCAACTTAAAATGTGGAATAGTTTTAGAATATGATTGCCCAACTTTATTGCAAATGAAATATATCAAAATATTGTTATTACTATAGTAAAGGTGCCCAAATGGGGGGGTCTAAATTTAAAACTTGTTACTGGGTTGAGTGGAGTATCATATGAAAGGACTTCTCTTGTTCTAAAATAGTTTATTTTTATGATTCTTAATTTTCAAGTTATGATGAAATATGTACAAGAAAATATCAACCCCCCCCCGTCGAAAGTTTGCGATTGGAAAAATCTGAATTAACTACAGTCTATAGAAGTTTATTTTTTAAATTTTTAGTTGGAAATATTTTTTTTTCTTACACTAAGTAGCAGGGCCTGACGTCTAAAAATTTTAATTTACTTTCACAACAAAATTGCTGTTTGTTTTATGCTCACATGCTTCTACCAAAGCTACCCTAATAGGGCACTGCAATATTGTAGAGGTATCATTACAACTAACCTATTACTAAATCATGATTATAAAAATTATAATAACTACTCACTTCATAGCTACGATCATGTTTTACTGACCATATACAAATGGCAATTGAGACTATGCTTATAAAGATCACGGGTATAAAGACTAGGATCCACACATGACGTCCCGTTGTCAGCTGGTCACAAACCAACAGTTCAAACATGAGCAGGATCAGGTGTATAGCAAGACTTATCAGCATTGCTTTGTAGTGGATGTATGCTTCTCCTTCTAACCTAAAATTGAAAATCAGTCTTATAGTAAACATGGTCATGAATGATATAAAGGTGATCCAGGAGAAGTTTTTATGAATCCTAATTTATTTAAGCAATGGTGTTGATTCTGGCAGCCACAAACTAAACTAAATTTGACAGTTCTAAATCTGTTGCTGTCTTTTGCAGTACGGATTAAAACCTGCTCATGAGCTTTGTGTGCGGTTTTAGCGCGCTAATAGTCGGTTCAAAACTTGCTCGTATTCACTCGTTTAAGCGACGTGACGTCATCAGTGACGTCACTTTAGCGCGCTATCATTGCATACGAAAATGAGGTAGTGCAGCGTGTGCGAAACGTCAAATTCATAAGACATTTGTCATCAATCTCGTTTTCGAGAGATTTTTTTCAACTTTTTTTGGGGTTTTAGATTAAATTATCTTATCGAATAATC